>OX465242.1:35078076-36383064 GCA_949987775.1 Aproaerema taeniolella | reverse complement strand
AAAAAAACATGGTTCAGCCAGCCGGATATCAGGCTGGCTGGACACTTGTTTTTCAAGATTTCTCCAAAAGTATTGCATCACGATAGTTAAAATTAGTTCGGATTTCTGTCACATAGGCGTCACATTACTTTTGATTAGGAACGAATCCCGAAAACCCTTCAGGAGCTGAGATCTGATGTGCTCCGAAAAGTGCAAAATCCGGCTGGCTGAACCATGTTTTTTTGATTTTTTGACGAAAGTATACCGTCACAAACGATGAAAGTTTGCTTGTTTGTCGTCACAAACGATTTGCTATCGACCTGAATATGCGAGATCTCTCCGGGCGACATGTCTCAGCTGTCCTGACCTACATGAAATTTTGAGTTCCCATACAAACTTCATCAGCATATAGCGCATTTTGTATGGGAGATCAATTTTTTTTTCCATTATGCAACTTGTTCCATCTGATAACCCTCACAATTGTGTCAAACGTGGTATCTAGTGGTTGTAGAACCACTGATGATCTGCCTACCCCGTTAGGGTTTATGGGCGTGAGTGTATGTAATATGTATATAGGTATGTAGATAGAACTCAGCAAAGCTGGTGTGCGGCCATCTCACTAAGTATTTCACCGATTCGATTGGTTAAGGTCTTGACGGATAACGAGCCATTATCATCATCATCATATCACATAGGCCTCCCCCAAGGTGCACCACTTTGCACGATCCTCCGCTGTTTTCATCCAGCCACTACCCGCTATCTTCTTTAGGTCATCTGACCATCTGGCTGGGGGGGCGTCCTACACTACGTTTGCCAAGACGTGCCGAAACGTGGAACATGATAGTGAGGTTGGCCCACCGATTGCACGTCGCTCGGCGAGCAATGGAGCGCTCCATGCTCGGGATCCAAAACGAGGTTATCCGACCGAAAACCGGAGTGATTGATATTATCCAAAAGTGTAGCAAGCTGAAGTGGCAGTGGGCTGGCCATGTCTGTCGCAGAACCGACGAGCGTTGGAGTAGACAGGTTCTCGAATGGAGACCACGTCTTGGCAAACGAGCGATTCATATAAAATTTTACAAGGGTTTACAAGGGTTAGTTTTATAAGAGCAAATGTTTAAAAATAAATGCATTATGTATATGGTCTTCATTTGATACCTTAACAAAGTGAATCGATGCAGTGCAGTAGTTATCTAGAAATATCGCTCAATAGAGCTGTTTGGCCGCCGGCCGCTGCCTTCTCCATACACTTTTGAAGTGGGTTTTTGTGTGCGTTCACAAAATCAAGAACTTGTTGTACTGAATATATTATTGCATCGTACGATGGCGACAAACTCGCGCGGAGCACCACTCGGCTGACGCTGAAACACTTTGATTGCGCGAGGGCCCCCGCAAAGCTTTGCTCGCTCTCTGGCGTTGTCAATGTTGACATTTTGACATAGGACCGCGGCGCATTACGCGCGCTATCACCATCGTACTCGAGCTGGTTTCAGGAGCCGAAATTCTTTAAGTTACACAGCTTTTTTCGTCAAAAATCGGCATTTAGCAAAAAAAAAACACAAAAACGCGATTATCTCAAAAACTAATAAGTATCGGCTAGGGAAGGAATTAAAAAAAAAATTCGCAAATGAGCTCTACTTTAACCCCTTGAAAGGAATGTATCGAATTTCCGGTAACCCTGTAGACTAGCTGACCCCGCAAACGTTGTTTTGCCATATGAATTATTATTGTAGTTATTTTTTTGTTAGTTATAAACCTATTCTCAGACCTACTGAATATATATTTTTCATGAAAATCGGTCGGGCCGTTTCAGAGGAGTGTAAATAAACACTAAAACTGTGACACGAGATTTTTATCTCCCGTAATTAATGGTGCCACAATACACTGCCTCGTTTAAATACTTAAATAATTAGACTTTCCATTTTCCATCAGGATTTAGTCGTCGTCTTAATTGTTGAGCCTCGCATAGGTACTTTTAGAAGTCTATAATTTTTTTTTAATACTTACATTTGTTTTTTTGTACCTAATGAACCATAGACATAGAAAAAATGAGTTAAATACCACTAATGAACGAATCCACATAATAGAAAAAGGTATAATACCTGATATCATTGACAGATTATTATGATTAGTTGATAAAAACTTTACTGTCTAATAAAAATGCACCAGTTAATTTTTAATTTTGTTTTATTACTTTAGTCATCAACAGTATTCTTTATTCATATAGTAATGAAACCATCCAGGTGGTTAGCGATTATGTATATCTTGGACAACGTTTATCCTTTGACCGAGACGCACAGGTAAAAGAGATCGAAAGACGCATCGGTTTAGGGTGGGCTGCCTTCGGAATTCTGAATGTGGTTTTTAATTCTAAACTCCCACAATGCCTAAAAACCAAGGTGTTTAACCAATGTGTCTTAACTATCCGCACCTATGGTGCCGAAACATGGACGCTCACTAGGCAAAATATGCATAAGATAAAGGTAGCACAAAGAGCAATGGAGCGTTCTATATTAGGGGTCGAAGACGTAGGGAAGCGGATAACGGGAATACGGTGGAGATGGGCCGGACACTTGGCTAGGAGGGACGACGGACGGTGGACCAAGGCAGTCACAGAATGGTAGCCAAGGGGAGCGACAAGGCCAGTGGGCAGACCACCAGCCCGATGGTCAGACGATTTTGTCAAATTGACGGGACTTCTATCGATGAGGTTAGCACAAGACCGTGACGATTGGCGCTACAGAGAAGAGGCCTATACCCAGCAGTGGGTTGATGTGGGCTGAGTATGATGATGATGATTCTTTATTCCACTAGATAAAGTTTAGTGAAATGACATATCTCTGACTTTATATTAGTATTTTGTCATGCAACTACATAGATTTTTTACTAAGAAGACGTAATAAACAAGAATATTCGACATCTACCGGGATTTCGTGAAATCCCTGATATCCTCATTTCCTTGCGACATATTGCAGTGGGCCTCAGATTCCGAATGGATTTCATTAATCTGAGGCCCACTTTTCATTAATCTGAGCAGTGGGCACTGATTAAAAGAAAAATAAAATTGTTGCCACTGTCACCAACAATTATGACAATTGACAAGACTGACTCACTTATTTTTTTCTGTCTATGGACTTACTCACTGACATAAAGTGTATGGACTGGCAGTCCTCTATAAATTACAAAGATTACATGACACCTTTGAGTTTGTAATATTTGTTTACATGACACACACAAACCTTCAAACCACAGATCTTATAACCAAGATTCAAACTTCAAAATGACTTCAAATGTGGTGAACAGACGTACAAACAATGAAACATATTTTATGCAAATTTTAGACTAAGTTTACCAGACCCTTTCTAATAAGTTTTTCTTTGTGATAAGTTTTTTTGTCATCAACTGTAGTGTTGGTTTCCAAAACCTACTAAGCATATTAAGTACTGAGACAGAAAGGTGGTTCCTCGTATAAAAAATGAAGGTTCCACTAGGGTTTAACTCGAGCGTGCCAAGATTCGGAACTCTAACTGCACATCCAGACCTGGACAGCAGCGGTGTGTTCAAGTCTAAGCCTCTCGGATGTGACCCAGGCCTCTACAGTCCCCAGCCGATGGATGTTGCTTATAGGAAGTTGCACGTTCAACAAAGCCCTTGGGAAAACCAAAGGATCCTAGAAGTGTGGTCCAGGAATCTAGGATATCGAAATCAAAAAATTCTTGACGATCGAAGCTGGCAAAGAACGTTATTGGGCCCCGCCTGGCACGATATACAGGAGTCCCCTAAATTAAAACCAGCCTGCAACAACGTTAGCTTCGGAAGAGTACCAAGGTTTAGAAATCGTGATCCAGATGTACCGGGACCCGGTACGTACTACCAAGCTGTACCGTACAAAGCACCAAACGGCCCACACTCGTATCTCCCGACTTTTCTTCAACAGCCGCTCTGCAGATTTAAAGACTCCACTCCAACTTGGTCATTGGCACCCAACCGCTACACCTTGATAGATAAAGATGATGTAGCGCACTTACCCCTGAGAGTAGTATCTCTCAAAGGTCCGTACCGCCTTTTTACGGGACCCCGTGACGAGAGTACTATCTATAACCATTACCGAAAGTTGCGAGCTCTGCCTACGTCGTGGCCTTTAGCTCTGCCAGGCTCATTCGAAGGGCTCAAGAAGAAACATTACGGTGAGTGGAACAAGACAAATAAGGATGTACCACCGCGAAGCAGACTCGCGGTCACGCATCCCTCATACTGCAAGCGCAACCCGAAAGAGCCGGGGCCCGCAAACTATAGCCCTGAGCCGATAGGGTATGAATTCAAAGAGAACATGTACGGATTTAACAGTTCTAATGAAAAACCTCGCAACTACGTCCGGGGTGGTGTGTGGCCGGCAGTGGGCCGCTACAATATACAAACCAAACCATGCTGCGAAATCTTCGGCCATGGTCACAAGAGCGTGTTTATCAGCAAAACCAAACGCACTATTGGCGCCTTACTGCCAGAGAAGTTAAACTCGTTCTAGCTACTCACCTAGTTATAATTTGGAGAATAAGTATTGTAAGACTCACCTACATACCTACCTGATGAGATTAGCAAATGAGTATTAATAACTAGATACATAATGAGTCTTCCTTAACGTGAAATTGTTTATGTTTAGTTGCATAATTTGATACACACACACGCTCACGCCCACAATCCCCAACGGGGTCGGCAGAGCATAATTTCATGAACATTTTAAATAACCTAATTCGTAGAGATTTTTCCTACTTTGTACTTTTAAATGATTTTTGATAGTTGATCTAGATCTTGGACCTTGCGCCGTTTCTGACAGTTAGCTCCGCTACACCTTTTGAAAATTATATGTACCTACCTACTCAGAACCTAGTAATGTTCAGAATACGTACATACCACCTTATTGTTTAATCATTGTACTATAATGTATACCTACCTACCAAATAACCACTACGATGATTTTTCACAACGGTTTACAATAATAGAATGTATAGGTAAGTTTATTTTTGTATTGATTTTATTTTTATTATCCATATAAATAATTTATTTGTCATCGATGACTTTTATTAATATTGTAATCGCGTAATTATAAATAAATACTAATTATAATTTTATTGTATTAACGAAATTATTAGTAATGCGATAAAATTTACGAAATAAAAGATTAATTACTTAATTGTTTATTTTTTTCAATAGGATTACACGTTATATTTTAAAACTAAATTTGTTTAACTACGAGATTGATGTGTCGTTTTTTAAAACCTTTGACCATACAAGTTAGAGCATTTCAAGATATAGATAGGTCAATCGTAATCATAACATAACGTTTTCCTTGTTTTCAGTCGGGGGATCCAGATCTTTCTTATGGTTTACGTCGACATCATGTTTGCACAAATATCCCAAATTTTCAGAACCAGGGCTTGAAAACGGTTAAGGTATAGCGGTATGGTACAGGTATAAAATTTCATTACCGTATCAATTTAAAGGTAGAGTCAAAACGGTTAGGAATGACGGTTACGCTACCGTTTATACCGATACCTTAACCGATATCTTTATGGTTTTACAATGATTATTTTTATCGCTACCGTAACCGAAATATTTCAGTATACCGAAAAATCGCCAGCGCGACGTTGCCGGCAGCGGTGGGTTGTAAAGAAAACCTTTATTTAGTAATTTATGTACTACAAAATATAACGATACTGTTACTTAGCGCTACCAAATAATTTCGGTACCGAAATTTTTAGCTACCGGAAAATAACGATACCGTTATTTATAAGTACCTAAAATTTAAAGGTATGACGTCATACCGCTAACCGTTTTAACAGATATTTTTTCGATTATTCAAGCCCTGTTCAGAACAATCGGAGCTATTTTCAGTCTGGATCACCCCATCCGCATTATACATGTTTTTAGCATATATACATGTTATTAGGCTTATTGACGAATAGGTATGGCAACATACAGGGTGTTTGGAAGAGCGTGTGCCATACGATAAGGTCGAGTAGCTAGGTTCATTGGGTAGATTCATGTTCTGTTTCATATGTTGTGTTTATTATCAAAACTTTTTTTTAGTTGGTGTTACGGTTTACATTTTCTTGTTTTTATTATCTGTGATGGTATGCCTGTTCTACTTCCATATAAATACTACATGCTCAAAGACTTCCATTGATTTTTGATTTTAAATCAATTTTTAAATACTTATCTGACACTTGGCAGTGCCAAAACAAGGAACCCGCCGCTGTCATCCAGTTTAACCTTTTTAGCGCCAAGAGTTTTCGTCAAAAACGTTCACCACACGCAACGACACTAAAAAATAAAAATAAATTTTTTAATGTCGGCGTATGGTGAACGTTTGGTAAACGATATTAAAGTTTAAAAAAAATTGTCTGGTATATCAGACTGGCGGCGAGGGCGAGGGCACGAAACTTCATCGTCTGATATCTCGTGATTCTTGATTGTCAATTTTTCTATATTCTCTTGTGAGAAGACAGATTGGACTCCACTTAAAGGTAAACACGTTGTTATATGGCCAGATAATGATGAAGCAAGTTGCGCCACATCCAAAGGAAAGTGGAAAAACTATTTGCTATCGAAGAATGTATCAGACTTTGGCGGTGAAAAGATTAAGGCCTAGGATGATAATAGCAAACTTTCGTAATAGCGCCAAATGGCTTTTGTGGTGCAAATGGGTAATCTGACATGCTGCTTTCTGTACATACTATTACTAGTAGCCTATGGTTATTCTTATGTCTAAGCTATATTACCGCAGTTTCATCGAAATCCATCGAATAATTTTCAAGTGAGCTACAAACGTCTAAAAAAATAGAAAACGTATTTAACCCATTCGTCCTTAGAACTTAGTAGTAGTTTTCTTTTATCAATTAGGGTAGGCAGAGAATAAAGCGTATGCTAAATCACTGCGTTTTAGTCCATCCCAGACAGAAATAAGTTAAAAACCACGTCCATCCTCACAAGCTATATCGGATGATAAAAACCTAGCTATATTCAAGATCCTGAACCAGTATCACTCAAAGAAAACATTTATGAAAAAAATATATTTTTTTATAATATTTTTTCCATGGGATTACTTCATTTTTTGTCTAAACTAAACGTAGACATTACTCCTACACCAGGCACGCGAGGGGTGCGGGTAGCGCTCGAGGGGTGCACCCGAGTGGTGTCTAGCTAGTCTACGTTTAGGAAAAAAAAAACACCTACCAAAAAAATTAAAAAAAAACAAAAGTGATACTGGTTCAGGATTTTGAATATAGCTAGGAGGTTTTTTATCACCCTGTAAAGTCTAGCATGGACCTGATGCCTATTATTATTGTAGTACACACAGCATATTGGTTGTTCCCAGTGCCCCATGGACGAGAGTAACCCGTCCGTCTTCTTCTTCTTCTTATCGTGTAGGTATATATATAGTCAAGTGTGTGGCGGACTTGGCTAACCCTGGTGTCAGTTTTCAAACCGCACAATGGCCTCTGACTTGGTTTTACCGACTGTGCTCATCGACAATAGCCGGGACCGACAGCTCAACGTGCCCTCCTTCGAAGCACGGAAACGCTCCTGATAAATTTCCAATTTGGTCACCCATCAGATTCTCTGCCTCTGTGTACGTTGCCTAACCTCACTGATCGGTTTATATCCGTGACGAAGCAACACGTTCTCGGTGCGGGGCGGCAATACTTTACTACGTCCATGGCCTATATGCATCCTATACATAGACATAGAAAAAATAGTTAAATATAGAACCAATTCCTATTTTTAGGGTTCCGTACCTCAAAAGGAAAAAACGGAACCCTTATAGGATCACTTTGTTGTCCGTCTGTCCGTCCGTCCGTCCGTCTGTCAAGACCCTTTTTCTCAGGAACGCGTGGAGGTATCAAGCTGGAATTTATATCAAATACTCAAGTCTACTATCCCTTGGAGCTGTGAAGAAATCAAACTTCTAAGCCAACGCAATCAAAAGATACAGCCGTTTATGCCGCAAATTTCCGCAAATTTTCGACACTCGCAAAGGAATCAAAACCTACAGGGTACTTCCCGTGAACTCAGAATCTTGAAATTTGGTGCGAAGCAACGTCTTATAGCACAGATAAAGGAAAAATTGCGATAACCGTAAATTTTTAATTACATCATATAATAAAAATATTTTTAATAATTTTAAACTTACTACCCCTTTCCTTATGAACGCGTAGAGGTATTAAATTGAAATTCATATTCAATACTCAGGTCTATAATACCTTTAAGTTAGGTTTGTACGGAACCCTCGGTGCGCGAGTCCGACTCGCACTTGGCCGGTTTTTTATGTAACAGTTCCGTTCAATGACTAAAGAATACTACATACTCAAAGGTTCCGTTGTATTTGGTCGTCTGTGGTCGGTCACAGACACTAACTTATTTTTTCTATCTCTATGCATAAGGGTCCATCCATAAATTATATCACACGAATTTCATGATTTTTTGACCCCCCCCCCCCGTCCTTGTCACAGCTGTTCACATTTGTGACTCCCCCCTCCCTAGTGTGATGTCACATATTTTGCGAAATTAATTTTATTTCCATTTAAATTAGTTCCGAAATTAATTTTATTTCCATTTAAATTATGTTAGTTCCAAATATGTGTTGTTTTTCGTTAATAGTTCAAAGTTACGACACTTCGATTTAACAGATTTTGAAATGTGACGTCACGAAATTCCACCCCCTTGTCACACAATGTCACACTTCGTCGACACCCTCTCCTCCCCCTTAAGTATTTCTGAAAAGTTATTTGTAATATTAGTTGTAATCTGTTGTATGTACCTCAAATAAATAATAACGTGTGACGTAATTTATGGATGGCCCCCTAACTGATACATAATAATCATAATAAAATCACAGATTTGTCAATCAATCAATTTGTCAAATTAGTATTTGATTAGTATTCTGATGTTTATTTTTGTAGCATTTTGTCGAATCGTATAATTTTTAATAATATATTTTTTTACACTCTATTGAGACAGTAATTTACACTTTTTTTTGTATAAGTTTTTGTTAACGTTTTTGAAATCTTTTAAATACAAACTATACCTATTTTAAGGTATAATGTTTTAGTTATCTTATAAAGGTAAAAATGCAGTGTTAACACAAGAATATAGCATTCAGCTTTAATATTTTGCGATTATTAGATATTCTCCCACGGATCCGCATTTGGAACCCATCGTGCTGTAGATATCTCGACCTCTATGTGACCCCTGTCCGTCTGCTCACTAAACAGAACTGCCTGGAAAACTATGGAAGAAACTGTAGTCTATCGCTATATGAGGATTGAACAAAAAGAATTTCAAGCTACTTTATTAGGCCCAGCTTGGCACGACGTGAAGGAACCTAGTAAATATGAACCAGCGCTAAATAACGTCAGCTTTGGGAGAACACGGCGTTTTAAAACATACGAGAAAAATGTACCGGGGCCCGATACATACTTCCGCGGCGTACCTTACAAACCACCATATGGCCCGCACTCAGTTCTACCAACGTTTCTTCATTCACCAATCTGCAGATTCAAAGAAACTACTCCCAGCTGGCATTTAGCTCCTAACCGCTACAATATCATCGATAAAGACGAGATTGAATACTTACCCAAGAAAGTTGTATCCCTCAAAGGTCCATACCGCCTCTTTACGGGAAAACGCGATGCCAGCACTATCTTTAACCACTACAGAACAAACAGAGTGACAGCGGCGACGTGGCCGTGGGCGCTACCTAGCTCGTTTGATCTGCTCAAGAAGAAGTACGGTATAACGAGCAAGACAAATAGGACCCACCAGCCGCGGCACAGACTGGCGATAACGAATCTGGCTAACCAACTGCGCAAGCCCTCTGAACCCGGTCCTGGAAAATATCGCCCAGAACCAATCGGGATAAAATGGAAAAAATACAAGTACGGGTTCAACAGCTCGTGTGACAAGCCACGCAGCTATGTGAAGACGTGTGTGTGGCCAGCCGTGGGCTGCTACGATATCTGCAACAAGCCCTGCTGCGAGATTGCAGGACATGGACACAAGAGTGTCTTCATAAGCAAAACCAAACGCACTCATGGCTATGAACTGCAAAACCAAACGCACTCATGGCTAAGACCATTATGACGTCACAGCACTTTTGAAAGAGATGAGTTCCTACGAGATAGTAAGAGATAGGTTACTTTAACGCCATCTCTTTCTGCGTAACCCATTTTTTGATGTCACGATTTTCAATTCGTGACAAACAAAGCATTTGATCTGCAGCTTCTGTCAGTCATTACGGTTTCTAAGGTTTTGTGCATAAAGTTTATTCATTTTTGTGGTGAATTTGTGAGAAAAGAGACTCCATTAGTTTAGTTGTTGTACAGCTTTTGTACAGTGAAGTATGGTTGGGTGCAGGGAAGGGGTAAACTATTGCTATCTAAAAGGGGCACGCTCCTGGCTCCGTCTATAGAGTGTATGGTCTAAGACTCATGGCCATAAATTGCAACATCAAACGCACTCATGGCTACAAACTGCAAAACCAAACGCACTCATAGCTATAAAAAACCAAACGCACTCATAGCTATAAACTGCAAAACCAAACGCACTCACTAGCTATAAACTGCAAAACCAAACGCACTCATGGCTATAAACTGCAAAACCAAACGCACTCATGGCTATAAACTGCAAAACCAAACGCACTCATGGCTATAAACTGCAAAACCAAACGCACTCATGGCTATAAACTGCAAAACCAAACGCACTCATGGCTATGACCTGCAAAACCAAGCTCACTCATGGCTATAAACTAAAAAAAAATTCTACTGTTTCTAATAAGAACTAAATATCATTTAAAAGTTGGATAAATATGGTGAGAAATAATAAAAGAAAATAATCATTTCAATGGCCGTTTTAATTGAGGAACAAAGCTAAATTCATTTATAAATCAACGATTATTAATTTCCTTCATTTATCAACATTTTACATATTACTAAGGACACGGGCGTGTATACGTTTAGTTTTGCTCCCCAATGTTTCAGTATTCATTTATTGTAATTTCCAATGATAATAATCAAGTACAGTTACATATTTTTACATTACATAATGAATTAATGACTAAGTGTATCACGGATTTGGATGCCTTTTGATTTTAGCACTACTAAAAAAAAAAAACCATTAGAGTAAGGTCCAAATGCGTGTACACGCTACGGCATAATTTTTTAACTATATACAATACAAGGCCAACAACATCAGATAAAGATGTAGCAGTCATACTGGACATATCACCTTTAAAGGTTATTTTCATGACAACAATATTATACAAACTCTATCCAGATGATTCGCGTCAGTGCTCTCGTTTAGCCAATGTTGTTGTTATTACGTGTTGAATTGTTACATCTAAACTTACATTAGATTTACATACTAAGAGGCGTATTAACGATGATTGCAATCCTGCAGCATTCATAATTTTATACTTTTAGGGTCACTTTCACAGTGCTTAACTTATTTAACAGCCTAAACACATTTAACTCAGTTGTCAAAGCAACAAAATCTGTCAAATTAAACAAAATTAGTCCTGCACTTTTGGTGAAAGTGGCCCTAAATGTCCACCGTGCTGAGGGCAAAAGTATCACTACACAAAAATAGTTACATTTTTAAATAGACGATATCAGTGACTTACGATAATCTGGATTTGACATTTCTATAACGCGAGTAAAGTGCAATCTTAGTAGTAGATTGATAGTTTATCTAATTCTATGATAAACTTTCAATCAACGAACAGTATGAAGCCATCGTACACCGGCTCACGGCACCTCCTTATCACAACACTGTCCATCATTTCTTACACTTCAAAGTCACAGGAACGTAGGACAAGCGAAGAGGTGGCGCAGTGAACATTAGTCTAATAAGAAACGACTAATCGGGTTGCCTCACTCTTTGATCCACCTACGCTCTCTTCGACCTAAAAACACGCAACAGGGTACTTGACCGTATAGTCACAATTTGACCAACATTATATATATTTTTTCCTTTTTACAATAAATTTACAATCCCGTCTTTCGATTTCCTTTTGAACCGTCAAATACCCTGTTGGTGTGATGATAAGAAGAAGGTTTGAAAGACCAGCTTTCTAATTATTTTCTAGGACTGCTTACAGCCATGTTTGAGAATAGATTTACAAGGCAGATTTAAAACAGCTTAGGAAACTGTAATTTTAGGTGCCCATGCTATAATAACATAACAAATAACAAAGAATACAATTCGTGAGACTATTAATTTTTCAATATACGTATACACAACGAAATTTGTAATATTCCCATTTAACAGACATTTAACGTATTTGGGCTGTTAAAAAAAAAACAGCCTGTAACCATTGATATACAATAAAACAACTAGATACCCTATCTCAAAGAAACTTCAACCAAAAACTGTCCGAGCTTTCGAACGAACTGACGGATGAGTGAGCAGGATAAAAGAACTGAGTAAAGAATGAAAGAGTGAGAAAACCTATCAAAAAGCCAATCGCCGTGATGGGCATTCCTTAGTCTCTAGTTGTTTATTGTAGGTCAATGCATATAACGTGAAAGTAACACAGACTGGGACAAAAAATAGATATCATTTTCAGGGATTGTAAAGAGTCAAACAAACAAAAAATTAACAAAAATAAGATTGTGCACGTTATAATCGTCAACCGACTTCAACAATGCCTATCAGCAAATAATCACAAACCAAAATGTCTTCTAAACACATTATGTTATTTTTTTCAAAGCAGTGACTCAATTTCGATATAATTTAAATGAGACCACTTGTAAACACTTTCAAACAAAAAAATAATTTCTAAAACCGGCCCACCATTAGAATATAAACATATAGAATATAATAATAATAATAATAATAAAGTGCAAACAGTCAAATTGAGAACCTACTCCTTTTTTTGAAATTTAAGTCCATTTCTAGCCAATTTCAAACACGAGCAAAGCGAAAATTGAACCGAACTCAGCGCGTACCAGCAGTGATTCTAAATAATTAATTACACATTAATGGTTCTAAGGTCCGTATTACAGAAGGAGACTCAAGTCTTGATCTATATTTAAGTATTGATTATCTCTTTCTCTCACTGTCAAAATGACAAAGACGCAGTCTTTAGCATCTGTATTACGGACCTTACTGTAGTCTGGTTTGCCAAGTGTACGAGACCCTTACGGGTAGCATCCACTGTGCTCTGAAACGAATGTTTAGTACGCTAGACATTTAAGGTCGATAGTGTCCCGTACGGAACAATCAGCGTCGCTGTGAAAAATAATTATAAGTCTTTTTTTCTTTCACAAAGGTAAACTACATACTAAAATTGGCTAGACATACAAAAATACAATATTTTAAAAACCTTTGTGAGGGAATGGATTCCATACTAGGAATTAACCTGTGTGACAGATCTCCAGGCCCTCACCCTACTGGAAATTACTTTAATTCGCTATTTGTATTGCCATTGGAACTAGGCCACACGTGTAAAGTGGCCTAGATTTGCGTCGATGCTATTGATTTTTGATTCTTTTTTAATACTAAATTCCATGAGTGCTAATACCCTTTCGCTGAAGTGTAATGATCAAACAGTTCGAAAATTATATTTAATAAAAGATATCGTTCACGACACGAGGCGAGCGATTTAAAAATCGTGCGCCAAGTCTCGTTTAGCTACGAAACTAGCCTTCATATATTCATGTCGCAAATAAGACGATCGAATAGATATCTTTCAATTTTTATTTCACAGTATAGGCATATTTTTAACTGACTTACCGTAAATTGGCTTCACTGTACACATTAATTGTTTATTGCTTTATTCGGAAGTATTTAGGAAAATCACTATAACTTAATCACTCTAAGTATCCAATCCTTAACTATGTTAATAACTTTCCACAGATACATTTAACGTTGCTTTGAGAGTTATACAATTTTCATGTTAAGTTGTAAACCAGTCAAAGCACAACGGTTGTAATCAATAAATACATAAACGCCACACAATCACATTTTTCCGGTGTGTCTTCGGTTTCTTGTGATTTGACCCGAGAATTAACGAGAAAATTTATGGCATTTTCAATAAAATATTTTTTCTTTATATATTTTTTTTGACTATTGTTGAAGTCAGCGAAATGGATTTATCAAAATATAATTTGTTTTGCATATCATTCTCATATTTCTAACTTAGAAATACTCACTTAGTTTATTTAATGCAAGACTATTATTTCTGATCCCACGAAAAAGAAAAATCTACCTCTAAAAACAATTTCCATAACTTAATTTTATAAATAGAACATGGTAATTGGTTAACGGTGTATATAGAATCAACATATGAAGTTATTCCATGTTTTTTTTTTTTGTATATTGGAATACATATTTCTGTTTAACAAACAAACTCTGTCGTCAGTATAAAACTACATTACTTTATTCGAGAAATAAGGCATCGGTTTGTCGTACGATTAAAATATCTGTTTACTATAAAATAGTCGAATAAACAACGTCCAACCAGATAGGAGGTAATTTAATATTAACGAGAGTTGTCAATATTGGTAATTTATTATTGATAAATCAGTCTTTCTTAGAATTTTTGTTCACCGCAGATCAAACTTTTTAACCGAAATGATACACTGCAGGGCCCCTATTCTGTAACTTCAGTTGTGTGTCGATGGAATGGTCGCCATTTTATCGTCCAGGTGGCGAAATTGAGAACTATCCAAATTTCATACATCTAATGACGGCTGCTTTGACTAGTGGCGCCACCGCCTACTGAATTTTCAGTCGCTAGGTAGTTTGCAACTTTACGTTCGGTTGGTGGTGGCGCTGCTGGTCGGGTTGTCAACAAGTGTAAGAAAATTAAATATTTCTCAATTTCGCCACCTGAACAAATAAAATGTCCTCCATTCCATCGACACACAACTGAAGTTTAATCGGGGCCCAGCTCGAGCACGATGGCGACACTCGCCCAGCGCGCCACTCGGCTGACGCTGAAACTTCACTTTGATTGCGCAAAGGCCCCGTACGGCTTGCTCACCCTCTGGCGTTGTCAATGTTGACATTTGACATAGGACTGCGGTGGATTACGCGCGCTATCACCTTCGTACTCGAGCTGCTGGTAAATGGATGTATTTTCATTTATTTATTTTATTTATTTAATTTTAGGAAGACCAAGAGCTCATGCAATTGTTTTAAAAACTAAATTAAGCAACAAAGGGCCAATGAGAGGTCCCCACTTATAAATAACAGTGTAATGACAAAAATAAGCGGCAAGAGCGCAGCAGCACGCATCGTGCAAACATTTAACTGTAAGCAGTAAGAATTTGTGTAACAAAAATTTACGTAGCAATGCAACCATGTACGACCACAAAATCACAGTAATATCTACTAAAAGTCAAATAACTCATTCGAACTTTAAATAGATTCGGGTATCGATACTTTAACGCCGCCACCGTTTTTACAAGTGTAATTAGTGGCCTTACTGATTAACAATCCCTTTACGGTCACATGATCGCACAACTTTACTTTTATTACAGCACAATTCCCCATCTTATTTAGAATGACTACACTGTTCGTATTACTGTTATTGTTCCTATCACTGTTACTGTTCCTATTACTGTTACTGTTCCTATTATAAATTCCTATCACCGGTAGCGAAACACGTTTCTATGGCAACCTCAAATGCATTAAATCCCACACAAAAAAAACTGATTCATTTTTAAAAAATCTTGATTCTGAAGGTAAATAACCTCTTTTCTGGTTAGCCATTGTATTTCCACCTTGTACAAGTGCTTTAAAATCGAAATGTACACAAATGGAATCCATGTTTTAACAATCTTTTGTTGTTTTATAATTTCTTCATGGGTTTCGCAACATAAAGTTCCTTTATTTCTACAAAACTTCAGTAAAGCAGATTACCTTACAATCTAAATAAATATAAATGTCTGAGCCATGTGCACAAGATTTAATAAGAATAGCAAAGTCAGTTCAAAATGTCTCCGAACATATAAAAGATATTAGTTTAATAACTATTTAAAAAGTATAAAATATTAACACTAAACATCACATACAATTTTGAACGTGACTCAACAATCACCTTAAAAAAACCTTTAGCAACTTGTTGATTCTATACACTTAACGAATTATTAGCTAAGCTTAAATGTTACCTGTGTGTCTTTCCACGACAAACCAACACAATTTAGTCAGTTCATTATAAATTAATTTAGAACGCGATGATTTAATTTATAGCTAAATGGTGTCAAGTCAAAAAATAATAATTGGGAAGAGTCGTCTTTGTGTCGTTTTATTGTGAAATGACTACACCTAAAGAACGCAATCACGTTCCACTTGCGACGTCCTTACCGGTTTACAAGATTTCGTATCTAAGAGGATTTATGTAGTGATCTATGCAATATAACACTTCCGCGATTTGAACACATAATTTAATACTAAAACGAGTCTAAATCCTACCTAGTCAAAGGTAAAATAATAATATCCTACAGAGTTAAAGGTAAAATAATAATACTGCGAATTTAGACCCGTTTCAGTATTAACCTTTTGACCGCCAGTCATCCAGTCGTGACAGCCAATAAAAACTCACACGCCAACGTCATCTATACATGACCAACATTCAACTCTAAAAAGTTCATTCCATAATGGTATTTAATTTGATTCGTTATCGTTTGTGTATTTAGAATATTTTCTTAACTTTTCTCTCCGTGGCGTACAAAGCATAGTGATTTCATTCTTATTGTGGCGGTCAAAGGGTTAAATTATCTATGCAAATTACACACAACTACGTAATCGCGTGTAGGGTTGGGGATTTACGAGGGAATACTGCTATTGTTTTTAACAGAAAGTCTCTTTAGATTGTATGTGCCGAGTAACTTACGGGTTGGTCGGGCTAGCGCATTGGCTGGGCCGCCGCGGGGGGCGCGGCTCATCGGGGGGTGGTACGACGAACAGCTTTGCGCACGCGTCGTACGGCCATGTTAGGCGTGCTACCCATGTTAAACTGAACGACGGGCGCCCCACCCCCTTGTGCTCCAAAGTTGTACACACCGCTCGCCTGCTGCGGTTGTTGTTGTTGTTGTTGCTGTTGATGAAGAAAGACAGATATTTACACAGACAGATATAATAGTCCGTATTACAGAACGCGACCTAGGTCCGTAATAGAGAACGCGACTCAGACTCTGATATAAGTATACTTGAGTAGCAGTCGTCATTGTCATTTTGATAGTGAGAGGAAGAGACAACCAATACTTAAGTATAGATCCAGACTTGTGTCTCCTTCTGTAATACGGGCATTAGTTACTGTTTTACAGTCAAACTACACTTTTTCTCTGAATTATATTAAAAAAACTGCTCCTGCGTAGTGCGACGTGAATCAAACTGAACAAATCGTTGAGATTTTTTAATATATTTTTTTAACATTAATTAATAAATAAGATCGTATGCATTCGGTTAGTTTTCAATCTTCGGAAATATGATCACATATCCGCTTTTACACAAAAACTTAATTGGCTCCCGATTCGTCAACGCCGTAATAGACCAAGATCCCAGGGGCGCCAGACCTTACTTATTTTCTCAATAGCCAAAAGTGTGGAAAAAAGTAGTGCTAATACTCGTATGTACTACGAATATGAATACTTGTCTTAAAGTCTGGATGCTATAAAAAGTATTGTTATAGTTCCCTGAACATCACGGCTCAGATTGTAGGTACAATCGCATAATTTACTTACGAACTGTAAAGCGTCTGGCAGAAATTACAGTCAACGAAGAGTGTCTGGCGGTGTTGATAATTAATTTAATTGATTATATTCTATAAGACATCAGCACCCAGACTTCAAGATAAGTGAGTAATTTTAGGAAGTACCTTCAGAACCTGGTAGCTGAAATTGGCCGTTCGGCCAATTTTCAGCTATTCGCTTTTAATTTTATGAGAACACCCTGTTGTTTCCATTCCGGGGACTTGTCTCCCCTGGTGTCTCCCTCAGGGGAGACATGGCAATTTAGTTTGTGGCTTTGGCTCCCCAAGGCGGGGGAGACAAGGCACCACATGATTTTTCCAATTTTCACTGTGTACCCGTCTCCCCTGACATAAAAAGAGATTTAAAAGCATACATATTTTTTTTATATAAATTTATTCTTAATTATTTTATAACAACTTTTTTATTTGTCTATCTTAACTTTTCTAGAAACATTGAAACACTAATTTCTTCGTGAATAAGCTGTAATTGTGCATTCATGATAAACTTGTCTCTATCTGTATCTATTTTCCTTCTTTTATTGCATTGCACCCCATTTTCGTTGTTAATGATCTTTATTTTTGTATCAGAAATGTCTTTTTCTAAAGCATCGAGTAATTTGGACACAGTTACGTAATTTTTATTTATTTCGCGATTAAGCTTCGAGTTCCAACCTTCGGCATAGTTGTTTGTCTTGTGACGTTCGTTATAGATACACCACTCCTTGATGCGTTCCGAATTTTTTAACCACGTGGTTGCCATATATCGCATGAAACTCTTCAGCTTCACATCATCTGATAATTCTTCAACCTGACTTGTAACGTAATTGAATCCCTCTTCCACGTACTGAAGTGGTAGTAATGGCAGCACAGTGCATAAGCTTACGATCCTTTTATGCAACTTGAATTTTATCTTCAATGTTTTCGATTTACGCCATATGGAATTAATGAAATGGTAGTAACACCTTCTAATAAGTACTTCCGGGAAAAAACTTTTTATGGGATTCGTCAATCCTATTTCAAAGTCCGCGTGAAAAATCTTTGGCTCCCAATTGGGAACTTTGGTTTTGATTAGATCGTATAGGATAGAATATGAAGTCTCTGATTTATCACTCAATAACGCGTATAGTATTGGGACTATATTAGTGCTATTAGAACTACTCCCTAATTCTCCATGCATAATAATTAACTGTTTAAACGGTTTTGGGCAACTCTTAAAAGTGCCATCTATAAAGTATTCGGTGAGAAGACATAACAACCGTTTACCTTCCTCTGAACAAAAGATAATAATCCTTCTGTCGTCACTGATATAGTCTGCAAAAATCAAATATCTGTATTTTTTTGGGATTTCCACTTCATCAAGTTCTGTGTATACCAACTTTTTCACATCTTGTTTTTTCTTCCTTTCTGTGTAAAAAGGTTTCTTACAGTTATTAAATTGGGGTATATTTGTCACTAAATTGTATCCTTGATCATATAGGGGCGCAACAGACTCGTCGAATATTTTTTTAACCGGAGTTGATGGACAAGTGACTACTTTAGATTTAATTTCATTGAAAGCAGTTGCCACTTCGTTTCTACCTTCGTTTGGCAAGCATTGCATGAGATTTCCCGGAATCTTATGATCCGTACTTTTGATGATGTTTTCATTCTGTAAAGGATAGATAGATCGACATTTGATTCAATTTGAATTAATAACTCTGCTTAAACTTTACAATCGACTCTTAGCTACGTTGTGGGGAGCCTGTTATACAAATTACGCTATACTAGCTTTCTGGCCGCGACTTCATCCGCGTGGACTTCGGTCATATCGAAATGAAATTAATGAAATGTACCCTATGTCCGTCCCCAAATGTTTATCTATCTATGTACCAATTTTCATTACGATCCGTTTAACCTTTAGGCGTGAAGAGGGAACAGACAGACAGACAGACTCACTTTCGCATTTATGATATTACTAGCAGCGACTACTCAATACTTATTACTCAATATATTTTTTGCATCCACACTTATGTACACAGGTTCTTATGTTCTTAAAAAGGAAAGGGAATGATGCATATTTCAATAAAATTCGCAATAAAAAGTTAGATAACTTACTTCAACTACAAGAGCTCCCGCACAATGATACTTCTTTTTATTTGTACATATCCATCTTACAGTGTTATTCACGTATTGTTTATGTTTCGTGTACTGATAACCACCATGCAATAAAATAATACCCCCTTTTCTTGGAATATATTTCAACATTTCAATTAAAACGGAGTGCTTTTATGCTCAGTGATTTCAATAACTTTCAAATGAGATTTGAATAATGGATGAAAATGCATCTTTGAGTATGTAGTATTTGTTTATATGGAGGCGCAATATTTGACATATACATACTTATGAAGCGTGGCCGGCCGCCATTTTTGTTAAGTTTGTTTTGTTTTGTTGTTTGAATTTATCCCTTTCGGGAAAGGCAAAGGAAACTATGTCCATACAGCCATGTCTTCAGTGAAAAATCTTCTTTCTTTAACTTAACCTAAGCCCTAAGCTCCTCATGTTCTGCGTAAAACCGGATAGCGTCTGTTTTACGAAAACTGGCGGCGAGAAGCACAACCGCGAGGATCTTTGTCGGTACCAAACGGAGCAGAAACACTGTTATCACTTGAATTTTTCATCACTACACGAATTTTAGTCAATTTACTGCATAATACACTATCACTATTACACATTAAACAACTTCCTCACGCAGAAAACGAAAATTCAATTGACAAAGCAACCGCTCACGCCGAGTTCCCGCCAAAGACCTTTTGTTAAGTTTGTTTACATTTCACTCGTGAGTACTTCAGCTGTCAAGTGAATAGCAACATTAGTGAAAAATTGTGTTTTTTGTTGAGGAGAAGTTGTTTTGTGGTTTTGTACAGTGTCAGAACATTGGATGAGAAGGTAGCAAAATGGCTTCGTGCTCTGTAAAACAGTGCAGCTACAGGGCTAACAAAAATAGCAAGCAAACGACTGTGCATCAGTAAGTAACCTTTTTTTGTTGAAGTACGCCTATTAAACCCAAAAATACTTCTAAAACCTTTATTACTAAGATTATATTTTATAGTTTTCACGTTTTTTACACCCTAAATTACCTTTCTGGCTAACTTTACATAATATTTTCCATAACAAAAATTTCTATACAAATGACATTAGTGATGTAATAATAATGGCTATCGAATTTATATCGATGATTCTGTATTAGTTACAGAGCATATTTGTACGAGTGATCAGTTACAATATTTTTTTTATATTAAAATAGCGGTGGGACACATTAAGCTAGATAAGATAAGAAGCTGTTTTTAACTATCTATTCACTTTCTGTATTCAAGGTGTAAAGGGACAGTTTTGCTAAAAACTGAAATGGCGAAATCAAATCATAGCTAAGATTTTATAGTTACCTACGTTTAGAAAATATATTAATTTAATTAATGTTATTCTGTATGATTATTTTACCTTAGAAATTTGTTTTTCTTTTGAACTACATTACCAAGTGAGAGGATTATTAATATTAGTACGTATTTGGTTTGATTATGTTTTCAGGTTCCCAAAAAAAGAAGCGTTGCGACGTAAGTGGTTTGACATTATTGGGAAAGATAATTTGAAACCTCATAAAGTACTCCACCTATGCTCTTTACATTTTGAAGAATCAGCATTTAATAAAACCTTGCAAATTGTAAATATTTCTGTGCCTTCTCTTTCTTTTTTGGTAAGGAATCCATGAAATTCTTGGAAAAAAATCTCATACTGAGGCAATTTCTAGTTGCATGGAGAAGCTAAATATATTTTTTTAATTAACATTTGCCCTTAGAGAAGTCTACAGTGGCATTTACTCGTCGAAACTTCGTACGCACTCCTTATACAGATGCACAGATCGATCGAACCCAGTCCGAAACCCTGTACCTTGTTCATACACAAGTAGAAAAGACAACTCTACAAAACCAGGGATACGGATCGGGCACCGGGTCACGCATCCTCACCATACACGAGGCTCAAGGGTTGACGTACGAAAAGGTGGTGATCGTGCGTACTACAACGACCAGGCAGGAGCTACACGACAGTATCCCACATGCTGTAGTTGCCATATAGCGTCATACCGCCAGTTGCAAATATTATGCGGATGATGGTAACGATGCGATAGGCAGATTCATCAAAGAAGCAGAGACGGCAGGCAGGGGAAAAGTGGTCAATTACAACCTCAAAATGGCGATCAAAAGTCGAGACACAGCCATCATAGATGCCTTGAGGTCTGATTGCAACAGCGAAGAACCGTCACTCGTTTAAATATATATTATATACATTATGTATTCATATATTTATTATACTTATTTATAAACTGTAAACCTCTATGGAAAGTATTGTATTATAGTTAAAAATCAAGTATTAACAAGAAAATTTAATCTAGACAAAGGTACGGACATAAAGTCGGTGGATGCTAATAATAACACAACTAATATTTATATAAATATATATTTTTTTTTGTATTTCCACCCGTTCCTTGGGAAAAGTTGTTCAGTTTAGAAGGCGAATTTACATCCTTAAGTCACAGAATAAATAATAGCTTAAGTTTTGCTTACTAATTTTATAAGTCACCAAAAAATACTTGCTGCCTGCAATGCTAGCTTAAATTGACACTAACACACTCTTTAACCTCCTTACTCTGTCTGTTTTTTCGAGGAGATTGATAACCTCGACGATCACATGTTGGTTTATTCGCAAGCTTTTGCGTATCTATTAATAATATTGGCAACAGATTCCACTTTTATAACTAGATTTTTTCAATAGCGTGCATGAGTGTCATTTTTGTATTAAGCATTTCTTCGGGTGCTATTGAACGACACGAAATATCAGGTTCGCAAAAGTTCATATCCGAGATCTTGAATTTTAGGTTGGGTGAAACGTCACGCTCCGCGTCGCTCTACGTAAAGCTTGGCCTTCGGCCTCACCATATACGCAGTTTTCCTCGGCCTGCTGCCTCGCCTCGCTCTTAGAGTGAACCTTTTATGGCGGTCATCATGGAATTGAGAGGGTGGTCGCTCTGGGCTTAGTCCTGCGCGAGCTCGGTCTTCGGTCTCGTGTCACGATTTTGTATGGCGGCTTTTATTTTAAACAAAATATCTTTTGTATGATCATTGTACAATTAAACACATACATATGTCACCGTAAAATTGTCAAAGCTTTAGTAAAATTATAAACTCTGGGTACTTTGTGAACTGGTCTTTTTTTTCACATTGACAAATTGTAAATAAATGTAAATAAATGCTGTGATTTTGTTTATTTTTCAATTATCATAAAGTAACCGTACTCTGTACTACCTATCGATACTTTGAACAAGTATCGATATTTTGATACCCTAGCATGTGCTTACTACAGGCACGCATATTTTTGTGAAATTTCCTGTCCTTTTACTCTTTAGTCATTGAAATGCATCGATAAAAGTGATGACATTGAAAGATAACAAACTCTTCACTTCTATGTGGCCAGTAATAGTCATAATACTAGCATGAAGATTTTAATTTTAAATTTATATAAAAAAAATATGTATGCTTTTAAATCTCTTTTTATGTCAGGGGAGACGGGTACACAGTGAAAATTGGAAAAATAATAAAATAAAAATAAAAGAAGGAAAATAGATACAGATAGAGACAAGTTTATCATGAATGCACAATTACAGCTTATTCACGAAGAAATTAGTGTTTCAATGTTTCTAGAAAAGTTAAGATAGACAAATAAAAAAGTTGTTATAAAATAATTAAGAATAAATTTATATAAAAAAAATATGTATGCTTTTAAATCTCTTTTTATGTCAGGGGAGACGGGTACACAGTGAAAATTGGAAAAATCATGTGGTGCCTTGTCTCCCCCGCCTTGGGGAGCCAAAGCCACAAACTAAATTGCCATGTCTCCCCTGAGGGAGACACCAGGGGAGACAAGTCCCCGGAATGGTTGTTTCCAATCGTTATTGAGTTTGTTTCAACGTCATAGATCATTTAGTTTAAAAGTTATACCGTTTTCTTTATACGGGGGCACAGTAACAAACAAGAATTTTAAAAATGCCATAAAAACTTTTTTTAATGGTTTTTTTATATAGTTTTTTGTATTTTTCCCGTCGATAAAATGAAGCATAGTTTCCCTCATTTTAATATGTACACAATAAGACTCACACTGTATTGTATATCTATATATACATACGAGCAGCAAATTAAGGGACAGTGTTAAGCAACGAAAAGAAAACAAGCTTCATTTTAATATGTGCACTTTATAAAGACTCACACTGTATCACTCTCTCTCTTATCAGCCCATATACGTCCCCACCGAGGGGCACGGGCCTCCCTTCGAAACATGAAGGGGACTTAGACCATAGTCCACCACGCTATGGCCTAAATCCCGCTCGTTTTTCGACAATGAGTTTTCGACGGATAAGGTGAATTCATAGTGGAATGTGGTAAATAGAGAGGAATTTTGCACCGGTATGAAAAGGACCTAGTTTAATGAAATAGGTATTCGTAAAAGCTTTTTTTAGGGCCACTTTCAGCAAAAGTGCTAAACGTATTTAGCAGGACCAATTTTGTTTAATTTGTCAGATTTTGTTGCTTTGACAACTGAGTTAAATATGTTTAGGCTGTTAAATTCGTTTAGCACTTTTGGTGAAAATGGCCCTTAGCAGATAGTTTTAATAGCCAATAGATAGTCTAATAGTCATTTTTCGGCGCCGAAGTCAAAAAAAAATATTACCATATTCCGCTATGAATTCACCTATTTAGTTTTATCCGTAAACCACTACTTACTCGTGAATGTAGCTTTAAAAAATATTTTACCCTTTTTGAAGGCGGGTCAATTTTTTGTTAAAAATATTTAATATGAAAATACTTTCAATGCAGCAGGCTGCTGTCCGTGTCTAAAAATTGGGTCTTAAAATATGCATTGTTTCTTGCCCTGAAATTGGTATTAGTATGGTCAATGGAGAGTTCTTGGATACCAATAGACTTGCACTATAATAATGACATACCACATTTTAACATAGCCACCGATGGTAAAAGTATAAAGTTCGAGTGAATAGGCATCTTCTGGGTGAGCTGGCTACATCCTCGACCACATCTCCGCCCCTGGGCTAGATTGTGGTCAAGAGCGAACCCATTATCTATAAAAAAAAATACTTACTTGACCAAATCCGAAGACTCCGGTTTGTTGTGGAGCCCCGAAGTTGAAGGCCGGCGCTGGAGCGGGCGTCAGTGATGGGGCCTCGAAAGTGGGGATAGAGGGGTTAGGGGAGCCGAAAGTGGGGGCCGCGCCGACATTAGGGGTCCCAAAAATACTCAGGGGGGCTGGCGCGGCGGCTGGTTGAGTACTCCCGAACACAGGCCCCGTCGGCTGACTTGGCTGACTCCCAAATAACGATCCCTGACTATTCGAGTTTTGGTTCATCCCGAAAATGTTTGGCGGCGATTGCGCCGGACTACCGAACGTTGGTGTGTTATTCGAGTTGAACGGCGTCGATGCTCCGAACGTAAACGCTGGTTTGCTGGTACTTGTCGCATTTGATCCGAAAATGTTATTAGATGCGATGTTATTATTCGCCGGCCACGCATTATCTTTCTGAACAGGCGCCCCGAAAATTCCGCTCGTCGGAGATTGTAGAACGTTATTGTTTACTCCCGCTAAAGGATTGTTCGATTCGCTTCCACCCAATATATTCGTCGGCATACTCGTATTATTAGAAAGGCCATTGCCTCCTAAATTACTACCACTTGAAAGCCCATTCCCTCCAAGAGAGATGCCAGTGTTTAATCTATTGCTGCCCATAATGCCTCCAGCGGATAAACCGTTACCATTTCCAATGGCTAATCCGTTTCCTCCTAATGCGTTTCCTATGTTTCCACTATTGGAGTTTCCACCAGACATGCCGCCGAAAGACAATTTGATGTCGCTGTCGAGGCTGAAGTTGAATTTTGGTTTTTCTTGTTGCGGGGCGGGGGCTGAGTTTCCAAAGCTGAAAAGCGGAGCGGGAGCGGAAGCGGTAGCGGGCGGATCACTCTTCTGAAATAGTGACCCGGATATCGGAGCCTCATTTTTACTAAACAACATGCCCGAAGTAGTAGGTGCCGTTTCTGGCTTCTGGAACATTGAAGAAGTGCTAGCGGTCGTAGTTTGTACGTTTCCGAAGGTAATAGGCGCGGTGGTGGCGGCTGCCGGTGCCGTAAATATATTGGTAGTCATTTTGATTCCCATTCCAGAGCCGAAAGAGAAAGAGGGAGTCGGCTGCGGAGCCGCGACACTTGTCGACGCAGGGAGACTAAGCGTTGTGCTTGGACCGTCTTTTTTCACCTCAGTCGAATTTAGCAAAGGATTCGGAACCAAGGACTTGTCTTGCGAAGATGCAAACGATACTTTCTCCGAAGGTTGTTGCGATGCAGGCGGCGGCGAAAACATATTCGCGAAAGGCTTAGGCGAGTCCGCTTTAGGAGTGGAAAAGTCAACCTTTGGTACTTCTTGCGGCTTTTCTTCGTCCACTTTAGGGGTAGTTTCTGCCGGTTTACTGGGAATACCGAAGACTGGAGTCGCGGCAGGCACTGATGACGTTGAGTTCGGTATACCGAAAGAAAAGTTTATTTTGGGTGCGCTTTCTTCAGATTTCTTCGGGCTGTCTACCTTATCCTCAGTTTTCTTAGCGGGCACACCGAATGTAAACGAGGGAGTCTTCGATAAAACATTGTTGTTAGTTTCCTCCAATTTTTTGGTTTCTGTAGAGTTCGTTTCTTCCGGCTTAGCGTTAGAATCTTGATTTTTGGGAATACCGAATTTGAACGAGGTATTTTTACCGAAATTGAAAGCCTTTTCGGCGGCTTGCGAATACGTGCCGGGTTTGTCTGTTTCACAGCAAACGCATTTGGTTTTGTTTGTGTCATTGCGTACTAGGCAGCTAGGGCACTCCCACTTCGGGGGTGGGGGTGGTGTTGCGGGTAGTTTCAAAAGATCGTTGGTTACTTTTAATGGAGTGTTGAAGAAGGTGACGACGTTTTCCTTTTGGCCAAGCCTGTCCCCTCGTCTCGCGCCTCCACAAGCTATACAAGCGTTCACATCACTCTTGTTTTTTACCCAACAGTCGTCACATTTCCACTCGCTATCACTCTTTTCTTGAGTCGGGGTCGGTTTCTCAACCACCGTCTTCGGATTGCCCGCGCCGCAACATAAACATTTCTCCGCAGTCTCATCATTATTTACCCAGCAATCTTCACACTTCCATTTAACACTCTCTGCTGCTTTATTTACTGAGAGATTGTTCACGTTATTAACGGTAACCTTTTCACAATTTATACATTTGTTGGCGTTTGGTTGACTATCGGCTAATTTACAAATTGTACATTTTTCTGTCTTTTTGCTTGCTTCGGACGCTGTTTGGTGTCCGCAGCATACGCATTTTTCAGCATCCGGTTTGTTGCTTACCCAGCAGTCAGGACACTGCCAATCTTTAGACTTTGGTGCAGTTAGTTTTTTCTGCGTTTCTGTGGATACTATGACAGATGGAATTTCTTCTTTAGTTTCTTTAGTTTGGTCTAAGCGCCGCTCAGGACTACCGAATGTGAATTTAGGAAGCGAATCCTCGATAGCGGGCTGTTCGTTAGATATCCTCACTGGACTAGAGAATTGGAATTGGTTGGAATCAGGAACAGAATCTGTCTTACGTTTAGGCGTTTCAGCGACCTGGATAACTGATTTGTATTCTGGTATTTGGTTGGCTGTCGATATTGGCTGTCTGGCACTTGGTACGATAGGTGTGGAAGAAATTATTGGGGTGGGAGTTGGGGTGATTCCGAATGAGAATTTGGGTAGGTTGTTTTGGTCAATTTGTAGGACGGCGGATGGTAACACTACGGGTTCGGGCAGAGCTTCGACTTGGTCTTTATCTCCGCGCATCTGCCGCGTCACTCTTGGTTTCATTTTTGTAGTGAATGACGAACCCCCCGTTTCACTCTCCGTCGTTTCATCCCTGTAATAGAAATAATAAGTTTAAGTATTTATAACATGTTTTTTTTTTTAGTAGTAAAAGGTTTGTAGTCATTCTTCCATTGCGTTTAAAGCAGCAAATTTGTATTGCATTATTTTTAATTCGACTACCCTCCTGAGTGCGAGTTTGTCACACAGTTTCAGAAAGATTTAAGTTAATGATATACATTTAAGGAGGATTAAAAGAATAGCATTACATTTAAGGAGTTTTAAACTTTAATGAATGTTTCTGCAACTGAGCTTGTAAGGCTCAATTAACACGAGTTCTGTTTCACAGAATGGTCATTAAATACCGTGGATTTCTGATTTTATTTCGCCCACAATACAGCCAGACCCTCGCGTCTTACTAACTGGCTTCTACAGTATGTTTGAGAAGAATAGGCAGCTGGCACATAATAAGTTTTTATTTCACTCCAAGTCCAGCGTAGAAGACCGCTGGCTAATTTAAGGTTAGGTTAGGTATTGTTAAGCTCGGGTTAATGTTGTTTAACATTACCCCGGTCTAGTGTTCAATAATGAATCATTTCAAATTTTTATTTTTCATACAAAATAATTCGGTAAAAATGTGAATTTCCATATAAAACACCTTACGTAAGGAATGACAACGTCGCATTATCGTATTCAAAATTGTGAATGATCGAAACTAATTAACAATGAAAGTGTACCAACTTAGGACTCGTTTATGGGAGAAAGATTTTGAAATATTTTAATTTTGTTTGATGATTTCTCCGAAAATACCCATTTAAGAACATATGTTCCTTGGACATTTTAAATATGTTTTCATATATGACCTTAAGAGTTATGGGATATCAAAAGGAACAGGTTGTATAGGTATTGTAAAGTCCTTACTTCTTATTGCTGCTAACTGGGTAAGGTAGATGAGCGGTGCTGCTGTGTGAAGCTAGTATCTGCCGCGCGGCCGTCGTCGTATCCATGAGTCGAGACTTTTGCCGCAGTCGCAAAATAGTAGCCACGCTTGGCACATGAAGCTCTTGTGTCTTATATGCTGTAAAAGAACATGGTTATAAGTATATAATAACAACGAAACACACTCAAAGGCCTCACTCAATTTAGCAGTGTCACGTAAAAGGGGTTTATGCGAGCGATGGGCCTGCGCTGGAATTCGTTGTCTAGAATTCCAGCGTAAGCCCTTCGATCGCAAAAGCCCTTTTACATTATATTAGCGATAAGTAAAATAAAAAATTGGTGATGAGCCTATCCTGGTGCGGGCCTATACGATTAAAATCGTCTTTTCGGATTTATGTACGGATTTCTAATTAATTATCATTTGTGAAAGAAGAAAACATCGTTATGAAACCCTTAGACGGATGTCTAAGAAAATTAGTTTTAAAAAGACGAGCGGTCCACCAACCCGCATTGGGCCAGCGTGGTGGACTATAACCAAAATCCCCTTCGTGTTTCGAAGGGAGGCCCGTGCCCCTCGATGGGGACATATATGGGCTGGTAAGGTAAAATCGAAAAATGAAATTAACAAATGAACCTGCTCACTAAATTTCACGAGAATCGGTTGAGTAATGCGACCTGTAGAGAACAGTCGGACATCCGCCAGACGGACATACGACAGCATTTTTCGCACTCGTTCAGTCAATAAACTTCCAAATAACGAATCATTAGTGCTTAAACTAATACTTACTAACATTATAAACCCGGAAGTTTATAGTATTCGTGGATGTTTGTTCCTCTTTCACGCTCAGACGGCTCGACAAATTTTGATACAATTTGGTATGAACACCCTGGTGACACATAGGCTACTAATTTTCCTAAGTCCCTACAGGAACGAAGTCCCGGCCGAATAGCTAATACTCACATATAACTTTCTTAGTAGGAGGTGCACTTTCCAAAGTGATATTAAAGCCCTCATTTCTCGGGGACCGTTTGTACTGGGGTATCCTCTTAGCCTCGTTCAAAGGTGAAGAGTAATTTTCAAGAAGGTCCAAGATTCGCCGCGTGGATTGACTGATGGTATTGTTGGCTGAGCTGGTCTCCTTCACTACGATAGACTTCCTTTGCTTAATATTTGGCTGGTTCACATAGCAGGACGCAGCTCCCCCGTACATTGTTCGACCAGGGTAGAATGATGAGCCCAAAAGAGCAGGTTTGAAATACGGCGCTTTGGAGTCTTTCATTTGGTTGTTTGCTGTTTGTGCTGAAAGGAGTTGATTTTATTTTATTTCTTCTTATTTAAAATGTTGATTTGCTTTTTATTAATTTATTTATTTCATGATAAATGAGCTATGTGCAAGATTTTTAAAATATTGTGATTTTTTTATTTTAAGCAGATTTAAGGTCCCCATATTCAAATAAAAAATATATCAAATAATTTTGATTATAGATAAAAAAATAAAAAAAATTGGTTACGATTTCTTGCTTACTACAGCATTCTATACGGTTTAGTTCCTTTGCCAAAGTAAAAAAAAAGACGTTTGACAGTTTGTTAACACATAACCTAACCATTGTGTTTTTGGGTTGTTGGTTGTTTAGTTTGTATCTGTTCCGTGGTTTTGATTATTTGGATATTTACTGACGACTTGGTTTTGCTACCTGGACTCTATTGTTACCTTCTGTTTTGTGATTTTGATTTTTTGGATTGATATTTACTGACGACTTGGCTTTGCTTCCTGGACTTTCGAACTTTCGCAATACACTGGATTCTGAAACTATGGATACCGCTCAGTTCGTTAGAGCTGATTCTACCAACTTGCCTGAAGTAACAACCAACCAAACTCGGAAATAAACAACCAATACAATATCAAAAATTAATAATAGAATTGACATGACAGTTTGGCAAAGGAATACGATTGCATATAATGCCGTTCTTAGGATTAGTTTACCGTACTGAAAATCTTTTAATTATTATATTTTTATTTCAAAAGATAGATTTTTTAAATATTTTTTTTAAGAAACGGGATCTTATTCCTTTATGTTAAATAATAAATCAAACGAAATAAAAAATATTTTTAAAATGTCATACATAGCCCATTGAATCACTGACATGTGATGTGAATATCTTGCCAAAGACTTGTAATTTTCAGAACAAGGTTTGTATGAAAGAAAGATTTTGTACAAATCAACGGGAAAAACTCCCACGGGAACGAAGTCACGAGCGGAAAGCAAAACAAGAAATCTAGTTTTTTGCTTTTTTTATTTACTAATTGTTTGAACCTATCACGTCAGTTTACCTTTAGCACGTCTCATAAATCATAAACCATACTATTGGTAAACACGTTTTATTCAAAGAAGCACTCGTAGCCTAGTACCGCTCGCTGATCTGAGCCGATAAGGTTAAGCAACACCACACAGGCATGAAACCTGATGGGTTACCAAACTGGAAATTTATCACGAGCGTTTCCGTGCTTCGGAGGGCACGTTAAGCTGTCGGTCCCGGCTGTTGTCGATTGACTACAGTCGTTAAAACCAAGTCAAGAGGAAATTGGGCGGTTTAAAAACTCTGACACCGGGGTTAGCTAAGTTCGCCACACACTTGACTATACCTACACGATAAGAAGAAGACTTACCACAAGCTTTAAGCGAGGCTTCGGCACTGGCAGGCGATGAATCAAAGAGCGATTTCCTCTTCTTCGTCACAGATGGTCCAGTGATAGACATAGAATGCTGGCCCTTGAAGGTGAAAGTGGAAGCTTTCTCTTCGCTTTCATCATCAATTTCAATGGACTCTTCGGAAGTCCGTAGAGGTGTGGACCTGTAGTTGGTCTCCCGTCTAAAGGTGGTTCGTCCTGGAGGCGACTGTATCGCGTTGTATGGCTGCGGCTCAATATCGCTCACAATAACATTTGATGTTATGCAATTTGTCTGAAAAGTTTGGTCAAAGTCAAGGTTGTTTGAACAAGTTATAAAGCGACAACTTTGAATAATATTTCATTCACGTTGTAAGGTTACACAATTTGTTTGAAACAAGATTTGGTCAGACGAGGAAATTGATCATGAAAATGTTTTACAGGATGTAAGGGGCGGGCAGGCAGCTTAGCAAATAATAGGTCTTTACCTATGAAATTGCCGATTTTTTCTCAAGCTTTATTTTATTCATAATTTATTTGATTGAACAGCTATTACTAAAATTGTTTTTTATTTATAACCTTGGCCATATAACGGAGATATTGAGTCAAATTAATAAATATTTACTTTAGATTTATTTGCTGAAAAAGAAGCTCAAATATAGCTCGTTTCATCCGTTGCCCGTTTCATTGCTTATTTTTGCTGTAGCGTTGTTACAGTTACAACTTTCAATAAACTAAGTATGATGAAAATTAACTTAATGTTGTCCAAACCTTCCCACAAAATTTTGCTAAATTTGGATTTCGCATTCCCGAGAAAATTCCAAAAACGTTAATATGGAAAATTCAATTTTCCAAAAATATTGTATGAAAAACGGCAATTTCATAGGTAAAGACCTATTACTTAAATGGTTATCTACATCTACAATCCCGTGACGTGTTTTTCGAACACCGTGTGTCCATGCTTTCTCCGGTACCAGACGTGTCGGTTGAACACCATGCGTTCACATTCGATCTATGGTCGGATCAATTTCTTTCTTTCGCAGGATGACGTTCCATAAATATTTTTATGTGTCATAATAAAAGTTTGATTCAGTGGTGGTGTAATGTGTGTTTATTCAACAGATATTTTTAGACTAGCTTGAATAAGATACCATAATATAGAAGGAGTTTTCCTTAATGAATTTATCCTGAAGTCGTAACTGCAATATTTAAGAATAAAATGGCTGAGGCCCGTTTTACAGAAGGAAACTCGAGTCTTGATCTAAACTTAAGTATTGATTGTCTCTTTCTCTCACTTTCAAAATGACAAAGACGACTGCTACTCAAGCTAGTATAATAATAAAACTAACCTCGCTTAGAGTGTAATGGTTGTAACTCCCGGGGGAGCTGTACCGCATGCGTTTTGATGGCGGCTGTAAGATGACAGGACCATCCACAGATTCGTCTTCTGAGGAGGAGTCCGTAGCATCAGCGGTCTGCGCCGAGCCGTTGGCATTCGACGACGAGCTCGGGCTACTGAACCATTTCGTGATGGAGGCCGGCAGTAGCCCCGAAACCCGTGATGTTACATTCCTCACAAAAGACTGTGAACAACATAATAATAGTATATTTATTTATTCAAGCTACGGGGGCTCATTAATAATAATATAACATTTAATACTTAAAATTATAACACTAAAATTATTAATTTTGAATCACCCCCGACATTCTATTGCTTATAACTTTTAAACGGCTGAAAAGATTTTTATGAAACATGGCTAAGAACACTCGGGATAAAATTATCTATGACAAGAAAAAAACTAAACGAAAATCGGTTCATCCGTTCGGGAGATACGATACCATAGACAGATACACAGACAGACACGTTAAACTTATAACACCCCTTTCTTTTTGCGTCGGGGGTTAATTAGTGAGGAGCGATGTCCAGTGGCTGGCGATAAGGCACTCAAGACTGCCCCCGCGCCCTCAGAATGCTGTTGCCACTGCCGCGCGCTCTGTGCATGAGTGAGGTGACTTTTTTGCATGGTAAAGTAATGTTCAATGCTTGGTTTTGTACGGACGGCCGCAACTCATTACAACACGCGTGCACTCTGTGCTGTTGTGGTAAGAGCGGTTTTTTAATGAAAATGGAGTAACCTGATGCGCTAGCCTCTGTACTTATTGTTTACTTCTGCCAATAATGAGGCTGTGGAGAAAATGCATGAAGAGAAATCTATGTAGGGTGACAGCGCAAGACAAGACAGCACATTTTGTGGGACATCACAAAACATCACAATACAGCAGTTCTGTAGACCGCTAGACAATGACACCGTTCGGAAAGGAATTTAAAATACTTTAGTTTATTTCAGGTTTTAAAAATACTCAAAACTTAATATTAGATAAGGTTCTATCGATACCGCGTTTTAAAATACTGACTGTGTCATCTAGCGGCAGCCAAAGTGAACTAATATTGATTTAGTGATGCGCTGAATAAAAGTAATACAGCAGACGACTACCCAGCAGAAATTCTATTTAATATGACTAGACGGAAATAAAAAACTAGGGATGAATTAAATGAAAACATTTTCCCTTAAAAGAAACCAATGATGTTGAAGCCAATTGAAAATTCAATATTCCTGTGTTCAAAGCGCAACTGATATGAAATACAGATTTGTTCCTATTTCTCGATTAAAAGACAATAACAAACATATACAGAATCATGAAATATGTATTAAGGATATGTAATATTCGCTATGCGTTGCACAAGCAGCATGAAAGTCGCTTTTGCATTTATCGCTTACATTTTGTGACTAGCTGGGCTAAGACGCACATCGAAATAAGAATTAATTACTATTATAAATTTTATTAGCCTTAAGCCCTCAATACTACTTGTTCAAGGGAATGATTGAAAATCAGCGCAATAACGTGGTTTCGGCCCCTCACTGCACAAGCTGAGCCATTTCCCTTTTGTCACACTTTTTTATTGTTATTTTTTAAATTAGTTATTAAGTTTTCATTTGTAATTGTTTTTGTGACAATAAATAACTTTTTACTTTACTAATCAATGAAAGAAAAACCATATGGAAAGATCAATTGAACGAAAAGAGCAACCCTCGAGTTTCTTGTCTGTTCTTCTCAGGGGAAGACTGCATCTTTGCAAACAGTCATATAGATACTAAAACAAAAGTAATTAAGGAATTTTAAGCAACATTTAATGTTCACTGAAACATAAATTTTTGAATAATTTATTTTTAATTGAACACTGACCATAAATCCATCGTCAATTTCATCTTAATCCTTTGATCGAGATGGAAGACAGGGACTGGCCCCTCTCATAGGGATATGTTTTTTATAACCAAGTAATGAAGCTCAAAATCAGATTGTTTTCGTTTAAGTCAGTTGTTGGGACGAGTAAAGCCACTGTATTATCTTCAGAATAAAAGGCGAACAGCCTTTTGTTTTAAGAATCAGGACACCGCCGTGCCGCGCAGACGGATAACAAAAGCTGATTAAGTGTTAGAGTATAACGTCTCCTATAAAATCAATAGGTAGCTGTCATTTCATGTTATGTTACTTTTCCTCTGAGAAAGTAAATATGTCCCTGCTCCCGACATTAACATTTAAGGAGGGTGTTTCACTTGATAGGCGCCATGAAAGGTGTTTTGACAATGGCACGTTTTTTCCGTCACGGTAAAAGAAAGAAATAAAATTAATAGAATTCTATACGATGCTTTTAACTTATCGAGCATACATTGCCGCCACCTTGTTTTATAACCTGGATTCTGAAACTTCAGTTGTGTATCGATGGAACGGAGGCCATTTTATCTGTTCAGGTGGCGAAATTGAGAACTATTTAATTTCCACATACTTGCTGACAACCACCCCGACCAGCAGCGCCACCGCCAACCGAACGTTAAGTTGCAAACTACCTAGCAACTGAAAAATTCAGTGGCGCCACCAGTCAAAGCAGCCGTCATTAGATGTATGAAATTTGGTTAGTTCTCAATTTCGCCACCTGAACAGTTAAAATGGCGACTAGTCCATCGACCGACACAGAACTGAAGGACTGAAGTTACAGAATCGGCGCCCTGACGTACTATTGTCTGTACATATTAATTACAGTTCTATTCAAACATGTGCACTGTGATTATTATCAATTATTAATTATTATTGATCAAGTGCGTATCTGATACTATGCAGCGCGAGGGTTCAAGGGTTCAAATGGTTCTTATTCTTAGTGATGGCTTTAAGAAATAAATCAGCAAATGATAGCTCTAAGAATCAAAGAAGCAGGGACGGAAACTGTCGCAGTCTATTGTAACTGTGCCGCTGTCGTTAACAATTTGAAAGTAAATGTATAGATTTCCGTTCATTTAGTTTCCGTTTCGCCATTACGGAAAAAACGTGCTGTGTAGTCCCATAAATGTCATGCGATGTCAAAATAAAGAATAACGTCAAATGGTAATGCGCGAGTATGAAAATTAATTACGTAGCTTGTTGCAGATCACATTATCGACATTTCTAACAACAACATCGATAATTAGCCGCAGAAACTGGATGAAATTGACGAGGGATCAGTGATACGATTGGTGAGGCCTATGTTTGGACCAGCAGTGGGCAAAAATGGGCTAGACGGTCCAACACTCACAAACAATTGATAGAAACGTGCTAATAGTCATCGACAGTAGAAAATAAATAAGAAAAAACCTCCTAGGACTCGATCTAAATAGCCGCGTGGTTGATAGGACCTGTTGAGTGTTTCCTGTAGTTTTCGGGTAATAGAGTAAAAATATAAAGCAAGTTGAATCTCTTTTGTAAGTAAAAGTACTTGTTGCGTGTTAGCCTCTTTTGATTTCGATAAAAACGCTTTTATCGGTTAAACCCTCTTCTAAATACCAGTGATTGTCTTTGTATTTTTCGTTTTTTTTTTTCGTTTCCATGGCGTAGTTAGTTATAGTTTGTGATTTCGGAAAATTTTATTTAGTAATTAATAACGTGATTAAAATTTTACTAATATTACTGAAGCGTCTTTCAGTCTTCATTAATATATTACCGAAGCGTCTTTCAGTCTTCGGTAATAGTGCGTATTGTCTCATCAACTCATACTCATGATGAGTGTAAGAAGTCACTACTAGCAATAAGACCGCCTTTTGAACTTTTGTATTCCTGTAATTTTCTTCGAATATATTTTTCAATCTCCTTTCTTTATTTATATGTGTGCAATGTTTCTTTATTTCATACTAGCTTTCCGCCCGCGGCTCCGCCCGCGTGTACTACAGGTTATATCGTGCCTAACTGTGGGATAAAATGTAGCCTAGTCCTTTCCCAGGCTCTAACCAAATTTCATGAAAATTTGTTCGTGAAAGCGTGACAGACAGACAGAGTTACTTTCGCATTTATATTACTAGGGAAGTATACCTCAAGTGAACCACCACTATTATGTTAATGTATTAATGAGTATTCCGATTTGCGATGAAAATGACAAGTCACATCTTCACGCTTGACTTGACTTGACGTTAAATTTGAGATACAGTACGCAGGTAAAGTATTTTTGGTTGTATACGGATTTTGGATATTGAGTATTGAAATAGTTGGGATTGTTCTATTAACAAATTGCTTTTGTTTTGCAGAGCGACGTTTAACACACTGACCAACTCCTTAACAATATTTTATTTCACCTCTCCAGCTCGAAAAAAGAGCTTTTGCTTGTCAAAATCAGCGAGCAAAATCGTTGTTTGCTCACTGCATTTTTTGAGCGAGAGAAACAGTGATTTGAATTTAGAACATTATTTTTGAAATGACTCGTTCTGAAACTGACGGTGATTCGTTTCTGAAACTGATTGAGTCTTATCAAATCACGAAATTTTATATTATTTATTGAAATTAAAATTACAAAAATGTGTTAAATATTCATTTTTCAAGGAAATAAAAGGTTATTTAATATAAATTGTAATAAACAATGTAGTTTTCTAAAAAAGTATTTTTATTTTGTAAAAATTTTAAAGTGCAGTTTCTGAACACAAACTTTAATCCTGGCCACTTTTAAAAAGTATATTACTTTCGTAATTTTTTTTTGTTTCTTAATCTTTGCATTTATTCCTTTTTTTATTATAGGATGGAATGGGTTAACTCTTGACCTCAATCTTAAACCAAGGTCATAGATGAGGTCGATGATGAAGCGAGTTAACCCAGAAAATGCCTATAAGGCACTGGTAGAGGGTAAACCTTTTGTAATGCAGAAATGCGACACAGCAAAGAGCATTGAGCTACATTGTGAAAATATCCATTCAAAGGAGATTGGCGACAAAGGAGAATATTTTGCAATGCATGATACTAGGGCTGAAAATCAGTGTTGTCAGCCTGATAATCAGTCTGGCATTAAATGCTGAGCACAGGCCTTTTTTCCTCACTGCGGCAGACATATGCAAACATAAAACTATGTAATAGGATAAGAATATAAATTTGAACTTTTTTTAAATGTATGTGTGTGCTGTTTTCAAGAAATAAACGAATTATTATTCTCATTATATACGATGACAGGGAAACGGCCACCATGAAGACGCCTAAGAAATAGATAGATTTTTCAGTTCTTCTTTTTCTCATGTAGATATAGTAAAGTGTGTGGAAAACTTGGCTAATCCTAGTGCCGGAGTTCTTACTTGGTTTTAACGACTGTAGTTAATCGACAACAGCCCGGGACCGATAGCTTAACGTACCCTCCGAAACACGGAAACGCTCACGATAAATTCGATCGGTTGATATCAGCTCACCGGTCGTCCTCCCCCCTTTATACGCCTTTGCTAACAAAACATTTTCAATGCTTCCATAGCAGTAGCAACATAAGAAAGTGACAAAACTCAATAAATATTGATGAAAATGTCAAGGGTCATTATAAACGGGAGCCCTTATCAACTATACACGTGAAATCGAACTGCATATTTTGCACAGATTCACAGTAGCAGATTCACTATATACCAAAAAACACAGACAATACCCATCGCAATGCAATGATAAGATGCAACCTAGCTCATACTTTAGCACAGAAAACAGTAAATCAAAATAAAAGGTATAATGTTTTGGTCACATACCTTTGAAAGTTATGAAGAATTGCATCAAAATAATTGAGAATGTCAAAAACTTTAAACAACAGACTTCAATATCGACAACTAAAACTTTATGTTGGTCACATGTCAAGAATGGAACCCCAATTGATACAAACTATCACAAACAACATCAAAATCAGTTCAAATGCGATTAAGACACAGGTGATCAATGATCATACATAAGAACAAAATAAATTGAGGACTTTCTTTTAATTTAATTAGGTGAACAAGTCTTAACATTATATTCTTTAATAATAAAAATAATAAAGCCCTTTATTCTAGTAAGGATTTACAAAGTTTTTTCTCTTAAATGTATTGTGTTCACAGGATGTCCCTTAGCACGGTGTGCCTTTCGGCATAGGCCTCCTCCAACGACTTCCACTGGTCTCTATCCCTACATTAAAGAATATTATATTCTTTAATGTAGTTTAAATAAAATGGTTTAAAATTTTGGGATGGTATCGTAAGAACCTTTACATGAAACTTAATGTGGAGCCCCTTGCTATTGAATAGAATAGATTTTTATTTTATTTTATAGGACATTCAGGATGCCACTTAAAACAAATCAAGATTACATGAAATACATACAAACATACATTAAATGATCTAAATACATACATACACATTCATTCTTTTGACCCTACTGACACTACACCTATTCACAAAGATGCAGTCTTCTCCAGAGAGGAATAGGCAAGAAACTCTGTGGGTGCTCTTTTTAATCGCATTAAAAAAAAACTATTTTCTTATTTTAACTAAATCTGAAATAACTTTAAGAGCTGAGCAGTTCATTCCCATGGCTGCTTGTTTGATTGCAATTTAAAAACCCTGTCACATTTTTATTCAGCATAACAATTATGAGTTTATGTTGCCTTTCCAGACATATATAGAATCTTAATTCAACAGTTGATAATTTGAGGGTTGATAAATTAACTTTTGAGCTAACCTTGTGGCAATACATGTAAAAAGATTTATCTTGTTCTCACACTGTTTAGTAATCAAGTGTGGAAAAATATTAGAAAACTATAATTAATCATATTCAAGCCACTACAACTAGTAACTAACTAGTAACTCACTAAACACTGAAAGAAAAAAGAATTTCTTAAGCCTTAAACCATCTGTCACTAAAGGTTTTACTTTTAAATATTTTTTTGTATTTGATATCCTTAGGGCTCCATTATGTAAAATTCAATATTACCTTTATTTTTCTCTATTTGTTTAATTCCAAAGACTTTATATTTTATACATAAAAAACTGAGAGTGATTGCTTCTTATGTTTTGATCACACAATAAACACTTCTATCTATAGAGAGGACACCCGCCAGTGGACTGATAAGTGACCAAATACCAAATAAGTGGACTGATACTACAGGTGATCATAGTATGTAGTATCAGTCCACTTATTTGGTATTTTACATCAAAAGTGTTTTCATCAAAAACACTTTTGTTCATCAAAATCAATAAAAACTGAAATCACACATTGAAATCATAACCACTGGTCTCGAAAGTAAAAGTTGAAATGGAAAACACCACCAAAAAGATAAATTCTAACATGGTAATAGCACTCTTGTGCCTACCAACATAATTTATTGGCAACACAATATTGATGGGTTGTATTCAGTGTCGACGGGAGAAGGCCTGGATTGTGATTGAACGGAGCAAAGTTGAATCTCTATTATAGTTAACTACATATTAACATGGGCTATAGGGTACATGTATACAAGTACGAAATATAGATGTGCATTCCTCTCAATAAATGTCAATTAGCTTTGCCGCTTTAGCTATAGATCTTGCATTTGGTGTCTCCTTGTATATTTATTTCCGTTGCAAGTATGTATTAAAGGCACTAGAGCTTCGAAAGAATATTGAGAGTGAGAACTATGCATAGAAAACTAACCAAAACTGATATGAAATGATGAGAAATTACTTAACCGAATCACATAGTTAAGCAATTGCAGTTCCAACAGATTATTAGTGCGCTACCTCCTAGCTAGAGAACAATGCGGAGCTGGACCCGTTTTTTTATTACTTCAGCATACATCTACTGTTGATTGTTTGAACTCAATTTACACCATCTACCTTTTGTAAAATGTATTTGTGCACTGGAGAAATTAAATAAATGATGTGTATGTCTCATGGGAAAATTGACAAATGTGGTGAAATCAGTAGCAACTGAAATATAAAAAAATGAAAGAAAAATTTGAATTCTATGGCTTTAGCAAAAAATCAGAGCCAGACCTAGACATATTATTTAACTCTATCACTCAGCTTGGGCAAAACACTTTGTTTTTACTCGCGGGTTCCTCAAGGCCCACAACGAAGAAGCCAAACAAATTAGCCCAAAGCATGGACTTTGACAAGTACTACAACGCAGGTATTGTGTACCCCACATTTTTCGTCTTTTTTGCTTATCAAAAAAAACCGACACATTTATGCTAACATTCAAATTATAGTCGTTCGCGATGCACAGCGTCATTTTCAAAAATATAAAAATACACATCTACGCGTGAGGCCGCACAAATGTTGAAAATATACGATGTTGCAGAGAGCGGGAATTTAGTGACAACTTACATTGCTAGCTTCGCTGGACGACGAACGCGATCGCTTCCCCTTGTTTTTCTTGAAAACCTTACTCATTCTGGTCAAAATTTAAAACACTGAATAATATCACATGCAGCGACGCTAATGCAATTTCAATTTTTGGCTAAATTTGTTGAGAACAACTGGCAAAAACGTGACAAACATGGCGTCTTCAAGATATGTCAAATCTCGTTTGGAGGGAGGCCAGATCTCACCCCCACACACTTTATAACCGCTTTTTAAAAATTCATGAAAAAAATCAACCAAGTTATAACAATTTTAAAAATTTTTACTGCACACCATAGAACAATTTACAATAATTAAAAATACAGCAACAAAACGAAAACGACACAGAATTTCACGTTGTTGATTCGCAATGTGTTGCTACTGTAAAAAAAAGCAAAAAAAGTAACGCTTGTTTATCCCTTTAGGGAAAGGCAAAGGAAACTATGTCCATGCAGCCACATCTTAAGTGAAAATTCTTCTTTCTATAACTTAATCTAAGCCCTAAAATTGGATAGCGTCTGTTTTACGAAAACTGGCGACGAGAAGTACAACCGCGAGGATCTTTATCGGTACCAAATGGAGCAGAAACACTGTTATCACTTGATTTTTTTATTACTACAAGAATTTTAGTCAATTTACTGCATAATACACTATCACTATTTATACATTAAGGGGCTTTAATGACATCACAGAACAGAGGTAAACAACTTTTGCACGCAGAAAACGAAAATTCAATTGACAAAGCAACCCACAAGCAACCGCCCACGCCGAATTCCCGCCAACTCCATTTTCTACAGAGCTTTTTTTAAAAATTGTCACAGGCAAAAGAATGTTGAAACGTACAGCCTATTTTTTTCTTAAATCGTAGGCAGAGGGGTTATTTTGATCATACAGCCATGTTATTAATAGTGATAACAGTGGCTACAAAGATACAAACTCTGATGGTCATTCTGTTGAAGAATGGGCTGAAGTCGACGATATGGTGTTGTTCCGCCGACTTTTAACAGCGCCCGATGGAAATGCGGAACTAACCCAGACTTTATATAAGTGAGCACAAACATCAGCTCTCAGTGCAAGAAGTCCTTAAGGCCGTATTACACTGCACTGAACCTAAGCACCCTTTCCCTAAATCGGGCAAGTGTAATAAGACTTAGGGAGTTAGGCTCCCTAATTAGGGAGATCGGATGGATCTATCTAGCTCTCTCGGCGTCCACGTTAAAGAATGAGTCAGAGCACGATTCAGTGTAGTGTAATAAGTCAGGGCCCTAATTAGGACCCTTACTACCCTAATTAGGTTCAGTGTAGTGTAATACGGCCTCTAAAATCCAGCATAGGCCTATAATGTGTACAGTCAAGAGCAGGTCACGCTTTACACTACCATTTTAAGCTGAGCTCTGATATATACCGCGCGCCATACAATGCAGGGCCGGTCCAAAGTCCAAAGTGTCAAGCTTGACGTGCTCTTGAGTGTACCATTCAATCTGTGGTTTGTCCTGTAACGGTGCCGTTTAAGCGTCGTTTCAATTACAAAAAGGCTAACTGGGAGCATTTCTCAAAATCAATCGAAGGTCAGGTGGCACTCACTCAACAGTCTTGTGGTCAAAAGAACCTTGTGGTTTGTACTACTGGCAAGAGAGGGTCAAATGTACCCCATATGAGAAATTGTGGAATATAATTAGTACTTAAACGACCTAGAAAATGAAACAACACTACTTATTCCGTTAATTTTAACTATTCCATTTATTTTTTCAATATTACACCAATGACCAAAATATTTTGTAAGTATTATGTCAAATGTACCTTTATAATCTAAGTATATTTTAAATACGTATAAGCTCCGAAATTTGATACATACATTTTTATTTTATTAGCATGTGCTGTCCCACTGCATACATAAAATACCAAAATAGTATTATATTATGGTAACGGCTAGTTACGATCTACTGACACAAACAAACACACATGTATTTATTACAAATAGGTAGTTCTAAGATAAATACTATCTCTCAGTAGAGTTACAAAATCGATAACACATCCACTCAAAAGACGTGTACAAAAAAATCCATTTAACATAATATACACAGAAATAAAATGAACTAATGTACAGAAAAAACCATAACGTAATATACAACAATGCAACCTCCACTTTATCAAATTATAATATCAATTACACGAAAATCATAAATAATAATAATAATACAGAAATAAATGTTTTACAACCCACAAAAATTTATCCTTACAACATTTATTTTTTAAACTCTGACAACACCATATTTACTAGTCTGAAAGGAATGAAATGCACTTGAGAATATCTAGCGTAATAGTCAGCAATATACAATACAGGGTGTACAGGAAGTCATGAATAATCCTTGAACTGCAGATGGGCAATGTCATGGTCCACCAAATATAAAAAATGACCTAGTAAAAGTATCACCGTTTTCGATTTTTTTTGAAATTTTAGTAATTCAGAAAATTCTCTACCTTTGATCGGTTTTTTCCATGCGATTGCTACAAATGTCAACTTTTTCTGCGTCTGCTTTTTTATTTTTACCTTGAATCATTCCTCTATCGATAGAATATAAGGAATTTCCAATAATAGGCTTCAAAAAATTTAAAAATCAAGTCAAACACAAATTTTTCGTATATTTTTTTTTCTACTGCTATTTTTTTATATTTGGGAGGCCATGACATTAACCATCTGCAGTTCAAGGATTATCCATGACTTCCTGGACACCCTGTATGTAATATATGGTATTGTACAAGAAACAAATTTCATCTAATGGAGTCTAACTGGACACCTAGGTCCAGCCTAAGCTTGTAAATAACGAAGACGGTTTATGTAGCACATTCTTCATAAGGTCGTAGAAATTAGTCAAGGTTTTAAAGATACTGGCAAACAACTTGAACTATGTCCTTGAATGTGCCTGTTAGCGCATTTTATTAATCTCGCTGAGACTTACAAACCGGACTCGAAGTCGCTGAATAAACCATTAGAACTCATGGACCGTTGGAAGTAAAAGGGGCAACAGCGTGGATGCTTAAATATGTACTTAGCAGCTCTCTAGAATCTATGGAACTTCGGAACGTTATGCTCAACGAGTCTTCTTTTTTCAAGAAAAATTCGCTCTTGACCACAATCTGTGGTCGAAGATGTAGAAGAATTAGAATAAGAATTATCAATACACATATACACAATATACATTACATATATCTATTAGAAGATCTTTATTGTTTATTTGGGCTATCGCATGTTTGAATGGTTCCGGTTATTTGTTGAGTTTTTGTTGTTTGGATTTTTTTGGTGTTTAAATTTTGAATAAGTAGTTAGTTATCTGTATTGATCTTACAACTTAATTTTAATTTTAAGCTAGCCGTAAGTTACCTATAATTGGAGTGGCATTGAGTTTTTGTGTTTAAAATGTTTGATATACTTGAATGTGGTTGTGTGCAATCCGTTGGTAACCTAATAAATAAAATAAAAATAAATAATTCTTATTAAAATTCTTCGACATCTTCGGATAAAGATTGTGGTCGAGATGTATAATAATTTTGTCTATCAGTCTATTTCATTTACACTCAGTACCTAGAAGCATTAAAACGATGACACGTACATTAAAATTTTGAAGACAGGTTCCCGCGTAATGTTTTAAGTCTTATTTTTTTCGAACATCGTCGTCTTTTTAAATAAAAAGACCGTAGCACCTTGCGGTGTGTCCAGTTCAAGCCTCAGTCAAGATTACTTACAATACAATCAAAAAAAAAAAAAAAGTCACACTATAAATTACAAGAGCGAATTTTCTAGTTGTGGTTTAGGGCGGCCGGCCGCTCAATGCTATGCTAAGTCCACAAGATGTTAATCATAAAGATCACGGAACGCAACAAACTCAAGAAGGGAAAACTGGTTCAGATTCGAGTCTTGTACAAAAACTAAATACATGTTGCTTGTGAAAAAAGCTAGGATTCCACAATCATTGCTGACATGCGGTTCTCAAACTTAATCTTCGTGACTTCTGTCCACAATATTAATCATGACTGATTCGAATACTTGTTTTGGTAGTGGCGTGCAATGGGTAGATTTGTAGTCCTTCAAGTATCGACTTATCTGTAACAAAAAGAGATTTAATTAAATACTTCGTCATAGTAGCGAAATACTTTATTATCTACACTAATATTATAAAGAGGAAAGATTTGTATTTTTGTATGTAACGAATAAACTTAAAACTGGACCGATATCAAAAATTCTTTCACCATTAGGATGCACACTATCCCTGAGTAACTTAGGCTACATATTTTCCCAGAATTCCGACGGGAACGAAGTCCCAAGGGGAATGCTAGTCTGAAATAAATTGTTTAAGATTCTCGTGGTTATTTTCACTACTTTTAAACATATTATACTGCTTTGTCATCTCTTAACACTACCCGTAGTTCTCCAGTTCATCCGTGATTAGGGTGCTTGCAACAGCGCGGAAATATCGGATACTAATTTAAAACAAAAATCGTGGTTAGAACCCGTTATAACCCCTAGCTTTCCGCCCGCGTGGACTACAGGTTATATCGTGCCCAGCTGTGGGATAAAATTGTAGCCTATATACCTAGTCGGTCCCAAAGTTCTGTCACTGGCACATTATTTTTGAATTTGGAACACGATTTAAAAAAAGTTTTATTGCATTCCATTTTTGAATGTTTGACAATTATTTTAAAATAAAAAATGATCATTTGGCGCGATTTTTCACGATGGAGTGGACTTTGAAAGAAAACCGAATAGCAGTTTTGGCGTTGTATCGCTGTGGGCACTCGCCGAGTACAATTTTCAAGTTGCTCAAAAATTTGAAAATAACGCTTAGGTTTTGTGTATCGTACTATAAGTAGGTACAATGAAGTCTCAAGTGTTGAGGACAAGAAAAGAACTGGCCGGCCTCGCTCCGCAAGAACACCAGCAGTGATCAAAGCAATCAAGGCGTGCATACGAAGAAATCCTGTCCCAAAACAGAAACTGATGGCTTTGCAGATGAGGGTCAGTAGAAAAACAGTCAAAAAGGTTTTAAACGAAGACCTTAAGTTGCGAGCATACAAAAAAAAGAGTGGACACTTACTTAATGCCCGTTTAAAAGAAATTAGACGCAAAAGATCCCGGGTGTTATTAAAACGGTACGCGAAAAACCGGCACCGTGATATACTTTTTACGGACGAAAAAATTTTTGATATAGAAGAAAAGTACAATAAACAGAATGATAGAGTGTACGCTGGAAGCTCTGAATAAGCAGGAAAAAAAGTTCCGCGGGTGCAACATGGGCATCATCCATCTTCAGTGATGGTCTGGTTAGGAGTCTCCTACTATGGGTCAACTGAGGTTCATTTTTGCGAAAAGGGGGTCAAAACAAGTGCAAAAGTGTACCAAGAGACGGTTTTGGATCGGTATGTCAAAGACCTGCCCAACACGCTATTTTCAGGACATAACTTCGTGTTCCAGCAGGATTCTGCGCCTGCTCACAAAGCCAAGACCACTCAAGCCTGGTTCGAGCATCAAAACATTGACTTTATAAGACAAGAAGATTGGCCTTCCTCCAGTCCGGACCTTAATCCTCTGGACTATAAAATTTGGCAGGTCTTAGAGAACGAGGTCTGTGCTAAACCCCATAAAAATTTGGAGAGCCTGAAGTCAGCCATAATTAAAGCAGTCGCTGAAATCGACATGGATATGGTGCGTGCTGCGATAGACGACTGGCCGCGGCGGTTAAAGGCCGTTATTAAAAGCAAGGGAGGCCATTTTGAATAATTTTAAGTTATTTTGATTCTTTGATAAATGTATTTTTAATTGATATATAATTTTTCAAAAACGGATTGGTACTTTTTATTTCATCAGTATTTTCATATATGACAGAACTTTGGGACCGACTACGTACTTTCCCAAGGTCTAATATATCTGTGTAACAAATTTCATCAAAATTGGTTCAGTAGTTTAGCCGATTAAGCGTCACAGACAGACAGACAGAGTTACTTTCGCATTTATAATATTAGTAGGGATTTTATTTTTATTTTTTATTAAAGATGGGTTAATACCCATAAGGTCAAAGATGAGGTCGATGATGGAGCGAGTTAACCCAGAAAATGCCTATAAAGGCACTGGTACTCCCACGCACCGACGGAACACAGGAAGCTGTTTGGCGTCGGACTTCGGTAGGAGGGTGGTCGCGAACCAGACAGTCTTTTACAGAGCCTACCACACCGCATGAGACCATAAGACGACACCTCAGATTCAGAAGAAAATGAAGTGTCGTTGCCTGGGATGGATCACTAGGAGGCAGGTCTCATTTATGTTTCCTTAGTCGCCTCTTACGACACCCACGGAAAGAGATGGGGTGCTGTTATTCTCAACCGATCACCACATGGTTGTGCATCACCACACGGTAGTGATTAAAACTAGTAAATCTGAGTAGCATAATACAAATGACATCTAGAGTAAGAGGAACGTTGATTCAAATAAGCGATAGGCAGGGACCTAGTATAGTTAACAAGGACATATAACTATAAAAAAATGGTTACAGTTGGATTTAGGAAAACTAAATGTATTCAAAAAAAAAAAGTATATTTTCCATTGTGCCTTGTCAGAGGCTAATCCGAGCCGAGAGACATAGTAACAATACTATATCATAAACATTATACTATACAGGATGTAAAATACAGCTTAGCAAAAACGGAAACCCTGGACTGGACTCAGACAATCATTCTGAATGATTTTCCAGTGGAATTTTTCTTCAGAAATTTTTTTTTTCATATTTTTTAATACCTACATTTTTTATTATTTAATCGATTATTTAAATATATTATTTAAATATTATTGCATCAATATTGCAATAAAAACAATCATAACAACGTAAAACACGAAAACCAGCAATGTACATCGCACTCCGATAGCAGCGCGGCGCGGGAGGATCGAAAGTAGGTAAATAATGAAAATTCCTTAACATGATGTTTCCGGAAAAAATAATTACTTATAGCTGATAATAGTTATTGATAAATTCCACCATTTAAGTATTTATACCTTGTCCTTTATACCCTGTATTATAAAAGAAAGTTCACCTCCGCTTCTGTCTGTCTCAACGCGATAACTCAAAAACCACCGGATTTCCATACAGTTTTCACCGATGGATGGAGTGATTCAAGAGGAACGTTTATGTGTATAATTAATTCCCGAAATTCCCACGGGAACGAAGTCCCGGGCAGGAAGCTAGTATGAAAATCTTTGGAGAATATCATTCTCTTTTTCTGTAAAAAAAACCGGCCAAGTGCGAGTCGGACTCGCGCACGATTGGTTCCGAACCATTATCTATAAAAACGATCAAAAAAATCAAGTTTGTTGTTTGCCCCCTGAAATATTCTCCCTGAATATTCTCTCTTCCCGTCTCGTACACTATTTCTCACCGATTAGGTTGGCTGGAAGAGATCTCTTCTAGAGATAAGCTCGCCTTTGTACACTATTTTTTATGTAATTTTTTTTCCCTACTGTGTTTGTGCAATAAAGAATATACATATATAATATTTATTTTATTCAGTTTTTTAGTATTGTTATAGCAACATATTGTTATAGCAACATCTGTAAAAAAATCAACTGTCTAACTGTCACAGTTCATGAGATAAAGCCTGGTGACAGACAGACAGGCAAACGGACAGCGGAGTCTTAGTAATAGGGTCTAATTTTTACCCTGGGTACGGAACCCTTAAAAGGATAGTAACTTACCAGTTGCAAATTCTTCTTATCACTTTCCGAGATCTCGGAGCGTTCGAGCGATACCCGTTGGGAGTCGACTAGTTCAACATATTTGCTGAGGAGTGACGGACGTGCTCCGTCGTGATGTCTTGACTCTATCAGACGAATCAGTAGTTCGTTACCGCGGTTCGTTTTCAGATGTCCTTGTCTATAAAATAAAGAGTTATACAGGGATTTAGATATCTCTCTTTCAACCTCTCGGGTGGTTAATCAGTCCATGAAACCGAGCAACTTCCCCAACGAACATAGGTCGAAATACGAAAAAAAAAATTGAGTTCCCATACAAACTTCATCAGCATACAGCGCATTTTATATGGGAGATCAAAATATTTTTTTCATATTTTGACCTATGTTCTTTGGGGAAGTTGTTCAGTTTCATGGACTGATTAACCACCCGAGAGGTTGAAAGAGAGATACCTAAAGCCCTGTATATAACACTACAATTTCAATTTCTTTTTTTTGCCAGCCCTTAACGTCTCCACCGAGTGACACGGGCCTCCCTTCGAAACAAGAAGGGGAATTTCTACTACGAAACTTAAATTAATACAAATTAACAATTCATTTGGAAAATGTTACCCTATTAAAGATCTGGAGAAGCAGTGGTTGCAAACATAAAACGGAATGGTTAGTAACACAACAAATAATTTGAAATAGATTCAACTTGTTTTCCACTCAAATTACTAGTGATATATTTCAGAGCAATTATTAAGTCATTGTTCTAAAGAAAGAGCACTCTTTTATCTCATTTTTTTAGTTTGTAAAAAAATGCTTACTACCACTGCTTCTTTGTTAAACAATATCTAATGTTTAAAAAAAACGAAGTATGAGGTACTTGGTCTTTGAATTAAGAAATGAATGTTAACTGCAAATTTAAAAAAATGTTGCATCCCATTAAAATTTAGGCCAATGATCTAGCAACCAGGCCATAAAAACCTCAAAAATAAAAGAGAATAAGAATACATTTATTTGCCAAATATGAAAATACAAATTACATAGACTTTCTATATTCCGTGATAGTTTGTAAACTGTGTTACGGGATACAGTGTCTTCCCATATAGTCGTACATGTTAGGAGTGCTTATTTGTATTTTGACAACTATTAGTATTAAGTACTAGCTGACCCGACAGACGTCCTGTTTTCTTAATTTTTTTCTTTCATAAGAACCTTCTCCTGACAATAAGGAACACAACAAAAAAATATTATCCGAATCAGTCCAGCCGTTCACGCGTGATGCCGTGATCAAGGAAAATAGGGATTACTTTTTATAGATATAGATTAAATAAAATGTGTATTGTGTGCGTGTGTGTGTGCGTGTATGTGTGTGTGTGTGTATGTGTGAGTGTATGTAAGTATAGATGTATTGTGAGTTATACTTGTACAATTGCTGTAATCGTACAAGTAAATTAAAACTTACTGTAAGCAGATGATTTCGTCTTCAGTCCTGCGTATGAGTTGTACGGGGCCGTCGTATCTCGCCACCAATTCGGCTACGTTGAGGTCAACATATGTCCTGACCACCTCCTTCACCAATAGAGACCAAGATTTTGGCATCTGGTTCTCGGCGAGCGGTAGAAGATCGTCGAAAGTCGCATCTAGAACCTATTTCATATTTATTTATAATAACATTATTTTTATTGAAGTTATACTTCTTTAGGCGCGTTATGAAAAAATGATGAGAGTTAAATTTTAAGATGCGCGCGCATCTGTGACACAAAATTAACAGTATGAAGCTAGGCGCGTTATGAAAAAATGATGAGAGTGAAATTTTAAGATGCGCGCGCATCTGTGACACAAAATTAACAGTATGAAGCTGTCTGCTTAACCGCTCAAAGAAGTATAACTTCTCACGCGCGTACATAAGTACACGCACCCATTTTTTTAATTTTTTTTTTCCATGCTTGACTGGAAGTTAAAGAATAACTTAGGAATGTAACCGTATTCTACATCATTCGACTCGAATCGGATATTCGACAAGACTATACCCGTCACCGTCAACTAGATACCGCAAGAGAGGGATGCACTGAGTGTTTCCGTGCGTCGGTTTCGAATCAAATGTTGTAGACGGGTGCAAGCATACTGTAGATAGACTGAGATCCCAGGGCCGGCAGACCTTACTTATTTTCTCAGTAACCAAAAGTGTGGGAAATAGTGGTGCTAATATGTACTATTAACAAATGAATACCTACTAGCCTGGGCCGACGACGGCCAATTTTTAGCTACCAAGTTCTGAAGGTACTTCCAAAAATTACTCACCAATTCGTGTGACGTAATCATGAAATTGGTGTGACGTAATCATGAAATTCGTGTGACGTAATTTATGAATGGCCCCTAATACGGACCTAAGAAGTGTCAAGTGGCAAGACTTTTTATGAGCAAAAGGAGTGCTTGTGTTAAGTTTAACAAGCCAGATCCTTACCAATCCCTTGACTTGATAGTTGACAGCGGCCCAAGCCGCGGCGTAGCCTCCGATACTCCAGCCAAACATTACAATGTCATCCGGGGTGAACCCTAGTTCGTTTATAGCATACAACATCACCGCATCTATTGCGTTCTGCTCTTGGTCGGGAAATGGAACTCCCTGGGGAAATTATTTTATTTTTATTTTATTTTAACATATCGGGACACATACAGCATTGAGTAAAAATGTACCGGACATGAAACAGCTTAATTAACACAGAAGCCAACAAAGTTTCCACTAAAATCTATTACATTACCGTCGGCCAGTGTTCACCGAAAATATAACCAACGGTTAAACAGCGGTTAGAAGCTAATCAGACAAAATGTCAAAAAAAATGTATGAAAATGACATTGTCAAATCTCTGGTTAGCTGCTAATCGTTGGTTAAATATTTGGTGAACACTGGCCAGTTACACATTGTTAAGTTCTACATAGGTAAGATTATTACAATTACGAAACCAGACTCAGTCATAGTTTAAAGTTTTAAATAGTATACATATTTTTGATAAAAAGAAACATACATATATAATCTTATAACTCGTTACATATACTTATTGATGGGTTTTGAATTTCTGGCTTAAGAGATGAATGTATTTTTTTTATTATTTATTATTTATTATATATTTGCAAAAAATATTATATTTGCAATTTAAAAGCTTTCACGGTCGTGTGTAAGATCCGGCTAGTTGGTTTTATAAACGTCAAGATCAGGGATTATTTGTGACTGTGAATGGTATTATTTGTGACTGTGAATGGTATTATTTGTGACTGTGAATGGTATTATTTGTGACTGTGAAAATGAAAAGGTACAACTTTAGTGATAGTCGTTAAGAGGATCGTCTCAGTGTTTTTTTCCCCATACAAACGGCGTCAACGGATTCCAACGTCAACGGATCCCTGTGAAATTTTGGTATAGTATCAGGAACACCAAAAACTAGGTCCGTAGCTTTTGATTTTTTTGATATTTTTAGTAGACAAAAAGATATTTGATTATAAAAGTCAGCATTATTCGCCAAAAAAATTCTCAACATTTAAGAAGTGACTGTTGAAAAACTACGAACAATTTTGGAAAAAACAAAACGTACGAACCTCGTTCATACGCTTACGAATCGAGAGACCGAAAACGTACGATTTTATTAAGTTTTTAGGGTAGGAATTCATTGAGGCCTAAACTCATAATTTTGGACATAAAACTCGGCATTTCGCCGGTAAGCAGCAATTGTCCCTTTCGCAGAAGTCTCAGGCGGGTGTTCGACATCGAGACAGCATGAAAAACAACTGAGACGCTAGTCCAAACTGAGACTCTCCTCTTAAGGTTCACAATTAGTATGATGAGCTATTGTAAACAGCTCTTATTGACTACCACGAAAGTTGTACCTTTTACTAAACACAGTCACATTTGATGACACGTCTATGGTGTCATTCAACATTTCTTTTGAATGACACCATAGAAAATGGCACGTTCAAACATAAAGATTCGCCATCCCTAGTCTAAATCGTCATGCTATCTCTTCGGGGCCTGCCTCGTTTTCTGTGGCCATCTTGTGACGATACGTGCATAGTATAAAAACGGGAAGTAGGTTATCTTCATACAAACGCACCGTGCGATACTTGTATGTATGCGCCATAGTATCTATGCGTCGCCGCACGCACACTCAACATAATCTCGGCGTGTTTCACAGTCCGCCAGTACCGCACAAGGTTCGAGTGTGCGTGCGGCGACGCATCTAATAGATACTATGGCGCACACATACAAGCCGCGCGCGGTGCGTTTGTATGAAGATAATCTACTTCCCCTTTTTATACTATGATACGTATAAAAAGGGGAAGTAGATTATCTTCATACAAACGGAAGTAGATTACTAGACAAACTAGAGCGCCTCCAAAACGTATGTATCAGGTACATTTATGGACTTCGTAAATTTGATCACATTTCAGATTTCCGTAAAAAGCTCAATTGGCTCCCAATCAGACTTCGCAGAGACCTTCATATCTTATCATGTTTGTATAATGTTTTAAATAACCCCTCTGCGCCGGTCTACCTTAAGGAAAAATTTTCATTTCGTGACGTGGTGGCGGGTCGACTTAGATCGAGTCGCAATCTATCGCTGTGCGTGCCAGCCCACTCCACCACGACGTACACTAAATCCTTTGCAGTGCATGCAGTGCGGCTTTGGAACCGGCTGCCGGTACATGTCAGGGCCGCTCCCTCTGTGGACTCATTTCAGAAGTCCCTGAAAAAACTCTGGGGTTTTATTCCTGCTTCTGATGACTGATTATTTCTCCTTTTGATTGGTTATGTACGTCTGAATATTTATGTAAATATATATATATATATATAATATTATATAGATCTATTGTAGGTATTTACATATAACACATATAATTGTACACATAATTTATTGTATTTATCTTGATTTATAACAAATATTTTGTTACTATTTACTTGTTTTGTTCCGCTTTTTTACTAAGTATGATATATAATTATAATAATTAGTAATTGTGACTATTATTATTATTTCATTGCAATGCAACCCGCAACACCTGTGTCTCCTCTCTCAACTACTCTAAGGTAGACTGGAAGAGATCCCTTCAGGGATAAGTCCGCCTTTGCTACTAAATTACCTTTGAAATGTACTCGTATTATATGACACTGTTTTTGAGCAATAAAGAATTTACATTTACATACGTGCGTATTGCCTCTCGTGCATTTACAACCCGATGCGGACGCACGCTACGATTAATCTAGCGAACGCCAATGTAGTAAGTTCCATGATATTTAGTCTCCGTTCCATCAGTTTGTGTGACGGTAGGAACCAAATCTTTTTGTTGGTAACAATGTTAAGTTAAGCTAGTTTTTAAAATTTAATTTTATTGTAGAAGAATAATACTTATAAGATCACTAGGAAGGCACTAGTGTCTAAGACACAGGCAAAGACCTAGACACTAGTATTCAATTATTGTGACACTGTATATTTATTTTTAATAAAGTTATTATATTATAGTTATTATTAGTTATTTAGCTGACTTGCCTTGACCAGGCCCTACTTGTAGACTACAAAGACTGTAATGTTTTAACATTTTTTATTAATTTGAATTTACATACACCTAATTTCAAATATTTTGTTTATAAATAAAAATGTGTCTTAAAAGCTAAGTGCGCCATTTAATATGTATGTAATTTGATAAAACAATTAAATAGAAGCGTGAGTGAGACACCCCGCTTCCTGTAAAATAGCATGTACAACTATGAACATGCCCAACGGACGCCGCCATTTTTGCAGCGCCCTCTGCAGATTTTCTCTGGCAACTGGCAATGCGAACGCGCGGTCTCTCGCTCCCGCTAGTTTTTCATAAATCTAATTATTTGGTTTTTTTTCTCACTTCTAGTCAATTTACAGTGCCCATCCCTTACACCACTTTAATTTTGTGGTTTTATCTCCTTACACAATCTTACACAAGACCGCGAAAATTAAAAGTAAGAGGGTGAGGCCTTTGCCCAGCAGTAGGATCACCAGATTCACCAGTAACCTTGGTTCTCCAGCGTTTATTATCTATATCCCCTGCTATTGAAGTAGTAAAGTACTCCTTCTTCTTCTTATCGTGTAGGTATAGTCAAATGTTTGGCGAACTTGGCTAAACCTGGTGTCAGTTTTCAAACCGCACATTGGTTTTAACTACTGTAGTCAATCGTCAACAGCCGGGACCGACAGTTTAACGTGCCCTCCGAAGCACGGAAACGCTCGTGATAAATCGCCACTTTGGTCACCCATCAGGTTCCCTGCTTCTGTGTACGTTGCTTAACCTCAACTGATCGGTTGAGATCAGCGAGAGCCACAGGACTACGAGCGCTTTAAACAAGGAATTTGTATACTACGTAACTGGAAGGTTTACTCCCGTTTAAAGAAGAAAGAATTTAAACCTTATTGCTAGAAAATAGAGTACTATTTTTAAATAATATCAACAGTAAGGAAAATGGTCTAGAGAGAGACTTACATTTTAGTCGCTGTGTCTCTGTCGCACAGTTGCCAACGTCTGATTTTAGTTGAAATAGTAGAAATATTAAAGGACACCGAGAACTACGTAATGTAGCAAATATAATTACAGGACTTTTTAAATTATTCATTACCTAATACAGAACAGTCTTATCTTTATATTTTGGTATATTAGTATGTAAATTCCGTGTATTTTGTTCAAGATTTTGATAAATTCCTTGTAAAGGTTTTGGAGATAGTATTGTTGTGCCGCTATATAGCTGGTAACACTTGCTATAAACGGTCTAAACAACATGGTGGATAATTTGTGGCATCATAAAAATAATTATAAATTTCGCGTAAAAATGGTTCAAATATGTGCTGTGTGTAAGAAAGAGGCGTATCCCGGATGTGGGATATCTTTTCACAGGTAATCGTAAACAAAATAAACGTATTTTAGTTTAGCTCATGTAGTGTGTCCATGATATCTTGCAGGCCTTGCAGGATAGCTATTCATAATTTCGTTGTGTTTCAGATTTCCAGGTAATAAAGATCTTAGAGGAAGATGGATGGAGACTATGCAAATTTCTGGAAATTTATCTAAATATGCAGTGGTTTGCAGCTTACATTTCAAAGATGATGACTTTTTAACAGAAGCCAAAAAAAGGTTAAGGTGTGAAGCAGTTCCTTCCCTTTTGCCGAAGATTCCAGATAGTAAAAAAATTCAACTTCTGAGTTCAATTCAAGTGATTGCACCAGAAAACACGGAGCCTGGGTGTTCTGGAGAACCGCCTTGTAAAAAAATTAAGTTGCAAGCAGAGATAAACAGAGGTACTCAGACAGAAGTTTTTGCTACGCCAAGAAAGGCTAAATTGCGTCGTGATGTTAAAATATTAAAACAAAAATTGAAAAGAAGAGATATGAAAATTGAAAATTTGAAACAATTATTAAATTTATTAAAAAAGAAATGTAATAATTACTTGGAGATAGAAAGTGTGATTAATGTAAATTTTCCTAATATATTTGAGGAATTGAATACAAGAAAATCGGACCGGGGTGTTAGGTATTCCGATAATGTGAAATCGTTTGCTCTGACTGTTTATTTCTATTCAGCAAGGGCATACCGGTTTTTGAGGAACTATTTGTGTCTTCCCCATCCATCGACACTCCGAAGACTTCTGTCAACATCTAATTGTAATGTTGGCTTTATGTCGGAAGTTCTAAATTATTTAAAAATAGTAGCAAGTGAAAATGACAGTTTGAAAAATGTTGCACTAATCTTCGATGCGATGTCCATACGAACAGAATTAAGATATGACTTAAAAACTGATAAGTATTGGGGGTACGTTGATTATGGTGGCATCATGTCGGACGATTCTGAAACCTTGGCCACTGAAGTTTTAATATTTCAAATTGTATCTTACACTGCAAAATTTAAATGTCCAATTGCATATTTTTTAACTAACAAATTAGGAGCTGATGTACAAACCCACTTAATTCTAGCAGCGATACGATTTTTGGATGACATAAACATTACAGTCAAATCTATAACTTGCGATGGTACTGTTACGAATTTAAAAACATTCCAACAATTAGGGTGTAATTTTACTTTCCCCGATATAAAAACTTCCTTCACACATCCGCAAAAAAACTGTGAAATTCATTGCATAATGGATCCGCCTCATATGCTAAAACTGTTTAGAAATGTTTTCGCAGAAACTAATTTAGCTTCAGAAAGAGGACATATAGATTTCGAATATATAAAAGAACTACACAAAGTGCAGGAAGATGAAGGCTTAAAACTAGCTAACAAACTTTCCAGCACCCATGTAACGTTTTATAAAAAAAAGATGAATGTTCGATTAGCAGCTCAATTGCTGAGCTCAAGTGTTGCTGATGCGATAGACTTTTTAAGACTAAGTGGTAATAGCGCATTTGACGGAAGTGAAGCGACTGTTGAATTTATCAGAATAATAGATCGTGTTTTTGATATTTTCAACTGTAAAAATCCTTTTGGAAAAGGTTTCAAATCGCCAATGAGACTACAAAACAAGGAAACATGGTCCAATATTTTACAGGAAACAAGACAATATCTCAGCCAACTGAAAATTGCTGGAAAAAATATCTTGAAACACAGACGTCGTACCCCTGCTCTTGGCCTAATAATAGACACAATAAGTTTTGCAAATTTGGCCACTGATTTATTGCAAACTGGTGCAGTTAATTATTTCTTAACATACAAAACATCGCAGGATAATTTAGAAATGTTTTTCTCATGCTTACGCGCGGCTGGTGGACATAACGACAACCCAAGTGCTTTGCAAGTAAGATACGCATTGCGGAAATTATTATTCCGCAATAGTGTGACTCCTAGTATTAATGCAAATTGCACCAGTAATGATTTCGAAACTACACCAGTATTGGAATTCAGAAGTTCCCAAAAGACAATGTTAGATAACTCTGTTTCGAACTCCATCGAAAATGAAGAAGAAACACAGCAGATTGAGTGTTTACTTACGCTTGTAGAGTCAACTCACTTGTCAGAGTATAAGAATAATGTATTATACTATATTGCAGGCAGCATTGTCAAAAAAGTTTTAGATAAACTTTCATGCGTATACTGTGAATCCGCTCTGTTAAGTAACAAATCAATGAATAGAGAACACAGCTATGCCCTTGATATAAATAAATATTCATCTTTTACATCTTTTATTGACAGAGGAAAACTAAAACACGTATCAAAATTTGTATTTGAAGTTATATGTTACACTGAAAAAATGTTTACAACCATGATCTCAGATTCAATGCTCAAAACAAAGAAAAATAATATTACAACTTTAGTTATTCAACATTTTTACAGTAAATTGGAATCTTTGATGGACCCGCCGCATCCGACCATTTCAATTACTTGTGACGAGAGGCATGATGTGGCACTTGTTAAATGTTTAGTAAATAAATATTTAACTCTTAGGATGACAACATATGGTAAACACAAGACTTTGAACATTATAGGCAATCGTGCAACGTTACGACAAAAATTGCACAAAACTATACTGTTTAGCAATGTATAATAATTAATATAATTATATAATATAATTGTGTTGTTTTATTTACAACCTAAATATTTATCAAATATTGTTTACCTTTTGCTTTTTCTTGATTGAATCGCAATTTAGTTAATTTTTTTATGATTGGCCATTAATTGTGATTCCGATGCTTTTCATTAAACTTCGTTTATTTACATTTTTGGGCTTTTCGAATGTACATTAATTGTAAACGAGGTTATTAAAAATACGAGTTTAAACTTTAAATAAAATTCACCTAAAAATAGACAACCTTATACCTACTATTCTTATACCTACTTTGTAAACTTGAAAATAAAACTGCTTTTTACACTTATCCTGTTCTGTTGTGAAATCATGGTCACCCTCTTAAAAAGAGACGATACTCCTTAATACTCTTTCTCGTTCGGCTCGCGTTATTTGAACAAGTGATCCTTCCAGTTGTAGTACTTATAAATTCCTTGGCTTTAAAGTACTCCTAAGTTAGTGTTTTATTTAAAGTGAAAAATACAACTTACTGTACTCCCGGCGAAACCTGGATGATTCCAACCAAGGGCAGAATACCCGACTTTAACAGGCGTCAACATAATTCCAATTTCGTAAAAGCCCGAATTGCCTTCGCAGCAAATGATGAGTGTATTGCCTTTAAGTGAGTGACCTCGTCTGTTATCAACGAACATTGTGTCAATTTGGTTTCCATCCGTGGTTTCTACCTTGGACCGCACTCCTGAGAACTCCTCTACTAACTGAGCTCTTCCTTGTAATAAAGCAGGTGCTGAAAGTGTTATTTTATTTGTAGAGCTCACAGTTTACAAAGTATAAAGGACAAAGTCAAAAGCTAAGCGTCCACAGGTCGTTATCAAACGGATTGTAGTATTCTTTATATACAGTTTATACAAAGCAGGGGTCACCAAATGGCGGATCACGGTCCGCATGCGGACCGCCGACCCATTTTGTGCGGACCGCGAGAACACAGCAACTTGCACTACAGAGTACGTAATTTAATGAAAATTTATCCCCCAAATTATCTTTGTAGACGTCAATTCGAAAACGGCGGCGAAGTAACGAGCTAACAAGCGAGAAAGAGTTCGCGGATTGCGAAATACCTTTGTTTTTACCGTAATTTGCATTTCTTTATAAATTTTTTTTTCTACAAAATGTTGTGCGGACCGCTATTATCATTTCTGACATAATTGGTGAATTAATTGGTGACCCCTGACATAGCGAGTCATACAAGTGCGTCCACTGATCCGCACTGTACGGATTGCACATCGGCAATGCCGACACCGATGTTCCGAGAGGCAACTTTTGCGTTGCGTGCCGATGACGTCATACAGAATGTCGATCAGTGGCCGCACCTCGTACAAACACACATACAATCACTAAGAAAATCCGAATCCGAGCAGTGAATTACATAAGCATTTTTAACTTGGCGCATTGTAAATTTGTAACTAGCATACTATGTAAGAGCTAATTAACTTTATTAACAAAACATATGACAAACTTAAATGACAATTAGATTATGATAGCCCAGTTGGTAATGAGCCGGCCTTGTAAGCGGAAGGTCGCGGGTTCAAATCCTGATGCGGGTCTGTACCACTAAACTTGTCTTTTCGGATTTATGTACGGATTTCTAATTATCACTTGCTCAATAGTGAAGGAAAACTTCGTGATGAAACCCGCCCGTCCAAGAAAATTCATTTTTAAAAGGTCCACTCTCATTGGTCCAACGTGGTGGACTATGGCCTAAATATGGTCTTCGTGCTTAAGGTAAAATAAAAAAGTTACTTACACAAAAAACTCTGAATGAGACTTAAAGTCCCTGGATAGATGAGACGCAGGCCAAAGGTATGTATTGCAGCAAAAGCCAAGGTTTGAATAACAATTCTTTTGTAAGCCGGCAAGTCTGCATTTGCACACATGCTGTATGGGTTCTTTATCCATGAAAATGAGGAACTGGAAATGTCAAGAAATTAGCTAACATATCGAGAATATAAATTCTAGACTCTTAACAGTTCTAGACGTCTTAAGGCGACTACAGCACCCGATAAAGGCAGCACACATAGGAATAGTGCCATCTCCGTCTCTCAACAGGCCTGGGCCGGCAGTGCGAACAGTGTCGATACACTAAGTTTACGGACTATGAAAGCGTGCGTGCGTAAAAACATGTTCGAAAGTTAGAAAAATGGGATTTATGGAAAGGTAACAGCTTAAATCGAAAAATGCGTTAATTACTTATCGAGAGTGTTCAATCACGAACATTTTGATAGCAAATTCAAGTTCCTGTGTGCATTTTACTATCGTTTTTACAGCTTAAAAGATACACAATATTGGGTATTTAGAGGTGACTTTGTGAGCTTTTTCTATCGAACCAAAAGTGCTGAATCATGTTTTCAGCAAACTACTTATCTAGTTTATGTCCTGAATAATACCGTAGTATTTTTTTTCTTCGATTTAATGCAGTGCGTCATGCTTATCTACGCATCATAAAATCGTAATTTAGGTGCTGTAGTCGCCTTAAGCAATAAACAGTTTTAGATAGATTCAAATGTTTCTTCCTCACTTCTATCAAGTTATTACTCAGTCGCAGAAAAATTAATTACAGTCTTCGATTAAGTATAAAAATACTACAGAAACCGTCAAGTTTTGGGTTGTCTTTTCGTTCAGTAGCAATCGGGCGTTCAGAGAGAACGTATTGTAGCTCGGTCACTATTTGGTTTCATTTTGTATGGAACTGTGTATCTAGTTTTTTAAAAATGATCGAAGATTACATTTAAACCTTCTTTGCATGTAATGCTGTTCTTGGTTACATCAACCAGCCAAAAAGTGACAGAACGATATTTAAAACAGTGTTAACTTTAATGGAGGTTTCTGCGACTGGGCGTGAATGAAGCTACAATGCTTAAAAAAATATTAATAAATACTCGCGACAATAGGGACTTTCGGGAGTAAGCACGTGGATTTCTCATCTGACAGCACCGAACTGAATTGTCGTTCAAGTACCCTCGAATGCATATGAGTCGTATACAGGGTGAAAAAAACCTCCTAGCTATATTCAAAATCTTGAACCAGTATCACTTACAGAACACTTTTTTTTTGGCGGGATTTTTTTCCTAAACGTAGACACCACTCAGGCGCACCCCCCGAGCGCTACCCGCACCTCTCGCGTGCCTGGTGTAGGAGTAATGTCTACGTTTAGGCAAAAAATCAACTATTCCCATTGAATTTTTTTTTCCATAAATGTATTCTTTAGTGATACTGAGTCAGGATTTTGAATATAGCTAGGAGGTTTTTTATCACCGTGTAGAATCAAAGGCGGCTATCTGATTTATGGGTGATTATTGGTAAATGTCAAAAGAAGTATTCCATATATAATTTTAACTTACGAATTATTTATCGTAAACATAAATATGTATTGTAAACAATATTACTTTTAGTTAAAGGTACAATGATGCACAATATGCAATAATATTTTATTTTAGAAAACAGTTTTTATTAATGAGTTTAATTTTATAGATTGTCGGATTTGAAACTGATTTCATACTTTGAAGTGGTTTTTCTATAAGAAATAGCCATCTTTGATACGAACTGTGAATAATGGTAGAAAGTATTCAAAATTACGTCAGATTGCCGCCTTTGATTCTATACGACTCGTATATGACAAATATTATGAATGCAACTTACATCGGTTTACGAGGAACGGCGTAGTTGACTGGCCATTCTCCAAAGTCGAAGTCGTACTTCCTTAAAGACTGCATAAATGCTGGTGTTGGATTTTCTTTGGCTTTCCCCAACGTCAGCAAAAACTCTTGGTAAACTGGATTAGTCGATCTTCCAACTCCTCTTATTATGAATGAGAGTAAAATAATGCAACCGATTCCTCCGATGAATTGAGTTAAAGATGATTCAGTTGAAAAATAGCCACGTTTGTACATATACATGCATATTATAGGCGAAGTATATATTCCCACATTTAGAATTGAAGATGACTGTAACATTAATTTGTAGCATCTTATTATAATTTACCAAACATGCAGTTTGCAAAAATACATTTTTAAACTTTTCTTTTTTTTCAATTGATACCAATGGCCTTGTTTAGTTATACTGATATTTATAGAAATTGATATTATATTTTTGTTACAGCAATTGCTTAATGCTTTTTGAATCCCCAAAGATCTAATAAGGAGGCAGCAGTGTAACTGTACACTGCTGCCTCCTTATTACGCAACATTTGATATTACCTTGGTTAACCAAGGGCCCTGCGGAAAATCAAAAAATGGGGCCCCACTGCTATCTATAACTAGTTAGGTTTTGTCAAGTAAAAATATTAAATAAACAAATACTTTAAAAATGCGTCACTCTCGGATCATGTGTCACTGGACCGAGGTGCTGACTAAGAAAATAGTAAAAAGTTGTGACTTGTGACGTGATTTATTTCTGTAGTGTTTAATTTTATTAATTTGTAATAGATCCTTGTAATCTGACATTAATAAATAATAATTAAATAAAGTCGGGTTGTAACCTGTCATATTTATTTTGAAAATGGGAGAAATTTTCTAAAGTTCAGCTCGATTGAGATTTTCTGGTAAGGATTCGAGGGCCCCCTGAGCTTGAGAGCCCTGGGGCACTTCCCCGCCTAGCCCCTAGGTAGCTACGCCACTGGTAGTGTACCATTTTATACCAAATTACTTATTGCAATTTACAATAGTCATTTCTACTAAACAGAGCCTTGGTGTCATCATACCAAGATACAAGATATTAAGTTGATATTAAAGTTTCTCTAGTCATCATTTAAACTTACAATGTAAATGACTTTGTCACCCCATTTTTCTAAAGCATTTGGTTGATACGGCATCTGTAATGAACAAAGACATACCTTTATTCACTGATTCATACACCTTAAACACCAGAATCGTGGGTATAATTAAACCTTTGCGCGCTTTTTGAACACCACTAGTGTGTTCAAGATTTGTATCGCATGCGCCGTAAACAAGCGCGGGACGGTTTAATAAATTCGTATGAAACCTGTCTTCAGTACCTCTTGTTATTTTTTTATTTCAGACACAGAAATCACAACAAAGTGAGCCGCCTTCTTATATCAGGATACTGCTGGAATGGGAGTGAAAGAAAAACGTAGAATGTGCCAGCTGCCAACTCTTCCCAGGCATACTGTAGGAGCCAGTAAGTGAGACACAAGGGTTTTGCTGTTTTGTGGGCGAAAGGCTGACAACCTTTCTCCACTATACTCATGTTATATCTGCCGGCTGGTTTGTTCGAAGAGTAGTGGCGCTTTCTCTTGATCTACGGGTCCTGGGTTCGAATCCCAGTCGGGGCAAATAATTGTGTAAAAAGCAGATGTTTGTTCTCGGGTCATGGGTGTTTTGTGTTTGTCTTTATGTTTTTTCTCAGGGACCCACGACACAAGGGAAAACCTTAGTGTGAGCCTTTGAGTGTGTAGTGTTTATTTTTATTTTTTTATGTAATCGTCAGAATTCATATCAAATGTTGCGTCAACTGGTTTCAGAACCATATGTCGTTTCTGCCTTCCCCGAAAGAAATTATAGTCATGAGAAAGATAGAATTGTTAATTAAAGCGTATTTTGATTTGTAATGAAAAAAAAATACCAATAATAAAATCTATATCTCTTAATTTAATAAATGGAATGCTCGGTAGGTATATTAAAATTATAATGAATGATTGCACGCAAATTAATATGGTAATAAAGGCTATTTGTGTTTGAATAATCTTTTGATTTGTTGAGGTACATAATAGGTACTTTTGTTTGGTTACAGTACAATCGAAATTCACTTCCAATCATCATTTTATTGGTTTATAGAAATGTTTATATTATTTACTGACATTTTATTATTTAGTGACTTGAGTTTTATTTGTGACAAATGACCATTCAAAATGATTTATATTGATTTTATTTTTATTGTAAAATTCTAATTCTAAGTTTGATACATTTTTTAATTTGATATTTTTAATTTTTTATTTAATTTAAAAAATTTAAATAGTGTATTTGACATGTTTGTACTTATATGGAACCTGTTTTCTGAAATAAATGTTTTTTTAATGATCATGATACCCACCATCATGATATCAGAATGGTGGCTCAATTTCTTGTAGTGATTAATATGTATTGTATGAGTTAAAATATAATTAAAATAAATAAAAGAAACCCTACACGCTCAAAGACCTACAATAATAAGGGATCCTGGAACATAGATAATATACAAACATACATAAAGACATACAAACACCCATGACCCGAAAACAAACATCTGCTTGCTTAATAATTTCTTTTTTTAATAAAAATACAGAATAACATATTAAAAAATTTGTATGTTTTAATATGTTATTCTGTATGTTATTATATTGGGTGATATGGTGTGCTGGTGAATCCAGGTTTTTACAGAAAGCAAACTAATGACTTTATCTGACGGGGACTCTGACCGAAGTAACCGACTCTGACCGAAGTAACCGATGCATTCTATGTTTTAACCCTTTCACCACCAAAAGTGTCTATCTTTTACTAGCCTATTTCTATGATATTTCTGTCCCCTAGAGCAGTCAATCTTTTAATAAAAGCGTTTTAATTAGATATTGATATAAAGTCATCACTTCACTAACAAAATAGTGGCTTGCATTCGTCGCAAATATATACAAATAAACTAAAATCAGCGTGGCGGTGAAAGGGTTAAAGTGGTACAGAGCCTTACCATGACACCCTGACAGACCTAGATTCTTACCTCTAGAGGCCTATGCATCCGGTAAAGTCGAGGTGCCAGCAAGCATTGCAAGATCGTTTTCATCTTGTTAGCCTGCTTTCAGTAGCTTCAATTCAGTAAGCAACTAAACTTTCAATCAATCACTATAGTAGGTTTACTTCAATCAATCTATTTTTCTTCAAAACCATTTGTTGGCAATCTCGTAACAAATCGAACTTCAGTGATCCATTATAAACACCGAAAATCTTTATACTATGCAGTAGAACCTATGAAGAAAAATCAATAGATAAATATATTATTTTACGTTACAATTAAAATAAACCGTAAGAATTCTTCTTAGAATAAAACTAAAAAAATCCAGAATCCAGTTTGCCTGCCTTGACTAAATATTTTTTTCCGCAGCCACTACTTTTTTTTGTTTATTTTATCCCTTTCGGGAAAGGCAAAGGAAACTATGTCCATGCAGCCATGTCTTCAGTGAAAATCTTCTTTCTCTATCTTAATCTAAGCCCTAAGCTCCTCATGTTCTGCGTAAAACCGGATAGCGTCTGTTTCACGAAAACTGGCGGCGACTAGGACCAAGATACGGTCTAGGACAGGGGTGGCCAACTTGACTATACCCAAGATCTCCTGTTTACTAACGAAACCCTGTGCGATCTACCAATTATACTTCTTGAAATCTTTAATGAAACAGCATAGTTCAGTACACAATCATGAAGTATTTTTTTTTAATTATATTAAGAGAAAAACTTAAATGTGACATGTTTTTTATTTTTTTACCTTGCCACGATCGACTGGACTAACAGTCGCGATCGACCGGTCGATCGCGATCGACCGGTTGGCCACCCCTGGTCTAGGACATAGACATAGAAAAAATAAGTTAAATACCACGTCTAGGACCAAGATACCAAGATACTTGGTTCTAGGGCGGCGAGAAGCACTACCGCGAGGATCTTTATCGGTACCAAACAAACGGAGCAGAAACACTGTTATCATTATCACTTGAATTTTTTATCACTACCACTACACGAATTTTAGCCAATTTACTGCAAAATACACTATCACCATTATACTTTAAACAACCTTTTCACGCAGAAAACAAAAATTCTATTGACAAAAAGTAACTACCCACGCCGAATTCCCGCCAAACACCGTCCACAGCCACTTCTCCTTTTTTTAAATTTTTTTTGATAAAGAAAATAAAAAGGCAAAGCCGAAACATTTTTACATTAACTTTACAAATCACATTAATTAATTATAGTGTCTTCTCTCATTCCCGATTACCTACGCGATGAACAACACACTATTTAATCGATAAAAGTAAGATAAAAGTAAAAGATTAAAAGCCCAGAGGTCTTGTAACCAGGCCATGATCTCCGAAAAAAAGATTAAAAATATAAAGTTGACATATGGTTGACATTGTCAGACGCAGGTCAGACGACAGAAAGGATCACAAGGCTCAAGCGCATACGCGTGAAGTGAAAAATAATTTGAGACAAACGACGATGCAAGAACATCTGCTTTAATTATTAATAAATACTTTTATGTTCAGCGACCTACTCAGAATTAAATAACGTCCACATGTGTTGTTAAGTAACGTGACTTACTAGTAGTATTTCGGAAGGTTGCAGTGTTTTCTACGGCCGCCTGGTATAACTTAGTAAGAAAACTTTTAATTTCCATTAATTGGTTTAAGTAAGTACATGAAACTTATAAATTACTAAGTTAACTACTCTTCTCTAAAATTCAGTGCTCATAAGGACGGTTGCATTAATGTTTTAATAATTGTGTTATGCAATAACATATTACATACTTACTATAATCGTTTCTTTAGTAATACTCGCCGCCTACACGTTTGTTACTACACACCTGTTTCTAAGGTTTGCTAAAACTTTATGAACGTTCAGTTTTTAGTTACAAAATTTAATAGTTTTGATATATGAATCCATGCAATTCTGATTTCCATCGAAAGTGCAATGCTATCCTTATTCTAAGGAAACTAAATAGACTATTGGAAGGTCATCAGTGTGCCACCAAACAACTGTGTCTAAGTAGATAGTAATATACCACACTGTCACAATTATTTCTACATTAGACCTTTCATGGGACTCAAACTCCTTTCATTGATTATATACAATATTTATATTTTGTGACATTATTGTATGACAATATTATATTTTCAGTATTAAAATAGATGATTTGTGGAGTTGTAGTGGTGGTCTTGTTTTTTTGGCTGGGCAGAAATCAAACCTGCAATCTTTAGATCAGTAGGCAAGGCAATTACCAACTAAGTTCTCAGGCCAGTTCTAATGACTAATTATAGGCTATGTTGTATTTTAATGACCTAATGGGGGTGGTTCAGCTTGTATACCACATAACATTCTTATTTATGTCACATTTTATACACAGACAGCAGCACGTCAGGTTACCCATTTGCACTATGAAAGCCGGCGCTATTATAAGTGACATAAGGGTGACTTCAAGGTCAATATGTGTAGCCTGATGTGCTGCAGTGTGTACTTACCTTACACTGTATGATTTATTTATACTTTACTGTACTTTAAAATTAACAATTACTAATTACAGGCTATGTCGTATATTAATGACCTAATGGGGGTGGTTCGGGGCCTACGGCTCGTAACAGAAGCAGGAATAAAAGTTCAGCAAGAAAATGCTCGGCTAATATGGAACAATTCCAGCATAAAACCACTCTTACAAGACTGCATTACTAACCCCATCAAACCTTCCACCATTACCCCACCAAATGTCAAAGACGTACTGCAACGTGCAGAGGTAGTCTTGCACGGCTTCCGACAATACGCCGTACTTACCATTCCTGCTGCGAAGTATGAATCTACATCTGTTGATACAGGCGAAATGAATCCAGAACTAAAAGACGAAATAGATGAGCTGAATAGGGAGTTTAATAAGACATTTGAGAAGTTAGACAGTGCCCAAGAAGTGTCAGAGAAGAAGAACTTCTCTGCGCCAATAGAGAATTTAATGAAGAGTAAGCAGCACACACCATCCCCACCACCCGTCATAAAGCCGACAGAAGCTGTGAAACCTATAGTGCACAGTATCACAACTAATGAAAGAGATTCTGTGAGACCTGTTCCAAAACCAGTAGCCAAAAAGAAAATAAAAGTTGCTGTAAGTATATTTTATTATTTTTTAGCTGCTTTCCTAATTCCTCCTAAGGCTGCTCAGTTAGATAATAAACAACTACTGCTCAAGTTGTTTGCCACTTTTTGTCTAGACCCTATTTTGCTCGCCATGTAGTATCTACATGTATTTTTTAAAACAAAAACTTTATCAAATTCATTCTTATCTCACTCTAATACCATGATACCGACGGCATTGTATGCATTGTAGCAACAAACAAATAAATTAATTAAATAGTTAATTTTGTCTACTATAGATCGGTTCTATCGTGCGCGGCGTTTTTTGGTTAAGAACTATATTCGAATGATTCTGCCTTGCGCGGCTGCTCTTAAATTCTAAAGCTACAATAATAAATGCCTTGAATGAATGCATTTGGAGATATGTAACTATGCAGCTTCCCCAACAGCAGAAGGCAATCATGGAAATAAATATAACCCAAACAAAATAAATTCAATGCATAATTACTTCTAAGTGAGAAACAACAACTAATAGCAACGAATAGGCACAGGCACCTGGAACACAACCAAAAAATAAGCAACATAAAATTAAGACAACACATGAAAATGTCCCAAGACGGCTGGTCCCCGTTGGACGTCAAACCAACTCCCTCCAAATAAAAAAGACATTATATGTATAGAAAAACAATAAAATTAATGGAGGAGGCCTTTGCCCGAGCGGCAACAGATAAGAAGAAAATTAAAAAAAGGAATTAGTATTTATTAAAACCATATTTATTTTTCATGTGAAAAAAATATGTACATTTAGATATCTGAAATAAAAGCTTTTAAATTTGATTGAACTCTGCAGCTAGCTTGGATTGAAAGTCAAATTCAAAAAGAATACATTTTGGGGGACAATCGCTTTAAATACGTCAAATTACTGAATTAAATTTGCTGTATTATCTCTGTTCGCAAAGGTGCAGTCTATCCCACCTCGAAAAGAACTGACAAGAAACTCGGAGGAGTACTCTTTTCAAATTAAGTTACATACTTATGTTATTTAAAATTGTGAACTGACTTAAATCTGAGATGCCTAGAGTTGGATTAGATTGTTACAGCTTTAATTTAAATTTTAGCTAAGCGAGAATTCAAAAGCGCGTGTGGTGCCGTCGTCTCGACTCCAGCGCATGTTCTCGTTCGGGTCCCTGGCGGCTGGCTTGGGCGTTGGTACAGTGGCGCAATACGCCCGGAATACTCTCCAATCAGTCACCGGGAAGGAGGAACCTAGCAATGCTTTCATGTCTCCTGCAAATGCTGAGAGGATTGTTGACACGCTTTGTAAAGTTAGAGGTTAGTGTTTGACAAGATTTTAGTATAAATAACGGATTCTTACCGCGATAGATCCCTTTATAATATGTGCAAAATTTGTGCAAGTAACTGGATCTCAAACAATATGTTAGGTTGATTGGAAATCGCCTACATCGACGTTGTTACTTTTTTAATAGCAAATAAAATGTCCATCTTTCTATACTTACAATTAGGTAAATACTTCGACTAAAGAATAAACATTTTAAATAATTTTTATAACTTAATACATCCGCTTAGTAACCACAAAAGTTATTAACGGAACATGTGCAGTAAAGAATAAATAACGAGGGTCTCCCTTATATCCTGCAATCCAGTACAAACTAAACATAAGAAGAAATCTGGCTTGATGAGGATTTTCACATTATTTCTACACAACAGGTGCAGCACTAAAACTAGGTCAGTTGCTCAGCATCCAAGACGAAGCAGTTATATCACCAGAACTCCAGCGCATTTTCGAACGTGTGCGGCAATCAGCAGATTTTATGCCCTCATGGCAAGTGGAAAATGTCATGTCTTCCCAGCTAGGACCAGATTGGAGGAATAAGGTACAGATGTTTGACGATAAGCCTTTCGCGGCGGCTTCGATTGGTGAGTTTTCTATTTTACATTTTTATTAACGATAAATTGGTCTAGTTTGGTAGAACTATGTCTAAAAACTAAACAGTGTGAATCCAGCCCAATTATTTCAAGATGTTTTATAACATGGGAAAAATAGCATATTTAGGAGGCAAAATATGTACATCAATGAAACTTTGTTTACATCTTTATCTTGGCACTAGAAATGAGGATCAGTCGAGTCCTACCAAAATTTAGAGGTCCAACCCCCTCCACTGGGTTTTAAGAAATTCCCATATAAAAGAAGAATCGGTATTTTTTACCCACCCACTAACAAAGATTTCCACGCAAAATCAAAACTATTGAAGCTGTAAGTTTGAAATTTTGCTTAGATGATCTTCAGATATTGTAGGAGCTTACCTAAAAGAGGCTACAAAGTCCGCTAGTTGATATGTACGTTTGGTGTTTCAGTCGCAGCCCCTCTATCTTTTAAACTATTATAGGCAGCATTTTCAAATTTTCAGGAGATACGTATTATGAAAGTGACTATCGAAAATAAAATTAAAAAAAATAAAAACTTAAACCACAGTGGGGTGTCCCCATACGACAAACGTCAAAAATATCGCATTTTTTTAACACCTTTTGTCACTGCTCTATTTCAAAAACTATATAAATGTATATGTATATTCCTAACTTAGTACACATTTAAAACACACTTTACATTATTAAAAAAATATATGAAAAATAGTCAAGAGTGAGTCGGATTCAAGCTAACAATGTTTAAACAAAAACTCGCACTTGAACTGTTTTTGTGATATTTACCTGGTTATTTGCCATAGAATTATTGTGATATTATAATAAAACGTAGAAATATACATCAAATGCACGTATTCTAAAATTTCTGAGTTATAGTTAAATAATAACAGTAATTAAACGACAAATAACCAGGTAAATGTGACAAGAACAGTTTGAGTGCGAGTTTCTGTTTCAATATCTTTAGCTGGAGTCCGACTCAGTCTTGCTGTTTTTCATATTTTTTTAAATTAATGTAAAGTATTTTTTAAATGTGTACTATGTTTTAAATGTATGCATTACATGGTTTTTGAAATAGAGCAGTAACAAAAGTTGTTAAAAAAATGCGATATTTTGAACGTTTGTCCTAGTGGTTTAGGTTCATAATTTTATTTATTATATTTTACGATAGATACCATCATAATACGTTTTTTCTGAAAATTTAAATACGCCGTCTCTAATAGTTTGAAAGATAGAGGGCTGCGACTGAAACACCAAACTTAAATATCAACCAGCGTCTGCCCTAAAATTCGTTCCCATGGGAACTCCGTGTAATCTCTTTTAGGTAAACTTCCACAATAATTTAAGATCATCTTTGCAAAATTTCAAACTTATAGCTTCATTAGTTTTGATTTTAATCGCCTAGTTTGTAAAATGTGCACTTTTGAAAATTTCTCCCTGCCCATACTTACACCCTAGGAGGGAGTAGGACCCCTAAATTTTAGTAGGACTCGGCAGATCCTCATTTCTAGTGCCCAGATAAAGTTTTAAACAAAGTTTCAATGATGTACATATTTTGCCGCTAACCAGACATTTTTAGACGTCTTACGCCATACGTCTTACTTTACCCGTGCTATTACCCACAATCACAATATACAGGAAAAACCAGTACTACAAATACTGTCATTTAATTGATTTGCTCTCTATATTATAGTGCATGTGGAATTAGCCTGTTATAAATTGTGCACTTAGTAAGTAAGTTGTATGACCTTAAAACATAAGTAACAGTGTAACAATAGGCTATTTGACAGATTTCGAACCATAAAGGTCATAGATGAGGTCGACGATGGAGCGAGTTAACTCAGAAGAAGCCTATTCACTCGAACTTTAAAGACGTTAGGGTTATATGATCTCGGAAATACAGACGCCGGCAGATAATTCCATTTGGCAGTTGACAGTATAAAAGATGAGGTGTTGTGCCATACATTACATGTAGTCCGTGTGAGACTTCACCGTGTGGTGATCAGTTGAGAATAACACCACCCCATTTCTTTCCGAGGGTGTCGTAATAGGCGACTAAGGAAACACAAATGAGACCTGCCTCCTATTAATCTACCCCAGGCAACGACACCTCAATTTGTTCTGAATCTGAGTTGTCCTATGGTCTCATGCGGTGTGGTAGGCTCTGTGAAGGGCCGTCTGGTTCGCGACCACCCTCCTACCGAAGTCCGACGCCAAACAGCTTGCTGTGTTTCGTCGGTACGTAGGAGTACTAGTGCCTTAATAAGCATTTTCTGGGTTAACTCGCTCCATCGTCGACCTCATCTATGACCTTGGTCAAGATTGAGGTCAAGAGTTAACCCATCTTATGATAAAAAAAGATAAACAAAAAGACTGAAGTTTATGCTATAGGTAGACTGTTTAAGTTAGCCGACACCCGCGCGGTACTTCCATGCTGGACATGGAGTAAAAGAATAATTCCACGTCAAAAACGTAAGAGTCACCGACTTCAATCCCAAAAAGAAATTTTTTTCGAGAGTTTCGCTCAATTTCTTCAGGATTCCACCATCAGATCCTGGTTTCCTTACCATGGGACCACCCTTGGGATACTCCCTTTCCAACAAGAAAAGAATAATCAAAATCGGTTCATAAACGACGAAGTTATCCGCGGACATACATAAAAAAAAAATATATACGGTCGAATTGAGAAACCTCCTCCTTTTTTGAAGTCGGTTAAAAACAGAATGTGCCAGCTGTTTTCTCTTCCCAGGCATACTGTAAAAGTCAGAGAGTGGGACGCGAGGGTTTTAGTGTATTGTGGGCGAAAGGCTGATAACCTCTCACCACTTACATCACATTTCATCTTAAAACCTTCTTAATTTATGTCAAACGTGGCATCAAGTGGTTTTAAAACCACTGATGCTCTGCCTACCCCAATGGGGATTATAGGCGTGAGCGTATGTGACTGTGTTTAGTAAAAGGTATAACTTTCGTGGTAGTCAATAAGAGCTATTTACAATCGCTCATCACACTATCGCTCATCAACTAATTTCATCACACACTATCACGAAAGTTCTACCTTTCCATTTTCACAGTCACATAGGTATGTTGTATGTACGCCCGCGCTGTAAGGGGGCGCAGGAGAAGTTGACAAAGGGGGCCGAGAGAGGTGCGGGCGGCGAGCACATTCCCGTTTAGACCAAGATCCCAGGGCCGCCAGACCTTACTTATTTTCTCAGTAACCAAAAGTGTGGGAAAGAGTAGTGCTAATATGTACTATTAACGTATGAATACCTGCTAGCCTGGGCCAGCGGCCAATTTTCAGCTACCAGGTCCTGAAGGTACTTCCAAAAATTACTCGTCTTGAAGTCTAGGTGCTATAAAAATTATTGTTATAGTTCCCTGAACATCATATAAAAAAATCACGGCTCAGATGTAGGTACAGTCGCATAATTCACTTGCGAGCTGTAAAGCGTCTGGCAGAAATTACAGCCGACGGAAAGTGTCTGGCAGTGTTGATCATTAATTTTTATATTTAATTAATTATATTATATAAGACATCAGCACCCAGACTTCAAGACAAGTGAGTAATTTACCTTCAGAACCTGGTAGCTGAAAATTGGCCGTCCGCCCAGGCTAGCTGGTATTCATAAGTTAATAGTACGTATTAGCACTACTCTTTCCGACACTTTTGGTTACTTAGAAAATAAGTAAGGTCTGGCGGCCCTTGGATCTCGGTCTAGTTTACCCATAAGTCGTATCCTGTAGCCCTGTGTTGCAGTTATATGGCCAATATATTTCCAGGGCAAGTTCATTTAGCCGTACTACATAATGGCGAAGAAGTGGCTGTGAAAGTACAATACCCAGGGGTAGCGCGAGGCATCGATAGTGACATTGACAACCTAGTCGGCGTAATGAAGGTAAAACGACACTGTGTTACTTCACTTCTTCTTCTCATCGAGTAGGTATAGTCAAGTGTGGCGAACTTGACTAACCCTGGTGTCAGAGTTTTCAAACCACACAGTGGCCTCTGACTTATGTTTAACGACTGCAATCAATCGACAACAACCGGGACCGACAGATTAACGTGTCCTCCGAAGCACGGAAACGCTCGTGATGAATTGCCACTTTGGTCACCCATCAGGTTCCCTGCCTCTGTGTACGTTGCTTAACCTCACTGATCGGTTGAGATCAGCGAGCGCCACTGAGTTACGAGTGTTTCAACTAGTTACTTCATAACCAATGCTTTTATGATGAGGGACGAGATCTTTGGAAAACCTGCACATTCCAACAAAGTCCATAGAGTTACAAATTATTATGGGGATTGAACCCTAAAGAAACGTTAGTGGTCTAACGGCTAGTGGGTCGGACTCGTAAGCGAGAGGTACCGAGTTCGATCCCCAGTGCCGCCGTGTACCAATGACTCATTTTCTGAGTTATGTTAATTAGTTGCACACTAACCGATGCCCTTACGGTGAGGGAAAACATCGTGAGGGAACCTGCACATTCAGGAGACTGAATGTGTAACCATGATCCAATCCGGTCAGGATCCCCTGTCACGGAGGTCAGATGGCAGTCGCTCCACTGTAATGACTTGACCTGCCAAACCCTAGATCATGGTCAAGCGTACCCCGAATGAGAAATGGGACTAAGCGCTAGGAAGAAGAAGATAGAACCCTAAAGAAACATATTCCTTACCTGTTTAATAGCTTATCTGAGGACATAAGAAACGCACCTAAACTTTTAAAATTTAAAGCCATTTTGAAGAATTATTATCTGAATTTGTTACCGTAATAATTAACTTTTCGAAAATAATTTTTTACTTTAAAATTATAGTAGAGGTACGGTCGGCCAAGAAAATTGTCTATCTATTTCCACAGAACATCCCGTGTAACCAAAATATCGCTAAGGTTCACAATGTAACAAAGAAAGAGATAGAATAACGACGTATTGTGACGCAGTTTTAATGAGATGACATATGGAGTCAAACCAAAACTGTCAGAACATTATTGCAAGAAAAATTAACCTTGCTGTTTTATGTCACGCAGACGAATTTCAACCTTAGGGTGGTAGACCACAGTTTTGGCCGACTACATATATTGTCGGTGAACTCGCTGATCCCGCAGTCAAACTGTCTTGCAGTTTTGTGGGACTATATTATAGTTTCTAAACTGTGTTTCTTATTCTCAGAGACTAAATCGACATATGCAAATGTCAAATTTACAAATGAGAATAAAAAACACAGTATAAGATGAGTATGACCTTAAAACATAAGAAGTACTTTAATAGTTTCCAATAAATAAATAAGTTGCATATGCCCCAATCTTGTTAGTGAGGTCACGGAGGCCAGCTGGCAGAAATGTCCATAACGCCATCTTCACATAAGACGTATGGGACAAATGTAAACAACCAAAATCGGAATGCAAAGCTGTTACGGCTTCTTTTGCATTGTTATAGAACTGATCTACCTATCTATGGAGGGGACGCCCGCTAGGCACGGGCGGGTGATCAGTCCACTTATTTGGGACCATTTCACCCAATTCCCCATTACAGCGCATGAGTTTTACCTCTGCGCTGACAGTTCCACCTCTTTAAAAATCCCAAAAGCTTTTGCGAACCTAATTATATCCTTTCCATAGAACTATTTCTAAAATACCTATAGACATAGAAAATTCGTAAGTATTCGGAAAATCGATGATTGCCGAACCGCAACAAGAAATTAGAAGTATTGTATACTAGCTTTCCGCCCGGGACTTCGTTCCCGTGGGGATTTGGGGAAATTATGTAGTCTATTTGTTAATCCAGGGTATCAGCTACCTCCATACCAAATTTTATCAAATTGGTCCAGCTGTTTGAGCGTGAAAGAGGAACAAACATCCATACATGCTTACAAACTTGTTTCAGGTATGGAACGTGTTTCCAAAGGGCATGTTCATTGACAACATAGTAGAAGTTGCTAAGAAGGAGTTGGCTTGGGAGGTAGACTACATTCGCGAGGCGGAATGCACCAGAAAGTTCAAAAATCTGCTCGAGCCTTATCCTGAGTACTACGTGCCTCGTGTTATAGGTATACATTTTTTCTCAGCCTTTAAAACTGCCCTTTAAGAACAGACAAATAAAACCCAAATTTTAAAAAAGTGCAATCGCTTGAAACTTTTAAGAGGAGCGTCTTAGTTTGGACTAGCGTCTCAGTTGTTTTTCATGCTGTCTCGATGTCGAACACCCGCCTCAGACTTGTGCGAAAGGGACAATTGCAGCTTTCCGGCGAAATGCCGAGTTTTATTCCCAAAATTATGAGTTTAGGCCTCAATGAATTCCTACCCCAAAAACTTAATAAAATCGTACGTTTTTGGTTTCTATCGATTTGTTAGCGTTTAAACAAGGTTCGTACGTTTTGTTTTTTCCAAAATTGTTCTTAGTTTTTCAGCAGTCACCTCTTAAATGTTGAGAATTTTTTTGGCCAAAAATGCTGACTTTTAGTCTCAAATATCTTTTTATTTACTAAAAATATCAAAAAAGTCAAAACGTACGGACTTAGTTTTTTGTGTTCCTGACACTATACAAAAATTTCACAGGGATTCGTCGACGTTTAGGGGATGGAATCCATTGACGCCGTTTGTATGGGAAAAAACACTGAGACGATCCTCTTAAACAACTGAACCGATTTTGATCAAATATAATAAACCAACTATTTTTTGAGTTTGGTGCCAGCTTAGTTTAAAAAAAAAATTTACACTGACCCAAAAAAATAGTCGCCATATTTACATTAGATTTCTTGGTTATTTTAAAGGCGGTTTATTTTTTTTAAATAACGTTTTTATACTTTAAATTCAACTAATGTATATCTGCTATAATATCAGACTGTTAATAAATTAGTAAAAACTTACATCTCGCTGTCCCGGTGTGGCTATGCTGCGGTGTTAACCCGATGATGTCTTGATATTCAGCCAGCGATGTATTGCATTTGCAACAGTTTTCATCTCAAATCAATCGGACTATGAACGACCTGAAAAACACATTAATTACTATATGTCATAAACATATTAGGTCATATAATTTTAAATATAAGTAATTTTAAGTTTTTAATTTATTTTACATTCGTTTGTTTTATTAAATTAAGTACCTGGCTTCATCTTATGTAATTTTTTGTAAGCATATTATTTTCTTTTTTTTGACAAAAACTGCGTGAATGTGTGTTTTCTTTGAAATAAAAATATCATAAATCGAATGCCTTTAGTAACAATAGTTAGAAATAAATCGAAACTTACCTACAGAAGGAAAAACCCTTGGACGGTATGTGGACTTCCAGGCATTTTGGTATATTTCCAAGTGTATTCCGACGCGGGGATATCGTCGGTATTTGCTAATTTGCTCACTAAAGCTTCGTTTAATGCCACGGCACCTGGCCTTTTGACACACAACCTGAGCAGTTCAACTTCAACACTATCTTTCGTCCGTCTAACAGATAGTTTGTCCAATGTCCATCTCTTTTAATCTTCCCCCGGTATTGATTTCGTCGTGTTTGATTCCCACAAGTATTCGTGTCGGGAGCTATGTTAATTTTTAATTAGTACTTTTTAAACCCCTTCAATGCTTAGATCCTCATGGTCCTTTGTCTACACATATATGGGCTAGTGACGAACTTATGGCGACGTTGCCTTCCCGTGCCAGTAAACGTGTCAATATTTCATTTATTTTCCATCAACCGCTACGGAAGGTGTCATATGTTGAATTGGCGTAGACAGCTTCTTTACATAGGCACCAGAGATCGTCTTCTTGCGCGAAGGAATTTCCATTCAACCTTTTTTCTTGTCTGCATCCTCAATAATTTTCTTGTCTGCATCCTCGATGAACCTCTCGGCAAAATGTAATCTTTTTAGGTTCAAGGGTTTGGTCTGGGCGTTGTTTTGTGATTAGCTGTCGCAACTATGACACTGCCTCATAACCCTGAGTTCTTGCACACCAGATGCCTGTCCTTGGGGAACCACGAACCAGAGGAAACTTTGACCACTTGATTGTGTGGCGCTGTTTTAAGTGCCATTATTATTTGGGTCCTTGTCTGTATCTGTTTCTACACTTTCATCATCGCTTGATTCCCATGGTTCCCATGGCTCTTCGCTCATTAATATTGCTGGCTTACCGCACGACCGGCACAACCACTCTTCGCTTGTCGGCAAAAACCAAAACTCCTCTAAATCAGGGTTGTATTCAATCCCACATTCGGGATGGGGAATCATTTTACCGTGACACGTAAACTTGATTTCCATTTCAGTTTCTATTTCTTTAAGTGTTTCGAATAATTTGATGAAAAGGTGTTTTTTTAAAGTGCATGGAATATCAGCTGATCCATCGACAGCTATAGCTGCTGATGATAGTGTCGGTCCTGGTTTATTGATGTTATAGTTTGCTAAGATTCCCCAAACTAATGCATGTGTGGACATGTCTGCAAGACTCTTCATGTTGTTAGTGACTGTCGTGTTAAGTTTCGTCACTGTTCTCTGGAAGAATAACATAAGAGATGAAACATATACTGCAATGCAGGGCGGGTCATATAACTCTGCCATGTCGGTATCGTTCTATCTGTTTTGTACTGACGCTAGTGATGAAAGAGACTCGAGTCCTTTAGTCGTTTATAATAAGACTGGCCTCTTTTTACACGACTTGGCTCTATAATTAAGACTTAAGTTGTTAGTCTTAATTAACATGACTTAGTCGGTTAACGTTTAAGACTTAGACTTAAACGACTGCAGTCCTTTACAAAAGAACTAGCGTTTAAGTAAAGCGTAATAACAATTGTAATTACTTTTAAAACTATTACTTTTGTTACCGGGAGAATACTTATTCTCCAGGCGGTATTATAAACACTAGTTGCATCAACACACGCCTTACGACTGTCGACTTCTCAGGCGAAGACCGGCGATGAGTCACCAGTCTTTTAAGTCCTTTAAGTTGTTTACGTTAAAAGACTTCGACTAAAAAGGCTATTCTTATAACTAAAGGTTGGGGACTAAAAGACTGAGTCAGTCGTGAGGCGTCAAAAATAAGGCGAGTCTTTATTAAAAGCCTTAAAAGACTGAGTCTCTTTCATCACTAACTGACACCATGCAGCCGAATGCGAAGGCAAAACGAGATATACAGTGTGCAAGGGACAGCCGAGCAAAAACTTAAACCACGAATTCAGATCATCGTTCCAATTTCCAGTAGATTTTTTTAAATGAATTTTAAAGTGTTTTTGCTTTCTAGTGAAATTGTTTATTGGAATACAATTTATTTTACATGGTTTTTTGATATTGTTCCACTAGGAATTTGCAGAAAGTAATGGCACAGACAGTTAGAATACGACGAACCATTTATCTATAAAACGATTATAACCATAAAAGCTAGGTCAACCAAGCGTACACACTGACAATGATCTTTAACTCAAACTAAATGGGACATTTTATTTAGTTTTTGCACTAATTAAGCTCTATTTATACTCTACTAGTTTTCCGCCCGCGTGGACTACAGGTTATATCGTGCCCAACTGTGGGATGAAATGTAACCTATGTCCTTTCCCAAGGTCTAATCTATCTCTGTACCAAACTTCATAAAAATGGGTTCAGTAGTTTGGCCGTGATAGCGTAACAGACTGTCAGACAGAGTTAGTTTCGCATTTATAATATTGTAATCATAAAATACTTTTGCACCGGGGATGACTCGGTGTGATTTTTAAATTGACATTTTATATTAATTTTTTTTGTTTAAATTTTGACTATTGATGTTATTTAATGAATTTTTTGTTATATGACCCAAACAAATCAATATATCATAAAATTAGTTATAAAATTATAACAAATAAGCAGTCTCACACATTGAAGTTTATAATATAAGTAAAGAAACCCCAGCAAAAAGCCGTTAAAACATCGGAAGGTCTTCACTGAAACGTTTCAGATGAGCTGTGCGCCTCTGAAGTGATAACTACAGAACTAATAGACGGAACTCCGCTCGACAAACTGTTCGACGCGCCGTACAAGACGCGACATGACATTGCCTACAAGATCATGCAGCTATGTCTTAGAGAAATGTTCGAATTCCGTTGCATGCAGACTGATCCTAATTGGGCCAACTTCTTCTATAATACTAACACAAACCAGGTGAGGGATTTACTAATTATTAGTCCCGAGACAACGCTAAGATTTCTTTTTATGAGAAAATTTCTAAAAATGTAGCTTTGTTTCCTATCTATGTTCTGTAGAGGTTCTGTTACCTCTACGTTTACCATCTTCTTGTAATGCCTTTAGCCAATGGTTCCAACTTCAAATGATTTGGGTCATTTCGCGCCTTTTGTACATAACTGACACATTACCTTCCGCGGCTTAGGCCGTGAAGGTTAGGTTTCGCTTCAATAAATAACGTAAAGTGATAAAATGCCTTTTCCTGGTCCCGACCACCTCGACTGGGTTACCAGCTATACTATAGAGTCATTAGATACGTTCAGCAACATATTCAAATGGGCTTAGTTTAATTTATAATATATTTTTTTATTATGAGATGGGTTAACTCTTGACCCCAATCTTGACCAAGGTCATAGATGAGGTCGGTGATGGAGCAAGTTAACCCAGAAAATGCCAATTAAGGCACTGGTACTCCCACGCACCGATGAAACCGAAGCGTCGGACTTCGGTAGGAGGGTGGTCGCGAGTCAAACGGCCCTTTACAGAGCCTACCACACCGCATGAGACCATAGGACGACACCTTAGATTCAAAACAAACTGAGGTGTCGTTGTCTGAGATACTAGGAGGCAGGTCTCATTTGTGTTTCTTTATCTTCTCGGTTCTGGTTGTATTTGTATAAAATCTCGATACAGCGTAAACTGTAGTATGGGTCTTGTAGTGTTTGGAGTTATTTATTTCTTAAATTTAATGTTCAGGTAATTCTGTTGGATTTCGGTGCAACTCGGGAGTATTCCAAGGAGTTTATGGACAAGTACATTGAGATTATAAAAGCGGCTTCCGAAAGCGATCGGGACGCCATCTTACGAATGTCTAAGGAGATGAAATTCCTCACTGGATACGAGTCCAAGGTAAGGAGAAAAAATACTTTTTTTAAAATTTTTGAAAATGTACTTTTCCTAGCCTGGAAACAAGTCCTTTGGCCGGGAGAACATATGTACACTCTAGTGTTGCCAGTTAGGAGTATTGCTAGTTGTCGGAAAAGAAAAACAGTGGCGTAATCGATGCCGATAGAATTGTCGAGTTTAAGTTATATTCAGGAACCCATATACAATTGTCAAATAATCCTCTTTTTTAGCCGGTTAAAAGCTTATTTAAATCAGCAACATCTTTATGCTTACGCCTCTGGTCAAGAGTGAACATATATGTATTTTTTGCTTATAATAATAGATATTAAATTATTCAAATATTTGTTTTCATGTTTTTCTGTAGTGTATCTTGTTTTACTGTATAATCTTGTCTGTTATATGTGTGGTGATGTGCGAATAAATTCATCTATATTTCTTTCTTTCTTTATAGATAATGGAAGAAACGCACGTGGACACGGTGATGATAATGGGAGAAGTATTTACAACAGACGGCGATTTCGACTTTGGAAGCCAAAAAACCACTCGTAGGATCCAGGCCTTAGTCCCCACCATATTAAACCATCGCCTCTGCCCACCCCCTGAGGAGATATACTCACTCCATAGAAAGCTATCTGGCGTTTTCCTACTTTGTTCCAAAATGAAAATACGCATGAACTGCCGTGTTATCTTCCAGGATATTTATAACAAGTACAAAAATAATAATCTCAGGTAATGAAAGTTTGTACAGTAACGTTGTTAGTCTTACAGTGTAGTGTTGCCATTTAGAAAACATAATTCTACAAAGGTGTTTTACAATCGCGAAATTCGTTATTTTAATGATTTATGAAACATCTTTGTGTAGTCATTTGAAACTTGAGTAGCACAAAATAACTATACTTTTTCCTTTTTTCAAATAGCCGATTGGATCGCACTACTAAACAAAGACTTCATCCGAAGGACCTTTTAATGATGGTAACTTAAAAACATTTACTGGAAAAATGGATATAGGTCTTCGAAGGACTTATTTATTGACAATATCTAACAAAAAAAAAAATTTTATTTAAAAAAATGAACATGTGTATAACTAGGAAATCAACTAGGTTTACACATATATGCACGGGAATAAAAAAAGTGTTTTTTTGTATGTTGATTGTGCTCTCAAATCTTATTCCCATTTGACCAGCAATATAAAATAAAAACACCTCAAAGTTGCTTTTAAATTTAAAATATACCTTGAAATTGTGATGGGATTTTCTTTTTCAGGGCGGAAAAACTTTCAAATTACTGTTATTTCCGAGTATAAATACGTGCGTTAAAAATACCTGTTATTGTTAATATCATATTCCTATATAAGGTCCTAATTTATTAGTCACTTACCTTCTAAGGCGTTATTGTATAGGTTGATAGTATTCCAAAAAACAACATAAAAATTAATTATCTGAAAATTAAATTTTGTTAAAAAATAAAAAAATGAATTTTCCATTTAAGGATAAAGGAAAGGTTCTCTTTCGATTATAGCCGTCCACTACCTGCTCGCCCGCTCTACTACTGCCATTATTATTTACGTTTGAATGGATGGGTTTATTCAACATAGTAATGAAAAAATATCATAACAAAATTTTTCAAGACCTTTTAAATTTAATATTATGCTTTTGTTTTTTGACTCAAATGATATATTTTGACCTACACAATAACGTGTTAAAAGGAAAGTGACTAATAAATTAGGACCTTATATATTACCGTTTACATACTTGAATATTATACGTGATATTTGGTATAAACTTTAATAGTGTTACCATTCGTTATATTTTCTAGATTAACACAAAAATAGGGTAGTCAAAACAAGTCCAAGTAACTTACTGAATTATTACTTATAAAGTTAATATATTGTTTAGTTATTTAGCAACTTATTCAGTCAAGTGATCATATCATACGATCAAAACATGGCACAAAATATAACAATTACTAAGTTACATCTAATCGTGTTGATCATATTTAGTAAGTTAAATATATGTGACAAATAAACACAACTACCTCGATAGCTATTATTAACAATGCAGTATTGACCACAGACATTTAAAAAGATATATTTTTTTATAATGTAACTTCGGACTTAATTTAAAAATAATCGGTGTAACGGAATTAGATACTTGGGTTTTGAGCCATCTATCACTTGCTTTTCAGTGTTGCAACGTGGAAAATTTGTCGCGTTTAAGAAACCTTAATAAGGTGCGAGTTATTACTTAATATTTATTAACGAAGTTTTACTTTATGGATTAATAAAGTTTTGTTACTAAATTCAATGCTTTTATTTATTTAAACTTGATTAAATAATCTCCACAATTAGATTTATGTATCTCAAGTCATGATATCGTCACGTTCACCATATTGAATCCACAGAAATAAATAAACAGATCGTCGTGATTTCATTTCATAGTTGGTTTAAAGTGTAACACGCAAACATAGTTGAAATTGTCACTATTACCAAAAAAATATGAAAAAAAGATTTGTATTTCTGCTGGTGTGATTCCGGGGTGTAGCAAGCGTCTTTCCAAAAATCTATGAATACAGTTCTCTCGTTTAAAATTAAAGATTCTATTTAAAACAAATTTTTTATACGTACTTAACTCTACCTTCCTCCTAAGTCAACAACTTCGCGTATAATCAACTAATTTTTTTTTTTTACAGAATATTCATTTTTTTGACTTTTTTCAAAAAACACAGTGTAATATAATTAAATAAGGGTATTTCGTTGTGTTATAGTTTGAACCTAACTCACATATCGTTTCTGAGTAAAACAGCAAAAATGTATAAAGTAAAGACTATTGTCAGTGTGTACGCTGGCTTGTCGTCGAGCTGGCGTACACATGGCCGTATTTGAAAACGGTTTGATAATACAGCACGGTTTTTTACAGCTAAAAAACCCTGTATAAATAGAGCGACTGCTGTGTAAAACTTCATACAGATTGCTATCGACTGTATGAGAAAAGCAACAAGTCTTATTAAGCGCTTGTTGAGCCGGCGTCAACCTAGCGTACTTATACTATAGTGTGGCCGTTATCAACTGAGTCATGAGGCCATAAATGTCAATAGAGATAGGAATGTAATGCCCGTAAGTGCAAGCGAGATAGGCTCCATAAGGCCCATAAGTGCAAGCAAGATAGATATAGGGAAATGACTTATGTCCCGACGGCTCAGTTGATAACGGCCATAGTATAGTCTATATAGTATAAAGTGACCTTTTCTGGTTAGAAATATTATACAGATAAAAGTTATACTAGTTCTCTACTATACTCTGTCTGTTCCATTACTTTCTGTAAATTCGCAGCAAAACGATATGAAAAAACCATCTGAAGTTTTAGTTCAGGAGTTCATGCAATTTAGGTCTGAAGAGGCCATTGTACGCCGTCTATAACTATTTCCTTATAATTACATACTTACAGCATCAATTCCTTTGCACCTATTAGCATTTTTAACTACAGTACCAATTTAATTGCACTTTTAACTAGTCACAAACACTCACTCACTTAATAGATATAAGTAGGTAACTATTTCAGTGTTTTCCACACATACATAAAGCCCCATCTGGAAGACGCGTTTAAGACGCGTTCAGCCCGGACCGCGACCGTTTTGTTATGATTTCCAGGTGCCCAGACGTACTTATTGATTGTCTGACGCCACTGCGCATGTCTGAGAGACAGAAAAGGCTTATGTGGGTAGATTTTTTATTATGAGATGGTTTTTAACCCAAGATTTATCTTGACCTCAATCTTAACCAAGGTCATAGATGAGGTCGACGATGGAGCGAGTTAACCCAGAAAATGCCAATTAAGGCAAGTGAGGAGATATATATACAGGGCTTTAGGTGTCTCTCTTTCAACCTCTCGGGTGGTTAATCAGTCCATGAAACTGAACAACTTTCCCAAGGAACATAGGTCAAAATACGAAAAAAAAAATGAGTTCCTTCCTATACAAACTTCATCAGCATATAGCGCATTTTGTATGGGAGATAAATTTTTTTTATTTCATTTTTACCTATGTTTCTTGGGGAAGTTGTGTAGTTTCATAGACTGATTAACCACCCGAGAGGTTGAAAGAGAGATACCTAAAGCCCTGTATATATTATTCTTTTTTCTACTAAGAATGGGTTCGCTCTTGACCACAATCTAGCTCAGGGCATATTCAAAGCTCATGTAGTATAAAGTTTAGTATATTCCGATTACATGGCTGCTTTTTTGTGTTCATATGAACTTTTTTAATGGATCTAAGGGTTGAAAAAAACACAATCAATTTTTAGAAAGTTTTATTGCAGGTCAAAAAGGCATTGGGAATATTAAAGCAATCATACATCCAACCTCTGACCTATGAGTAGGCCTTTGCATATATATACACATACAACCAACACTTCCACTTAGTTTCAACTCTAATCCATTGCAATAAGGTACATATTCTACTAATACCTAAGTAGGAGTGTTGATATTGTCTCTAAAAATGGTTAAATAATTCCGTTTACAATTTCTGATCAGTTTTTTGTCTTCTTGTAGCGCTCGTATTTTGCAGCATGACATATTTTTCTAGAAAGGTCAGTACAGACGACCTTTACTCTATCTACTATATTATATGCCAATCAATAATAGTATTTTATTGTAGTTTCTTAATTTAACTCCGTTTAACTTTAGATCTTAAAAGTTTTTGTGCGTGAACTTCCGAATGCGTTCTAAACATTTTAATTGGCTGCTTTCCTTGTAACTTGAGCTCTAAAGTCTTATAAAGAATCTTTTTACAACATCCCATGTCGTAAGGCATGCCTTTTTCATGATACTTACCTTGTTAAGGTGTTATTTATGGGATCTAATCGAGATTCAAGAGGCAAAATCAGTACATAGACATAATGCCAACCTTTTCTCTTCAATATCTGTCTCTTTTTGATAATTAAAGAGAGAAGAGGGGAGCAATATTCTCAATATACGACTGCGTTTTTTATCTCTGAATGACTAGACAACATATTTTACATAGAGGTATAATAAAGTTTATGGTCATTAATTACAACTGTTCAAAAAATTGTACACGGAACTAATTAATCAATATTATAGTGTTAAATACAAATCATTGTGATCGGGACGAACCTGATAAACTTCAACAAAGTCTTGTCTTGAAACTACAAATAACATGCCATAGACAGACACAGAAACATGTGTTTCTCCTCAACGAATGGACCAATTTTGATGCAGTTTTTTATTTTCGAAATTTGACGAGATCAAGATGGTTCTTAGCTATATTTTAGCCGGCTTTAAAAAAGGAAGATTTTTATTATTATTGTATGTTTGTAACGCGATTACTCCGCCAATCATGATTCGATTTTTATGATTTTTTTAATGTTAGGTAATACTTCAAAGGTATTCCCATTTTAATTTTATCGAAATTTTTTCAGCGCTCAAAAAAAATAACACCCCTTTTTTCGTCGGGGGTTGAATCCAAAACAAACATTAATTTGATACGGATGACGTTTTAGTTTGCGGTTTCCTTCAGCATATAGACATTGCTGGGATTGAAGTCGGTTGATTCTAATGGGGATAATTATATCAAAATTCCTCATAAAGAAGATTTAATCAGTATTAGAAATAGAATCAATTAACATACAAAAATGGTGTTAAATTTTCGTGCCAAATGTATGGAATTCTTTTGTAAATTCTGACTTTTTTAGTAGTGCAAACCTGGGTTGGTCCTTTAGAAAGTTTTTGCTTAGTATTAAACACAAGATCGATTAGTATCAAAAAGTAAAATATTGAGTAAAATGTAAATTTTCTTGCTAAATGTAATTTTTTTTTTAAATTTGTAAATGCGGTTCAAAATTATAGATATAGTCTCCTAAGACCATTTTCGTGTAGCTGCAACGGTAAAGGTCTCCTAACTGCCCCACTGAAAGATTCCACCCTGTATAGTGACACCTTTTAATTTATACTTGAAACGAAGCGGATTTTTTTAAAGTATACGATGCATTAACTCTTGACCTCAATCTTGACCAAGGTCATAGATGAGGTCGACGATGGAGCGAGTTAACCCACAAAATGCCAATTAAGGCACTGGTACTCCTACGCACCGACGGAACACAGCAAGCTGTTTTGCGTCGGACTTCGGTAGGAGGGTGGCCGCGAACCAGACGGCCCTTCACATAGCCTACCACACCACATGAGACCATAGAACGACACCTCAGATTCAGAACAAATTGAGGTGTTCGTTGTCTGGGGTGGATGAATAGGAGGCAGGTCTCATTTGTGTTTCCTTAGTCGCCTCTTACGATACCCACGGAAAGAATGGGGTGGTGTTATTCTCAACCGATCACCACACGGCGGAATAAAAGGAACTTTTTAGTATGTAAACCAAAATCAAATTATACAACCTGTTCCTTTTGATATCCCATAACTCCACGTATATGAATCAAATAGCATATACATTATTTTTCAATTATTAATAATATCAAATTTTTATTTATTATACAAAATAATTCGGTAAAAATGTGAATATCCTATAAAACACCTCTACGTAAGGAATGACAACGTTTCATTATCGTATTTTATAAATTATTAATGATTGAAACTAATTATCGATGAATGTGTTTTGAAATATTTGAATTTTGATTGATGATTTCTCCGAAAATGCCCATTTAAGAACATATGTTACTTGGACTTTTTAAATTACACTGGGCGTCAAAAATAAGTAGTACAGTTTTAAAATTGCGATTTCTCCCAAACTATAAAACTTAGACCTTTGAAACAAAAAAGGTTAAAAAGAAAATTTAATCTTATTCAATAAAAACTTCATGCATTATAAGAACTTATAATGCTTGACTTTAAAAAAAACGAATAAATAAAAACACTTTTTTTAAACTGTTGAAAGGTGTTGTCTTACTTAGGATTTTTGTGTTTGACACATTCGCTGCTGATAAAGCAATTGTAATTGAAAAGCATAGGTATCTTCAGAGAGTAAATTTGACTAATCATGCCTCTTTCACCAGAAGAATGTGCAAGAATCTTAGCTTTTCTCGAAGTGGGCATCAGTATGCGTCGTACTGCAAGGAGGGTGGGTGTAACTTTAAGAACGGTTCAGCGAGTAAAGCAAAGGTACGAAGAGACTGGAAACCATCTAAGGAGACGAGGTAATGGCAGACCCAGGTGCACAAGTACCCGAGAAGATCGCTTTATTGTTTCCACTGTGTTAAGAAATCGACACCTTAATGCAGTTGAGGTTCAGCAACAGCTTCTTCGGACCCGAACAGACTACATCAGTGAGAGTACAGTGAGAAGAAGACTTGCTGAAGCTAACCTGAAGCCTCTAAGACCAGCAAATGGCCCCAAACTTGAGACAGAGCATCGCGTAGCAAGACTACGCTACGCCCGTCAACACGTACAATGGGGCGAAGAAGAATGGGCTAGAGTTTTATTCACAGATGAGTCTCGATTCTCTTTATACACTTCAGATGGACGGCGGAGAGTCTACAGACGACCCGGTGAGCGATACATTCAAGCTTGTATCTCGGAAAGAGTCCAATATGGCGGGGGCTCTGTACACGTATGGGCTGGTATCTCTTCAGAGAGTCGCACAGAGCTTGTGGTAATAGAAAATGGGACTTTGACTGGTGAAAGATATGCCTCGGAGATCCTCAACGAGTATGCAGGGCCATATTTAATAAATATGGGTGATGGAGCCATCCTAATGCATGATAACGCCCGGCCACACACTGCTCACCACGTACAAGAGTACATTCAGGAGGTTGGCATCAACTTGATGGCTTGGCCATCGAGAAGCCCAGATCTCAACCCGATTGAACACGCCTGGGATGAGCTTGGGAGGCTAGTCAGAAGGCGCAGTCCACCTCCTGCCACACTCAGGGCTCTAAAACATGCGCTGATAGAAGAATGGGAAAATATTCCCCAACACCGCCTCCGAAACTTAGTGTTCAGCATGCCAAACCGGATCCAAGCTGTAATTAGAGCCCGAGGCGGCAACACAAGTTATTAAATTGTGAAAAAGTTCCAAAACGTGAAAATTAAGTGGTTGACATATCGTTAAAAATTGATACTTTTTAGTATTTATCTTAATTTTAAGTTTGAAACTTTATTCATGCCAAATAAAATATAACTTTAATAAACTTCGTTAAGTTTACTATAAACTGCTTTTTATTTCATAAGTGTAACTACTATAGTTTAGGAGTAATTGCAATTTGAAAAGTGTACTACTTATTTTTGACGCCCAGTGTATTTTTATTAATAGAATATGACCTTAGAGTTATAAGATATCAGAAGGAACAGGTTGTACAATACAAAAAATACAATCAAAATCACCAGTATTTCTGCCAATAATAACCTTGTTAAATCATACAGATCAGTAAAGTTTATCGGTTTCGTCCCCTGAACGACGTATGTATATATACATATATTAGTTCTATTAAAAGTGTATAAACGTTAGAGCATTGCTATAATCTAGAGGGTTATATTATTCCTGTTATGGCATTGGGTAAATGAAATTATAATAAGTACGAAAATTACGTAGTACTTAATAAGTTTGTATTACCACAATTCAGAGAAAAGTTCGACCGAAATAAGGTATTCGGAAATAAGGCGTCCACCAATCAGCATAGGGCACAATTCAGAGAAAAGTTCGACCGAAATAAGGTATTCGGAAATAAGGCGTCCACCAATCAGCATAGGGCCAGCGTGGTGGACTGTGGCCTAAATCCCCTTCGTGTTTCGAAGGGAGGCCCGTGCCACTCGGTGGGGACGTATATGGGATGGTAAAAATAAATAAAAAAACAGTATTATAATGCAGCCTTTACTTTTTGCTCTTTCGATGACTTTGAGTTGTGGTTATAAATGTAGTTTTAAAAGATCAAAAACTTTTTTCAAATATACGTTTTCGTAACACATTCTTTGAGTTTATTAAAAACGCATTTGTTGATACTCGTGGAATTTTAATTTTTAAACCATCTTTATTTTTCTAAGACGTCATTCCTATTAAAATGTAAAAAGTTTCGTCGGTCGGACATTGTTCCTTTTACTTAATTTAACATTGTCTGAAATGCCTTAAAATATTGTATAGAGTCTGTACCTCGATAAAAAAAGAGAAGTGAAAAATCTAAACGGGTATACAATTGATAACAGGGAAAACTTAAACCTAAAAACATAGTACACGGTTATATGTTTTTGCAATACAGAATTATATTTTATAGATATGAATGTAGACATAATAAAAAATAAAACACCTTCTCAAATTAGTTTAAATCGAAACAAGAATACTTATTTTTTAAAAGTTTACAATGCGCTGGAGGTAGATTGTGTACTTTAGTTCTTTCAATGATCAAATAACCATCACCTTAACCTAACTTACTTTCAAAATATATCTTAAAAGTAACTCAAATATTCTCCAATATTTCTGCTAAAAAAAAAATTGCAAATAAATGCATACCTGGTCTTTTCCGCATATCGTTACAAACTATGATTTTAGATATAATTTTTTTATCTATAAAAATAAAATAGCGGAGACTTACAAATTAAACTAAATAAAGAAACACCCTTTACTAAATTAACATTAAAAGTGTTACACCCTACGCCATAACAGGAATAGATATGATCTAATTCCTTCAGACACCTAAAGGAAAAGCAACACTTAGATACAATTTAGCTATATAAGTAGTATTTTTTATCACAAACAATAAAAATGTTTACCCACATAGCAATCTGCGCATGTCCAAAGAAATTCTGCTGTAATTACAATTGGTAAAAATTTTGGACAATCTTAAAGTAATTGCGATCGTAGTGAATGTCTGAGATCCTATATTTGGTAATACGTGTATACTTCTTACTTATAATTTTATTTCTGTTCAGGTAATGATTAGTTCTTGAACACATTGAATTTATATTTTCTTAATTTCATACAGCTATTGATACAATTATCTGCGAATTATTTTTGACCAAAAAATCAGAATTATCTTGAGACTTATAGCTTTTACAGAATGAATTGTTTAGTGTATAGCTCTTGATGGTTTGGTAGGGTTGTGTGTCTTTTCAGTTTACTTTTAGTGAATTTACGTATGTTCCTGTTACGATAATGTATGCTTTACTAAAAAAGTGAAATGGAATTTTTCAAAAAATATCCAAAATCCTTTTTAGAAACTGAAATATGTGATTTCGCAATTTATCAGATACACTAGCGCCACCTATCGGATCTATTACAAACACACGCACATTACTATGTAAACACACATCAAGTTTGTAATTTATAGTAACAGTCAATTTTTAGTGCAACTTTGATACAGTGAATTAAGAGTGCCACAGTCTTCTCTTAGAATGGTAATGGTATGAAGAATGTTACAACATCTAATAGTTAATAATTATAATAATCTACTTTTCGTGCGGTATACCTCTGATGTGAAATAGGAGCTATCATTGCCTGTGTGTTTGTATTCAATGTTTCCTTATTTAACCCTTATTCTTTATTATTTTTTACAAGTTACAAGCTTTGCAATGTTGAATATTGATTCAGTTGAGTTGAAATTTTTCATACATGTTTCGTTTGGTTAATAATATCGAAGAAACCAAGATGGTGGACATCAATTTTCATTGAGAAAAATTTTTTGAGCTGTTTTAATTACTTTTAGAAATCAGAGATTTTTTTGCCATCCGGTTAATAATATTAGCCGCCAAGTAATTATTTTTAGCCGCCCAACATTATTTTTACTTTAATAAATTTGATACCTTTAGCTATCATTTTCTAGCAGCCACTTCTCGATTTTCAGGTACCCGCAGTTTTTTCGCCGAGTCCATATAATTAATAGTCGCAAGTTTATTTTTATCGCTGACAAAATTATTATATCCTCCAAATTGAATACCATTAAAAAGCGTCATTCTTCACGTAGAACGTAGTGAGATTTTATTTTCTTGAGTCGCTATGTACTGTTTACACGACTTTCCTATTTCATCATCAAAGGTCTTCGAAATCGTGACGTCAATTCAGATACTCAATATTACCAATTTTTAGCTTTAACCCTCGCGCGATTTATGCATACCCGTTTGTGCAGGATTTGTATCGACGGACGGATTAAAGCTCATGCCAATCCGATGTTTACCCTTATTAAATATCTGAAACGACACCTTAAACTAGTGTGATCAACAAATAACCATAAAACCTTATATTTAACAATGACATGCATAGGTTATGCTCATGGACTTTGTATATTTTGTTATGCAAAACGAGCTTTACAATTTTAAACATACTGTAACGAGGTCGGAGATTTTAGTGGCTGTAACAGAAGTAAAAAACACTATAGATCTGTAGCCCGGGGACATTTATATTACGAAAAAGGTTACCGTTTGTCTTTGTGATATTATTATAGATTTCGCCATTTTATATACTAAAAGTGAGGTCTTAATGATCGTAACCCGCCGTAACCATATGTAGTGATAAGTTAAAAAATATTTAAGCTAGTTATTAAAATTGTTGAATTACCGTTTCAAAATTATACTACGAAAAGAGCACAGATATCTATGATCATCTGCCTATCGAGTCGGTTATATGGCTGATGTGAGTTAAAATTTTAGTAGACCAGTACTCAGCTATATGCAAACATTATATGTGGCATAGTACAGGTCCTTGCGAGTGCAGGAGGTCAATCTCGCTGGGTATGACAAGATCTTAGCTATTGTATGTGGGAAGAAAATACATTTGCAAGTATGATCTGTACTGTTCCCTCATCTGTACAAGTTTTCCTTGCAACGGTCAACTTGGGTCCGGAGTCAATTTAACGACATCTACGTTGACCGGGGCAGATTGCGTGCATGTAATTCAAAATGGGTCATTTAAAAAAAATAATCTTCGCAATTGTCTATTTGAATATTTTTCATTGTAATATATTTTTGGGTCAGAAATTAATATCTCAAAAGTGCAGAAAAACTGCGGAAAATTAAAATATCCGAAACGCTTGCTATAAAAATCACTCAAATGAATTAATACTTGTATTTTGGTTTTTAGACCGTTCTATATATGGAGAATGTTGTTGCATAATGAATTAGTTGAAACTTTAGTCGAAATATATTTAAAAAACAGTAAAATTAAACCAAAATCCACATAATAGTCGTGAACTGTGACGTCACGCTAAGCGCACCAAAATTGTGGCAGTTTAAAGTTCTCGTTTCGGATAGCTTCTTTTAACTTTCGATAAAAATACTTATAATAACTTATCATCGTAAATATTTTTCTGACGATTATTTAGTTATTTAATAAATAAAAAATACATGAATATTCCCTTGGATCTCTATAATAACCTGGAAATATCAATTTAAACAAACTTGCGTACCAGCCGCGAAACAGCAGCATTGTGAGACCACAAATCCCATTGTTCATACTACTGGTCATCCCTCTCACTTATTCATATTGTATTGTCGATATTATGTCCTTTACTCGTGGTCGGAGCGCAAGTTTCTTCTTATCGTGTCATCCAGTTACAATGTATAGAGATTTAATTAAAACACTTGATTTTACAATATGTTTAAATTGTGAAAAGCACTGCGAAAGTCTTAAACAATATTATTAAAATATGTCTTAAAAATGACAATGTTCCTTTTCAAAGATAATTCTATAATATTCAATTTACACGGGTAGGCTTAGGATTTCTGTTTAACATCTTTGGCACCGAAAATAACATAAAAACGAGAATATTTTTACAACCGATTGCATTCTAATTTAGTACTGTAATATTTTTTATGTTCAATTTTCGTTAAAATTATTATAATAGGGGATAATTATCAAATTCTTTAGTACCTAACTGAGGTACATAACAAAATACAGCAGTCCACGGTTACGATTAAAATGACAAGTTAACAGAGACAGCTAATACATTTCAAATAAGATATGATTATTATGCGTCTGACCGATAATTAGAGATTACTGCCGTCGACAATATTTAAAAAAATAAAAAATATTTCAATATCAATAGATCATATTTCTTTGTCAAAACCAATCAAACGTGCGATAGATACCAACTCGTTTGTCGTACAAAATAAATGCAACGGGCTCTTTTATTGTCATGCGTGCTCGCGCCAAATTTCTTTTTTTTTCTTGTAAAGCGCACCACACGCACGCCCGCGCGCTGGACCAAATCCGAATAACTATAAAAAGGCCCTGAAAAGTAACTTGTCGACTTATTTGACTGGTTTTGTAAGCGAAATATTCGTCCTAGTAGCCGCAGGAGGTATGTTAACACATACAATGGAACTGTGACTTTGTTCCCTTTTTTTATTATAGCGCAGTGGTTCTTAACCTTTTAGTATGGTCCCCATTTTACAAAATATCTGTTTTACCACGAACCACTAACTGTTTGGAGGTAAAAATAAAGGGTTGTTCAACACTGTTGAATATGAACAACAGTGCATACCTACATGCACTGTTGTTCATATTCAACAGATTTTTTTTTTTTTTACGAAAATTGTATTTCTTTTACTTCTGAATTCTTGGTTTAGTGAAGTATCACTGAAATCGATTGGATGCCAGAGCCTTTAATTGTTTCGCTTTGGCTAGCACCAGTCGACTCGTCACAGTTCATACAATATTTTTGGGATGGCTTTGTGGACCACTTCAGGCGCTTCCAGAGACCACCGGTTAAAAACCACTGTTATAGAGAATGGGTTTCCTCTTGACCACAACCCAGCCCAGGGGCTAGTTATTCTATCTATCAGTTTTGGGTCATTTTAAAGACTGAATTTCAAGTATTTAGTACCTTCAGCTGTGTTATGATGGTTAGTCAGTTGTTAGTTCATGATCTTTCGATATTAGTCCTTTTAGAACCCAAAACCAAATTTAAAACCTCAACTAATTAATTAATATTACGTTTTAACGTCGAAATTATAGTAGTAGCTAATCCCAGAACTGTGAAAAAACTAACACATTTCTTACTCGCTACTACTATAATTTCGGTTTAAAAAATAACACCGCCTAACCTAAAGTAGTAAATTATCTGACGTATCACGGCTCTCTCTAAATATCTGCCACACTTTTCACAACAATGAACATGTACTTATTTAACAGCTAAACGACAATTATAATACTGATTACTTGATACATTAAACGTGCTATATTCGATAAAGTGTGCGTTCCCACCAAAAGAGAGACCACGTGTAGACTTTTAACCTTTTGACCGCCAATAAATGACAATAGAAAAGATTTTATTAAATACTTTAAAACATTTTAGGTTGACGTATCGATAAATATGAAATCAAACTCTTGGAATCACTATTATTCTATTAAACGTGTAGAGCCTGTCACCAATAAAATTTAATTAAAATAGTATTTATGCTTCTAATTACTCGTTGTATCTCGTTTTCGAATGCAAAATGTCTTCGAAGTATTAGATTTATCTCCTACAATAATTTGCATTCAGGAATACGTACGTTATTTTTGATACGTTTTAATTTTCATGTCTATTACATGTTGGATTTATCGCCTACAATAATTTTTAATTTAGAATTAAGAAGAAAACAAAATTTTCCGGGAGGCAATAAGAAACTAGAAGCACTGTAGATACATGCCAAATACCAATATCGCAGAATTAGATTTATAACAATTTATTTTCTCGTGTTGAAGAATACTTTTCATTACTTTCAGTTTAAGAATGGTTTATGGACTATATACTTTTATTCTTTCAAACTATACTGGTGAACAAAGAATTCGAAAAGCAATAGAGCAACGAACACTTTTTTCTGTGGTAAAAAACATTTGATTTATCATATGATCATGCACCGACTGCTCTCTTCGGTGAAAACGCACTGATACACCATAAAAATACTAAACTTAACATCGTATCATTGTAAAGTAAAAATAACGGATGAAATATCAGAATAGAACAACTCATCGAAAATACATTAATTTGCTAATTTATACCAAAACATCAAACTAAAATACACTTAAAAATAACATATTAATTAAAATACATCAGCGTAAATAATGACGGCTAATTTATTTACCAAATCTATTTCTACTTTCAAAACCGTTTCGACTCTAGGGTAAATAAGTTACCCGCCATTAAATATGTTTTTGAAATAAGATATACTTCATAAAGCTTACACTAAAGGGCGTTAATCATATCGTAATCGTAATGATAATAAAATTAATAAAACTAAAAATCCAACATCATCATAATATTTGCTAGCCTCTCATGAGCTCGTCTTGTCCTCTAGTGAGCAAATAAACAATCCTCGATTACTTTGGCTAACTGACTTAAAGAAAGAGATATTTTAAAAGAAATGACTTCCTAAAAGAGGGAGCATTATTCTGAATGAATGTGTAACTTTTGAAATCGAATAAAACAAGTATGAAATAGATGTGAATGAAAGAGAAGGTAGCAACACCCTGTTTTATCTAAACCTATCGTTTGCCGCTGAATTTTTACATGTGAAAGAGAACTTGCCATGTAGAAATTCAGCGACAAACATACCATTTAACGTTTATCGCCTGTGTGTTGGCCAACAATCTTTCTAGCCACCCTCACTATAGTCAAGTTACTATCGCAAAAGCAGCGCGTTGAAGATTCTTTTTTTTAAATAAAATATTATAGAGGTAAAACTGTTCGCTAAAGGATGGTGTTCGCTTAGCCATTTAAGGATATAAAAGTGGGACTACCCTAAATATTCACTTCCGTACGCAAGCAAAACTACCACAACTGCAATATTTAATATTCAATCATCAGATGTCGTCTTCTGCAGAAAATGGGACACTTGGCCAGTATTTTCGTTGTTTTAACTTTTCAGTTGGAAAGGCCCTAGTCAATAAAGACCTAGGATAGTAAATACAAGGTTGGCATCCCTACCCATTCCATAAGAATCTATCAGATGTTAATCAATCAACCGACCTCATATTATTCCCTAGGATCTCTACTCTCCTAGTACTAAATTTTAGCCTTCACACTTCACCATCAAGCTAGACAATTGTCAGTCCGTCGTCTCTTGGTCGTACATGTCTCTCTCTCGCTCTTTTTTGTTGTTATTATTTTGTGTCGTAACACGAAGACGCCTAATCGACAACTATCTATCTGTAAACAAGTTGTTAACAAAGATATATCGACGTAATATTCTATCGGAAAAGTGGAACCTTTCCCACCAAGGACGACATTACACATTCATTCAAACCTTATATTCAAAAGTATCATTTCTTTTTACACTTTTTACGCCGTAAAAAGGTATAAAATTAAACAACCCACTTTCACTCAAATAAACAGCTTCATTAGCTCTCAGTCTATACTAAAAACTCGCATAGCATTTAAAAGTTTAATTTGATACATAAAAATTTTATCAAATTGTACCTATATTCCATACTCAAACGACTGTCTTTCAGTTACAAAGCTATTTTGAGGGTGCCAAACTTATTTTGTATACAAATTAATTTAAACTGACTGCAAAAACAGGTCGGTATTACCTTATTGTTGCAATGATCGGATCTGAAGGCAAAATAAGTTCATAACAACATAATCGCTTTGTAACAATAAGACGGTTAGGACTGAAATATAACTGGTTCCACATTTTATTTTCTAATCTTTATTTTTTTTGAAACCCAAGGATGTTGGGGAGATTACTTTTAGTTGAGAAAAAGGGTAAGACGTTTGGTTGTTACTCTTTTGATGCCCTTAGTCGCCTTTTACGACACCCACGGGCTGAAAGGGGGTGGTGCTATTCTTTGCCGGCCCCACACGGCAAATTCGTCTGTTGTTTTCATAAAATTTACGAAACTAAGGTGACAAAACGTGTAACCAGTTGGCACCATTTTTATCTAAAAATAACAAACCCACGTTGAAATATAACTTTACTATTTCTGATCCCTAATCTTCATCCTATCATTTCGAAGTGGGCAGAAACAATTTGATAACTCTTAATCGCAGGTTCGCGTATCTCTTCGGCCAACACACAGAGCAAGTCTAAAATTCTTCGTATCATACCTTCTAATAGCAAGTACTATACGTGCCCAGTATTTCTAATAGGATTATAACTATATACAACACATCTACATAGAGAGACCGTCTCCCACCGCTAAAATGTGGGGTTTATTCTCTTAAAAAAATGGTTATATTGAAATTGACTAAACATTTTTTTATTACTTTTATACACTGCATTGTAGAGCGAAACTTTAAAATTTGACTAAATTTCATATATATTTTTAAATATAATATTGTATTGCTTAAATAAATTTAACTTCAAATTAAAATCTTTGATAACATAACACGAACTTCTCAACTTTGTTAAATACTTAATTTTAAAACACGGTACACTTACTATACCAACCAAAATATTGTGAGAGGCGGTCTATATAAAAAATTAATTGGTTGTAAAGATGCTCCCACAATAACATTTTGTCATGATGATACTTAACATTGTTATGAACCTGATGAATACAATCTTATCATATTGTAATAAATTGATATTATCGTAGGAGCAATTGATAGATAGATTGGTCAGTAGAGTAAAGGGTGTCGACTTCCTCCAGTTGAAGGAAAGTCAACTGTTGGGCTTCAAGATCTTAATCCAGTCCATGTGGATATTACAAGGACTTATGGTCAAAAAATAAAAGTGACTGCGCACAACGCGACGAAACTTAAGGATTAATATTCTGGAAGTTTCGCGTAGAATTTAAGATTTGGCATTTTTTAAAGAACGTTTGAAATAAGTATTCTATAGAACTCTGTGATATATTTAACGGCTACCTTGATACTTCGTTTCAAAATAGTCCTTTTTCGATTTCTCTTAACTGCACATTAGCCGCACAACAATGTAAAGAGAACTGTATTCGGTATATTTACGCAAATGAGCAAATACACCGAGTATATAGGGTAGAAAGTGTAAAAATGTCGCGTGTGCGCCAGCCGGATAGCAGCTTAGGCGTTAGACTCCTTGAGATCGGTTAGCCTGGCGAGTTGTGCGGGTTCCAGCTCGTCGGGGATAGAAGCGCGGCCGGCTCGGACCGCGGCGGAGGGCGACTGCGGCGCGGTGGAGGGCCCGGAGCCGACGGAGGCGCCGGCTGACTCCGCCTCGGAGGCGGTGGAGCTGGAGGGCGCGCGCGGCGCAGCGTCCGCGGGGCCCTCTCCCCCGCGGAGGCACACCGCTGTTTGCTCCGACAGCGACGACTCCTCGTCCTCGTTTTCCGGCTCGATGACCTCTCCCCCCGCCTCCTCGTCCCCCCCCAACTCCTCCTCTGGCTCCGCGGGAGGGAACGGCTGCTCCGGCTCCTCCACCATGGGCGTGGCCGCTGTGATCACTATCCCCACGCCCAGCCCGCTCGTCTCCTGCAGCTCAACTTTGGGGAGCGACGGCGTGCACTTCACTTGCACCGGCGCTGGCGTTATCTCCTCCTCGTCCTACACATTTACATCATTTATTTCATCTTTTAATCACAAATCCGATGTTCAAAGAAATTGGAAAGGACTCGGTTATGCAGGACTTTACTCTCGGACTTAGGTCTCGTCTAAACATTGATGGATGCAAAGCAGAATTGAGATCAAGTGCTTACAGAAAAGATTTATGGATAGAAAAGGGAAAGACTTCGTTTACGGTTAGTAAGTGCTTGTTAAGGGGATATTGAACTTAGCTCTTACGTTTTTATAGTAAATTTTATTTTTTAACATGCTGTATTACCTATAGGGTAAGTAAGTCTTCCATGCAGGTGTCAAGCTTATGTTTCTTGATGGCTCTACAACTAATGAATTACTGAAATGCTTGGGGATAGTTCACGAAGTTCCAAGGGGGTAAAAAGTACCCTATACCTATGTGTAATTGTAAGCTGGTAACATCCTCATCACCTTAAAATAATATGTACAAGTTGTGTACTTAAATTAAGACCTGCAAGACAAAAGCTCAAGTGAAGCATAGACCACACCGTTAGCAACAAGCGATATTATAAAATGAACATTGTTTATGACTAGGAAGCGGCGAACACAAAGCACACCTAAATGTTAATGTTACAATGATTTTGAAAATGAATATCAAACCTGATCTTGGAAACCATCACCGACAACCTCATCGACTGTAGCATGGAAAAAACGACGATTCATCAAAAACGCATGTTAAAAATACTTCGAACAATTAGATTTTCGTTAGTAAATATAACTGAAAACGTATAATATTTGGTTGTATGGTTTCTTCACATGAACGGTATTGTACGGACAGCCGCAACTCAGGTTACTACAGGCGTGCACTCTGTGCTGTCGTGATAAGAGCAGTTTTGCAATTAAAATGGAGTAATCTGATGCGCTGGCCTCTGTACACACACGAATTGTTTTATTTACTAACGGTACATTTATTTATTCAAATAATTTAGAAGCAATAGCAAAACATTGTCTTAGGTTTCATTAATAGATTTCACAGACGATAACTATACGTTTTGCCATACAATACTTGTGACCACATTATGGTCTAATTTGTTTTGTTTACTCTTATTCACTGCTGTGTTTCTTAGATCCAATATACTTAAATCTAGGATGTTATTGTCAACTTTCATTCAGATCGTATCCTTTTCGAAAACTAGTATTCTCTGTTTCAATTCTAAATATGTATTTTTATAAAGGTTTTACTATTTGAGGTGTGTTTGACATTGGCCTCTGACATTTTTGTGGTCATCAAAATCATGTTGTCACAAAAACGCGCTCGCTTCGCTCGCACAATTACTTAACTCTTCATGAGAATTATATTTCATTATTACTGTTTCTGATTTTAGCCAAATACCCAATAATTTAGATATTATCTTAGTCTTATATCGGGCTTGTATCTAAAGTTTTCATGCTTGCTGCGCTCGCGCGTTTACTTTTTCTGTTTTTAGATCCACGTCGTATAATTATCTCAATATCATTTTCGGAATATTACTAATAGGAGACTACCCCGAGTTTGCCTTTTCGAAGTACATGAACCTCAAAACGGACCGAGAAAGTTGTCAATGACCTCCCAGAATCCAGTCGCAGGACTCACCGACAATGGTGACAGCGGGGGCAGCAGCGGCAACGTCCTGCTCTTGCCCGAATTGGGTGTCATAATGATTCTGCTGGTTTCTACTGAGCTCTAGGTTAAAGCTGAAGTCAGGTTGGCTGTCCATGGAGTCTTCGAGGTCTAGCTCGGCCTCCGGCGGCGGTGGTGGCGGCGGCACCGCCGGTGGGGCGGCGCTCTTGCCGTTGTTATTCTCCGCAAAGATCACTGGCAGCGTGCGGGACATACATACACTCTAGCTCAACCTCACCCAACATGTAAGTACCCGGTTTACGATCTACGGACCTGCCATTACTGGCCTCGTATTCTGAATGCTTCATTCAGAATATGAGGAATGTAATCGGAAAGACTAATGCGAAATCTTTTTATTTCGCATAGTGCGACGCCACGAACGATTTAGAATACAAGTTGTACGGGATATAACTTTGCTCATCTGTTTGCCGATATGATACAGCTTGGAGTATTGTTTGATACAATAATCTTAAAACGTATTTGGACACTCAGATTTTGAGATCGAATTTGAAATAATTTATCGTAGATGCTGAACACATTGGGTGCGGTTAGGCTATTTTCTACTTCAAGATCAAACATGTACAGCTTATAGAGCCATTTGTGGTTGCTTTTTAAGATGATTGTCGATGAGACGTTTGAGAGGATGATTTCGAAACCCATTTTTGTGTTCAATTTAATGAACATATGCGACATGCGTGAGACATGTCATCAAAATGTACAAATTACTCCTGTTAATGAAGATGATAAATTAGTTTGTAAAAACAAGTCACCTGTGATAAAGACAACGAGGTAATATAAATAACTAAACGGTTTTGCTCATGCTACTTAAAGCCGGCGTTTGCCCGAAACAGTTTATAATTATAAATTAAGAACATGAACACAACATTCACTTTAGACACAATAAAAAACGTAGGTATTTGTGCAAACATTGGAGACCACAGAATAAACACAGAAGAAAGGAAAACACCACAGAAAGTCACATCAAATTCACACTTGTGCTTGGGTTAATGGGAATAGGCAATACAATTTGGCAACCGGAGAAAACTTTGAAAAATACCCAACAACGCCGGAACTCGACACACTCGACTCGTCTCAAATGATTTCTAAAAAAAATCGTGCCAATAAACATGCAAAACGACAATGTATGGTGGGGTTATGATCCTAGTACACTTACAATGTGATCTAGCGAGAGTCGAGGCATTCAATGAAACTGCGGGTCAATAATTACCATGCCAATTGGGAATAAAACACATCCAACCCAATCAGCCAATAAGCTATCTATCGCGTGACAACCGCTCAAGATACGGCACTATGGTATACATAACAATACAAAAATGTTTACTGAGCTGCAGGAGCAAGACATCGACAAAGGGAAGGCCAGACGCGAACGACTTCTTCACTTAGAGTTCAGCATTCATAATTTCACATTATCGCCAATTTACGGCTAGCTGAATGCAATTATCAATTATTAAAAATATTTTAAGTAGAAGTTTACATTTGTTTGAATTAAGTAGAAAAGTAATCCACGTCCAGCCGACAAGTGCGGGAAAAGAGACAGAGATAGGTAATTAGAGTGAAAAGGGCTTACGTTCGTCATCAGCGGCAGCACCCTCGGCGGGGGGTGAGGTTGGAGGGGAGGCGAACACTGGTGGGGCAGAGCCTGGGGGCGTCCAATCACCCTCGCCAGTGCTCAATGGTTCGCCGTTCTGCAAGAAAGGTTTGTAAGTTTATCCTTCTAATTTCCAACTCATCAGATCAAATTTTCAAAGTGCTGAAGAATCCGCCAAAAAATACGACACACAAAAAATGCACCAGTCAGTTGAAAATAAGGGCTGCTTAAGAAATTCGAGATGAGAAACATTCGGGCACTTAACATTTTTGACTCTACATTGAATTTGTCTACAAAAAACTCTACAGTTAACATTACGAATAACACAAACGGTTAAGAATTTCTTTGAGACTTACTTCATCACACTCCTCGACAATGAGCGAGGGGAAGTTGCCGATGGCACCATTGGCCTCTCCACGCCACCAGCCGTCGTCCACACCATGGGCATCGCGGGATACTATGCGAATTATCTGTAGTACACGGGATAGTCAGAAATTTGGAAAGAATAACGGATTGGAACACCCCTTTACGGTCTAGTCTAACATTTGATGCTCTGTTTGAACTACGAGGACACAATATGAAACGAGATGAAATATGATGATAGAAAATGGTTTCCTTAGAAAAGAAACAGTTGAACGTACAAAGAAAACAAAAGACTATAAACTTCCGAGTTGAAAAAGAAAACTCAAAAGGTACCTGTCCCTCCTCCAAGCAGAGCTCATCTTGTCCCTCAGCGTCATAATCATAGAGGGCGAAGCAATATCCCAGAGTTGGGAGGTCTGGTTTGGTTTCCACCTTGACTGGCTCAGGCTTGGGCTCTTCTGGCTTAGGCTCTTCTGGCTTGGTCACAGGGGCAGAGATGACAGAAATCTGATCTGGTGATTGCACCACGTCGGCATCTTCCCCTTCCACAGTGTAATCCACTGATGAAAAGGAGATCTGGCTCTGTAGACCAGGGGCGCTGGAGGCCTGAAAAGAAGTCTTTGTTACCATAAGCTGCTTATTCTACTCCTGGTTTGTGGCGCTGAAATCTCTTCATATTTGTTTGTTCGTTAAAACCTATTTATTTATAGATTTTAAGTTTCTTAAGTTGTAAAAAGACGTGTAAGTTTAGAGAGAGATGAAGTAAATAACATTAGATTAACCGAGATGTGGTACCTGTTCGCGGTCGACGTCAAGGTAGTTATGCGGCACGTATCCCTCCTCCCCGCGGTAGTTGCGCGCGCGCAGCCAGCCATCCCCATCTCCCTCGCCCACCACTTCCAGCTGCTCGTTCTCGATGATCGACAGCTCATCTGGATTCTGAGCCTGGGAATTTGATTTGATGATGATGTGAGCAATTCACATTGTGATCATTTCTACTCGGCTAGGCGTGTTGGAAGAAAGGCGAGTTGACATTATCTATTATGTCTTATAAGTTATCAATGTTTTTGATGCGAACGACCTGAATCACTTCATAAATCAGCCGAGATAAATCGACGTCAGACCCTGGAAGGCTATGTTCATAGACTAATCTTGCATCTCCTAGTGGAGCTGTCTTTTTGATAGACAAATTCCTCTTTTAATGGCTTATTTAATCCTCGCCGATAAAAACAACTCGGTCATTGCTCAATGGTTTTAGAACTTATAACCAGAAGGTTGTGGGTTCAAATCTAGGTTCGAGTCTGTACCGCACTACTGGTCATTTGAGATTTATGTAAGGATGTCTCATGAATGATCACTTGCTCAGTGTTGAAGGAAAACGTGAGGAAAGCCACACGTCTGAGATATTTTTTTAAGTTTTCGAAAGGCGCGTAGTTATCAACCCGCATTAGGCCAGCAAGGTAGACTGTCGCTAAGCCCCTTCACGCTTAGAAGGGAGGCACTTGCTCCTTGGCTATGACTATGATAATTAACTTTTTACAAAAAAAAGAAAACCGACTTCAAAAAGCGAAAAATATAAATGTTGCATTTAGTGTGCTACGTACCTACTGATCTATTTGAAGTCGGTGCCAAGCCAATTTTTTTCGATTTTAGTGTCAATAATTGAAAGTAGGTGAGAAACAATGTAAGTGGCTATTTAATTAGAGGGTTTCCCTCGATTTCCCTGAGATCCCATTATCAGATCCTGACCTGGTTACAATGGGACCACCTCTGAAGTATACTCTTTCAAACAAAACAAGAATTTTGAAAATCGTTCCATATATGGCGGAGAAATCGGTGAACATCCATAAAAAAATACATACATAGACATATTTTTGAAACGATAGAATTGAAATTCTATTGTTTCAAAAATCAGGCCCACTGGGGTAGCTACCGAAGGGCTAGACGGGGCAGTGCCCCCAAGCTTAGAGGGCTCCTCGGACTCTGACTTACAAACTATAAATTGAACTAGTGAAAACTTCCACATTCGGAATTTAAATAAACCAGCTACCAGGAACGCGACTTTGATAGCTGCAACTTATTTGTAATAATTTTCCACGTTAAAAACGTATGAGTCACCGACTTCAATCCCAACAACAGTTCGCACAAAGTAGATATCTAGTTTTTTGCGGACTACAATGCCTATTTGCAAATAACTACAAACAGAAATGTCATTCATTTATTTAGATGATATTCTAGTTTGTAGTATATTTTGTTTTTGTTGATTTTTTTTAAAAGCGCTGAATCATTTTCGATAAAATTTATATGGGACCTCTTCAGGAGTATACTCTTTCGAACAAATAAAGAATTTTGAAAATCGGACAACAGTTGCCGGAGTAATCGCGTAACAAATATACAAAAAAAAAAAAAAAAATACAGTCGAATTGAGAACCTCCTCCTTTTTTGAAGTCGGTTGAAAATTTACAGGGGAATTCCTAACAAGTCTCGAACATCTTTGTGGATTACGAGTTTTACGACAAAACTAGAGTACGTCGAATCCAGAACACGACGCAAACAGAACAAACGATTTTAAATAGTTTAGTTGGGGCACTAGCTTATTTTTTGCCCTAGCTACGCCACTGCGAACATAGAACCTCCTCCTTTTTGGAAGTCTAAAAATGAACTAACTGTATAAGAGTAGAGCGCGGTGCACTTGTAGAGTGGTGGAGCTGGTTCCACGGCGTCGGCTGCAGCAGTAGACGGCTCTGTTTCGGTCTCACCCCAGCTGACCTGCGTCGGGTCGTCCCATCCAGCGGTGAGCGATTCGATGCGCAGGCGCTCTTCTTCCAGAACGTCTGAAAATTGCGCCAGGGATAAAGTTTCGCTTTGTATTTGTTCCAAAATGTACTGTGACACCTCAGCATTTAATTTATGCAAAAAGTGTTTCATTTTCGTTTAGAACTCTTGTATCTTGACAGTTTTTTGGTCTATTTTGATTCTGACTTCATCTATTTTGTGTACGTTTTGATCAGGTTATATTCCCTATTCCTGTCCCAATCCATTTAGGTCTCTCTATTATGTGACAAAATGACTGATTACAATTGTGAATTTAGCCATGCAGCCAGAAAATTTGCCCCGAGACTAAAACAAGTAAGTACACTCATTTTGCAGGCCGGCTATGAAAGACTGGCTATTTGTTGATTAATTAAAATTGTTTTTACATTACGTTAGAAGAAATAACCTTAGTAAGAAAAAATCAAAATAAAGTTACCCATCTTGATGATTCTTACCATCCACATCCTCGTAGCGATCGTCATCATGCGCGGAGCCGCCAGAGATGGTGCGCTGGTGACCAGAAGTGGATGGAGGGGCGGCGGCGGCCTCCCCCTCAGTGTTATCGCTGTCGTAGAACGAGTCTGAACTCGGCTGGTCCTGGATCACATAAATAAATAAAATGTGACTGTATTTAGTAAAAGGTACAACTTTCGTGGTAGTCAATAAGGGCTATTTATAATAGCTCATCACACTAATAGTGAACCTTAAACCTTCGCGTGCTTTTTGAACACATGGTGTACGAGATTTGTTTCGCACGCGACGTGTTGACGACTTTCACGAAAGTTGTACCTTTCCATTTTCACAGTCACAAATAAACTTAACACACTCAAAGGCCCACACTAAGGTTTCCTCCTGTGTCGTGGGTCCCTTGGAATACACATAAAAAACACGAACACCCATGACCCGTGAACAAACATCTGCTTTTTACACATATATTTATTTTTAACTCAGGACCCGCCGATCAAGAGGCAGCGTCACTACCACTCGACCAAACCGACCGTACATAACATCCTTAACATAACTATCACTACATAAATATTTTTTTGTTCTTTGCACACATGACAGTTGGACATAAAATTACAAACAGAAATACGACACAATATGTTTTTGTGGAAATATTGTGAAGAAACCTACACATTCAGGCGACTGAAAGTAATACAGTGTGTAAGGCACAGCTTAGCAAATGCTAAAATGGTAGCCATAACTTTGATCAGCTACAAGTGATAATTCTTTACCGGAAACGTCATGAGGTGTTTTCGTCATTTTACCTACATCGTCGCTACGCAATGTAAATTGCTGGTTTTCATGTTTTACGCTATTATTATGATTTTTAATTGCAAAATGGAACGCACTCGAATAATAAGTCATTTAATTTAAAGTGGAAGATTTTAAAAAGCAAGAAAAAATATCGAAAATTTTCCGGAGGAAAATACTAGGTATTGAAAAATCATTCAGAATGTCTGAATTCAGGGTTTGAGTTTTTGGTAAGCACCACGTATAATAAGTTTCTCGTGTAAAAATGGTCATGATTAAAAAGTTAAAATCAAACCTATCCCTAATCAAAACGGAACAAACGCAAGGGCTCAACTTGAATATCGCAACGTTAGTATTGATAGGTACCTACAGTCAAATTATAAGTAAAACATATCAGAGTGTCTAAAATACTCATCATCAGCCTGTGTTAGTCCACTGCTGGACATAAGCCTCTCCTATGGCACGCCACTGAGCTCGCTCTCCTCCTCCAACCACTGCCCACTACCTTACGAATATCGTCACCCCACCTAGTAACAAGTCGCTCTAAGCTACGTTTGCCGATTCGTGGTCTCCATTCTAGAACTTTTCTGCCCCAAGGGCCATCGATTCTACGGCAGACATGATAAATAATTAAGAGACGGAAAAGAGAGCAGTGGATGAAATGCGTACACTCACGGCTGCGCCAGAGGCATCGGTCCTGACGCTGAGCAAGCTGCTGCTGCGCGGGAGTGTGTCAGACACGGCCAGGAGGTCCACCTCCTTGAGCCACTCGTCCACCGGCGCACCACTATTGCGCAGACACTCTAGACGGGCTTCGTATTTCACTTTGGACGTCTCCGAACGCCGGATGGTAGCCCTCAGCTCGTCCATACGAACTTCTAGCTCAGGGCCATTTGGGTCGCTTGGATCCACCTGAAAACAAAAGGTTAAGTGAAATGTCCTTATAAAAATAGCATTCCGCCGCCTTCGTTCCCGTAGGAATTCGGGAAAATTTGAGTCTGGCCATCAAAAACCACGAGAAACGGCGGCAGATTTAATTTAGTCCTCTGAAAACTGTTTTCTACATTCTATAGTAGAAATAAAATAGTATTAACTCCGTTCAATGTATTTAGAGGACGAATTTTAAAACTGCGACCGTTTCTCTTGGACAGCTTTCGTTGGCCAGACTATATGTAGCAAGTTCATCAGGGATAATGTAGCATTCGAATGGTGAAAGAACTTTTCAAATTGGTCCAGTAGTTTTAGACCTTAGAGCCTATTGAATGCAAACAAACAATCAAATATTTCCTCTTAGTAATATTAGTGTAGATAAGTATAGTTAATTTGACCTGCAACAGGTGTTATAATCCTACTTCCTACAAGATATAATTTTAAAACGCGATGGATATATTCTGGATGGATGCCTTTATAGGCATTTTCTGGGTTAACTCGCTCCATCGTCGACCTCATCTTTGACCTTATGGTCAAGATTGAGGTCAAGAGTTAACCCATCATATAATAAAAAAAATATATATATAGTTATTTATACAAACAAACAAACAAGTACAAACATCTGTTTGTTACTCCTTCACGCAAAAAATACTAGACGGATTATCATGAAACTTAGTGGTAATATTGCTGCGACATCAGAATAAACTTGGGCTACATGTTTTTCCCAAATTCCCACGAAAACGAAGGTCCGGGCGGAAAGCTAGTACCTACCTATAGATAATTACACCGATTAGTAGTGTGTATAAAATAAAGAAATCATCAAATCAAGTATCTTTATTGAGTATCGAGAGAACAGGATGTTATTTTGTAACAGAAACATACTCGATATGCCAGTTACGACGTACAATATTTAGGTCGCATCTTGTGACTAGACTGCAAAACATTGCTTTTAAAACGTCGCGTAGGACAATTAGTTTGGAACGACGACGTAGGTACTGGGGCAACAGCGCTCTATCCAAAACTGTCAAATTTCTTCAATCGATTTTCAATTTTATCTCCAAGCTTTAGAGTTTACTATCCGTTGGGGAACTTTGACAGTTTGTGGTTACCTGATGTGCTGTTGACTGTACAATGCGACGTGGTCGAGATTGAGATCCTTGCAGTTATTTTCCAATTGGCCACTCAATTTGCGCAGCCCAGACAATTGATGGACAAGAGTCCCTCATGCAGTGTACGACATAACCTATTATCCCGCGTTCTGTAGGGATATTTCAATATGATAGATGCACTTTGCAGTATTATATATAGAGTTATGTCCGCATTACAGAACGAGACTTAGAGTCTGATCTACACTTGGGTAGCAGGCGTCTTTGTCATTTTGATAGTGAGAGAAAGAGATAATCAACAAAATACAATATCTTTATAGATATAGGTGTGGCTCAGGCCAGCAGACCTACGGAACTTAAACAATGAATTTAGGTATTCTATGTATGCCAATACACAGTGCCTTCATAGTGCCTATTGATGCCAAAAGAACCATATCTAGTGCCATAATAGTTTTAAAAATATAGGTCGTTGTTTGTGGGTCTGCTGAACGGATATCAGCCCAGCAGACCCACCTCTCGTACACGGAAACGGCTAAAGTTAGAGACATAGTTCTAGTTCTAAGCTTTAATGCTTTCATTGGTGCCATCGAGAAAAAAGTTTCAAACCTAGTGCTTCAAGCGTTTCGGAGATATAAAACGATTTTGGGGGCCTGATTTTTGAAACAATAGAATTCCAATTCGCATACGAATTGACAAGATTTGTATGAGATTCTCACGCGAATCTTGTCAATTCGCATGCGAATTCGAATTCTATCGTTTCAAAAATACGTCTCTTGGTGTGCCTGCTGGGCGGAGGGTTCAACGCAGCAGACCCAACACGATAGCTCCATAACTATAAAAGGTAATTGGTATGAAATCTCATATCAATGTTTAGTGTGTCATTAGTGCCTTAGATTAACATAAAAATATATGTGAAATTTAACTTGAATATCTGTTTAATTGAGCCACACATATATAGACATACAGTACAATTAATAGAACATAAAACATAATGTACAACAAGGCGGCCTTATTGCTAGGTAGCAATTCTTCCAGACCTACTGGAAGTCTTGATCTATACTTATAGTTAAGTATGGATCAAGACATGAGTCTATTTCCGTGATACGGGCCTAAGAGATACGAAATAATAAAATTAGTTTTGGATCACTTTCAAACCGTGTGGTGATCGGTTGAGAATAACACCACCCCATCTCTTTCCGTGGGTGTCGTAAGAGGCGACTATGAAAACACAAATGAGACCTGCCTTCTAGTAATCCATCCCAGGCAACGACACTTCATTTTTTTCTGGATCTGAGGTGTCGTCCTATGGTCTCATGCGGTGTGGTAGGCTCTGTAAAGGGCCGTCTGGTTCGCGACCACCCTCCTACCGAAGTCTGACGCCAAACAGCTTGCTGTGTTCCGTCGGTGCGTAGGAGTACCAGTGCCTTTATAGACATTTTCTGGGTTAACTCGCCCCATCGTCGACCTCATCTTTGACCTTGTGGTCAAGATTGAGGTCAAGAGTTAACCCATCTTATAATTTAAAAAAAAAGTAACTTTTATAAGACAGCCCAGCAGAATTTGACATTTAAAATCGCAAAGCTGGATATAGTTCTGAATTTTTAAGTATATTTTATAGACCAACTAGCTTTCCGCCCGCGGCTCCACCCGCGTGGACTACAGGTTATATCGTGCCCAACTGTGGGATAAAATCTATCTCTACCAAATTAATACAAAATCGGTTCAGTAGTTTAGGCGTGAAAGATGGACAAACAGACTGACAGAGTTACTTTCGCATTTAAGTATAATATTAGTAAGGATAGTGTGTAGGTATATGTCACTGAAAATTTTTAAAAACCGTAATGCTACAATTTCTCTAGTGAAATCACAATCAACCGCAACAATGTAATTCGCCCAGTAAAATTACTATCCTATACGAAACTATAATTATGTTGAGTGAGGCTTTTTTAAGTTCGGTTGGTTAGGTTGCATTAATTTTATAAAAAAGTCCGTCATTTACTAAGATTAGCGGTGATAGCCCAGTTGGTAATGAGCCAGACTTGTAATCCGAACGAAGGTCGCGGGTTCAAATCCTGGTGCGGGCCTGTACCACTAAATTCGTTTTTTCGGATTTATGTACGGATTTCTAATTATCACTTGCTCAACGATGAAGGAAAAAATCGTGATGAAACCCGCTCGTCCAAGAAAATTCATTTTCGAAGGCCAGTGTGGTGGACTATGGCCTAAATCCTCTTCGTGTTTCGACGGGAGATCCGTGCCCCTCGGTGAGGACATATTATTTATTTGTTCGGTGATATACACAAAGCAACTTCGCAAAACTTGTTCTTTATGCACACCACGCGATGTTTTGGGACTGTAAAATTTTGCAACAATTTAAGCCCAACCGAAGCTCTACAAAAACCCTAAGACAAAGCTACGGCGAGCACAAGGTTTTCTAAGTTGCTTTTTATGTATACATGCTACCCTCACTGGTCCATTCTTCCTTCCCAATATTACAATTTTTATTCTAGAACGTGTAATATCTACATAATATTGGATTAAATTATTGGATTAATAATCTGTTTGACGCTTACAGCACCTTCCTTTTTTTATGCTCCTAAACGAATGGACCGATTTTTGTGTGAAAGCTGACAAAACCGAAATGGTTCTCAGCTATATTTGATCGAAATTGGTTTAGCCATTTAAAAGTTAAATCGAATGTCGGAGGTGATAGATTTTTTTTTTTAGAGTTTACACGGTTCTATCTTACTGTTATATTATGAATGTAAAAGTTTGTGAAGATTTTTGTATGACTGTTATTCAATCACGCAAAAGCTACTAAAAATGTAGAGAAACTTTGCAGTAATTTAGCTTCTCCATCAGCACAAGCCATAGTCTATATAAAACTCCAATGACTAATAAATTAAAGTTACATATGAAGAAATATATAAAAAAATATCGTTGGAACGTTACAGTCCGGCCCTGTCCGGATTGATGAAATCTTCATTTATTTATTTACTGCTTTTTGTACTGTTAAGAGTAAATCGATCAACGATACAATTGGTACAACACTACCAGTCCACGCGGTGTGGCGCAACACTACACGGCACTTTTGACAGATCGTTTTCGCGCGTAGATCGGTGTCTTATGTTTTCTCGCATTATAATTTGTAAAATATCGAATTAAAAGGACTGTTTCATGATTAAAAGGTGTTTTAGTTTAACAGTACACAATAGATAATATACTTACAGGAAGAAAAATACAAAGAGAGAGACGATACAACAGGCACTGCTTATTGCTGCTTTAACTTTAATTAATAATAGGCTTTGTCTAAACAAGTAAAAGATAACTGAATCGATCTCTATACTAAGCGTTAAGGATCAATGACCGAGATGCAGAATGAAAGACTTATGAAGTATGGTCATTGGTCATACTTTGACGGCAGCATTTTAATAATGACTGCAATATATTTGAAGCGTAATGCTTGAGTTAGCATTAAGTAAATATAAGTTACAATACTTAATAAATTGTCACTTTTTACGTATACTTGAACCAATACACTCATGTCAGTAACAACCCTCTTTTAATTTATCTCCTAATATTGGACTTAAAACAGCGAGAAGAATTAGAAGAAACTTACCTTCTGCCCAGCATCACGCATAGCTTGATAGAGCATCAGCTTCCGAGTAGCTTCTCGCACGAGGGCAGTCTCTCGAACGACTCGAGTGGCCCAGCGCCGAGCCTCCTGGCCCAGGGTTTGGGCCACTGACTCGTGCTCGATGGTCACCACTTCCACCGGGTCGTTGTCGCATGGCTCGAACTCATACTGCACAGATATATAATATAAATACTTCATTTTATACAAAAGACATGTGAAAACGTATGAGTCACCGACTTCAATCCCAACAACAATTCGCACAAAGTAGATAACTCGTATTTTTTTTCAGACTACAATGCCTATTAGCAGATAGCCACAAACGAAAATGTCACTCATTTATTTAGATGATGTTCTGGTTTGTAGTGTTTTTTTGTTTTTGTTGATTTTTTTAAAAGCGCTGAACCATTTTCGATAAAATTTATATGGAACCACATCTGGAGTAAACTCTGTCAAACAAAAAAATAATTTTTAAAATCGGTCCATAATTGGCGGAGAAATCGGTGAACATACGTAAAAAAAATACATTCAGTCGAACATAGAACCTCCTCCTTTTTTGAAGTCGGTAAAAAGATATGACGGGAAAGTCACTTGAAGTCGCAATGGTATATATATATATATTGTCGTAAATATGTTTAGAACGGGTGGATTGGAATTCGCAGGAAAAGCGCACGAGAGTAAAAAACTATTATCTACTTACTGTGTTTGTTTTACATTACAGTACCTTAGTAATTATTTCCAAAATAATAACTTGTTATGTCCACTTTAACGATCTTACACTGCAAAATTTATAGGAAACCAGAGGAATTCCGCCCGGTAAGTTTCTTTACCGACATAGTTTTCTAGTACTCTAACCATAGTGGCAAAAGTACGACAAAACGCGAGAATTAACCGCAATGGCAAAGAAACCGAAAAAAAAAACTAAAGCAACTACTCACTGGCACTGGAGCTGTCCACTTTGTGTCCCCTACCAGCGACAACTGACAGAGTGCAATGTGTTTGATTGCCTTTTTATGTACATTCAGTTCTATTCTAGTCCAATAAATCGAATGAAATTGATGCTTGAGACTTGCACATATTGTCATACTTCCTCACCATGATTGGAGCAGAATGTATTTGCTCGTATATGATTGTGGTGTGCATAAAGCAATTTTGTATAACACAAGACCACTTAAAGTTTACTGCACAATACTGTGGTCAAAGTCCACTTGCATCTACAACTCAACAATGGTAGTAATACCTAGATACCTATCTAGAGTAAAAAGGATGCTGATTCCTTGCACTTCTTGCGAGGTCGGCTTCGAGAGCGTGAAAGGAAACTGGCGATCTAGACTATTTAAGATAAAATTGATTTAGAATACTTCAGATTAAGAAAGCTTTACATACAAATCAAATTTAGATGTTTTATAAGAACCTCACGAGAGTAGCAAGAAAAAAAAACCAAGTTCAACCAACAAAGTTTTTGGAACGAAACATTTTCATAAGTGAAACTGACACATTCAGTTTTAAGATAAATACTCGTACAATTAGGTCGCCAAGGAAAACAGAAAAATAATTAGTAGTTGTTAATTTTTTGGAATGTTAGTAACATCCCGACAAGATGGTTTCATGGACCTGAAGCTAAGCCAATTTTAATTAATCTATTTTAAAATTATAAAGATTTTAAAATTGTATTTAAAAATGCTGTGTTCTCCTTTAATTATTGGAGTATTTATCAATTTATTTATGTAAGTTCTTTTATGTTGTAAAATGACTCCACTGTTGGAGATCCTAAACAAAACCTTAATATATAAAATAAAGTCGGGTTTGTTCCAACACTGTTCGAACTCGAGAACGGCTGGACGGATTTTCATGGTTTTTGATTTGTTGTATTGATCTCCGTCCCGAATAGCAGAATAACTATTAAAAACATTGGAAAATTGACGAAAAAATTCCCACGGGAACGAAGTCCCGGGCGGAAAGCTAGTAAATAAAAAAATCTAATCAAGTTGACTTTGAACCTGACCTGGATGTGTTGCTTGAGCACAGGGTAGTACAAGTACAAGCACTGCAGGTTGTACTCCCTGGTGAGCTGCTGGGCTTGGTCACGGATCTTGCCGAAGGAGTGCTGAGTGGCGGAGCACGTCAGGAGTTCAGTGCGGCCCATCAGCGTCAAGAACTCTGACACTTTCTCGTACACAGCTGACTCCATGTTCTGCATGCACGTCTGTAGTTCGATCAGGAAATAGCGGGTCTGTAAGAGGAAGTTATTGTTAGATCTGATTGCAGGATCGGTGAAATTAGCCAGAGATTGGGAAGGGGAGGGGATACAATACGGCATTGTATTGGCCGGTGGTGTGACTAAGTTAAGCCAGGAGACTACGACGCAATTACTTCGCGAGTGTGTGACTAGCACGGAATAAATGACAATAGTAACATACGATACACACTCAAATGAAAGTCGAAAATTCTTCACAGACTCAATCTAACGTACTTCATCTCGTCAGCTTAACACCGACCTCCTGCATTGACGTGATGGGTAAACTATTATTATCTGATTATATCTATTACAAAATTTCTGATTATCTATCAGACAAGCAGCCATGGGAATGAACTGCTCAGCCCTAGAGTTATTTCAGAATTAGTTAAAATTGGAAAATTTGTAATGCGATTAAAAAGAGCACCCTCATAGTTTCTTGCTTGTTCTTCTCTGGGGAAGACTGCACCTTTGCGAATAGGCATAGAGTCAGGAGAGTCAATAGAATGAATGCGTATGTGTGTATTTAAATCCTTTAATGTACGTTTGTATATATTTAATGTAATCTTGACTTGTTTTAAGTGGCATCCTGAATGTCCTATAAAATAAAGATTTTTTCTATTCTAAGTATTCTATTCAAAACTTAGAATATCTCTACAATTAAATACATCTATGACGGAACAAACCTGATGAGCATTGGCTGCTGCGATGCTGAGTAGATAGTCATTCCTGGCTCCAGTAGACTTTTCCTCGAGCTGGTCTCGACGGGAGGAGACCTTGGCGCTGTTCTTCTGCAGGGATGTGATCGATTGGAAGAAGGAGCCTTTCTTCTTCTTCAATCTGTGTGTGAAGATTTTAATGAGTGAAGATCCTCTTGAATATGCCTGGGTGTGGTGAGGATGCTGCTAAAAACCTCAACTTGGCAAAAGATCATCAAGAGCTGTTCAGTTCTTGGCAAAAGATCAACATTAATTTAAACCTAATTAATACACTTAGGCCCGTTTTCACCAAAAATATAACCAACGGTTAAACCGCGGTTAGAAGATAATCAGACAAAATGTCAAAAAAAATGTATGAAAGTGACATTGTCAAATCTCTGGTTAGCTGCTAATCGTTGGTTAAATATTTGGTGAACACTGGCCTTAGACAATGTCTAAAACAGGCTTATGTCAAATTACTAGACATTACCTAAGTGATGTTTTAATCCCCGACAAGGAAAGAGGGGTGTTATAAGTTTTACTTGTGTTTCTGTGAATCGGTATGTTTATGCGTTATCTTAAACGGTCGAAATAATTTTGATGAAATATATGTAATTAAGAACCATCCCGATTACGTCAGCTTTCAAACAAAAAACCGCATCGAAATCGGTCCATTCGTTTAGGAGCTACGATGCCACAGACAGATACACACGTCAAACTTATAACAACCCTTTTTTTATATAATCGGTCAACTGAGAAATATTGTAGGAAGTTTAATTTTTTGTTAAAAAATAAACATGATGTCGAAAAATGCATCCTTATAGCTCAGGGTTATGAAGGTTGCTTTAGGTACCCGTGTGGTGATCGGTTGAGAATAACACCACCCCATTTCTTTCCGTGGGTGTCGTAAGAGGCGACTAAGGAAACTCAAATGAGACCTGCCTCCTATTAATCCACCCCCGGCATCGACACCTAGATTTTTTCTGAGTCTGGGGTGGCATCCTATGGTCTCATGCGGTGTGGTAGGCTTTGTGAAGTCTGGTTCGCGACCACCCTCCTACCGAAGTCCTACGCCAAATAGCTTGCTGTTTTCCGTTGGTGTTTAGGAGTACCAGTGCCTTATAGGCATTTTCTGGGTTAACTCGCTCCATCGTCGACCTCATCTATGACTTTGTCAAGATTGAGGTCAATAATTAACCCATCTTATCTTATATATAAAAATGAATCTTCTTCTTATATATATCTTCTTCCAATATACAAGAGTGGAGACAAAGAAAATATGAATAATTATAGGCCAATAAGTCTTATTCCAGTTATTGCGAAGGTTTTTGAAAAAGCCATACATATTAGGATGATGAAGTTTATTGACAAACATAATATAATTTGCAAGCAGCAGTTTGGGTTCCAGAGACGAAAATCGACGTGTCTAGCTTGTTTTCACCTTGTTCACAAAATTATCAACAGTCTAGATGAAAAAAAGAAGACGTATGTAGTATTTTTTGACATGACAAAAGCTTTTGACTTTGTTCATCATGAAACTTTATTATGTAAATTGGATAGTTACGGTTTTAGAGGTGTGGCATTAAATTTGTTGACGAGTTATCTTCAGGATCGAAAACAAAGTGTTGAGATCATGAACTTAAACGAAGAATTTATCGTTACAAAGTATGTATCCGATTATAATGTGAACAAATTTGGTGTGCCGCAAGGGAGTATACTTGGCCCATTATTGTTTATTTTGTATATAAATGATTTAATTGACATTACATCTGATGAATGCTGTTTGTTTGCGGATGACTTATCTCTACTAGTGACATGTGAGCCTAAATGTGACTCGTCTGAATTGGAAAATAAGATTAATAATTCAGTAGATACAATTATAAAATGGTTAGATAATAATAATTTAATGGTGAATTTAAAGAAAACCAAATGTATAAATTTTGTGAATCGTGGATATATACCTGATACTATTAATGTAAAATATAATTCTGTCAATATTGAAGTAATGACATCTAATAAATTTCTAGGACTAATGCTAGATAAAAACTGTAATTGGAAAGAACATGTGGACTATGTCAGTGGAAAGGTTAATAGTTTTGCTTATGTGTTAGGTAGATTGAGGAAAACAGTATCGAGTAATACAGCTATCACAGCTTATCATGGTTATGTGGCATCCCTGCTTAGATACTGCTTGTTGTTGTGGGGAAACAGCACTGACCTATGTAGAGTATTTAAAGCACAAAAACGATGTATTCGAGCCATTGCTGGAATACCCTCTACGGAATCTTGTTACACCTATTTTAAAAAGTTCAATATACTTACCCTTCCCTCAATGTACATTTTGGAAATTGCGAAATTTGTGAAGAAAAACAGTAGCTTATTTAATAAAAGGTCAGATATTATACAAACTAGAATTTTAAGAAATCCAGACAAATTGGTCTATGACAGGAATCCTAAAACTACACTCTACCTGAAGCACTGTTATGCCATGTGCGTAAAAATTTATAATGCGTTGCCAGATGATGTAAAAACCTTGACCTATAATAGATTTGTTATGACTTTAAAAAAATGGCTCATTGTTAATAATTTTTATTCTATTTCGGACTTATTAGATTAGTTGTATAAAATTATGACATAAATGTTATTAAGTTGTAACTTTGCATGCCAAAATTTGGTTAAATGTGTTGACCTTGTATTCAATAACACCTCGCCTGTGTGCACTACCACATTTAATGCAAATAAAAAATATTCTATTCTATTCTATTCTATTCTATAAAAATGAATTGCTGTTTGTTAGTCTCGCTAAAACTCGAGAACGGCTGAACCGATTTGGCTAATTTTAGACTTGAAATATTCCTGGAAGTCCAGGGAAGGTTTAAAAGGTGAGAAAATATGGAAAAAAGGCGTTACGAAGTTGACCCGGTCAGCTAGTAATAAATAAAAAAAGCTTAGACAACCCTTTAGGGATACTAACAACATATTAAATACATAATATGTAGACGCATCCGCCAATGATTTTAGCGATGTTTAAAATTACAGCCTGCCAATCTAGCACGATAACGACAAACTCGCGCTCGGCTCACGGCTTGCCCTATGGCGTTGTCAATGTTGACACTTTGACATAGGACCGCGGTGTTGTCGTGGCGCTGTCACTATCGTACTCGGCCTGCTGGTGCGCTGTAACACAGGGTTTTCCTAGTATACTTAGACACCACTCTCGCAAAATAAGCTTGTGCCTAATGAATTTGTAATATAATTATTGTATTTTGTTTGTTTTCTTTTGTGGGAGAGAAATAAAAAAATATTATTATTGTAGTACTAATACCATAAAATTCAATAAAAACTTAACTAGGTCAAAAGTTGATAAAAACAGAATCCTTATAACATCTAGAAAAAGGCCATGAACATTAAAGCCAGAGCCAGAAATATAACTTGAAAGGAGCTAACTTCTAAGACTTCTTTGTTTTGTATGTAAATTAGAAATTCTTACAGAAATTTATTAATTACCAGTTTTTCGTCCAGGTCTTCACTGCCGAGGCAATTTCAAAAAACAACTTCTTATTTGTTATATTATAGTAAGTTACTATAGCTTCTCCCCCGGGAATCCGTTACCGTCGGAATTTTGGGAATGAATAAGACACATATACCTTCTTTTTGAATAACTCCATCCATATCCGTTTAGTAGTTTTTCTGTTTATCGCGTTCAGACAGACGACAGGAGATTGTTTTTAGTATATTATGATAAGCATATTTATGAAAGTGTCATCATCATCATGTCAGCCTATTGCAGTCCACTGCTGAACATAGGCCTCCCCCAAGGTGCGCCACTTTACACGATCCTCCGCTGTCTTCATCCAGCCACTACCCGCTATCCTCTTTAGGTCATCTGACCGTCTGGCTTGCTTGCACTATGGTGTTGTCAATGTTGACATTTTGACATAGGACCGCGGTGTTGTCGCGGCGCTGTCACTATCGTACTCGGCCTGCTGTTTGCTTTAAACTGTTTCCTCCAAATTCCCGTAGAATTATTTTTGTGTCCTCCATAATTACATGCATTAAATTAAATAAGTGAGTCTGGACGATTAAATAAGTAAGTCTTTTACTGAGTAATTTTCCCTCTATAACTTACTAGGTTTCCGCTCGCGTGGACTACAGGTTATATCGTGCCCAGGTGTGAGATAAAATGTAGCCTATGTCCTATCCCAAGGTCTAATCTATCTCTATACCAAATTTCATCAAAATCGGTTCTGTAGTTTAGCCGTGAAAGCGTAACAGACAGACAGACAGAGTTACTTTCGCATTTATAACATTTTTAAAACTTTATTGTTATTTTGTTATTAATTTCGGAAACACGACTCCATAAGAGTACTACGCTGTTTCTACATCCCCGGGATATAAACATGAACTAGTTCACAGCGGCACTTCGTCCCCGTTTCGATTTCCTTCACTAACACCTGTCAGCTCAAGTTCCGTGATTCGAGGAAGTTTTAGAATTCTTATAATACCAATCTCCTGCAGTAGGAGACGATGCAACAGTATTTTACGAAAAACGAGGACTAACAAGAAAACTTAATCCAGACAAGGGCACGGACATAAAGTCTGTGGATACTATCAATACTAATAACACAATAATAAAAAAGTACTAATAAAAAAGACGGCTGAATTTTTTTAGAAAAAGATTTATTTTAGTTACCAGATAAAGAGTAAAGAGTGAAAATTCTACGCAAATTCTAGTGCAAATTCTACGTCATTGCATTTAGTTTTTACGCGTAAATCGCATTAAAAAAATGATTGTTTAATTTTATTTAAAAGTAGACTTCAGAATTATAATGTGTACATGTTTTTTAACCCCCGACGCAAAAAGAGAGGGGTGTTATAAGTTTAACGTGTTTGTCTGTGTATCTGTCTGTGGTATCGTAGCTCTCAAACGGATGAACCGATTTTCGTTTAGTTTGTTGTGTCATAGATAATTTTATCCCGAGTGTTCTTAGCCATGTTTCATGAAAATCTGTTCAGTCGTTTAAAAGTTATAAGCAATTGAATGTCGGGTGATTCAAAATTTTTAATTTTAGTGTTATTGTTTTCGTTGATTTTCTCACAAGGTGCTAAATAGATAAGGCACCACCTCAGGTGTATACTCTTATGAACAAAAAAATAATTTTGAAAACCGGCCGACAATTAGCGGAGTTATCGCGTAACAAACATAAAAAAAAACATACAGTCAAATTGATAAAGTCCTTTCTTTGAATAGTCGTTTAAATTGAAAATAAGAAGCACTCGTAGCCCAGTGGTGCTCGCTGATCTCAACCGATTAGTAAGGTTAAGGAACGTACTCAGATGCAGGGAATCTGATGGGTGACCAAAGTGGTAATTTATCACGAGCGTTTCCATGCTTCGGAGGCCACGTAAAGCTGTCGGTCCCGGCTGTTGTCGATTGACTGCAGTCGTTAAAACTAAGTTAGAGGTCATGTGGCGGTTTGAAAACTCTGACACCAGGGTTAGCCAAATTCGCCACACACTTGACTATACCTGCACGATAAGAAGAAGAATTGATTAAATAATGCTAAGATAGGTATACGTATTTCGTCCAGGGATTTTTTTGGAACCGCAGACAGCAGTAGATAAGCTCTCTATTTAAGTCTATTCAAAACGTCTAATACTCGCTTTTTGAATTGTATTCACTATTTCTATAAAGCAATCACAAAGAAAGGATTACAGAAACATGAAAACTTTGATACCTTTCAACGATCTTTTAACAGCTTTGATCAAATAAAAACGGTAACTTACCACTAAAGAAATGTTGTGTCTAGTAGTTTCTACGTTTTGAAAAGGCGTGTAAAATTTTTATGTAAGAAATACAAAGAAATACCAACAGAAATAAAATTTATTTTCTATTGAATTACTGAAGCTGAAATATAATTTAAAATTTAAGAAAGTTACTTAATTATTTCGTTCACATTTATTAGTTACTCAAATTCGCGTGATAGTTGTGAAGTCTTTTTATTCACTTTATTTTGTTCAGTGAAAATGTTCAGTCAATAGGGTGTTAGCTGTTTGAATAGCAGTTTGAGTAGTAACTGCTCAAATTATATTTTTACACATAATAAATACGTTTATTTCTTCAAGACAGCACACACAAACATTTAAAAAGTACAAATTTTTATTCTTATGCTATTACAATACATAGTTTTATGCTTACATATGTCTGCTGCTAAAAGGCCTGGGCTCAGCGATTCATGCCAGACTAATAGCAGGCTGGCAACACTGATTTTCAGCCCTCGCCTAAGTGTGAAATACTTGTGATGGGAATGCCTCGCTCTTCTACGTTTTTTTTTGTTTTACCAGCCCATAACGTCCCCACCGAGGGGCACGGACCTCCCTTCGCAACACGAAGGGGAACTAGGCCATAGTCCACCACGCTGGCCCAATGCGAGTTGGTAGACCGCGCGCCAAACGCACACGGTTTCACCACGTTTTCTTTCACCGCTGAGCAAGTGATAATTAATGAAAAAAATCCGTACATAAACCCGAAAAGACCAATTTAGTGGTACGAGTAGACTTACTTTTCCTCAATATCCTTAGCCTTGTCTCGCACGTCGTGGGCGGTATGTTCTTCGTCGAAGTACATCTTCTTATTCTTGTCCACGTCGAGGACGGTCAGCTGGAGCTCTTTGTGCGCCTGCGCGAGTGAGTCCGTGCACTGGAAACAAATATCTTGTTAAAAAAAATTTTATGGCACTTTGGAGCTTTGGTAAAGTAATGGTTAGTTGAACCTTGCGAGCAAGAAATATTACTTTGTTTGCAGTACGCGCAGGGATGCAAGATTCTTATCCCTACTAAGTAATATTATAATGTAAGGATCAGCCAGCTCCCACCGCGACGCGACGTTGCGGATAGAACCACTTAAAATTGAACTTTATTATTACAAGTGAGAATTTAGAACTCCGCGCGCCACGGCCTCCTCACAATCTTTTCATGTAGGTACTAAATAAAGTTCAATTTTGAGTAGCTCTATTCGCAATGTCGCGTCGCGGTGGCAGCTGACCCTAAAAGTACATAAAGTCTGTCTGTTACGATTTCACGGTTACATTGCTGAACCGATTTTGATGAAATTTAAAACAAAGATAGCGCCTTTTTATAATTCGAACGGCACGGAACGGCATGACAGAATTTGTATTACCATTGCTTTCTATGTTCCCAACTTCTAGTATCACTAGTGCATAGGAGGCAATGGTAATACAATTATGTCGTACCGTTTTCATATTATATAAAAAGGCCCATAGACAGGCTTCCTTTTAATTGCAAAATGGGTGGTTCTGGTTTGAAGGGGTTGAAATAGGAGATGAAAGTTTGTATGGAAGTTGGTCATTATCAAAGATAAAACTATGAAACTTTGCATTTAGTCAATTTTGTTATAAGGTTTTTGAAATTTCCACCTGTGTGGCGATGAATAAGTATCGTGTTGTGGGTAATTCATAAACAGATTAAATCAGTTGTCATCTAACCCTCTCTTTCATTACACCACATATCGTAAAAAAATAAAAAAGCTGTCTCAAGTAACTGTTCCACGCCGACGAAGTTTTTTTTTACATTTAAGAGGAAAAAACCATTTTCTGCATCTATCTATTTGCTTCTTTAACAATAAAAGACTTTGTCTGACTAACTGATTGATGGAGTATTTCTGTTATGATGTGGGCATCCGCTATGAAAGGATTTCCCAAAATTCCGACGGGAAACGGAGGAAATTGGCGAAAAGCAAAAGTTATTAATGGGCTTTTTTAAAATTGTGTTCTTTTTTCGACCAACTATTAAATACAACACGCAGCCTAGTGGGCTGTACGCTTACCTGATAAGGTATTTATGGACACGGGTTCGACCCCCGGACGGGGGCTTGGCTTTTTCTGTTTCATGTGAACGAAGGTCCTGACCCCAACCCTTGGACGTAAAAAGCTGAAATTCCCATGAAACAACATTTCCACGCGAACGAAGGCCCGGCCATCCACTAATACTACTAATATAATTTTTTTTTACCTAAGAATTATGTTTCTGATGACGACAATAGAAAACACAGAATTGATTAGATTTTTTTTTATTTTTTTTTCAGAAGTTTATCTCTTTTTGTTTTGTCATTTTTATATATGAACACACACACACACATACACACATAAGCTCACGACTAAAACTCCTATCGGGGTAGGCAGAGTATCAGTGGCTTTAAAACCACTTGATGCCAAGTTTAACATAAATTCAGAGGGTTATATGATGTAAGTGGTGAGAGGTGGTCAGCCTTTCGCCCACAATACAGCAAATCCCTTGCGTCCCACTTACTGACTTTTACAGTACGCCTGGGAAGAATAGGCAGCTGGCACATTCTATGTTTTTTTTTACTCCCAGCCCAGCATGGAAGCTTTAGACATGACACTAGATAATAATTTTCCACGTTAAAAACGTATGAGTCACCGACTTCAATCCTAACAGTTCGCACAAAGTAGATATCTAGTATTTTTTGTGGACTACAATGCTTATTAGCAGATAACTACAAGCAGAAATGTCATTCATTTATTTAGATGATGTTCTAGTTTGTAGTATTTTTTGTTTTTGTTGTTTTTTTTTAAAGCGCTGAATCATTTTTGATAAAATTTATATGGGACCTCTTCAGGAGTATACTCTTTCGAACAAATAAAGAATTATTCAAATCGGTTCATAATTGCCGGAGTAATCGCGTAACAAATATACAAAAAAAAAACAGTCGAATTGAGAACCTCCTTTTTTGAAGTCGGTTGAAAATATAACCGTAATCTAGAAAAACCTATATGTGTTTATTTTTACTCGACTACGGCGAAGTAAAAAGGAGGTTTGTATGTATGTTCATCTGTTCCATCATAACTTCAAAATTCTTCGTCTCAATTTGACGAATTAGGTATCACCGAAAGCGTTTTTCTTGTGTAAATAACCTACTTACCTATTACTCGAGTTTCTTTAAAGTTCGAGTGAATAGGCATCTTCTGGGTGAGCTCGCTATGTTCTCGACCGCGTCTTTGTCTTGAGCTATACTGTGGTCAAGAGCTGACCCATTGTTAATAAAAAAAGAATTGGGCCAAGTGCGAGTGAGACTCGTACCCTGAGAGCATCGTATCAGTATTTAAAAAATTACCAAATGCGATTGGGCTTTTTTTTAATTCGAACGGCACGGCACTTCAAAATTTGAATTACCATTGCCCCCTATGTTCTCAGCTTCTAGTATTACTTTAGCATAGGAAGCAATTAGTAATACAATTTTGCCGTACAGTTTTCGAATTATAAAAAGGTAGGTTCGTTCCCTGTGGCTGTTGTTTCGACAGAATGCAAAAAAATGTAATATCGATTCTCTTTGCTTATAGGTAATGTTAAATTATCATAAATATTTTTATAAAGTTTATAATTCTTTTACTTACTACATCTGCTTGGAGAGTACGAAACTAATTGGAAAATTCGTTCTAATGCAATACAAATACGCGAGTGATAAAATTTTAGTACTATCCTAAACACCCGATAGGTTTTTATCTTTTACATGTTTTATACTAGTAGATATAAATTTATGTTAATAGTAAAAAAAATGTGGTGTTAATCTCAACTCAATACAGTCATTAAGGTCCGTATTACATAATGTGACTCAGACTCAGATCTATCTTTGAGTAGCAGTCGTCTTTGTCATTCTGATGATATAGATCAAGTCTTGAGTCACCTTCTGTAATACTGGCCTAAGCCACTGCTCAAGGAAAAGCCTCATCAAAGTTAAAGACAGATTACTAATATTCATGGACTTAGTACTTTCTCTAATATTATAAATGTGAAAGTTAACTCTGTTTGTCTGTCCGTCTTTCACGCCTATGCTACTGAACCAATTTTGATGAAATTTGGTACAGAGATAGATTAGAGCCTGAGAAAGGATATAGGCTACATTTTATCCTACAGTTGGGCACGATATAACCTGTAGTCCATGCGGGCGGAGCTGCGGGCGGAAAGCTAGTATTTGGATATAAGAATGACGCTTCAGTAAAACTGGTATAACTTTCAAAGGAGGGATATTACTGATTGAGACGGATGATGTTTTACCAGCACAATGGATGTCCAGCACATCACAAAACAGATTTTTGATACTTTACTTTCAATTTTGGATTTAGTGCTGAACGTTATACGGGCCGTGAAGTACGTCTTTTCGAGGTTTTTCGGCTACAAAAAGTGTCCAAGGGGCCACTTGTAAGGGGCCACTTCCACTTCCAAGATCAAAAAATTTGATGTAACATGGGTACCCATACGATACCGATCGTAAAAAAAATCTTCTGCCGCAATTAATTTAAGCTGAACCACTTTTCGGGTCCTCTGTAATTGGAGAAATTATTTTTTGTAGAAGTTTAGGATCTATGGTAACAATAACAGAACAACTCAAAACCACAACAATACCTAACTTTCAAAATATTTTGTCGTCAATTCTCTGCCTGCCCGGTTAGAGCTTAGGCGTAAGTGCACGAATGAATTATTTATAATTAATAATTAACCTCACACACTAAGAAACTCACCCAACTGTGACTTATATTGTGGAACAGATGAAGGGATTGTAAGGGGAAGTCAATCAAAGGGAACGGAATCTTCATTATACAGAAAAATCCTATGTACGGACGGCTGCAACTCAGGTTACCACACGCGTGCACTTTATGCTGTTGTGATAAGAGCTGTTTTGCAATGAAAATGGAGTAACCGAATGCGCTATACTCTGTATTTGTAGATTCCAGGAGGAACACACTAGACTGCGAGTGAAAATAAAACGTAGAATGTGCCAGAAAATCGCCACTTTATAGAGAAAGTACAATAAATCTATTTTGGGTGAAAATAAAGATATGAATTAGCCCACTAAACTGAAAAACTTTTTCAAGGAATTAAACAAAATATGGAGAAAAAATATCGCCTCTCCTACAACTTGAGCGACCAGCTTCTTATTTGTCTTACTATGAGAACTCGAAAATCTTTTTTGAGAATTTATAAGGGTTCCTTGGGGAAAGCTGGCCAGTTTCACGGGGAGAATCACACCCTAAAGTTTCGTTAGCTAATTGTTCACCAAATATTTAACCGACGATTAGCAGCTAACCAGAGATGTGACAATGTCATTTTCATAATTTTTTTTGACATTGACATGATTAGTTTCTAACCGCTGTTTAACCGTTGGTTATATTTTTGGTGAACACGGGCCTTAAAGTCAGTAATTTTTCGATTACTTTTTGAGAATATGGCGCCAAATATTTAATTTTTATATAGGAGTACAGAAACCTAAAAAAATGAAAAATAAAGACAAAATAATTTAATGTTCTACGTAGTAGGTACCTACTGATCTGTTTGAAGTCGGTGTGAAGGCGGCGTATCAAGCTTATTTTGCTTGGCACAAACTTCAAACAGATCAGTTGGTACTACGTAGGACATTACATGATTTTGTCTTTATTTTTCGGTTTTTTGAAATTGGTTTAATTTTTTTTTTTTAAAGTTTTTTTTTATTTTTCAATTTTTAGTGTAAATAATACGAAGAACATGAGAAACAGTAAGTAAGTGCCTATTTAATTCAAGGGTTTTCCTCGATTTCCATGAGAACCCATCATCAGATCCCGACATGGTGACAATGCGACCACCTCTGGAGTATACTCTTTCGAACAAAAAAATAATTTTGAAAATCGGTCCACAAATGGCGGAGAAATCGGTGAACTACATAAAAAAATATATACGAGTACATAAAGTCGAACATAGAACCTCCTCCTTTTAGGAAGTCGGTTAAAAGTAAACTAGCATACAAGTCACTTGAGTAATTCAGTCACTGGAGTCATTTGAGTTGACTTAAGCATCTTAAGTCTAAATTACAGATCAAGTCTGTAGCGACGTGTTCAGTACTACAAAATTCACTCCTTTCGTTCAATATTCAACAACGTCGCGTTACATAGTTTCTCATATTCTTTGTTTCGTCCAGCGTGTTTATGAAAAATATTTGGAGAGAAGTGACAGTTCATACAGTTTCGTAAAATCGTATTGAGATTTCATTCGATGTATATTTTAATATTGTTACTTAATTAATTTGGCCAGAAAAAGAAATGAGAAACGAGTTAAAATCGGTATGTAAATAAATAATAAATAAATATTTTTTTTAATAATAATAATAAATAAATAAATAAATAATAAATAATATTTTTTTATTTCCAAAAGGGTAAGTTGACATAGGTAGATTGTTAAATAATTAACTTACAATTAGCCATTACAAAGTCTGCCAACAAATCAATTAACCTGCGAATCTCGCACTAGGCTTTCGCCTGTATCGCGAGATTCAGTACAAACGATTCTACTGACAAATAAGTAGCTTACAGTCAAAGACGAACTAATTGCTATGCAAAATACCTTATATTTTAAAACAAAGAACTGTAAAATAAAACAAAAAAAGGGAAAAATCAACTAACAGTGCGTGTACGTCCACGTGTGTGCATGTGTGTGTGTGTGTGTGTGTGTGTGTGTGTGTGTGTGTGTGAATGCTTGTGTGTATTCAATATATTAAGTGCAGCGGTTGTCGAGTCCGCGTATTGTGAATTCCGCCTCGTCGAGCTGTTATCTCATCGAGCGGGGCCTTAAGTGCGTTTCTGATCAGTCCAAAAAGTCTGTCGGCCCCAATACTTACGGGGTAGGCACAGCATCAGTGGTTCAAAACCACTTGAGGCCACGTTTGACATAAATTCTGAGGGTTATTGGGTAAAAACGACGGATAGTGTTAAGAGGTTGTAAGTCTTTCGCCCACAAATCAAAACTCTCACGTCCCATCACTGACTTTTACAGTATACCTAGTAAGGGTTGGCAGCTGGTACATTCTAAATAAGTTTTTCTTTCAATCCCAGTCCAGCGTGGAAGTATGTTTATATTGCATGAAATAAAAAATACAAGTTTAAATGTTGAAGATCAATTGTGTTATTATATTTCAGAAAATTGGTGTTATTATATTCGTGTTTGACGCCATGCACTGCTGTAAATCTGTTTCAGTTATCAGTTGTTTGCAGTTTTGCAATAATTATTCACGAGTAAAATAAAATACGACGAACGGTCAAAAGCTCCTCATGTTATTAATTTTTGAAATAAATTCCTCTTTTAATAATGTCCAATCTCGCATTCATTTCCAGAACTGCTTTGTTCTGGACATGAAAGGGAGACTGGAAGGTAAGCTACCTGATATTGAAATCAGTTTTTGAATTGTTCGGCCTTTTGATATACTCTATTTTGACACTTATTTTGACATTAATTTTAAGGTCCGTATTACAGAACGCGACTTAGACTCTGATCTATACTTAAGTAGTTGTCTTTGTCATTTTGATTGTGAGAGAAAGAGACAATCAATACTTAAGTATAGATCAAGACTTGAGTCTTCTTCTATAATACGGGCCTAAGTGTCTGTTGTCCCGTCTTTGATTCCCAACAGCCGTATTAAATAATGTTTTATTTTTAAGACACTTGCTGTTGTAAATGGCTCTTTTTTGCAGTAAATAAATACCACTACGCTATAAAACAATACGCTGGACTAGGAGTGAAAGAAAAACTTAGAATGTACCAGCTGCCAACTCTTCCCAGGCATACTGTAAAAGTCAATAAGTGGGACGCTAGGGTTTTGGTGTGTTATAGGGGAAAGGCTGAATACATCATGTTTCATCTAATATCCCTCAGAATTTATATCAAACTAGCTTTACGCCCGGGACTTCGTCCCCGAGGGAATTTCGGAAAATTATGTAGCCTATGTGTTAATCCAGGGTATCAGCTACCTCCATACCAAATTTGATCAAAATCAGTCCAGCCGATCTTGAGTTATAAGTGTTGTAACAAACACGACTTTCTTTTATATATATATATATAGATATAGATATAGATAGATATATAGATAAGATAAGATAAGATAAGATAGATGTGGTATCAAGAGGTTCTAATATACTACTGATACTCTGCCGATTCCTAACGAGATTATAGGTATGAATGTAGGTAGGAGGGATGGGAACATTTTACTGTAGTTTCCAAACGAAAACCTAGCATCACTATAACCTAGCTAAATCTAACTGTTTCATCAATAACTCTCACTATGTATGTCAAACGTGGTTTCAAGTGGTTCTAGAACCTATTCCTTCAGTGATTTATGGGTGTAAGTGTATAGATAGATAAGATAGAATAAAAAAAACATATATTTATTCAAAAAACACAGGATACTATACAAAACAAACAAAGTAAAGATAAAGAAAAATAGTTTTTTTTTTACAAAAACAAGGACATACAAGCACTAAGATGTGTGGTTAGATATGTGGTTAGATGAATGCCTTATTGGCATTTTCTGGGTTAACTCGCTCCATCGTCGACGTCATCTATGACCTTGCTCAAGATTGAGGTCAAGAGTTAATACATCTTATAATAAAAAATAATTTAAAAAAGTGGTGTAATATCTATAGCTCAGCATAATATGTCGCAGCAAGCTGTGACGCTGATGATTCTGCCTAGACCTGTTTGAGATTCGTCATGATTGTGTAATTAATAAAATTAGAATAAATGTATGAACATCCACGCTGAGTTGGAGGCCTATTGGCGTCATTAGATTATAATTAGTATAGAATAACTTTATAAAAATGTCTACCAATGTCTTCTTCTTTTTCTTATCGTGTAGGTATTGTCAAGTGTGTGGCTAACTTGGCTAACCCTGATGTCAAACTTTTCAAACCGCTCAATGGCCTCTGACTTGGTTTTAACGAATGTATAATGACGTCAATAAATATTTCTTCTTCTTTTTCCATATGGATGGAAGTGGTATGACTGTACTTACCCTCTTCGCGACGTTGAGCTTGTGCTGCCTGAGGAACTTGGCCTCATCCGCGATCTGCTGCTGGAAGACCTCGACGGCTGCCAGACGGGCGCGCGCCAACTTCTCGTTCTCCTCCAGCACTGTCCGCCACACGTTCCACATGTTCCTGGGGACAAGCAAAGGGCGAGGATGGAATGGTAGAACTAAAGGAAAAGAACCCGCCTGTGATAGTGTTTCCGTCTTCTGTTTATTATAACAAAAGCAGAGATCCTGAATTGAAACCATCCTCAAAACATTTTATGATGGAATTTTCCTCAGAAAATAAGTAATGTATTTGAATGCTTTCCTGATTTAATACTAATTCAAGCAATGTGTATTATTAGCGGCAATGCTTACTATTTCGCGGGAGATTCACTAAGCGCCTCAGTAGCTAACTAACGAATACTTCCTATAATAACTTGTAACTGATATGAGTTACGGGTAGATTCCACAATTTAAGTATTTGCTATGCTCTCCCTTACTTCCTGCATCTCGTAAACATAAATGATGACCTCTTTCTGAACTAGGTACATACAATTTTACTTTAAAAGTAAAAAAGAACACTTAGCGAACTACACCAAAACCGAAACTTTTAAAGTTCGATTTAAATTAAGATGCCTCTTAATTTTGGGTAAGTTTACTGCATCCTCGACATCTGTCCCCTTGAGCTAGATTGTGGTATCAAGTTCTAAATACCCCAAAAGTTTCTTTCCTCTTTTTTATTTATATCGCTGGAAGAAAAATACTTTCGCAAGCGGCCAGATGATCTGAAATCTTTTATGACAGATAAATAAATAATTTGTGAATTATTGATTCAAATGACTTACAAAATTTTAGAGATATGCTTGTGCGCAAGCAAGAGCGGTTTTTTTATACACAATCAATTCCAAATCACCTATTAGATGTCAAGCTACGTAATTTTACATGTAATAGTTTGCAGCTACGTTATTAATTTTTCATTCGAAATAAACAAATCAAAAGTGGCTGCTAGGCTATGGTGATTTTAACAAAGAATTGAGAGACGTAGGGATTTTTTTCAGTATGTGCATGCATTGTTTGCCTAGAAGGATGAAAGATCAATCAAAAACTGAACAAAGGCCGTGTGTGTTTTTGTTTATTTTAGGTTTTCATTTCGGAGTTCGAAATTCTCGGAAAACTGGAGCGTAGGTGTCCATAGCGAGCTTTGCGAGTTACTGGAATTTGTATTTAGGTTTTAGGTTGACATTTGTGAAAATAACAACTGTGATCCATTAATAGAGTAAAAAAAATATCTGCTAAATACAAAAAAAATGTTTGGTAGCCAATCTTAGAACATAATGCATTTATGTTTTTTTTTATTAAGTTTAAAATTCAACTAGAAAAAAAGTACTTAGGTAAGTGCAAGTTAAAGATATTTATTTGTTATTGGTATCCTATTTATTTATTTATTTTATTTAACGTCCTTATTATTTATTTTTTGTTTTAAATTATTTAAAAACTGATCTGTTAATTGAATTAATAGTGCATGTCGTTATCGCCTATACAGTTGCAATAAATTCAATTTCAATTCTTTATTTTGCTTGTACACTTATAATAATACAGAGTACCTACTTATTACAAAGTGACGCCCTGGTAGGGCACTGCAACAGAGAGGGCTATTTTGTATTCACATTATAGTATAAATCTATCTATTTTATATAGATAGATTTGTTTCATAATTGTATAGGTAGTTTTAAGTGTTGTTGTTAACTCAGTTGGTGATCTAATAAATAAAATCTAAATATCTGTCGTACCCGATAATTTTACCTACAAACAAGCTTAGCAGAAGCATCAAGTTGGCTGTTAGTAATCTGACTAAATCCGTTTTAAAACTGTATCCTTAGATAGTTTAACCAGTTTCTTCATTTAATAAATTGCTATGTTACTCGTGTACGAAACTCATGTTACATGCGCCACTAATGAATTTGCAACGTGATGTTTTATTAATTTGCGGCAAAGCCTAGGTAGTGTCTGTTACACCCTTTGTTTACATCTAATCACTAGTCTCTAGGGCTCTACTCAGGGCCCCGATTCTGTAACTTCAGTTCTGTGTCGATGGAATGGTCACTATTTTATCCGTTCAGGTGGCGAAATCCAAATTTCATACATCTAATGACTTTGCTTTGACTGGTGGCGCCACCGCCAACTGAATTTTCAGTTGCAGGTAGTTTGCAACTTTTCGTTCAGTTAGCGGTGGCGCTGCTTGTCAGGGTGGTTGTCAGCAAGTATATGAAAATTAAATAGTTCTGAATTTCGCCACCTGAACAGATAAAATGGCCTCCATGCTATCGACACACAACTGAAGTAACAGAATCGGGGCCGTGTAATCTACAATCGACGGAAGGCTGTCATTAGCTGTCACTGTAATAACTACAGACAGAGATGTACTATTACTGACATTCGATGCTTTGATATTGCGATCGTAGATAAGGGGCCGTCCATTAATCACGTGAGGTTCGAAAGGGGGTGAGGGGGTTTAGCAAAAATCACGAAATACCATAATTTGGGGGGTGTAGTAAGATATCACGTGTATTTATTTTTTCGTCAAACGCGCGATTTCGTAAACCGAAAAGAGGCGTGTAGTGTGGCTTGATGAAACCGAAGTTGATCTTCAACAAAGCACAGTGCCAACAACTGACTTGCGAGATGCTTATTAATATTGTTAGTGTTGAAGACAGTCTTGCTAATCCGTGGTCCGAGGACAATGCACATTAAATATGTTCATGTACTAGTACAATATATGTTTTTCGCATGCTACACCATTCCTTTAATATTATTTTTATTCCAGTCAAAAACAACCTGCAACATTTCTGTCTAGACATTTTTAACATGGTTCTTTATTTCAGAATGAAATTATATTATACTTTGTACCTGTATTAAAAGATAATACTTATTAAAAAAAATTCAAGATTATTTGTAGGTACTAAAAATACACTTGATTTTGGGTGGGAGAGGGGGGGTTAGTCTTAAACCTCACTACGTATCACCAAGGGGGGGGGGGGGGTTGAAAAATGCTAAAAAAACATCACGTGATTATTGGACGGCCCCTAAGATAGTCAGAAAGCTCTCTCCCTGATTCTAACACACACATATCAAACACAAAGACACTATCTCAAACTGACAAGATCTCTCACTCCAAATTAATTTAAAATTAAGTAAAATAATCTAATCAAAGTACAAATAATAATTTAGTAAAAGAAATGATGTATGTATACATAATAATAACAATTACTAATAATAATAAAATGGGAAAAAGCTTTATGATGTCCTACAGGGCCTAGCTAATTTAGGTCTTGATCTATACTTAACTATTGATTGTCTCTCTTTCACTATCAAAATTACCAAGGTGGCTGCTACTTAGTATAGACCAGAGTATCGTTCTGTAATATAGTATCGTTCTGTAATATAGACCTAAGAGCATGAACTTTGTACCTTTTCTAATATGTTGGTGTGCAATAAAGTAAGTATATTCGTATTGTATCGTATGAATTGAATCTTCGTACCTAGCCAATTAAATGAAATGTGGAAATATTACTGGTAAGGAAATAGAACAATATAATTATGATTTACTAGCTTTCCGCCCGGGACTTCGTTCCCGTGGCACTTTTTTAGTTTTTTCTTTCATAAGAACCTTCTCCTGAAAATAAGGAACACAACAAAAAAAGAATCATCCAAATCGGTCCAGCCGCTCACGCGTGATGCCGTGACAACGAAAATCGGGTTCCATTTTTATATATATAGATAGATTACTGTTAGTGCATCAAACATGTTTCACGTATTGTGGTAGGATTAAGTTTGATTGTTATCATGTATACGAGTATTAGGTTGGGCATGGCCAGATTATGTCCGACTTAGACGGTTCCCTTTGAGTAGATATTGTATGCACGTTGATTACTACTCAGTACTTATATACACATTGTGTAATTATACATGGTGTAAGAATTTCTGATTATCTATTAGATAAGTTAACCATGGGAATAAATTGCTCAGCTCCAGAGTTATTCAGATATTAAGTCAATTAAAATTAGAAGTAAGAATATTTATATGATTGACTTAAAAAAACGACCCTCGTAGTTTCTTGCATATTCTTCTCCCGAGGAAGACTGCACCTTTGCGAATAGGCGCAAATTCAAAAGTGCTAATGTAATTAATATACACATCAACATAGTCTAAGGATATTGCATGATTTTTCATACAAAAGAGGTTTGTTTGAGAAGCTATAAAAGCATACTCGAGATACATGGAGGGCTATAATTTTCAGACGACCAAGTGCTATACCTGAACTTTACATTCTGGTCAATAAATTTTATTTTACTTGAAAATTGTGAAAACGTGACGAAAATGAAAAAATAAATTGCGTAAATTCGACCATTTTCATACAAAAAGCAGGCAAAAACTGCAGTTTGGTTTTCTTCACTTCACAAAAGGCGGAGGTTCTAATTCGACTGTATGATTTTTACTTTTTCGTATGTTTGTTACGCTATAACTCCGCCAACTGTTGGCCGACTTTCAAAACAATTTTTTGTTTTTTTGTTTTTGTTGATTTTTTTAAAGCGCTATTTATTTTGTTCGAGCCTACCACACCGCATGAGACCATAGGACGCCACCTCAGATTCAGAACAAATTGAGGTGTCGTTGCCTGGGGTGGATTAATAGGAGGCAGGTCTCATTTGTGTTTCCTTAGTCGCCTCTTACGACACCCACGGAAAGAGATGGGGTGATGTTATTCTCAACCGATCACCACACGGTTAAAATTGTAGTTAGACAAAGTGCCCTACCAGTTCTACATTGTGACTATTTCAATTACACCACCTTAACGTACCATTGTATTGTATAGGTAGAATTGAAATAAAACGTTAATGACTCTCTTTTATAAGCTTTAACGCTACGACGAATAAAGGTAAGCTTTTAAACAGATTATGGATTAATTAGTGGTTAATCCTGCTGCGAATATTATTCGAATCGTGAATAATGCGCTGTAACTTAAGTGCCGGGATTGAAAATAGGTTTTCATAATTAAATTAACGCATGCAACTACGATAATGACCATATATGTGATATAAATTGTATGTTTTATTCTATGGGTTTATTTATTTATTTAATTATTTATTTGAGGTACATACAACAGATTACAACTAACATTACAAATAACCTTTCAGAAATACATAAATAGATCTAAGTTGAAATCCTTACAAGTACATACACAGCATGCAAACTATTTATGTTCCTCTAGGACGTGCGTAAACTAAATTTAATAACAATAACAATAAAAAAGAAAAACAAAAATACAATCAATTTAAAAGGAGTAAAAGGTGCACAAAAAATCAGTTCATTTGACGACATCTGTTACTAACTTTTTAAATCTGCAAGGTTTATTGTCATAAAGATCAAGAATAGCGCGGCTCTCAGAAGGCAATTCGTTGAATGATCTGCACATTCGGACTATGGGACTATGGGTTAAAATGAGCTTGTGAAAGTACTTTTTCCTGTATATTTCTGTGTCCAATATCAGTGGATACTAGAAGGACATATAAAATTTATCATTATTTCTATGTCTAGGTATGTATTTATCCATGATTTGAATTTATTGATTTTTTATAAGCTCCTGTTATCCGTGAACCGATATTGTTTTGTTTACAGAGAACTAGGGTGGTAAGAAGCACTGCTATGACGATCTTTATCGGAACCAAACCAAACGGAACGGATACACCGTATCACTTGAATGACTTTACCACAACATTGTTTAAAGTTAGTTTACTGCACAATACACTATCGCTATTATACATTATAAACAACTCTTTAATGAAGAAAACAAAAATTCAATCGACATAGCAACCACCCACGCCGAGTTCCCGCCAAAGGTCTTGTGAAAACACCCACTGGCTGGGCTTAAAGTATGTAGACAAATGTTATGAAAAAATTATACCAAGTACACTATTGCTAAAATAAGAGTTTCATCAAGCACTTTTTGTGTAATCTATATATATAAAAGAAAGTCGGGTTACAACACTTATAACTCGAGAACGGCTGGACTGATTTTGATCAAATTTAGTATGGAGGTAGCTGATACCCTAGATTAACACATAGGCTACATAATTTTCCGAAATTCCCACGGGAACGAAGTCCCGGGCGTAAAGCTAGTAATCATATAAAATTAAAATGTTATGACTTTAAAATGACTTGAAATTAGTTAGCGGAACTAAGGCCCCTGTTACAAAAGGAGACTTAAGTCTTGATCTATATTTAATTATTGATTGTCTCTTTCGCTCACTCTCTAAATGACAAAGACGCCTGCTACTTAAGTATAGATCAGAGTGGAGTCACGTTCTGTTATACGGACCTTAAAGATACTGATCTGCTCATAAGACCGGAAAACTTGCCTAAGAACATGGGAAGTTAATAATTTTCCACGTCAAAAACGTAAGAGTCACCGACTTCAATCCCAAATTATTTTGTTACAGAGATCCCATACTCCTAAACCATTCATCATCAGCTCAGCAACATCAGATGGTGACCATTAGATGCAAAAATCTACATAGATTAAGATAATTTCTGATAAACAGTGTATATGCCTACAAAATTTGAGGGTTTCCCTCTATTTCCCCAGGATCCCATCATCAGATCCTGACCTGGTGACAATAGGACCACCTCTGATGTATGACCTACCAAATAAAAAAAGAATTATTCAAATCGGTTTATAATTGCCGGAGTAATCGCGTAACAAATATAAAAAAAAAACAGTCGAATTGAGAACCTCCTCCATTTTTGAAGTCGGTTAAAAAAAAAGCTTTCTTTCTTTTTACTAAAAAAAGACGTATATGTATTTGTATAATTTATGAGAAGGTTATATTATATACACATTCGATGTTGTTCCGTTGGTTAATTCAGTTCCCGATCGATTGAGGGCACGCGATGAGATATTTTATTTATATTCCGTGACACGCAGGCAGGTAGCCGGATATAACATTATATAATTTAGACACTTTTGTTTTGGAAAAAGATTGTTAAGATAAAATGGCATATTTCATTCTAACCCAGAAGTATTGGAATCATTTTTATTTACTAGAGGACCCGACAGACGTTGTCCTGTCTTAAATTTTCTAATGTCCCGCTCAACCTTCTTACTTTTTCTTATTAGCTCGGATTAGCCTCTGTACAAAGCGTAATCGAAAATATATTTTAAACCTTCGCGCGATTCTTGCACACCCGTGTGTGCAGGATTTATTAATTTAATTTAATTTAATTTAATTTATTTTATTTATTTAAGCTACAGGGGCTCATTATGTGTTAGTAAAACTTAACCTATGTTAGTATTTTACAAATGTCAAAAAAAAGTAATAGAAATTAAATACATTGAAATAAATAATAATAATAATAATACATACACAATACCTCATGCAACCAACACTCTAGTGAGGTGGCGCATGATATCCGAGTCACATCTCGCCACCACGGTACCCAGGATAGAGTTGGAGCTGGCCCGCACCCTGCAGAGCAACGAGGCAGCTCGCTTCCGCACAATCGCATAGAAATCATCTGTGCGTGCGTCCGCGAACATGCCTGATGCGCTGCAGAAGCGGGGCAGCCCCATCAATATCCTGAATCCATTATTATATTGAACTCGCAGGGCGCTAATGGTCTTTTGCGTAAAGTTGCACGCGCCATAAACAAGCGCGCGACGAGTAAAACTGTTAATTATTCAAAATCCAATTTTTCAGTCCTTGTTTAATTGTAGGTCCATGTCGCCGACAGCTTCAAAAATATAAACAAGTGCTAACAGTACAAAATACTACACATGTCGGCTTCTAAGTTCGAAGCGCTAAGGGAAAGGTATACGCCTCCAGGCCACCTCGCCGAGTAGAAGTTTGAGCCAATTTAAACTTTATACGCACCGCAAAGGCGGAAAAAACTGCTAGTCCTAACTTCTTACGGAATTATTCTTATTTATGAACTTAATTCATAGATTTGTTATGCTTTCTTCGTAGACGGATAATCGACACAAATATTATAAAGAGGAAAGATTTGTATTTTTGTTTGTTTGTAACAAATAAAATCAAAAACTGCTGGACCGATTTTAAAAATTCTTTCACCATTAGATGCTACATTATCCTTGAGTAACATAGGCTACATAATTTTTATAATTTGTCCCGGGCGGAAAGCTAATTCTGGATAAAAATAAAACAAACTTAATAATCCAAGGTCTTTTTTTTTAGATAATTACATACCAAAATGTTATCTAGATACAATGTGTGTTGGAGTATGTATGGACACACAATTTAATTGTGACATGAGTGTAGAGCTTTATTTTCACTTGACAATGGCAACACTAGCTTTTTCATTCGCTCTCACTCTTCAATTTCCGTCTATCGGCGCAGGACGTAATTTTGTCTATTTTACCGAAATATAATGTTAATAGTGACTGTATTAATTGTAATAACATTTAAGTTGTGGTGGATTCTTGAGGAATACATTTTACGGCTTATCCCGGCGTTTTTTCTTCGATCTGCACCTCTTCCTACTGTTGTGGTGGTATGAGCGACCACTGTTGACGACCACGAGGCCTACAACAACAGGTTATTTAGCCCAGCGAGATAATCTGCAATCATCAACCGCTCATAAAGCCGTCGCGACGAGGATTGGTGCGAACCGCACGCGGCCAACATGCCTGCGACAGATGGCCCGCCTATTTCGACGCAGATGCTGTTGGGCGGCGCAGGCGCCATGGAGAAGCTGGAAGGAGTGAGTAACTACCACAGCTGGAAGTTTGCCCTTAAAATGGTGTTAAATCTAGAAGGGCTATGGGATTTGATTGACAGGACAAGCGACGAGGGCTTGGATGCCGCGCGCGATCAGCGTGCGCTGGCTCGCCTTTGTCTCAGCATCAAGCCAGCATTATTCCAGTATGTAAGAGAAGCTAAGACTGCTCGTGAAGCTTGGAAAAAGCTTGCAGATGTCTTTGAAGACCGTGGATTGTACAGACGAGTACTTCTTCTTCGTCAGCTGCATCATATAGAATTTAGTAGTTGCAGTGGAATGTCTGACTACATAGAGAAAGTTATGTCTTTAGTACACCAGTTGTCTGACATCGGTAAAGTCATAGAAGATGCAGAAATAGCTGAGATTCTATTGAGTGGTCTGCCGCAGGATTATGACTCTTTAGTTTCAAACTTGGAAACGTTGTGTATTTCTTCGAATCTACAAAGTGAGCTAGTAAGAACAAGGCTGCTTCAAGAAGCTCAGAGAAAACAAGAAAGCACTACTTCGACTACAGCATTTGCTGCAAGGAAACAAATAGTTTGTGCTTATTGTGGTAAATCTGGCCATATCAAGCCAAGGTGCTTCAAGCTTAAGAGAGAGAAACAGCAACAAAAGAAGAAGAAAGAAGAAAAAGAGCCCATAACTGCATTTTTGGCTCACACTTCTACACAACTATTCATCGATAGTGGTTCCAGTAATCATATGTGTAATAATAAGAAACTATTATCTAATATTAAAGACACTAGTGTTCAAGTAATCTCTGTGGCAAATAATCAACAAATGATGAGTACATGTACTGGAGACATGCATGTTTTATTGAACAAACAGGTGAGAATTTTAAAAAATGTTATGTTTGTTGAAAACTTGTCCACAAATCTCTTATCAGTCTCTAAATTATGTCAAGATGGTTTTATTTTACAATTTAATAATGAGGGTTGTTTCATATTTGAAAATAATAGTGATAAAGTTTCTGGCAATTTTCTAGCAAAGGCTATTTGTATCAATGGTATTTACATATTAAATGGATGTATTTTTGAGGATAATTCGCTCAATAGGATGCACTCTTTGATCCTGCATGATAGGCAGAATACACCGAGTGCTGCAGTTGCTGCCTCTGCCTCATCAAGTACTGATATTTGGCATCAACGGCTAGGCCACTTGAACTTGGCAGGTATGTCTAGGTTAAGATTGCATGAGTGTGGTGTCGTGTTTCAGGATGAAAATCTACATGACAAATGTGAAGCTTGTCTCAAGGGGAAGCTTACGGCCGAGCCTTTCCCTACTGCAAGTACCAGCAAGACGACACAACCACTGCAGCTCGTGCACAGTGACGTATGTGGCCCCATGCCGGAGGTCAGCTGGGGTGGAGCGAAATATCTCCTCACCTTTACGGATGATTACACCAGGAAGAGTTATGGATACCTATTGAAGAATAAAACTGAGGTAATTGATTGTTTTATTAAATTTAAAGCCTTAGTCGAAAAACAGCTAGGTTTGCCTATAAAATGCCTTAGAACTGATAATGGTGGTGAATATTGCAGTATAAATTTTAAAAATTACTTGCAAAAACAAGGTATAATCCACCAGACCACTGTCCCTTATTCTCCTGCTCAAAATGGTGTCGCTGAGAGACTTAATAGAACTCTTTTTGAAAAAGTACGTTGCATGTTGCAGCATTCTGGCCTTAGCAAACGTTTTTGGGGAGAAGCTGTGATGACAGCTTTATATTTAAAAAATAGATCTCCCACTGCGGCTTTGTCTGGGCAAATTCCTGAGGAAATTTGGTCAGGGTCAAAGGTTGATCTCAGCCATCTCAGGGTGTTTGGCTGCACTGCTTATTCGCTTATTCCTGAGCAAAAACGTACCAAACTTGACGCTAAGGGGAAGGAATTTGTTTTTGTGGGATATAGTGACACAACAAAGGGTTTTTCGGTTGGCTGATCCCTTTAACCCCACTAAGGTCATTATTTCACGTAATGTGGCATTTTTAGAAACGAAATTTTATAACCCTAATTTTAATTGTTCTGCGCAAACTATTGAAGAGTTTAATTTTTATAATTTTGACTTAGATATGCAACCAAACTGTGATAATATTTGTAATGTTCAAAATAATAATGAAATTATTAATAATAATAATCAACTGAATTTAAATGAAATTAATAATTTTAATAATAATGAATTAAATGCAAATATTGACAATAATAAATTAAATTTTAATAATGAAAATTCCCAATTTAATTTAGAAAATGATCACAGTTTTAATAGTGGTTCTTGTTCAATTTCAGAAGGAGAGTACTGCACAGGCAGCGAGGATGAGTCCAGCTCCGCTGAATCGTCTGCGGGAGTCGTCGACGCCGCTGAGCGTCTGAGTGCGACGCGCGAGACTTCGGCTCAAGATGTAGCGCCGACTGGTCCTGAGACTGTCGATACGCACATAGGTCGTCCTATTCGCTCAACACGTAATGTACAGCCTATAAGATTTTCTGATTATGATATGAGTCTATTAGTGCATGATAAAAGTAACTCTCTTGTCGATGAACCACTTACTTACGAGGAGGCGATGAACTCCGCATGCAGCAAGGAATGGCAGCACGCCATGCAATGTGAGTATGATGCTCTTGTCGCCAATAATGTATGGGAACTAGTAGATAGACCCAAAGATAGCAATGTTGTTAAATGTAAATGGGTATACAAAGTTAAGTACGATGCGTCGGGGAATTTTGATCGTTTTAAAGCACGTCTAGTTGCCAGAGGCTTTACGCAGAGGGAAGGCATAGATTATAACGATACTTTCTCGCCTGTAGTACGTCACTCAACAATGCGAATATTATTTTCCCTTGCTAATCAATATGATTTAAATATAGATCACTTAGATGTAGCTACAGCATTTTTAAATGGCGACTTAAATGAAATAATTTATATGGAGCAACCTGTAGGTTTTTGTGACAAATATCCTAACAAAGTTTGTTTGTTAAAGAAAAGCATTTATGGTTTGAAACAGGCCAGTAGAATGTGGAACTGTAAGATACATAACTTTTTATCTGAAAATAATTTTGTTCAGTCTAAATGTGAACCATGTGTTTATGTTAAATACACTGATAATGACTTGGTATTAATAGCGTTATATGTCGATGACTTTTATGTATTTTCTAGTCAGAATAGCAATAATAAAAACACATTGGTTTCTATTCTTGAAAGAAATTTTAATGTAAAGAATCTAGGTACTCTAAAAAGTTGCTTAGGCATGAATGTTTCAAGAGATAGAGTTAAAGGTATTTTAAAACTTGATCAAAGTTCATACATTCGTAAATTGCTTGTTCGTTTTGGCATGGAAAACTGTAAGCCTGTTTCCACTCCCATGGAGGTTAACTGTAAACTTAAGAAGTCTGAAGGTAATGACTATTTACAGGATGATGTTTATAACTATCGTCAGCTGCTTGGTTCGATGATGTATCTGTCAGTTTGCACTCGCCCAGATATATCGTATGCTTGTAGCCAGCTTAGCCAATTCAATAACTGTTTCGATAGGACTCATTGGGTAGCCGCAAAACGCATTCTGCGCTATTTGGCAGGTACAATTCATTACTCTTTATGTTTTCATAAAAGTAGGGATTGGTGTTTAAGTGCCTATACTGACGCAGACTGGGCCAATGATATAACTGATCGAAAGTCATATACCGGTTTTGTGATAAAATTAGGTAATGATACAGTTAACTGGGAATCTCGAAAACAAAAATGTGTGGCATTATCCAGTACTGAAGCAGAATACTTAGCCATCAGTGATGTCTGTAAAGATATTTGTTTTATTCAAAATTTGCTTTCAGAAATTGTTCCTAATCATAATAAAAGTTTATCAAATTTAATATTTAATGATAATCAAAGTGCCCAAAAATTATTGTTAGTTAGAGAATATTGTCACAAACGTACAAAACATATTGACCTTCGTTATCATTACATTAAGGACCTTGTTAATAAGAAATTGGTTAATGTTAAGTACTTACCTACGGAAAATATGCTTGCTGATGTATTGACCAAACCTTTAGGTAGAATTAAACATGAAAGGTTTGTTAAAGCTATAAATGTAAATTAGTATTTTGCATGGTTTGAAATGTTAAAGACTGACTGTATTATATAAAATTGGTATAATATTATGTGCATGTCATTCATATTCTTGCTAGATATGTAGAGACTGATAATGCTATAACGTAGAGCCCCCTCAATATAAGATGTAGAGTCTATTCAATGTAGAGTTTTTGGTTTAATTTTTTTTTTGACATTGAGTATTTCAATTGTGTGCCATAAGGGGAAGTGTTGGAGTATGTATGGACACACAATTTAATTGTGACATGAGTGTAGAGCTTTATTTTCACTTGACAATGGCAACACTAGCTTTTTCATTCGCTCTCACTCTTCAATTTCCGTCTATCGGCGCAGGACGTAATTTTGTCTATTTTACCGAAATATAATGTTAATAGTGACTGTATTAATTGTAATAACATTTAAGTTGTGGTGGATTCTTGAGGAATACATTTTACGGCTTATCCCGGCGTTTTTTCTTCGATCTGCACCTCTTCCTACTGTTGTGGTGGTATGAGCGACCACTGTTGACGACCACGAGGCCTACAACAACAATGTGCATGTGTTTTTCTGAATTTTTAAGAATTTTTCAAAAAACACTAAATTAATTACAATAAAACTTTATGGGACCACCTCTGAGCTGCCAGTCAAAAAAGAATCATCAAAATCAATTCATAATTAGCGAAGTGATCGTTTAATAAACATAACAAAATAACACTAAAATTAAAAATTATGAATCACCCCCGACATTCGATTGTTTATAACTTTTAAACGACTGAACAGATTTGTATGAAACATGGCTAAGAACACTCGGGATAAAATTATCTATGACACAAAAAAAACTAAACGAAAATCGTTTCATCCGTTTGGGAGCTACGATACCACAGACAGATACACAGATACACAGACAGACTTGTTAAACTTATAACACCCCTCTCTTTTTGCGTCGGGGTTAAAAAATACAGTCGAATTGAGACCTCTTCCTGTTTTTGAAAGTCTGTGGACCTTTGAGAATAGATTAATGAGACTGCCAAGTTTCTGACCAAATTAATTTTCGCTGAGGTCTCTTCACTTTTTCGCGACCCTTTTCAAAGGTCATCAGTCGAGTTAAGGTCAACAGTAATTAATAAATCCTCTCAGTACTTAACTAACAATCTCAACAAGCGTCTCTAATTGAAGTTAGTGTGTTCATTCACAGAAATCACGAACACGAACGAGTTTTTTTTTATTTTTTTATTATAAGATCGGTTAACTCTTGACCTCAATCTTGACCAAGGTCATAGATGAGGTCGACGATGGAGCGAGTTAACCCAGAAAACGCCTATAAGGCACTGGTACTCCCACGCACCGACGGAACACAGCAAGCTGTTTGGCGTCGGACTTCGGTAGGAGGGTGGTCGCGAACCAGACGGCCCTTTACAGAGCCTACCACACCGCATGAGACCATAGGACAACACCTCAGATTCATAAAAAAATGAGGTGTTTTTGCCTGAGATGGATTAATAGGAGGCAGGTCTCATTTGTGTTTCCTATGTCGCCTCTTACGACACCCACGGAAAGAAATGGGGTAGTGTTATTCTAAGCCGATCACCACACGGCACAGAAAGAATCAGAAGTCACGGCTTCCACGCTGAACTGGGAGTGAAAGAAAAACTTAGAATGTGCCAGCTGCCAAGTCTTCACAGGCATAATGTAAGGGTAGTGATTCGCCCACCATACAGCAAAACCCGCACATCCCTCTTACGTCCTCATACAGGATGCCTAGGAATAGTAAAGGGGTGTCCATTAATTACGTGAGGTGTTTTTGGCGATTTTTCGACCCCCCCACCCCCTCTGGTGAGATGTCGTGAGATTTGGCCTGACACCCCCCTCCCCCCTTTATCTCACGTGAGTTTTATGAAAATGCTTAGTTTTATTGTAAATACGTTAATTGATGATTTATTTAGAAAATTTACATAAGTAATTTGCCTAATTATTTTAAAACTTTTAATAATCGAACAATAAAAAACTGCTATGATTTACCAACTTAAATTTGAAAAAAAAAAGATTGTTCTAATTCAGTCCACGGGAACTCAGAGTGGCTACTGGAACGACATGGTTTAGTTGGTTTGACTTAGCTTTCCCACAATTTAACACTATTTATTTTGGGGGAAAATATTACGTGATATTTTTAGAGACCCCCTCTCTCCCCCACGTGAGATTGAGTGAGATCCGGCCCGACCCCCTCCCCCCCCAAAAACGCCTCACGTAATTAATGTACGCCCCCTAAGCGGCTGGCACATTCTATGTTTTTCTTTGACTCGTCTCCGTAGAAGATATAATAGGATGATATTTATTGAAACTCCGCTCTTTTATCTAATAACTCTAAAATTAGACATGTTGTATCACAGTCGATTGCTTATTATTTTTAAAGGATTAAATCAATTTTTATCAAATATAGATATAGACGGCCGGTTTGGTCGAGTGGTAGTGACGCTGCCTCTCGATCGGCGGGTCCTGGGTTCGATTCCCAGTCGGGGCAAATATTTGTGTAAAAAGCAGATGTTTGTTCTCGGGTCATGGGTGTTTGTATCCGTCTTTGTGTGTTCCAAGGGACCCACGACACAAGGGAAAACCTTAATGTGGGTCTTTGAGTGTTAAGCGTTTAAAAAAAAATAGCTGAGAATCACCTCGATTACGGCAGCTTACAAACAGAAAAACTGCATCGAAATTGATCGATTCGTTTAGGAGCTACGATGCCACAGACAGCTGTACACACAGATACACTCGTCCAACTTACAACACCGCTCTTTTTTTGTCGGAGGTTTCTTACCTCTACATATAAAGAGTAAATTTATAGAAAACAATACAGGGTTACTTTTTATTCAGTACACAAATTTTTCTTACGGTGTCAGTAACGTTGATAGAACGTAAATAAGAAGGAAAACATTTTTTTCCCAAATTTTCAGAATTTGATACCCCTTTTTAACGTCTTAGAGGATAAATTTTGTAAAACGCAGAAACACGGGTGTCACAAATTGTGTTGAAGAGTACTATTACCAAGTTTCAAGTCAATTGTACGAAGTTATTTTTTTTTTTCATACAAATAATTGATTTATTTTCATGCTTCAGACGATCTAGCTTGAAATGTGTATATGAAACGATATAAAACAAAAAAATACGGGTCTGTTAAATTTTCATAAAGTTTACGTACAAAAAATTTGTGTACTGATTAAAAAATAACCCTGCATAAAAGATAGAAAAAATATAAAGAGTAACTTGATGTACTGGGTTTATTGTACTGAAGTCGAACTCCGTCCAGACGACGGTATATCCGGTTCGGCCGGACATCGCCGCGGGCGATTGAATTCAAACCATATTCACACTCAATTTCATCCTGAATTTCATCCTTTGGTTTGCTTTGGTTCAAACAAGCTAATCCCCTAGACCAGGGGTGGCCAACTTGTTTATACCCAAGACCTCCTGTTTACTAACGATCTCCTGTATCAATTACATACTTCTTGAAATCTTAAATGAAACAGCGTAGTTCAGTACACAATCATGAAGTATTTTTTTTATTATATTAAGAGAAAAAACATAAATCTGATCGCGATCGACCGGTTGGCCACCCCTGCCCTAGACCTAAGAAACTTACATTTATTATAATTATAACACCTTTATAAATGTACGTTTGTAATTAAAAAATAAACGTATAGTTGACATGACTGCCATGAGTCTCGAATTAATTAAAAAAACTGTTTTTTAAGAAACAATAAATAAGTAAGCGAAAATGGTAAGTTGTTTCCGATATTTTTTTTATACATTGTCGAAGTTTTAGTTTAATTTTTTGTGGTAAGGCCACGGGGATTAAATTACTTTTTTATTTCAGACTTATAAAGAAACATATTTTTTCTTCTTGTTGCAGCGACTCTTAGAAGGACACGAATATTATAGAATACGACAGATTCCAATTTTATAGAATAGTAATTAATAATAGATTGCCGATTTTTCTCAACCTTTATTTTGTTCATAATTTATCTGATTGAACAGCTGTTACTAAAAATTTTATTTAAAACCTTGGCCATATTACAGAGGTTTTGAGTAAAATTAATACATATTTACTTACTTTGGATTTATTTACTGAACGCAAAACTCAAATATAGCTCGTTTCATCTGTTACCCGGTTCATTGGCTAAATGCTGTACTTACCTTTATCACAGTTAAAACTTTCAATAAACTAAGTATGATGAAAATTTTGAAAAATTTGTATTTCCGAGAAAAATTAAAAAAAAACATTTGTATAAAAAATTCAGTTTACCAAAAAATTTTTTATAAAAAAACGGCAATTTCATAGGTTAAGACCTATTAATAGGTCCATGAATTTTTCAAGCGGTGAAAGCTGACAGAATAGAGAATGCACGAAATGCCCGATCCAAATTCGTGCTGACAGATATCAGCCGGCCAGAATATCAAATCGGACCAAGCGAATACACGGTTTGTAGTGTTGGTAATATAAATCTTGATTCGGAACGTACCCGGTGGAGCTATGACGTCACACACACGACGTCATACCCTTTAACACGCAGCTCGATCGTGTTTTCATGAATACGGCGCACGTATTCATGAATGAAAGTGTTACACGAAAAGGAGAAGCGATGGTTATTGCTGTATTCATAAAAATGCTGTAAGTACCTTTTTGATTTATAAAATAAACATGATAAAATGTATTAACATGGCCTATGTTATCTTTTTTGTTAGTATTTTTTTATACGTCGCCAGCGAGAAGCACTGTCAGTATCACCTGCTGACCTGGTGATTGTATATGTTCTTTTTTTTTACGACTTCGAAGTTTACGCGACTGGATGTTACAAAAATACCTTTGAAAAACAAAACTTTTAAAGGTTCTGAATCCGTCTAACAAAGCCATGTTTAAGTTTTTTTTTTTTACAGAAAAAACTAATCAACTGTAGCTCTACTTCAAGAAGTTTGTAGTTAGTTAGTTTGTCATATTCTCTTTGTGTTTGTTTATTAGCTTGTCCGACTGTATACTAGAGGTGTCGCACACTTTTGGATTTAATTATCGATTTTCTTTAATTTTTTTGGGGTTTTTGAAGTTTTTGAAAAATCGATTTTGTTAACAAAATGGCAAAATGGCATCACTATGGGCATTGGGCACCATTTTCCATTCCAAAGAATCAATTTAGGCCGCTAGGTTTTGTATACAGGGTGTAATTAAACACTCGTAACAGTTCAGACACAAAATGTAAATTGTTAAATGAATAAATAAATGAAATTAAATGAAAGTGTCTTCAAGTTTTGGCTAACGTAAAAGCTCCTCAGTTAAGAGAGAGAGAGAAGACTAAACACCCCCTATAGAATAGAACCAGGGAAATGAAACCAATTTTCAGAGGAATGGCTCAAGAGAAATAAGAAATCCTTGTAGTTTATACTTAATGTTGCTGCTTCTTGATGGAACTCCATATTAATCATCTTCATTCAATATCATCTGAAGATGATGTAATTGAAACCAGTCGCATAAAAATATGAATTAAATAATATATAAGTGGAACTAGTGTAAAAATCATGTCTTTCATTGGTACTTTTTTTTTTACCAGCCCATATACGTCTCCACCGAGGGGTACGGGCCTGCCTTCGAAACACGAAGGGGATTTAGGCCATATTCCACCACGCTGGCCCAATGCGGGTTGGTGGACCGCTCGTCTTTAGAAAATCAATTTTCTTGGACGGGCGGGTTTTATCACGATGTTTTCCTTCACCGTTGAGCAAGTGATAATTAGAAATCCGTACATAAATCCGAAAAGACGAATTTAGTGGTACAGGCCCGCGCCAGGATTTGAACCCGCGACCTTCGGATGACAAGTCTGGCTCATTACCAACTGGGCTATCACCGCTTGTACGTTGTTTACATGTTTTAAAATAAAACGGCACGGCAAAATTGTATTACCATAAAAAAAAAACATTTATTCATAATTATTGTTTACAAGTAAAACTAAGCATTATTAATTTAGAGCGAAAATAACATAGGTGCCTGAAGTAGGTTAACTTAATACCTGTCTCTCGGGCATTGCCTCATATGTAATAATAATACTAGAAGCTGAGAACATAGGGAGCAATGGCGGTGGTTTTGAAGTGCCTTGCCGTGCCGTTAGAATTATAAAAGGCCCTCTTAATGTATAAAATTGGTAGTCCTGACTCACTTTCTTATCAACGCCCTGCCCAAGCCTTGGACTTAAAAAGCTGATTTTGCACAAATTTTCCTTTTATAATGGAGGCAAGGTATAAGGAAAGGTTTTACGAAATTCCCACGGGAAAGAAGTCCCGGACATCCTCTATCTATACTAATATTATAAAGCGGAAAGATTTGATTGTTTGTTTGTTTGCATTGCTCAGAAACTACTGGACCGATTTGAAAAATTCTTTCACCATTTGAATCCTACATTATCCGTGATAAACATAGGGAACATGATTTTCCCGAATTCCCGCGGGAACGAAGTCCCGGGCGGAAAGCTAGTTAATTTATAAACTGGATGGAAAAGGCGTTTTCGTGGGCGTAAGGCTGACAACCCATCACCACCTACTCGTGCTCTATCTAATGACCCTTACAATTTAAATCACACGTGGCTTCATATGAACCTCATGATGCAGTGGGGTATACAGGGCTTTAGGTATCTCTCTTACAACCTCTCGGGTGGTAAATCAGTCCATGAAACTGAACAACTTTCCCGAAGGAACATAGGTCAAAATACGAAAAAAAAATTGGATTTAGGCCATAGTCCAAGTAAATTAGGAAGAAAATTATGCGAAAAAAATGTATCCCGATGCGGTGCCTACTGCCTACTTTAGAGTGACTTATAGCGGTTATTGTAAGGTTTTATATCGACCAGAATATTTCAGTTAGTGATACCAGCACCACCACCAGTTAACCCGCCACGTAAATAAAAAGAACATACGTAAGGTAAAGCAAATGTAAAACATGTAATACAGAAATTTAGAGATTTAAATAAAAATGGTATCAAATAATAAATCTCCAAAATAACACTACTAAAAACATTCTCCGAATTATGCTAAAAAAGAAAACTAAATCAAAATTGCATAACAGGAATCGGAGTTAGAGTGATGAGATGTGAAGGACAGAAAAATATTATGTTTAATTTAGACACAGATAGCAGGACTACCTACATGCATGTACGTGCCGACTGCTGGTTTACAGACAGATCAACATCTATTTCTGGTAAAAATAATTAAAATCTAGGTCCTTAAAACTAAGACGTATCGTTAGCTGATGATGACTGATGACTGTCGTTGGGATTCCTTGGATCGTGATCGGATGGTGTCAGGAATATGATCACGAGCTGTTGGGTTAGAATTTCTTCCTTTTTTGGGGTAATTATAAAAACACAGAGCCAAAACAAAGGCGCAGAGCTATAGAATCGAAATAAAAATAATGCAAATAAGAAACCAATAGCAAGATAACTTACTTTTATTCAGTTGAAATTACTAAATTTATTATTTTTCACTGTTTAATATTTTTATTCTTCTTTCGAATGAAATGTCGCGAAAAAGGACTACAATCAAGTTATTAGAATCATGTATTTCAATTAAGTCAATTGCATCATAAAACCAACATTTTCAGAGAATGAAATAAGTCATTTCGGAAAACAAACAAAGCCGAAAAGGGAATTCGAAATTGAAAATTGAAAGATTGAAGAGATTTCATTAAACTCACAAAGGTTAACCAAAAAGATTTCATGCAGTTAATACTGCACTACCCCGTCAGGGATTAAATGCGTGAAGAAATAAATTAATGGAAAAGGCCGCGGTGAAAAAGCAGCAGTCTATTCTACATTCAATTATCCGGATAAAGGCGGATAATAGACACTCTACTCTTATCCAATTTACTCCTGTCGAAACCGGTTAACTAGCCTGAAGCTGGGATTTCATTTGCGACCAGTATTTGCAGAAATTCTTTGAAATTTTAAAATAGCGTTATTAATAGAAAAGCTCAGCATCAGGAATTGTGGTATGAGCAATATGAGCCTTAACAATAAGCGTTTATATACGAATGATATGAATGTAGGTATAGATAGTGCGGGGAGAGGACCAATAAAAGGAGAGTGGATCTAAGTAAAAATAAATAAATGCCTTAGAAACTTCATTCATTCCTAAGGACTAAGTACTCCCGGTTTTCTTGTGTTTTCCTTACGTCTTGGGTTGTCTGGAAGACATCGCCGCCCTTGCACACTTTTGGTTGTAAGTTTGTATTGTAGGTTTTGTCTTACCTTTTTAAGTATATAATAAAGTATTTATCTATATAAGGTCCTAATTTATTAGTCACTTACCTTCTAAGGCGTTATTGTATAGGTTGATAGTATTCCAAAAAACAACATAAAAATTAATTATCTGAAAATTAAATTTTGTAAAAAAATAAAAAATGAATTTTCCATTTAAAGATAAAGGAATGGTTCTCTTTCGATTATAGCCGTCCACTCCCCGCTCGCCCGCTCTACTACTGCCATTATTATTTACGTTTGAATGGATGGGTTTATTCAACATAAGTAATGAAAAAATATCATAACAAAATTTTTCAAGACCTTTTAAATTTAATATTATGCTTTTGTTTTTTGACTCAAATGATATATTTTGACCTACACAATAACGTGTTAAAAGGAAAGTGACTAATAAATTAGGACCTTATATATCTATCTTTGGGACAAAAAAACTACAAAAATTCTAAAACGCAATCGATTCTGTGTCTCCCACATTAGAGAAAAAAATCTTAGCTACATGACAAACAAACACTTTTTCGAATATTTCCTCCGTCTCCTACAGGAATTTTTAGAATTCCTTTGTAACATAATTACCGAGGGAGAGCTCATGCGAAATTTTATAGAGTTCTAACTCCTAAGCTTTGGCTGTGCGTTGATTGTATTGTATGTATAGAGTTCAGATTTTTTTTTCACATCAGTAATTGTATCAAATCTTTTTTACTCAGTTGCGGAACAATTCATTAGTTACCCACATGATTACACAAAGATTAATCTAATATGTATTAAAGAGATTGGTTTCATTCTAACAAAGTGGTTTGCGAAAGCGATCTCTAATTAGTATCTTAAATCGAGACGGCTTCAATTACGAGTGCTCGAGACGTTTCTCGTGGAAATAGATCGGTATTCATTAGCAAGGGATTGATGTTACCTTGCCGATCATCGTTACAATTCTGTCTTGAAATTCAAAGTTATCAATGATTGTTAATTTTGCCCTGAAGCGGCTGGTACACACTGCCGAACAGCAATATCGAAAATAATAGGTCTTTACCTATGAAATTGCCGATTCTTTCTCAAGCTTTTTATTTTGTTCATAATTTATTTGCTTGAACAACTTTTACTAAAATGGTTTTTTAAAACCTTGGCCATATAATGGAGATTTTGAGTAAAATAATACAAATTGACTTCGGATTTATTTACTGAAAGTGAAACTCAAATATGGCTCGTTTCATCTGTTGCCCGTTTCGTTGACTATTTTTTCTGTACCTTTGTTACAATGTCAACTTTTAGTGAACTAAGAATAATTAAAATTAACTTAATGCTGTCCAAACCTTCCTACAACATTTTGTTAAATTTGAATTTCATATTCTCGAGAAAAATCCAAAAACGTTGGTATGAAACATTCAGTTTTCCAAAAATATTGTATGAAAAACGGCAATTTCATAGGTAAAGACCTATTGTTTCACTAACTAGTCAATTTGGAGACGTAAAAGAAATTGGAAGAGGTGGAAGCACAAACTGAAAAGGCTAGGTCCTTTATAAACTATATGATTAAATTGGAAGAGGTGGAAGCACAAACTGAAAAGGCTAGGTCCTTTATAAACTAGATGATTAAATTTTTACGCACAAAGTACTTTTATACAAAATAAAAATCGACGAGTATTATTAATCCCTACTAATATTATAAATGCGAAAGCGAAAATAACTCTGTCTGTCTGTTTATGCTTTCACGCCTAAACTACTAAACCGATTTTGATGAAAGGTACAGAGATAGATCAGACCTTGGGAAAGGACTGGGCACGATATAACCTGTAGTCCACGTGGCCCGAGCCGCGGGCGGAAAGCTCAGTTTCAGTTTAAAGAATCTTATATCATTTACATGAGAAAAGGGTTAGTTAATGATAGTAATTTTACACAGGCAAGACAATATAAATTTAAGAGCGGTTACTACTTAGTAACTAATAAATGATTCGATACACAACCCATTCACCGCCACGCTCATTTTTTTTTGTCCCTGTACGTCACGCCACTATTTTGCTAGTGAAGGGAATACTTTATATCGATATCTAGTTAAAACGCTTTACTGCTCTAGGGGACAGAAATATCATAGAAATAGGCAAGTAAAAATGGACGCTTTAAAGACGCTTTTGGCGGTGAAAGGGTTGAAGCTGGGGCAGGGCATTCAGTTTTATAGACACGAAAAGCTTATGCGTCTCCATGAGTTAAATGTTCTCCTTGTGGCAAGTCGTTCACTCATCGGGCCTTTGTATAATACGAAAACGGCACGGCAAAATTGTATTACCATTGCCTCCTACGCACTAGTGATACTAGAAGCTGGGAACATAGAAGGCAATGGTAATACAAATTCTGTCATGCCGTGCCGTGCCGTTCGAATTATAAAAAGGCCTATTTCCCTCCGCAGTTTATATTCACGTCTTTCAGATTATGTTTCGCTAACAATATCAAAGCCAGTAATATTTTAAATCACGTTGGACTCGACAACGATAATTGCCAATCAACTCTCCATTCCTGCAATAAAAGTCAGTGAAAAAGTTGAGAGGAAATGGTAAAGAAATTAGATTTTTACACTTTGAGAGAGATTTTCTCAAAGGAACCGACTTAATAAACAGCTTATTGCTAGAATCAGATAAAGATAAACTTATTATACTCGTAGTACTGTCCGTATAGACATTAAAATAACGAAAAAGGTTACCGTGTGCCGTAATATGTATTTATAGCGCCTAAGATACTAAATCTAAGTTTTAAAGATCGGAACCTGTTTTCCATATTTTTCTGGGTTTTTTCCGATTGTCGTTTTCGACAGCTTTGTTCGATTACGGCAGATAATAGATGTAAGAACATGGAAAGTCGCCATACACATTATTTTTCAACACATTCGCTCATAAAGTGGGTCTTATGTCATTGTTTTAAGGTTCATAATGATACGTTTTACCCAGCGCGTGCGTAATAAAAATAAAACACTAGTACGTAATGGGTTTTTTTCTTAATTTCAGCAAAGAGATCAGATCTTATTTTTTATTTAAAATTAATTATAAATAATAAAATATTTGTAAATAAAATATAATTCCACTAAACTATTTAAAAACAGAAAATTATCATTTATGTATGCTAAAACGGTACGGTATAGTTCAGTATTTTTTATTATTTGGCTGTATGGCATACTTGTCAATGTGAATCTCATTTTGCGAGCGAAAAAGAAAAAAATAATCGCGCCTCTTTTCAGATGTTTTCACTTTGTTTTCACAAACGGCATTTTTATTCATCAGATTGTGTTTATTGTCAGAAATACAACACAAAAAATGTCTTCTTCAAGTGCAGAACAGGAAACCTACGTGGGTACAATATCAAAAGAAAGTGTAGGTATATTTATTTATTTCTTCGCGAATGTGTTGAAAAATGTCGTATGACACGCGTGCGCATTGCATATTACATTCTCGGCTCGGGCTCTAAACTCGCCTCTAACGTGATATCCAACTTAGCACACTTGTATCATAATCATAATGTACAGTCAACGGCACATCAGGTTACTACAAACTGTCATATTTCCCCAATGTATAGTAAACTCTATTGCTTGGACATAAAATTGAAAATCGATCGAAGATATTTGAGAGTTTTGGATAGCATGATGTGCTGTTGACCCAGTACTATAAGATCAGCTGAAATCAAGCCATTTTTATAATATTTTTTTTTCGAAGTTAATAGGTTTTTGTACAAAATTATTTCTGCAAAAAACCGTTTCTACAGCCGCTTTAGATTTTAAAACTCATTTGAGATTTTTGATTTGTCACTACAGGTTACGGCGGGTTGCGATCTTTAGCGATTCCGCCCGAGACTTCGTTCCCGTGAGAATTTGGGAAAATTATGTAGTCTATGTGTTAATTCAGGATGTCAGCTACCTCCTTACCAAATTTTATCAAAATCGGTCCAGCCGTTTGTGCGTGAAAGAGGAACAAACATCCATCCATGCTCACAAACTTTCGCGATTATAATATTAGTAAGGATGTTATAGTATCTTTAGTTGCGTTTTAAATAAACAATGTATCATACATAACGGTAATCTTTTTCGTAACTTAAATGTCAACGGCTGACAGTTCTATTACGGATTCGTTTCACAACAATTTTGCTTCCTTCATTTTCAAAGACTACCTACAGCTCACAGGCGCGAGTTGGAGATTAACTTGTTGCTTGCATTGTCTATTTACATCAACTAAATTTACATAGACTTTTCTTCGTAATTTAAATGTCCACAGAAGACAGTACTACAAGAGAAGAAGTCGACATATAGCCTATTAAAGAATGCGACTCAGACTCTGATCTATACTTAGTAGCAGTCGTCTTTGTCATTTTGATAAGCAATACTTAAGTATAGATCAAGACTTGAGTCTCCTTCCGTGATACGGGCCTAAAACGTTGTTAAGACGATGTTATTTTACCGTTTGCGCTGGTCAAAATTTTCAATCCGTATCGAGATTGAAAATTCTTGTTGTATGATTTTTTTGGTTCAGTTGCCGCGATTTTTCCACCACTCATTTTTAAATTGATCGCTGCCGTGCTCGCCAGACTGGAAGGCAAAGAAACGAGTGGACTAACTAAATCTTTTGCGTTAGCTAGATTGTAATTTTATTTTTATTTTATTACTAGTTTTCCGCCCGTGGCTCCGCCGGCATGGACTACAGGTTATATTGTGCCCAGCTGTGAGATAAAATGTAGCCTATATCCTTTCCTAAGGTCTAATCTATCTCTGTACCAAATTTAATCAAAATCGATTCAGTAGTTTAGCCGTAAAAGCGTAACAGACAGACATATAGAGTTACTTTCGCATTTAAAATATAACTAGCTGTCCGCCCGCGACTTCATTTCCGTGGGAATTGTCCCGGTGGATTTTAATTTTTTTTAAATGTAAACCTGGTCGCGATAATGAGGAACACAACAAAAAAAGAACTTCCAAATCGGTCCAGCCGTTCTCGAGTTTTGCGCTTAGAAACAGATTTAGTGATTCATTTTTATTGATATAGATAGATATAGTAGGGATTTTACTACTATCGATTTTACTTTTTGGGATTTTTACTTTTATCGTATAGTATAGTAAAATTATAAAGCGATAACAGCGATAACTTGATAATCTAAGAAGTATTACAAGCCCACACTGAACAGCGGAAGTCCTACTGCAATATTAATTTCGCATTTCGAAGGCAGCCTCAATATTAGCGACTCTAGACCAGCAATCTCGCTTTTGCTATTTGAATTAGAATCTGTGCAATGATTAAAAAATATCTATTTCCGAACTCTTTATCGTGCAATGATGGCTTTGAGTGGGTTATCTCCTGATTTCCTGAATCTTTATCTCTAGATATTTCAGAATTAGTTAAAATTAGAAAATAAGGAAATTCGTAGTGAGATTAAAAAGAGCACCCTCTTGCCTCTTCTTCTCTGGGGAAGACTGCACCTTTGCGAATAGGCGTAGAGTCAAAAGAGTCAAAAGAACGAATATATATGTGTATTTAAATCCTTTAATTATATAAAGCTTAAAACTTTCAGGAAAACATTGATTAAAAGTTCTGAGATGTTTTATTTCCGAGGATTCATTAGGGCCCCGATTCTGTAACTTCAGTTGTGATCGATGGAATGGTCGCCATTATATCCGTTCTGGTGGCGAGATTGAGAACTATCCAAATTTGATACATCTAATGACGGCAGCTTTGACAAGTGGCGCCACCGCTAACTGAATTTTCAGTTGCTAGGTAGTTTGCAACTTTACGTTCGGTTGGCAGTGGCGCTGCTGGTCGGGGTGGTTTTCAGCAAGTATATGAAAATTAAATAGTTCTCAATCTCGCCACCTGAATAGATAAAATGGCCTACATTCCATCGACACACAACCTGAAATTACAAAAAATCGGCAGAGTACTGAAAAATGTTACTCGGATATCCAATAATTCAAACGGAAATTTCAAGTAAATACAAAGTTATATATTCTTAGAAACTTCTGGAACGTCGTTATAAAATAGGAACTAGTTTTCCATTCGGAATTTCTTTTTGAATGATTCCAATCATTACTTATTGTTGCGATTTATTTGAAGATATATAAAGTTTGAAGTAAAAGAAGATAAACCAAAATAATTGGCGCAAAATCTTATAAAATATTTTTTTATAATATTAAGCGTGGCCCAAAATCTTAAGTTCTTTTATGAAAGAACATTTTTAATTGGGATCTGACAGGCAAGTTAAAAAATATGTTGAAAAAGAATGCCGATTTCATTCATATTTTAGCCATCCCGAATAAAAAATTAAGACAGCTTATGAAACAAAAATAAAGACAATAAAAAATCATTAAATTAAGTCAGAGGCCGTTGTGCGGTTTTAATACTCTGACACTAGGGTTAGCCAAGTTCGCCACACACTTGACTACACTTACACAATAAAAAGATCATATAATATGTAAGTACAATGAACAATGTTAATTTAGGTGCATACAATTTTCTAGTGCATTTTGCGGTGTTGGTGGTAAATGTCGTATTATTGTAACGGGTAAAGGTCGAGCTAAGGACGGGCATCAAGGTATAATCAACAATAGCCAACACTAACAATTTTTGAACTGTAAACATATTATCGGTTAACAAGATTTACGTTTAAAAACGCGAGAGACAAAAAAAAACGGCCAATCGAGTTTCAGAAATCAGAACGTACCGCGACACAGGGGGGTACCACCTAAGCGAAGCTGATGCTGAGTGAACGAATGGAATGTTGGTTGTCGATGCTTTATAAGAAGACCTTGATTAACGATATGAATCAAACACAGCAATGTACATCATTCCATTCGTTCTTCAGCTTCGCTTAGGTGGTAGCCCCCTGGTTTGACCTAGTGCGAGGTAACGTGTATTCTGCATAAGCGATAAACAAATGAAATTTTTACCTTTTAAACCGACTTCAAAAAAGGAGGAGGTTCTGTGTTCAACTGTACGTATTTTTTTTAATGTATGTTCACCGATTTCTCCGCCAATTATGGACCGATTTTCAAAATTATTTTTTGTTCGAAAGAGTATACTCTATAGGTGGTCCCATATAAATTTTATAGAAAATGATTCAGCACTTTTAAAAAAATAAACAAAAACAAAAAATACTACAAACCAGAACATCATCTAAATAAATGAGTTAAATTTTCGTTTGTGGTTATCTGCTAAAAGGCATAGTAGTCTGCAAAAAATACTAGTTATCTACTTTATGCGAACTGTTGTTGGGATTGAAGTCGGTGACTCATACGTTTTTTTTACTTGAAAATTATCACCTTTACCTTTAACCATATTTCCAAAAGTTGATGTTTCAAAGTCGAATCACTTTTAAACTCAATTTTACTGCGAGTTTTCGTGCTTCAAAAACAGCCTTTAGGTGTTGTAAAAGTGATAACAAGTTTTAATTGAACTAGAGAAAAAAACAAAATACTGGAATCTCAAAGGCAATATTTTATAATACAGCTCGAAAAGGTTGTAAAATGGAGGCTGTAATAGCTTGAAAGTAAAATTTCCCCCATTAGTGTTTTTATTTATCGTTTATTAATCAAAAATCTATTGCAGCACAAAGAGAATTCTCGTCATTTTTGTGATATTCGTAATTGTCAGGACGACGTTTGTATGAAAGAATCATATAAAAAATTTGATGATAAAATTATCTAAATAATTAAGTGAGGTTAAAGTTAAAATGCCTTTATTTCATAGAACGGATGTTAATTAAAATTAGATCTTTTAACTCTCGCTTATTTTCATTTGCAAAAGTAGTTTCTTGCTTATTCCTCTGGGAAGAATAGGCAAGAAACTCCGACGGATGCCCTTTTTATAAGTCATAGGCGTCCTCTATTTACCTTAGCTTTTCGCCCGGGACTTCGTTCCCGTGGGAATTTCTTCATAAATTTTCCAATATTTTTAATAGTTATTCTGCTATTCGGGACCGCAACAAATCAAAAATCATGAAAATCTGTCAATCCGTTCTCGAGTAATAAGTGTTCGGACAAACCCGACTTTGTTTTATTTATTTATTAAGATAAGATAAATGAAAGTCCTTACCTGACAAATTCTGATAGAGAAGACTGATCAAAGCGGGGTGCATACAAATTATAACCCTATCGTCTATGACATAGAAACCTAATTAGCTTAACTGGAGTCGGGATTCCTGAGGGAAATATACTTGCGTCACATGCAATGGCTTGCGCTTATTTAGATTGCTTGCGAAGAAAATATGATGTGTAACTTCTATCTTCGCTGGCATTAAAATGTTATAAATGCGAAAGTAACTCTGTCTGTCTGTCTGTCCGTCTTTCACGCCGAAACTACTGAACCGATTTTGATGAAATTTGGTACAGAGATAGATTAAAGCCTGGAAAAGGACATAGGCTACATTTTGTCCCACAGTTGGGCACGATATAATCTATAGTCCACGCGGGTGTAGCCGCGGGCGGAAAGCTATTATAATATACTTTATTTACACACAGTGACATATATTACGATAAACAGAACATAGTGTACAACAGGGCGGCCTTATTGCTAGGTAGCAATTTCTTCCAGGTCTTTCCCGAGGGAAACAACATTAAATTCTCAATAAAACAAGTCGGTTTACAACACAAGATGAAAGAAAGGTGATTTAGACATTGACAATATAACCTTATGGCGTAATCAAAGACAATGTAGTTAACGTTGTAACATTTTAAAGATCGCAATAAACACGACGACAGGAAGATCCCACCTTGACTCCAATATAGAGTTGCATCGAATCCTAAGTATTGTAAGACTCGAGGAGAGAGGTTGAGGCCAAGTAAGAAACAGATAATGATAACTCTATCAGCCTCCTACCTGCAAATACATATATATATATATATATATATATATATATATAACTTCCATGCTGGACTGAGAGTGAAAGAAAAACTTTGAATGTGCCAGGCTACCGTCCTTCCTACGTACTTCCTAGTAGGTAAGTAGGAAGTACTCTTCTGTAGGAAGACTAGGTAGGCAGAGTATCAGTGGTTCAAGCGAACCACTAGATGCCACGTTTGTCACAAATTGTGAGGGTTATCAGATAGAATAGAAAAAATCTTTTTTTTTTTAAAAGGACATTCAGGATGTCACTTAAAACGGAATGTCACTTAAAACGTCACTTAAGATGGAACAAGTTGTGTAATGGTGAGAGGTGGTCAGCCTTTCGACCAATATACAGCAAAGCCCTCGCATCCCACTTACAGTCTCTTACTGTATACTTGGGAAGGATAAGTAGCTGGCACATGCTAAGTTTTTCTTCCACTCCCAGTCCACCATTGAAGTATTAATGTTTTCTTGCAAATAAATACTATTCTATTCTATCATGCCGCATTAACAACGCAGTCGGCAATCCTCCCTTGCAAAGGTCAGTACTTCATTACCATATGAAGAGCGTCTCGCCTCAGTGTGGCCGGCCTTGCCTTGTGTCATATATTGATAACTTAATTTGAATTTACGCTGTAACTAAGTTTAACGTGTAGAAATTTGATACCGGTTTCAAAAGGGACTTTCTGATCAGATTTTACGAAATATGCAGCGCTATAAAAGCTGTTATCACTATTTCGAGTTTACTATTTTCTTTTAGTTTAAGGAACGTTGTTTTGTAATAAGGTGTTCTTTCAATTTAAGCGCTGACAAAATGCGTAAATGGCGGAAAAATTATAAAAATTAGAGTAAAAAATGTAATAAAAGAAGCTGTTAAATAAAGTAAGCAAAGTAAAACAAGCAAATTAACTACATGCCAAATGTTGCTGCAAGAAAACTTTTAAACATAGAAAGGGAAAAGAATGGAATTTCTTCGCCACCTCCCATTAAAGAAGATGTTTAAATATTTGGGGATGGTGTAAAAAAATATCTATAAGAAATATGGTGCCGATTAGTGATTTTTTTATTGAAATAAATATTAATGATGTAATGGGAACACTGTATCCTTAGGAAATTAAAATTCACAAAAAAGTCCAACATGTTAGAAGTTTCGTCATTCTCAATCATAAATCATAGCTGTAATATATCATAAAGTTCTAGAAAACGTTTTAAGAGTTTTACGATTTAACGATTACGGTTAAGTCAGTAAGCTGTAACTTACTTTGTTGTATATTGCTTTTCATCCGAAGACCCACATAGCCTTCTTTGAGACTTCCATGCAAAACATCTAAGTATGGGCTAGGAAAATTAGCTAAACATGGAAATATTTCGATAACTGTAAACTTCTTTCTCGATGACATAAAATATTGTTAGTTATAACTAAAATAAACAAAATTAAGCAAATTAAATTTCCGCATCATTATAAAAAACTGAAAAATTTAATTTTCTACTCATTTTGATTTCAGTAAAGCGGCATAATATTTAACTTCGTAAAAGTGCCTCTATTATAATATAATGCTTGCATTCCAGTCTAAGAAATTAAAATTAAACTAATTAATCATTCAGAATTATCATTTATAAAGAATGTTCAGTAAGTTACGGATTTTTTGGCTTATCTGATCAGAAATTATAGATAACTACATTTCAACAGTTTATTCTGAATAGTATATTGTGTATGTTAATAAACTAATAAAAATTAAGCAGATTCTCTTTGCAGAATTCAACAGTTACGAATATTTGTAGTTTTAAGAAAACCAAAATTCATAACTACTCTAAAAGTTTTTAATTTATGCCTTAAAAATATAATTAGTACTATAAGAGACAAATTAAGCAAAAAATGTCTACGATTATTCATCAATTGATATTTTTTCTTAGTTTTGTTTCAATATAAACGGTATCGTATGCAGAATAAGGTCGTAATTTCATTGTGTCCCAACTCCCAACCGTACGTCTACTGTCACGGTCACGAGACGCGCGCTGTTTTATAAAATTTGTTTCTAATGTATGGATGGCTACTAAACGTAAAGAGAAAAATATTGTTTAGCATTGGGGTGCTTATATATATATACAGTAAAGTAGTCAAAATAAAAACGTTTTGTTCTTTTTGCTTCCCAAGAATATTGAAAGATATAAAGAATATTAAATATTCTTGATATTGAAGAATATTTATTATTACCTATTTATTAGTCGGCAGATCTAGTTAGGTAGTTAATTATATTCGTAGATGAGACCTGACCGGAGTTTCGCCGTTACAGATTTATTTTATGTATAATGTCAATGACCTTAGATATCGTTCAGTGTAAAAAGACCTACCAGTAAAGTGATTGCCTACCAATACAAGCTTAGCATTATGTTGGTAATTATTTAAACACCTATGATTTAGAGCAGAGGTTCCCAAACTTATTTCGTCTAACGCCCACTTTGAAAATCTGTTATTTTGTAGCGCCCCCCATTTTTTTTCACCATAAAACCTCATTAACAAATTAGACTCATTTAACGAAATTGGATTTAAAACAACATTGAAAGATAATTAAAAAAATATATTTATAAAGCCAAAAAATGCGGGTTTTATTTCAGGCAGACTTTTTACACTGAACGATATGTAAGGTCATTGACGTTAAACGTAAAATAAAATATTGTCATTACATTGGACACAGTATTCTCAGTATTCTGTGCCACTCGCTGAAGCAAAGGTGCTAGGATGGCATTAATCTCGCGAACGATATTTTCTTTAAGCGCTATGATGGTCGTCAGGTTGGTGCGCAGTAAAGACTAGATGGTATCCTAATATCGGCAGAAAATAATCGTTCAGCTCATCGCATTTAACAACATCTGCGCCCCCTAATTTTTTCTGGGCCCCTTATTGCCCCCCTCCAGGCCTCCAGTTCCCACTATGGGGCGTTATCGCCCACTTTGGGAAACACTGGTCTAAAATGACAAAATAAGTTAATAGCATCTAGTAAAAGGCGTGAGGATGAAAAGTTTTTATCAGTTTCTGAAGATAAGCTACAACACCACAGCAGGTGCAGAGCTGTCTACACCAATGTACGATGTATCAAAAGTGCGGAAAAAAACAAACCGACGACGAAGCTGAGTTCTGTTCAAATGGTAGCTACATTTGATTACCAAAAAGAGTGTCTGTTGTGCAAGGAAGATGCTTCGGAGGATTTTATTCGAAACCAGATTAAAAAGCACCAAGAAGATAGGATTGTGATTTGCAGAGTATCAAAACAAGGAACCGGTGAAACGATTATTAGTTGTTGTTATATGATAAATAGACATTATATAAGTTTTTGTATGCTTTACGGATAATATCAATGTCCAAAAGTCTAAATGTTGTAGTGAAACAACGTGTTCAATTCTCAAAATGAAACATTAAGACAGTTGGTTGCATAAAAACATACTAGTAATTGTTAATAATTCTTATACAGGGTAATTTTTTATCACTATCCAAATATATCTTACGTTGATAGTGATTAGTAACGTTGATAGAACGTAAATACGAAGAAAAAAATTGCATAACAAAAACGTTTGTAATCTTATGAACATCAATCACTTTGCTTTTAAGACCTACAAACCTTATATGTTGTCTGCTTATCACAATGAACATAATAATATTTTTATTTTTATAATTCCATACAGAAAACTGAGAGCTTACAAGCAAATATAATCAAAGAAAGAACACTACCTTCCCAAATTATGTTTCTCATATTATAAGAAAAAAAATATCTGTACATTGGACAGCAGGTTAAGCTATACACAGGGGTATCTTGCGCGTTAGTAATAACGTCTAGTTTTCAACTAAAATGTGAAACTTGATGTACTGTCCACTGTACATGTGAAAGTATAATGTAATATATGTTAACCCGATTGAAAACGTTTTGGGTGTTTTAAAAAATGACGTTGCTAGCCGCAATATCATATAAAATGATACTTAAATTATGCCCATTTTAAATCAAGCTTTTGATCGAATAAACATGTAAAGATGTCTGGTCCATTACCTGTCAGGATGTGGAAAAAATTGAAGACGAATACATGGGATACTGTGATCTTTATTTCAGTTTTAAAATGTTGGTCATGGTCATACATCAGACTCCGAATCAGATATTTCTGAAACGAGTGATTGATGACAATTTAAAATATTGTGATTTCTAAATAAGTTCTGTATAACTTTTCCACGTAGGTATTTCATTAAATACTATAATTACACCCTATTATAAAAATACTAATATAATAGTTTAGTAAGTAACCGAACCTAAAAATAAAAAAAATATAAAAATGAAGTAGAGCATATTTTCCTTTGACTTTTACGCTCTCTACTGATTAGTCTATCTATATTGTAGTGTGCGCGAGCACTTATATGTAATTATATGTAATTAGCACTTATATGTTTTAAGTAGAAACAAGACATTGTCTATCTTTATTTATTAATTTATTTTTTTATTTAAAAAAAATATTTTTTATTATTTTATTAAAAGTAGTATTTTTTAAATAAATTTTTTTGCAATAAAAAAAGTTAATTATTTTTTTTTCAATTTAGTAGGTAAGTTAAGGCCAATTAATGCATTAATGACCTCAAACTAATTTATACTTATTTTTTGTAAGTAAAAGAACATCTTAGTTAGAATTTCATGTTTGATGAATTAGCGCCGTTTTTTCGGAAAAAAGCAACAACTTTGTGAAATTAATGCCCAAGCAAACGTTTTATACCTCGTTAGAAAGCAGATTAAGTGTACAACTTTTCAAAATAATGGTCTAGTGTAGTGTCATACGTTTTTTTTACAGCAGAATTTTTCAAAGTTTTGGTTTTTCCGAACAAAAAACAGAAACTTGGGAATCTTTATTTTTTCCAAAATTCCTGAAAGTTTCTAGGTACAAATAATGCATTTAATAACATTGGTAAACTATCCAGCTTTAATATACAGAAATCAGATCTTGAAAATGTTACCATTTGTAGACACAACATCAAAAAGACTAACTCAAAGTAGAAAAAAGACAAAAAAAACACAAAAAAATGTTTTTTTTTTGACCCGGGGGGATTAATTATTAATTTATTTACATCCCTTCATATACAATAAAATAAATAAAATAAGCACCATCAAAAAGCTAACGACTAATGAAGCCAAATCCAAAATTATAAAAACTCTAGGCAACTTAACTTACAATGAAATAGAGGATTTAATGAGAGGGCTTACATAAACACTAACCACACAGCATACATCACACAACACACACGCACACACACCCACACACACACACACCCACACACACACACCCACACACTCACGCACATACACTTACAAACTTTCACTGCATGTCACTTCCATATAATATTTTTCTTTTCTCTTTTTTAATCTTGATTGCTTAATTTTATTATCTTTACAATTACAATTATAATTTGTTTTGAAAATATTTTTTAGTGTATATAAAAACAATATATTTTCGTAATTGTTTAAAAATACGCGCGAATTGGACTGGTAATCGGCACATTTGATTACCCACGAAACAGGCCTGGCCTAGTGTGGGAATCAAGGCAAATCTTTTAAAATAATCGTGCAAAATGTTACATAAAAAATTGTTATTGTCATTTCTAATTTCATGTTTTTAAATTGTAACATTATCTGAATAAACTATTTTGTATTTTTTTTTTGTATCGCTCGCGAGATTAATGCCATCCTAGCACCTTTGCTTCAGCGAGTGGCACGGAATACTGAAGCCAGGTTTGAAGAGTGTGTTCAACGTGACGGACAACCTTTGGATGAAATATTTTTTAAGAATTATAACCCGCATTTCTTGTCTTTATAAATATTATTTAACAAAAAATTATCTTTCAATTTTGTTTTAAATCCGAATTCTGACACCGGACACATTAATTAAACTCCAGGCGAGACTAATATGTTATTGAGGTTTTAAGGTGAAAAAAAATTGGGTGTGCTACAAAATAACTGATTTTCAAAGTGGGCGTTAGACGAAATAAGTTTGGGAACCTCTGCTTTTGACCTACAGTCACCACATCAAAAAATGCACAATTACATATCCTGCAATTAGGAAATTCAATTTTTAACGCATTTGTACAGTCAAGAGCAGATCACGCTTTACACTACCAGTTTAAGCTGAGCTCTGATTTATACTGCGCGCCATACAATGCAGGGCCGGTCCAAAGTCCAAAGTGTCAAGCTTGACGTGCTCTTTAGTGTACAGGGTCAACAGCACATCATGCTATCCAAAACTGTCAAGTTTCTTCAATCGATTTTCAATTTTATGTCCAAGCCTTAGAGTTTACTATTCATTGGGGAAATTTGACAGTTTGTGGTAACCTGATGTGCTGTTGACTGTACAATGTACAATACAAACAAAGCGCGCAATTGAAATAAACTCGTTCTTTTCGCTCGCCGCGCCCTCCCCCCACCGCGCCCCGCACCCACCGCTACATCCCGCTTCACTACTTGCTCACGCGTGTTATTATTTATATTTTCAACTTTTTAATCGTGATATTTACATGTTTAATTATGATGAAAACATGATTTTAGTACACTAAAACCTATTATTAAATAAAAAAATTACAGTTACATTTTTTAGCTACCTGAAAAATATATTATTCTAAAAACGTTAAAAACTAATATTTAATTTTTGTCTCAGATGTCTAAAAAGACGCAAAATAGCTTAACTAGATGCAAACACCATAGTTACCATTTTGGGTTATTTAGATATTGAGATCAGATGGTTTCTGGAAAAAAAAATATGCATGTGAATTTAATTTCTGTTTAATTTTGCTATTGGGTGATAGCATTCGAATACCTCTCAAAATTATACTAACAAGGTATTTGGTTACCTATTTTACTTTTAGAAAAAAGTTCTCTCGTACTATTAATTACTTAATTTTTATAAGAAACAGTTACCACTGCGAATTGTTTACTTCATATATCTAATTCATATTTGATACTTAATAACAAAAACCAACAAAGTATTAAAAAAAGCGAGTTTATGAATTAAGTCCAGGGTAACCTAATTTTACTAGCCTAGTAGGTTTAATAGTTTCAATTTAGTAGCCAGCAGGTACTAAATTGAAACTTAATAGTTTAATAACCTAGAAGTAAATAAATTCGCTAAAGCAATATTTTTTTATGAGAATCGCTAAGCGTCTACGCATTCGTAGAACTTAATTACGCAAAGCTCTCCGTAGAACAGTTGCTTCTATTTCAAAGAAATATTGAAATGCCTAACGATAAACTGACTTGTTATTACTACTCTTTGTGCGAAGGAATTTATTTGATAATCATTTTTATTAAATCAATTCTGCTATTCAAAGAGTAGTCATAAGAAAATAATTATTTTGATTAAATAAATTCTTGTCTTTCTTTGAACTGGTACATCTAATTTATTCTCTTTTAAGTATTGCAAATATGTTAAATTAAAAATTCCTTCTACTACTAATTTAATCAGCCAACTTACACAAAATAAAGTTTAGGAGAAACCAAATTTTGTAATTACTAAGGGATTTTCCGTGGGAATTTCGATAAATCCTTTGGTAAATGGCACTTTCACAACTTAAAAAGTTAAGCATAACATAGAGAACTTAATACACAAGGTTACTGGAATAATTTCTGTTTGCAATGCGCTAAAGGTGAAATCTTTGCGCAAAAACACTAGCAGCTTTTCATGAAACTTTTCATCAATGAAGCTTGCACTGAAATACCATATATAAGCTGTATTTTGTTTAAGAATTCTATTAGAATTGTAAGTTTTAAATAGCCTTAGCCACGAGTATACATTTTTTATGAATATATCATTACCCTGGGGCGCCGACGACTCAACAGATTATGCTGTCGTGTTTTTCTTTTGTTGTGCCAATACGTAATGAAGTATTTTTCTATTCTCTTTGTCGTGGCAATATAGCGAAACGAGTGGTTGTGGCACATGTTTTGTAAACCTACTTTAACGGGTAATATTTTTAAATTCAATTTCAGGTATTTGTTATGTCCAAGTAAATATTTTCCCAGTCATCTATAAGATATTTTTTGACACGAGATTATCGTTTATCGTTTATCATTTCAAGTAATATTTATATGTAACCTCAGAATGTAACTATAATTTTCGTGATATTTTAGTTCTTTGATATTTTCAGCGGTACCAGACCAGTTTCCGCAGATACGAGTGTACTTAAAGAATTAAAACTAAAAAATCGCTCAAAAGCTTCAGGATTACGATAACATCGTCCAATCGACTTGAAACTAGGTAATAGTACTCTTCAACACAATTTGTGACACCCATGTTTCTGCGTTTTACAAAATTCATACTCTAAAACGTTAAAAGGGGTATCAAAATCTGAAAATTTTGGAAAAAAATATTTTTTCCTCCTTATTTATGTTCTATCAACGTTACTAACACCGTAACAAAAATTTGCGTACTGATTAAAAAGTCACCCTATATAGCTCGACTCCACTGGTCCGTATTACAGATCGCGACTCAGACTGTGATCTATACTTAACTAGCAGTCGTCTTTGTCGTTTTGATAGTAAGAGAAAGAGACAGTAAATATAGATAAGTAAGATTTGAGTCAGCAGGGACAAAAGAACGAATATGTATGTATTTGTATGTATTTAAATCCTTTAATGTAACATGCTGAATAAACGAATGTGTTTGTATGTATTGTTAAGAGAAAATCAATCAACGACACAATTGGTACAACACTACCAGTCCACGCGGTGTGGCGCAACACTACACGGCCCTTTGACAGATCGTTTTACGCGCGTAGTAGATCTGAGATTATGTGTTCTTGTATTGTAATTGTTAAAATATCGGATTAAAAGGACTGCTTAATGAGTAAAAGGTGTTAGTCCAATAGTATTTAATGTAACTTTGACTTATCTTAAGTAACATCCTGAATGTTCTATGAAATAAAACTAATTTCAATTTGAACTATACGGGCCTAAGAAAGTCGAGTCGAGCTATACAGGGTGTCTTTTTAATCAGTACTCAATTTTTTCTTACGGTGTCAGTAACGTTGATAGAACGTAAACAAGGAGGAAAAAAATTATTATTTTCCAAAAAATTCAGATTTTGATACCCTTTTTAACGTCTTAGAGGATGAATTTTGTAAAACGGAGAAACATGGGTGTCACAAATTGTGTTGAAGAGTACTATTACCAAGTTTCAAGTCAATTGGACGATGTTTTTTTTTCCATACAAAATTTTGATTTATTTTCATGCTTCAGACGATCTAGCTTGAATTTTTTATAGAAACGATATAAAACAAAAAAATACGGGTCTGTTAAATTTTCATAAGGTTTACGTACAAAAAATTTGCATACTGATTAAAAAATTAAGTGGTATACAGGCTGTAAAGGACAGTTTAGCAAATATGGTGGAATCCACCCATAACTATCATCAGCTATTATTAATTATTTTTTCCCGAAAATGTCAAGTTAAGGAGTTTTCATTTACTTTGGCGCTACGCAACGTACTGCGTAATCGCGACCCGCGCGTCTCCCCGCGCCACGCGGCTATCGGAATGCGATGTACATTGCTGGTTTTCGTGTTTTACGCTGCTATTGTTGTTAATTAAGGCAAAATGGATTGTATTCGAATAAATAATTTAATTTTAGACCAGAAAATACTTCGTAAATTTTCTGGAGGAAATTTCACTGGAAAATCATTTAGAATAATGGTCTGAATTCAGGATTTCCGTTATTGCTCAGCTGTATTTTACACCCTGTATAGTGCTTGCGCTTCAATAAATGATACGTACCATTTCTCCTCAGCCCCGTCCACCTTGATGTCAGGTATGTTAGGGATCTTCTTGTTGAGGTAGGCTGAAGATATCTTCAGCAGGGCCTGGTGACAAAAGAAATATGTTAAAAACTCAACCCTCATTTGTTGATAGTGGAATATTTAAAAAAAAATGTTTCTGTGAAAAAACATAGCCTAATTACATAAAAAACTTTAAAGTATAGACAGCAGCACGTCTTGCTGATCTCAACCGATCAGGGAGGTTAAGCAACATACACAGAGACAGGGAACCTGATGGGTGACCAAAGTAGCAATTTATCACGAGCGTTTCCATGCTTCGGAGGGCACGTTAAGCTGTCGGTCCCGGCTGTTGTCGATTGACTACAGTCGTTAAAACCAAGTCAGAGGCTATTGTGCGGTTTAAAAACTCTGACACCTGGGTTAGCCAGCAAGTTCGCCACACACTTGACTATACCTACACGATGAGAAGAAGAAGCAGCACGTCAGGTTACCCATTTGCTCTAAGCCGGTGCTATATTACTAACGAGATAAAGGGTGACGTCAAGGTGAACATAAATTAATTAAGATTTTCACAGTTGAGCATATTGTTCCCAGCACATGTTAATAATTAATAATTGATGGTCCATACCAAGATATGAAAAGTGTCTAGTGGTATTTTACATTAAAAAGACCACTAGACACTTTTCATATCTATTTTCATATGTTTGAGAACCACTGGTTTATGAACTAGGATGCCACAGACAGACACACATATACATAGATACACAGACATACAGATACATAGCCATACACATCAAACTTATAACACGTCTGTTTTGTCGGAAAAGATTTCTTAAAAAACGATTTTAAGTTAAAAAATCGTCAGTAAAACCTTATAGATTATGTGTAACGCTCTCAAATAGTTTATTATGCGTGCGTGCGTGCGTGGTGGGTGCGGTGCGTGGGTGTACCAGTGCCTTCATAGGCATTTTCTGGGTTAATTCGCGCCATCGTCAACCTCATAGCCTGTTGTACTGCCGTGTGTACAATCCCTACTAATATTATATATGCGAAAGTAACTCTGTCTATCTGTCTGTCTGTTACGCTTTCACGCCTTACTTAACCACCAAACCGATTTCGATAAAATTTGGTACAGAGATAGATTAGACCTTGGGAAAGGACATACATTTCATCCCACAGCTGGGCACGATATAACAACATCCTCCACCCGCGGCTCCACCCACGTCGACTTATTAGTCGAGATACTAATTTTATCTAAATGTACAAAAAGAACAGTATAAAACCATGTGTAATCAACTAGCGCTAACCTAAAATAATACGTTTTATAAAACTCTATTTCGTTAATATGATACCTAAACTAAGTAAATTTAAAATACTTGTCAATAAAATTATGTTATACCTACTTTACAATTAACAATAAAAGTGACTATTTTTATTTGAATAGTCTTGTGTAGTTCTTATAGGCATACTTGAGACCAATTAAAATATTGATGAATAATGGCAAGAATTTGTTAAAATATCGCGTAAATACAGTTGCTATTGCGAAACCGCACAGCCTATGGGCCTTTTTATAGTTCGAACGGCACGGAATTAGGCCTTTTTATAATTCGAACGGCACGGCACGGCATGACAGAATTTGTATTACCATTGCCTTCTATGTTCTCAGCTTCTAGTATCACTGTGCATAGGAGGCAATGGTATGTAATACAATTTTGCCGTGCCGTTTTCGTAATATAAAAAGGCCCAATGGGCGGCTTGACGGCACCGGCGCCGGCATCGGCGGGAAGCAAAAATGTATGAAAACATATGACAGGTTTTTCCACTGACCGGCGCCGGCACCAGCACGGCGATGACTCCTTTTCATACATTTCATTTCCCTGGTTACCGGCGCCACTGCGCCTGTGCCGTCATGTGGAAAACCGCCCATTGCATGGCAAAATTTGTATTACATTGTACAGAGGGCAGCACATTAGGTTACTGCATTTTCAACCGCTCTTATCACAACAGCACAGAGTGCACGCGTGTCGTAACCTGAATTGCGGCTGTCCGTACATTGATTGTTGCAAGTGATACTGGAAGCTGGGAACATAGAAGGCAATGGTAATGTAATTTTCCGTGACATGTCAAGTAATTTTAAGTTAGTAGAAGTCCGACACCCACGTAAAGTTAGAAACAAAATAGATGTTATGCCGTTACACCATCCAAAACATTAATTTTATAAAAATACAGCTTTCGTGTTGGCTCCTAAACTATTTAATCACCTCCCCGTACATAAAACTATATAATCACCATAGAATATGTCAGCTGCCTGCTCGTCGCAGGCATACTGTAAAAGTCAGTAAGTGGGACGCCAGGGTTATGCTGTATTGTGGGCGAAAGGTTGACAACCTCACCCACTTACATCGTATTTCATTTGATAACCCTAACGTGGCATCAACTGGTTATAAAGATATTAATGCTGCCTACCCCTTTAGGGATTATAAGCGTGAGCGTTTATACAGGGCTTTAGATAAATCTCTTTCAACCTCTCGGGTGGTTAATTAGTCCATGAAACTCAACAACTTTCCCCCAATAATAGATCAAAATAAGAAAAAAAAATTTGTTTGATCTCCCATACAAAATGTGCTCTAATGCCGATGAAGTTTGTATGGGAGCTCAATTTTTTTTTTCGTATTTTGACCTATTATTGCAGAAGTTGTTCAGTTTCATGGACTGATTAACCACCCGAGAGGTTGAAGGAGAGATACCTAAAGCTCTGTATATTTGTATCGTATGATCGTATGTCTGACGGAAATCGACAGACATACGATCTTTCTGTCTGATAGAATAGAATAGAATAGAAAAAATCTTTGTTTCATAGGACATTCAGGATGCCACTTAAAACAAGTCAAGATTACAATGAAATACATACAAACTTACATTAAACGATTTAAAGACATAAATACGCATTCGTTCTTTTGACCCTACTGACTCTACGACTATTCGCAAAGGTGCAGTCTTCTGTTCCTTCGGCTATTTTCCTCTATAGGTCGCATTTCTCAACCGATTCTCGTGAAAATTTGTAAGTTAGTATGTTTGATAAAATAATGTACTAAAAAAAATTTTTCGATCTTATTTTTGTGATTGTTTTTGGATTGAAAACGTAAACATTTCATAATGAAAACGTAAGATCTACACAGCTCACAGAGCCATTAGATAACAATGTTTTTCAATGATCAAATCGTACCCGAGTGAGAAACGGGAGGAAGTTGCAGAAGAATCCATCCATCCATACACTCAGGTCTACAATCCTTATGGGGGTAGGCAGATCGTCATGTGGTTCTAGAACCACTTGACGCCACCAGTCCATATACGTCCCCACCGAGGGGCACAGCCTCCCTTCGACACACGAAGGGGATTTTAGGACATAGTCCACCACGCCGGCCCAATGCGGTTTGGTGGACAGCTCGTCTTTCGAAAATGAATTTTCTTGGACGGGTTTCATCACGATGTTTTCCTTCACCGTTGAGTAAGTGATAATTAGAAATCTGTACATAAATCCAAAAGGACGAATTTAGTGGTACAGGCCCGCACCCGCGACCTTCGGATTACAAGTCTGGCTCATTACCAACTGGGCTAACACCGCTTACGCTACATTTTACATTTATTTTGAGGGTTATTAGATGGAACATGAGTAGAGTTGTCAGCCATTCGCCCACGAAACAGCGAAACCTTCGCATCCCACTTACTGGCTTCTACAGTATGCCTGGGAAGAGTTGGCAGCTGGCACATTCTAAGTTTTTCTTTCACCCCCAGTCCAGCGTGGGAGAAAAAGAACGAATTTGTGAAAATAATCCACTAATTTGTTTTTTCTCAATTTTTTAAATTTTTTAGTTTTTCTTTCACTCCCACTCCAGCGTGGAAGAAAAAGAACGAATTGTGAGTGGTTACGCAAAAAGGGATCTGAAGGGATTGGAAAGGGTTTTTTTGTTTTTCATTAATTTTGTTTCTGTGGTCTTTCAGCTTTGCTTTGGTCTAATCAGAATATTTTAAAAGTTTTTTGTGGGTTTTTTAGTGAGCGCGCTCGAGGCAAAACTCATATCGACTCGAAACTTTAAAGGCAATTTACAATCAATTATTTTCTATTGAGGCCCCTTTGTGCGCAACCACTCACAAAAATAATTTCACTAATTTGTTTCTTCTTAATTTCATAGATAATGGGTTCGCTTTAGTTTGTTTTCGGAGTGGGACCACAGTTTCGTGCAGTTCATGGTCATAAGCCTTGTCATGACCAACAAAATCGAAATGATTGTTAGTTACTAAATAAACCCAAACCACAAGAGCTTATCTACCACAAAGAAGATAAGCTCTTGTGAACCGTTTTGAACCGTGTGGTGATCGGTTAAGAATAACACCACCCCATCTCTTTCCGTGGGTGTCGTAAGAGGCGACTAAGGAAACACAAATGAGACCTGCCTCCTAGTAATCCATCCCAGGCAACGACACTTCATTTTTTTCTGAATCAGAGGTGTCGTCCTATGGTCTCATGCGGTGTGGTAGGCTCTGTAAAGGGCCGTCTGGTTCGCGACCACCCTCCTACCGAAGTCCGACGCCAAACAGCTTGCTGTGTTCCGTCGGTGCGTGGGAGTACCTGTGCCTTTATAGGCATTTTCTGGGTTAACTCACTCCATCGTCGACCTCATCTTTGACCTTATGGTCAAGATTGAGGTCAAGAGTTAACCCATCTTATAATAAATAAATAAAAAGTACAAAGGTAAACGTTATTCCAGATGAAATGTTAAAGAGATCTTAAAGCTAATCAACTCAAGGGCTTTCGGTCTTCAGCCTCATAATAAAAAAATCTATCTGAAAATATACCTTCATTTTGTTCTTTATTCTAATGCCTTAAAGAAATTAGACATATAGTCGTCTATATCTATCTATCTATCTTCTATACATATTATAAAGAGGAAAGATTTGATTGTTTGTTTGCATTGAATACTTTGAATAGGCTCCGAAACTACTGGACCGATTTTAAAAATTCTTTCATCTATACATATACATCTAAACTAATATTATAAAGAGGAAAGATTTGATTGTTTGTTTGTTTGTTTGTTTGCATTGAATAGGCCCCGAAACTACTGGACCGATTTGAAAAATTATTTCACCATTAGATAGCTGCATTATCCCCGATGGACATAGGCTACATAATTTTCCCGAATTCTCACGGGAACGAAGTCCCGAGCGGAATGCTAGTTTTTTATAAAAGGTATCGCTTAATTGGAACTAAGTAAATTACTAGCGGTGTATCGTGCTCAAAGGACAATCCTTGGCGTATTATGGCCCTTCAATGGTTTCTTATTGGCGACTTTGCCATTCTCTGTTTCATATTGATTAAATTACTCACATTGGCAAAATCAGGAAAAGCGTGATATCTAGAACTAGCATTCCGCTCGGGACTTCGTTCCTTGGGAATTCGGGAAAATTACGTAGCTTATGTTACTCAGGAATAATGTAGCATCCTAATGGTGAAAGATTTTTTGAAATCGGTCCAGTAGTTTTTAAGTTTATTCGTTACATACAAAAATACAAATATTTCCTTTTTATAATATAGTGTAGATGTAGATTGAATTGGTAATAATAATGTTTATAAGAAAGTTTTGTTATTGAAACGTCAACACAAGTAAAATAAGTAACTCATGCTTTTAATACTTAGTAGTAATCAAATTTCTAATTTTTCTTTGAAAAATCACTTTTACAACACACCATTTTAGAAGAAAGATGTCACAAAATGTAAGCTTTTCTCATTACATTACATACGTTCACGCCTGTAATCCCATACGGTGTAGGCAGAGCACCAGAGGTTCAGAACCATTTGATATCACATTTGACATAAATTCTGAGGGTTATTAGCTGAAACATGATGTATAACAGTGAGAGGTTGTCAGCCTTTCGTCCAGAACAGCAATACCCTCGCGTCCCACTGACTGACTTTTACAGTACGCCTGGGAAGAGTTGGCAGCTGGTAAATTCTAAGTTTATCTTCTTGTCTAATACATAATCAGGAATTCTATAATAGCCCTTTTTACAAAGTTATTGTCGACAAGCCCCTCTTCTCTGCAACCCGATTTAAAGTGACAATAACCCTATCATACGGCACCTCGTATGATTACCACAGTATTGTTCGCCCTGCAGGGCAATGACGCGCAATGTGAGATAATAATTTTCCGAAACACAGTTGCAAATAGGCCTTTTTATAATTCGAACGGCACGGCACGGCATGACAGAATTTGTATTACCATTGCCTTCTATGTTCCCAGCTTCTAGTATCACTAGTGCATAGGAGGCAATGGTAATACAATTTTGCCGTGCCGTTTTCGTATTATAAAAAGGCCCAATAAATATAAGCACAGTTCCAACCTATCCCTACTTAATATTATAAATGCGAAAGTAACTCTGTCTGTCTGTCCGTCGCGCTTTCACGGCTAAACTACTGAACCGATTTTGATGAAATTTGGTGCAGAGATAGATTAGACCTTGAGAAAGGATAGGAGGCTACATTTTATCCCACAGCTGGCCATGATATAACCTAAAGTCCACGCGGGCGGAGCCCTGGGCGAAAAGTTAGTTAGTTTATAAGGTTTTGGACTATATCTGTGAACTTATAAATAAATAAATCACTACAAATATGAAATGAAAAGATCCAAAAACGTTGAGTCTAGTACAAAAGATACCTCTGTCAACAAGACATAATAAACGAAAACATGAATTCGTCGACTAAAATATTTCCTTTGTTCCATGAAGACAATGATTCCAATTCTCCATAAGGAACAATCTTTAAGAGCATACAAAAAACATGACCCCAACCTTTTATACCTATACACCCAAATTATAGTGAATAATGTTATTTGTGAACCAATAAAATAAAAAAATCATTGTTCACAACGTAACTGGCGACATGATATGTTTCCACAAACATCCAAGTATGATTTTCAGTAAGGAATCGTAAATAATTTAGTAAATGGAGGATTCAATGCGAAATTACGTCGACAAACAAAGATGGAACCTTGATGGAACGGGCAGGTAGTCACTTATTGATAGTGTACAGAGCCGAAGTAGAGCATCCATCGGGCGTTATGGCATAAGAATAATAATAATAAAACATATTGATTTATTGATAGTTAACAGGCTCCCATTCCGCATTTAGGTAGACTCCAAAATGGCCCATTATGCGTATAGGTCGGTGGCTATTCCAGCCACCCCAGCACAGGATCCTCCTGGGGATTTGTGCCCGTTAGTCCGCCACTCCCACACATTCCAGGATTACGTGAGCGACTGTTTCGTCAGCCTCTGTAGGGGCAGAGGGGGCTGGCGGTGGCGTTTAAAACCATGTATATATAAAAGCAGTTATAGCCCAGTTGGTAATGAGCCGGACTTGTAATCCGAAGGTAACGGGTTCAAATCCTGGTGCAGGCCCGCACCACTAACTTCGTATTTTCGGATTTCTGTACGGATTTCTAATCATCACTTCTAATCATCACTTGCCCAACGGTGAAAGAAAACATCGTGATGAAACCCGCCCGTCCAAGAAAATTCATTTTCGAAAAACGAGCGGTCCACCAACCTGCATTGGGCCAGCGTGGTGGACTATGGTCTAAATCCCCTTCGTGTTTCGAAGGGAGGCCCGTGCCCCTCGGCGGGGACGTATATGGGCTGGTAAGAAGAATATATAAAAGAATAATAAAACAAATAGTTCTTATAATTGGGGCTCCGCAATATTTGGTGAGTTTAATAAATAGCTAAAATAAAAAATTAAGGAAATGAATCAGCCCAAAAAACGGAATAAGTTTCCCCTAAGTAATTTATACTTGTATAAACTACGGGGAGTTTATAATCTTACTTAGTGAAATAACAGTATTAGGGGTTTGACAATATTACGGTGTCATGTGCATGAGCGTATGAATTCAGAACCATGACGCCTACTATGACTGAGATCTTCATAGATCCATCATTCAATTCCTAGCAGCTAGCCGTGAGGTAAGTTGGTATTACCTGGCAAAATTCTGCATCTGTCTTTCGCCGTGTGGTGATCGGTTGAGAAGAACACCACCCCATCTCTTTCCGTGGGTGTCGTAAGAGGTGACTAAGGAAATAAAAATGAGACCTGCCTCCTAGTAATCCATGTTAGACAACGACACCTCAGTTTGTTTTCAATCTGAGGTGGCGTCTTATGATCTCATGCGATGTGGTAGGCTCTGTAAAGGGCCATCTGGTTCGCGACCACCCTCCTCCGAAGTCCGACACCAAACAGTTTGCTGAGTTCCATCGGTGCGTGGGAGTACCAGTGTCTTAATTTGCATTTTCTGGGTTAACTCGCTCCATCGTCGACCTCATCTATGACCTTGGTTAAGATTGGGGTCAAGAGTTAACCCATCTCATATAATAAAATAATAATAAAATAACTGAAAGCGAACAAGCTACCTTTGAGTGAGCTCGCTACACTGTGTCTATTGCATTGTATGCCTGCCCCCGAGGTGAGAGTGACGTTAGAAGCTAACCCGTATTTGTAACATAGAATGTTGGTTATGAGGCTTTAAACCTTGTTATAACTTGGTCTATTTTCCTCTCGCTTTCTTTATCAAGTTTTATCACGGCTACTATGGATATCGTATTACAACAAAACTACTTGTTGAACCTACGTCAGATGTAAGCGGTATGTGTCTTTCTTGTTTATTTATTTATCTTTTTTTTCACCAGCCTATATACGTCCCCACCGAGGGGCACAGGCCTCCCTTCGAAATACGAAGGGGATTTAGGCCATAGTGCACCACGCTGGCCGAATGCGGGTTGGTGGACCGCTCGTCTTTCGAAAATGAATTTTCTTGGACGTTGCATCACGATGTTTTCCTTCACTGTTAGGCAAGTGACCATTAGAAATCCGTATATAAATCCTAAAAGACGAATTTAGTTGGTACGAGCTCGCACCAGGATTTGAACCTGCGACCTTCCGATTACAAGTCTGGCTCATTATCATTACCAACTTGGCGATCACCACCCTGTGTCTGAATGTAAGATCTTTTTTCGGATCAAAGGACTCCAGCCGCTCGAGACTTGTAATTTGCAGGTCGCGGGTTCAAATCCTGGTGCGGGGCTGTACCACTAAATTCGTCTTTTCGGATTTATGTTCGGATTTCTAATTATCACTGGCTCAACGGTGAAGGAAAACATCGTGATGAAACCCGACCGTCCAAGAAAATTCATTTTCGAAAGACGAGCGGTCCACCAACCCGCATTTGGCCAGCATGGTGGACTATGGCCTAAATCCCCTTCGTGTTTCGAAGGTAGGCCCGTGCCCCTCGGTGGGGACGTATATGGGCTGGTAAAAAAAAAACCAGACACAGCATACATTTGTGTAGGTACTCTCGCGTTATCCGTCTCCTTGAAAAGCCTTTTGATAGATATTTTGTAATTAAAACCAATTAGCTTCCCTTTGATGGTCTATGCTGGTATTTTGACAGTCTTCTCGTGGCTTCATTTCAGAATAGTTCTTTCCTTTAAATAAATACCTAAAAGTCAATCCCTTATTGTCCGCATTTTATCCTCCCGACTACCCCTCTCGTTATAGTACACACGGCAGCACATCAGGCTATGCATGTTGATCTTGACGTCGCCCTTATCTCGCTCGTAATAACGCCCGTTTTCACAGTACGAATGGGTAACCTGACGTTACCAGAATGAGAACCTTGTTTCGGTTACATTATATTATCGTAAGTATATGAGAAAAAGATAAATTTATACATTGACATAGACAGTGTTTATTCTGTATCTTTAGGACACAATTATAACAAGATTGTCAATTAAATGACAACAGAAGTATACTAGGCAGAAGTAATATCTAGGCATAAATGTGACAAAAAGGGTTCCAACTCAGCATTGTGCGCATGATATTCTGTTTGAACCATTCACGACCGTATTTGTTTTGAGGCCCTTGACACCTAAATTTGTCTCTGTAGGCTATCAATTTTTCATCGTAAACTATGCAGTTCTTTGGTAACTTCAAAAACAAATACGGGGTAATACACAACACACACACAGGGTAATTTACGGAGGAAGTGGGGGGGGGGGGGTTTATACAGGGTAATTTTTTTATCACTATCCATATTTTTCTTACGGTGTCAGTAACGTTGATAGAACGTAAATAAGGAGGAAAATATTTTTATTTTCCAAAATTTTCAGATTTTGATACCCCTTTTTAACGTCTTAGAGGATGAATTTTATAAAACGCAGAAACACGGGTGTCACAAATTGTGTTGAAGAGTACTATTACAAAGTTTCAAGTCAATTCAACGATGTTTTTTTTCCATACAATAATCTTGACTTATTTTCATGCTTCAGACGATCTAGCTTGAAATATTTATATAAAGTTTACGTACAAAATATTTGGAAAGTGATAAAAAAATTACCCTGTATGTATCGATTGCTATCGATTTAACCCCCGACGCAAAAAGAGGGGTGTTATAAGTTTGACCGCTATGTGTGTGTGTGTGTGTGTCTGTGTGTCTGTCTGTGGCACCGTAGCTCTCAAACGGGTGAACCGATTTGGATGCGGTTTTTTTTATTTACAAGCAGGGTTTTTGGCGATGGTTCTTAGATACGTTTTATCAAAATCGGTTCAGCCGTTTCAAGGTCATCAGCTCTTTTGTTAGCTGCGGTAGGGTTCTTAGACTCTTAATGTGTATTTACTTTACTTTCAAACATACATGTGACCTAAAACTTGAAATACTCATGTATGCTTAATAACTATGCAAGGTTATGGAACTCTTGGTCTGATGCTGCAGCCAGGATATCCAGAACACTAGCACACTCTTAAAAAAATAATAGCAGATATGTCGTGTTTGGACTCGTTTTGTTCAGTATTTGATTCTGCATACAATGCAATGGTGGCAACACGGTGAGCTGATGCTGCGGCCAGGATATCCAGAACACTAGCACATCCTTGAAAAAATAATAGCAGATATGTCGTGTTTGGACTCGTTTTGATCAGTATTTGATTCTGCATACAATGCAATGGTGGCAACACCGTGAGCTGATGCTGCAGCCAGGATATCCAGCACACTAGTACACTCTTAATTATTTTGAAAATAAGTTAAAAATTTTGAAATAAAAATTAAATTAAAAATTTAAAAAACCCCCCCCGCAAAAAAGTAAAGCGGACATTTAAAAAGTAAAAAATAATACCTTTCGTTGAGCCATCAAATTCATTTCAGAAATACCTATATATATATTTTAATTATCGAAATCGATGGATCGCACGATAGGGTTTGCTCATTAAAATGGCGCTATAATGTCGCGTCGGGGTACCGCTTTAGTGAATCAGACCCTTCATTTGATTGACTATTCACTGATTCACTAAAGCGGTACCCCGACGCGACATTATAGCGCCATTTTAATGAGCAAACCCTATCGTGCGATCCATCGATTTCGATAATTAAAATATATATATAGGTATTTCTGAAATGAATTTGATGGCTCAACGAAAGGTATTATTTTTTACTTTTTAAATGTCCGCTTTACTTTTTTGCGGGGGGGGTTTTTTAAATTTTTAATTTAATTTTTATGTATAACATAGTACTAACAACTAGTTTTTAGTTTGAAAAGTTTTGTATTCAGCTCTCAGGACAGGTCCTGTATGTATGATACTTATTATAGAAAAAAATGATTATTTTTTTGCGCAAACATAACAAAATATCTAATAATTCTAATTTATTTTTTATAAATAATTAATAATGGGGTTGGTGTTGACCGCAGTCTAGCTCAAGGACAACCCTACTGCGTAGCGTACCGTAATGCACATTACTGAGATGTAGCTATGTGAGTATTAATCAATCTGTAGCGTAGGTGAATGGCGCGTGTGCTTATATGCGATGGGTGTGCGTTTAAAGGTCTCCAGTACCATTCCTAACAACCTGTGTAGGTACAGAATGTTACTTTATAAGTGAAAATGCTTAGACACCCTAAATGATTTCATTTGTGTTAAGTCTCTCTGACCAACAGCTCGAGCACGATTGACGCTGAAATTTCACTTTAATTGCGCGAGGCTTGCTCGCCCTCTGGCGTTGTCAATGTTGACATAGGCCCGCGTCGCATTACGATACCTTCGTATTCGAGTTGAATCATAAATATCATATTTAAATTGTACATCAAATTTAATTTTCAAAGAGTAAAAAGTATAAGTATGTGGTCTCTGCCTGCCCAATGAGACAAAGGCGTGAGCTTATGTATATATGTATGAGTAAAAAGTGTTTTCAACTTTACAAAAATGTTGGCTTAAATAGTTTTCTGATAGATATGATAAAAGTTTAAAGTTTGTTCGAAAAGTAATTGTCTAATTTTGAAACTTAAGAAATATGAAAGCGGAAATATTTAAATGTTTCACAATTTTAAAAAAAGTCTAATTTGTGACCACATTCTTGAGAAAATTAAAATTACGAAGGGTAAAAAAACCGCAAATAAAAATTACTTACCCAAGATATAAATAAGCGCAATTAAGTACTCTGAATAAACTACTATTATATTTTTCAATTACCAAGAAACATCCTGTATAGTATTATAATAAACGTGGAAGTTTATGGATATGAATATCCATCTAGATCCTGAAGCAATTATGTATGAAGAAGATGAAGTGAGCCCCGACGATCAGCTTCACTAGCATACACAAGAGACTCTCGTGTCTCTTATGACATAGACTTCCGAATCAACACAAAGAAAATAAACACTTTTTGTATTAATTTCTCTTGAGTTTGAATTTGGACGTATACTTTTTACCGACTTCAAAGAAGGAGGCTTCCATGTTCGACTGTTTATGTATGTTCACCGATTTCTCCGCCAATTATGGACAGATTGTCAAAATTGAAAGAGTATATTCCAGAGGTGGTCCCATATAAATTTTATTGAAAATGATTCAGCGCTTTTAAAAAAATCAACAAAAACAAAAAATACTACAAACCAGGACATCATCTAAATAAATGAGTGACATTTTCGTTTGTGGTTATCTGCTAATAGGCATTGAAGTCTGCAAAAAATACTAGTTATCTACTTTGTCATCGTCAATTAAATGCGAAAGAAATGTAAATTTCTGCAGTTATATTTAAGGTTATGTTTTCCTTGGATTTTCTTTGAATTTCATTAACTCTCATGAAATTCAAGTCTTATTGCGTTAGGGCAGCTGGTAAAGGTCACGGGAAGAAGCTGTAAAATGCGGAGATCCTTAGATTACTTATGTCCTGCTGGCGGACGACTTTCGACTTTTTTTATTTTTATTATAAGATGAGTTAACTCTTGAACTTAATCTTGATCAAGGTCATAGTTGAGGTCGACGATTGGAGCGAGTTAATGCCTATAAGGCACTGGTACTCCTACGCACCGACGGAACACAGCAATTGTTTGGCATCGGACTTCGTAGGAGAGTGGTCGCGAACCAGACGGCCCTTCACAAGGCCTACCAAACGCATGAGACCATAGGACGCCACCTCAGATTCAGAACAAATTGAGGTGCTGTTGCTTAGGGTGGATTAATAGGAGGCAGGTCTCATATGTGTTTCCTTAGTCGCCTCTTACGACACTTACGGAAAGAAATGGGGTGGTGCTATTCTGAACCGATCACCACATATCTTGCTGGTGGACAACTTTCGACTGATTTAATGATCCTTCCTTCTTCATAGTTAGTTTCATAGTGTTAGTATAGAAAAGTGGCGAACCTGACTTACATACACCCAGTTGCAGAAACGTCAATTAAAGTTAATGTTACTTTAAATGTCATAGTGTCACTTTCCATCTCGTTGGCATAAACAAGGACGTCATAGAATTTAAAGGAAGAGACTGCTGGGTTTCCTAGAACAGATCGCCTTTTAGTAATAAGGCCGTCCTTGTACACTTTTGATTATAAGTTTGTATTGTATGTTTTTATTTCCTTTATAAGTATGTAATAAAGTATTCATCTATCTATCCAAAGGAGCTGCAACTTTATTGAACGGGTCTGCGACTGAGCGCTAGTATCAGAGTTTTGAATCACCAAATGGCCTCTGACCTGGTTTAACGGCAACTGTGTAACGTGCCTTCTGATGCACGGACACGCTTGTGATAAAAAGTAATTTAAACGCCATACACTCAAACGCCAAACACTCAAAGGCCCACACTAAGGTTTTCCCTGGTGTCATGGGTCCCTCGGAATACATAGAAAGACACAAACACCCATTACCTGAGAACAAACATCTGCATTTTACACAAATATTTAGGTACCCCGACTGTGATTCGAGCCCAGGACCCGTCGATCAAGAGACAGCGCCATTACCACTTGACCAAATTAACCGGCCGTCATTAGGTCCTCCCCCCCATGTATTTTGCTTAACCTTACGAGCAAGAAGGACCTACCTCGGAGTAGGACTTCTCGATGGCGGAGCGCTTGATGGTGTAGGTCCGCAGGTCTTCCAGCAGGTCACACTCATGCTGGTTCTTCGCATGGAGCTTAGCAATCTGCTCCGTGTGAAGGTTCTTCAGAAACTTCGCATAATTGCTCTGGAAGAGAGAATCGAGTCAGAAAACTATTCAAGGAAAATAAACCGAAGCAGTATTTTTCAGATAGTTTGTAAATTAAATAATTAAAATCATGTTATATATTATTGTATTAATATTTAAAGAAGTATTTGAGACTATTGGTCCCTCAGACAAACGGTATAATAGTACATTGTGTAACTCGGGAATAAAAGACGGATTTTAAGAGAAGGCCAAAGTTGGATCACGAGCAAATTAAGGATTCTAAATGATTGAATCACGAGCGTAAGGGGTCACTCACATATTACGTCACAGATTATGGAGGAGGGGGGGGGGTTTATTCAAGAGTTGCACATTATATTTTATACCATAACCTCGAGAAAAAGAAAGATTTAAGCAGAAATAGACATCTGCGCCAGGAGTTTGAATTTCGAATATTCTTTGCGATGGATGTTATATGTCTATACATTGGAGTGTTCGAAATTCAAACACCAAAATTGACAAAAAAGTGCTCTTTTTTTACGTGTTTTGCGGGAGCAAAATAATCTTTTTAGGGTTCTAAATTCAAATACCAAAACTGTGACTAAAAGAGCTCTTTATTCCCAATTTTCAGTGAAAAAAAAGCTAGAGGGGGAATGGTATAAAACCGTTTTGTGGGAGTGTGCTATTTATTTATTTATTTAATTTATTCAGGACAATCTCTAGTAATTACACTAATTAGAGCTAGAGCTAGGTGCGCCACCAAAATAATTATAATTCTATAAATAAATCACTATATATCTCTATGCCTATGTCCAGCAGTGGACTGATACAGGCTGATGATGATGATGAAATAAATCTCTTATATATAAAATTCTCGTGGCACAATGTTAGTTACCATACTCCTCCGAAACGGCTTGACCGATTTTTATGAAATTTTATATGCATATTTAGTAGGTCTGAGAATCGGCTACTATCTATTTTTCATATTAAATAAAAAAGTGTCCCCGAACAACTTTATCATGCACCGGCTTTATCAAAATGGCAGGCGGTAATTAAGTATACCAAGCTAAGAACAAAAATATTAGTAAGTACTCCTTTAAATCTCTTCATGAGACCGTCAACTTTACCCAAGAAACAATATATGAAAGTCTCAAAAACCAAGTTTTTTTTTCAGATATCAATATTGGATTTAAAAGACTGAAGACTGCGCGGTACCTTTGTGAACGGACTCGCGACTCACGTGACTTTGACTTGTCTATATCTATACATATTATAAAGAGGAAAGATTTGATCGTTTGTTTGTTTGTTTGTTTGCATTGAATAGGCTCCGAAACTACTGGACCGATTTGAAAAATTTTTAACCATTAGAATCCTACATTATCCGTGATGGACATAGGCTACATAATTTTCCCGAATTCCCACGGGAACGAAGTCCCGGGCGGAATGCTAGTAAAATATAAACATACAAGTCAGACAACACACAATGTAGTTCACGTTAACGTTTTTACTGCGTATTTGAGTGAATTGCCTTGAGGTAGCTTACGGCTACTTACGCTACGTAAAGTGCACCCGGTAAGAACATTGCGATTTATTACTTTTCTTCCCTTTGAGGATAAGTTACAAAGAAAGTATTGATACAATTTTCTCTCTAAAGGGACCTTTATTTGATTACGTGTGCTTGAAATGATTTCTAGGTAAAGTGCATTAGGTACAGTCAGCAAAAGATTACAAAAAAGCACGCCATATGAAGGAAAACATCGTGATGAAACTCGCCCGTCCAAGAAAGCGACGAGCGGTCCACCAACCCGCATTGGGCCAGCGTGGTGGACTGTGGCCTAAATCCCCTTCGGGTTTTGAAGGGAGGCCCTTGCCCCTCGGTAGGGACGTATATGGGCCGGTAAAAAAAACAAACGCCATATCTACGAGATACTTTACATTTTAAATCTGTTAACTTTTTCACAACAAAACTTTATTGTTAGCATTATATGGGTCGATAGAAACACATAATATAATTTGTTGGAAAATTACCCAACATTAAATTAAAACCAAAACAATTCTTTTCTTGAGTTTTTAATTAAAAGTTTGTAAAATCTTGAATTGATTTCTGTCTGTCAGAACTTAAAAGTATCTGTGTTGAGTCCGATTATTGTACGAACATTATTTAAATTTCCTGTAATTTGTACGATTCGTAAGTTTTCCTATTAGCGTCCGCTACCTTACATTATTCAATTTTCCACATTCTCAAACTAGAAAAATTCTACAAAGTTTTGGCAACACCGTGTGATTACTGAACAGTCATTCTAAACAAACAAAAATTCTGGAGAAGAGACGACAACTCATTTTTGTATAATTTTATATTTGTTTTTGCTGAATGAACATACTCATACCTGGTTGGAACGACTGGACCGAATTTAAAAAATCTCTCACCAATGGAGAGCTTACTTTAGAAGTAAGATTGACTATTATTGGTTAGAAAAGAAAAGCGACATATTTATTCCCAGTTCTCAGCGCTCACAAGAATCAGTTAGATACCTGACCGGGTTGTCCCGGATAAAGATAAAGTTGTCTTTGACAAAATATAAATTTTTAAAATCGTGATTAAGCGTAATTGTTTAGTTGACAAAATTATATTAATATACAAAATATAATTGAAATACCTAAAACATTTCGTGAAATAACTTCATCCTTATGTATCCTGTATCCCTGCAGCTGTCTGCAGGCCCCTCTTTGCCACTGGGCACTCTGGGCAAGTGCCTAGGGCCCCGCGATTAATGAGGCCCCCTCATCCTCAGAAGATAATTATAATTACAGACTACAATACTTTTTGCTTATTAGCTTTTGCAAGCGTTAAGAGCGAAGCGCTGAGAGTATGTTCTACTCTTGCCCTAAAATCATACTTTTCTATTACACGTAGCTTGCCTATGTATTTTTTATAAGATGTACTTCGGGGAGTTTGCTCAGGAGCTGCATGAGCTCATTCCGCCTGCCTCATTCTTCTATCGGACGTCCAGACGCACCGCGGGGTACCATCCCTATCTTGTTGATATCCCACGGATTCGCACTGAGCGCTTTTCATCATCTTTCGTATTGCGCACTGCTAGAGAATGGAATTCCCTGCCTGCGTCTGTATTTCCGAGTTCATATAACCCGAATCTCTTTAAAGTTCGAGTGAATAGGCTCCTTCTGGGTGAGCTTGCTACATCCTCGACCGCATCTTTGCCCTTGGGCTAGATTGTGGTCAAGAGCGAACCCTTCATTAATAAAAATAAAATAAAAACACTAAAATATAACCTTCACTGACTTAAAGAAGAATCATCAGTGTTCTATTACAATTTTCTCTTAAAGACTCAGGGCCCCATAAACCTTCGTGCCCAGGGCCTCTTATAGGTAAAAGACGGCCCTGGCTGTCTGTACCTAATCTTGACCTTAATAGAAATACATCGTCGATGTTTCATTGCATTGCCGTCTCAAAGGACGTGGACGCCGCTACAGCGAAATTAAACCTAGATCTTAATGCCGTCTAGATGGTCCCACGCGTCATGGTCTCGTTCTCAAGTCTATTATTATTATTATTTAACTCTTTATTTGCACACACATAAATATAAACTGACAAAAACAAACAAGAAAGTGTACAGAAGGGCGGCCTTATTGCTAAAAAGCAATCTCTTCCAGGCAACCTTGGGGTAGAGGAGAAATAATAAGAAGGTAAAACAGAAGCGGGTGGTGCAAATATTAATGATTAAAAAAGTAAAAAAATAAATAAAAATAAAAACTTAGTAACTATTTAAAATACGTAGAAATAGAAGAGCAACCAGTTAATTTGTGGAACTGTACACATCAAGTACAATCAGATGGTCTCACAACAGAAGCCTACTGTCTACTACAGTCTAAAACCCTTCAGTGGGATCCAGTCATGTTTCCAGTAACTGTATACATTATTGATTTTTCAAAACTTTGCTGAGATTTTTTCAGTTGATTAAATGTTTCTGAGTTCGCTGAGCTAGGACAGCATTTTTTACTTGTAGTTTTTAATTAATCTGATAAATACGATCTCTTTTTATAATATTTTTTGATTTACTTTATTATGATGCTATGGTATCACAATATACCACCGCCACGCCGGCGCCGCCCCTAGATATTACAAACCATTTCAACTCTAAGGCCTGTATAACAGAAGGAGACTCAAGTCTTGATCTATACTTAAGTATTGATTGTCTCTTTTTCTTACTATAAAAATGACAAAGACGACTGCTACTTAAGTATAGATCAGAGTCTGAGTTTCATTCTGTAATATGGACCTAAGTGGACTGATACTCGTATGATAGAGATTTTTTTTAATGTGTAATAAATTCGTCTCCATGAGCAATTTTTTATTATTATTAAGAATGGGTTCGCTCTTGACCACAATCTAGCTCAGGGCAAAGATGTGGTCGAGGATGTAGCGAGCTCACCCAGAAGAAGCCTATTCACTCGAACTTTAAAGATATTCGGGTTGTATAAGCTCGGAAATACAGACGCCGGCAGAGAATATAGAAGTCTGACAACGCAGTGACCCAAACATGGTAGATAAAAAAAACATGTATATGGTATCCCTACGTATACCAAATATGTATAATGTTGGGTAATTCTACCTCTTGAGAGTATTTTTTTTTTATAAAGCTTCTCCACCAAAATACCTACCTACCACTAAAATACGAAAAGGACTTATTTATAGGTATGTACTGGGCAGAACACCAGCCTGATGGTCAGGCGATTTCGCCAAAATGACGGGATCTCTATGGATGAGGTTAGCACAGGACCGTAACGATTGGCGCTCTACAGAGTAGAGTTGGCAGTTGGTTGATATGGGCTGAGTGTGATGATAGGTAATGTACCAATAAAAAATTGCCCGCCTGGCTCGTGCTATACTTTCGTGGTAGGAATTGCAAATTTTTTGGAATAATACTTTGCTCAATTATCTATTTATTACAACAATGTTCGTATTGTCGGATAGTAGAAAAGCATTGTTTTTTTTTTTGACATTGGGAATGTCTTTTCGTTCGCTCCAGTATAGGCTCCGATTTCACGAAAAAGTGCGATCTCCTTATATCTCGGAGAGTTGTGAAAATATGATATTCAATCAAGGTTCAAAAGATGCAACTTTACGAGAGCTGTAAGGTGCAAAAATAATTATTCGAGAAAGTCAAAAACAAAAAAGTTATGGCCGACATAGTGAAAAAAAAACATTTTTTTTCAAAACAAGGATGATCGGGTGAAGTGTTTGCCCTGTACCTAACCTTTTTTAAAATGTCAAAAAGTAAGAACGATATTTTTCGAATTACGTAGAAACGTTGTGATTTAAATTCTCTTTGTTACGTATATTCATTTCCAATGTGCTCGATAGTCGTGCGAGGCACGAAATCTGTGAATTTTTGCAATAAAATATTCTGACTTACAAAAGTTGATCCACCCCTTTCGACTACGCTCAAAGGAGTGCCGTGAAAAGTAATTAAGTACTTAACCTGTAAACAGGTAAGCTGCAAACTCAAAAAGTGTGCCAACAACTAGCTCAGTCATTTAAACCTCGATTTTCACATTTAAAATTATGTATGTACTAGCTTTTTCCAGCGCAAAGAACTCTTTTAGTCACCCATTTTATTCTTAGGGTATGATTTTCCAAAAATCGCGAAATACGTGTCCGTTTATTTGCTTCAAGGTATATCTTGCTTGACGAAGTTTCGAGTCAAAATGTCCAAAAAAATTGTTTTCTCCATACAAACTTTGAACCCCCATTTCACCCCCTCAGAGGTTGAATTTAGAAAAATCCTTTCTTAGTGCTTGCCTACGTCATAAAAGACACCTTTGCAAACTTCAGCTTTCTAGGTCTAAGGGTTTGGGCTGTGCGTCAGTCACCAGTCTGTTTCTAATTATTTAAGAGAAGAAGAAGATGTATTCTTTATTGTATGATGAAAATACAAAAGATAACGAGTTTAAAACAATAGGAAGTTTACAAAGGCAGACTTATCCCTAGTCAATTAGAAACGTTTTGAGCGAAAAAGTTATCTAAACCATTTTTTAAAACTTTATTTTGTTTTTTAATTTATTTATGGATCTTCAATAATAATAAAACTATAAAAATTAAACTATGATTAAAATGAATACTCATACCAATCAGGATACGTGGGTATTAGGGTAAAGTATTTGATGCATTACAAAATAAATAACTGTATTGCTACGAATGCTACGAATGTGCTACGACACTTCGAAACGCGTCGCTAATACTTAAACCCAAAGGTTTTTTGTAGTAGGTCACACCAAAAATCGCATTATTTTACCCCATTCAACCTTGCAAACTCAGAAACGCCTGATCTAGGTAGTATATCAAAAATCTAATCAGTGCTACAAATGTTTGTTACAAGTAAAAAAAAAATATCGATTTAACTGGGTCAAGTCATTGGTCTAAACGTCCTAATTACACAAACTCCACATGGGTTTGACTGCAAACACTGTCCTGTCTCTAAGATCACTGAGAAAATCTTTGGAAAAATAAAAACGTGAACCAAGAAGCTGGTGAAAGTGAAATATCAAATGTTTGGTATGTTAGAGAGCATGAATGATAAAATTGATAAACATTGCCAAAAGTTATATAATTTGGGAACATAAAAACACGCAACGCGTAGGTACGGTTGCAGGATTAATAAATGGAGTCGTTGGGTGAGCATTGAGGAGACTTATTTGATATTTGGGGTTGAAACGAGGGGTGAGGGCTTACCTTACGCGGCGGGGGCTGCATGTCGGCGGCTGCCGCGGAGCTCTCGGAGTCTCCCGTCACTATCGATGGGGTCGGTCGCGCGCGAGCCGCCCTCTGCCGCGCCGCACGCCGCGCCAACCCTTAAAGCCTCGCACCCCTCCCCGCCCGCGCATGCGAACCACACTCTACACCTACGCGCATAGACTATACTACCACGCTTTTTTAAACCAGCAATATATTTCAGTTTCTACAAATAACTTACTGGGAATTTAAAAATGTGCATAGTTTTTTTGAGTTCGTTTGGTTTTTGAGAGCTCAGTTTAAACCGCAGTGATCGCAGCGCCATCTTGTGACTTTTTCGTTAAACTCCCTATTTCATAACTGATAACACTGATAACCTTTTTACTTTTTTCCTTTATTCTTCTCCTCCCGCTGCGGCATTGCTTCACCGCAGCCGGTGTCTTATGTTCTCTATGGTATTCTTCTTTTCTTTAACGCCATACACTCAAAGGCCCACACTAAGGTTTCCCTTGTGTCGTGGGTCCCTCGGAACACACATAAAGACAGACATAAACACCCATGACCCGAGAACAAACATCTGCTTTTTACACAAATATTTGCCCCGACGGGATTCGAACCCAGGATCCGTTTTTGTCTTCGCCTTTCTTTTATTTCTTTTTGCTTCATAGTACTAGATAACCTAATAGCATGTAAGCTTGTGACTTGCTTTTGTACACGCCGTTACTGTAAACTTGAACTGGAAAAAAACATGGTGTCATTTTTTTGGAATTTTTAAGGGTTCTTCTAGGAAAGTTTTTCAGTTTCACTGGGAAATTTTTCCCCTAAAGTTGCAATGACTAATCACAAGTAGAATCCTAAGCCATTAATGAATCAATTCTATAGAAAACACGTTGTCTATAGAAAACACCAATGACAAAACTTGAACAAGCCCTGCGTGCGGTTGCTTCGTAAGGAATTTTCACGAATCGTTTCGGATGAAGGATGATACCGCCCGGAGGTTCGGGTTCACTTTGGGTTGGACTCCATAAATATAAATTTAGAGGTAGTTCTCTTTTAATTTGGCGGTTTCTGTTCGGAATTGATCAGAGTGGTTAAAGCAACAGACAGGGGCATTGGCGTATCCAGATTTATTTTTTAGGGAAGCCTGGCGAAAATAAAATGTATTCTAGCTTAATATGGTGTGTATGAAATGTGGAATATACTGTATTTAAATACGTAATAATAAGTAAGTATGTAGATTTTTTGGCTGTAGATAAGATTATTTGATTTTTAAATGATTTTTGTGTGAAATCATCAGTATTTTGGGGTCCATCTTAGAATTTTGGTTCGGTAGCCCAACATCCTGGGGTGGGCCCAAGACCACACCCACACCCATTTTAGGTATCTCTCGGAAACGCCCGTTCCCCGATGCATATATATATATACATATACGGGGCTTTAGGTATCTCTCTTTCAACCTCTCGGGTGGTTTATCAGTCCATGAAACTGAACAACTTCCCCAAGGAACTTTAAAAAAATTTTGATCTCCCATACAAAATGCGCTATATGCTAATGAATTTTGTATGGGAACTCAATTTTTTTTTCGTATTTTGACCTATGTTCCTTTGGGAAAGTTGTTCAGTTTCGTGGACTGATTTACCAACCGAGAGGTTGAAAGAGAGATACCTAAAGCCCTGTATATATGCATCGGGGAACGGGCGTTTCCATGCTTCGTAGGGTACGTTGGCTATTGTTGACTGACTGGTCATCCACTGAGTCAGAGCCTACGTGGCGGTTATATCTGTGTGCCTGTCTGTGGCATCGTTACCCTTAAACGGATGGACCGATTTTGATACATTTTTTTTTGTTTGAAAGCTGACGTGTTCGAAATGGTTCTTAAAAACATTTAATTGAAATTGGTTCAGCCACTTCCGAGTTATAAGCGATGAATGTCGGGGGGAAGGTTTTTTTTAATTTTAGAGTTTTTTTGTTTGTTACTTTGTATTTTTTGAGAGTGACGTCCAATTTAATAAGGCTTATTCTATCCTTGTTAAATTGGACGTCACACTCAAAAGATACAAAGTTTCGGAGCCTATTCCAACAAACAAACAATCAAATTTTGATTGTTTGTTTGTTTGCATTGAATAGGCTCCGAAACTACTGGACCGATTTGAAAAATTATTTCACTATTAGAAAGCTACATCATCCCCGATGGACGTAGGCTACATACAAGGCCCCGATTCTGTAACTTAAGTTGTGTGTCGATGGAATGGTCGCCATTTTATCCGTTCAGGTGGCGAAATTGAGAACTATTCAAATTTCATATATCTAATGACGGCTGCTTTGACCGGTGGCGCCACCGCCGACTGAATTTTCTGTTGCAGGTAGTTTGCAACTTTACGTTCGGTTGGCGGTAGCGCTGCTGATCGAGGTGGTAGTCAGCAAGCATGTGAAAATTAAATAGTTCTCAATTTCACCACTGCACTGGATAAAATCGCGACCATTTCATCGACACACAACTTAAGTTACAGAATCGGGGCCCTGGCCATCACATGTATGTTCTTCTAAGTGGTACCTCTGTAACTCATTGGGCCTTTTTATAATTAGAATGGCACAGCACGGCACGGCAAAATTTGTATTACCATGGCCCCGTATATTCCTATTACATGGGGGGCAATGGTAATAAAATTTTCCCGTGCCGTTTTCGAATTATAAAAAGGCCCATTTATAATCTATACATGCAATTTATAATCTATACATATTATAAAGAGGAAAGATTTGATTGTTTGTTTGTTTGTATTGAATAGGCTCCGAAACTACTGGACCGATTTGAAAAATTCTTTCACTATTAGAATCCTACATTGTCCGGGATAGACATAGGGTACTTGATTTTCCCGAATTCCAACGGGAACGAAATCCCGAGCGGAATGTTAGTAATATTATAAAGAGGAAAGATTTGATTGTTTGTCTGCATTGAATAGGCTCCGAAACTACTCGACTGATTTGAAAAAAATTTTGAACATTAGAATCCTACATTATCCGTGATGGACATGTAAGATTCTAATTCCCACGGGAACGAAGTCCCGGGTGGGATGCTAGTAAAGAATAATGACACATACGGCATACTGATCGAGTTCGCCACTTTCTTGACACGAAACCTAACTGGGTAGGAAGGAAGATTGACATGTATAAAGAGGAGTTTCTTGCCTATTCTTCTCTGGGGAAGACTGCACCTTTGCGAATAGGCGTAGAGTCAGTAGGGTCAAAAGAACGAATATATATGTATGTATTTAAATCCTTTAATGTATGTTTCTATGAATTTAATGTAATTTTGACTTAGTTTTTAATAACATCTTGAATGTTCCAGGAAATAAAGCTTTTTTTATTTATTATAAGGTGGGTTAACTTTTGACCTCAATCTCGACCAAGGTGACCAGAAAATGCCTGTAAGGCACTGGTATCTACTCAGCACACACAGCAAGCTGTTTGGCGTCGGACTTCGGTAGGAGGGTGGTCGCGAACCAGACGGCCCTTCACAGAGCCTGTCACACCGCATGAGACCATAGGACGACACCTCAGATTCAGAACAAATTGAGGTGTCGTTGCCTGCGGTGAATTACTACGAGGCAGGTCTCATATGTGTTTCTTTAGTCGCCTCTTACGACACCCACGGAAAGAAATGGGGTGGTGTTATTCTCAACCGATCACCACACGGCAAAGCTATTTTGAATTTTAATTTAAACATACGAGGATTTTCCTTTGCTTCCGTCGAGCTGCCGTTCCGTACTTGCGCTCGTAGTAACTCTGCCTTCGAGACTCCATCACGTTCCGTCAACTTCTAGCAACGAACTAATTATTCTTAACCCACAACAAACCATTTAACACCACACACAACACAGATTTCACTGAACGACGGCAAAGTTGTGAGTTAGTCATTTTAGGAAATGTCTCCTTCACACAACCCTGAACTCTGGGGTTAGCCAAGTTCTCCACACACTTGACTATACCTACACGATAAGACGAAGAACCCTAAAACACACTAAATCGACAGGATTGACCCGAGTCCGCGAATTGCAAGACCAGAATTACTTATTGAAAGATTTGTGATCGGACACTTATCTATTTTGTAAAAAAGATAAAGCATTTAATATTATTATTACAAACATAAAATATAGAATTCCCTAACCGTCCTATCTATCGAAGTGGTACAGATATCACTGTCTAGTTTGTAAAATTGTGTAATATACCTGAACATAACATTAATTGACCTGATAAAACCGCCCTTATCTTCCGGAAGGTGTTTGTTCTGTAAGGACGATGTATGATAAGTTTTTAACAGTTTTAATACTTATTTAGATAGTGAAGTACAATGGATTTTTTGAACGCGGTTGCCACCTGTTATTGGGTTACCAATACGTCTTTTTCAACCAACTCCAAAAAAAAATTTTTTTTAGCTAGTGCCACTTTAAATAAGAATTAGTGTGTGACTTGTTGGTGATCTATAAATAAAATAATTTAAAAAATAAAAAACACGACTGCTTAGTAACAACTAAAAAGAAAAAAATAAGTAAGTCCAGTAGTCGAGACTTTTGTTATTGAATATTATTGAATAACATAACGATTTTAACAGTCAGGACCCATTATTAGGAAGCTGGATTTTTTCGCCTGTCAACACATCAACCTATAAAGACATAGGAAAAAAGAAAGTCGAAGCAACTTCTAAAGCTAAATAGAAAGGACATCAGGATTGTAGTGGGTCTGCTCACGGGCACTGTCCCCTGAACCGACACCTAACAATAATGGGCTTTAAAAGTGATCCCACATGCCCAGAATGCGACAAGGAGGAAACGAGTCTCCATTTCCTGACTGAGTGTCCAATGTACGCGCTGGTAAGATGGGAGACAATAGGCATGAATGAGGTAAAAGCACAGAATAAATAACAGTACTAACGTGTAAAAGAAGAACAAATACAAGAGCTTAAGCATAAAGGATATAATTGGGTTTGCTAAACCTTCGGGTGAGTTCAGAGGTGGAACTGTCAGTGCAGAGGTAAAACTCATGCGTTGTTATGGGGAATTGGGTGAAATGGTCCCAAATAAGTGGACTGATCACCCGCCTGTGCCTGACGGGCGTCCCCTCCATAGATAGATAGATAGATCAACCGCATCCAGCGGGGTCCCGCTCTTTCCAATACTCATCTTCGGTCCTCTTTCTGGAAGGTGGTTGTTACGCTACAGTATGCATTCAGGTTACTGGGGCCTACCATGGATCTTGAAGCCGATGTCCACGCGTCGAGATCGATAATAAATAGATATTATAATAGATAATAAATAGATACTAGCTTTCCGCCCGCGGCTCCGCCCGCGTCCTAATTTTTTTTTTAATAAAAAGTATCCTATAAACCTCACGGAGCCCGAGACCTTTCCAACGAATGCAAAACCGTGGAAATCGGTACGTGCGTTCTGGAGTTATAGCGTCAGGAAGGAAAACCCGACTTATTTTTATATAGTAGATTAGACTAAGTAAAAATAAAAACATTGTTGTTATAGTGCCCCAACGGGGTCCGTGTATGTGCTTCATTAACTAGTGTAACATCTATAAAAAACTCACGATGCAATAAAGAATTTTGAATTTGAATTGATGCGCCCTGCTTATCCCCACTGCCACTCGAAGCATTCTTCGAGCTACGGCAAAGACCGCTTGGCTCTGTATGCCAAATTAGCACAGCTAAGCCACCGTGGAATGAAATGTTTGACAGTGCCAGGGGGGCTACCACCTAAGCGAAGTTGATGCTGATTGAACGAATGGAATGATGTACATTGCTGTGTTTGGTTCATATCATTAGTCAAGGTCTCCTTATAAAGAAGCAATCGACAACATTCCATTCGTTCACCCAGCGTCAACTTCGCTTAGATGGTAGGCCCCCAGGATATTTAGTCGAAACTAGTCGCAAAATAAAAAATCTATTTTATTTCACGTTATAAGAAGTTCAAGTTATAAAAAAATTCTTGAGGCCTAGATGTACAGAGGCCAGCGCATCAGGTTACTCCATTTTAATTGCAAAACCGCTCTTATCACAACAGCACAGAGTGCACTCGAGTAGTAGCCTGAGTTGCGGCCGTCCGTACATACGGGCTATACAGCACATCAGGCTATACATCTTGAAGTCATCGTCACCCTTATCTTACCCGCAATAGCGTCGGCTTTCGTAGTGCAAATAGGTAACCTGACGTGCTGCTGTCTGTACTAAGGTTACCGGTCAATTTGCTGCAAAAATCAATATTTTATTCATATGGCCAAGGACAGACAGATTACATCAAAAAACTGGACGAAAAGGATTTTTACCGCGCTTGGTGATATAAATAGCTTTCATTGGGTAAATCACGTTCTCTTCGAGCAGTTTTAAGAGTTTGCATTTAACTAGCACGGTCCGCGACAAACTCGCGTGTCGTGCCAGTCCGATGATGGTAAAACTTCTTTGATTGCGCGAGGGTACCGTTCAAGGGAGTACTAGCCCTCTGGCGTTGTCATTTCGATACTTACGATTGTTTTCGCATTGTGCATGAGCTGCAGTTTTTAAAAGATTAAAGACGTCAACAAGATTTTTAATTTGACTCTCGTCGCGCAGCAGCAGTGCAGGTAGTTTTTGGGGAATCCACCTGCAGACTTCGATATCCCAAGAACGACACCATCGCCGGGGGGCTACCACCTAAGCGAAACTGATGCTGGGAGAACGAATGGAATGTTGTCGATTGCTTCATTATAAGGAGACCTTGATTATCGACATGAACTAAAGACAGTAATGTACTTGTACATCATTCTTTTCGTTCATCATTCGTTCAATCAGCTTCACTTAGGTGGTAGCCTCCCTGGTATTGAATGGAATCACTATTCGGCTTGAATAGGAAATGCTATTACGTAGTAACTACGAAGTATGATCTGTGATACTACAAACTAAGCTCAAGTCTGTCCCATTAGGGTAGGCAGAGACCACAGATTGCCACCTACTACGATTTGGCTTCCTCTAGTTTCCCCAGTTTTCTCGTGGTCCCACTAGTATTTTTTTACCATTAATTCGCGTTTAATTAATGGTAAAAAATACCGTCGCATCGTCGTAGGCGGTTTCCTAGAAGTACTTAGATACACCGACGACGTACTGTCCCTGAAAATTCCAAAGACATAGCCAAAAAATTGTTACCTAACACGCTTGTAAATGAACCTTAAACAAGTAATAATTAGCGATTCATCAATCTTCACGCTACATCCGGGTTGGGTGGGTCGCAAGTCTTGCTATTTCTTTTAGTTCCTGCAGCTCTAGCACGATAGCGACAAACTCGCGCTCGGCTCACACTGAAACTTCACTTTGATTGCGCGAGGGCCCCGCGCAAAGGCTTGCTCGCCCTCTGGCGTTGTCAATATTGACATTTTGACAAAGGACCGCGGTGTTGTCGCGGCTTTGTCACGGCTTTGTCACTATCGTACTCGGCCTGCTGATTATGTATCAATAACAAAATTTTAAAAATTAACTTCCACGTTGAACTGGGAGTGAAAAAAAAACTTAGCATGTACCAGCTGCCACCTCTACACAGGCATATTGTAAAAGCCAGTAATAGGGACGCGGGGGTTTTGTTGTAAATTGGGCGAAAGGCTGACAATCTCTCACCACAATATCTACATTATGTTTCATCTAATACCCGTATGAATGAATGTCAAACGTGGCATTTAAGTGGTTCTAGAACTCAGATGCTCTGCCTACCCCGTTAGGTACCCGTTGCTCTGCCTAGGCGTGAGCGTATGTATGTAACATAATTTCTAAATATTCTTAAACAGAAAGAGAGAAAAACAATTAAAATCGATGCTGGGCGAATTTCAAAAAAGTCATTAAATACTAGTAACTTCTAAACTACAAAACATCGCGGAACATACCCCCATGGTGATCTGAATGCCCCCTGGCACAGAGCACGCGAAAATGCGAAATTGCAAAAACACTAGTGCGAAATGCAAAACTTTGACTGACGATCTCCCTTTGAGTATAAAAAATATCATTTCGATTTCCCACCCAATGCAATGACTAAAGAAAACTTCTAAGGCGCACAGTTTGGGAACTCCTGTTCTAAGCGATCTTTCTCAAAGAACGAATGAACGGGTGAAAAAAATTATTCGAAAAGTGGTGGGTGTAAAATATAGGGAAAAATACCCTTTCCACAGCCGGCGCCAAACTCCAGCGAGCTCACTTAAAGCTTTTGCACAACTATAAACATAAAATGGGGGGCTACCACCTAAGCGAATCTGGGGGGCTACCACCTAAGCGAAGTTGATGCTGATTGAACGAATGGTATGATGTACATTTCTGTGTTTGGTTCATATCATTAATCAAGGTCTCCTTATAAAGAAGCAATCGACAGCATTCCATTCGTTCACCCAGCGTCAGCTTCGCTTAGATGGTAGCCCCCCTGATGTTGATTAACCGAATGATGAACGAATGGAATGAAGTACATTGCTGTGTTTGGTTCATGTCGTTAATCAAGGTCTCCTTATGAATTTTAAGTTAACTGCAGAAGTGGAATGTGCCCGCGATCAAGCAATGAAACGAATACTGACTTGCAACTAGCATTTATTATCACAATAAATGTGAGCAAGACTAACATAACATTAAATACTTAATTAAATTGCACATTGATTCTATTAAGCTGCGTCCGGCCATATTTCGTGAGAGAGAAGAGAGAGTGCAAAGACAATACAGAGTCAAAAGAAAATATTGAAGGCATAGACAAGATATAGGTGCGTTCACATTATATTTCAATAATGAAGAAGCAATAGACAGGGGGGCTACCACCTAAGCGAAGTTGATGCTGATTGAACGAATGGAATGATGTACATTGCTGTGTTTGGTTCATATCATTAGTCAAGGTCTCCTTATAAAGAAGCAATCGACAATATTCCATTCGTTCACCCAGCGTCAACTTCGCTTAGGTGGTAGGCCCCCAGGGGGGCTACCATCTAAGCGAAGTTGATGCTGATTGAACGAATGGAATGATGTACATTGCTGTGTTTGGTTCATATCATTAATCAAGGTCTCCTTATAAATAAGCAATCGTCAACATTCCATTCGTTCACCCAGCGTCAGCTCCGCTTAGATGGTAGCCCCCCAGTATTCCATTCGTTCACCCAGCGTCAGCTTCGCTTAGGTGGTAGCCCCCCAGTGAAAAGTGGTTTTCAGAAATTTTGCGGGAAATAAGTGTCTGTGCACTTCGGAAAACTTTCCACCATATTTTTTCCAAACAAATTTAAAGTAAGCAACTACTTAATGTTTTTTTGCTTAATGTTAGCTGAAACTATTAAGTATATTTCGAATTTAGAACAAACCAAACATATGATCAACATTTACAAATACTTTATTTAATAAATACTGTTAATTTGATAGGGTCAGCATTTGGTACGAAGTGTTGCACGTTGTCCTATTTTTTTAAATAACGAATGGGTTCGCTCTTGACCACAATCTAGCTTAGGGGTGAATAGATGTGTTACGGCTTTAACATTTGCCTCGATGTTTATTTTAAACAGAAATACACTTTTTAAGAAATATCGAAATTAATGTAATTTAATAGGTTTTTGGGGGTGCTGATTTCGAAAAAGATATCCCGCCGAAACCTATTAAACGATACCCATGTCAACATTTTCAAAAAAGTCGAATTTGCCATCTTGGATTTAAGAAAGATGTGATTTCTGAAACCAAAAACCTACTAAACGACAGCCATGTCGACATTTTCAAGATTTCAAAATGAATTTAATTTTCGAAAAGACCTCACCTGAAAACCTGTCAAAGGACACTAATATGTTAATAACTTCTAACTTACTGTTAGTCTATTCTTTATCCCAACAATGTTTTTGCACTGGCTGGAAATAGGGCAGGAGGTGGCCGGGGATGGGGCGCAGAAGGCTAGAGATAAGTTCGAAATAATGAGTTCGACGTAAGTTATTTGATTGAATATGAATAACAAGACTTATTCTTCTGAATGAACAATGACTACAATTTTTCTAGTATTTGTAGCCTAAAATTTGGAGAGATGGGTTTAACCAGTCGGAGATTGGGTATCTTCCCCTAGCAAGTATTCAATTCAATAAAAAAAAATGTCTATGTCATTAGAATAACGCAAATTGGTTTAAGCCCCGTTTCCATTCGAATCCTAAATAATATCCTAATCTGTGATTCGAATTTCGATCGATAGTTGGTTGTCTAACGCCCTATTATTCATTTGCGGTCTAAGCAAGCCCCGTTATTAATTTGTGGTCTAAGCAAGCACCGTTTCCATTCGATCGATCGTTATTCTGGTATAATTATTTTACTCTTTTGTGCTTAGTTTTGTTAGTCGGTCTATGTTTCCCTGGATAAAAATAAATAAAGTGGTGTTTTTCGTTAATTTGATTGATATTCGAAATAAAAGAGCGTTCTGAACAATGTCGGGAAGAGGTACGTACTTTGCCTACCGTCTACAATTATTTTTCAATTAAATTTCTATAAATGTCCTTCTGAAATTCCAGGTAGAAATCGCGGCAACCGTAGGCAGTACAATAACCAGCTTTCTCTGTCTTCTGTGGCTAGACAGCAGGCCAGTTCCCTGCCTTCAGACAGCCCAGTGTTGGCCATATTCAAGCAGGCCGCGGCTCAGCTCACCGAGCGGCAGGACAGACATGAGAGGCTTGTGAAACTCTCTAGGGACATCACAATTGAGAGCAAGAGAATCATCTTTTTACTGCACTCCACTATTACGTTAGTATTTAGAAAATGTAAAAAAACATTTCGCTTTACATATCTCCCAGGTCTCCAGTAAAGGAGGGGGGGCTGCCCCTACCCGCCCCCCTTGCACACTGTGAGAAAATCCCAATCTAGTAGAATTTAATTCAAAATTTGAAGTTTATCTCAGACACTAAACATTGATGTTTTATATGTCCTAGATTACTACTTAACATGATAAAATGTATGGTTTTGTTGTGGTTAGGTCACAAATAAAACAAAAAATGTTGAAATCGCGATGTCAACCGAGTAATGTTAAGTACTCATTTTGCACCATCAATTTATGCGACGAATTAATTCGATTAAGAAGTGATTGATATAATTGTGTATTTTCTTGCATTTGTGATAGTGTTTGGGTCTCATACGTAAGTTCAAATACATTTAATCAAATTCGTAACCTATGTTATGTGTAATTAAACGTAATTAATGACGACATGAAATAAACTTATAAGTTTTAAATTTTTGAAAGTCAATGGAACGAAAATCATGTTATTCAGTATTATTTTATTGATGAAGCTTATAGTTGTAGCTATTAAATCCAACTTAGTTTTACTGCGCGTTTTTTTCAGAATGGCCATCGAGATAATGAAATTGGAAGTTATTGATATTTGGTCTGCTAACAAAGCGAATAACAACCTTCTAAATAGACTTCTGATTTCATAGGATTCTTACCTAACCAGTTTAAGGTGTAATCCGAAAAGAAATAAAAGTCCTGTTGAGCCAGAAGTCCTGGAATTGCTTTCCCTGCCTAGAAGTGAATTTTTGTTTTTCTGTGCACCTAAATATTTTTATACATAATTTTTTTAAATTAATACATTTAATACTTTTATTTCACTATATAAACACCAATTATAACCCTCGTTTTAAACAGATTTACGAATTGTATCAGAAATAATTAAATGCCACTAGATTGAGTTTTTCTCAGTGTGCGTTGGAGCCTAATCAAAAAGTGGCCGATACAAACGTTCCTAGAAGGGTCCACTATCCATTTCCAGAAAAATTATTATAAGGGGCCACAATTTTTTTTCTTCACTCCAATGCCAACCAAGTCCTGTGGGCTGCCTCTTTCCCGACAGCATCCTATATACACACAGCAGCACATCAGGCTACACATGTTGACCTTGACGTTGCCCTTATCTCGTTCGTAATAGCGTCAGATATTGCAGTGCAAATGGGTGACCTGACTTGCTGCTGTCTGTACACTAGAGACAAAACGAATATTTAGCAACTATATCTCTATCTCCTGTCTCTCACTTTGCAAAATTAATTAATGCCACAAAAGGTAAAGGCACTTGCATATCCACAAAGTACATAATTTATTTATTTAAACCAGCCCCAGTCAAAATGTTGAAAGTGTCCATTATTTTTTGAACCCTGACAAAAAAGAGAGTTGTTCTAGGTTTGATGTGTGTATCTGTGTGTCTGTGGCATCATAGCTCCTAAATGAATGAACTGATTTTGATGTAGTTTTTTCATTTACAAATTGGTTTAACTATTTAGGAATTATAAGCAATAAATGTTGAGGTCGTAGCAAATTCTTTAATTTTAGTGTTATTTTAATACAGAAGAGAGTCATCAGCTCAAGCAACTGCAAACGCAAAAGAAAAACTCAAGAAACTAGTGAAAAGTCTAATAATGGCAGTAGGATTGGAACTGGAGTAAGTTCCAGCGTATCTACACTCCAGGGCAGTGTTTCAGTAACTGCCCTGGAGTGTAGGTATGCTGGAACACTCCAACGACGCCAACCAAAAAATTTAAAAAAATGAAGATAGTTGTTCTAGTTTTGATGTGTGCATCTGTGTCTGTGGCATCGTAGCTCCTAAATGAATGGACCAATTTCGATATAGTTTTTGTTTAAAAGCTGACGTGATAAAGATAGTTGTCAGCATGTTTGATCAAAATTGGTTCAGCCATTTAGGAATTACAAACAATAAATGATGAGGGAGTAGTAAATTTTTTAATTTTAGTTTTATTTTAATACAGAAGAGAGTCATCAGCTCAAGCAATTACAGACGCAAAAGAAAGACTCCAGAAACTAGTGAAAGGTCCAATAATGGCAGTAGGATTGGAGCTGGAGCACGTTCCTGCATACCTGCACTCCAGGGCAGTTACTGCAGGGTTCCAGGAATTTGTTGAAGCACTGACTTTTTGCTCAGTGGTGGAGAAAAATGAGATCGTCCCATATAGAGATGTGCAGGAACTATTGACGTATGAAGTTGAGGAGGGTGAGCAGACTAGGTAAGAAATTTTTATGAAAAGGGGAAACGGCAAAAATGTATCGAAGTTGGTCTATGTTTGATGCATCAAGCGGCAGTCTCAAGACTAAGCATTTCTAGAAACTGCAGTATTACCGCATACATTCTCTTTTCTAATTTGGTTACTTTTCCTGGCACACTATTTTACTTTTCTATCATTGACTTTTTGGATTATTTTCAAATTTGAAATCGTTTTGTTTGGAATTGGGTAAAAATTTGTGAGTCGTCTTCAAAATTGAGTATAAATTGTCTTCATTTGATTGATTTATCATAGTTTGTACAAGAAAATGTGAATAAAAGTAAAATAAAATTATATTAAAGTGTACAAGTTGCTGTTATTATAATATTACTGCTGATATTACTCGGATGAAGAATCGATGTCGGATTGAGGATTGATTTAGGTTTATTCTGGCCTTGGGCCATCTGTACTTCCTTGTGTTATTATAACAAAATTCCCACTTATTTTTTTATGAGCCCGGCTAAAGAATAGATAAATAAAGCACCAGTAATATAAAGACCGGTATCTGTTCATTCTCTGTGCGGACGTTGTTCTCGGCGTGTGCTCTTTAGACACGAGTTTTGGACCGAAGTCTAGAGCATAGCACTACATCGTGCGGACGTCGCCTCTTCGTTCTCCAGATAATAATTTTATTGATTTTAAATATTTTCTTTAGATTTTACTCAAAATTTTAATTTATATTTTTGTTACCGCGGGTCTCGTTAGGTCTAGGCTGCGCAGCATAGCTTAATGTGTCCGGACACTTCTTTTCGGCATTTGTCTAGAACCTCTATTTTCCACGTCCCAACTTTCTCAATAATTATCCCCACGACGAGTTTTCCCTACGATTTTTTTATACTCGTGAATATTACTAAATTATTGTTGAATAATGAATTTTTTACTTTAATGTATTTTGTTAATTTGCAGAACTATTTAAAAAACAATTGTGTAAATACACCGGTTAGTTTAGGAAATGTAAAATATTTTCTTTTATACTTTAATGACTTTGTACTTGTATCACAAAAAGAAATGATGTTGACTGTGAATAACAATAGTTTTAGTTCTAAAAAAATGGGTTCACACTTATCAGTCTTATCACGGTTTATTTTTATTTCTAACCAAGATTCGAGTTGGCTGCCATAAAAAAAGATTCTTATTATAAAGCTGCTATAAAAAAAGTCTTAACTTTGATATTCTGTAGGTAATTACTTGAGACTGCCGCTCACTTTTTTTTGTTTTTTATTATTTATAGACCAAAATGCCCAGTCTCCTATGGACCTTATTTATTACTTTTTACCATTGCCCCTTGAAAAAGGGTCCGTTATTCTTCAAAAACAGTGAAAAAAACGCTGTTTATTTCACTGAGTGAATAAAACATTTTGAATTTGGAACATGCGCGAATATACGGATTTTAGTAAGAAAACAAAAGAAAATGTGCAAGGAGGTTGCATATTCTCGCTATAAAAACGTATGGAATATGGCTCGGTTAAATTTTTTTAAATTTAGAATAAGGAATTCAGCCAATTGTCTGTGCAATTTTCATGCAATTAAAAGTTTCTGTTAAAAGTTTTTGTCTCAAAATCATAAAATGAGTTCGACATCCAGTGATGAAAGTGAACCTCTCGTTCCAGAGTCATTTCGCGTTAAGCAGCAGCTATTGTTGATAATTTACTGTCACAGAGTAATTATTTTCTTTTTCTCGTAGTCAATGGTAAAAAGTAGAGTACCTAACACGTGAAAAAAAAATTCATCTCGGCTCTTGTATCCCTCGAAAAGAATTCACCTTTTTTTCACTTGTTGGGTAATCTACTATTGTATGTAGTTTTGCTGTAAGTACCATGTTTGTTTTTGCTCACTTTTTTTGTTTTTTCTATTTATAGACCAAAATGCCCAGTCTCATATGGACCTTTTTTATTACTTTTTATGTAGTATGTTTGCTGTACCATTTTTGTTTTTTGTTTTTGCTCACTTCTTTTTGTTTTTTTCTATTTATAGACCAAAATGCCCAGTCTTCTATGGACCTTATTTATTACTTTTATGTATTATGTTTGCTGTTTTTTTTTTTAATGCTACACACTCAAAGGCCCACATTAAGGTTTTCCCTTGTGTCGTGGGTCCCTCGGAACACACATAAAGACAAACACAAACACCCATGACCCGACAACAAACATCTGCTTTTTACACAAATATTTGCCCCGACTGGGAATCGAACCCAGTACCCGTTGATCAAGAGGCAGCGCTACTACCACTCGACCTAACCGGCCGTCAAATACCATTTTTTTTTAGTTTTTGCTCACTTTTTAGTTTTTTTCTATTTATAGACCAAAATGCCCAGTCTCCTATGGACCTTATGTATTACTTTTTATGTAGTATGTTTGCTGTACCATTTTTGAACACAGGACTAGCCTCATTTCTACCAGTTTTTAATTACTTTGTGGAGAACCTTTTCTGGTGCCATTGTATAAAGAATCAAGTACAAGTGAATAGCACTGTCAAGGTTGTTTCGCATCATAACCATGTTTAAAGTAAATATTAATTTTCTGATTTATTATTTTAAATTTTACCAGTCCATATACATCCCCACCGAGGGGCACGGGTCTCCCTTCGAAACACGAAGGGAATTTAGGCCATAGTCCACCACGCTGGCCCAATGCGGGTTGGTGGACCGCTCGTTTTTCGAAAATGAATTTTCTTGGACGGGCGGGTTTCGTCACGATGTTTTCCTTCACCGTTGGGCAAGTGATAATTAGAAATCCGTACATAAATCCGAAAAGGCGATTTTAGTGGTACAGGCCCGCACCAGCATTTGAACCCGCGACCTTCGGATTACAAGTCTGGCTCATTACCAACTGGGCTATCACCGCTTTTTTTAAATAATTTATTTTTATTAAAATATGAAGAGATTGCAGCACATAAGTTATCCCTTTTAAAAGACACGAAAGTGTTTTTTGTTTTTGTATTTTCAACCTTGGATGCATGAATTGGTTCCATGGCTCCTTTTATAACCGACTTTGACCCACTGCTGGATAAATGTTTCTATGACAAATTGGTGGATCTAACAAAGTCAAAGAGGCTTTATTTCATAGAAACATACATTTTTTTTCTTAAACTATGTCAAAATTGTGAATTACTTTAGCATTTTTAACTTTGCGCCTATTCGGATGGGTGCAGTTTTCCTCAGGAAAAGAATAGGCAAAAAACTCCGAGGGTCGCTCTTTTTAAGTGAATCATATTAATTTCCTTATTTCTAACTAGCTTTTTCCCGTGGTTTCGCTTGCGCAAAGAACTCTTTTAGTCACCCTATTCTTGCCCCATAAGGGATGATTTTCAAAAATGGCGAAACATACGTACACGTCCGTTTATTTGCTTCAAGGTATATCTTGACGAAGTTTCGAGTTAAAATTTCAAAAAAAATCGTGTTCTCCATACAAATTTTGAACCCCAATTTCGAAAAATCCTTTCTTAGTGCTTGTCTACGTCATAAAAGACCTTTTTGCCAAATTTCAGCTTTCTAGGTTTGCGCTGGGCGTTGATGAGTCAGTGAATCGGGACCTTCAATTTTATATACAGGGCTTTAGGTAAATCTCTTTCAACCTTTCGGGTGGTGGTTAATCAGTCCATGAAATTGAACAACTTTCCCAAGGAAAATAGGTCAAAATACCAAAAAACAAATTTTGTCTCCCATACAAAATGCGCTATAACTATGTGGATGAAGTTTGTGTATAAGATTTTAATTGACTTACACCCATATTATTAGAAGTTAACTCGAGATTTCCTGGACTCCACTCAACCTCTGTCAAGGATTTTGACGTTTTTATTTGACACTTCCATCCTCGACTTTACAATTTTACTCAGTGGAGTCGAGGATGATTTGAGTAATCAATTGTCAAAGTTAAGGTACCTCGCGACCTACCTTAAGATTTCTTTAACGCTTTATTCGATGCTTGAGCTTGTTGTGATGTTACTTTTTCATATGAAAAATGAATGACTTTGAAGATTTCTTGGATTATCTTTATGATAATGTATCGTTAAAGGTTAATATCGAATAAAAATATACGCTAGTTGGTGCCATCTATCGTCGAGTAGCTTAATGCCACGTTCAAGAAATCTTGAGGTGACAACTAAGATTACCAAATTCGAGGTTGTTTCGAGGATTTCCTTAGCTGAAGTTGAGTGGAGGAAGTTTCGAGTTAACTTCTTAGAATACGGGTGTTAATATCTGAATAACTCTGGAGCTGAGCAAAGTATCCAAAATTCCAGGACATTGGTAACCCTGCTGCCACATAATGACTATATGTTGGGTGTGGCCGACCTGACCGGTGAGCTGATGCGGCGAGCCATCAACAGCATCTCGAGTGGAGACAGTCAGGACTGCTTCCTCGCCTGCGGGATGCTACGGGACATCTATACGGGTTACTTAGGTATACATACATACATACATACGCTCACGCCTATAATCCCTAACGGGGTAGGCAGAGCATCAGTGGTTCTAGTGAACTACTTGATGCCATGTTTGACACAAAATATGAGGGTTATCAGATGGAATAAGTTGTATAATGGTGAGAGGGGGTCAGCCTTTCGCCGGATTACAGCAAAACCCTCGCATCCCACTTACAGACTTTTACTGTACACCGTGTTCCTGAGGATATCTATTAACTTATGCAAACTCTTCTATAGCTTTAACTGATGAAATCTTACAAAGAAACTAGTATTTGAAAAATGCTTCGTTTCAAAGTTACTTGAGAAATTATTTAATTTGGTTGTGGAGTGAGAAGTCTTTATTCGAGCTACGTTGCTGCTTCTGTCAAACTGCATTGGTTACCCGAGAGTTAAATCCTGTAACAAGTCTTGCATATCAGATAATAAATGTCAATGTATTTAGTTTGTATGAAAGTTAAAAAACCTAGCATTCCGCCCGGGACTTCGTTCCCGTGGGAATTCGGGAAAGTTATGTAACCTATGTCCATCGGGGATAATGTAGCTTTCTAATGGTGAAAGAATTTTTTAAATCGGTCCAGTAGTTTCGGAGCCTATTCAATGCAAACAAACAATCATATCTTTCCTCTTTATAATATTAGTATATATATAATTCGGGAATGCGTTCATAACGAAAAATGTTTATCTTGGTGGTCTGAACAGCATGTTGAAGTTAATGGATATCCTCTCAGGAACACGGCGTATACCTGGGAAGAGTAGGTAGCTGGCACATTCTAAGTTTTTCTTTCACTTCCAGTCCAGCATGGAAGTTACCTAAGTATGGATACAAAACTAGCATTCTGCTCGGGACTTCGTTTCCGTGGGAATTCGGGAAAATTATGTAGCCTATGTTACTAGGGATAACGTAGCATCCTAATGGTGAATCTTTCCTCTTTATAATATAAGTGTAGAAATATATGAAAATATATATTTTTTGTCCTTCCTTCACATCGAAACAAAGGAATGGATCAACAGGTTTTTTTAGCATAGGGGTTGTAGGAGAGTTAGATCTCCTGGTGGAGAGAGCACCAGGAGGTGTAATCCTGGGTTCGTGGGTTCAAGTCCCATTCGCGCCGAACATTTTGCACAAGATCGCAAGAAATGGAAGGATGCGGGGGAGCCCTTGACCAGCAGTGGGATCTAGTAGGCTAGATACTTAGACCATACACACTAAAGACGGAGTACTTATGACGTCACAGCACTTTTGAAAGAGATGCAAACATGTGAGTTCCTACAAGATAGTAAGAGATAGGTTACTTTAACGCCATCTCTTTTTGCGTAACCCATTTTTTGATGTCACGCTTTTTAAAGCGTGACGAACAAAGCGTTTGATCTGCAGCTTCTGTCAGTCATTACGGTTTTTAAGGTTTTGCGCAAAAGTTTATTCGTGAATTTGTGATAAAAGAGACTCCATTAGTTGTTGTACAGCTTTTGTACAGTGAGGTATGGTTGGGTGCAGGGAAGGGGAAAACTATTGCTATCTAAAAGGGGCACGCTCCTGGCTCCGTCTATAGTGTTTATGTTCTAAGGCTAGAAAAAAATTTGTTGTTATAAGAACTGTTTCTTTATAAAGTGATTTTCACTAGAGGGGACGTAAGCTAATCGCAACAACAATGTACGAAAATCGAATTGCCCCCGAGGGTTTACGTAAATTCAAGGATAGCTGCTCATACGTCTACCACAACTCCGTCTTCTTCTTTTCATCTTAGAGTCTGGCCATCGAAAGCTGTCCACGAGAAACGGCGACAGATTTAAAAACTGAAACTGAGATTTAAAGAGTGATAAATTTATTTACAGATAAATGCTATTATGACATAAATGAATTTCTGAATGAGGATAATATACAATGTATATACTAATCTATCGTAGTGGTAATTTTAATTATATTGACCAAATTATATCAATGTTATTTTATGTTATGCTTGACAATTATTGTTTTATTGTTTTTTCATTTTTTTTTTCATTCAACTCTTGACATGTTTTGATTTTTATTTTTGTGTATGACATTGAGAATGGTTGTAAAATTTTATTATTTTATTGGGACATGATAATTATTTTTTAATAGATATAATTATTAATGTATTAAATATTTGCACGCCATAGTAAAGGGCAGAGCATGACGGATAACTATTATATTAGCAGCTGTACTACCATGTTTCTTGCAAATAAACGACTTTGATTTGATTTGATTTGAAAACACTGAGTGACGACTAAATAAACGGAGTTCATAGTATTTTATTTTCCACTAATTTGATTTGATTTTTTTTATTTTTGTTAGGTACCTACATAGAAGTGTGAATTTATGTAGAAAACAGTTTTCAGAGAACGAATTTTCAAATCTGCCGCCGTTTCGTGTGGACAGCTTTTAATCGCAGCACTCTTAAGATCCATGTTACAGAACGCGACTCAGACTCTGATGTATATTTAAGTAGCAGTCGTCTTTGTCATCTTGACAGTGAGAGAAAGAGACAATCAATACTTAAAGATCAAGACTTAAGTCTCCATTTGTAATACCTTAACCCTTCGGTTCGCAGGTTTGTTTGGTATCGGTAAAGATCTGGGTCATAAGATGAACGCGACGCGCGCCAACCTAAACAAGGTGGAGAGTGCGATGTACGCGCTCAGCGTGCGTGGCGAGAACCCTCTCCACGCCTGCGCACTACAGCGCTGGGGGGAAGAGAGGACCCAAGACGACACCGACGAAGGATATTATTAAACGGGACTTCGTTCCCTTGGACATTTTTTCGTCAATTTTACAATAATAATAATAAATTAATAAAAAAATTCAATGTTTTTAATAGTGTTGATTATGCTATCAAAAACTATAAAAATCGGTCCGCCGTTCTCGTGTTATAACTGTTCGAACAAAGCAGACTTTGTTTTACGTACCTGTTAAGATTAAAATCAATATTAGTCACTATTTTTTGTTTTGCTCTTTTCAAACTTTTTATACACAAGCGACGTGGCGCAGCGGTCAAAACAACGTAACATAAACCTTAAAAGCTACGCAGCAAAGGTTATTTTCGTCCATCGCTCCGTCTTCTGGCAGCGGATGTCTCTTCGCACTTATATATTCGGTGAAAAAACCTTTGTTCTGTAGCTGTTAAGATTCATTTTCCGTTGCTTTAACCGCCGCCGCCGTACCAGCGCCTTATCTACTCACTTTGCTGGCTGCTGGCCCAAAAACTCCTGGATCTTGGCCTCCGGCATCAAAGTGCACAATTTCTTTCTGTTTTGCATTGAGACTACTAGCGTATACAGTATACTTTGTGAACAAAATTTGTAAGCGCGGGGGTGGGGAGTGTCATAGTCAATTCTTATTTTTTACTGTAATAGTATAGTAATATTATAATATACCTTTTCGATTATAATATAGTTAAGTACAATAATGCATAACTTGATAATGTCCTAAAGCGGATCTGCCCTAAAGCGAATCTGTCCTAAAGTGAACGAGGGGAAATTTCTCACTGTAAGAACTTACCCTCTTTTGGCAACTATGCCTTAATAAGATTTTTTATTGGATTATATAGTTTGTCATATAACCGTGTGTATCCAGTTTGTATTGGCTGTTCTTTCTAATAAAATGAATAAATGAAAAATAAAATAAATTTATTATTTCTCTGTAATTTGTGGTGTGGAAATAAAAAAATATTCTATTTTATATCGATCCAACCGTGATACTGTTTACTGTTTATGAATTACTCTAGCCTCGGAGTGCGTATAGTTAGCAGCCTCAAAGACGATTTTGATGGTTTTGACTATGTCAAAGAATAGTTACTAAATAGTGATAAATAGTGACAAAAGCATATAAATAGTGACTCTGTATTTAAAAAGATATTCGAGGTTCTTAGTGAGGCTGCTAGCTTGACGTATATTTAGCAGACACACTAAGAAATACAGCTCGTATCAAATTGACTTATATGTCAAAAAACTGTGAATAAATAGTGACTTCTAATACTCGAACTTTCAATAATAGTGATTCAATACATTTCGAGATATTACAGCATATCGGTGAGGCTGCTAACTTGACGCTGTTGGCAACGGTCATTCCAAAGAAACGGGCTGGAATTTTAATCAAATTAATATACCAAAAAATAGTTACTGAAATAGTGATTCCTATGATATAATAAAAAAAAGAATCCTTCTTCACTATTCCTCAGAAATCAGTCTTAAACTTCTACGTACTAAATCTCGATGTACAGTCGCGCAGAAAAGTGAAATGTACTTATTGATTTGTTTTTAAGGAAGTCAATATACATACATATTTACCTACTCATTTTATATTTAAAATCGTGTTGTGAGTGTGAGAGAAGGAAATTGCATACCTACTTTTAATGAAACTGTTATTTTTATTTAGTATCCTTAAAATTACATGTAGGTTCCTTTTACGAAATACTTAGTTTTTTTTCCAAGAGATGGCGTATTTCTTAGCAGGAACAGGTAACGTAATTTTAGGTGAATTTTTGGTGAAAATTGAATAAAACTAGTTAATTTAATCATTTGAAAAACTCTTTAATAAATCAGAAGTCTTTGAATTCTTTTACTGTAATCGATTTGCAAATTTGAAATAAATGTTCAACCCGACTCGAAACAAACTCATAACATAACCTGTGTGCTTTCGCACAAAAGCGGCAACACCGACGAAAGATAGCCGATGCCACCCCTCATACTTGAAACACGCTTGGTGAGACCGCACGACAGTTCCGGGTGTGAAATTTAAACCGTAAAAACGTTCCGTTACAACTGTTTTACAAATCATTGAAATTTTCGACGTCCGAGTATTTTTTAATAAAATAACTATCATAAAGAAGTTATTTGGTGTCGAAATGATAGTAAGAACAATGTATGGTTCCTTAAAATGTAAATATGATCAGGATCGATATTCAAATGTAAGCAATTACGGAGTAATCGTGTTTGAATTATCTTGTTTACATGATTGCCGGATTCTATTGTAAGGGACTCTTGTCCGGATTCTATTGTAAGGGTATTCTTGCAGATTTTAGTCGGTTCGATTCCCGGTTGTGGCAAGCGAATTTTCTAAAATCCTTGAATGCAGTTTTTTTTCTTTTCAAAAATAAAGGAATGTTTTCTTTGAGTACAATTTTCTATCTACAGTATTAAGAGTACTTTCCCTTCAGGTGGCATTACAAAATTCCACCCTGTCTCTAGTATTATATTATCTGTGACCCTGTATACAGTCGAACATAAATCCTCCTCCTTTTTGGAATTCGGTTAAAACGTAATTCAAGTGATACAGTGTATCCGCTCCGTTTGGTTTCGACAAAGATCCAGCGGCAGTGCTTTTTGCCGCCATAGTTCTTCGTAAACAAAACACTATCAGTTTACGGAGAGTGAGAAAAGTGAAGAAATATAAATTGAAGACATAGCTAAGAAATACATATATGGTCTTTGAATTCTGTACCCAGATGTGGTTTAAAATGTAGCCTATATTCTTTCCCAAGGTCTTATCTATCTCTGTACCAAATTTCTTCAAAATCGGTTCTGTAGGCGTGAAAGCGTAACAAACAGGTGGACAGTTACATTCGCATTTATGATATTAGTAAGATAGTGGGGATATATTAAGAAATTACAGTTTCACCCAATAATTCATCTTAAATGACAATATCTGTTCATATTAAGAACTACGCCATCTCTCGGAAAAAAACTAAGTATTTCGTGAAAAGAACCTACGTGTAATTTTAGGTTGCTAAATAAAAATAACAGTTTAATTGAAATTATGCAATATCATTCTTCCACGCTCATAACACTTATTTTGAATACAAAACGAGCAGGTAAATTAAATACGTATATATAAACTGACTCGTTTAAAAACATATCAGTAAGTACATTCCACTATTGTGCGCGACGGTACTCGCCACATTATAAAAATTAGTTTTAAACCCTATTATATTGCAATAAAGTTTAAAATTGATCAAAAACCTACATCGAGATTTAGTACGTAGAAGTTTACGACTGATTTCTGAGGAATAGAGAAGAAGGATTCTTTTTTTTAATATATCATAGGAATCACTATTTCAGTAACTATTTTTTGGTATATTAATTTGATTAAAATTCCAGCCCGTTTCTTTGGAATGACCGTTGCCAACAGCGTCAAGTTAGCAGCCTCACCGATATGCTGTAATATCTCGAAATGTATTGAATCACTATTATTGAAAGTTCGAGTATTAGAAGTCACTATTTAATCACAGTTTTTTGACATATAAGTCAATTTGATACGAGCTGTATTTCTTAGTGTGTCTGCTAAATATACGTCAAGCTAGCAGCCTCACTAAGAACCTCGAATATCTTTTTAAATACAGAGTCACTATTTATATGCTTTTGTCACTATTTATCACTATTTAGTAACTATTCTTTGACATAGTCAAAACCATCAAAATCGTCTTTGAGGCTGCTAACTATACGCACTCTAGCCTCGAACCTAGATCCGCTCGTTGGGATGTTTGTAGAATACTAGCTTTCCGCCCGCGTGGACTACAGGTTATATCGTGCCCACTGTGGGATAAAATTTAGCTTATATCCTTTCCCAGGCTCTAATTTATCTCTGTACTAAATTTCATCAAAATTGGTTCAGTAGTTTAGGCGTGAAAGACGGACAGACAGACAGTTCCTTTCGTATTTATAATATTATTAAGGATTTAATTTAACAATAAATTAAAGGCTTCGTGACCTGAAGACCTCGCGAGTCAACATATTTTGAAATAGCTGAAATATTTATTTTTACATTTTCAATTAACCATCTAATAATTGCAAAAACTGACAAGAGTTCTACAGAAATTTCTCACGAGAATATGTCGGATACGGCATTCTTCCTAATCCTTTCGAGCCGAAAGGGATTACAGACATGAGTGTATGGAGTGAATTAGAGTGTGTGGATAGTATGTATCGAAGTAAATGAACCGTGTCGCTTGAGTGGAGGTGGGTATTTTCATAGACATCCTTGAATGTATCTACTCTAGTTAAAAAACTGATCAACAATCAAGTACAGTATACACAATCGAAACATTCCAATTATACTTAACTACCTATATGAAGAAGATTTGAGGAAAACTCAATTCCATTTATTCATATTAGGTAAAACAATATACATTGAATAGTGATTCCGTTCGAGGGGTGTCGAGTAGAATTAACACAGATTTGGTGCAGCAGACTTGACATGATTTTAAAATTCAGTATTATTTGTATGGTCATGAACTCATACAGGTTGAGAAAAAAAAACAACGAGATTAATTGATCTAAAAAATTTATTAATGAATGAGGCGACTATGTGCACATCGAAAACACTTGTTATTTATAATACAAGACTGCTTGTACACTATTTACAACTGCATACCCCGAGCCGGGCTGCGCTCACGCAGTGGCGCGCCCGCTCGCGCCTCTCTCTAACTCACCTCGCCCTCATTACACACTGTACATAAGTAGTTTGTACAAGTTACACTTAAGACATATCTCTAACAATCTAAATTTAAAAACAATGGAAATATTGATCATAATACTTATACGGGTAATGGTATAAGAAGTAATCTCTTAACACTAATACTTATTACTGATTATATAGTCTAAGATATAAATAATAGTAATATATGTAATGAATTGTCTATCCTAGGGCCAGGTTCGAACCGTCACTTTACAACTAACATTGATAATTGTGTGCGGTACCACTTCGTGTACAACAGATTACATTACTACGCACGCCCGCAACCTAACGCACACCTAACACAACGCACGACAACACACATACATTACGACGTACGCGACGCGACGCGACAAATTACAATTCCATGCAACACTTATATTCATAATATCAACACTCTCAATTAAAATACGCAATACAAAATCATACGCTTAAAGCACAAGACCTACGTAACATGACTCTTATAAAGTACCATCAATACTCAATACTCGTTCGTAGTAATATCAAAAAATTACATCGCCACTTTTTACACATTAGATATTAAAAAATATTCCGTAAACACAAGAAAATCTTTAGAAACATATATTATGTACACTTTAGAAATTTAGTTTCTTGTTTTAATTCCCGCAGTTGGAATCTCGAATACAAAAATTATTCTTAAACTCTTAAAGGTTTGCATAAATTAAAACAAATCACAGTAACAAGGTAATATTGACGAATGTGATGTTAGACCGCATTGTGCATGAGAACATGTCTCGGAACAGAACAGTACTACTTATATACTGGCTTATTTTATTAAGTATGCCTATAGACATACATGGACAACATTACAGTTAAGTTAGCTATAATACAAGCTCGACACAAATCGTGGGGGCTAGACGACTAGACGCCATCGTATTATATATATACATATGTATATTGCATTGTCACTACGTAGTAATCATAACAATGATCAGAAAAGTACCTCAGAGCATTGTATAGTTTTCTCTACAAGGTGTTTCAGAAAAACCAAAAAAAAAATAGATAATTCAAAATTAATTAAAATTTAGCTTATTGCGAAGCTCTATTACAAATATGACAAGTATGTTCATTGTATGCGGTGGTGGTCGCTCCCCTGATCGTTGTTACATTACTGTCTTAACTTGTCATCGGAAGACTTCCTTCTAGTGATTTTTGTTGTTTTAACTTTAATCTACTAACTAGTCTACTTGAGTCATCAGACTAGTGAATGACAAGAACAAAAATAATAATAAAGGAAAATTTTCAAAATAATTACTAAGTTATGTCAGGAAAATTGCAATCAAAATAAAAAAAGACCTATTTCACATCATTTAAACAAGAGTGACCTTATGCGGCATATAGCAGCGTCTACATAAACAAAAAATTCTCTTGCGAAATTGTAGATAAGTATTTAACAGTGTATTAAAGTAACACTATAAATCTCATTAGTTTGAAGTTTGAACAATAGATTTAAGCGGAGTTTATTTTTTGCCTGCTGCGTGGAGATTTTTTTAGTCCCACATTTTAAAAGACAAGTACGCTCGAAAAGTAGACGAGCGATATTTTGGGGGAATGATTTGATTTACTGTCTCATCTCATTTTATTTAAATTTCTCTACACGTAATAATATAAATGTTATAATAAGTCCAGAGTTAGGGAGTCACTGTTATCTAGTCAGATGTTGTTTTTTTTTTTAAAAACGTGATTGTTTTTGAGACACTGCTATTACAATTTGTGTACCGTATTGATTTAATTTAAAAAAAAACCACTAAAAGAAAACTCGTTTAACAAACAGATAAAGGTCTTTTAAAACCGACCACATGATTGTCACTAACTTACTATTTACACAAGTTACCATCAAAGTAGTCCAAATTAAATTCATTTTTTTATAATTATATTATGTGACAAAATAAATACTTATTTTTAATTTTAAATTGGTAACGAATAATATTGTGTATCTCGCGATGAGTAAATATAGTATTCTTAAATATTACCGGTTCGATTTAGATTCAATAAATATTACACTGCTAAAAGAGTTATGTGACATATAGTAGTGTATATCTCTTTATACTACTGCTTATTTTACCTTATAGAGATATAGTTATAACTATATGGGGAGCAACACACGACAACTCAGTGATTAACGCGATATAAGGTCTATTCTTGTGGCATGCCGTAACTGTGCAGCACTCGCGAAGTAACTTCGTAGTAGAAATTGCATTTAATGATTCGACTTCTGTTAATGACAGGGTCTTTCGCTTAGATCACGTTTACATAGCGAGTACTGTACAATCTGTTACATCAGTGTTAGTAGCCAGTCATGGCAGCAAAGCTCTCACTTGTGCGAAAAATGTTTCCTATAGATAACAGATCAGTCTGTTTCGCTACAAACAGCAATCCAGCCGTAACTAGCTACCCTCATGAACATGTTTACTGCAAATGTTTTATTATCATTTTGATCTCTCACAGTTACACTTGCCAAACTATTTCTATTATTTACAGTAGAACTAAGACATGTATGGAATGGGGTAGATTAAAATAGTGCGTAATTTTTATTACACTTTGAATACAAAGTGGCCAAGTTTCGTTATTTTGGATTCTTAAGCCAATAAGACAGGATTCATATTAGATGATCTGATCACTCCATTCCTTACGCACCCTGTTCCAATTTTAGCAGCGAGCGAGTGACAGCTGGTACTGAACTCATTAATGAGTGAAAATATTTTAAAATCATCAACTACTTCACAGCGATCAATTTCTTTTAATGAATATCTCATGTCTGAAGTGAACTGATTCGAAATTACATGGAATGTCATATTATTAAAAATATAAGTCATTTTTTATCATAATGGAAACACATATTTTTTAATTTTTCCTTTTCAAATAATCTCAGTAGTTGATTGACTTTGTTTAATATTTTCAAGCACTAAAGAACAACTTTTAAAAACCGATCCTATTATAATTATAACACTTTAGAAACTTATAGTGCGTCTAGTCGCGACTTTTTCAAGTCGAATAATAAACGATGTAAATAATTTGATGAAGCCCTTATACTTTGAGCACTTCGAGTCTCAATGATAAGTGAAAATTCAAAGGAGGAAAATTCTTCTAAACTCGTTGCATATTTAATAAAATAACGATAGAATAAAAATAATAATACATGTCAAAATAATTATAGTACAATGCGAAATTTAACATGTGAATGGGCGTTGTAAAACAAAATCAATGGTTTATGATCTTCTAAACTCGTTGCATATTTAATAAAATAACGATAGAATAAAAATAATAATACATATCAAAATAATTATAGTACACTGCGAAATTTAATGTGAATGGGCGTTGTAAAAAAAAATATCTCGTGCTTTGTGCCGATTGTTTATGATATAATGTAGTGTGCTGACCAGCAAGCATTTTACTGAGCAAAAAAGAATATTGTAGCGACACGTGACGATTCAACAATTATAGTAGTTACGGGTTACAAGTAGGGAAAACGTAGCTAGTTTTGAAAGTTTTCCGCAACTTATTTATCGCTTTCGTCTCGCACATTATTCAAAGGTTTTATGGGCAAGTTTTTAGTGAATAGCGCGATTCTAACCTCTAAAATGTGAGCCAATGACAGTTATGGATAAACAAATGAACTTGCATAGAAATTGATGAAGTGCTCTCGAAGTGTTGTTTTTGAAATTTACACTCTTGTCAGAAACTTGTACTGTATGCAAATCAATTTCAAAGCCAACATTTCAAAAACAAAAGGTCAGAATAAATTATAACAAACGATATAACCTATACACAAAGTATTTTGTTAAGAATAAAGAATTGTTAATTTGTATAAAAAATATAAAAGTATAAAATTCAAAAAAGCCGTACTAGACGCAAAAAAATTGACAAAGTAGACAAGACGACGACAGCGTTAGACTGCGACATGAGACACGTTTTAATTATAAATAAATAAAATCAAAACAACCTCAATAAATCATACAAGTCGTTTTTAAGATCTTGTCTACTTCGAGCCTTATTTACATAAAAATTAAAAATATTATATTATGACAAAAGTAATTTGACAAAAGAATGATGAGATTTACACTTATCAAAGAACACACTTACTCCTAACAATAGGGTCAGAGACCTGTCTACCCGATGAGTATTGCCAAATATTGCACAAAACATCGTCCACTGGCTCCAATCACACTGAGAAAGCCTAGCTTATAATTTAGTTCTTGTCGGTTTAAAAAGAACAAAAGCAAAATGAATATTAATTTTAAAATCAAATTCGAACCCCTGCGGTACCGAACGTAGACATTTTCATAGCTGGGGTAGTTTAAATTTACAGGAAATTGTTAAAAGCGTGATTCAGTTCAAGATTAAAATATATTATGATTGGATTGTTAACGCGCGCCTTAGTAACAGAAATATTCTGTGTCATTTGTATTTTTATGACGTTTTCAAGAAAATAAATCATTTTTGATTCGATTTATTTATAGTTTTGTTTTTCAAAATGCTTTTGATTGGTCAGTTCTTTAATATTTTTATTTTATTATTACTAATTCAAGAAGAAAAATGTTTTGTAGTTTCCTTGCACACCATTTGCGAAGGGTTAATAGTAAGTCCTGATGTGACATTCGCAGGAGATATCTGCAAGCAATATTTTTACAAATAACGGTGGTATTCGTACTTAATTTTGCTGATTAAAAAGTTATAAATACGAATGTCTCTTATGGAACATTTAAGTATTTTAATAAATGAAAAATCACATTTGGGTTATCTTTTTAATTAATGATGAACTAATCGTTAAAAATGTCTTTTTGATACATATTTTTAATCAGCACAATCTTGGAGTGACGTCCTATTTCGCTTCTCAAACGAATGACCAAGAAGTAACAGTTGTGCAAAAACCCAGCTTTTGGTATTTGTAGATTGAATAAAAACAATCTTGCAAATAATATACCCCTTTGCTTACAAGTCGATATTAAATAACATTGATGTGAAGCCAATTCATTAGCTGCCTTTTCAATATGTTTCAATAGTATGTTTTTTGGAGTCCAGTAGACCTTCATAATACGTGTTTAAACAAACTCTTAGATCAAATCAGTCCAAACACAGCTCTGAGAATGTATAATAGTCATTAAATCTCTCAAGACACTACTATATAGAATGTATTTGAAGATACAATTGATTCACACAATTTAAGCTACAAAAATTGCTTTAAAGGATGATGGGCAAATTAGTATGGAACTTGGTACTGGCACCAATTGATATAAATGATACATCGTTAAAAAAGGTCTTTTCTGTAGAGTAAGAATAACCTAAGCGCTAGTCGTGATTTATTGTCCAATTAGAGTAATGCCTTGAAAGTTATTTATTTTTCATCATTTATTCTTTTTTTATTAGTAGTAGTACTTTTATTAATTATAAATGATCATCATTAATTATTATCATTGGTTGTTTATTCTCTTAGTAAAAAATACAATTTGAAAGTAGGTTTTTTCATAATCAATGATCATATATAATTAATATAATAAATAAAAATACTATGCCAAAATGAACAATAGCGTTGCAGAAAAAATGAATAAATGATGAAAAATAAATAACTTTCAAGGCAGGATTACTCTAATTGGACAATGAATCATGACTAGCGCTTCGGTTATTCTTATTCCACGGAAAATTACCTTTTTAACCGATGTATCATTTATTTCAATTGGTGACGGTACCAAGTTTCATACTAATATCAATACCAAAATACCCATCATCTTTTAATGTTTGTTTTTAAAAATAGGCAAATTAGCTTTCAGTTTGAGTCTAGGCATTACCTGGAGGCACGGCAGTGCCTCCGCCAAGTCTCATAGTTACATGAACGAAAAAGTGCGGAAATCAACGTGTCGTTTAGTCATTTAAAGAACAAAGAATTTGGAATAAAAAAAAATATTTTATGGATGTCTTATGCGTTCGTTTAGAGAACAAACTCATGAAACATCTAGAAATTACATTATTAATTTATAATAAATAATGACTATGTTTAGGTTGATAACTGTTCATTAAAATGTGGCTGTAAAACTTTGAGATTGTAGAAAAATAAAATTAATTTGAATATTAGAAACAAACATCAGAACTAACGAATATTGGATTAGAACTATGGACATAATTTGCAACTTTTTCTTTAGTTTTTTCTGGACGTGTCACTGTTGCAGGTCTATCTATGTGTGTATAATATACGACTATTCCCGACGACTCCCGCTGTGTCCACCACTAGTAGCCAATGCAAAATGGTGAAAAATTGAGGTACATCAAGCGAGTGACGAACTTGACTGGGCCAGCCAATGCAAACTTATTTTTTCCCCTGCCGGGGGCTGTCGGGAATAAATCAGTTGCATCGGCCACCAATGGCGGACACGCAGTGGAGGCCATTGGAAGTAATTCACGACTTTGGGTTTGTGCATTTATTGTTTTAAGAGCAGTGCCAAGTTTGGTATAGTCCAACGTATAATGCCTACTGTGATACCTCTTTCCGAAGAGTAACAAAGACATTTATGAGATTCCTTGATAGGCACAAAGTAAAACAGTAACATCAACAAAAATATATAATATATGCTTACTATATGCTATATTAATTTACTTGTGCATCGTACTATGCACAAACTATTTAAACTTATATCTTAGAGTAACTTTTAAGTTAGTCATTGAGCTTTCCATTTATACAAATAAATAATATGATAAACTATGGTTTTTTTAAGAAGATATTTTTAAACATTAAATATACATTATCTTATGCTAAACAGGAGATTTTACACTTGTTCTAGAGTCAAAAAGTTTATTTATTTCTTAAACCTACGGTGTGGTTTATATCACCTCACTTCACAGTGTTTATTAACGGCGGACGCACTCGCGGAAGTGGACGCGACCGGTGAATCGGGCGCGTCGCGGGTCGCGGAAGCGGTCGCGGACGCGGAAGCGGGAGCGAGCGCGGATCCGGCCGCGCTATCGTCGCTGTCCTCGCCTGTGTCTTTCATCACATATCCTTCCGAACTTCGCGCTAGTTTTAATCGAATCGGCGTCACTTTAGCTGTCCGTACTTTCCGCATTGCGGAGGAGGCCTCGGCGTAGGAGGGCGAGTCGAGCGTGAGTGGGTCTACGGCCATAGGGTCGTATTTAAAAGGGTCCTCTATGGAAGGCTCGGGCGCCGCCGCCGCCGCGCCGCTAGGGCCCGCCACTGGCGCATTGCTCGGGCCTGCGCCCGCGTCTCGATCCTCCTCCTCCTTCGTACGCTTTATCTTTATCACTAACTTAGTAGCACTTTCACTCGGACTGTTCACTACTCTAAGTTTCTCCGCTTTCTTCTCCTTTTTCCTTTTACGTTTCTCACTTTTGCCGGGTTTAGATTTTTTGGACTTTTCGGGTTTCTTAGGTTTTTGTGGTTTTTTGGGCTTCTCTGGCTTTCTTTCTTCGTCATCGTCGTCGTCCTCCCTGTCTTCGTCATCGCCCTCGAAGTCGGCCATAACGAGGCGACGGTACTTCATGCTCTCGCGACGAAGGTCCTCGAAGCTAGGTTTGGGAATGATGGGGGGGAGGTGACGCTTCTTGGGGGGTCGTAGCTGAGGACCCTCCGCCGGTTCTTCCGGGACCACCTGCGGCACGGAGTTACACCCGAGCTTTATCTTCAGTTTGGGCGTCACTGGTGTCGTCACCGTTCCGGTCGACGTCGACGCCGTCACCGGTTCGGTCGACGTTGACGCCGTCACCGTCGCCGTCGGGACCGCCGCCGGGGTCTTAGGCGGTTTGGTGGAGGCCCGGCCGCGGCGCTTCTGTGCGGCCTGCGTCGACGGCCCGGCGAGGGTAGACAGGCGGATGTCATCTGAGGTATCCACATCATCGTTCATGCTCACTTCGAGGTGCCGAAGCTCCCGACTCAAACCGCTGGTGGTCTTCCGTTTCTTCTTCTCGACCGGCGGGGTGTCGGCGATGTTGTAGTCTTCTCTCGTGGGGATGGAGGTCATGGATGCGACGGCTTTAGGTATGGTGATGATAGTGCGGGGGATGGGGGCGGGGGCCGGGGGCGGGAGGAACACTCCAGCGGCGGCCGCGGCCTCCGGGTCATCCTGCGTCCAGTACTGACGTAGTAACTCCTTCTTGCGCATGCGCCGGTGCGGAGGCCCGGGCTCCACGCCGAAGGAAACGGGCGCCGCGGGGGCCGGCGCAGGCGCAGAACTCGTACAGTAATTCGGATCGCGGAACGGACCCTTAATCTTCACTTTCAACTGGTTTCTTGAATCGGAAAGCGACACGTGCGGCGTGAAGGTCTGTACTGGAGTGGAGTAGGGCAGGGGCGGCGGCGGCGGCTCGGGGGGCGGAGTCTCGCGGCCCGGGTTGCAGGCTAGAAGCTCCGACTGAAGCTGGCGCTCGCTTTCCTCGTCGAAGGCGGCGAGCGGCTCGGCCGTACCGCTCGCGAAGGAAGCTAATAGATGCGAGTTGTAGGTGTCACGCTGTGGCGGCGCGGCGCCGCCTTCCAACGGCTGGTACGTCCGCATGTCGACCGGACCCGGCAGAAGCGGCGCGACCGGGAAGCCGGGGCTGCCGGGCGAGCCGGGCGACCCGCCGCTCGTCACCGACGTCACCGTCGTCGCCGGCTTCTTACTCGACGGCGAGCTCGCGACGCGTGGCGATTGCGAGTGTTCAGACTTCTTGTCGTCCCGGACGTCGATCGACTTCCGCCTGTCTCGAAGCGCCTTGAGATCGACGCCGTCGTTGGCTAATTCCTCGTTGAAGTCGTATACAGTTCCGACCAACTTGCTTTGTATAGAGTTGCCTACGTAGTCGAAAGTCTGTCCGCGGCTTTTGGAGCGCCCCCGCCCGCGATTGCTTCTGTTGCTTCGATTGCTCGACCGTTTGGTTCCTTTCGTCTCGGTCTGTTTCGGCGATATTCCAGCCGGGCTCTTTCCGGGCGATTTCCCGGGCAGTCTCGGAAACTTAGCCGGTTTCCCCGGAGATTTGGGTTCCTGCGAGTTTTGCGTCACGATAGTGTCGTTGCTATCGTTGGAGAGTTTGCTGAAGCCGCCTTGGCCTGTGTTGCTAGCGTCGTTGTAAGAATCCACGCTGATGGTGGGGCTAGGGGGGACGTGGAGGGGGAACTTATCGCTGTGGGTGGTGACGTCGATGTCATCGCGCGAGGGGGAGTCCATCGGCTTGGGGGTGGGGGGAGCGATCATAGCCGTCGTGAGCGCAATGTTTTGAGAGGAGGAAGTAAAAGCGGCGCAGAGGGTAGAAAATGAGGGCTTCGGGAGGGGCTGCAGAGGGAGAGGGGCGGGGCCGAAGGGGAGGCCGGCCGCGTACAGAGGGCTCGGAGACGGTAAAGACAGCGGGGCCGAAGGGCCGAATAGAGGCAACGAAGCCATCGTCTGAAGGAAAGGAGTCGCGTCGGTCGCGTACGCCGCGTATTGACTCAGCGACATCGGCGGCTCCACAGGGCACGGGTACACCGGCAGCGGAGGGTACGGATCTAAATCCGGCAGCACGGGTAACGGCGGAGGCCTCACATCGCAACTCATATGCAAGCCTTTACGAGAACAAACAGACGCTTCCGAGTTAGTACTAGACGCGGACGATCGACGTGTGGTTATTTTACTCTCGCGCCATTTCTCGAGTCCGATGTATGGCGACGAAATCGAATCGTGAACTAGCGAGTTGTTGTTATCGTATGGTTGGACTTCTCGCGTAGGATCTTGATCCTCGTTAGGCGCGGAATGGTCTAAGGATAAATGCTGCGAATCGTCGCTCTGTTTCGACAAAGATATCGATTCACCCCCTTGAGAGTTTGACATCATGTCCGTCTGTACCGTTATCGGCTCCTTTCTCCCCTCTTCACCGAATCGATCGTGATCGTATTTCCTTCTGTCCATAGACAAGTCCAAATGAGCTTCAGTATGTGCCATTGGGATTTCGGACCACTTGTCGTTGCTTGTCATTGGAACGGATCTGTCGTCTTTATTGTCGTTGACGAGCTCTCTAGACGACAGATTGGTCGGCTCCTCGTCGTCGTCGTGGACGTGGTTCTCTGCAGGAGTGTCGTTTACTGGTGTAGTCTTTCCGTGCAAGTCTAAGGGGACGCTCTGATCGGTCGGCGTCTCGTGCTCGCTCGACATTGAATTGGAAGCGCCATTATTCTCTTCAACAGGCTGTTCTTCTTTATCATCGTTCACTATGATAGGTTCGTCCGACGCTGGAGTCTCGAGAGGTATCTTCTTAGTGCTCAATTGCATACGCAGCCTGTCGACCAGATTCAAGGTCTCTTGGACGCCTTGCTCTTTGGAGTCTTCTTTCAAGAAACCGAATTCGTAAGACGCGAACGGTTTCATAATATCGTCATGATTGAACTCGTCGACGCCCAACATATCCAGTTCGAACATATCACTATTAGGGAAGGTGTTCACTGCAGATGGTATTTTGGCGCTCTTAGAGATCTCTACGCCCTGAACATGACTTGCGTCCTGAGCGATGAATTTCTTATCAGATTCGAGTAGGGAGCGCTTCCTTCTATTTCGCACCATGGGATTCTCGACGTCTAGTATGTCCATCGATCTGGCGTCCATAGGCGTTTTGGGAGACTTGATCATAGTGTTCTCGTTGAGGTTAGCTTGTATTTTGGCGATCATTTTGACGCTGGTCTTGTCTGTGAGGTCTGCGTCGAGGGCTTTGTCTTCTGTCATGTACTTCTCGTGTCCTCCGGGCTTTTCGACGGGCGGCGGGTGGACGTAAGGGCTTGGAGGCTCCGGTAGCCAGTGGTCATCACTTATACGCGGCGGAGATTTCTTCTCTGTCGCGGTTTTGTTCGCTCTTTCAATCGACATCAGCGGCGTTTTCACAGGAGAGAGACTCAAACGCTCAGGCACGGGAGTTGTGGATTCGTATCGACTGAGCCTCCTCGCTTTCGGTGTGATCTGGCGAGGTTCCTCCGCGACCGGTGGAGGAGTTTCCTTAGCTGGTTCTTTAACACTCATCCGCCTGTTCGGTGTCAGTTTCTTCGGTTCTGCAGACTTTTTAGGACTCGCTTTAGGCGGAGACATCAAGGTGTCGGCTGGTTTCGTTTTGTCTTTCTCATCGACAGAAACGCTGAGTCTCTTCCCTTTGGCAGGCTTCGCGGCTACTGGTTCCTTCTCGTCTTTGTTTGGCTCCGCGTCCTCTTTCCGCTCCGGAGTTGGAAGTTTACCGGGCTGGCTGCTCTCTTTGGGTGTTCTGTTCGGTTCAGGGGTATCATCGGCGTCGTCTTTAGATGGTTTTCTCGGTCCGGCATCTGACTTATTAGGCATATTTCCGCTTGATGCAGTGCTTCTGGTCCTAGCACGCGTGGCAAGGCGCGAGTCGGCTCGGCTCGGTTCCTCTCCTTCAGCAGGCGGCGATGGTACCCCGCACTCGGTCCCTCGTTCGGAAGTTTTAAGCTTCTTGTCGAGGGCCTTGCTAGGGGCCGCATCGGTCGAAGTGTCCTTTCTTTTTCTCCGGCGGCGAGGCCGTTTGGGCGTAGGGCTTGAGCCGGAGTACTGCGACCGGGAGCTTTCGGAGTCGCTTGAGGCGCTAGTCGACGACAGTGGTCTTGAAACCTTGTCAAGAAAGGGCAAGTCCACAGTGGGGCGCGGCGCGGGGGGAGGGGAGAACATTGATGGCGGGCGTTGCAATGGCTTGATCTCGCGCGCTTTAGCCGTCGGCTTCATCTCGTGCTTCTCCGGCTTCTCCAGCTCTTCCTCCGAGCTGGACGACGAAGAATAACTGCTACTACCCGAGCTGGATGACGAGCTAGAACTCTCCTTGTCCACCGGCTTCGAGCTCTTGGTCTCCTCCTTCTTAGGCGACGATTTACCCGCATCTGACTTATCATTCTCTTTCTTCTTCTCACTCTCAGACTCGACGACGGGCGCTTTGCTGCCGATGCTCTTGATGTGGGCAGCGGCTTTCTTAGCCGCTTGGCGTTGAGGAACATACGCAATCTTTTCTTTTCCGGTTTCTTTGGAGGACTTCTTCCTACCCACTTTAGCGGGTACCACGTCCTTAGTTTCTTTCTCTTTTGGTTTCGGCAACTTGGGCTTGCTCTTGGCATCGTCACCGCTGACTTGCTTGTCGGATGATGGCTCGTCTTTCTTGGCTACAGTAGTGGAGCGCATGTTCTCGGAGGCTTTCTTGGCAGCTTGGCGCTGGGGCACGATTAAATCGGTCGGGTGCTCCTTCTGCTTCGACTTTTTGATGTTCTCTTTGTTTTTCGCCTCGTAATCAGACTCCACATGAGCCGTGGCAGAAGTCTTAACCGGAGGTTTCTTCTCTTTGTTAGACGGCTTCCTTCCTCGTTTCTTAGGAGCTGGCTTTTCCCCATCTTTGACAGCAGCCTTTTTCTCGGCTTGTGGTGGAACGAATTCTTTCATCGCCGCCTTCGTTCTAGGCAGTGATTGTTGTGAATCGGTTTCATTAGGTGATTTAGAAACTTTGGATTTATCGGATTTGGCCTTTTTATCTCGATTTTTGGATTTGTCTGCTTTGGCAGGGGACAGTTTGGTGTTCTCGTCGGAGCTGTCCGAATAGATATCGATAGGGAATTTGCTGTTATTACGGCTGGACTTCATGGGGATAAGGTCATCGCTGTCAGAAGCCGGCTGCCCGCGTTTAGCGGAGGCCATTTCTTTCTCGAGTTGCTGCAGCGTCTTGCTGCGTGTGCTATCTTTACGCATGCGAGTCTTGATGGTGTCTTCCTCGCTACTGCTCTCGACCACCGCCTTCGATTGGGGCGTTTTCTTCTTCTTGGTTCGCTCAGTCTTCTTGGGCGACCGTTTTCCTTTAGTCTTAGGTGAGATCTTTTTCTTAGGCGAGGCGCCAGACTTCTTGGCTTCGTCGTCGGTGCTGGATCCAATGGCACGGCCTCGGTAGCGTGTGTTGCGACTTATCTCGCCGCCACTCTCCTCGCTCGACAAGCCGCTGTACATGCTACCGCTGCGCCGCGACCCGTTCACGTAATGTTTCCTGTACGGGTTCGATGACTTGCCGCCTTTCACCATGCCATTGCGGTCTTTTTTCTTTTCGTCACCGGAGTCAGGCGGGGCGATCCGTGCGAGCATCTCGTCGAATTCGTCCTTGTTGTCAGGCGCGTTGGGGTGGGAATATAGGCGGTCGTATATCGAGGGCCCGTGGTTGGCTTGGAGGATAGCCTGTAGTTCCACGCCGGCTATTTCGGGCTCCAACGCTAGTACCCCTACTTGCTTGTGGAACGTTTGCTCTCGCATCCGGAAGAATGAGCGTGACAGCTTCTCCCTTCTGCTGACCATATAGCACAGATTCCGCACTCGCTCCAAGTCTTGTCTGAGTTGGACGAACTGTCTCATCTTGTCGAGGTCGGCTTGCTCCTGCCGATGGGTGAGCAGTTCGTTGTCGTCCGATTTGGGCGGCAGCAGCGGCCGATTGTGGCCCGCTCGCCGCTTCAACTTCCAATAGTTGTAGATATAGTTGATGGCGTCTTGGTCGATGTCGAGGAGGTTGGTACTGATGTCTTTGACGCTGACGTGGCGGTCGAACTCGCGCTCGATCTCTTGCAACCGAGCGGCTCGCGCCTGCGTCTTCTCCTCTGACGTCATATCCTTCCGCCGCTTCCTCTTCACTTCCTCCTCCTCGGAGCCAGACCCTGGCCCCTTCTCCTTCTTCGAGTTGACGCTATGCTTCTGACAGTAGGAGCGCAGCTTCACCCCGTCATCGGCGTTTTCGTCTTCGATTATAGCACGCATTTCTAGTCCATGTTTAAATGCACACGTAACATGATAAGCAGTTTTACAAGTTTTGACAGAGCACTGGATGCAAGCACCCTTGCGTTCGCGACACAACACACACACTAGGGACCAGCGCGAGGCCGGGATGGACGATATTTTGGTGATGGGTTCCATTTTCTCAGCGCAGCCGATTGAGACCTCTGGGATCCAGAGGACACAGGAGACGTGCGCCCACTTGTGACCTGAAGGCGTGCACTTCATGGCGCCTCCGAGGTTGGGACATAGAACACACGTCGGACGGACCCCATCGCCGCATGGCCTGCACATCCATTGACCTGGAAACAGCCACCAAGTCGTATTAATTCGGAAGTTTTTGATCATTTTAAAAAAAATGAAGTTTAAAAAATATTCACAAAAGACGAAAATAAGGTAAAAAGTATACAATTGCTTTTTTGTGACCAATTTATTGGCGTAATTTTTTTTTAAACATGAGTATTTATTTATTTTTGAATTCCGGCATGAAAATATTGTAAAACAAGAATTCAAAGACCTCACACGAAATGAAACAAACAGATTATGTCTTCTAGCTAAGTAAATTGCACCAAATGCATACCTTACAGTGATTTCGGAAAAAAGTTACAAGGATACATCCAGTCACATTCATCTGTCCATCCATACAAACTTTCGCATTTATAATATAAGTAAGAAGTGCGATATACTTACATATAATGTTACAGTCATATCTAGCAAATTGTATTGAAACTCTGTACAGTCAAAATAATTAAAACATAAATTACACGAAGCAGAATAAGCTCAATCGGAAAATGTATTTGTGATTAGAAAAGAAAGAAAGAAAAAAAATTATTGACGTCATTAGAATATAATGATCTTTATTTTATAGGACACTATAGCTTTTCGCTCGGGACTTCGATCCCGTGGGAATTTTCCGGTCAATTTTCCAATGTTTTTAATAGTTATTCTGCTATTCGGGACGGAGAGAAATACAACAAATCAAAAACCATGGTAATCAGTTAAGCCGATCTTGAGTTATAAGTGGTGTAACTTACACGGCTTTGTTTTATATATTTACTAGCTTTATGCCCGGGACTTCGTTCCCGTGGGAATTTCGGAAAATTATGTAGCCTATGTGTTAATCCCGGGTATCAGCTACCTCCATACCAAATTTGATCAAAATCACTCCAGCCGATCTTGAGTTATAAGTGGTGTAACAAACACGACTTTCTTTTATATATATAAGATAGGACACTCAGTATGCCACTTAAAATAAGTCAAGATTACATTAAACACATACAAACATACATTTAGGGATTTAAATACATACATACACATTCGTTCTTTATACAGATTATACATTGGTAGACAATTCCTAAAAGTTACTAAATACTAATTATAAAAAATCGAATAACGCCAATTAGATTAAGCAGTCTATCTGTACACGTATTTCACACAAATGCAGGAAGGCAGACAAAAAGTTGCTCTTATTTTCTAGCAAGGCTGTTACTAATGTAAGTAGTAGAGACCCCGGGACTTCATTCCAAGAAAACTCGTTACTTGACGTTTCCAGGGGAAAAATATTACTTGTAGTCATAGTTATGGGTAGACTCCAATAAGTATTTGCTAAGCTGTCTCTTACATATATCTATTTTTCATTATTTATTCCTTGTCTACATTTTTAAAGAATATACGTATCACGTCCATAATCCCTAACGGGGTAGGCAAAGCATCAGTGGTTATAGAACCACTCGATGCCACGTTTGACACAAATTGTGAGGGTTATCAGATGGAACAAGCTGTATAATGGTGAGAGGGCAGGGGGGTCAGCCTTTCGCCCATTATACAGCAAAACCCTCGCGTCCCACTTACAGCTGGCACATTCAAAGTTTTTCTTTCACTCCCCATTGACCATACAGCCTAATAGACGCCTAATGTTTTAATTTCTCGAAACAAATAACTGTGTCAATGCACTGAGGTAAGCGAGGGGCGGGGGGAGAAGGAAGAAATGCATACTGATTGGCCGATTCAAGGTCACAATAATCCAAGAAAGGATAAGCAGTACTATTTGTATTTGAAAGAAAGGGATGTACTGATAAACAAATGCTTTCGTTACGGATTCGAACCAGTGTAATTTGAGCTCTGAATAAATTGATTCTTGACAACAATAATCTTGAAATTGGCTCACCTTTTGAAAAGTTATGCCATTTTTTTTTAAATTAGATGATTGGCTACATTTTCCACACCATTTTATTGTACAAGGAGCCATGTTTCTCCTCTTTCGTATTTTATTTTGTAATAAACGAGATGTACACGGGTCACGGATGTGGTCGATACTAAAGCAGATTTCGCGATCGGTGTCTTAAGAAAGACGTATAAGTCTAACGTGTCGCCAGAAAGTGTTCGCCTTGCATTAGGCGTCTATTAGGCTGTGTGGTCGATATCACTCCCAGTCCAGCATGGAAGGTAAAGAATATACTTTCCACAATACATTTTCTAGTGTGAACTGAGCATGGATGAATCAATGAGACGTTTATTATATCAGGATGTCAAAAGTAAGATACTATTTCGTGGCTATTGCCACCTAGTTTCTTGCCTGTTCTTCTCTGGGGAAGACTGCACCTTTGCGAATAGGCGTAGAGTCAATAGGGTCAATAGAACGAATACGTATGTATGTATTTAAATCCTTTAATGTTTGTTTGTTTGTATGTATTTCATGTAATCTTGACTTGTTTTAAGTGGCATCCTGAATGTCCTATAAAATAAAGATTTTTTCTATTCTATTCTATTCTATTCCTAGTTCTCACGGTCAAAGCTATCAAAATCACAAGAGGTTGTAGATGTAGGGTGGGAACATCTAACAGTAGGTATTTAATAATAAAAAAAGGTTTAAATAAGTAATAATAATCTACATCTACACTAATATTATAAAGAGGAAAGATTTGTATTTTTGTATGTAACAAATAAACTTAAAACTGCTTACTGGACCGATTTCAAAAATTATTTCACGATTAGGATGCTACATTATCCCTGAACAGGGTTGGAAATCGTAGTATAATTATACTATTTGTACCATTATTTATTAAGAACTGTAGTTACGTTAGTACTAGACTATTATTTATTCTGTGGTGTAGTATGTAGCATTGCAATGCCAATATACTACACGAAAATGTAATATTTTTTATCGACAAGTGGAAGGATTTTTAACTATTTCCTGTCTTTCTGACAGAGAAGGAGTTGTTATGTATTTTATTTATGAGTGTGAGTCTTATAAGTACTTTCTTGACTATTCTTACACAATTTTTTGAATAATTTGCCAAAATAAGGTAAAACAAACAGTTATATTTTTTTATATCGCTGTTTCTGTCTTTCTTTAACCCAATGAAATAGGCTAGAAACAGAAACAAAGGATATTAGGTATTGTGATTATTTTATATTATTGTAATTGTTTTATAAGCAATAAAATAAAATTTACTTTAAAGTAATTGAAAATCGAAATCTAGTTATTTTTTTGTCAAGTAGTATAATTTTGATCTCCGAGTACTTAGTATAATTTTCTGACGGTTTGAATCCAACCCTGTCCCTGAGTAACATAGGCTACATAATTTTCCCGAATTCCCACGGGAACGAAGTCCCAAACGGAATGCTAGTATTAAATGTAACAAGACAAGGGCACGGACATCAAGTCTGTGGATGCAAAATCAGCTGTTAAAAAAAAAACAGTAAGTATTTACTTACCGTCAGGGATGACGGTGATGCCGTAGCAGGCCTGGTGCACGCAGATGTTGCAGGAGTCACAGAAGACCATCTCGTTGCCGTCCTCCGAGTCCGGAGAGCGACATACATCGCAGATAACATTCTCGTCGTACTCGATGCCGAGACCCTCCTCCGACTTTATGATAGCCTGGATCTTGTCCCATGTGCGCACCTACGAAGATATATCTGATATTAGTTTCATTATCATACAATACAATATACGTGACTGTGAAAATGGAAAGGTACAACTTTCGTGATAGTCGTTAAGGTTCAAAATTAGTGTGATGAGCTATTGCAAATAGCTCTAATTGACTACCCCGAAAGTTGTACCTTTTACTAAACACAGTCACAATTTTTTCAATTTTGCACAAAGAGACATACAGTACAATTAACAGAGCATAAAACATAGTGTACAACAAGACGGCCTTATTGCTAGGTAGCAATTTCTTCCAGGCAACCTCAGGTTAGGACAGCATCATATGTCACTGAAAATAGAGAGGTTCCACTTCGGAGGCAGTCGTTAAAGATTGACGAAAGCGGGAATTTTGGCGGTGCTTTTATATTCCCATTGCTCGTCGTATGCGAAAAAAAAGGCTATACTAAGCTCGGCGAGCAATGAAAACGTACAATAATCGATGACGCCACTGTCACCCCACTGCTTGCTGTATTCGAGAACGCGGCCTAAGACTCCGGGATACATTTGATTCAATATTTTTGCATAGTTAATCCATTGTCGAAATTGTAGCAAGTGTGACGACGTAGAAGACTATATTTTAATGTATAGGTTTTAGGTGTCTGTAACTGTTCCAATCTATTTATACGCAAAGGTTGGCGACACAAATCGAAGAGTTCTACTCTGTACATTTCTTGTTTCAAAAGTCAATCTTGTGTACTCACTTAATAAATAGTTAAATGGGCTATGTACAAAATTTTGTAAATGTTTAGATTTTTTTTGTATTAGTAGCATTAAGATCCTAGATTTGTAAAAACAATTATTCACTTTTTCCGTTGATAAATAAAAATTCTAATATTTTTTATGCTTTTCACTTTGCTACAACGCTCCTCTATGGAATCCAAACATTACATTCCCTTGCCATTTTAATTTTATATGGCAACGAAAAAAAAACTTCAAATTGTTGTCATAAAATGAATTTGCAAAATATATAATAAAATAAGCTAACGGCTTGGCAAAGGAAAACTATTCCATAAAGGAGTTAGATTAGTGTAGTGAGATTGTAAAAATAAATTTCTTAGCAAAAAAAAGTTATTATGTTTTTTTGAGAAAAGGACCCTTAATCCTGTATTACAATTAGAAACCAGACCGATTTAAAAATATTCTAAAAAAGTCAGACATAGACTATTATTACAAATATTAGAATCCGGTTCTTTAGTTTAGTTTAGATCCAAGACATAAAATGCCGCAAGACGCGAGCCTTGTAGATAGTATATAATATAAGCGAGGCCGAGACCCACAATAAACCATTGTGTACGTATCGACAGACATCAAGCGTTTTACTTCTCTCCCACTCGCTCCAGATAATCCGCCAGGAGCGATCGCCGCGTCTCCCACACCTACGTCATCTTTCCCAGCCACAAACTTACACGTAAGACCTAACCTACGTCCCTGCAGTGTCAATAGCGTACAGTAAAAACCTTTGCGAAATAGTCGAAAACATGTCATGAACAATTTATTACATTTACTGATTAAGCCTACACCAAACCTTTTTAAAGTGAAATAGGTATATATAGTTTATTGACACTATCAACTAAGTTATTGCTTACTAACAAAGTAAACTTAAGGTAATTAGGTAACCTAATATTAATATAGTGGCAAAAGGAGTTGGTTCAGCATTTGCCAGCTAAAAGTTAACTGGCGCTGTTTTTCAACCAAAGCATTTCAACATATTATCCTTTACAAGATCTAACGGGATAAAAGAAAGGACATCAATATGGTGTGACCACATTGACGCAGTTCACAAAGTACCGAGGGATTATAATATTACAAAAAAAATACTATATTACGGAATGTACAATATTACAGGCACATATACATTGAGATTTTGCTCATAACGATGCAGGTTTCGATTACTTATAAAGTAAGTTTTGTTTTTAACTGACTTCCAAAAAGGAGGAGGTTCTATGTTCGACTGTATGTTTTTTTTAATGGATGTTCACAGATTTCTCCGCCATTTATGGACCGATTTTAATTTTTTTTTTGTTCGAAACAAAAAATTTAAAATCGGTATACTCCAGAGGTGGTTCCATTATAACCAGGTCAGGGTCTGATGATGGAATCCCAGGGAAATCAAGGGAAAATTTAAAAATTATGTTGATTTAAACATGATCCTAAAAAACTGCAAAATAAAATGATGACAACTAAATAAACAGATAATTTTTCAAAAGTTTAACAAGATGCCTTTAAGATTTTTATCAAATCCTGCTATATTTATTTCTTGCATTTTTATAAGTCTGTCAGAACTTTTATTTAGCTAAAGCTAGGAGAGTGGGAACCGGGGTACCTGTAACAGGTTTATCCTAGTTTAAGTTGCTGACCTTCAATGGGCCTTTTTATAATTCTAACGGCACGGCATGACAAAATTTGTATTACCATTGCCTTCAATGTTCCCAGCTTCTAGTATCACTAGTGCATAGGAAGAAATGGTATTACAATTTTGCCGTACCGTTTTCGTATTATAAAAAGGCCGAATGCATTGCATGTGTTAACTATAATCCAATCTACCCAATTTAAGCATGAGAGAAACTAAAAATAACTTGTTGCTGCTTAAGAAACACACAGTATTGTTTGGACGACAAAGGGCTCACCACGCCCAGACTCACGTTGTACGCCCACTATATTTTTACAGAAAAGCGACATTTTTCTTTGTTAAATAACCAATTCACTGTTCGTAATCTTCCCTAAAATCATACAATTGTTAGACCCCCTTTTTGTAGCATAACAAAAGTGTATATTTCCATTTCCATGTGTATTTCGGTAATCAAAGCGGGATTGCGTGTTTGAAACTTCAAAATTTCACAAGCTGAATCAAACAGGGTTAGTTTTGTGAAATGTTAAATACACCCTATTTCATTTACGAACTATTTGAAATTAAATCTGTATCTGACGGAAACTAGAATTCTGCATAAATTGCTGCTGCAAATGCACGAAGTATATTAGTTTGCGGAGTAGGAATTATTGAAGCTTTCAAATTGAGATCTATGCCGCGCCGCGCCATTCAGAAAGGCCAAGCTATCGAAAACTATAGGTATAACGAATACAAGCACGCCATGGACAGACAGCAGCACGTCAGGTTACCCATTTATTTGCACTACGAAAGTCGACGCTATTACGAGCGAGATAAGGGCGACATCAAGGTTAACATTTATAACCTAATATGCTGCCGGGTGTACATACACAAAGGTAAAGTGTAAGGTTAAAACCTACTAAAATTATAAACGCGATAGTAACACTGTCTCTATCTGTCGCGATAGTAACGCATTCACGGCTAAACTACTGAACCGACTTTGATGAAATTTGGTACAGAGAGTACAGAGATAGATTAGATCTTGGGAAAGGACATAGGCTAAATTTTATCCCACAGCGGGGCACAATAAAACCTGTAGTACACGCGGGCGGAGCCTAGTATTATAGGCGGAAAGCTAGTATTTTATACGTGAAACAGTATATATCTTTCTTTTTTAACCGACTTAAAAAAAAAAGAGGAGGTTCTCAATTCGGATGAATTTTTGTTGAGTCTAATCTTCTTCTTCTTATCGTGTAGGTATAGTCAAGTGTGTGGTGGACTTGACTAATCCTGTCAATCATTCTATTACAGATTTTAGTTAAGCACTTATCTTAAAAAAAAAACTATTTATATAAAAATGAACCCCTATTTCTCCTGGTCAAGCTATAACTTGAGAACCGCTGAAATTTCACCGGGACAATTTCCACGGGAACGAAGTCGCGGGCGGACAGTATCTTAATAAATAAGAATCTTGCTGGCTCGTTCCAGGTAAAACTTATATTTATAGTGTACTCATTTTAAGTGGCGACTCTAAATAGAAAACATTTTCTTTATCGCCTTCCCTCCATTTTATAATGAGATACTTGACGAGGAAAATAGAAAATTGTTCAAGTATAATCTTTTATGAAGTGGAGCGCGCTCGAAAGGTCTAGGTATCAGGAGTTCAAACCTACATGTTTTTATTTTTTTTCTTATTATAAGATGGATTAACTCTTGACCTCAATCTTAACCATAAGGTCAAAGATGAGGTCGACGATGGAGCGAGTTAACCCAGAAAATACCTATAAAGGCACTGGTACCCACGCACCGACGGAACACAGCAAACTGTTTGGCGTCGGACTTCGGTAGGAGGGTGGTCGCGAACCTGATGGCCCTTTACAGAGCCTACCACACCGCATGAGACCATAGGGCGACACCTCAGATTCAGAAAAAAATGAAGTGTCGTTGCCTGGGATGGATTACTAGGAGGCAGGTCTCATTTGTGTTTCCATAGTCGTCTCTTACGACACCCAAGGAAAGAGATGGGGTGGTGTTATTCTCAACCGATCACCACACAGTTATGTTTTTGTAAACAAAATTTTATATAATGCGATTCCACAAGCGACAAAAAAACAGTTATTAAAGTACATAAAGAAACTCAATTACTACAATGTCAATAAAGAACAAAGCAACATTTTGTAACAGAAAAAAAATTGTTTTTTTTATTAAATGTTCCTTTGTTGCCGGAATATCATTATTCCTAAGAAACTTAAAAACCTAACTTTTATTTAGTTTCGTCATCAGCCCATATGCAAACCAAGTCAGAGGCCATTGTTCGGTTTGAAAACTCTGACACCAGGTTTATCCAAGTTCGCTATATACTTGACTATACCTACACGATAAGAAGAAGAATCAGCCCATATGTCACTAAGTTTAGTAAAAGGTACAACTTTCGGGGTAGCCAATAAGAGCTATTTACAATAGCTCATCACACTAATTGTGAACCTTAACGACTATCACTAAAGTTTGTACCTTTCCATTTTCACAGTCACATATACTTGTATGTACAGAGGCCAGCGCATCAGGTTACTCCATTTTCATTACAAAACCGCTCTTATCACAGTGCTCGTAGCCCAGTGTTACTCACTGTCCTCAAGCGATCAGTGAAGTAAAGCAACGCACACAGAGGCAGGGAACCTGATGGGTGACCAAAGTGGCAATTTATCACGAGCGTTTCCGTGCTTCGGAGGGCACGTTAAGCTGTCGGTCCCGGCTGTTGTCGTTAAAACCAAGTCAGAGGCCATTGTGCGGTTTGAAAACTCTGACACCAGGTTAGCCAAGTTCGCCACACTATACCTACACGATAAAATAAAATAAAAGCAGCACAGAGTGCACGCGTGTGGTAACTTGAGTTGCGGCCGTCTGTACGTTTCCCGACTTGGCAAATATTAAAGATGTGAATAAAACAACTTTCACAGAGAAATAATGTTCGAAATATGAAGAACATACTCTACATAAAACAAGTCATAAGCGGATTGCCTTAGTATGGAAAAGACTTGGAGATCGTCCATTAATCACTTGAGGTTTTTTTGGCATCTTTTTAACCCCCCTCCCCCCTGGTGATATGTAGTAAGGTTATGACCCCCAAATAACATGTGATTTTCAGCAAAGTTTCTTAAAATGTTTGAATATCTTTAATACAGATATAAACATAATCTTTTTTCAGTTTTAAATTTTAAAATACTGTGATAAAAAGTCCAGGCAGAAATTAAAAACCGCGCATTTAACGAAAAATTAAAAACACGTAACACTACACCCTCTCCTCCCCCCTTATGATATTTCGTGATTTTTTGCAAAACCCCTCCCTCTTTCGACTCACGTGATAAATGGACGATCCCTTATTAGAATCTACAATAATTAACAAGTTAGTTGTTGAAATGACAAAGTCTTAGTAATATTCTACTTGTCTTTTGAAAAACGAAAAAAAATATAATTCACACATGTTGAATATACACACATGACGTTTGAAACACACGCCTAGTTAGCAGAGAGTGCGCCGTGCGGATAAATCATTGTGTGTAAAATATACAAAACCAAAAAAAAAACAATGAGGTCACCTAAAAATTAAAAAAACCTCAGCTTTCAAAAAAAAAAAACCGCATCGAAATCGGATCTTTCGTTTAGAAGCCACAGTGCTATAGATACACAGACGCATAGACACAGATACACATATATAATATAAGGACATCTATTTCCAACAAACAACAATAAACAAATTAAACTTATAACACCTCTCCTATTTTGTAGGAGGTTAAAAAGGACGTACCTTTGGTTTTTCCTCGGTCTCAGCGTAAACAAAGGACGCGAAATCCGGATATCCATAGATCAGAGGGCAGCAGACCGATTTTTCAGAGCGCGATGGTAGTTTGAAAAGTTTTTTCAAGTACGAATTGCCGGAGTAAGATAATAAAATAAATAAGATAATAAATAAAATGTTGAGATACGGAGTCTCGAAATCAGGAGGTGGAATTGGAAAATCAAATTCCGGAAACTGCTTTAACGTAGGAAAGTGCAATTCCGTTGGAGTCGACAACCTGAGGGTGTCGAATTCATCGACGGAGCAGCGAGGTGGCGCGAAAATCTGTCGATGCATGTTGATAAGTCACAAACTATTTTCACAAAACTGTTTATGTCCTGGCAAGCCTCCCCCAAAGGATTAAGTCAATAAACTATTAAACTAGCTCTTGAATGAGTTAACTTGAGTTATACTTTAGATAAAAACCAATTCACTATTTATAACCGAGCGCGACATCCCGAAGGGAAAGCGGAGAGAAAAAAGATTTATTGAGCAATGAACACGTGTTTACGCGACGAGTTCACGGCATCAACTGACGTGCCTTGATCGGGAGGTGAACATCTGAAGGTGTCGCGGGGGATACAGCATGGGACACTTTACAGGATCACGGCCCACTGCCTCCCCGGCTATTTATAAACATATGCAACAGTGACGACACACCCCTGAATAGAATTTCAACTCTAACTTCTAAATCAATTCTAGCCATTACCCCGACACAGTTTCCACAGAGAAATCGTATCGCACATTTCTACAACCTATTGTCAGAAAGGCATACGAAAAGCTGTACATTTTCCTTGCTATAGTTTAGCGAACGGCTGTCGCGTTAAACCACGACCTTGACTTGCCTGTTGCATCAGTTTTTTTTAAATGAGATGGGTTAACTATTGACCTCAATCTTGATTACCAAACTAGCTGTTATATTAGTTTCTTCATTGTACTAAGGACGTTCCAGGAAATGTAACTTAAAAATTATATACGATCTTCGAAGAAGGCAAACAAATATTTTGATGCATCATTTCTATAAAGCGATCATTTATATAAGAAACTATATGTATGAAAAGTACAACAGGTGGTTACAAGATCGAGTTTAAGTCAGTTACGGTGTCTCGGCGTGTGAAATCACGACTTTTGGCCGAAATAGCTTTAAAAAAGTGTCAAAAGTTCGGCTTTCTTAAGCAGTGTCGTCATTTAACTTAGAATGCATAGAAAACGCCTAAAAGAGCACTACCTTTCCATTGCCCATCCATAGTATTTATTTTTTATATATGTATTTGTTTATATATATATATAGATATATATATATATATATGTATTTATTATATCTTTAGTACTAGGTTTATAAAATTCTATATATATTTAGCTTGAGTAATATTTAGTATTTAAGTAATAATTAGCCTTCAATTTGTTCAGTATATCTATTTTTCTCCTATAGTACACGTCTGTCTTCCTTTCTTCTTGCTCTATCCTATCAACAGGTCTGCTGGTAGAAATTTCTTTTTAGAAATAAGCGGAACCTTTTTGTATGTACTGTCTTATGTCTGTAATTTATGTCCTGTGTGTACAATAAACGTTCTTATTATTATTATGAAAGATATAATAAATGTTATATCTGTTATATGTATCTATCCATTCTAAGGTAAAGACGACCTCTTTACTTACGTTAATAAATTAACGTGTAAATATTAACGGAAACTACAAATAAAATAAAACTTTTTGCGCCACTGAAAGTTTGTTTTGCTATAACAATAAAGTTATAGCAAAACAAAAAGCTTGAACTTCCAAGTAATAACAAAGGGAATTTTCAAGTCCGAAAATGAACCATCCCTCGAATACATTTTTTTAATTTGAAATGAAGAATAAAATATGAAATTGTAAATGATGATTCGCACTGAGAACTAACGATGAAACGCAATAGCACGAAATTAATTTTGAACTCAAATTAGAAAATAGTTTGAAACTGCAATTCACAAACGGCGAAACGATGTAAATTTCTCTCATCAAAATAATTCCAGGTAACTGAGAACAGACCTGTTTATTATGACGTAGTGATTCAAATTCTCGTTGCTGTTTATTACATCCAATTCAGACTTGAGTTATTTATTTATACGTAAGTATGTATGTAAAAAACTCACCTAACATATTAGTTACTTTGCCAATTTATCAATCACCTATCGATTATTATAACTAGCTTCACGCCTGGGACTTCGTTCCCGTGGGAATTTCGGGAACGAATTACGAACATAAACCTTCCTTAATCACTCCCTCTATTGCTGAAAACTGTATGAAAATCCGTTAAGTATTTTTTGAGTTTACCGCGTTCAGACAGACAGATGCGGCGGGGACTTTTTTATAATATAGTATGATATTATTCATTAATAATAAGCAAACGTTATTTTTTGTAGAAATAAAAAGCAGAAAAACGTAGCTTACGACACAAACCAAACGTTAATCGAATCAATTCTTTTAAAATTAATTATTTTACAGTTTTTTTTTATTACAAAATACAAACATTGAATAAAAAATGTTGGAACCATCGATAACGAAGTCAAGTTCATCGAGTAGCAAACTGCGCCAGCATCGCGTAGTAGGGCCGGCAAGACTATACTATCGATATCGATATTTTAAGGACCTAAGATGAAGGAAATAAATTATGAACATGTAAGAAATTGTAATCATGTAAAAATAACTATGTGTAAAAGTCGGTTATTAACATAAAATAAAAGAAAAACACAAAAACAATTTAAAATTATTTTAAATAAATTCTTCTTTAACACAAAATTTTAAAATTCCGCTAAGACAATGTCTAAAATAGAAAAAATTACATTAAAATTATTTAAGTTTGGGATTAACTTTTTGTGATAAGGCCCTTTATCTCTAAGAATAGAATTTTAATATAACAAATAATAACTCAAACTTGTCTGTATCGACAAATGGACAGAGTAGCAACACAAAAGTCGACATTCGATACATCCTTAGCAACAGAATTACGACGATCAGGTTAGTCTAGTAAAGTCAAAAGGCACGAGTCGGGCAGATGAAATAAATAGGGAACTGTCGACAACTAATCAATACTCAAGTCGCGCAAGTAATTTCTCCGCTTGAATTGAAGGCACGATAGCTCAGTTGGTTAGAGCACCAGGAGATCTGATCCTGGGGCCGTGGGTTCAAGCCCCATTCGCGCCGAATAATTTTCTTTCCCATTGATCTATACATATTATAAAGAGGAAAGATTGATTAAACAAATTAATGGCAAAGCGTTATAGTCGTAGACGTTCGTAGGCCGTAGCAAACGGCTACGACGTAGACAATCATGATAATTATAATGTCTTAATGAGAGAGCGAGCGGTTGTTGTAACCTGGGCTTAAAGACAATGTCATACATTCGTTTAGCGGTAAAAAAAATCGAAAGTTATAAAATATATGGCACTGACATACACAACAGAAAAGTCCCATACATTTCAGAACTATCGATCTCAGTAATCTCTAACAACTCTAGATTTTCATAAAGAATAAAATTAGATCAAACGAATGAAATTTTAATGTCGCGACATAGTTGACTTTTGTTTAAACAGCTGTTTTAATATAATAATACTGCAATAATGACAGGCCACTGTCCGCTAAACAGGCACATGTTTAACAAGGGCATCACAGACAGCCCCGTATGCCGCGGCTGCATGGAGACAGAAGAGACTCCAGCGCATGTTATGATGGAATGCCACAGCGTGGAAGCACAATGGGCACAGATCCTGCATAACCCGGGATCCCTATCAGAGGTATGCAGGAGCGTAAGAAACCTAGCGTGCTTCTGGGAGGACATTGGCTGGCTGGAATAGCTAGCCAGAACAATATCACGCACAATGGCCCAATAGAGAGGCTAAGTGCGGAAAACGCCCGACAAACATAACATATTAATACATACATACATAAGCTCACACCTTTGTCCTACTGGGGTAAGCAGAGACCACAAATTGCCACTTGCCACGATCCAAACAAACCTCTCGCTTCCCCTACATTCATAATAATACGACGAAACAATATATTAAACAAAGCTATGAGAGTCTAGAACCTAGAAATCTTTAATTATCCACGAAGCTCTAATAATCCTATTAAAAATATGAATTCCGATTCAATCTGCCCGTAGATTAATTCCCGTTTCCGAGAAGTTACAAGCTTAGTGCCTTTATAAGCTTGAAAGATAAGAAAATCTAGCTTGAATTTACTGAGGAAATTAACTAGAATTCCAACTGCAAACGTCGAATACTTTGTATATTTTGATGTACAGACAGCACCACGTCAGGTTACCTATTTGCACTACAAAGGTCGGCGCTAAGACGAGCGAGATAAGGGCGACGTCAAGGTCAACATGTATAATCTGATGTGCTGCCGTGTGTACTTTAAATTGCTGGGTAGTCAGAATAAAGAAACATTTTCTCAAGACTCAATTATATTTCACTTTAGTTTCCCACTCAATTCACTATAAAGTAAATACCGTCGAAGCTTTGTAAATGCAGCAGCTTATTGAAGGCTATTACAAAAGAAACAAAATTCAATTTAAAACTGATCAGCAAATGAAATTTAAAAGTCCGCGCCTCCGATATGAAAAGCGGTAGATCGTAGAAGAAAAAGAAACACAATGCAATTTGCTACAAGGAAATATAATAATCTTTTTTATTTGTACGATCAGTGTAAGAATAGCTAACAATTGCATACATACATAATAGGTAAGTACGTACTCCACCAAATGTATGCAAGTGTATGATTTCTGGCGGTGACATTTTAAACTAACGGAAAATAAATATACAGTACGATCACGAAATATGAAGGATGTTTTTTATATAAAAAATCTAAACCTTCGACTCAATCCGTCCTACATCTTTACTTAATATTAGAGGAAAGATTTGATTACTTTTTGCATTGAATAGGCTTTGAAACTACCGGACCAATCTGAAAAAATATTTCACCATTAGATCGCTACACTATCTCAGGGCAACATAGACTATAACCGCACGTAGCCCAGTATACCTACACGATAAGAAGAAGATAGGCTGCATAAGTATCCCGTATTCCCACTGGAACGAAGTCTCAGACGGAATGCTAGTTTACAATAAAATGGAGCCCTTAGTTGCTATCCTCAACTTTTTCCTATCATACTTCCAAACATAAATAATTTCGGACGAGGTATAATAATTACACGTCATCGAAGCGCAACCAGCTCGCATGAATACGATTAAAAACTTAAAAACTTCAAAAGTCAAAAATACTTTATTTTCATATAACATACAAAGTGCTTCTTGAAAACGTCATAAAAATACATTAGCAAAATCAATATATAAATAATTGAGCAAAATAGTGAATTACATTAGCATTTTTGACTTTGCGCCTATTCGCAAAGGTGCAGTGTTCCTCAGGAGAAGAATAGACAAGAAACTTGAAATTAGACGCTTGAAATTTGGCATGCAGGTACCTTAGTAAACTTAAAGCTTAGTTGCAACAGGATATTGCAAAATTCCCACAGGAACGGGAGTTAGCGGGAAAAAACTTTTGTATGTAAAAATCTAAATCACGTAAAATATATGTTTTCAATCTGTGTACTCTGTACAAAAAAAAATTTACACACAAACGAAGTTGCAGGCATCAGCTAGTTAAATATATACTGGGACGCAAATGTCCTGCATCTCAAATGTAGATGCTCTAAATGACCTAAATGACAAGACAGACCTTGAATTTATGTTCCCAGGCATGTGAGCTCACGTGGCCCATAACCAGAACACAATGCTATATTTCTATCTTACACAAGATACTATTTGCCTGCGGTCGCTCAGATAGCATACACTACCACAAGTGCCTCTTAACGTGTAACTTACATAACTTGTTTACGCTTACTTGTTTAACCAAAATTGTTGACGAAGGCGAAATTTTGGATAAAGACGTTAGCGCAATGTCTGAAAAAAAAACAAGGTCTAACAGCTCTAAACTGCAAAATGAAGAATTAATACCAGTCAAAGTGCTTAAACAATCTAAGTTATTCCGCTTGTACGAGCTGTTAGCACTCTCAATAAAATAGCTAAAAAAAATTACCTCTTCATTTGTTCAACGAGCGATTTCGAAGAATAGCATTATATATTTTATGTTATGTGCAATAAATAATGCATCTTATTGTTAATAATATTGGATGTCTGCACTATTGTATTGGGTTTAGCCAGTAATGATAGTTGTAAGTATTCTAAATAAATAAATAAATTATCCAAAATATCGTAGTCGATTGATTACATACATTAAATCAAGTAAGGGAAATATTTAACGGTTTAAAAACTATTTTATTTTAGCCAATTATTAATTGGAATTACTAGACACTTACCTTGCAAGCCTACTGTCACATTCGTAACATCTAGCTAAATGTCCCCGGACAGATTGCAAGACAGGAGGAGATTTAAAAAAAATAGCTAAGTTCGCCTCATACCTTATTACACCTACACTATAAGGAAGATTAAAGTACAGACAGCAGCACGTCATGTTACCCATTTGCACTACGAAAGCCGACGCTATTACGAGCGAGATAAGGGCGACGTCAAGGTCAACACGTAACCAGAAAAATGTTACTAGTTCTCCTACATACAGCAACACAAATAGTGACTATCCGGCCCGGTAACATAGGCAAACCAAAGTTACTTGGTGGAGAAATCTTGGAAGGCTATTGCAAATATACTTCTTCTTCTTCTTATCGTGTAGGTATAGTCAAGTTTGTGGCAGTTTTTCAAACCGCACAATGGCCTCTGACTTGGGTTTAACGACTGTAGCCAATCGACAACGGCCAGGACCGACAGCTCAACGTGCCCTCCGAAGCACGGAAACGCTCGTGATAAATTGCCAATTTGGTCACCCATCAGGTTCCCTGCCTCTGTGTACGTTGCTTAACCTCACTGATCGGTTGAGATCAGCGAGCTCCACTGGGCTACGAGCGCTTCATACAAATATACTACAGTAGCATGTTACGACGACAGAGCCAATTAGGGGAAACATATTCAAAGGCCGACCCCAAGTGATACGGGAAGAAGCTTGGAGAACGCAAACCTACACGTGACCTTATGAAACGAAAATATCTTCGAGGTTTCAATTCTGGACTAATTCACAAGACCATCTTTTAACAGAGCTTCCGGAGGGTGAGGCGCTATGCTGAATTGCACTCAAAGATTCTATAGACGCCGACAAAGGAGGAAATATTTGTATTTTTGTAACGAAGATTGTATTTTTTTAAAGGAAAAAATGAAAGATTTGTATTTTTGTAACGAATTAACTCAAAAACCACTGGACCGATTTCAAAAATTCTTCTTTCACCATTAGAATGCTACATTATTCCTGAGTAACATAGGCTACATAATTTTCTCGAATTCCACTGGAACGAAATCCCGAGCGGAAAGCTAGTCCCTTAATAAAGCGGCTCACTCGCAGCTTACCAAATCAGACTTTTGTAATGCAATGATTTTGTCTTTCGCTGAACATTTAAACCGAATTGCTGTATTCAGTTTAAAAGCTACGTTAAATAGTAGTGATGGGAGGTGGATAGGAGCATGTTCTATGTGGTCAAAGAGACTTAATCGTCTTTAAAAATGTCATCAACTAGAAAAACCCTTCTTTAAGATGCAAAAAGATCATTTTTGAAAATTACATAATCTTGTTTAGATCATTATTTTTGTTGGTTATTATTTTATGTTGATGCAACTCAATATATTGACTATTAAGACCTCGACTGCCGCAGCACAAACAGGCTTTAAGACGGAAGTTGCCGCCCATGTCCGACATTTCCAATCGGCTTACGTTGGTATCGACATATTAAGAAAGTTTCCACGTCTTGTACGGTCAAAGACAGAAGTTATGTTACTGACTTGAATGCAATTCTTGCGTGGTGTGCTTTACGGAGATACGAGTAACTGTTTTCTCGAAGGTGTCGGGTAAATCGACTTTCTGAATATTTTACCCCAGGACTGTAAACGCCCCCCACGCGCCTGCCAAATGCGGTGATTAAGGCCGTTCCTCTCAATTATTTTGAGAGATGTCTTTCCTCAGTTGTGGTATCCAAACAGCCAATAAAACATATTTGCCACCATAACATTGTTAAACCCGTAATATTGTAATTTGACTTAGTAAGATTATAAACTCTCGGTGGTACTTTGTGAACTGCCCTATTTTTTCATACTAACGGACTTTTTTAATAATATTAATGCAACCTAACCTAAGCGGACCTAAAAAAGTCTAACATATCCTAACTTATCTTAATTTCATGCAAGCGGCCGTTAAAGTTTCGTTAATTTATAATTTTTCTAGGCAAATTGTAATTTCCAATTGTAATTGATGATGATGATGACAGTTTTCACAACTTTCCGGTAACATATTCTTTTAGCAGTCTATTTTATGAATTTACTTACAACTCAAACAAACTATTGCAAAAGCTCGAAAACATGAAACCAGGTGACCGCGTGTTAGATATTAGACTTGTTAAATGTTTATTTTCTCGCTTTGTCTGCATTTTAGACGTACATCGAGTTAGTAACGACTCAACAAACTTTTATTCACGCCTGTTACGTTCGCCACGCTACCTTCCATCTAACGAAGTCTCAAGCTTGAGAATCCTAGCATTCCTAATTGAAAGGAGATCTCTCGATGAACAACATAGGGTTTACTGGTACTATAAAAAAATTAAAGTCTATTTGATGTTCAAAGTTTGAGTGAATAGGCATTTTCTGGGTGAGCTTGCTAAATCCTCGAATGCATCTTCGCCCTCTTGCTAGATGGTGGTCAAGAGTAAACCCATCTACACTAATGTTAAGTTATAAAATAGGTAGGGTATAGATAATGCAAGATGTATATATACTGTTGTCGTATGTTACTGCATTTAGCGACATTCTCGCAGCCGCGTCAGGGCCAAAATTGTAATTTATATGCGTTATTAGTGTTAAGTGCAATTTGTTTGTTTATTTTATGTTTAATTTAGTTATATTAGAAATTAGCAACTGTTTTACCTTGTATAGACTGAAGAATAAGACACTAAGACAAACCACATGTGGTTTAATAGTGTCTTCTTGAAGTTATTGTTACTTTTGATATATTTGTCGAAATAAATTAAAAAAAAAATAATAATCATATTGTGGAAAGATTTGTATTTTTCTAAGTAACGAATAAACTAAAAAACTACTGGACCGATTTCAAAAGTTTTCTCACCATTAGGATGCTACATTATCCCTGAGTAACATAGGCTACATAATTTTCTTTAGTTTTTCTAGCTTTATTAAAATTTAATAATTATTCAAGCCACTCGAAGCCATAAAAGTATGATTACAATTATGAATACAATTTATTTAAATATTAATAGTGACGGCCAATAACATGCGGAGAATAGAATTTCAAAGTAAACGAATATTTAGATTTATTTTAGAACTTCTTTTAGAGTCGTTAAATTGCTAAAGTTCTCCTGATTTAAAATTGAAGCGTATTTCCTGAAACATCATGGTTTAATATCATTTTCAATGAATTCATTCAGGTGGCCACCCACTGCGAGTCTCTTTACAACCCACCTCCTACCATCCTTCATAACTTGTAAGCTCTAACATCCGAACAATCACATAGAAACCTGACCCCTCAGTGCCTACAAACTGGTCAACTCAAGTCTCTAGAACTATACAGTGAATGCACAGGCTAACTACTAAACTGATTAGGTTTCAAGTAAAAGGTTGTTATTTCCAATGCCTTGTTTTAAAAGCTTTTGCTTAGTATTTTTTAAAAGACAACAGAAAAAAACAGTCGTTGTTACGGAAAAAACATGTTTTTCCATTTGTCGTTTTGATCAACGATTTCCTTGTTTTATTTAGAAAATTAGCACAGCGTAGAAAGAGAGCGTATTTATTTTTAATACTATATAAATAGATGTATGTACATAGCATCTCAAAAAACCGTAATGGCAAGGAGAAATAGTCACATGCGTAGGCCCTTCTTTCCTCGTGGAAGGAAATGGGTAGTATACAAAATACGTCTAAACGTACGAAAACGAAATAAAAATTACTAATAATAAAAATTACTAAAAATTACTTTAATTTTTTGTGCCGTGTGGTGATCGGTTAAGAATAACACCACACCATCTCTTTCCGTGGGTGTCGTAAGAGGCGACTAAGGAAACACAAATGAGACCTGCCTCCTAGTGAACCATCCCAGGCAACGACACTTCATTTTTGTCTGAATCTGAGGTGTCGTCCTATGGTCTCATGCGGTGTGGTAGGCTCTGTAAAGGGCCGTCTGGTTCGCGACCACCCTCCTACCGAAGTCCGACGCCAAACAGCTTGCTGTGTTCCGTCGGTGCGTGGGAGTACCAGTGCCTTTATAGGCGTTTTCTGGGTTAACTCGCTCCATCGTCGACCTCATCTTTGACCTTTATGGTCAAGATTGAGGTCAAGAGTTAACCCATCTTATAATAATAATAAAAAAACTAAAGGTTTAGTAAGACTTAGGCCCGTATTACAGGAGATCTACACTTAAGTACTGATTGTCTCTTTCTCTCACTATCAAAATGACAAACACGACTGCTACTTCAGTATAGATCGGAGTCTGAGTCGCGTTCTGTAATACGGACCTGATTATCACACTTCACCCTACCCTAGCAATTCATCCAAAAATAAAGGAAGCATTATTGATCTGCTTCTAAAGTAAGCACAATAATTTCTGTTTTATTGCTAAAACTTTAAACTCGTACACAGAATATCGAGTACAGATAGATAGGTACAAATAAATAATTTATGGCTGAGTTTGCCACATTCTCGACCACATCTTGTCCCTGAGCTAGATTGTGGTGAAGAGCGAACACATTCTCTATAAAAAATGTCTCACTTAGAATTAAATAATAAATAAATAAAAACAGACGGTCGATTACAAGCTTACGAACCTGGTCGAGGGACTGACAAGAACCAAAGAAACATCAGCATTTACTAAGGTCTTCTTCTTATCCTGTAGGTATGGTCAAGTATATGGCGAACTTGGCTAACCGTGTCAGAGTTTTCAGACCGCACAATGGCCTCTGACTTGTTTTTAACGACTCTTGTCAATCGACAACAGCCGGGACCGACAGCTTAACATGCCCTCCAAAGCACAGAAATGCTCGTGATAAATTGCCACTTTGGTCACCCATCAGGTTATCTGCCTCTGTGTACGTTGGTTAATGCATTATATGTATACAACTACAGAATACTTAATAGTACGGAGTAATACCCTAATAATGATAATCGTGTAAGTACCTAGCTGATTTCGCCAAACCCTAATGCCATCCAATTCGAATGCTCCTCACTCAATCAGTTTAAAGGGCTTTAAAACAACTACGATAAACCCCTCAAGTACAAATTGCTGGAGATTGGGATAACTAGATCGGAATGCAACAGGCTTATAAAACTTGGCTGAAACCAGGTCAAGCGTGGGGCTAAGACTGGCTAGACTCGGCAAATTGGAATCGCATCGAAAGGAAGCGAATCTGTAGTTCAATCAAACAAACTTAGTTAGCTTTATTGCTTTATAATTCTATATTTCTCCAAGGATTGAATGATCGTTGAGCAAATATAAAACGCTCAGGACTTTTATTCAATTTTAAAAACTACAACAAATAGAAAACAACCGTTTAAGCTGGGATTAGTAAGCTGGGATATCATTATTTATTTATATTACACTGGAAGTTAGGAGCGTCGGTGGTCTAACGGCTATTGGATCGGACTCGTAAGCGAGAGGTACCGAGTTCGATCCCCAGTGCCGCCATGTACCAATGACTCGTTTTCTAAGCTATGTACATTAGTTGCACACTAACCGATGCTCTTACGGTGAGGCAAAACATCGTGAGCACCTGTACATTCAGGAGACTGAATGTGTAACCATGATCCAATCCGGTCAGGTTCCCCTGTTAGCAGGGTCACGGAGGTCAGATGGCACTCGCTCCACTGTAATGACTTGACCTGCCAAACCCTGAATCATGGTCAAGCGAACCCCGAATGAGCAACGAGACTAAGCGCTAGAAAGAAGAAGATTACACCAGAAGTTAGATAGTTGTTCTATTGAGTCAATCACAGACCACGCCAAATTTTTATTTGGCCCGTATTTAAACATTTTTTTTTGCCAGAATTTGAGCGCCTCCGGGATTGCCGTTGGGGTAGCAAATATAAGGCTAGATACTTACACCACCGGTCAAGACGTATGACTAGAACGTATTTTGGGACCATTTATATCAGTTTCGCACTGTTTGCAAAATTAATTAGTGCTGTCATTCAGGACCTTATAACAATTAATAAAACTAAAACTTGGACAATATTTAAAACCGGTTTATATCAAATAACATAAGTCATTTTTAGACATTTTCTAAGTGGTGTTTTAGTTTTTTGTGGTAAAGCAAATATTGCTTATAAATCTTTGACGGATGAACCAAATAGCTAAGAACTATTCGATTGTAATCGGTCATACGTTTATGAGCTACGATACCACAGACAGACACACAGACACACACACGTTTAACTTATACGGCACGTGGAAATTTATGTAGCCGGGATCATTTTCATAAAGCATACAATTTCACATTTAATGGTTAAAACAGATTGGAATCACGGTATTGCGGTTTACAGTTAAATAGATGGAATGAACAAACCTTTGTTAATCCGTTCCACCAAATAAACTATTGAAGGCAGGTAACCACAAGGATACATATTCGAAGCTATTGCGTTTAGAACACAATCGGACAAAGTAGACCCTCCACTAAGATAGCTACCAACCTCGCGATTTTAGGGCCATTTTTTTTTAAATATAAGATGGATTAACTCTTGACCTTAATCTTCACCAAGGTCATAGATGAGGTCGACAATGGAGCGAGTTAACCCAGAAAATGCCTATAAGGCACTGATACTCCTACGGACGGAACACAGCAAGCTGTTTGGCGTCGGACTTTTACGCACGCACTTCTTTCCCCTACAAATCTCACAAAATGTTCCTTCGGATCGCGTTCCATTCTGGGACATGACAATACATCGTCGTCAACCTCTCATTGCTGCTTCGTTATGAGGTCTCATAAATACAAATATGACATACACGCGCGCTGTACTCGCAGGTTCGTTAAGTTTGAGAAGAGTACTAGATCAAACCGGTGGCAGAACACCCACCCCCCTTCCCCCACAAAAGGTCACTAATTATCTGCTAGCCCTTAAACCTTACAATACTATCGATTCACGCCGACGTGAGGCTATACAAAACAGTTTCATCTTTCCCCCTACCCCATTTCATCACTTCCGAGATTAATCAATCGCATTGGGCTTCAAAACCGCTTAATGCAACTCGGCCAAAGAATCGGATCTGAAAATTAACCCAGAGGTAATGCCCGAGCAATATGAAGGAAATTATTAGGCTCGTTCTTACCAGTGCTAATTAAGTCCATTGCAAACCCTTGCAAATCCAGCAAGTCTCGCCATTAGGTGGGTGGGCGTAGCGTCGTGATTCTTGGGCACATACGAAATAAGCGCAACAATTGTATGCGCCAACACGTCGGCGACTAACAATGTCAACAATACCAGATGCAAGCAGCGAAGTTGAACTGGGAACTGCGGATTAGCGAACACTCGGTCGAGAACTATAAACGTACGTCACGGGAGATTCAATCTGTGCTCCTTGTACCTCACCAATAATACTGCCGGCAAATCACAAGTAATCTTCCCTCCTACACTAGGAATTCTAAATCACTTTGCATAGGATGGAACTACCCGTCTTTTCGTTTTACTTTAAATGCGCAGTGACAGTGAAAATTCATTCGACAGTCGCCTGACAAGCCAGCCATGTATCATATAATACGTACTTATAAGAATTTTATAATTCATGCTTTTACAAGCGAAATCGTCATTTTAGAAAACAATTACATTTGTATAAGCCGGTCTTTCTTTTTACATTATTTACATTATTATTTTAAACCTATCGCGCAGATCGTAAACGGTGTCAGTAATTTGTCATAGTTTCTTAAAACGATATGTCTTTGTAAAATGCCTGCCACATTAATATCGCATCAATAACTCCGCATACCTACATCGAGGCACCAGCTTTGCGATGCAATATAAATTATATTATAAAATGACTTCAACTAGCACAAAGGAACCAGATGCAACTACGCGTTATTTGCAGCGCAAATTCTAAACTGAATTATATTATACTAGTTTTCCGCCCGCGGCACCGCCCGAAAGACTACAGGTTATATCGTGCCCAGTTATGTCCTTTCCCATGCTCTAATCTATCTCAGACAGAGTTACTTTCGCATTTATAATATTAGTAAGGATTCTGAGCTTTAATATTGCAGTTTTCGGATACATCGTCTGACATTATTGTCATTATTGCTTACCTAACGGAAGCAAAAATGAATGTTTGCAAAACGAGGATCAAAATCCAAAACGCGGTCATAACATGTACATAGACTTCGTTTGAATCGTAATAAACATTTTAAATCGTAGCATTTTGTTTGTTGAAATTTATTGGCATCAAGTAGTTTTAAAACCGCTGCCTACCACGAGGGCGACACATTGGCACTCTACCCCCCTTTTTAAAAACGTAGATCCGGGGCTGATGCAACACCCTTGACCTACTACGGAGTGCTAAAATAGAGGTGATCGAACTCCCCTGGACTTGCAAAAATTTATGAAAACATTGACAAGGCGATATGTCCATTGTCCACTAATTATGTATCTAACCACCTAAAAAAAGCCACGCAAAAAGGCACACAAATACTGCCAGAATTACTCCTGGAATTTGACCTTTCGAACCCATTCGCGTCGAAAATTTTTCTTTCCCTAAAAATTCTTTGAAAAAAAAATTCGAAAATAACAAAGTTGTTTATTTCCTGTTGATGTTTTTCTTTTAAATCTTCTTAAAATGTCCTACGAAACAACAGATAAACAAAATAATCCTTTCAAAATAATCTTCAAATTTTTCCATTGTTTCTTTGCTTTTTGAGAGACGGCTCAATTTGAATTATGTTTCTAACCCCCGACGCAAAAAGAGAGGGGCGTTATAAGTTTAACATGTCTGTCTGTGTATCTGTGTAACTGTCTGTGTTATCGTAGCTCCCAAACGGACGAATCGATTTTCGTTTATTTTTTCTTGTGTCATAGATAATTTTATCCCGAGTGTTCTTAGCCATGTTTCAGGAAAATCTGTTTAGCCGTTTCAAAGTTATGAGCAATCGACTGTCGGGGGTGAGTCAAAATTTTTAATTTTAGTGTTATAATTCATACTGACAATTCATCGGCTCCGTCAAATTAGGGTCTGTTTAACCCGTTTTATCTGAGTATCTGAGTGTCTGTGTATCTCTGTGCCTGTATGTGGCATCGTAGCTCCTAACCGAAAGGACCGATTTCGATACGTTTCTTCTTTTTATTCAAAAGGTTCTCAGCCGTTTAACAGTTATAAGCGATTAATGTCGGTGTTTATACAATTTTAGAGTTACACGTTACTGACGTATCGACTGATCAAAGCTGACTTTATATATATTTAAAGTCAGTATATCGATTTTTTTTTATTATAAGATGGGTTAACTCTTGACCTCAATCTTGACCATAAGGTCAAAGATGAGGTCGACGATGGAGCGAGTAAACCCAGAAAATGCCTATAAAGGCGCCCCTACGGAAGTAATTTTTATTTTTTTTATTATTAGATGGTCACTCTTGACCAAGGTCTTAGATGAGTTCGACGATGGAGCGAGTTAACCCACAAAATGCCAATAAAGGCACTGGTACTCGCACGCACCGACGGAACACAGCAAGCTGTTTGGCATCGTACTTCGGTAGGAGGGTGGTCGCAAACAAGACGGCCCTTTACAGTGCCACACCACATGAGACCGCAGGACGCCACCTCAGATTCAAAACAAACTGAGGTGTCGTTGCCTAAGATGGATTACTAGGAGGCAGGTCTCATTTGTGTTTTCTTAGTCGCCTCTTACGACACCCATGAAAAGAGATGGGGTCGTGTTATTCTCAACCGATCACCACACGACAGAAAAATTAAGTCTCGTTCACTTCCACGCTGCATCTTTGAATCGGACGCATGTCAAAACAGCACAAGGCGAGTTACCGCACAAAAGGTTTTTTTATTAGTCATTATTTTTATTCCAACAAAAAACCACAAGCTAAAGGGTTTCTGGACGTAGTTCCGTTCATACCTTTACCGCATATTAAGTTTCAGTACCTGTTTAAGTGATTAGCTATTTACTTTTTAACCCGCGATATAAATAAATAAAAGATGAAAAGATGTCACTAAGACCCGTATTACAGAACGCGACACAGACTCTGACCTATACTTGAGTGGCAGTCGTCTTTGTCATTTTGATAGCGAGAGAAAGAGAATCAATACTTAAATACAGATCAAGACTTGAGTCTTCTTTTGTAATACGGGCCTAAGATTCTGGTACAGTTTTAAACATAAAGCAATCATTTGCAAAATGACAATTTGCATTACGTAGTAAGACGTTTTTAGGGTTCCGTACCCAAAGGGTAAAACCCTATTACTAAGGCTCCGCTGTCCGTCCGTCTGTCTGTCACCAGGCTGTATCTCATGAACCGTGATAGTTAGACAGTTGAAATTTTTACAGATGATGTATTTTATTGCCGCTAAAACAACAAATACTAAAAAATATAAAAAATATAATAAAATAAATACTTGAGGGGGCTCCCATACAACAAACGTGATTTTTTTCGCCGTTTTTATAAATAATGGTACGGAACCCTTCATGTGCGAGTCTGACTGGCACTCAGCCGGTTTTTAATAGTCTAATTGCGCACCAATTATGTGAGTCGGTTTATACACCACCCTGTATGTCTGTCTACAAATAACCCAACCCCCCGTCTCCATTCAAAGGGCTCAGTGGGGTTCTAGCTCATATTACATACGACACAATACAGCCTCGGAAAGTTTTACAAAAATACCCTGAAATCGTCTCACTGAAGAGATCCTCCCTGCCATATTATTTTCGTCTGATAAAATACTTTGTTAATATTGTGCATAATAACGTAGATGTATAAATATCCAGACAAAAGCTATGGAAAGATACATAAATGTTTTCCTCATTTTCGGGATGGTTTAGCTTTGTTAATATTATAAACTAGTTTTCCGCCCGGGACTTCGTTCTGTTGGGAATTTGGAAAAATTATGTAACCTATGTGTTAATTCAGTGTGTCAGCTACTTTCAGTGAGTCAGCTATTGGTCCACCCATTTGAGCGTAAAAGAGTAACAAACATACATACATCCATACAAACTTTCGCGTTTATAATATTAGTAAGGATGTGAAAGTGTGTTGGTTTGTTTGTCCTTCCTTAAATTTTTTGCACAGGAATAGTTGGAGATCTGGAGAGTGATTAAGGCTCCTTTTCCAAGTAAATAATTTAATGATAAAATATTATTTTTGTTAAGTGCTACCCGCGATATCTAACAGATCATGATTATATCGAAAATAAAACAATACAACAAGCACTCAAGGTATTAAAGTCTAGACGTTTGAACAAGCCATTGTACTTAGGGGGCGTCCATTAATTACGTGAGGCGTTTTGGGGGAGAGGGGGGAGGGCGGGATCTCACTCAATCTCACGTGGAGGAGAGGGGGGGTCTCTACAAATATCACGAAATATTTTCCGACAAAAGAAATAGTGTTAAATTGTGAGAAAGGTAAGTTAAACCAACTAAACCATGTTGTTCCAGTAGCCACTCTGAGTTCCCGTGAACTGAATTAGAACAATCTTTTTTTTTTCATATTTAAGTTGGTAAATCATAGCTGTTTTTTATTGTTCGATTATTAAAAGTTTAAAATAATTAGGCAAATCAAGTATTCTGAATAAATTACCAAATAAGGTATTTACACTAAAACTAAGCATTTTCATAAAACTCACGTGAGATAAAGGGGGGAGGGGGGGTGTCGAACCAAACCTCACGACATCTCACCAGAGGGGGTGGGGGGGTCAAAAAATCGCCAAAAACACCTCACGTAATTAATGGACGCCCCCTTATCAGCTTTAGAGATGTAGGCGTGAGGGCGCATGAACTGAGAAGTTGTCTAATATCAGAAAAATCTTCATGAGGCAATTAAATTAAAAAAGGTTGATAAGTCTTCTATTTTTGCCAGTTGGAGTCTTATTTGGCAAGCGGTCGAGGGCAGACGTCCCTGCACGTGCTCTCCTGATATCCCAAATGTTGACGAAGTTTACGACACCCGCGCCCGCGCCTTTGTCCCCAAGTTCGGTCGGCTATTGTTATACTGTGTACCGTTTTCATCTTTGTACCGTGACTTAAGCGATAGATCATATTGAAAACTTCTTAATTTTATCTAGCTTCTAATAACTTGTGGCTCACTAAACTATATCGCGACTAGTGCCTTTTGTACCCCTACAATAAAAGTGCATTCCGGTTCAACTCGGTAATACCTACGTCGCACATCGCGTGCGTCATCCACACATCCAGTGCAGTTTACAGTGGAACTTATTAACGACGATCAAGACGGAAACTTGAGCTAAGAACAGTGCGTTACACGTGCAATATCTTGTGGAACGTGGAGAACCTGGTGAGCTCGTTCCATTGTAAAACATTTCTAGCCTTTTGCAAAAAATCCGTTCCAGCCGCCTTTTGCACATAATTTTAAATCCAGCATCAACTCACAAGGCCCCGATCTAGCCGCCACAGCACGCAGACATGATTATTATTGCAACTTGTAGGATTTTGTGTTCCTATACAAACTTCATCAGCATATAGCGCATTTTGTATGGGGATCAACATTTTTTTTTCGTATTTTGACCTATGTTCCTTGGGGAAGTTGTTCAGTTTCATGAACTGATTAACCACCCGAGAGGTTGAAAGAGAGATACCTAAATCCTATATAAAACAAAGCCGGGTTTGTTCGAACACTTATAACTCAAGAACGGCTGGACCGATTTTCATGATTTTTGATTTGTTGTATTTATCTCCGTCCCGAATAGCAGAATAACTATTAAAAACATTGGAAAATTGACGAAAAACTTCTCACGGGGCGAAAAGCTAGTTTAAAATAAAAGTATACATTTTCTTGTACACCATGAGTGCGCAAATCGCGCGTAGTGTAATAAATAAGTACTTAAATAACCGTATTGTCAAAAAATACATGATTTGCGTCTTACCTTTTGTAAGCATTGATTTCTCTTTCGGTCTTTGTTCAAGCCATGGAACAGTGCGCGGTAGTTGACAACAGAAGACCGTGTGGGAAAGGGCTGGACACGACATGAGTCGATAGATCACCAAGGTTAAGTACAACGCTGACCTGATATTTAATACTGCATACATGGGCGGAGACATTCTCCGCTCTTTAACGAGCGTATTGATCGAGCTTCTGCATTTAGCCAGGCCAGGTTTGCTTTTAATATCTATATTTTTAAATGCAATCAATAGCTTTGTTCCAGTTTAAACCGCCTCCGACCATAAAAGTTTTCGCGACAATTTGGACATCTATCTATTGGCCGGTTTTGTCGAGTGGTATTGACGCAAACCTCTTGATCGACGGGTCCTGGGTTCGAATCCCAGTCGGGGTAAATAGTTGTGTAAAAAGCAGATATTTGTTCTTGGGTCATGGGTGTTTGTGGCTTTATGTGTGTTCCGAGGGACCCACCACGACACAAAAGAAAACCTTCATGTGGGCCTTTGAGTGTATGGCGTTTTATTTATTTTATCTATCTATCTATCTATATACTCATGCCTATAATCCCTTTCGGGGTAGGCTGAACGCCATGTGGTTGGAAAAACCACGTTCAATTTAGACATGAAATCGTCTGAAATCCCCATACTATTAAGTATCTCGTTCAAACTATACTTTCATATCCTTAATTGTAAATTATTTGTTAAGAGTATTAGTAATATAACATAGTTTCTAATAATTGTTCATATGTTTTAGTCATATAAAACATTTATTATTTGTATATCGGAGTCTCCCAACACAGGCATTAAATTTGCCTAAAGGGGTGACTCCATTCTACCTTTTATTGTAATTTTTTATTTATTTTTTGAAAAAAAAAAACTTTTTTGTAATTACTACATCATTATTTTTAGCATAAATACTATTACTGATCAGTGATGATATAAAATTGTTACCTAGTTCATAGATTTATATTATAAAATAGACATGTTATGGTGTTGGTTTGCCTACAAATAAATTAATATTAAACGAGCTATATATTATTAAAATAAGTAATCGTTTTGTCAAAAACAGCTCGAACGATTTTGATAAAAAATCTTGTAAATGGAGAATTTGTATTCCATCGGGTCAAAAATGTACATTTTCAAAAGGATTATGTGGATTTATCGTACTTTTTTTAAAAATACGCCCGTAATTTCTGGCAAAAATAAAATAATCGATTCAACAAAAATACAAAATTAGGCGCCACTGACACCGAGCTTCAGCTCAGACGCCCAGATGAAGTTTAAGTTACATGGAGTTTATTACAGAAATATCAAACTTTAAACCCAAACAACAAAACTTGGATAAAAAACAACAACGAAAACTGAAATTTACATCATCATACAATATTATAAAACAAAATCCCCGCCGCGTCTGTCCATCTGAACTCAAAAACTACGGATTTTCATAATGTTTTCACCAACGGACGTGTGATTCAAGAAGCAATTTTATGTATATAATTCATTTCCAAAATTCCCAGGGAACGCAGTTAAGATAAACATGAATAACTTTGTGTAATACCGTTGTTCTATCGCTACAAACTAAGTATAGTCAAAATACAAAAAGCCTACAAGCTACGCCGTAGCTTATTCCATTTTTAGAATGCCGCAGCATGAGCTCGTGAGCTCCTAAACAAGTTATCGGGTAACCTTCTGGACCTAAATCAATTGCCTTTAATATAATGTTATCATTGCACAACCTCTTAACATCCTGCACAGTAATAGCATTACTACTACGCCCACTTTGTCAGACCATAAGCTTTCAGCAAAACCTAGGAGAGGCAAGGTAAACACAATGAGAATAAAAGGATAGGTAGGAAAACATTTCAATAAGATTGTAATGTTATATCCAAAATAAAAGAAATTAATTTTATTTTAAATCTCCAAAACATGGCCAAGATTCCAAACACAAATACATTTTTAGAAACCTTTTCTATAAAATAAATTACATTTAACAAAATTTGGATAAAATTAGTAATTTCCCCGGCAATTTAACCCGTATCAGGATATTATAATATGATATTATCATCTACCATTTCTGTAGCCTTTGACTAGGCGTATTCGTTTCTAAATACAGGGGGAAAAAAATTCGCCTCTACATACAAAAGAGTGTCCATACTCCATACAAGTTGTATGGGGTTGAAGGGCAAAAAATATTTTTTTAATGGCCTAATATACATCTAGAATTTTGGCAATCAATATAGTTTCCCAAAAATAAGTGTCAGAACTTTCGGGAACTTACCTTTCAGAGGGTGAAATTTAATAGAAATATTATATTGTTTTTATTTATTTACAATTTCACTTGCAGTTTTCCAATGGAGTAGAATGCTTTTTTTTAACTTACAATTTAAAAATCCTAAGACGTCCTAAGACTTTTAGGTGAAGGGGACATAATTGTATTTTTAAAATATTTTAATTACATAGCTTACATTGCTAAATAATCGTTAAACAATATCTATGATGAAAAGTCATTATGTTTTTTTTTTGAAATTTAAAAGTAGCGAACCGAAACGAGAACTTTGCGCTTAGTGTGACGTCACATTACACGAATATTGTGTGGATTTCGGTTTACTTTCACTGGTTTTTAATAGATTTCGACTAAAGTTTAAACTAATTGCTATTAAAAAAAGTTTTATGAATCAAATCGTTCAATTTGGCGGTTTTCAAACCGACACCTCAGTTAGTTGAGTTCGCCACTCACTTGACTATACCTACATGATAAGAAAATCGTTCAATAAAGTAAGAATAAAACAATTGTTTTAAAATACTACTCGTAATATACCACATCACACGTGAAACCCTAAAACAGTGCAATCAAGAGGAAATCAATTAAATTGGACGTCCAGGTTACGATTTTATCGCATCAGAGGATACCTAAGTACAATACCCCGGCGGGCACGTTGCTATGGACAACCGCTCAGAACCTCCTATGAAGCCTTTAGATTGCCCACACACTATCGTTACCAAGCGATTCCTTGAACAACACGCTTTACGCGCTGGAAAACCTTTTCTATTATGAGTTTCATACGAATAATCTTTTCTTTGTTATGTCCAACTGTTCACTGCTATCTTGTTATCCTGTATGATCATTGTACAATAAAGAATAAATACATATGTGTTCAACCTATAAAGCTAGGCTTCTTGTACAATAAAAAAAACGTGAGTTAGCCACTTCGGTTTGTCCATTTTAGACTGTAATAAGTTGAAATTTTCATTAATTTCAAATTACTGTAAATAGTCGCTCACATCAGCTGTATTGTCTTGTAATACCAATCAGTAAATTTTAATGTAAACATATTAAACAAGGATTTACACTGATAATACAGAAGTCAGTTCTAATTTAAGAAGTACCATGTTTTCGTATGAATTTCAAAATATCAGACTTGTAATAGCAGCACATGTATAAAAAAAATCACAAAACATGGTAAAAAAATGTGAAATCAAAGAAACATATGCACGCAATCTACCCAAGGGCAATACACTAATTGGACGGTCGACCCAATCAACTTATGGGACGCGGCGTTGTTAGTGCAAGACTTGGCAAGTGTGCAACGAAATTATTACAAATAAATCTGTTGCGCATTTAAAGAACCAGCAGTTAAAAAAACAAAGAATTTAACCATCTATGAAAAATCAGATACAACTATACTACAACAATTGAGAAACAAGATAATTGCTTTCTTTGCTAGAGTCGGAAGTATTTGTTGCGACAACGCTCCGTTTTTGAAACGCCTTTCAATGTGGTAGCAGCCTTAATGATCAGATCGATGGAACCTCGGGTTCTCCCGTGCAATTATGCGATGCTCTACAAGTCATTTGTGCAGTCCCCTTTGAGTGCCAGAGCCGGTCATTTAATTGCAGCCACAAATTGGTTTCAGAAAAAAGGAGGCGGTTCTCAATTCGTCTGTATGTTTTTATTTTGTATGTTTGTTACGCGATAACTCCGCCAACTGTTGGCCGATTTTCAAAATTCTTTTTTTTGTTCGAAAGAGTATATACTCCTGAAGTATATATGGGACCTAAATATTATCGAAAATGATTAAGCGCTTTTAAAAAAAATTAACAAAAACAAAAAATACTACAATAATGTTAAGAATCTAATCTTTAGATTGATTCATTAGTGCTATAAGTTTTTAAATTATGCTCTAGACATAAGAAAAAAAATGGCAAGGTTTTAAAGTAGATACAAGTCTCCAACGTTGGATATTAAAATGTGAACAGGGCAAGGCGGAATAGCTTCTGATCTAAGAAAACTTATGTATCCGATTGAATATTCAAACGAAATAAGAAACCTCAAGAATGCATTTTAATATTGCAGTACTTGTTCTGGAGATCGATTAGAGCACTCTTCCTGCACTGGAAGTAAAAAACTTAGAGTACGCCAGCTGCCAACTCTTCACAGCCATACTGTACGAGTCAATAATTTGGATGTGAGAGTATTGTTATACTCTGAGCGAAAGGCTAACAGCCCATGACCACTATGCGCATGTTCCATCTAGTAACCCTCAGAAGTTATGTCAAAAGTGACGTCAAGTCGTTTAAGAACCACATGGTGCTCTGCCTATGCCGTTAGGGATATAGTATATAAATAAACGCTAAAAATAAATAAACGCTACACACTCAAAGGCCCACACTAAGGTTTTCCCTTGTGTCGTGGGTCCCTTGGAACACGCATAGAGACAAACACAAACACCCATGACCCGACAACAAACATCTGCTTTTTACACAAATGTTTGCCCCGACTGGGGATCGAACCCAGGGCCCGCCGATCAAGAGGCAGCGTCACTTACCACTCGACCAAACCGGCCGTCAAGAGAGTATAATGTATAAAAAAGATGTAGAATATAGAAAATAGGGGCTCGCTTCAATATGATTCAGCTTTCCGGTGACCTATATAACCTAATCTGCGAATATTAACACAAAAGGTGTGAGAAAAAAGTTTATGATTGAGTTAAAAAGAGCGACCCTCGGAGTTTCTTGCCTATTCTTCTCCTGAGGAAGACTGCAACTTTGCAAATAGGCGCAAAGTTAAAAATGCTAATGTAATTTGCTATTTTGACATATTTTACATAACATTCTGAATGCTCTATGAAATAAAGCAATTATTGACTTTGAGTTTGTTTATTAATTTCGAGCGCAGGGTGTTCAAATATTTGGACAAGTATGCCCTTTTCCCACGTTTGATGTTTACAGAGAGCCGCGTTATCGGGTGTACCTTTTTTTACCAGCCCATATACGTCCCCACCGAGGGGCACGGGCCTCCCTTCGAAACACAAAGGAGATCAGGACATCGTCCACCACGCTGGCCCAATGCGGGTTGGTGGACCGCTCGTCTTTCGAAAGTGAACTTTCTTGGACGGGGCGGGTTTCATCACGATGTTTTCCTTCACCGTTAAGCAAATGACAATTAGAAATCCGTACATAAATCCGAAAACACGAATTTAGTGGTACAGGCCCGCACCAGGTTTTGAACCCGCGACCTTCCGATTACAATCCTGGCTCATTACGTCGGGCTATCACCGCTCGCCGCTATCACCGCGTCGGCTGCACCTAGCACGTTCGATCCGACCGCAACTGAAATAACAGCTCCACTTGCGGTTGCAGGGGCTTACGTTTCAATAAGCGCGTCGAACCGTTTATATTGAGGTGGATAATAGCTTATTGTTAATTATAACGGCAATTAGTGGTGTAATTAGTAAGCGTGTCTGTTTCACAAAAGAGAGACACAGTGATGGTTATTTTTTTAAAGAATAGTCCGTTGATGGCTGGTGTATTTCGAGGCTTTGCTAGTGCATTCAATAGGATTTTTTTCTTTAGGATTTAATTTAAATAAAACAGTACGATCCGAATTGTTGATGACAAATATTGCATGAATAAAATCTAGCCTCACACCGATAACAGAAAAACCGCATGAAAACAATCTGGCCACGACGATTGTCGCATTAATCAATAAATTAGTAACTTATAAATGCAGTGTTTAGTATAACTGCGCCACGCGTGTGGTCTTGTAAGGCTTATTATATTGACAATCGGTGCAGTAATTAAGCCAGTAACGCAGCATCTGATTAGTGATGAAAGAGACTCGAGTCCTTTAGACGTTTATAATAAGACTGGCCCCTTTTTACACGACTTAGCTCTAAAATTAAGACTGTAGTCACCTACATATAGGTGAATCAAACTGGCGTTTGAGTAAAGCGTGATAACAATTGTAATTACTTTTAAACGATTACTTTTTTCGCCGGAAGAATACTTTTCTCCAGGCGGTACTATAAGCACTAGTTGCATCAACACACGCCTTGCGACAGTCGACTTCCCAGACGATGAGTCATACATACATACACACGCTCACGCCTATAATCCCTAACGGGGTAGGCAGAGCATCAGTTGTTCTAGAACCACTAGATGCCACGTTTGACACAAATAGTGAAGGTTTTCAGATGGAACAAGTTGCGTAATGGTGAGAGGTGGTCAGCCTTTCGTCCATTATACAGCAAAACCCTCACATCCCTCTTACAGACTTTTACTGTATACCTGGGAAGAGTAGGTAGCTAGCACATTCAAAGTTTTTCTTTCACTCCCAGTTCAGCATGCGTCGCCAGTCTTTTAAGTCCTTTAAGCTGTTTAAGTAACAGCTCAGTTTTTTGCGTTAAAAGACTTCGACTAAAAAGGCTAGTCGTAAGACTAAAGGTTAAAGAAGGCGTTAAAAGAAGTAGTCTTTTTAAAAGGAGTCTTTTTTAAAAGCCTTAACCTTTGCTTCGCTAAAGCGCGGATCCGCGTCGCATCATACGGTATTTGCCTCTTTCCTTGCTGACCGCCGCATCGTAACTATTAAAAGACTGACACCCATATTCTTAGAAGTTAACTCGAGATTTCCTCGACTCCACTCAACCTCTGTCAAGGATTTTGACGTTTTTATTTGACACTTCCGTCCTCGACTTTACAATTTTCCTCAGTGGAGTTGAGGATGAATTGAGTAATCAATTGTCAAAGTCAAGGTACCTCGCGACCTACCTTAAGATTTTCTTAACGCTTTATTCGATGCTTGAACTTGTTGTATGCTACTTTTTCATATGAAAAATGAATTATTTTGAAGATTTCGTGGATTATCTTTATGATAATAGATCGTTAAAGATTAATATCGAATATAGATTTACGCTAGCTAGTGCCATCTATCGTCGAGTAGCTGTATGCCACGTTCAAGGAATCTTGAGGTGACAACTAAGAATACCAAATTCGAGGTCGTTTCGAGGATTTCCTTAGCTGAAGTTGAGTGGAGGAAGTTTCGAGTTAACTTCTTAGAATACGGGTGTGAGTCTCTTTCATCACTACCTATGATACCGTTACGCAGCCTCACGGCTACCCTTTGAAGTGGATACAATGAAAATGAATGATTTCCTAATTTAATTTTTTAAAATTGATATTTTAGTTTACATTTGTATGTACTCATATGTAAATCCTTTATTGTTTTATGTGTATATTCGTCTCATGAATAGTGACTGAAATCTTGCGAATGTTTCCGACACAATTATTAAACTAGTGCACCTAGAAAGAGGGAGGTGAGTGAAAAGATACGACTGTCAATTTCAGTGAACACGGTACGATAAATAGAGCGCAGAGTAAAATGACAATAAAAAGAGGTACCTCTTCAAGTCTATATTCGAAGCGATGTCTGTACCTTAAGGGGCTATCCATAAATTACGTCACACGAATTTCATGATTTTTTGACCCCACCCGTCCTTGTCTCAGCTGGTCACATTTGTGAGACTCCCCCCTCTCTAGTGTGACGTCACATATTTTGCAATTTTACTTCCAGTAATTATTAAATTAAAACAGAAGTTTTGAAATTAGTGTTATTTGATTTAAATTATGTTTATACAGATAGAGTTGCAAATGCTTTTGCATTTTTCGTTAATAGTTCAAAGTTCGTGTTTTAACACTTAGAATATAATAGATTTTGAAATGTGACGTCACGAATTATAGGACCCCCCCACCCCCTTGTCACACAATGTCACACTTCGTCGACCCCCTCCTTCTTCCTTAATGTGTGACGTAATTTATGGATGGCCTCTAATTGTGTTAGAGTGGAAAAAAAATTGTATTATGATATCAATGTTTGAAATATTCTGGCCTTTAAAAGAGATCTGTAAAAATATATGTTACTCGTATTGATTTAATGTAATAATGTAAGCTTTGTGTGTGCAGAAATAAACGATTCATTCATTCATTCATTCACTCTCTAATAAGCTGCCAATCGACAATTTCGTGAACAATTATCGGACCAGAATGAATAAGTCTAGACCAGACAATACAATAACAAACTATTATTATTTAGAAGGTTAGTAACAAATACTTTCCATTTGTTCCTAACCTTTTAAAAAATAACAAATGGAAAATATTTGAACGCAAAAAGACAATATCGGGAGCGTAAACAAAACATTCGCGACGTCTAATTAGCGCGAGAAAAACAAATTATTTTTCTCTTGAAAATCGGAAAATGTTTTTATATTTAAATCATGATTTTCAGAATTAAAAAAAAAACATTTTAGCATCGAAAACATCGATAAATATAATAAGCAACGACATTTTTTTCAAACTTTTTACAAAAAACCTTATAGAAACCTACAAAGGAATACCTAGGAGTTCTTTTGACCAAGCTAAAGTTGAAAGGATATTCTTGATATTTTCGAACAATCAGTCTACTCTCCAGACTTTGTCGATTTAAAGTTACTAATGAATGCCGACCTATTGACAACGCCTTTTCCGCATAATCATAATAAATAACTTCTGCATACTGTCTGAATGTTGTTAGTAAAAATCCTTGTCATTTGTAAAATGCCCTACCGGTTAGGCCGTATTTCATCGAATAAAAGTGACTACAGCAAAGTTCTCTTCCTTTAAAAATACACAAGTTAAACAAAAAAATAAATACATAAGTTAAACAAGCACGGATCGTTACACACTGGGTGCCACAGGATGGCCATAGACGCCGGGGCAGACCCAAAAAGAGATGGCGTGACGATTTGGATGCATACTATTCCAGATGGCCGGAACTTGCACAAGATCGCAAGAAATGGAAGCATGCGGGGGAGGCCTTTGCCCAGCAGTGGGATCTTGTAGGCTAGATAAAAAAAAAAAACAAGTACTAAGCCCCTGCGAAAAGGTCAAACTGCGCTCGACATCGATACATCGACGGCATCTTAATTATTCATCCGACAATGCAACTGACAATAAGGCCTTGGAGTACTCCAACCATCAGTATCGATTTCATACCAAGTCTTCAACTAAGAATTAACGGTAAAAACTCACACTCCATTTAATTATGTTAACCCCTCAAGCAACATATTCAATTAAATCATTTATGCTATTTATGCATAGCGCGCCGAACTCGTGTCACAGCTATTCCGGACGCGCGCTCCCCGTTCATTATGTCGATGATTTCTCATTATCTAAGAGGAGCAGGATAAATCTAAATATATATCCAAAACGCTAATAAAATTTACTTATTACTTGTGTAAGTTTAAATGGGAAAATTGTGGACTAAGTTTGAGAAAATAGGCTAGGAAAATAAAGAAAAAAAAACATATTTTTTGTTATTTATTCAAAGTTTATGAAACTAACTACACGATATTTGCCCGCAATTTTACACCAAAGAAAATAATAATCAAAAATCTCCTGAATCCAATTCAACAAAGGCAATTTTTTTTAGGCAAGTTGACGTTTATTTTGGCTTTGTAGAAGTTTCATTTTATTATAAAGACGACCCCATAAGTTAAACAGATTCCAAAAAGAAAAGAGCAACTGGCAGAAACGCCGTCCCACGTTAGAAAACTAAAAGTTTACATACACTCGCAGTACCGTCCCACGGCATAAGACGCTTAAGATTATTTATTCTGTGGCTTAAGGGGTTAACCAACTACAGCAGTTATTTATTAATCATTACTAGAAGTGTCTAGTAATTACTCTAATCAAATATTTAATACTAATGGCGACTTGCACAACATTCAGTCTAAATTGTATTAAGCTGCACATATTTAAATTTATGAACATTTATGTTTAGGCTTTCTGCTTTGCCAGTACGATTAAGCGCTAAAAAACGTGCAAGACGTTAACTACATCAACTTCAACTCAACGTCATCAGACGTTCTCAAACTTTTTTAGCGATGGACCCCTTTTGGAAAACAATGGAGGTATATTTAATTTTGGCGGAGCCTTTAACTAATAATTATCTGGTTGGGTTGAACTGTAGGTCAAGCTCCTAGCTGATAGTTAGGGAGCTCGCAGTTCCATATAACGTTTTTCTTCGATACACTCATTTCAAATTTTAGTACCTTCTATTCTTTTAATTCATTCGCGGAGCCCCCACAGAGGCCTCGCGGAGTCTAGAATGGCTGCACTAGGGCGTAAGTCGTTAACGCGAAGTGTTGAGCGCGCCGCTCTCAATGCATCTTTATTTCCTGTCCACATTGTAAAGAAAAGCTCGGAAAAAATTCAGATTTCTAGAACCAAGGACTTGAAGTTGCTATTTGTCTCATAATAAGTTTATCTGTAATCTAAATTATGAGTTTGGCCTGTGCCCCTCGGTAGGGACGTATATGGGCTGAATAAATATAAATATATGAGTTTCAGCGCCAGTAAGACAGCGCCAGTAGACATTGAAAATTGACTGTGAATTTGTGGCATGGTTTAAATATTCACTGCCGGTGACAGTTCCAATAAAAAAACATTATCACCGAAGCGCCAGACCAGCCAGTTTGTTAGAAATCCTCATTTTGTTGCATGTACTTTTTTTTTACGAGAAATACAATTAGATCGAGCGTTTCCATGCTTCGGAGGGCACGTTAAGCTGTCGGTCCCGGCTGTTGTCGTTTGTCGTTTGACTACAATCGTTAAAACCAAGTCAGAGGGCCATTGTGCGGATTGAAAACTCTTGACACCAGGGTTAGCCAAGTTCGCCACACACTTGACTATACCTACACGATAAGAAGAAGAAGGTTATCCCTGATGAACATAGGGTACATAATTTTCCCGAATTCCCACGGGAAAGCTAGTGTTTGATATTTAGTGACCGAGCCCGCCGCCGCCGCGCCCTCGAGTTAACGTGAACCAGTATTTAAGCAGAAAAACGTAACAAAGTTACTTCCTCATTTATAATATTAGTAGCATGGTTTAATCAAAATTCAGAAAGTTTTATTTTTATAAACAATATTTTACATAAAACAGTGTGTGCTGGTACCCACACTAGGATTCCCTATGTTGTGGGTTACCAGCCTCTTTCCCTAGGGACACATAATTTACTAACATTCATGGGCATAGTTATAATCGTATGGGAGAAGAATACGAAAAAAGAAAGATTTAAACATAATTTCGAATTGATATTCAATGTTATTTCTTAAATTTGACATTTGTTTTTTTTTTTAATTTTTGAATATTTAATTTATTTGCTTATTTTCATTTGGCATTGTTAAAATTATTTCAATTTAATTGTAATTTTAATAATTTATGTTTTTGACGATCATATTATGGGCTGAAATGACTTTCATATTTTATTATAAACTTGACATTTGTAGCTATATTATGAGATAAATAAATCTAATATTTAAAAAATGTTTTTAATAACTAACTTTTTTTTTACACTCTTAATACAATACGGAGTAATATAACTTTTAAAAGGCCGGAGTTAAGCTTTATTTCATACCTACTGTTTAATACTTAGTAGCTAAAACTGCTCACTACAAAAACTTATTTCGCCAGCTCACTAATCCATATCGGATCATCCTCTAATATAATAAGATTGTTTGATTTAGTTAGGCGCAGGGTACACTCAAACGCACGCTTTAAGTAGCCCCGAGATATAAATACAGAGCGATGATGGTAATGATGATAAGTTTGTATTGTACACACCACTTATTAAGAAAAATAGCGTTTAGTAGATGCACTAGTAACATACACCGTTATCTATACGATAGTAGATTTGCAACGCATTTTAGCTCCGCAAGACACGAATAAGAACAATAAACGTGATAATTATGATCGATTTTAAATATTATAAAAAACTAGAACTTATTTCTAAGTCACTGGCGCTGGATTGCTGTAAAACACAAACCTTATATTTATACGCAGACGAAATAATAGGGTAGATGACTATTTTTTTTTTTAATTGTAGTTAGTTTTTTTTTTTTAAATAATTATTTATCTTTAAAAATAAGAAAGATGTGAACATTCAAACGGTGATGTCACAGTTGAGTACCGCCATATAAAATCCATACAAAGCTTCGTAGAGATAGACATACATGTTTGATTGGCTTTATTTTTTTTACTGTCGACCAATTTCAAATTTCATTTCCAGTTCTGTTATTATATTAAGTTTACGTAATATATTATCTTACTAAATATATAGTATTCAATATTAGTCATCTACACTATTCTTCCGGGATCTGGTAGAAGAACGTTTAACGTTAAATTAAAGCCTATTTAACTGTTCGTTGATAGCGTAAGACCACCTTAATATCACCTTCTTCAGGTGATATTATGAAAAGTAATAAATACTGTTAGAGCCTACTACAAACTGCTGTTTAGATAGGGGTTAAATAAGGTTTTAACGGGCGAAGTGATGTACTTAGAGTGAAGTATGTACAAGTATAACCCATATTGGCAATTTCTCACGAGTTTGTTAACCGACAGTCCCGACTGTTGTCGATTGTCTTAAATCTTGAAAACGCCATTTTACGGTTCAATAACTTCCGACTCTAAGAGTATGCTTGATTAAACCTACATGATAAGGACGGATTGGTAACCTAACAGTTAGCTGGTCGGACACAAGAGATACCAAGTCTTATCCCCAATACCGCCATGTACCAATTACCGTTTTCTGAGTTACATACTTTTAAAAAATCGTTTTACAATGCAAGTGGTACGACACTACTAGTCCACGCGTTGTGGAATGGCAATAATCCCCCTTTACAATAGTTTTCTCGCGTAGTTTCGATACATGTATTTTTGCATTACAATTATAAAAGGGCTGTATGACAAATAAAAGGTGTATTAATGTAACATTACATTAGTTACATATTAATTATTAACTGGTGTTTTTAGGGAAATAGGGATGTTGACAAATTTTTTTTACTGTTCATCTTAAAAAGGAACTGAATCCAAAATCCAAAACCGAAATAATTTTTGAAAACTATTGAGAAATAAAAAAGTCACAAGCTATTAAATTTAAATAGAGGTCGAAACTGTCAAACAACGAAGAAGAGATGCACTTACTGGCATGTAACGTCACCGCCATTTGTTTGCGTAGGTAAAAACGAGATAGCTAGCTCTCCCCACAAAACGAGATAGCTAGTCCTTACGATAGTATAAATGCCAATAACTTATTCATTTATAAACCAATCTTAATGCTGTTTTCGAATATTAAACTGTGTTTTTTATTGACATATGCAAATGTCAAATTTACAAATAATGTTACCATTTTTTTAAATAGTGTTGTACCTAAGTTGTCGATTTTTGAATCGCAACTTAAAAATACGTAAAAATAATAATTTTGTCTTTATTATATGATTTTATATCGATTAGGAACATTACGTTAAATTTAAAGTAAGTATTTCCTCCCTTCTCTTTCAGTAATATAAAACCGGCACTTAATTTTGATAACATCGGTTACCATTAGTAGCACATCACTATTTAAGATTTGCAAAAAACTGGCAACCCAGGTTATGTCAACTTAGTCTCTGAGAATAAAAAACACAGTTTAATATATTTCTAGCATAATTTTTTGTTTTACATTATAATAATTCATAAAATCAAACACTGTCAACATCCCTATTGTCGGATGACTGAATGTTTATTCAGGATCCTTTTTAGGAGGATCACAGATAGCAATCGCTCCACTGTCATGACTTTAATGAAGGATCTAAGGTTCCTTCAATGGAACACTAAAGCTGACTAATAAGATGACGGCCAAGGCTATCTAGAACATAAATACGAAAAAAAAATAAGAAAATAATCTATGACACGCCTGAAAACCGGTCGCATAAGATATCAGATAAATAAGTGGAACTAGTGTAAAATAAAAACCATGTCTTTCATTAGTAATAAAGAAAATATTCGATGAAAATCTTAAGCGATAAACGAACAGCGCTTATAGTGATAACGACTAACCTCGAGTTCTTCGATGACTTTCTCGAGCTGGTCTTCGGTGATGGGCGCGGCGCCAGCTCGGGCGCGCTCGGCGTTGAGCAGCTTAAGCCAAGCCGTATCGGTAGCGTCCAGGTCATAGCTGCAAGCTGCCTCGGCGCGAGCCGGGGTGGTACTCAACAGGTGCTTCTCCGCCGAGTAGTGAGAATCTCGCGTCAAGTGGATGTACTTGTCGCGAGGCCTGCCAACAAAACACACATTAGCGCTAACTACTCATGAAAACTGTTGCTGTTGCAACTAATATTACGAAATTGAAACGCTCAAAGGGATCTTTGATAAGGTTACCACATTTGTATATTTGTTTGTATATGTCACCGGAAAATTGTAAAAACCGTTATGTTACAATTTCAATGTTTTGAAACCACTGATGCTCTGCCTACTCCGATAGAGATTATAGGCCTGAGCGTATGTTTGTTTATTTTTAACAATTTCACTAGTGAAATTATAATCACCCGCGAGATTCCCAGCAACCTGTATAAAATTAGGATAAGTTAGGTTATGTTAGGTTCGTTTTGGCTTTTTTCGGTTCTAGGTTAAGTAAGGTTGCATTAATATTCTAAAAAAGACCGTCAATGAGAAAGCAATTGAGGCAGTTTACAAAGTACCGAGCGATTTTTCACACGTCCGTAGCAAGAAATGTAGCGTAAATAGAATAGAATAGAAAAGAATTTATTTTATAGCATATTCAGGATGCCACTTAAAATAAATCAAGATTACATTAAATACATACATGCCTAGCCTAGTCTGACTATAAAATAATACAGTGAATGATCTTAAGAAATTAAGACGCAGCGTTTCTAAGTCAGAGAAAGATTGAAGCATCAAAGAAGAAACAGCAAGTTGACACTGCTTCCAAGTAAAACAGCATGAAGATCTTAAAACATAGTAACCCATAATATAGTAAACATAGTAACCTTCTGAATTTATGTCAAACGTGGCATCAATCGGTTCTAAAACCACTGATGCACTGCCTACCCGATAGGGTTTATAGGCGTACGTATGTGTATGTATGTAAGTAAAAGCAAGTGAATAGAAAGAAGTTTTCTAAATGCCAAGTTTTATTAGAAACTAGCTGACCCTACAGACTTTGTCAGTTTATTTTTAACTTTCTTAACTTTTTCTTTCATAAGAACCTTCTCTTGACAATGACAAACACAACAAAAAAGAATTAGCGAGATCGGTCCAGCCGTTCACGCGTGATGCAGTGACCAAGGGAAATAGGGATTAATAGATTAAAGTATAAACTAACATAACTAACATACACATAAAAGTACCATAATAATATTGGAAAGAGCGCAGAGAGCGATTCTCAAAGTTAGTTCCTTCCGTCCCTTCCGCTACCCCACCACCCAACTCCTGTACGAATGCGCTGTACTCTCTGTCCGCCAATTATACATTTTATTAACCATTACTAAAAAACACAAAGAAACTCCCTTTAATCCAGCATTCCTAACCAGTAAAAGACGCGCAGATACTGTCTGCACCAGTGAATCTTTCCGTACTGCTCACTCTCATAGATTTTATTGTTTTCTTGGCCCTTTACTGTACAACCGTGTTAACTTTTATTTAAGAATATATTCTTTGAACCCTAAAGAATGTTAAAAGAGTGTATAGGACTGGTTAACAGGCACATCCTATGAAGACACGGAAAAACTATTGACTGTCATATCATAATTACCTAGTCTCTAGTATGCCTAAAAGAACCTGCAGCGTGAAGACATGCACGCAAAACTATTTGAACAAAAACAGCCAGTTGACCTACTTTTATTGTTATTGTTAATTGTAAAGTAAGCACTAACATAATTTTATTGACTAAGTTATTTTACCTAAGACACAAGTATTGTAATATACTTAGTTTAGGTATTATATTAATGAATAAATTTGCCCTACTAACACATATTTTATAAACAGTTTTATTTTGTATTAGCGTTAATTGATTACTTTTCTTTTTATATAAGTATTTAGATAAATTTTTACATTATAGTTTTTATTGTAATCTAATTAAGCTAAGTTTTTTTACACTGAAATAAATTTTATTATTATTTATATCAAAACGGCAATCTGCCCGGCTATGTGCGGTGCCGACACCCACCCCCACACATTAACACGTATGATCAGCGGTCAGCCTATTAATTAGCACACGAAATCAATGTGCGATCGATCCGTTGCTCTGTTACGACATGAAGAAACGAACAAACCTACATCATATACATATGATCCTATAGTATACAAAAACCTATCTAATGCTGAATTTGTAAGTAAGACAGAGAAGCCCAGGAGACGTTTTTTGAAACAATAGAAATCCAATTCGCAAACGAATTGACAAGATTCGCATGTCTCTATTAGTCATACTATTTCTGAGGGTTTTTTATTTTTATAATGAATGGGTTCGCTCTTGACCACAAGCCCAGGGGCAAAGATGTGGTCGAAGATGTAGCAAGCTCACCCAGAAGATGCCTATGCACTCGAACTTCAAAGGGACTCGGGTTATGTGAGCCCGGAAATACAGACACAGGCAGGGTTATTAGATGGAACATGAGTATACCTATAGTATTGATACGTTGTCAGACTTTCGCCCACAATACAACAAAAACCTCACATCCCAATCACTACAGTATGCCTGGGAAGGGTTGGTAGCTAGCACAATTACCCCTAGTTCTAAGTTTTTATTTAAATCCCAGTCCAGCGTGGAAGGAAGATACACATTTAAAATAAATATTTAATTTACACACTCGCAATTGAAAATCAATAGATTCAACGTGTCGTATTATATTAGGTCCCGAGTCTGGCCAAGCTAACTTTGCCAATTAATTACGTGGCAACCCCGCTGAATTCTACTGTTAGCAACACTCATTTCTGTCATTTTGATTGGATGCTTTATGTCAGCTTATGTCAGTTAATGTATGATATTTAATGATCGATTGAATACGATAAAAAAACATGGTGAAACCATATGAAAGTGATGTTAGGGAGCCATTGTACCGAATGATAGATTCCTACGGGCGCATTAAACAGCAAAGGCAATCAGTAGTTTTTGAAAAACAACAATGTTTTCATTACATCGATTGCTAGCAGGTTAGCTTTCCGAAACTTACAGTTTACAGTTAAATTTACAGTTTTGACAACAAGGAAGCAAAATAATATTTTTACGGCGAGGGTGTAACTTTGAATCACGAGAGAAGCGAATCATTTGCTCTCAAGTCAATATAAACTCTACTTTTCATCCCCTTTATATGAGAAAAATAAATTAATTTAATTAATAAATATATTTATCTAACAACGAAATAGAATTTAAACAAATTACAAATTTATAGTTTTATTTGACACACTTGCGCAATTTTGAAAAAATATTTTCATTTATTTTTGGGATGTCGAATACCATTGATTTTAGAAGAGACAGAGACATTGCAAGAACAGAGACATTAAATTCGCGCTTTTTTTATTAGTTCGGGGGCCGCCACCGCCATGCAGCCAACATGTACCAGCCAGTATTCATACAATTTGCGTTCGATTTCTATGAACGACACAATTGTTATAAATTAAAATCTCAGTTACGCCCGCCAGAGATATTTTGTCCTGCCAATCATCTTCTGGTGAGCGGGAAAGTTCATTTACGCCCGCCAACGAGTTTTTAACAGAAATGAGCTTTTTCGCTCCCACTGATAGAGGAACAAAGCGAAACTGTTCGAATAGAAGGGATGAAAAGACATTTTTTTTTTTTGGAGTACCAATCAATTTTTACTGTTATCCAATATGTAGTAATCAAACGTTATGTTAAATTGTTCCTTATTATCCGTATAAAAGATAATTTATATTAATATTTCTACGTTTAACGGGACTATGGCGCGTCAAAAACAAATGGGACAAAGAATTATTTGCACTTTTGCGTCAAAGTCACAGTTGTCTATTATTCAATGAGCTAAAAATCTTCTTTGTCTTTGGTTGTAATATCCCCTCAGTAGTCTGTGATTGGTTGATTGTCCCTCGACTTTGACGCAAAAATGCAAATAATTCTGAGACGTACCATAGTTTTATTAAACTATAGATATTTATGCAATACTATTATTAAAAAAAAGATTGAACTTGTCTGATCTGTTTATACAGCCATTAAATGTATGTCGATTTTTTCTTAATGAATTTTTTTTTTACTTTCCTCGTATTTGTGGTGAAAAACACAGTGTTCACCTCGGGAACAAAGTTACTCATTTAGTCCCTCGACTTAAGATTAAATGAGTAACTTTCTCCCGTAAGTAAACAATGTACTATTAAAGGTATGATTTTCTAAATGAGATAGGAGACTTTGGAGGCTTAAAAGAAACGTCTCGTAAAAAATATCTAAAATGGTTTGATTTTCTAAATAAAATTGGAGACTTCGGAGGCTTCTTATTTACCATCTTTTTGTGTTGGTTGATATAATAATATGGAGTAATAAACTATATTTTATAACAACATACGCCCAGGTCTGGAAATCAGAGGTTCTAAAAAAATACTTGATGCCACGTTTGGCATAAATGGTCAGGGTTGAATGGTGCACTTTGTTTTTATGGTATTATAAACATTAACAATCTAATCTGCGTTCAATTTTTTTTTTCTTAGTCTATTTTTGTTTCTTAGTAAGGGTAAAAAGATATGTTAGTGATTAATGTCTGCTGGAAGAAATTTCTTAAAGAAATAAGCTGCGCCTTTTGTGTTCGTTTTTCTACTTGTCTCTATTAATATTTGTGTTTTTTCCTGTGTACAATAAACTGTTAAATAAAAATAAAAGAATGTTTGTTTTGTTGTTAACGAGGAACTTACTTACTAAAAAAATTACCAGAGATTTTAAAAAGTTTGGAAGTTTAAATTATACTTAAATAATAAAATAATAAAGTATCAAGACTATAATTCGGAGTTGAACGTAGGGATACCACACCCATTTTTTCGAAATCTCTATTGTCTATGGCGTTGCAAACTTAGCTTGGCCAAACTCTATCTATGAAATCTGCGTTTTCCATACAATATTTTTCGAAAACTCATTTTTTCATACTAACGTTTTTGGATTTTTCTCAGAAATGCGAAATTCAAATTTAACAAAATTTTGTGGGAAGATTTGGAAAGGTAACTTTAATGATACTTAGTTTGTTGAAATTTTTAATTATAACAAAGGTACAGCAAAAATAAGCACTGAAACGGGCAATACAGTAAACTAAGTTTCAGCTTCGTTTTCAGTAAATAAATCTAAAGTAAAAATGTATTAATTTCACTGAAACTCACCGTTATATGAACAAGTTTTTAAATAAATAAAAAAATTGTTAAGAGCTGTTCAATAAAATAAATTACGAACAAAATAAAGCTTGAGAAAATATCGCCAATTTCATAGGTAAGGACCTAATAATACAATATGAGATGCATGCAGTATAATCCCGGCAATACATGGATGACCTATATATCTAGGAGCGATTTACGTTCGGTTCGCATGGGGTCAGTGAACTCTCAACATTTGCAAGGGATGTCTGCGATAGTTTCGAAGTCTGATAAAACTTGATTTATTGTATGAACATTTATTTCGTTAAGAAAATAAACTCAGACACACTAGATATAAATCGGATAGTCCTATGTTCGATTCCCGTATATATTTTTAAATATCATAAACAGCGTCTGGGTGCATCAGGGCATCTATTCCATTAATCAATGACGGTTGAATAACAATGGTGACCATATATTTTATATGTTCAGGTGGCGAAATTGAGAACTATTAAATTTCATACATATAATTGGGTCTTTACCTATGAAATTGCAATTTTTTTTCTCAATCTTTATTTTATTTTTAATTTATACTATTACTAAAATGGATTTTTATTTAAAAACTTGGTCATATAACGGAGGTTTTGAGTAAAATTAAAAACTATTAAATTAAAAACTTAAATATAGCTAGTTTAATTTGCTACCCGTTTCATTGCTTACTTTTGCTGTACTTTTGTTACAGTTACAACTTTTAATAAACTAAGTATGGTGAAAATTAACTTAATGTTGTCCAAACCTTCCCTCAACATTTTTTTTGAGGGATTTCGTATTCCCCAGAAAAATCCAAAAACGTTACTATGAAAAATTCAGTTTTCCAAAAATATTGAATGGTAAAGGCAATTTCATAGGTACTTAAAGACCTATTATTCGAAAATGTAAATGATCAGAATATAAATTATCCAGGAAAATTAGTCAAATGAGGGTGAGAATCTCGGAATGAGAGATAGTCAGCTAAAATAGTTGTATAAACCTTTATTTTAACACCCTAAAGCTTGTCTCAAAACCTACATATCGTAGGGTGTCCGCGTCTACAGAAATTCCAAGGTAAAAAAAAGGTCAAAAAATCGATTTCTTACACATTTATTGCAAATATCTCGTTTCCTATGGGTTTTATGCTATTTGTACTTATTATAAATATTATAGAAGATTAAATTCTCTACAACTTTTCTTCAACAATTTTTTAAAATATCTTGAACTATTTTCGAGAGAGAGGGCAGAGCGCGCGCAGTGTTTAAATCATAATAGATCCTAAACGGTAATTCTGATTGAAAAACGGTATGAGAAACTTAACAATGTTTTCAATGTGACCTTGGAATTTCTGTAGACGCGGACACCCTACGATATGTAGGTTTTGAGACATGTTTTAGGGTTTTAAAATAAAGGTTTATACAACTTTTTTAGCTGACTATCTCTCATTCCGAGGTGAAACCCCTAATATTCCAGGATTAAAAGCGATAAAAAGCGCTGCACTCTCTCAGGAGAATATTTTGTAACTCATGAAATTCTAACTTCAAGTCGTTCTTTGAATATCAAGATGTTACATTTAAATTTCTTGTAAATCATACAAACATGAGAACACGAGTATGTTAAGATTGATAAGTTTTTTTTTTCGAAATTAAACAATCTTAAGTTTTTTTAAGTGTTATTTTTAGCCTCCACAGATTTTTTTAAAGATATTATTAGCATCCATAGACTTGATATACGAGTCCTTGTCTAAATTAATTTTTTTTGTTAATTCTATAACTAGAAAAAACTCTATTTCTTCCCGCGCATTCTTATAGTTCATTTTCTTTATTACCACACATTTAAAGACCGACTAAGGCTTTCCCTCGCACCGTGGGCCTCTTACGACGCACACTCAGACCGAATAAGAAACTATGTATTATGATATGATATTTTTGGTAGCGGTGATAGCCCAGTTGGTAATGAGCCAGACTTGTAATCAGAAGGTCGCGGGTTCAAATCCTGGTGCGGGCCTGTACCACTAAATTCGTCTTTTCGGATTTAATTATCTAATTATCACTTCTTGCTCAACGGTGATGGAAAACATCGTGATGAAACACGCCCGTTCAAGAAAATTACTTTTCGAAAGACGAGCGGTCCACCAACCCGCATTGGGCCAGCGTGGTGGACTATGGCTTAAGTCCCCTTCATGTTTCGAAGGGAGGCCCGTGCCCCTCGGTGGGGACGTATATGGGCTGATAAAAAAAATTGATAGTAAATGCATTATTGTCAATGTCTAAGCTTCTGCTTTTCACACAAAGTTTTGATATCATAGACGAGATATGCTTGGCGCACTCGGCTAAAGACGGGACTGAATGCATACAAACTCTGCGTTGGCGAATTCTGAAGTTTCCGCGGTCGTTAATGAACGCTTCGAAGGATCTCCTTTGAGAGCACACGCGGTATCATTAACTAGGAACGCACCAGAAAATCCGAGCATTTCTATAGGTTTCGAAACACTTCTTTATGTACTACTAGCATTCCGCTAGAGACTTCGGTCCCGTGGGAATTCGGGAAAATTATGTAGCCTATGTTACTCAGGGATAATTTAGCATCCTAATGGTGAAGAATTTTTGAAATCGGTCCAGTAGTTTTTAAGTGTATTCGGTACATACAAAAATACAAATCTTTCCTCTTTATAAGTGTTGATTTCAAGTAGTTGACTCTAACTATGCGTATCTTGATTGAAACCGGTCTATAGTTCCATTTATATCTGGAACTATAACTTTTTTAATTTTAAAGTCAGATAGAGCCTCAGCTGCAGGAATGTTTTCTAAAATTAAAGCTTGTTTAAATGTAACGATGTCATTGTTTAGGCTAATAAGGCGGCAAGTGACCATATTATATTATTAGAAGAAAAATTCAATTAGACAAGGGCACGGATATCAAGTCTGTTGATGCTAATAATATCTTTAAAAAAATAAAAAAGTAGGTATGATTTTTTTTTAATTAACTTTAATGGATGTTTTTGCAACAGGGTAAAAGAGACAAGTTCAATTTATACTCGGTTCATAATAAGCTGAGCTGATGCCACTTGAAATTAGTAAGTGCTGCTATCTCGTTTAACTATTGTTTTACAAGTGGTTTGTTTGTGTAGTGTTAAACAACACCCATTTTTTTCACCGAGCGGTCCATACTGTTCTGCAATTTTATATCTGACTTGGACCCTTGTCTATTGTTAACAGTAATTGCCGCCTCAAGTGGCATCAGCTCGACTTATTATGAACCAAGTATACCTAATACCAGAACAAAAGCGAAATAAAAAGAGTGGTTAAATAATTAACAAACCATATATCGGGTGTGTTATGGATATGCCGTGAGCTTTAGACCCCATGCATACGGCGTATTTTAGCCGTTCCGACGACGCGCGTTTCTGCGCCGTAGATGCAGATTTTGCGATTTCATAGATTTAAACGCGCGTAAAACCACAGAATAAATAATAGGTAAAACGCGATACAAACGCGCTTGTGAAGCGCGTTCGAAACTTGTTTGAAGCGCGTACAAAGGGTTGGAGGAGGGGTAGAGGGGGGGCGAATACTAGTGACTACAGCGCGTTTGTATTGCTGTATCGTACAGAAGATGCGCGTTTCACGATTGCCCCGTGTGCTTAGGTTACAAGGTTGCGTTCCAATCGCGTTTGAAGCGCGTAAAAGCGCGTCATCTGAGCGTCGTCGGCGCTTTTAAAATACGCCGTGTGCTAGGGGCGTTACGTAAATACGCGCGATGCATTACACTCGTCACTTATCCTAACAAATTCATTGATTCTCTAGGTATCAAGTGGTGTAATAAAATGTTGCATTTAGACGGTAGTCGTCGGCTGAAGTCGCACAGCTCGTAACTCCAGTTTTATCAAATTAATGTTAGGACAGTTTTGTACTAAGATAATTTTTAAAAGCATTCGATGGCAAGCGAACTTTGAAATTCATAACAAAAGCCTAAAAGCAAAAACGAAAACCTTTATCATTTTTTAAAACTAAAACAATTTTTGCTCGTGTTATTTAGGTATTAATTAATTAGACCTATATCCTCTATCGCCTTAGATATAGGTATTTAGCGTAGTTCAGGCAAAGTTATTAATTTTTCTTATTATTAATATATTTAGTCTTAAGTTTTATTTATTGTCACTCTAGTTGTAAAACTAATAGACGTAATATAAGCAATTTAGGTTTTTTTTTCTTTATATATATAGTATGTCTATTTTAGGCATATTAGCTACGAAATTAATATAAATTGTAAATTCTGTATAAATTAGGAACAAAATTTTATAATTTCCTGATTTATCAACTTTTGTTTTTGGAAAAGAGTGAACAGAAAATTTATTTTATACTGCAGTAACTAACTTTAATTATAGGAATATAAACGTTGGATTAAAACTCTATTATGAACACACGACGGATATCAAATGTCATAATGTCGCATGAGGGGAAACATCAGTAATCGCACGCCGCCAGTCCGCAGCGCCGCACAATCCAGATGCATTTCCGTCAATCGGAAATTTGACTTTACAATGATGATTTGAGCGACTTCAGATTAAGCCAATTCATTCTGACGCAAGTTTCTTTCGCTTGTAAATCGGACCAGTCAGATTCTGCTAAAGTGGTTTCATTCTTCAGGCCCTGTGATACAATTTAAACCTATCATAGCGGGCACAGCATTCTATAATGAATTCCTTTTGTGTATTTGTTTTGCAAAACCCTCCACGAAATAAATTATGGTAAAATCATAATATATCATTAGGTAATACGGAAACTTTTTCTTGGACGGGCCGGATTTCGTCAGGATGTTTTCCTTGACCGTTGAGCAAGTGATAATTAGAAATCCGTACATAAATCTGAAAAGACGAATTTAGTGGTGAGCCTGTACCAGGATTTGAACCCACGACCTTCGGAAACCAAGAATCGGCCAGCCTGGTGGACTACGGCCTAAATCCCCTTCGTGTTTCGAAGGGAGACCCGTGCCCCTCGGTGGGGACGTATATGGGATGGTTAAAAAAATACGGAAAAAGACGCTTCTCCTTTAAACGTTCTAATTCACTTAACACAAAGATCACTTCAACGCAATGGTAAAGGGGTGGTACTAATCGTAATCGGCAACATACCGGTGTTTGAAACCGAAAATTTGCAAGAGCGAAGTCTGTGACGAATGTCTACAAGATTCAGTAATTTTATAAGAAGCTATGCGAGGACCATCAAAATTAAGATGTACCGTGTTGATAAACAAGCAAAACCGGTACAGGGATTCTCTTCTCCGCTTGAAACTAGTGATTTGACATACATCCCCACCCTGGGGCATGAGCCTCCGTTCGACACAGTGAAAACAGGAAGTTTTCGTAAACTTATTTTCTATGTATCTAGATGTTTTTCACCATTCACCGCTGAACAAGTAATAATTAATAAGAAATCCGTTCATCGATCCGAAAAGAGGAATTTAGTGGCAGAGGACCGAAACAAGGATTTGAACCCGCAACCTTCCAGTCACAAATCCTGCATACACGGGTGTGCATGAATCGCGCGAGGGTTTAACAACTGAGCGGTCCCCCATTACTTTTTAATATTTTCATTTTGGATTGGCAAAAACGCCTTAATTGCGTTTATTATTTTTTAAGGAAGGACTAATTAAGATATTAAAAAGTAGTGAATAGCAAGCGTTAGTAAAAACTTACTTATCGTTCCTAGAACAGACGATAAGGCACAATCGCTAACTATGGTACCGTATGTAATAGTAACATATGTATCCGACTTGCACAAGATTGCAGACTTTACTAAACGGTCACTTTCAACTAATTGAATGCACATACAAGGTCGATGCTTTTTCAACTTTCGACTGCATCTGGAGTTACCCTTTTGCAAAACGAGGGCCAGTTTTTCGGTCCTTGTTGCGAAGGGGTTAAATACTGAATGAAATCTGCTATGACTGGGTTTGTAAATTTAAAAACGATTACTAAATTAAATCTAGTATCAGGGTATGGATGTTATGTACTTATGATCTTAAGATACTGATATCTTTATTTCGGAGAGTTTCGTGTTTTTATTATTACAAATTTTCACTAAGAGTTAACAATTGTCACCCTAATAGGGATATTGACTAATTTTTTTTATTGTTTATCTTAAAAAGGAACTGAATCCAAAACCCAAAACCGAAATAATTTTTTAAAACTATTGAGAAATAAAAAAGTTACAAGCTATTAAATTTGAATAGAGGGGGAAACTGTCAAACAACGAAAAAGAGATGCACTTACAGACACGTGACGTCACCGCCATTTGTTTGCGTAGGTTAAAACGAGATAGCTAGCTCTCCCCACAAAACGAGATAGCTAGTCCTTACGTTAATATAAATGCTAATAACTTGGTCATTTATAATTTAATTTTAATGCTGTTTTCGGATATTAATATATTTCTAGCATTATTTTTTGTTTCACATACAATAATTCACAAAATCAAACTCTGTCAACATCCCTATTATAGGCGGTAACGACATGCACTATTAATGCAGTTAACAGAATCAGTTCAATTTAAAGAATTTGAAAATAAATAAACTTCATATAAAGTACTAAAGCTTCCTGTAATGTTAGTTGACCTAGGGCCTAGAGTTGTCGTAAGAATACTATAACTTTTGGATATAACAACCGGTTGGATTAAGTGGACGCTATTTCCTAATCCGATGGTCCTAGATTCAATTCCCGTCTATGATGAGTGGCTTTAGTTGTAATGATTGTAACGATGAAGATTGATCTCCAACAAAGTGTTCGAACCCCAGTGCGCCCGCAAGAAAACCTACACATTCAGGTGACTAAATCCCATGATTAAATCCGGTTTTCGTATTAGCAGGGTTGGCCAGATGGCAATCGCTCGAATAAGATTACCTTATCTAGCAAATCTTGGAGAAACAAGAAGGACTAGAATAAGAAGCGCTTGTAGCCCAGAACCTGATGAGTGACCAAAGTTACAATTTATCACGAGCGTTTTCGACTTTCCGTGCTTCGGAGGGCACGTTAAGCTGTCGGTCCCGGCTGTTGTCGATCGACTACGGTCGTTAAAATCCATTCAGAGGCCATTGTTTGAAAACTCCGACACCAAGGTTGGCCAAGTTCGCCACATACTTGACTATACCTACACGATAAGAAGAAGAAGATAAAAAAATCCAAGATATACTCACAGCTTGAACTCCTGGAAGTCTGGTGGTAGCGGATTGTTAATGATTTTGACTTTGGGCGCGGGCAGGGCGTCAGGGTTGACTGGAACCTGTACTCCTCGCTCCCAATCCTGCTTCCACGTGTCCGTGATGACCCAGTACTCGCTCGAAGTCAGCGGTTCGCTGTCTGGGAGCTTCATCGCGCTAATCAGGTCCTTCCTGCAAAACCAGCGCCGTCACAAGTCAATTCCACAACTAGTACCCTTACATCTTCGTTTGAGAAGAAACTTTGATGTTATATCGCAAGGAATTTTGACAGGATCGTTTTTGAAGAAATACTACCATTTCAGTGTAATCTACCATTTCAGTGTAAATCTTCCACACTAAAAGGCGTAATCAATGTGTACCTTTAATTCTCCAATTAGAAATAAAATATTGTTTCCTGTCTTTATTACAATAGGGACCAAACATTCAAATGATTGGACAAACATTTTTGCAAAAAAGTTGGTTAGTTAGCCTATGTGTGTGTAATCAAGCTCCGTTTTAACTTTGTTTGATGGTCCATCTCTTTTTTAGCTCCCATCTTTGAAAATGAGAGACAATATCACACACAATATACCAATACAATACAAAACTTGACTTTTATGGTACGTATTACAAAACGCGACTCAGACTCTGATCTATACTTAAGTAGCAGTTGTTTTTGTCATTTTGATAGTGAGAGAAAGACAATCAATACTTGGGTATAGATCAAGACTTGAGTCTTCTGTTATAGCCCAAGATTTTTCTCTCCAAAATTAAATATAAATGACATAAAAGTTAATTTTCGATATTGCAGCACAATCTTTGATAACTAATACCTCTCAAGATTTTCTTATATTCAAATAAACTGTTGAAAAGTATCTCTGTATAATGTTTTATAGCATTAATAAAGTTTAGTTTCTTTCAAACGAGATTGCAAGGGCACACTGCAACCATATACTACAAATAGTTATTTTATAATGTATTTATACAAAACCTAACGATTATTTTACATAATTCTGAAAGTCAATGCTTACTTATTGGACTTTTTCTGCTTTAAATTACTGATTCATTTGTTGAATACTGTACAAATTTATATCTTACAATCTAGTTATGTAAACAACTAAGTTACATCTTGGTTCAGTTGCAACACATATTGATTGGATTTGTAATTTGTAATACAGTCAATATTTTCAAGCTGTCTCATATCCTTTTGATGTGTAGGCACAATCCTTAATGTTTTCAATCAACATGTCATTTTCCATAATGACATCTCAATATAAAAGTTACTGAAAAATAGACATTTACAGTATTCGCTTTGGTAGAAACTTACTAAGCTAAAATTAGTTACATTCACAAAGCAGATCTGCTAGGCAAGTTAGATCTCTTTTAACAATAATTTACAAGAACACTCAAAAGCACATTAATTGATTTTTTTTATGTGATATTTGATTTCTGATATTTGATTTCTTATTTGATTGTGCTTTTGAGTGTAGTGGGTACATCCGTGACTGCAATCTCTACTTTCTTGTAAGTGTGTTTGTTTGTTTGTTCGTCCTCCACTTTGTCACAGAGCAACAAATCGACATCCAGGAATATCTGAAAGGCTAGGCAGTGACATAGGCTACTTTTTCACGCTAACAATGACGCGGGCGGAAAGATTGTACAAAATATTTATTATGTCTGGAATGGGGTTTAAAATGACTACTCTCTTTACATTTGGCCTACTAGCCTGTCTTGTATAATGGATAAATTTGTCTACAGCCTCCTTGGGCCACCAACGTAAGAGGCCCAGGGATTTTATAAACTCCATCATTAAAACGCAATCCCAAAAAGGAGGTACCAACAAGTACTAAAAACATGATATGTGAAAGTTACAACTTAAAGTACAGAGTAAAAGAGATTTACGAAGCTTATGACAATATTTCTGAACCTTAACCATTATCCCAAAAGTTGTAACTTTCCATTTTCACAGTAACATATGGTCTTTTATATAAACAATTTGATAATCATGCCTCTCACAAGCAGTTTGATGTTACAAATTGTACACGCAAAGCTTTATAGATTTATAGAAGAAGTTGAAAGATATCTTAATAAGCCTTCAGATTATATTTCATACTTTATAGCTACTAATGTTATACAAACACTTATATACTTAATCATAATTAATATAATTAATTCCCATAATAAGGTAGCAAATTAACTTTAGTAGGCAACTTTCTTAATTGCAATTTTGCAGTGAAGATGAACTGATGATACTAAAAATAGTTTGACAAAAATTATAGACAAGGTTTATGAATCTCAATTTTTATTTAATATCATTATTTTGGTAAGAACAACATCCTGATGTACCATTTTATTTTTTTAAAGTGATTTTTATCAATAAAATATGAAATTAAACAGTTGAAGAAATTTAATTATCTGTTTCCCCCATAACAATATCTACACTGTTGCATATCCTGGAGGTATTAAATGATCTTTTTAAAGATTTGATTGTTTGTCTGTTTGCATTGAATAGGCTCCAAAACTACTGGACCGATTTGAAAAATTCTTTCACCATTAGAATGCTACATTATCTCTGTTTAATATAGGCTACATCATTTTCCCGAATTCCCACAGGAACGAAGTCCGGGGCGGGATGCTAGTATTTTCATGTCTCTTTCCATGGCACATGGTTCTTTATTCATTTGACTACTACTGATAGGGTTGTGATTATTCATTATTGAAATATTTGTATAGTAATTTATCTTAGTAACTTACTCAAGATATGGCCTGTAGTACCATTTAAAAGTTAATGCATTCGCAAGGCAAGCAATAATTATTCTAATTTAAAAAATAGTGCAGGCCTTGTGTTTCAGAGACATTTCATGGTGATTTGACTGACAATAATTGTACATGTATTTTATTATGAATGCTTTTATTTTAAATTAAACTTCAACTACTGTTAGATAAAAAGCCTGTCTTTGTGATAAATTAAATAAATTATGAAAATGTACAAATAAATTAATGCATAAAATTTAATTTACTTTTTAGAAACATTATAATATTTTTGATTTCACTGATGTTACTGCAATGTATTCCCTATTTTTATATTTACTTACGCTACAGATTTACATAAAATATAACAATCACTACTAATATTATAAATGCGAAAGCAACTTTGTCTGTCTGTCACACTATTGCCTAAATTACTGAACCGATTTTGGTAAAATTTGATACAGAGATAGATTAGTAGGTCTAATCTTGATACAGAGATAGAAAGTAGACTACATAGGAAAGGACATAAACTACATTTTATCCCACAGCTGGGCACAATATAACCTGTAGTCCACGGGGTACCAAATTATAAATACTAAGCACAGCAAAACATATTTCTTAATACCTTACAGAATAATGTGCTTCATTGTAATAATATTGCTAATTTGTACAATTCGCAAGAAAACCACAAATAAATATTCACTAGGCAGCTTTACAGGCAATGAGTGAATGAGTGTGAAAAATGAAAAATTATTTTTTCTAAATACTCCCATTTAAATGTTCTTGTCATTTAGCATATTAAAATTCAATTAAAAATTTAGGTTATATTAACATGGCATATAAGATATAGGTGAAACAGTTTATAACTTACTGGCTAATTAAACAATATAGTAATAGGAAAGTTAGCATATACAAAATGAGCACACAAACCTGAATAGTTCAGCGGGTGCCTCAGAGGCACTTCGGTTATAAATGGATGACATCTTGAGGTCACTGACGGGGCGCAATTGCCAGAGTGCGTCCTCGGGCTCAGCCCTACGGCGCTTAGACGCGCCCGCATCCTCCCCCCGCACTCCGGCCCCCCTCTTGGTGCCCTTCAGAGACATCTTTTTTTACTTTTATTCACAACCTACATGTTCACGAGCCCCCTGCTGCTTTGCACTTGGATCGTGGGAGCAACATTGTGTAAAATGTCACATCGTTCACTACATGATGGCACTTTAGTTTGGAACAGCATAAGGGCAGGTGGTGCAGCCTGAAACCAACACAATGTTATGTGAGACTTCTCATACACACTGAACCTCCATCTAGTGGGGTATATCCCTGTCCCCAAACATAATAACACCTCTCATCATTGTTAGAATAGAATCTTCTAAACATGCTTTAGTGACAGATTAGACAGTTCATATACACCTTGCACAATGCACCACTCAACAAAACAATGCATGAATGCCAAAACTAAACACATATCTAGTCCTAAATAAAGGAACAACATGATAACTAGCCTTCTACAAGGAATAATTTCATCTGTATCGAGATATTTGACGTAAGGAACAAAAGTGACTTTAGGAAATACTGAGATGAATTCTCTTACTGCAGCGGCTGCGAATTATACCTTATCGCAACCGTCAGTGTGTGAATTTCAAGAAGAGCTTGAGAATTTTAGTGGATTTTTAGTGAAAATGAACAATTCCTTTTGACATTTCACTTCACACGGTAAAATGTATGGCGGGCGGGAGCAGGGCCGCGGCGGGCTCGGTAAACAGTGCCGTCGTCTTACGCTGTTCTCTCAAAGCTTCCTCAAACATCAGACACAAAATAAACTTACAAAGGAGCATCCTGATAGCCAATGAATCCATTGTAAACGTTTTGTAACCGTAAATATTTATCTCACAATACAGGGTCCATTACTACATAACAAAATTGACAACATAGATAGCAGCACTGTTTGTTGCCAGATTGACGTGAGTCCTACGCATCATTTCTCCTCTTTCTTGTGAATGTAAAGTATATATTGTGCAAGTTGTTTTACAAGCTACTTAGAATGAATAATCAAGTTGAAATACCATATATTTTACATACATTTTCTGTAACAGACATTTGGCGCCATTGATCCAAAAAACCACTTAGGTCACGTGACTATGTAAGAATCACCAACGCAAGCCAAGTAAAATGGCCAAAACGCACATCGAGTTCATCTAATGTCATTGGATTGGAGAAGAACTTGCCGCATAACACATACATTGAGACAATTTTATTATTATGCTATTGCCGTAAATAATCTAAACACGAACACATATTCAATAAACATCAAACTTGTCAGTAAAAAGCACAAACTATTAGGAAATATTACAACATGAACTTAGAGCGAGAGATATCAATATGAAGTTACGAAAGATAGCCACTAGCTGGCGCTACGATCGATTTTAATTTATTGCCAGTGTAAAAATGTGATGTGAAACGTTCCATTCACATTTAAAATTATCTAGCCATGAACTACACGTAAATAAACATAATATAAGTATTAAAGGCCGTATTTTGGCCGTATTACACTGCACTGAACCTAAGCACCCTTTCCCTAAATTGGGCAAGTGTAATAAGACTTAGGGAGTTAGGCTCCTTAACCCCTCCTCTGTGGCAATAAAACATGGATCCTAGGCTTGTCTGTGGAGCCCGTTTCGGGCCTCCCCACTGACAGGGGTTTCCAGGTCAACTATTTTTCTAAAACGACAATTTCTTCAGTATTGATGTATTTAGAATCTCTGTTTCGTTAAAAACTGTTTTTAAATTAAACTTGCCATGTAATCATCCATACCACTGTGCCATTTACCTTGTAGTATTGGTGTACAGATGCCAAGGAAACAAGAGTACTAAATTTTTTTGTGTATTTTTGGGTGTATTAAAATAATAAATAGGGTAAGAGATTATTATTCTTGTTATTTACAAGCCTTTTACTTGTATAAATTATAATAACAGAACAGTAACACATACTGTAATAGAAAAAAGTGCTTATAAAACTGTTTGAAGTGACGGGCCTTAATTGTTCTATACAAAAAACTGTGCCAAGTGGGGTCAATTTACATATCTATTTTGGTGTAACTGAACTATGTTGGTCTGTTATTTTATTTAAATCAATAAGTTTGGTTTATTACCTTTAGATAAAAAAAGGACACAAGTTGTTAGGTTCTATGTTTTCTTATTAAAATTTGAATAAAAATTTGTCTTTTTTGCTGACACAAATGACTACCTTTACAATTATTCTTTAAGCATAATTGTCACTATGTTTAGTAATGAAAAATATTATGATCCAATAACTTCAATATATTTGTGACAAACTGAAACAATAACAACATATTCCTCTCTAACAAAATCACTGAGATATTTTAAGTGTAAAATACACAAAAAATACTACTTTAATACTAATGGTAGGGTAGGAAAGTATGGATGCGACTTTTTTTTAAATGTGAACCGAAATAGTAGTTACAGTAAATTATATCTTATTTTCTTTTTTAGTACTTTAACTTAACATTATGTAATATTAAGTATACAATTTAGTTCATTTTTGTAAAATTTATTAGTAAAACAATGCAATCAGCAAGGTGCTAAGTAAACAGTGGCGCCCACGTTGGTCTTACCTACTTTAATAATATTAATAAAAATAATAAAAATTAATATTAATTTTAAAAATAGTATTAATTTAATAATATTAATAATAATTCTAAGCCGCTCTTGGCGTATCCATACTATGCAAACCGACACAGTCGGCCATTTTGAATCAACAAACTCGGTCTGTGGCGCGACCCGATCCGGGCCGCGCCCTGTCTGTGGGGCGACCACAAACGGGCCGCGCAGTGTCCGTTGCCAGTTTTAGTCACAAAAACAATAATAATATGCAAGGTTATCGTGTTTAAGCATTTAATAGCAAAACTTGATAGTATTAATTACAATTTCTATAGAAGACATGGTGTTTTGAATCAGGTTTAAGGTTAGAAAAGCTAATACAATGTGCAGGAATAACATGGCCCTTTGTTAGACTGCTGTTTTGATTACTGTTTTTTTGTTCAAAACCATTAGTAAAACACGTTATTATAATTTGTTATGAAAGTTTACTTATATTTTCAGTAATAGAAGGCTCCGGATGAATATTTGACTTCTTTTTGTTCTCAAAACACACCAAAGACATAAAACCGTGCGCGTCTTGAAACAGACCAACGACGAATGCCGATTTCGCGGTTTTTAACACTAACTGACATTCATGGGATGGCTTGCTAGTTGTCTTGTTTCAACGGCGATACGTCCAAATAAGAATAAAAGAGACAGAGTGTATATTCAACTGATTTTTTAAACAAAATATATAGGAGCCCGAAACGGGCCGCGCCACAGACAATCGATATTTGGCGGGAGCCCGAAACGGGCTTGGCCACAGACCAGGGGTTAATTAGGGAGATGGGATGGATCTATCTAGCTCTCTCGGCGTCCACGTTAAAGAATGAGTCAGAGCACGATTCAGTGTAGTGTAGTGTAATAAGTTAGGGCCATAATTAGGACCCTTACTACCCTAATTAGGTTCAGTGTAGTGTAATACGGCCTTAATGCCTAGAACTTAAACGAAATGTATGTAGGGGAGGGTAACCAGCCTCCGGCCGGTTAAGCCCAGCTCTCCAAATTTTAGGCTAAAAATATTAGAAAAATTTTAAAACCATTATTTTCTCGGATGAAATATCTTAAAACAGAGGCTTGTTGTTCATATTCCATCAAAAAAACGAACGTTGAACTCAGTTTCCGTGAAATTTACAAAAAGACAACAGGTTCCAGACGCCCCATCTCCAGCTTTGAGTGTCCCATCCCCGGTCACCTCTTGCCCTGGGGGGCTACCACCTAAGCGAAGTTGATGCTGATTGAACGAATGAAATGATGTACATTGCTGTTTTTGATTCATATCATTAATCAAGGTCTCCTTATAAAGAAGCAATCGTCAACGTTCCATTCGTTCACCCAGCGTCAACTTCGCTTAGATGGTAGCCCCCCTGTCCCCAGCCAGTACTCAAAAACATTTATTTTGGCATAAAAATAGACTTATCAGTAAGTAAGAAGCTATTAACATATTAGTGTCATCTAATGGGGTTTTCGAGAGTGCTGTTTTCGAAAATTACATTCATTTTGAAATCTAAGATGGAGAAAAGTGCAGAGATGCACTTTTTTGAAAATGTCGATATGGCTGTCCTTTAGTAGGTTTTTGGGGGTGCTGGTTTCGGAAATCACATCTATTTTGAAGTCCAAGATTTAGGACATGTACTTTTTTGAAAATTCTGACATGGGTGTTGTTTAATAGGTTTCGGCAGGTGCTGGTTTCGAAAAAATCATCCATTTTGATGATGTTTTCGAAACCAGCACCCTCAAAATACCTTTAAACGACACCTATATCGACATTTTCAAAAAAGTACATGTCCGCCATCTTGGATTTCAAAATGGATGTGATTTTCGAAATCAGCACCTCCAAAAACTTATTAATCTACTACATTCATGTCGATATTTTCAAAAGGTACATTTATGTTTAACAAAAACATCGTAGTATACATGTCAAAGCTGGAGATGGGGCTACGTTCAATATTTCGTACCAAATACTGACTCTATTTACCGTGTTTTTTTAATAAAATATTTGTAAATATTGATCATATGTTTGGAAATTTATTCAACATTCTAAATATACCTATACAGGGTGTAAAAGACAGCTTAGCAAAAACTAAAACCCTGGAATCGGACAATCATTCTGAATGATTTTCCAGTGGATTTTTTTCCGGAAAATTTTCAATTTTTTTTCATGTTTTTTAAATATTTTCTCCTTACATTTTTATTACTAAATCGAATACACTCCATTTTGCAATAAAAACAATCATAACAATGTAAAACACGAAAACCAGCAATGTAAATCGCACTCCGATAGAAGCGCGGTGCGGGGGTTTCGCACGCGGGGCGAGGTTTCATGATACGACGCCAAACAGCTTGCTGTGTTCCGTCGGTGCGTGAGAGTACAGTTTCTTTATAGGCATTTTCTGGGTTAACTCGCTCCATCTTCGACCTCATCTTTGACCTTATGGTCAAGATTGAAGTCAAGAGTTAATCTATCTTATAATAAAAAATAAAACGTTGCGTAGCGCCAAAGTAGGTAAATAATGAAAACTCCTTAACATGACGTTTCCGAGATAAAATAATTACTCATAGCTGATGATAGCAATGGGTAGATTCCACTATCTAAGTATTTGCTGAGCTGTCCTTTACACAATTAACATTAGGCAAAAATAAATTAATTTAAGTAGTTGCTTATCATAAAAAATAATTCAAATAGGTATGGTGGAAAGTTTTTCGAACTATACAGTCACTTATTTCCCGCCACAGTTCTGACAACTACTTTATTTAAAAAATTATATCGATGTTTAGTTTTTGCAAATAATTAACAGGAGATTTGTTTATATTATACTGTTTGTTTATAAAAATAAATAATAAAAAAAATACGCTCACGCCCATAATCCCTCATGGGGTAAGCGGAGCATTTCAGTGGTTCTAGAACCACAAGATGCCACGTTTGACACAAATTGTGAGGGATTGTTTCTAATTATTGTGTTACAGCTTTAAAAATCAATAATTAAGTGAGCTGGCCGGAGTTTGGCGCCAGCCGGGGAAAGGTTACTCTCCCCTACGTAATGCCTTCGAAATGTATGTGTCGCCGGAATATAATAAATAAATAAATAAAATAAACGTTGCACACTCAAAGGCCCACACTAAGGTTTTCCCTTGTGTCGTGGGTCCCTTGGAACACACATAAAGACAAACACAAACACCCATGACCCGAGAACAAACATCTGCTTTTTACACAAATGTTTGCCTCGACTGGGGATCGAACCCAGGACCCGCTGATCAAGAGGCAGCGTCACTACCACTCGACCAAACCGGCCGTCAAAATCGTAAGTTGTTGATCAATTTTCGAGGTAGTTCATCAACTATCGGAAAATCATACACGGCAGTTGAAATATATTATTTAACGCAATAAATTTTAGCTAATTGATTAACTTACGCTGCCTGGCTGTAAGTTTATCAACTAACGATTTTTCCACACGTCAAATCATACACGAATGGATCAATCTCTCCTCAGTGTACATTTTTACGTTAAGCTGACATCCGTAATATTATACACTGTTCTCTGATTGGTTGATGCGACAACACTGTTCTCTGATTGGTTGATGCGACAACCGCTTAACGTACGTCTAGTCGTTTCTGGGGGGCTACCACCTAAGCGAAGTTGATGCTGATTGAACGAATGGAATGATGTACATTGCTGTGTTTGGTTCATATCATTAATCAAGGTCTCCTTATAAAGAAGCAATCGACACCATTCCATTCGTTCACCCAGCGTCAGCTTCGCTTAGATGGTAGCCGCGGCACGCATAAGGGTCGCAGTTCTAACCTAACCTAACTACTAACAAACCTACTTGTCGCAGTTCCAAGTGAAATATTCAACCAATCAGCGTACACCTCGCGTTCATCAGACCATTTTACCGCGTGACGCCGTAAATTGATCAATTACCGGAAATGTATACGTTAAATAATACTTACATTTCAATTGCCATTTAAGATTTTCCGATAGTTGATAAACTACCTCGGAAGTTGATCAACTTACGATTCTTATTATTTTCCGGTGACATATTAATATTGAAGAGCAATCAAACGTGGTAATTTTAGGAGTTCGTCATGCTATTCATTAACGTCGGTTATTCTATGATTATTTTCATGAACCCCACTTCGTGTCCTATATACTGAACCCTGGATTTAAGACCCGAGCCCTATTAAAGTTATAGGTTCGCAGTCCCAAATTGTTTTCGTTAAGTTTTTCGTAATAATTTCGTTATTTTTTGTTAAGTTTAAAATACAATAATCTTTTAATAATCTTACAGCGGATTACCGCGTGAATCACTGACATTGACATCTTATTTTTTTTATGTTTATGGTGTGAATGGTTAGTTTCGAAAAAAAAGTTGCTCCACGGTATTGCCATTTTAATTAACATATTTTTTATCAGGCACGTAGTCAGGATGGAGACGGTTATTCGCACTTGACCTGATTTGACCTCTGTAAACCTAGCAGACGACGGATAAAAATTAACAATAGATAATGTTTTGGTCGAATCCTTCCAGCGCAGAAGTTTATCTATTATTTTTGAGAAAAAAAAACGAGTTTGTTCAATTTATTTCTAAAACTACCCATACATATTTGTGAGTACTTAATACGTATCTGTCTGTTGAGACAACAGGATAGCGCAGTAATTTCGCCCTGAGCAAAACAAGGATAGCATGAATTTTTAAGATAATTTTTGATGAATCAACACTGACCGTTGTCTCGAGTCTCGAGGAATGCGAAGAATCTCGAACTAAAACTGAATGAATCATGTGGTCATATTAATCGCTTGAACTTTCTACAGAATCGCGGGTTACTTTCATTATTTGGGAGCATAATCATCGCGTTGGGTGCGTGCGTGCCGCTTTAAGTAAATCGTTGTTTGCGCGGACTTGCTCACTTTACTTTCTTTGACCTCGTTAAACTACTAGCATTTTAGTTTGAGTAGGTATGTCTACATGCTATTTACAGTTACATACAGCATTATTCTCAATGCCTACCTGCCTCTTGGAACCAAGAACCCTTTTTCTTATTATATTTAATTTTAACCCATAAAATTTTATTTTAAGGTAAAAAAAGCCAACTGGGATTGGGACTGAGATCCGGAATAAGCAGTAGCCTACTGCCAGTAGGTAGACTAGAAGGTGACACCTAGATAAAAGGGTTTAATAAATTCAAACAAATTATGTATTTTATTGAAATTTTATTTACTTAGGTACTTACTTTTATATATTAAACTTTTGTTAACATTTCATATATGTTATAAAACTAATAAATTATAAACAAATCTTTTTTACAATTGTCTATTCTATTCGATACACACAAAAATCTAATCTCTGCTTTTAAAGCACAAAATGAGATACATGACTATTTTATTATTTGTTAACTTTCGACTTTGCAAAAGGTACCTTATGGCGAGTAGCATTAAGTGTCATTTTTATCGTATAAAAGGCTGTTTCAGAAAATAATCAACACAGACAACAGCACATCAGGTTAGAAATGCGGAAACTGCTAATATTATAAAGATCAAGACGACTGTTAAGGTCTAAACTTAATATCCTGTCATATATACATAGCAATAAAGTAAAAAAAAGAATATACATTGTGATGTGAAAATATACCTATTTAACGGAAAATTTTACATGAGTTAAGTGTTGTTAAAAGTTTTTTCGGCAAGATCCTGAGGATCCCTCTCTTCATAATTACAAAAACAATTCAAAAAACATTAATTAACACAATTCTTACACAGGGGAAACTACCTGTTTATTAAATAACATTTTTTTAAAAATATTACACTCAGGGCTCTATGTGTATAAAACGTAGTCGATGACGATTGACCTCAAAATAAATAAATTCGGCATTCATTGTTTTTATACAAGGTAACCTCCAGTCACAATTACTTTGTACAGAAGCAATCAAACACAATCGACTTCGTCTAGAATAGGCTAGCAAATCATTATGGACAGTATGCGACTTTCACCCTTATGACTACGGAATAAGAACGGCACAACGTCCAACGTGGGAAGCTTGATGTTACATTTGAGTGACTTGTACACAGATGTAAAAACATTCGTTAAAGCTTCTTTAAGTGTAATGCCGTCCTTGTTTACGTCTACAAGAAGGGAAATGACAATATGATATTAAATAAATACGTGATTTTCAATAAAAAGTAAAGCACTATTACAACTTGCACACCAGCCTAGGCTTTATTATTAATTTATTACATACAATGTTTGTCTATCTAAATTATCTACGCTAAGTATGCAGTCGTTTGATATCATGTCAATCCGTAAGACTGCCCACAAAAGGTTGGTTCCCCCACTTAGATTATTCTTATTATACCCTCTCCTTTTTTTACCCACTTACACAAAATTTCTTAAGAATTAAATTTCGTTGTATAAAAATATAAAAGTTAATGAAAGTTATGAAATGTTCAAAACATCATGTTTCACTACAGGTGCTACAAGTACGAAAAAACAATACTAGGTTTTTGGAATGCAGAGGAAAGTTACGAGATTCAATGTTGGAAATTCATATTTGAAATAAAAATAAAAGGATTATAATATAAAAAAATATTAGTATTGCTAAATTATAGCTTTCCCCTAAGACTTCGTGTGGGACCCCCTCTTTCTTGCCGAGGTGTCGTACAAGGCGACTAAGGTAAATATGCAAGCAAGTTCATCTGCACACAGAGAAGGAAAACTCTGCAATTATATCAAAACCCTCGCCAACACGTCTGCCAAGCGTGGTGAGTATGGCATTTACCCCTCATGTTATCGAGGGAGGCCCGTGCTCCAGCAGTGGGGACGTATATGGGCTGATGAAGAATATAAAAAATTGTAAACAGATTTTTCTAAGCGCCTCACTATTTAACGCCTTAGAAGGGGGATCACAGACCACTTAATCAGTAGAGGTGTGATTGTACAGAATCCAGTGCATCAGGTTACCCCATTTTCATTGGAAAACCGTGCTTATCGTAACAGCACACAGTGCACGCATGTGGTAACCGTATGTACGGCCCTTTGTACGTCAATCATATGCAACTTTAGTGAAAAAAAGTTATGAATTTTTTTTTCTCCAGAAAACCCATTTTTTTGTATAATCTAATCACCTTGTTATGGCAGGCACTTATAGTGCCAACGATATACTATTGGATTGCTTCGATTGGAAAAAATCATAATTCTAGGTGGATTAAAATGGCACTATTTTATGGAATTTTGATTTTTTATGCTTGTGTGCAGTAAAATCTTTGGATGACAACGTGGAATGAAAATGTTCATTAGAGACGAATTTTTATGAATGGAAGACTAAATATTTTACAAGTATGAAATTATACATTACAATTCAAATGTCGATAGCAATACTGGGTGAAAAAAAACCTCCTAGCTATATTCAAAATCCTGAACCAGTATCACTTACAGAACACTTTTGTTTTTTTTCGGTAGGATTTTTTTTTTCTTAAACGTAGACACCACTCGGGCGCACCCCCCGAGCGCTACCCGCACCCCTCGCGTGCCTGGTATAGGAGTACAGGTCTGTTAACTAAAGCTGGCGCGTTCAACACATTTACACATTCCGTTTGTGTAGTGTCTGTTATCTACAACGCACCCATTTTACTAAAAACTAACTCTAGTCTACACTTATGAATCAATTATTTGAAAGTCATTTAGTTTTAAACATCCTGTATAGTGAAATTGCATAAGTGTGAGTACTGTGAACGCGCCAGCTTTAGTTAACAGACCTGTAATGTCTACGTTTGGGAAAAAATGAAATATTCCCATTGAAAAAATAAATATAAAATTTTTTTTTTAATGTGCTCTTTGAGTGATATTGGTTCAGAATTTTGAATATAGCTAAGAGGTTTTTTATCACCGTGTATAGGTCTAAAATGTGAAATAATACACATTATAATTTACAAAAAGGAGCTTTAAGGCGGAAATGCTTACCAATTATAAAGCAATTATATTTATACTAGATTTTAATTTGGAATATTTATTCTAATGTATCGCAAATCAAAATAAATTCAATTTCATTTGGCAAAGAGAATGAAAATATGGAATCAGTCTTTTTACCAATATTTTGTAATTTAAACAATAACAATAATTTTCCACGTTAAAAAACGTATGAGTCACCGACTTCAATCCCAACAACAGCTCGCACAAAGTAGATAACTAGTATTTTTTGCAGACTACAATGCCTATTAGCAGATAACCACAAACGAAAATGTCACTAATTTATTTAGATGATGTTCTGGTTTGTAGTATTATTTTGTTTTTATCGATTTTTTTAAAAGCACTCGATATAAAACTAAATTTTCGATAAAATTTACATGAGACCACCTCTGGAGTATACTTTTTCAAACAAAAAAATAATTTTGAAAATAGGTCCATAATTGGTGGAGAAATCGGTGAACATACATAAAAATAAATACATACAGTCGAAGATAGAACCTCCTCCTTTTTTTGAAGTCGGTAAAAAAATAATGAATATGCGAGACACGTGAATCATCGAGTCAATGACAGATTCTGAAATTGATAAAGTACGGTACAAGAAAATGGAAAAAATAAGGAAGATCTCAGTAAGGTTATTATATAAATATGCTCAAAAATAAATTCATTCAGGTCAGTCAGGATATGCGTCAGTGCGAGTATTTAATGTACGAAATAAAGTGTTGCTATAAGATAATAATACGATTCTAATAATAATTTAAGGGAAAGAAAAATGTTTGGCGCGAATGGGACTTGAACCTGCGACCCCAGGGATAGATCTCCTGGTGCTCTAACCAACTGAGCTATCGTGCCTTTAAGTCAAGCGGCGAAATTTCTCATTCCCTTTCTAAGCACATTACGTCGTACGTGTGATTGGAAGAACTATGTCAAAACTAATTCTCTGAACTACATTGCTCGATGTCTAGGGATTACGCGATCGTTTGAGTTACTTATTTAAGGCATGCAATAACTGTACGTACATTGCATGCATTATCATGATCGAGGTCAAGAATTAAAAAAAAGGTGTTACATACAGGTGTCCCAAAAAATAGTGTCAAGCGGAAGTCCTGAGGTAGGACACCCCTTGGAGCATCCGAAATGCATGTATGTTCCGCAATTTTTTATAGTTTTCGAGTTATGAATTTTTTACTGAAATTTTGAGAATATTTTTTTTTTACTTTGGACCATTATTTTTAGAACTTCCATCAAAGTTCGAAGACGAATATTTTAAGCATAAAAGTACAATTCATGAAAATTGAGTTGCGAAAAAAATATCTCAAAAAAGGCCTATAATTCTTTTTTTTAATTTTTAATTTGTTCAGGTCAGGAGTGTTTCGGATGCTCCAAGGGGTGTTCTACCTCAGGACTTTCGCTTGACACTATTTTTTAGGACATTCTGTACAAAAGTAGTATTAAGAGGCAAACATTATAAGTTGCTATCTGATCCCTAGGCTACTCGTTCAGGAATTGATTTTGGCAACGTCAACAATCAATAGAGTAATTAAAGTGAACTGCTCACTAATTACACTTGAAATATATTAATTATTAATGAACGTTAACAAGCCCTAAATACTGAAATAACTTTACTTAAAACTAATTAGGTACTAAAACATCTTACAACAACTATGTACTCTTTGTTATTTTTGGTATACATGCATAAGAAGACAATTATTTATTAACTTATAAACTGAGATCCCAGGGCCGCCAGACCTTAGTTATTTTCTCAGTATCCAAGTGTGGGAAAGAGTAGTGCTAATATGTACTATTAACATATGAATACCTGCTAACCTGGGCCGACAGCCAATTTTCAGCTACCAGGTTCTGAAGGTACTTCCAAAAATTACTCTCTTGTCTTGAAGTCCGGGTGCTGATGTCTTATAGAATAATTAATTAAATAAAAATTAACGATCAACACCGCCACACACTCTCCGTCGGCTGCAATTTCTGCCAGACGCTTTACAGTTCGCAAGTAAATTATGCGATTGTACTTACAATCTGAGCCGTGATTTTTTTATATGATGTTCAGGGAACTATAACAATACTTTTTATAGCACCCAGACTTCAAGAGAAGTCGGAAATTTTTGGAAGTACCTTCAGAACCTGGTAGCTGAAAATTGGCCGTCGGCCCAGGCTAGCTGGTATTCATATGTTAATAATACATATTAAGCACTACTCTTTCCCACACTTTTGGTTAATGAAAAAATAACTAAGGTCTGGCGGCCCTGGGATCTGGGTCTATTATTATTATTAGTATATTACCCCGTTACGCAAAACTACTTTTAAAGTACTTACCTAAGGAAAACATTATTAAATAATTTATAGAAAATATATAATTATTTGTATTTCAATTCACCCGATACGTTTTGACAAGGTATTCATGTAAACCTTTAAATTGTGTTCTACACGTTTATTATGAAACAAAGTCCCTCGCCGCCATCTAAACAACATCTAAACGCGATAAAGTCAAAAACTACTGAACGGATTTTCTTACGATTTTCACTAATGGATGGAGCGATTCAAGAACAAGTTTTATGTGTAAACTTCATTCCCGAAATTGACACGGAAACGAAGTCCGGGCGGGAAGCTAATTTTCTATAAAATGACGTTCTGTGCAGTTGACTTTGATATCGCTGCACAATACTGCAGGTCTTTTTTAAAGACAATGCACCTGCAATTTTTTAGTAGAAACGACCTGCTGATTTTAAAAGAATTGAACTTTTTTGTATGGCATAAAAAGTATTGACTTCCAAAACAAGATTAAATTTCAATTATTGCCTATTAAAGTCATCTCTTTAATTGTATATGTATATTTAAGTTTAGTTAAGTTTTTTAAATGTTAAATTAAGGTTTCTTTTTAATAAACAACTTTTCTTTCTTTCTATTACTTTAAATCAATTAATTTTGGTTTATTTTAAATACAAGAATACAGCGTCAAGACGTTTGTGGTAAATTCCAAATAATTTCCTTTAACTATGACTTCAGCTTAAAAGCTTTTTACAAACAAGCGCCGGTTTCGAAGACAAACTGTGATATACCAAGCTAATATGGAAGCAGTCATTTTACAACTAATAAACATGGCTTTTAAAAAACCAACAAAATTTCAAAAAAGTATAACATTAGTAACCAACCTGTGAAAAATGATTTAATTTGAAAAATGATGTTTATGAAAAAAAAAACAAATAAAATACCAAAAAAATTGTAGTTTACCCAACTGCTATATTCAACTCGGCTTCGCCTTGTGAGATAACGAGCTAGGAAGATTTTTGTATGAAGGCTGGCTTACCCACCTCCCTTTTGGACAGTTTGTAACGATTCATATAAGTTTCATTGGTGGCCGCGATTATGAAATTAAATCAAAATATCGGCAAAAAGCTTCATAGCCGGTGGTCCCTGTAGATCTGTAGCCCGGGGACATATACACACATCAACACGGTCTAGGGATATTGCACGATTTTTCATACTAAAGAGGTCTGTTTAAGAAGCTATAAAACGTACTTGAGATACATGGAGGGCTATAATTTTCAGACGAGCAAGTGCTAAACCTAAATTTTTAATTCTAATCAATAAATTTTGTTTTACTTGAAATTTGAGAAAACGAGACGAAAATGAAAAAATAATTGTGTAAATTCGAATATTTTCCTACAAAAAGCAGGCAAAAAGTGCATTTTAGTTTTCGTTTCCGTCACTTTGTCACAAATTTCAAGTAAAACAAAATTTATTGATTAGAATTGTAAATTCAAGTTTAGCACTTGCTCGTCTGAAAATTATAGCCCTCCATGTATCTCGAGTATGCTTTTATAGCTTCTCAAACAGGCCTCTTTTGTATGAAAAATCGTACAATATCCTTAGACCGTGTTGACGTGTGTACTATAAGCAGTTGCATATACTACTGCACATTAAGACACGAAAAATACATGCGATTTTAAATGATGAAAATGGATTCCTGGTTGGATAGGAGGAAGTCTGTGAATGCGTTGATCGGAGCTATGGCTTGGAGCGTCATCTGTCCGTTTTGCGGCCAAGCCAGATTCGGACCAAACACCACTGCTAAGTTACTGCTCGTCATCTTGTTTAGACAACTCCTGTCTTGGACCTAGAATTTTTTTTTTGTTTTAGTTTGAGTTTCACTGTTTTTATGTTCTTTACTCATAGTACGGACGGCTGCAACTCAGGTTACCACACGCGAGCACTCTGTGCTGTTGTGATAAGAACGATTTTGCAATGAAAATGGAGTAACCTGATGCGCTGGCCTGTGTACAAATTAGGTGCGTGTGATCTGACTACGCTTTAAGAGCGCTCTCAGCAGCCTTAACATATGCAATGACTTCTCTAATAAGAGAGTATCAACACAAGGAAAATATACCCTATTTGGATTTAGAGAAGTTTTCATTTCTCTTGCGTTTTCATTCGGACATACAACGTGTTTCATAAAAAAACCAAAAAAAAAGATAATTCAAATTTAATTAAAATTTAGCTTATTGCGCAGCTCTATTACTTGTATATCCTCTTAGCAATTAAAGATCATGTGTCAACGTCATTTGAATGCATAAGAAATGCAACCTTCTAGTCTTATATTTAAGGTTATGTTTTCCTTGGCAATCAACTATACTTTTATTGCATTGATCGTTTGGTTCAATTATAAGGATGAAATCGGATGAAATCTCTCTAACAAACTTGGTAAATTAAATGAAAGGAAAACCATGAAATTCCCGGGTGTGGCAAGCGAAATTCCGAAAATCCTTGAATGCAGTTTTCTTTCTTTTCAAAACTAAAGGAATGTTTACTTTTGAGTACAATAAGGATTTTTCGAAATTCAACCCCTAGGGGGTGGAATGGGGGTTCAAAGTTTGTACCTATAGAGAAAACAATTTTTTTTGACATTTTTACTCGAAACCTCAACAAATAAACGGACAGCCGTTTCGCGATTTTTCGAAAATCATCCCCTAAGGGGTCAAGAATGAAATGGATGACTAAAACAGTTCTTTACGCGAGCGAAGCCGCGGGAAAAAGCTAGTTTAAGGAATAAACTGCCAGACCACATTATTCCAGCCTCTAAAAATATCGATGTCACATCGTAAATGATAGCAGCAAGCATGCAGTTGCAGTTTTTTAGTGGTATTGGCCTGCATAGTTTCTCAAAGAACTTACATTAAATTCTCAATTAGCATAAATCGTATAAAAGTGAGATTTTTTTAAAATATTTCTTTCTATGTCCCGTGATGCGAGTTGTTCAGTTTGCCTGCTTTTCTTTAAAAGTACATATTCTGGTGATAACTACAATAAATACAGCGTGATAAAAAACCTCCTAGCTATATTCAAAATTCAGAACCAGAATCACTTACAGAAGAACAAAAAAAAATAGCAGGTTTTTTATCACGCTGTATATCTAAAATGTAAAAAAAATTACATAAATGATTCATCAACATCGTAAAATTCCGAAACAAGTAAAGAGTTCTGTCAATTATATTTCCCTAGAATCTAAGTCCACTCTCATACAGAAAAAAGTTAAATCTCTTTGATTTCTTATTGTAATTTCGCCTATTAAATAATTTCACATACCTTCCATAGAAACTGCATTATGTACTTGAGGAGTTTATAATTATCCAGTGGCAATCGCTCTAGGATCAATATTTTCACCTTTCTTGGCTTCTCCTTGTGTGGCCATGCTGAAATTTATAATTAGCGCACTATTTAATAAAGTTTACAAGTGCCAAGATTCCCGAGCCTTGTGTGAGCTTGGTATACAGTTTGTCTGGGCATAATATTTTTATGCTATCTTTTTTCTAGAATTTTCTTAGATGGCCGGGGTTTCATCACGATGTTTTCCTTCACCGTTATGCAAGTGATAATCAATTAGAAATCCGTAAATAAATCCGAAAAGACGAATTTAGCGGTACAGGCCCGCACCAGGATTTGAACCCGCAACCTTCCGATTACAAGTCTGGCTCATTACCAACTGGGCTATCACTCCGTATTTTTTTGTTATGTTAAACTAGATTAATTTAACAAACATCTAATGTTTGTTTGTGACAGATCACGACCCCGCAGCCCAGTGGCGATCGCTGATCTTTACCGATCAGGTTAAGCATCATACACAGAGGCAGGGAACCTGATGGGTGACCAAAGTGGCAATTTACCACGAGTGTTTCCGTGCTTCGGAGGGCACGTCAAGCAGTCAGTCCCGGCTGTTGTCGAGTCGTTAAACCAAGTCACCATTTGGCGGTTTGAAAACTCTGACACCAAGGTTAAGTTCACCACATACTTAATTAGAACTACACGTAGAAGGAAACCGCGAGAACCGTATATTTCAGTTACTTCCACAGCCTAATGTCATATGGCATTTTACTGTGGGGTAATGCTGCTGACATCAATAAGATCTTTGTTCTGCAGAAAAGGGCTGTACGCGCGATTTATCAAATGAGACCTAGAATGTCTCTTAGAAATAGATTTAAGGTAATAGATATTTTAACGTTTACGTCCTAGTATAATAATCTTTTATAAGTAAAATAATATGAACAACTGTTCAAGAAAAATTGTGATAGGCACAATGTAAACACTAAAAGCAAACATAAATTGGATTTACTGGACAGTCGTCTCCACAAAGTAACTAACTCTTTTATGGGTCAATGTATACGCTTCTCCAATAAGATTCCCATGTGTATTTAAAACCTACCTTTAGAAAAATTTAAGACAACAAGTAAACAAAAACTTTGTAAAAAGGGCTTTTATAGAATTTCTGATTATCTATTAGACAAGCAACCATGGGAATAAATTGCTCAGCTCCAGAGTTATTCAAATATTAAATCAATTAAAATTAGAAATAAAGAAAATGTGATTGGGTTAAAAAGAGCGACCCTCGGAGTTTCTTGCCTATTCTTCTCCTAAGGAAGACTGCACCTTTGCGAATAGGCACAAAGTCAAAAGTGCTAATGTAATTCACTATATTGACGTGTTCAAGCAACATTTTGTATGTTCAATGAAATAAACACTCTTGCTTGTAATACTACAAAATACCATTGTCACTCAGTAAGTACTGTTTTTTTATTGGCTGACAGAATATCTCTCATTGTGATTTTATTTTTTATGTTCTATGATTGATTCAGTGGCGTAGCGTGCCTTGGCGGGGTCCCGTATAAAAATTGGTTTGGGGGCCCTTAGGAAGGGTAAAGATTTTTCACAAAAGAATTATCTATCTATCACTTTTTTCAAATTTTTACAAACAATTCAAATTAGATATACACTCTCCTTGCCTTTTTTTCGGCAAACTCATTTATTAAATCATTTATAGCTGACGATTTTTGTCATTTCGTAAATAATAATAAAAATTGGGAAGATTTTTTAATTTTTGCTTACGCACGTTGGGGGCCCCGCATAATTGATATGGCAGATAGGGCGGTAGCTATGCCCCTGGATTGATTGTCTGTATTTCTGTTTGTATGTATGTTCTGGCGTTTGAAACTGAATATAGGATATACAATTATTTGTGTTGAAATGCAATTTAGTATACTGTATCGTAATTGTTTTTAAAATAAAAAAAAATTCTTACTGAGAAACTGCAAGATCTCGTAATAGAGGTCAAAGGTTAGGAGGGGTTCTTCCAGATCTCTGAGGAATGTCTTGAGCAGTACTGCAGCATTGTGAGGGTCTCGCCTAAAAGACACCAGCTCGCCTCTGTTGCAGGCTTTCTGGAGCTCCTTTATGACTAACATGTTAGCTGACCGACGGAATATGCCCTCTGTTGATAAGGCTGAAAATAAAAATAAAATAAATTAAACATTATAACATTTTTTTTTTACATTTTATCTATTTATATATTTTATATAATGTATGGATAATATATTATTAAAGTAGTGTTAAATTAGATAATATTAGTTAAAATTTCATATTGCGCAAGTACACCGATCCTGCGATTAGTCTCCTTTCGTTTCTGTCGAGGGTTAGCTGGAAGAAATCTCTCTAAGGGATAAGCTCGTTTTTGTACATAGTTTTCTTTGTATGCATCTCATTTGTTTTCTAATTTTTATTATGTGCAATAAAGTGTTTACATACATACATACATTTTGCATCTATAATCGGAAGCCTAGTGGCTTTCGCTGATCTCAACCGATCAGTGGGGATAAGCAACGTACACAGAGACAGGGAACCTGATGGATGACTAAAGCTGTCGGTCCCGGCTGTTATCGATTGACTACAGTCAATTGTGCGGTTTGAAAACTATGACACCAGGGTTAGCCAAGTTCGCCACACACTTGACTGTACCTCCACGAGAAGAAGAAGACTTGGAAAAACTCTTGAAAATTCATTTTATGGAAAATGCGAGACTTTAAATCACTTTGCAAAATTAAGAACGTGAATAAACTTAATAATTTGAACATCTTTTTCATTCATTTATTTATTTATTTACTAGCTTTGCGCCCGGGACTTTGTTCTCGTGGGAATTTAGGAAAATTATGTAGCCTATGTGTTAATTCAGGGTATACCAAATACAAAATTTTATCAAAATTGGTCCAGCCTTTAGAGCGTGACAAGTAACAAACATCCATACATACATACATCATCACAAACTTTTACATTTATAACATTAGTAGGATAGAATGTATGACTTTAAATTAGTTTACGAAATTAAGGATGAGGATCTCAGTTTACGAAACTGAACAACTTTCCCTAAGAAACATAGTTCGAAGGTTGAAAAAATTATTGCTTCGCCATACAACTTGCTGGCGCACTAAACCGAGAAGATTGGAAATCATTTTGAAAAGCTACTACTATGAAAAGTATAGTCATCGTCATCAGCCCATATACGTCCCCACCGAGGGGCAAGGGCCTCCCTTCGGAATTTATAAAAATAGTGTGAAGTGAATCAGGACCTTCACACTATTTTTATAAATTTATATTTATAAAAATAGTGTGAAGGTCCTGATTCACTGACTCATCAACGCCCAGCCCACACCTTTAGACCTAGTAAGCTGATATTTGGCAAAAAGGTGTCTTTTATAAAGTAGGCAAGCACTGGATTTTAATAAAAAGGGGATTTTCGAATGAGGGTTGAAAGTTTGTATGGAGAAAACAATTTTTTTGATCATTTTGACTCAAAACCTCGTGAAGATGTAACGAGGTGGCATGCGCCTCGTCTTCATCCTCCTTCTCCATTCTCTTTTCGCGACATTTTTACTCTTCAGTTTTGGCATTCCTAATCCAAATTCGAAATTGAACTCTTCTAGTTGTCATTCGCTAGGATGACACATACCTACCTGAGTTTCCGTCGCAGGCGCACGCCCGCTCATAATATACCGTTTTATGTATTGGATGGGTAATTGTAATTGTAAGACGGGCTGGTTTCCGCAACTCGACGTCAACAATATTGGATGGGTAAAATATGTTTATATCTTGAAGCAAATAAACGGACACATGTTTCGCAATTAAAGATTTATATAATGAAATGGGTGACTAAAAAAATTCTTTGTGCTAGTAAAGGTTCCCTGGGGAATGTTGTTCAAATTAAAGTTACCCATATTCGGTATCTTGTAAAGGGGGGACCTGTGCTTGCAGTAGCGTACCATGACCAAGCGTACTCGAATGATAAACGAGACAAAGCAGATGAGTTTGATTATAGTGCGGCCGCCCAGAGAATGCGTTCCTGAAGGTTCCGAAAAATGTTTGTTGTTTATTTACCCTACTAACTAATGACCAGTTTTAAAACAACTGGGTGGCCGCACTATAGATCAGTGTTTTTCAATCTTTTTGACTTCGCGACCCCTTTTTAAGTTGAAAGGTTCTGGCGACCCCCTAAGCCTGAAGACCCCTAGGCTGCACCGCCTCCACCGAAGATTTTAAAACGTTCTATCAAGAGTTTTCCTCGGGACCTGCGTGGAAGGTCTAATCATTAGATAATTCACTAGCTATCGACGAAACAGGCAGTGCGGTGGCGAAAGATAAATAATTTCCATATTGATAACAAGCAAGGGCTTCATATCGCACACTGCGCGCTTCGTATAAAACGGTGATATACTTCATTCCTGATAACAGCTATCTGTTAACATAAAAGTTTACCAAAGAATCACAAGTAATCTATACTAATACTAGCTGACTCCGCAAACGTTGTTTTGCCATATGAATTACTAGCTGATGCCCGAAACTTCGTTTGCGTGTTAATTTTTTCTTTTGAACAGATTACACTTTATTGACGGTCCATTAATGGACCTTCATTTAGTTTATTAAATATTGATTTAGTTTAAGATTTAGATTTTTTCATAGAAAAGTTTTTTCCCGCTAACTCCCGTTCCCGTGGGAATTTTGCAATATCCTGTTGCAACTAAGCTTTAAGTTTACTAAGGTACCTGCATGCCAAATTTCAAGCGTCTAACTTAAGCGGTTTAGATTTTTCATACAAAAGGATTTTCCCGCTTATTCCCGTTTCCGTGGGAATTTCGGGAATTCCTTGCTTAGTGCACCTCTACTTTTTGGATGGGTAAAAAATGTTTAACTCGCGTCAGGGTCACGTGACCCTGATCTAAAATTCGTAAGACGGAGGGTGAAGTGCAAACTTCTTAGACCGCAAGAAAGTAATATATGTTCAATTTTTTTTGTTTTTTTTAGTTATAAACCTATTCTCAGACCTACTCAATATACATATGAAATTTCATAAAAAATTTGGTCGGGCCGTTTCGGAGGAGTAGAAACACTAAAACTGTGACACGATATTTTTATATTTAAATAGATTAGAGATTGCTAAGATTTGATTGTTTGTTTGTTTGCATTGAATAGGCTCCGAAACTACTGGACCGATTTGAAAAATTCTTTCACCATTAGAATGCTACAATTTCCCTGAGTAACATAGGCTAACTAACATAACTTTCCCGAATTCCCACGGGAACGAAGTCCCGAGCAGTATGCTAGTTAAATATATGTTTATTTTTTTAGTAATTTTATGTAGGTACTGTATTTAGTCAGGTCTTAATAATTTATTTGTCTTTCTGTAACTATTCTATTAATTATTTTAAATCCTTTTATAATTCACGCCTACTCATCAAGATTTCTTCTCACTGTTCATTAGGTTGACTGGAAGAGATCCCCTAGTGGGATAAGTCCGCCTCTGTACCTTTTTATTTTAACTATAAATACCATATTTTGCTCCTTATAACTCGAGAACGGCTGGACCGATTTTCATTGTTTTTGATTTGTTGTATTTGTCTCCGTCTCGAATAGCAGACTAACTATTAAAAACATTGGAAAATTGACGAAATAATTTCCAAGGGAACGAAGTCTCGGGCGAGAAGATAGTAAATAAATAAATTACTTACCGGTGGGGTGTGATAGAAATTGAACGCACTGTATAACTACGGGTGGTATGGAGTCTAATACGTCAGGATTGTTCTCCTTGATAAACTGTAGCGACACTCCAAATTGTTGCGTGGGCGGCGGCGACAGACTCTCCTTCGAAGAAGTTTTGTAGTTCGCCTTAGGCTCTTCCTTCTTGGTGATCGCCAGAGCCTCTTCGGCCATTTTGGGGTTCTTTGACAGCAGGAATTTATCGTATCTGTAATTGTATTATATTTTTTAACCGACTTCAAAAATGAAAAATATTAAATAAATAAGTGGAACTAGTGTAAAAATCATGTCTTTTATTAGTAAAGACTTCAAAAAAATTAGGTTCTCAATTCAACTGTATTATTTTTTTGTATGTTTGTTACGTTATATATAATAATAACTCCGCCAATTATAGGCCGATTTTATTAATTCTTATTTTGTTCAAAAGAGTATACTCCTGAAGTGGCCCCATATAAATTTTATCAAAATTGATTCAGTGCTTTTTAGAAAAACTACAAAAAACACATACACATTATATTAAGATGACGTTTTGGTTGGTTATACTGATAGGCTGATGGGATTTTTTTTTTTGAAAAAAATGGAAAACACTGGCATTTCATTGATTTAGTTACTCACTCTAAAACAGGTCGCGGTATACTCAGCTGTCCCAGACCAAGATGCTGATGCAATTGATGTAAATAGTTGACGTACATCATCTTTTGGCCAAACTTGACACTTATGGCAGGTTTCAGCATCTGCCACACTATTTTAATAAAGCTCGTCGGGTGGACAAGGTATAAAGCCTTCAAATTCTTCTTGTATTTCCTATCGAAGGCCTTGTAAGCTTTCCACAGCCAAGATACGGGAGGTCTGTTTTCGCTGTTCAGTCCGCAATGGAAGTATACGACACTGTAATCCTGCTCCACGTATTTGTCCAAAGTGAACATGAGATATCTGGTGAGGAAAGAATTCTTTGTTATGAATCTTATTCTTAACTAGAGCAGTGGTTCTTACCGGTGGTGCCTGTAGATCATATGGTTACGGCGGGTTACGGTCATTAAGACCTCACTTTTAGTACACACATCAACAAAGTCTAAGCAACACGCACGATTTTTCATACAACAGAGGCCTCTTTGAGAAGCTGTGAAAAGTATTTAAAACACGTATTTTTAATAAAATCTTTAGTGTGAGCAAGTTCTATACCCGAATTTAAAATTCCTATAAATGAACTTTATCTAGCTTGAAGTTTGTGAAAAAGAGACGAAAATGAAAATTTAATTTCACCATTTCCATACTAAAAGCAAAGAAAAACTGCGTTTTCATTTTAATTTTTCCCTCTTTTCCACAAATTTCAAGCTAAATAAAGGATTGAAAATTCAGGTATAGAACTTGGTCACACTAAAGATTTTATTAAAAATACGTGTCTTAAATACTTTTCACAGCTTCTCAAAGAGGCCTCTGTTGTATGAAAAATCGTGCGTGTTGCTTAGACTTTGTTGAGTAGTGTATATAAAATGGCGAAATCTGTAAAATTTCACAAAGACAAACGGTAACCTTCTCTATATGCTAGTTATTTACATTTTTGAGTTACCGTTTCTTAAAACGAGTCTCATTTATGAGTCTTAAAAACTAAACCATCCACAGAAATTGTCTTAAAATAGCTATATGGTTTGTTCAGAGGGCCTATTAACAGATGTATAAATTTGAAACGGTAGGTAACTCAAAAATGTAAATAACACCGTTGGTAACCTAATAAATAAAATAAATAAATTAATAAAATAAACTAGCATATATGGAGATTTTTTAAAAAGGACGAGGTTCTCAATTCGGGTGTTTTTAAAAAATTTTTTTAGTATATAAAATGACGAAACCTATAACCTTTTTCGTAATATAAATTTTAATGTCCCCGGGCTACAGATCTACTGGAAGCAACTGAAGTGGTCCGCGATGCCATCCCACAAATATTGTATGAAATGTGACTAGTCGACACAATCACTGAATTGGCATCCAGAGCCTTCAATTGTTTGGCTTTGGCTAGCACTGAACCAAGGATTCAGAAGTAAGTAAGTAAAGAAAAATAAAATTTTCATAAAAAATTAAAACACTGTTGTTGAATGTAAACAACAGTACATGTATTAGAACAACCCTTTAATTATTGTACCTCCAAAAAGTTGGTGGTCCGTGGCGAAACAGATATTTCGTAAAATGGTCCCCTATTACTAAAAGGTTAAGAACCACTGAACTACAGGACAGCCAGGACTTCATAAAATCCTTTCTTATTACTTGCCTACATTATAAAAGGAACATTTGAACTGAATTTCAGCTTTCTACGTTCAAGGGTTTAGGCTGGGCGTTGGTGGGACCTTCAATTTTATATATTGGAGGTCCCACCAACGCCCAGCCTAAACCAGTCTGTATACATACAGGTTCAGAGGGTTATTATATGATATATGATGTAAGTGGTGAGAGGTGTTTTTTTTTTTAATTATAAGATGGGTTAACTCTTGACCTCAATCTTGACCATTAAGGTCAAAGATCTGGTCGACGATGGAGCGAGTTAACCCAGAAAATGCCAATTAAGGCACTGGTACTCCCACGCACCGACGGAACACAGCAAACTGTTTGGCGTCGGACTTCGGTAGGAGGGTGGTCGCGAACCAGACGGCCCTTCACAGAGCCTACCACACCGCATGAGATTATAGGACGACACCTCAGATTCAGAACAAATTGAGATGTCATTGTCTGGGGTGGATTAATAGGAGGTAGCCTACCTACCTCAGGTAGGTCTCATTTGTGTCACCTTAGTCGCCTCTTACGACAGCCACGGAAAGAGATGGGGTGGTGTTATTCTCAACCGATTACCACACGGTGGTCAACCTTTCGCCCACAATACAGCAAATCCCTCGCGTCCCACTTACTGACTTTTATGAGTATGCCTGGAAAGATTAGACATCAGGCAGATCCTATGTTTTTCTTTTACTGCCAGTCCAGCATGGAAGGAACTAATAACGTCACGTAAGATAAATTAATTTGGTGCACTATACCTGAGCAATTTATCAGGGCTAAGTTGCTGCCTAGAAGGCAACCGGCAAGCGGACACCACGATGATGCGGCGGCCTATCTCATCATCCCCCACGACTTCCACCAGCCCCGTCTTGGATATATCTTCGAAGGAGTCGTCTTCCACTGATGACTCTGAAATCTGGTGACAAACACTTAGCTTATACACACGTTCACTGATAGACTACAGCCCCCGATCGCGGTAAGTTTGAACGTGTATACAGGGCTTTAGGTATATCTCTTTCAACATCTCGGGTGCTAAATCAGTCCATGAAACTGAACAACTTTCCCCAAGGAACATAGGTCAAAATACGAAAAAAAAATTTTGATCTCCCATACAATGCTGATGAAGTTTGCATGGGGATCAAAATTTTGATCCTTGGGGAAAATTGTTAAGTTTCATGGACTGATTTAGCACCCGAGAGGTTGAAAGAGATTTACCTAAAGCCCTGTAAAAATAAATAAATATTTTATTTTTATTTTAAGCCTCTTAAAAATATTACATTACATTGGTATGCATTAGGGATACAGTGACAAAATATTCCCTGACTTCTATGCTAAGATATCCTGTGTTATAAAAGTCAGTGGTTCAGTTCTACGACACCAGGTAAGTACTGTGGTATGCAGACCTTCACGGAGGATCGGGCATAACGCAACTTCTTTCTCATTCGGTCATTTCAAAGAAGATAATTCGAATATCAATTTTAAAGGTTTGAAATAGTATTCGATGTCATGATTCGAAAGGATTGAAGATCTGGCCTTGCGCCATTCATTCATTGTTTGATTATTGTGCATTCATTGTAGCAAGCTCGCGGAATAAGTGTAAATACGTTCGTAGGCGTGCAATAGCACTTAATAAGCGGTGTCTTACTTTACAGCTGTGGATGTGATATAAAAGTAAATAATATTGTAACGAAGTAAATACAGTTTTTTTGATTATATCCGTACTTGAAGAAGAATCAAGCTGTTTTAATTAATCGGACCCAAGAGACACCGTTGCAGTACCGTAACTAAGAAGAGCGGGTAGGTGAGTACGTACGTGCGTGTGTATCAATGCTTAACGTTTCCTTTGTATTAAGCCCGATAGAAACGTTGAATACAATAGAAACGTGAGCGATTTAGCTTTGGTAAACACGTTCAAACTTACCATGATCGGGAGGCTGGACGATTCTAATAAAAAACCGCAGCTGCACTGCTATACGACGCGACATGTGTCAAATTAAGCAATTTGACCATCGTTCATTCTTTATAGGTATAGTCAAGTGTGTGGCGAACTTGACCAAACCTGGTGTCAGAGTTTTCAAACCGCAAAAGGGGCCATTCATAAATTACGTCACACGAATTTCATGATTTTTTGACCCTCTCCCCCTCGTCACAGCTTGTAAGACTCCCCCCGTCCCTAGCGTGACGTCACATATTTAGCATTTTTGTAATTTTCTAATAAGTTTCTAATAATAATAAATATGAGTTGTTATTTTTTTTGGGAACTCAAAACTCACTGTCACAACAAAGTAAAAACGTAAAAAGAGTGCTTGGGACTGAGGAGGTTAAATTTGTGGTTAATAGTTTATACTCATAACACATTTAGAAATATGACGTCACGAAACTCATGACCCCTCCCACCCCCTTGTCACACAATGTCACACTTTGTCGACCCCCTCCCCTCCCCCTAACGTGTGACGTAATTAATGGATGGTCCCAAATGGCCTCTGACATGGTTTAACGACTGTAATCAATCTATAACCGCCAGGACCGATGTCTTAACGTGCCCTCGGAAGTACGGAAACTCTCGTGATAAGTGGCCACTTTTGGTCACCCGTCAGGTTCCCTGAACTTTTGTACAGAGGCCAGCACAACAGCACAGAGGGCACGCGTGTGGTAACCCGAGTTACGGCCGTCCGTACGTTGTACAATAAAATACAAACAAGTTCGGTTGTATTGTATTATATTGTGCGTCGGCGGTAACGTTATACTACCTATTGTACTGACCGGCTTGCTCGCTGGGCCATAATCGCCCTTTCACCATGAAAATAAGAACTAGGTCCGTTTATGTGGCTACCCTTTCACATTCATTAACCACCCTCGTTCAATTAAGCTACTATAACAAGAGACATTCTCGTTTTTTTTTTAATTTATTTTTTTACCGGCCCATACACGTCCCTACACGGCACGGCACGGGCCTCCCTTCGAAACACGAAGGGGGCCTAATGCGGGTCGGTGGACCACACGTCTTTCGAAAATGAATGTTCTTGGACGAGCGGGTTTCATCACGATGTTTTCCTTCACCGTTGTGCAAGTCATAATTAGAAATCTGTACATAAATCCGAAAAAACGAATTTAGAGGTACAGGCCCGCACCAGGGTTTGAACCCGCAACCTTCCGATTACATGTCTGGCTCATTACCAACTGGGCTATCACCACTGTGAGGGTATTAATTAACTAGAAATAGCTTCCCGTCCGGGACTTCGTTCCCGTGGAAGTTTCAGGAATGCATTATACCAAAAACGTTCCGCTTGAATCGCTCCAACCATTGATGAAAAATCAGAAAATCCGTCGAGTAGTTTTTGAGTTTATTGCGTTCAGACAGACAGACAGACAGACAGACAGAGGCGGAGGGGACTTGGTTTTATAATAAGTACTAGCTTTCCGCCTGCGGCTCCGCCCGCGTGGACTACAGGTTATATCGTGTCCAACTGTGGAATTAAATGTGTCCTTTCCCAGGCTCTAATCTATCTCTGTAAATATTTCATCAAAATCGGTTCAGTAGTTTAGGCGTGAAAGACGGACAGACAGACAGACAGAGTTACTTTTGCATTTATAATATTAGTAAGGATAGTAAGGATGATTGAAATTGCGAGAGCTAATGCGGTGTATTGGCGCTGACTCCGTCGAAGCACCAATCCCAGCGTTGGACGGTATTTTGGGTCGAGTAGGGGCGTAGCAGTGAAACTCACGAGTGCGGTTGAATGAATGAATCATTTTTTTTTCTAAATGACTACACTGTTAGCCGCTGATAGCCTTCCCAGCTTTGCCGAGCAAGTGGCGAGCGCAGATGGCTCTCAGCCCAAAAATTTTAAGTAACAAGCCTAAGGGCGCCCACTGTAGGGCTCGAACCTCGGCTTAGGGCGTTACTGGGAGAGGGGAGTCGGACATACGTTTGTGGAGAGAAGCGGCCGGGTACGTACCGGTACCGCAAACCGGGGCGGAGATGATGGGGTATACGCGACGAGGACGGAACCGCGGTCTGTGTGGTGTACGGGACTAAATCTTTATTGGCAACTCCGGCTGTATTTATACAGTGGCCCCGGCTCGCACTACTCTCATACAGATTGAGCCGTGGCGCGTTTAGTAGCTACCCTACAAGTGTTACCTCAGGGTATACGACCGGTGCTGTGGCTAGCTCCTCCTCGAAGTTTTCCTCGATTGTACCGTCGCTGGCTGGCCGCTCTAACAGCTCAGGAGGCAGTGGGGCTACGAGAAAACAAACAAACTATTAATACAAGGCGTTCTGGACAATTACGAGGGGCAGGGAATCCGATGGGCAATTTATCACGAGCGTTTCCGTGCTTCGGATGGCATGTTAAGCTATCGGTCCCGGCTGTTATCGATTGACTACAGTCGTTAAAACCAAGTCAGAGGCCTTTGGCGGTTTGAAAACTCTGACGCAAGGGTAAGCCAAGTTCGCCACACACTTGACTATACCTACACGATAAAAAGAAGACTGTCTTCATAGCTCGCAGTGAGCGGTGCGAGTATTGGATACAGAATTTATAAACACGTGTGAAACTTACACTATGATAAACTAACACTTGGGAATTTTGTGAAATTTCAGTCAGATTTTTGTTTATTTAACGCACACATCAAAAACCAACAATCACGGTTATTTTCAATGTTTTTAGACATATTATATCGGGTTCTTACCACGATTTTAGTCATTGGCGTATCATGGTTTTTTTTCTAGGGGGGGCCTGGCGAAAATTAAATGTACTCTAGCTTAATACGCTGTGTATTCAAAAGTAACTAATACTGTATTATAGTATGTAATAATAAGTTAGTTAAGTATGTAGATTTCTTAGCTGTAGATAACTATATATATATATATATATATATATATATATATATATATTTATGATTTTCGTGTGAAGTTATCAGTATTATGGCATCAATTATAGAATTTCGAATTGGTAGCCCAATATTCTGGGGTGGGCCCTAGACCATACTGGGGTGGGCACGGCCCACCCGGCCTTCCCCCTATATACGCCTTTTTAGTTTAAAATGAGTATCCGATATTTCGGCGCAACAGCAAGCACCATGATCACGGATGAACTGGAGAACATTGTGATTTGATAGTAGGTTTTTAAACATTTTTATTTTATTTTTTATTATAAGATGGGTTAACTCTTGACCAGAGTCATAGATGAGGTCGACGTTGGAGCGAGTTAACCCCAAAAATGCCTATAAGGCACTGGTACTCCTGCGCACCGACGGAACACAGCAAGCTGTTTGGCGTCGGACTTCGGTAGAAGGGTGGTCGCGAAGCAGACGGCCCTTCACAGAGCCTACCACACCGCATGAGATTATAGGAACAAATTGAGATGTCATTGTCTGGGGTGGATTAATAGGAGGTGTTTCCTTAGTCGCCTCTTACGACACCCACGGAAAGAAATGGGGTGGTGTTATTTTCAACCGACCACGATCACATACGGCGTTAACCTGTTATAATATGTCTAATGTTTAAAAACCAACAATCAAATCAGAATACTAGAGCTAAGGTAAAATTCCAGATTGACAACCAAAAGCGTGAATTAACAGTGTCAATCGACAACAGCCGAGACCAACGGCTTACGAGCCATCCGAAGCACGGAAACGCTCGTGAGAAATTGGAAATTTGGTCACCCGTCAGGTTCTCTACCCCAGTGCTTTATCTCAATGAGCGTTAAAATTCATATTACAAATGTTCATGTTTACAAATGTTATTTTAATACCGTTTACTGATAAAACAATTCAACAGGAAATCAACTCGCATACATCACTTACAAACCTATAACAACTACAGCGGGGTGGCAGGCCTCTAAATATACACATCAATACGGTCTAGGGATATTGCTCGATTTTTCATACAAAAGAGGCCTGTTTGAGAAGCTATAAAAGCATACTCGAGATACATGGAGGGCTATAGTTTTCAGACGAGCAAGTGCTAAATTTGAATTTTAAATTCTAGTCAAGAAATTTTGTTTTACTTGAAAGTGAAAACGTGACGGAAATAAAAACGAAAATGCACTTTTTGCCTGCTTTTTGAATGAAAATGGTTGAATTTACGCATTTTTTTTTCATTTTCTTCACGTTTTCACAAATTTAAAGTAAAACAAAATTTATTGACTAGAATTGAAAATTCAAGTTTAGCATTTGCTTGTCTAAAAATTATAGCCCTCCATGTATCTCAAGTATGCTATTATAGCTTCTCAAACAGACCTCTTTTGTATGAAAAATCGTGCAACATCCCTAGACCGCGTTGATGTGTGTATATTTAACTACACAGCTTGATCGCTGATTGAAACCCTAAAAAGTTCTACAAATTATTAATTAACTAACACCTTTCCGCAAAAAGCAGCTAATACTACCTACTTCTAGGCTAAAATTACATTCGTCTGGACCGTTAGCTATGTCAACTAAAATATATAACAAATTACCAGAGAATATAAAAAACGAAATATCAGATAAGAGATTTTTAATATCACATAAAGAACTTTTAAATAAAAAATGCTACTACACTATTAATGAATACATGATTGATACATTCCGACAGTGAAATTTATACAAGTGATTGAATAACAGCCCCATACCCACCCCATTTAGTTTATTTTAGTAATAAAGAAGTTTAGTTTAGTAATAATTTAATAATAATAGTAGATAGATATATTTAAGTCAATTTGTATTAAAATTTGAAAAATGTTTTGCTGTGCCCTCACAGGGTTTCATATGTATTTGAAACTTGTATTATATTAGTAAGACCTTGTACACAATATGGAAATGCAAATAAATGATTGAGTATTGAGAAAACTATAAAAAAGCCATTATTTACATAATTACCTATGTTGAAGACACGGTTTCCCACACTATCGCGATAGATGAACTAGGTTCTTTATTGTTATCTTCTGGACTAACAAAATACGAGTATAGAACATTCAACTGACGACACGAACAAAAAAGAAGTTATTTATTATAATTATAACACTTTGAACACAAAATTAAATACTAAAACGTGTCTAAATTCGCGTATATTTCATGAGTTTTGGGTTACCTATTTTGCCGGTTTGGTCGAGTGGTAGTGACGCTGCCTCTTGATCGGCGGGTCCTGGGTTCGATCCCCAGTCGGGGCAAACATTTGTGTAAAAAGCAGATGTTTGTTGTCGGGTCATGGATGTTTGTGTTTGTATTTATGTGTGTTCCGAGGGACGCACGACACAAGGGAAAACCTTAGTGAGGGCCTTTGAGTTTGTAGCGTTTATTTATATTATTTATTTATTTATTTCCCGACGTTTCGACGCGGTTGCACGCGCCGCCCGTGGTCAAGACGGGACACGAGTAGATGCACGGATATTTCTTGAATTAATACATTCAAATCACGCCTCGCCACTCGAGCGCGTTTAAAAGTTTAAGGCGCGTTTTCTGTAAACGCGCCTTAAACTTTTAAACGAGACTCAAGTCTTGATCTATACATAAGTATTGATTGTCTCTTTCTCTCACTATCAAAATGACAAAGACGCCTGCAACTCAAGTATAGATCAGAGTCTGAGTCGCGTTTAATACAGACCTAAAAGTAACAGTATACCTATACTACACGTGCGTGCAATCTTCTCATCAATCAATCAACGGGCTGCATCGTTTGTATACCTACACCAGGGATGGCCAACCTTTATGGATTGACGTGGCATTTTTAAAAGAGATGTTGAATGAGACAATTAGACGTGCCATCAAATAATGTTGACTTCATCACTCATAACACATATTCCACACATAAATACCTACACTATCGAAAATACATTTACATTTTCATTAATTCACCACAAAATTCATACTCACATTATACTGCACATAATACACACACTTTCATTTATTCACCACTCAAGTTAGGTTTTCTACACACTCAGTAATGTTTTATTTTTAATTTTTTATCATTTAAGTTAGTTTTATTTGTTGTCATCTGTATACTCCACCTAGTCTACCAAACCGGTTGCAGCTGAAAACCAGCGTCATGGCTCAGCCTGTGGCATCCGTTTCGGCAATTTGTAATTTAGTTTTATAAGAATTACCTACCTGTATTATTTGCCGAATAAAAATGTTTCTATTCTATTCTACTTATTGTGAAAATATTAAACTTAAACAAGAGCGCTTCCCGCCCACCACGCCAACATAGGCTCACTTTAATAGTTTAACTGCATTGTGAATTTTGTTAATTTGTCTACTACTCGTAGTATAGCAAGTATTCTATTATCTATGCTTTGTCAATCGGTGCAGTGCCCAAATATTGTATCGCGTGCCATTGGTTCGCCATCAATGACCTACACGTTTTCACAAAACAAAGAATCCAGAATCTTAATTTATTGTACTCAAGGACAAATGTAATGAATGACCGAAATTTTGCTTACATTACGATTTCCGCCAAACGATCCCGATTTGCATAAGTTACTAAAATATGAGATTACGCGCACAAACCAATTAATTCTCGTCTTTATTATCCCTGCATGACCTGCAGTGATACGCATAACAAATAATAGTAAACAAAATAATAATTATTAATAAATGTTGTGGTCATCCACATATTACGTCACAGCGTATGGGGAGGCGGGGGTCATACCAAATGTGACAGTACATGTTAAAGGGATACCAAAAACAGCATGACATAGGGGGAAGGGGTTCAAAAAGTCGAAATTTTGCGTGACGTAAAATGTGGACGGCCCCTAAAAGAAAAAAACAAGCCCAAAACAAGAGGATCTTCTAGAGTTTAGACTACTATCCGTGGAATAAAAATCTACATAATATAGACTGAGCCCCATAACTTGATGTGCAAATTGTTCAATGAAGACACGAAACGTCTCTTCTTGTAATCTGTGACTGCAGGACTCGGTTCCTTGGAGGTCACACCTTATCCGGCGCACACATCGAAGACATTAAGGACTTCCAGCCAGATACATAGCTATAGGCATCTACTATGTAAGTCTACGATCGACGGGGGCCTATTTTAATGTCACTACCTGTCACTGTCACCTGCTATAAAGATGACAGAGAAGCACTGACATCCGACGCTTCGAAATTACGCATCCTGGCATTGGGCTAAAACTTGGGGCACTGTCTCAATAGATATAAGAAGGTTGCAGTGACATGGGGCTCACGAACTTCACGGGACCCCAATTCTTCGCACACAAATAATTATAAATACTCTTCAGGAATACAAAGCAGGCAAATTATACGTAAGTAACGTACAAATCGCTTCAACTATTAATTAAAGAATGATTAAACATTAAAACACTTCACAAACGACGTTAGGAAATTCACCCGTTCCCGTATGCGATCGCAAACCGGTACGGTCTTCACGTCACTAGATGTGCCATTGTCAACTCTACAATAACTCAAGGCTAACCAGATAGTTCAGATCAGTGTTTTTCAATCTTTTTCACTACGCATCCCTATGAGTGAATAATTATTTTGACCCGTCCAAGTTGGTTGGAAGACTTTGGACGACGGCGGTCATCATTTAAATCTTCCCGCGATTCTTGCACTGCACACCCGCGTGCAGGATTTGTATCGCACGCGCCGTAAACAAGCGCGCGACGGGTTAATCTTCTTTCATTCATACACTCAGTAAATCCTAATGGGGTTAACAGAACATCAAGTCTGGTATCACTTGACGCCACGGTGTTTGATTGATGTTGACACACTTTACACTTTGAACTTTGTAACGATCTTCCATACGCATAATATGGAAAATTGTACTCTGGCTAGTGCAATAACAGAAAATGTTGAACTTTAGTCGCAGCTACAGGTTGAAATACACTGGTTTAATTTAGACCATCATTCACTTAAGGCTCTGAACTCTGAAATTATGTCTGAGAGTCTTTCTTATCAGATGCTATAAGAATCTGATATCTTCGGTATTTTTCAAGGGCTTAGGGCTATCTATACTAATATTATAAAGCTGAATACCTAGTTTCTTTGTTTCTTTTCTTGAACGCGCTAATCTCAGGAACTAGGTACTGGTTCGAATTGAAAAAATATTTTTGTGTTGGATAGTCCATTTTTCGACGAAGGCTATATGCTATTTTACATCACGTTACGATTACGACCAATAGGAGCGGAGCATCAATGAAAAATGTTGCAAAAACGCGTAAAATAAACCTTTTGAGAGCTTTCATTGCGTGCGTTACGTAAAGAGTTAAACTTACATAAAAATCGTGTATGACGGAATTGTTCTCCTGACCTTTTAAGGTCTAAAAAATCCGGGACAGCATAAGTTTATCATTTTTTATATAGACTTGACAGGCTGGACTCCATGCGGGCGAAGGCGCGGGTGAAAGCTAGTAACTAATATTAATATATTGCATAACAATTTAAATAATAAAGACCCTACGAATATCATCCACTTTTTTATGATTAGCCAGTTGTTACCTCTTTACAAAAGGAAAAATTTGAAAAACATGGATTTGAGGATGTTTCTGCGACTTCGTATTGCCATTCATTCATCATTCATTCATTACCAACTAACTATCACTGTGCAAAAAATTACGTCAATTCGTTACGACGACGAGAAGGAAGGAAAGACCAAAAATACACACATTCACATTTATAATATTGGTAAGCAGTGCCGGATTTATATTTTTTATGAGAGTACTTTATTTTACTTTATTTTTGCCGCCTCTGTACCTTTCTAAAATAATGATGAATGAATTAGTAATTAAGAAAGAGCGTAAAAAAAACAAGAATTAAAATTTTTTACGGGACTTTTTAGTAGCAAAATCATCTATAATATCAATTTCGTTAGGAATAGGTTTCTATAGGGATTTAACGTATTAGTATAAAAAACCACGAGAAAACCAGTTAACTTGCTTAACTTTTATATCCTTAAATCGAGTGAGCGTCCTCTGAAATCTGCCGCCCCTAGGACGCTGCCGCCCCTAGGCCACGGCCTATACGGCCTATTGACAAATCCAGGACTGTTGGTAAATAAGGATTATATCGACAAGACGTCACACTTACACAAACTAAAGTTTTGCAATATTTAATACATAATATGAGTTTAGGAAAACGGGACTTTAAAATTCACGCACAGTAACTAATCTACTTCATTTTGATTTTGCGATTTGCCACTTAGACAGGTGAGGACGCCAAAATCGCTGTATTGCCGTAAATAATTAATTCACTGCACCATATTAACCGTCCCACCTAAAAAAAGTAAATGAAAAAGATTTGCATTATGTTGTTTGTAATTTTGAGGTGCTTGAAAACTACGAAGTTTTGACAATGCAAGGAAATGTGTCGCATTGTTTGCCGTTATGAATGTTTGATGTAACTAGTGATTCATGCATAATTTGATTGGAGAACGCAAGTCATAGCAGCGGTCATCACAGGAAATCCCATCCTCTTTAAATAACAAGCTCTAAAATCATAAATATAAGGCTACCAACCAGTTGCACAGCGTTCATTAAAGTTAAAGCTTCTTTAACTATATATTTTTTTATTTTTTTATTATAAGATCTCTCCCCATCTCTTTCCGTAGGTGTCGTAAGAGGCGACTAAGGAAACACAAATGAGACCTGCCTCCTAGTAATCCATCCCAGGCTACGACACTTCATTTTTTCTGAATCTGAGGTGTCGTCCTATGGTCTCATGCGGTGTGGTAGGCTCTGTAAAGGGCCGTCTGGTTCGCGACCACCCTCCTACCGAAGTCCGACGCCAAACAGCTTGCTGTGTTCCGTCGGTGCGTGGGAGTACCAGTGCCTTTACAGGCATTTTCTGGGTTAACTCGCTCCATCGTCGACCTCATCTTTGACCTTATTGTCAAGATTGAGGTCAAGAGTTAACCCATCTTATAATAAAAAAAATAAGATGGGTTAACTCTTGACCTCAATCTTGACCAAGGTGAGATGAGTTTGACGATGGAGCGAGTTAACCCAGAAAATGCCTGTAAAGGCACTGGTACTCCCACGCACCGACGGAACACAGCAAGCTGTTTGGCGTCGGACTTCCGTAGGAGGGTGGTCGCGAACCAGATGAAGAAGTTGAAGTTTTTTTTTATTTTATTATAAGATGGGTTAACTCTTGACCTCAAGTTGAAGCTTCTTTGTTAAGTCAACAAGCGCAGAGGCTGATAAGGGGAATTGGTGAAATGGTCCCAAATAAGTGGACAGATCACCCGTCTGTGCCTGGTGGGCATCCCTTCTATAGATAGATAGATAGATAACGTCAATAAGACGAAAGTGACAGTATGTTTTTTAAAGCATTACCAGTTTCTGCAACTGCCTAACTAGCATGGCCCGCGACAAACTCCCGCATCATGCCACTCGGATGACGGTGAAGCTTAATTCACTTGGATTGCGCGAGTGTTGTCATTTCAACACTATTTGACATAATTAAATTTATAACGGGTCTAAATTCGCGTGTACATATTTATTTACCTATTCCCGACGTTTCGACGCGGTTGTACGCGCCGTGGTCACGGGTAGACTGTTGTTGTCTCAGCAAGATGTCATCGGAGTGGTGAATTTACCCTCAGCGTAATTAAATTCACTGCGGGTCGACCCACAAAACTGAAGACTTTTTTGACATTTGATCGCGGCGCATTTCACCGCGAGCTCTTTGTATAGATAAATACCCAAGAGATAGATAGAGACTCACGCTGTTCTAGAACCACCTGACTTCACAGTTACCAATTTTTTGGGTTATTAGAAGAAACTACCTCTACAACTACACTAATATTATAAATACCATGGAAGATTTTATTGTTTGTTTGCTCCGAAACTACTGGACTGATTTGAAAAATTATTTCACCGTTAGAATCCTACTATCCGTGATGAACATACGGTACATGATTTTCCAGAATTCCCACGGGAACGAAGTCCCGGACGGAAAGCTAGTAGTATCATAAAGAGGTGAAAGGTTGTCGGCCTTTGGTGCACAAAAAATACATAATTGATCACGAGGTGACATATGAGATATGACCTAAACATTAGTTTTATTTTTTTTAGGAAACTAATAGACCAAAGTTTCTCCGATAAGTAGAACACAAAGCCATCTAAATGTCAAGTCATATAATTAAATGTCAAATATTCATTCACGGATCCCCCATGATCGCATTCTATACCTACGATACAGTAGACTGTATTGCTATTTCTAAAGGGTGACTGGATTTCCAACATATAGGGTTTATGAAAGAAGGGATCATTTGCAAGCAGTTTTAGATCTAACAACTTATGTATTCAAATTAGTATCGAAGCCAATCAGTTATGATTTTTACAACATACTTCTTTATTTTTTAGGCTAGAGTAGAACATGCAATAAGTACTTCATCATCAGCCCAATGAGAGTAAGCCTCCCTTGCTTCAAAGTATGTACTTGATTTATAACTGTAAAATTAAAAGTATTGTATACATACAGCCATTTGATCGCTTATAACTCTTTAAAGTGATGAACCGATTTGATCAAATTTACCAAAGAACCATCTCAATCAAGTCAGCTATCAAACAAAAATAACCCTGTCGAAATCGGTCCATTAGTTTAGGTCATAAGCTTTAGGAGCTACACAGATATCTGTGTGTCTGTCTGTGGCATCGTACCTCCTAAAAAAAGGACCTGTTTTTTTGTAGAGTTAAAAATATTTATCGGTATGTACTAAAAGAAATACTTAAGACTTAAATATTATAATATTGTACTGGTGAGTTCTACGGGGTAACTACAAATTAGCGAAACTTTAGGAGGTGATTCTCCTCATGAGTTCGGGTCTATGTTGTGTTAATTAGTCCAGCTGTTTGTTACTACGCAGAAGTAACAAAAACGTACAAACATACACTCACAAACTTTCACGTCTAAAATATTAGTGTGATGATATGATAAGGATGCTGATCAGTCTTGTGACAGCAGATTTCAAAAGAAGAAAAGAAAGAACTTACCGAGACCAATACTGGTCAGCAGTTCCGCATCATCAAACTCCAAGGAGGGCTCATAGTCGTGGAATTCGGACAAGCTGGAGTTATGGTCTTCACTTACACCTGCGTAAGCTAAGAAATAAACAAAAATAAAAAATAAACACTACATACTCAAAGGCAATAAGGTTCTCCTTTTGGGTCTCTGAGAACATGCAATTTACAAAGACAGACACAAACACCCATGATCTGAGAATAAATATCTGCTTCTTATACAAATATTTCCCCCAAACGGGAATCGAACCCAGGTCCCATCAATCAAGAGGCAGCACTCGACCAAACCGACAAACCGGCCAAATGGAAAAGAAAATGTAATTGTGACATAGAGAAGCGTAAGATTACAAGAAGTGACCAATACGGCATAGGACTCCAGGATGTACTGTGATACAGAAGGGTACTGTTACAATAGATCTGTCAAGGTCGCAGTGACACGGGGGCCTGCGTACACGCTTGACCCCAACCCTTCGAACTCTTTAAATAATAATAATAATAACACAAAGTTGGTTTTCTTAATTAGCTGTCCACCTAGGTTCTAGTCTGGTCAGCTGATTATAGGGTAGAGATCAAACGAAACTTACAGTTTGGAATCAAAAGACATTTATAAACATTTTACAATGCTAGCACACCACATCACTCCTTGTATTCATGCATTTGCTGTTTGTGGCTACCAGTAATTCCGTTATGTGGAGGGTCTATTTGCAGAAATGTTTGCCTAAGTGATAAGTGATATGGGCTTCCATTTTCCGCATGTAGGCTCTTAAGTGGCCCATTATGCTTGTGGGTCAGTGGCTATTCCAGCCACTTCAGCTCCGTCCAGAAGCTCAGAATCCTCCTGGGGATTTCGCAGGCTTCGCGGAGCGACCTAATGTCTGCAAGGATTCTTGCCCGGTGTTCTGCCACTCCCATGCAATCCAGGATTACATGGGCGACTGTTTCATCAGCCTCTAGGCAGCCCCTACAGAGGGGACTGTCGGTGACGTTTAGTAAGAATAAATGCTTGTTCAGAGCACAATGGCCCGTAAGGGTACCCACCATTATTCGTAGGTTATCTCTGGATAGGTTTAGCAGTCTACGCGTCAAACGCAGGGAGGGTCCTGTAAAGGCTACTTTCGACTGCCAACAAGTGGTTATGTTGTCCCACCTGTCTGTGTGTTGCATAAGGGTGCGTGCTCGGATCCAAGTCCATATTTGGGTAAATGGAATCGGGATGGTTGGCACAGGGCCTGCCAAGATGGTGTTTGACCCCTTCCTAGCCAGTTCGTCTGCCGCATCATTACCTATGGAACCGCTATGGCCCTTAATCCATTGCAGGACGACCCTGTTGGCTGAAGATATTTTGTTCAGCGCTTGGTGGCATTCGGTAATAAGTCCAGAAGTATATGAGTGATTTACTAGGGCTTGTAGTACTGATGCGCTATCAGAGAGTATCCTAATGTTGTAGTTTTGGATACTCCTTCGTGCAACTGCATTAGCTGCTTCCTTGATAGCCACGCATTCACATTGGAAAATGGAAGCATGCAAAAAAAATGTTTGCCTAATCGGCGTATATAGTAAACAGCGAATAGGCCTTACAAAATTGGTTTTAAGTACATAAGTTTTTAAGCATAAGAGACAGGTTAATTACAGTTTTGTCTTGGTATTAAATGTTTTGATCAGAGAGTCTTGTAAGGTTTGGCAAATGCAGCATAATATGCATAATCCCAAACACAAATACCAAAGTGAGATGGTAACAAGTAATTTGACTACAGTACAGCCGAATTCTAAAGTTACGTATGACGAGCATTTGAAATGATATTAATATTAGGAAAAAAATTTTTTAGTTTAAAGTTATGATAATGTATATCTTTAGTTTGTAATTAATTAGGGAGATGTGGTATTATTGAATTTTGATTTGAAAAGATGACGCTGTAACAAGGTTATAGCGACCTGTGGTTGAGCTGTCATACGTAACTTTAGGATTTGGTTCTACTGTAAGTACATGTGTTATTTAACTAAATCTTCAATACAACCCACTAAAAAGTGGATAATTGGTGGGTAGATGAATTAAAGTTTGCTGTTACCCTCACATTATAGTATTTGCTTAATCATTTACATTTATTTTGTTACAGTTTTTGCTTTAGTTCGAGATTCAAAAGCACAACATTATCCTTATAACCATAATATTCAAATGTGAAATTTATTAAACAAAAGGAGGGTTTGCGTATGACAAAATGTGTTTTTTTGTGAGTGGTACCTACTGAGACTTATTATAAATCAAATTGGAACATGGTATGAGAAGATTGCTTACCTTGAAATGCTCTTATCGGATTTAGTTTTGGATGGTGATGAGGCTCCGGCTCCATAACTTGAGCAGAAATGCAGTTTTAAGTATATTCTCAATCAGTGACGGTGAAACTCAGGATTGCTGGAACCAGTGAGAGCGCAAAAGATATGTGTTTACAGTGTTGCCAAGTCTTTTTGGGTCCAAGTCGCCAAAAATTTGGCGCAAGTAGCCTAAAATCGTTAAAAAAAAATTCTGTTAAGTAGCCTACAATCGCCTAATTTTAAGTCAGGTAGCCCAAAAGGGCTACTTAATTTTATACTAGGAATGGAGTCATCAATATCAAACTTCGCCAGAATTACAATACAGGTATCATAAAAATATTAATCAATAGGCTGGCTAGGTATACAATTTTTTTTAAATGTTCTTATTTGTTTTGTATTAAGTAATTAGATAATTTTTTTGTTGAAAAAAAATATATATATATTTTTCACTTCGCTACACCGCTCCTCTACGGAATCCAAAGCTTCCATGCCTTTGCTATTTTAATTTTATATGGGAACGAAAAAAAAAACATCTAATAGTTTTCATAATAAGAAATTTACATATGTTTTTTTTTGCTGATGGCTTTGCAAAGAAAAACTTCCCATAATTCCGTACAAGTGTTAGATTAGCGTAGTGAAATTGTAAAATTGTATATCTCTTTTATTTCTTAGCAAAAAAATGTTATTTTGTTTTTCAGTAAAAACCCTCCATCCTATATTATAAATAGAAACCAGACAGATTTCAAAATATTCTTATATTGTCAGACATAGCCTATTTTGATGGTTTGATTTAATGCAAAGTTTATTTCCTTCTTTTTGGAGCATTTAAAAAAAAGCGCTTTTTAAAATGTTTTTTGTACTATTAATTTATTGCTTACTTTTTAGTTGTCCCTGAAGATATTTCTGGGTCTGTTTATTTCATTTAATGCGTCATTTGTCATGGTCGTCTGCCTGTTACTTCAAAGGAGCCTAAACTCAATGGGGCTGTGTTTTTTTTGTTATAGAGTCCCATCGACCACTCCAGCTCCAGCTTCCAGCTTCAAACCCTGAACATCACTTAAGATGAAAGTGCTTGTCAAAACAAATAAAACGAGCCCCAATTCGATAGGGTTGTATCGTTTTATTACAGAGTCCCGTCGACCATCTTCCAACTCAATGATCAGACCCTACGATGCTTATCGAGACAAACCAAACCAGCCCAAACTCGATGGGAGTTGTGCTATTTTATTACAGAGTTCCTGGGACCACCTTTCTGCTCCATGGCCCAACCCTGAACATCGTCTACGACAAGATTGCTCGTCAAAACAATTTAACGAGCCAAAACTCAATGAATTTGTGTTAGAATAAAAATAACTTTATTTTTCAAATATTAAAATACAAATAACGTAGACTTTCTGTATCCCGTGATAGTTTTTAAACTGTGTTACAGGATACAGTTGTTTCATAACTAGTTCCTTTGCTCACCTTCCGGCTCCATCATCAGATCAATTCAATGACTCCATTTTATTTTATTATCATTTGATATATATCAAATTGCAGATCATTCCGTGAAGGATAACTTTTTTCAGTTACAAGATTTGACCCGAAAAAACACAGTTAAATAAACAGAAACAAGTTAAATAAAAGTTTTGAAACTTGTAATAAAATCTACTTATTCTGATAATAAACTGAATCTAATTTAATTGTAGTCATCATCTACCAATAAAGATATAAGATTCTTACATTTTCTAATTGTATCTTGAGCAATTGTGATATGTACACATACATAATCGAAGGCAGATATTAGAATTATAAAAACATCAAAAGAATCTACTCATGTAGCCTAAAATTGCCAATTTCTTTTTCTGAGATAGCCTAATCGGCGACCGGTCGCAAATCGCTTTTTTTGGTCGCCCCGGCACCCCCTGAGATAGCCTATATGGCGAAAAATCGCCTAACTTGGCAACACTGTGTGTTTACTTTACTCAGTGGTGTTTGAAACATAAATATGACATGTGACGTCAGACGTCATTAGACTAGAAATACTCATAGACATAGAAATAACAGTGGAAATACTATTTTTTTAAGTTGCAAAATTTATAAAGAAGCGTCCACACTAATTTGGCCCGGCGCGGCGTTTATCTTAGACCAGCGGCTCTCAAACATTTTTAGCGATGGTGCCCTTTTAGAAAACTAAATATTTGTGGCGGGACATGATCAAGCTCTTGCTTGGCTGCAAGTTCGGGCTCTCGCAGTTCCATTTACAGTGGTTTCAATATTTTGGTCCTATTTTTTTAAAAACCGCGGCCACTTATGTAAAAGTAGTAGGGGAAGATACCCAATCTCCGGCTGGTTAAGCCCATCTCTCCATTAGGTTAAAAATACACTAGAAAAATTCTTCAATCATTGTTTTTTCGGATTAAATATCATAAAACAGAGTCTTGTTAGAAAATAGGACCAAAATATTCAAGTAAACACAAATGAGACTTGCCTCCTAGTAGGTAATCCATCTTAGGCAACGACATATCAGTTTGTTTTCAATCTGAGGTGGCGTTTTATGGTCTCATGCGGTGTGGTAGGCTCTGTAAAGGGCCGTGTGGTTCCCCACCACCCTCCCACCGAAGTCCGACGCCAAATAGCATGCTGTGTTCCGTCGGCATTCGTGCGGCATTTTCTGGGTTAACCAGCTCCATCGTCGACCTCATCGATGACCTTAGTCAAGATTGAGTTCAAAAGTTAACCCATCTCATAATAATAATAAAAAAGTTATACATATTCTTATAATAATAATAAAAAAAGTTATACATATTCATAACCCATCTCATGATAATAAAAAAAAAAGTTTTATTCATTTATACATATTCAATCTAAAAACCGAAAAGACACTATCCCCAGCCCGCATGCAAAAACATTAATGATGGGATAAAAAATAGACTCATCAGTAAGTTAGAGGTTAGAAAAGTCGGGAATAGGTAAGTTTAGGCCATAGTCCACCACGCTCTGGCCCAATGCGGGTTGGTGGACCGCTCGTCTTTCGTAAATGAATTTTCTTTGACGGGCGGGTTTCATCACGATGTTTTCCTTCACCGTTGAGCAAGTGATAATTACAAATCCGTAAATAAACCCGAAAAGACGAATTAAGTGGTACAGGCCCACACCAGGATTTAAACCCGCGACCGTCGGATTACAAGTCTGGCTCATTACCAATGGGCTATAACATATTAGTGTCATTTAATTGGGTTTTTGGAAAAGCTATTTCCGAAAATTACATTTATTTTGAAATATAAGATGGAGAAAAGTGCGGAGATGCACTTTTTTTGAAAATGTCGACATGTTGTCGTTTAGTAGGTTTTTGGAGGTGCTGGTTTCGAAAATCTTAGATTTTAAAATGGATCCTTTTGAAGTCAGCACTCCTGAAAACCTTTTAATCGACATTCATGTCGATATTTTTAAAAGGTGGATTTCTGTTTAACAAAAGCATCAAAGTACTACAAATTTCAAAGCTGGAGACGGGGCAACGTGCAATATTTCGTACCAAATACTGACTCTATCAAAACCGTATTTATTAAATGAAATATTTGTAAATGTTGATCATATGCACAGATCATATGTTTAAAAATGTATTCCAAATTCTAAATACGAGTATATATAAATCTTAATAGTTTCAATTAACATTAAGCAAAGAAACATTAATTTAAGTAGTTGCTTACCTTTATATAAGTAAGTAGTAGAAAGTTTTCCGAACTGCACAGACACTTATTTCCTGCCAAATTTATGACAACTACTTTATTTTAAAAGTATAGCGATGTTTAGTTTTTGCAAAAAATTAACATGAGATTTGTTTGCATTACACTGTTTATGTTTTTATTTGTGCTAAAGATTTAAAAATCAATAATTAAGTGAGCTGGCTGGAGTTTGGCGCCGGCTGTGGAAAGGGTTGCTCTCCACTATGTATAGATAGGTGATTTTTTTACAGTCACTTCATAAGTAAGTACTTTCATTTTAATAATTACAGCAGCTCATATCTCCCCTATTACAAATGTACACTCAAGAGCACGTCAAGCTTGACACTTTGGACTTTGGACCGGCCCTGCATTGTATGGCACGCAGTATAAATCAGAGCTCAGCTTAAACTGGTAGTGTAAAGCGTGACCTGCTCTTGACTGTACACAAGCGACGTGGTGCGGAGACCAAATCAAAGCATAAAAGCAGCGTAAAATGATTCTTAATAACTACGAGGCAAAGGTCTGTGAGCTCATACCTCGCAAACGTGACACTTTAGGCATATGTAAGCTCATGTTCATGAAGATGGCTAACATTTTTGTATAATAAAAAAAAAAAACGATTGATACATATGCCAGCAGCTCGAGCAAGATGGCGACAAACTCCTGAAACTTCACTTTACGGCTTAATCGCCCTCTGGCGTGGTCATTGTTGACTATGGTCACTATAGTACTCTAGCTGCAGTTTAAAAAAAAATATAATCAATCCCCCTAAGATGGAGAAATGTTGTCCAGTCACGAAATCATCAGTAAATTGTATCGTCAAGAAATATCAGGAAAAATAAAGGGTTTATGCAAGCATGATCTATGATACCTATAAGTTTATTATTATTTTTTGTGTTTTTGGGTCAAATCACTTTTAAACCTTCGCGTGCTTTTTGAACACATGGTGTACGAGATTTGTACCTATCGCACGCGGCGTAAACAAGCACGCGACGGGTTAACTATCTGGCAAACGTATTTGATATCTTCAAAAGAAGGCTTGGGATGTATGATTAAGTAAATTAAACAACATTTTAATATAAGTTACTTGTGTATATTTATTATTTTCTATAAAATATCCCCATATACCTAGATCTTTACAATAAAATTGAAAATAAGAAATAATGTTTTTAATTTTGTTTATTTAAGTTTTTTTTCTTTTTATTTATATCATCACATCATGCATGAACCTATCCAAATCAGGGTTACATTTTACTGACTACAAGAAATACTACTAATAAATATATTTTGTATAGCGAAACTGCCTCACGAACTATTGTCAAGATTTTTTTTGAAAAATGCCGGACAAAACTTTATTTTGATAAGGTTTCAAGTAACCTACTTAATTATCAAATAGACCCATAAATATGTAAAGAGATTTATTTTCTAACATAAAAAAACACTTATCATTTAAAAGTAAAAGGATTAGTTTTTAGAATTTTTTTTAGTCAGAAAAGTGGTACCCGGACATTAAAAATTTGTATGCAAGAAAATATTAAAGTAAAACAAATAATGTTTTACAAAAATATAAAATGTACCTAATAATTCATACAGTTTTCAAATAATATAGTAAAACGATATGTTAAGATTTATTAACAATGCCTGTAACTTAAAAGAATTAATTTTTTAACATTGTTTAAGCGGTTTTCATACTCGGAGATTCTGTCAGGAAAAGTGGATAACTTTTTGAAAATGAGTCAAATAAGTAAAGTTTTTATTATATGCACGTATTACGAATTTCAGTGCCTACTTCTCCTTAGGCTTCGTTTGCACAAGAGTTTTATTACGTTTTATTAACGTTCAGAGTTCAGATTTTGATTTTTTTACTGCCTTGTAGTAGGTTAATAACGAAAACTCCTTAAAACTTGAGGTTTCCGAGAAAAAAGAATTACTTGAGTTCATCACAGTTATGGATAGATTCTACCGTATAAGTATTTGTTAAGCTGTCCCTTGTATCTGTTTATCTACATACTCACGCATTTAATCCCTTTCAGGGTAGACAGAATGTGTTGTGGTTTTGGAACCACTTGACGCCACACATTTGACATTAATTTTGAAAATTTTGTGGCAAATGCACATCTTGTGCCACGCCAATTAAAAAAAAATATATGGCATAAGTTTTTCTTTCACATATACCGAGAAGTTCTTTAGCAAATTCAGAATCTATATAACTAGAATATAACTATGATATAATAACTTCACTGATTTCTAGCCCGAAATATAAGTAATTTTTTTTTAATGAATGGCTGTTACCTTATTTTTTCTATGTCTATGATGGCTGTCCGTATTGTTGCGATTCCGCCGGAATCACGTACCTAGTAAAGAGGATAGACACATATAACGCTCGTCGAAAAAGATTTCGAAGTGCTAAAGTCATTATACGAAAACGCCAACATGTCAGTTCTCCTCCAGGACCAGAGCCTATTCAGTTGCAGCGAGGTGTGAGGCAAGGGGATGTTATATCCCCAAAGCTATTCACTGCTGCACTGGAAGACGCTTTGGACTGGAGAGAACTTGGCTTGGCATCAACATCAACGGCGAGTACTGACTCACCTTCGTTTTGCCGATGATATTATAGTCATGGCTGAGACCTTAGAGAACCTTGGCACGATGCTCGATGACCTCAAAAGAGTTTCACAACAAGTAGGTTTGAAGATGAATATGGACAAGACGAAGATCATGTCAAATGACCATATTGTACCCACTCCTTTGACAGTTGGAAACTCTTCTCTGGAAGTAGTCGACGAATATGTTTACCTGGGACAAGTAGTCCAGCTGGGTAAGTAAGTCCAACTTCCAGAAGGAGGTCAATCGGCGAATCCAACTCGGCTGGGCAGCGTTCAGGAAGTTGCGAACTACTTATCTTCTCCTCCCAAATACCGCAGTGTCTGAAGACGAAAGTCTTTGACCAGTGCGTGTTACCAGTGATAACGTACGCCACTGAAACGTGGTCGGGCCTCATAAAAAGGCTCAAGATCACTCAAAGAGAGATGAAAAGGGCTATGCTCGGAGTTTCTCTGTGCGATCAAATCAGAAGTGAGGAAATCCGCAGGAGAACCAAGGTCACCGATATAGCCCAATGCAATACTAATCTTAAGTGGCAGTGGGCAGGGCTCATTGCTCGATGCTGGGGCAGAAAAGTCCTCGAGTGGCAACCACGAAGGCGCAGCGTAGGAAAGCCTCCCACAGGGTGGACCGACGATCTGGTAAAGATTGCGGGAAGCCGCTGAATGCGGGTGACGCAGGACTGATTGAGGTGGAGATCCCTGGGGGAGGCCTATGTCCAGCACCCAGCAGTGGACGTCTTGCGGCTGACATGATAATGATGAGGAACATTGGCGTCAGTGATGTGTCTACAAACGACGGAAGAGCAAAAAAATCCAATAGATTCAATTTCACCAAATTGAAAACATTCGACAAACCTTGAGGGATGAATCTAACCATGATTAAGAACAACTTTTTCTATGGACCAACTTTCCTACTAAAAAAATCTGCTATTCCATACAAAAGTTCAATAGGTACTCAACCAAAATGTATGGAACAACTAATTTTTATTTTAGTAGGAAAGTTGGTCCCTTAGAAATAGTTGTTCGTAATCATGGGTACATTCATCTCTCAAAGTTTGTCGAATGTTTTCAATTTCACCCTGTAGATTTTTAAAAGCTTTCCGACCGTCTATAAGTTCGTCTTCCTGCATTCATTTATTAACAAATGACAGAACGATAAAGTTAAAGACCTTCAGTCCAGTACCGGATATATATTTTTTATGAGTGTAGGCCCCTTTTTTTCGCCGCCCATGTACCTTCCTAAAATAATAATTTTCTATTTTTAGTAACGAAGGCACTAATGTTAAATAAACAAATTGAATTAGTCACTAAGAAAGAGCGTAAAAAAGAAACAAGAATTACAATATTTTACCGGACTTTTTTCATAACAAAATCATCTATAATATCATTTTCGATAGGAATGAGTTCCTATGGGGATTTAACGTATTAGTTTAAAGAACTATGAGGAAACCAGTGAGCTTGTTTGACTTTTATTCTCTGTAATTGAGTGAGCGTCCTCTGAAATCTACCGCCCCTAGGACGCTGCCGCCCCTAGGCTGCGACCTATACGGCCTATTGACAAATCCAGGACTGCTTCAGCTCAATCCCTATCTCTGTCTGTCTGTTACGCTATCGCGCCTAAACTATCAAACTGATTTTGATGAAAGGTACAGAGATGGATTTATTAAACGTTGGAAAAGGACATAGGCTACATTTTATGCTACTCTGCTGGGCACGATATAACCTGTAGTTCACGCGGGTGAGCCGCGGGCGGAAAGCTAGTCTAATAGTAACAAACTTTTTTCATTAAATGCATATTAAATGTGGTTTTATTACGACAACAATTGCTTTACAGTGATGGTGTATCCAACCTTTTTAACCGACTAAAAAAAAGGAGGAGGTTCTATGTTCGACTGTGTGATTTTTGTTAAAATTATTTTTGAAATGCGGGAAAATGATTCTGCGCTTTAAAAAAAAAAAAACAAAAAAAAAAAAATACTACAAACCAGAACATTATCTAAATAAATGATTGACATTTTCGGTTGTGGTTATCTACTAATAGGCATTGTTGTAGTCTAAAGAAAACACTAGTTATCTACTTTGTGCGAACTGTTGTTGGGATTGAAGTCGGTGACTCATTCATACGTTTTCTTAACGTGGAAAATTATCAGTAGTTGTATAGGTAGTTGTTACATGGTCGGTGAACCCACGACGATTGATTGATACCAAATTCCCAACTATGTCTTTTAGCAGATAACTACAAACCAAAACGTAATTTAATTTTTTTTGATGACGTTTTGGTTTGTAAGACTTTTTTTGTTTTTGTTGGTTTCTTTTAAAAGCACTGAATCAATTTCAATTAAATATGGGAACACCTAAGGACTTTCCGAACAAAAAAAAAGAATTTTGAAAATCGACAAAGGAGCTATCGCGTCTCAAATATGCAAGAATAAAAACCAGTTAAATTGAGGACCTCCCCTTTTTTAAGTCAGTTAAAAATCACATCGTCTTGCTCCTTGTTTTCGTGAAATTAAAAATTCACCAAACTTCCTTCTTCTTAACTTCTGTCTTCTTGCATGTACAAGGGCAATAGGGAACAATAGGTGGTAAATCTTTTTTACCCAGCTTCATTGTTTCTTCCGCTATATACTGTAGATACGGCAGTTTTATGTATGGGTCTCTGGGCATAAAAAATTCGCTTGCAGGTTTCCATTCTTTGTTTATTAAACGGCATGGTTGAGAGAAGCTACCATTGAATGTAAGTCCAAATGTTCCTGTAAACAGTAACAACAATCAAACAGTACCTTATTTTGCAACACACCTATCCCAATTTAAGATGTAGTTTTAAACTTTAAATAACAAGGTTATCTCAGTTACCATCGCATTGTATTCCTAGGTTCATAATAAAGTTGGGTGGATGTTCTTCCAAAAGCCAGACTCTTATTAAATTCATTAGAGTCACACATTTAGACAAATGAAAATAATCTTCCGTGATATCTTTCTGTAATAAAAAAATTCTCAGTATGGTTAATTGGATAATTAAATAATCACATAACTTTTTAATGAATAATTGGGACCAATAATACCTAAGTTAAATATATTTTACTGAGTAAGAAATATGTCGAGTCCAAATTCCTCATATCATTATTTTTGAAACATATTGTGAGAAACAAACCCCTTGCTCTTTCCCCGTTGTATTGCCAACGACATCTTTTGAGTGAAAAAGTATCTATAGTCGGAGTTCCTGGGTTCAAGCCCCAGACGGACGGAAATTTTAATTGTGCTTTTTATTTATAAACGAAATTATGATAAAGTGAAAGAATACTAAGCGTACCTACAAGATAATATAACTACTTACAGTTTTTTCCGCAATATCGAGCCAAATAGCACTTTCTTTGTTGTATGTGATGTATTGGCATAGACGCACTTCAGGGACTACAGTTCCGATTTTCATACTAGATTCTCGTACCCTTGTATGTCTTCTGTATGGCTTGAAAGAATTATATCCATGAAGAGTAGTGTGAACATCTACTAAATGATTAATGCCAACAAATCCCCAAACAGGAGGACAAAAAAACTGTCTGATGGGTAACTCGGCAAGATCTGCTATTGATTGCACAGTTTCAAGGCCCAAGTCAGCCGTTGCAACTACGATATTTTTTACATTAATCGTGACATGGTTCATTAATACAGTAGCATTAAAGCAGGCTGGTCCTATATTTGCAAATATGACGTACATAGAACGTGATGCAGACGCATTTATCATAAAGGCAAGTCCTTGCATTAATCGAAAGTTTGCCTGAAGCCATTCTCCGATTGGTTTTAATGGACTAAAAGAATAAAAAATACCACATTTTAAAAATTATGATTATCGAAATATGATGTAACGTAACGTAATTATCACAAGGTAAGTGAATTGTTAAGTTAAGATATACGCAACCCAACTCCTTACAGTCCAAAACTGAAACAATTTACTCTATAGGTATCTAATCTATGCTACGAAGAAAACCTTACAATCACATAAATAGTAAATAAAACGTTGTACCGAACCAACCCGTTTAAAAAAATATTATTATTAGAATATTTAGTAATTATAGGGTACAAAAATCAACTATTTTGATTGGTACTCACTCATACGGCACATGGTCCAACACTATGAGTAAATCTGTAACGGTAAGAGCGTTACCAATTTTATCGACGTATTTAACCACACGCCCAGGGTAATTCGTGCCGATATATGCGCATTGTTCTTCAACACTTTCCATGAACTCGGCTGAACAGTCTTCATCATAAATAAAAACTTTTGAAATTGTTCTTTTACCAATGCTCATGTCTAAAAGTCTACTTATGATAAACATCGCTAAAGCAAATCCAGCTCCAGAAATGCAAACTATGAAATCTTCCTTTTCCGTGATGGAAAGTTTATCAGAAGTCTCAATACTTTTTGTCTCAAGAGCTTCTATTTTAAGTTTTCTCTTGAATTGCATACCATTGCTCAAGAGCGACTCAAACCTTTCCATTCCCATGAACAAATCAAAGTTGTAATATGTGTGTACATATTCTAAAAACTCTGGCGCACCCCCTATGTAATACGGTTTGCTACCTTTCATTAGTAATTCTTTCCATATTATTGGCGATCCAATGTGACTCCAATTATTTTTGATATTAATTTTAGTTAGCCAAGGCTGAAAATAAATTATATACATTATCTACTTGAAATTTAATTAAAATGAAGCCACTTTGTTTTAAGAACAAAATTGAACATTCGATGAATTTTAACAGCTTTATACACAATCTTGCCCTGACAATGGCGGCAACGGCAAAGATATAGTTAACTAGAAGCTCACCCGGAACAATCCTATTTAGTGGCGCCTTTAAGAAATTCGCGAGAAATATAAATTCCATTCCATAAAATTGCGCATCAAGAATATTGTGGGGAATGCTCTCGGCAAATCCATCGATTGATGTGATATGTACGATTGAACGTAAGCGCGATATCTTATTCATCGTACTTTGCTTCTGCATTACGTAATCTAAACTGAAGGTTCACATACCGATACAATATACAAGCAAACAAACCTCATGAATATAAAACAAATATATTCCTATTGCACTTGTCTACTCGTTCGCAAAATATTAAAGAAACAAATCCATACTACTATCTTACTTACCCAACAAAAACAAGTGTCTAAACGCTCCACAAGACGAGCTAGTTTCATTGTACACACGGCAGCACATCAGGCTATACATGTTGACCTTGACGTCGCCTTTATCTCGCTTGCAATAGCGGCGGCTTTCGTAGTGCAAATGGATAACCTGACGTGCTGCTGTATGTACTACCAAAGCCTCGTACGAACTATGGCAAGCGAATGTTAACCTACGAGGGAGTGCAACTCTTTAACAACTTACCTTCAGATATTAAAAATATTGAATCTAACAACGGTTTTAAGCGAAAACTTGCCCAGTATGTTCTTAATACATGACTAATTTTATTCGGAGGGATGGTTAACAAGTTCAGGAAACCTAAATGTTTAATTTGTGTATCTCTGTGCGGATGAACTCGATAAATTTGTTATGACTACCTGTTTCTCATGTAAGTGACACTGTATTTTTGTCTTTAATGGGAAATAAATGTCTTTAAACCGAAATCAGACGCAACAATGTGTGACCAATCGACATCGCAGTACCTTGTATAATCCATTCTAAATCAACTGTCCAATGCAGGAGTTTCCCAATCTTTTTCAGTCCGCGGCGCACTTACAAGTTCAGAATTTTGTTTTGGCGCTCTAACCTAGCTATCTAGTCGAAATAGAAAGTTCAGATGAAAGAAATACGCACAATGTAGGTAAACATTAACAATATGGAAGCTTTTTTATTTTTTCTGTTTTTTAGAATACTACATTGAAACAAACTACTTTTTAAAGTTAAGAGTTAAGACAAATTCAAATAAAATACAGTAGCTACCTAGCCAATGCGATGAGTGAGCTTGGTGATCTCCACACATTTTTTCAAAGCCTGGTATTGTTTATTTTGTACCTGCCAATACTTAAGGTTTCGGAGACTGGTAAAGAGGATCGCCTCACGGCGCCCCTCTGTACTTTTTACGGCGCACCAGGGCGCTGTGGCTCACAGTTTGGGAGCCCCTGATCCAATGAATACAAGGCTATTAAGCGGATACTAGTTCTGCATACATTTTAACATTGATTTGCTTTGAAGTGGTCGCAAAAAGTTGGTTTAACAAACCTACTGCATTTAATATGAATCATTTTCTATAGACGGTAGGCAAGTTTCTTCAACAGCATCGTTGGTTTGTTCTTAGGACAGTTGGTTTGGAATGGAATATGATATATTGTGCTGGAATGAATATCAGCCTACCTTATGCTTTTCCCTTTTATTGTGTGGGTTTCGTCCATATACGTCCCCATCGAGGGGCACAGGCCTCCCTTCGAAACACCGAAGGGGTTTTAGGCCATAATCCACCACGCTGGCCCAATGCGAGTTGGTGGACCACTTGTCTTTCGAAAATGAATTTTCTTGGACAGGCGGGTTTCATCACGATATTTTCCTTCACCGTTGAGCAACTGATAATAAGAAATCCGTACATAAATCCGAAAAGACGAATTTAGTGGTACAGGCCCGCACCAGGATTTGACCCCGCGACCTTCCTATCACAAGTCTGGCTCATTACCAACTGGGCTATCATGCTTATTATCGTGTGGGTTTGTAACAAGAATATGCTAAATCTCGGGATACAGGACACACTTGAATACAAACAGACCCGAGAACTTGCTAGAACACGCCCCTGAGACCCTGATCCAAACATCTGCTTTTCACATACAAGTTTATATGGGGAATCGAACCTCGAACCGTAGACAGAGACGGGTAGTGAAACTGGAACCGGTGAAATAAATAGTCTTCGGGATTCTATCCGTGTCTCACGAAAATAGAAACTAAATTTTAACATACCCTCCACTCAAGCACAGACTTTTCTACGCGATCATAGCAAAAGTCAGGAAGTTGGGTCACTAAATAGTCGGCTAGCAAGCACATTTGTGCAAATAGCTCACATTGCGATTCTCCACCTATAACAATATAAACTACCATTTTTGCGACTCCAATCAAACTGAAACAGATAATAGTTATTTAAAATAGCGTTATATTGAATGGCGTTTCCATGCAATCTGACCACAATTTAATCAAAGAGAATTTAAATCACTACGAAACAATGACTAAAGAGTAAACAAAAGCTACGTTTTTTTTTAAATGTTAATAATAGTAATGTCAATTTGACCATCACAAGACTTGCGACTTTGTCACTGAGTGCTTTTTAGAGTTCCGTACCCAAAAGGTAAAAACGGGACCCTATTACTAAGACTCCCCTGTTCGTCCGTCCATCCGTTCGTCTGTCCGTCTGTCACCAGGCTGTATCTCAAGAACCGTGATAGTTAGACGGTTGAAATTTTCACAGATGTTGTATTTCTATTGCCGCTATAACAACAAATACTAAATAAACCGGCCAAGTGCGAGTCGGACTCGCGCGTACGGTTCTGTACCATCATCTATATGTATTTTAAATACTTGGTTTAGGTATTATATTAATGAATTAATTTGCTCTACTTAGGTACACATATTTTATAAACTGTTCTTTTTATATAAGTATTTAGATAAATTCTTACATTTTAGTTTTTACTGTGATCTAACTAGGCTAAGTTTTTACACTGAATTTTTATTATTATTATCTATACATATAATAAAACTGTAGAGGTCGAATTTCTGTACATAGAAAAAAAATGCTAAAAACCGAGTCAGGGGGATGTAAGAAGAGAAATAAAACAAATCCCGATTTTTTTAGATTTTTTTGTTTCTCTGTTTGTCTGTTTGTCTGTTTGTCTGTTTGTCTGTTTGTCTGTTTGCACGGGCTAATCTCCGTAACTGTTGGACCGATTTAAATGAAATTTTGCAAAGGGGTACCTTATATCCCCGGTCAACATTTAGGCTACATAAAATCTCGAAATTTAGCCAGTAAATATAAAACCAACAACAAAAACCCCTGAAAAAATTCAAAGCTAGGTGTTTTTCAGAACATTTTACTCATACCATAGAGATCAACGTATTTTTGACATATACATGGGCTAAAAGCAAGGACATGTTGTTTTTTAAATTTATCTCTTTCGAGAAAGGCAAAGGAATCTGCATCCATACAGCCAGGTCTTCAATATATGTATTTCTTAGCTATGTCTTCAATTTATATTTCTTTACTTCTCTCATTCTCCGTAAGCCGATAGTGTTTTGTTTACGAAGAACTATGGCGGCGAGAAGCACTGCCGCTGGATCGGAGCAGATACACTGTATCACTTGAATTACTTTTTAACCGGCTTCCAAAAAGGAGGAGGTTTTATGTTCGACTGTATACAGGGTGGAATTTTGTAATGCCACCTGAAGGGAAAGTACTCTTAATACTGTAGATAGAAAATTGTACTCAAAGAAAACATTCCTTTATTTTTGAAAAGAAAGAAAACTGCATTCAAGAATTTTCGAAAATTCGCTTGCCCCAACCGGGAATCGAACCGACTAAAATCTGTAAGAATACCCTGTACTTTTATTGCGTCGATCGTTAGGGTCAATTATAAGGATGAAATCTTTCTAAAAAACTTGGTAAATTAAATGAAAGGAAGACTACGAAATCTTAAACCATTGTATATCTTTATTTTATGTATGTTCACCGATTACTCCGCCATTTGGACGGATTTTCAAAATTCTTTTTTTTTGTTCGAAAGAGTATACTCCAGAAGTGGTCTTATTGTCACCAAGTCAGGATCTGATGGAATCCCATCAAAATCAAGGGCAACCCTTGAATGGAATAGGCACTTACAATATTTCTCAAGTTCTTTCTATTATTTACGCCAAACTTAGAAAAATATACACATCAACACTGTCTAGGGATATTGCATGATTTTTCATACAAAAGAGGTCTGTTTGAGAAGCTTTAATACCATACTCGAGATACACGGAGTGATATAATTTTCAGATGAGCAAGTGCTAAACATGAATTTTCAATTTTTATCAATGAATTTAATTTTTCTTGAAATTTGTGAAAACGTGACTAAAATGAAAAAAAAATTGCGCTAATTCCACCATTTTCATACAAAAAGCAGAAAAAAGTGCATTTTTGTTAAAAAAAATCAATTTAACAAAATTCATTGACGATAATTGAAAATTCAGGTTTAACACTTGCTCATCTTAAATTTATATCCCTCCATGTGTCTCGAGTATGTTTTTATAGCTTCTCAAACACACCTTTTTGTATGAAAAATTAAGCAATATCCCTAGACAGTGTTGATATTTAACTTATTTTTTCTATGTCTATGAGTACGTAGCATTTGATAAAAGGACCGGATTGAGATTTATGAGATATTTTGTATAAAAGATCCTTTCTTAATTTTTTGTCGGAAGTTTGGTTGAGTAGTAGAGTTACACAGCCTGTGACTCGACGGTTTCTGGGTTCGATTTCCGGTTTAGGCAAACAAACCATACGAGGGAAACTTTAGTGCAGAAAGTTACAGTGTGAAGTGCTAATTAATTGATTTTATGATAGATAGATAGATTGACACTTTATTCAATTGACATAAAACAGCACAACACAGTAATATACAAATAACAAACATACAAGTAAACATGAATCAGCAAGCAAACAATGAAGTAAACAGAGTAAGAAACAGAAACAAATAATTTTATAAAACTATTTTACACCGTGTTATCTGTATCATGCCAATCAAATTGGCGCTGACTCAGCATATTGCTGCAGTACCAGACTGCAGCGCTGGTATTCTGCCATGATGCTACTTATTGAGTTTTCTTTGTAGGTAATAATAACCTTTTTCTAACTTTATAAATTCACCTTTAAAAAAGTACTTTATAAAGAAATCTGAGGGTGCTGCTCTATAATTAGATAGATGTTATTTTTAAGAGCTATCGTCGAATATAAGTGAGTCGGAAGAAATTAAAATTATTGTAACTGACCCACAAATATCCAAAAATAAAACAAAAACTTCTGTGCTGAACTGGCACTGAACAAAAAATTTGGAATGTGCCAGCTGCCAACCAAATACATTGCATTGTTGGTACAGAGGCCAGCGCATCAGGTTACTCCATTTTCATTGCAAAACCGCTCTTATCACAACAGCACAGAGTGCACGCGTGTGGTAACCTGAGTTGGGGCCGTCCGTGCGTTGCAAAATTTAGACAACGTATTATATACTCATAAACAATATGCCATTTTTTAAATTTTCATGACATGTAAAGTTATGTGACTTATGTTACCCCAACGAGGATTATAGGCGTATAATATCTAAAATATCGAAACTTTTGTCAGCTTCCCCATTAATAGTTCGGCTATTCTGCACTTTTTTAACGAACCAAAACTAAATACTTAATACAGTGTTAATAAGAACGAAGTTGATTAATACTTCAAATCTTAATTCGGCCCTAACTAAATGACATTCTTCAATCTTCAGGATATCACTTTTTGAAAACACTAAAACGGCTTATTTTTATTTTTAAGCAAAGGAATCTATGGCCGTACAGCCGGTGTTTTCAATGCATTTCTTATTTTTAAAGGCGGGAGACTCAATAGAAACTGACAATTTACATTTGTTTTATTAAAACCACTATGAATATGGTCTATATAGGTTTGATCTATGGCTTTGATGTTCTGTCATGAAATAAGGGCTATTTATTGATTTTTTGATTTTAGTTTACATCAAGCGTAGCAATGCGTATATAAGCCATGGATAAATAAATAAATAAACGCTACACACTCAAAGGCCCACACTAAGGTTTTCCCTTGTGTCGTGGGTCCCTTGGAACACACATAAAGACAAACACAAACACCCATGACCCCAGAACAAACATCTGCTTTTTACACAAATGTTTGCCCCGACTGGGGATCGAACCCAGGACCCGCCGATCAAGAGGCAGCGTCACTACCACTCGATCAAACCGGCGGATATTATAATATTACTATTCTCATAAGTTTCTTAGTTTGGATCAAGCACTGACACCTTTGCTTATTTCTACAAATGTCCATTGAAGGGAAAAGCTTAGTCATTTCTATCTTAAATTTAATTTTTTATTGAATCATTTTTACGGAATTATCGCAAAGCACAATAAAAGCAGCGTGCTAGCTGAAATCTCAAATGCACGGGGGTTGTCTTAGATACTGACATAGGTGACCTGTTTCAGAAACTTCTATTCCACTGAAAATCAAAAATAAGTCCGTAATTAGCACTATGGAATTCGTGTGCCATTAATTGTACTTACCTAAGTAACAGGTCTTTCAACATACAATTTTCGTAAATTTTGTACTTCACATATTTTTATTTTATCAAAATTGATTTTTTATAACTACAAAATTCTTACGTTTTTCACAGAAACGCGAAATACAATATTAATTAACCACTTTTTGTGGGATTGTTAAGACAACAAGATGTTTTAGAGGTACCACTGACTCATGTTAAGTGTTGATTGTCTATCTCTCTCAGTATCAAAAAATCAAAACGACTGCTACTTAAGTATAGATCAGAGTCTGAGTCGCGTTCTATAATACGGACCTTAATCTATCAAAAGCAGTAACAATGGTATAGAAAATATAAGCGATAGAGGAAACAACTATGTTTGACCTTTGTTTTGAGATCCAAAGTAATGTATTAAGTATCAACCTTATATGACATAGTTAGCCAAGTTTTCAAATAAAAAATATTTTTAGAAATTGCTTTTCCTTATATGAACGAAATAGTTGCTATTCGTTCATATAACGAAAATATGAACGAAATAGTTGCTTCAATAAAAAACGGCAATTCATGTATCTGTAGTTGTGTCAAAGTACAAACTCGGTCTATAAAAATACATACAACACGCAGACGAAGTTGCGGGCATCAGCTAGTATTATTATAAAAACGAAAAAAAACAGGTTTGTTGTATGGGAGCCCACTTAAATATTTATTTTATTCTATTTTTTAGTATTTGTTGTTATAGCGGCAAGAAATACATCATCTGTGAAAATTTCATCTATCTATCTATCACGGTTCATGAGATACAGCCTTGAGACAGACAGACAGAGACAGACGGACGGACGAACAGCGGAGTCTTAGTCTTGGTTATCGAGTTCCAATGAAATCCGTGATTTTTACACTAGTTCCACTTATTTATGTTTTTATGCGACCGGTTTTGATTACATCATCTACTCGTACATCATCGGCGTGTCTTAATTTAAATATGGAGTTCTTTTTTTTATTATAAGATGGGTTAACTCTTGACCCCAATCTTGACCATACATAAGGTCAAAGATGAGGTCAACGATGGAGCGAGTAAACCCAGAAAATGCCTATAAAGGCTCTGGTACTCCCACGCACCGACGGAACACAGCAAGCTGTTTGGCGTCGGACTTCGGTAGGAGGGTGGTCGCGAACCAGACGGCCCTTTACAGAGCCTACCACACCGCATGAGACCATAGGACGACATCTCAGATTCAGAAAAAAAAAATGAAGTGGCGTTGCCTGGGATGGATTACTAGGAGGCAGGTCTCATTTGTGTTTCCTTGGTCGCCTCTTACGACACCCACGGAAAGAGATGGGGTGGTGTTATTCTCAACCGATCACCACACAGTTAGTTCCATCAAGAAGCAGCAACACAAAGTATAATCTAAATGATAGGGTACCGTTTTACCCTTTGGGTATGGAACCCTAAAAACAGAATAAAAAAATATTTAAGTAAGGGGGCTCCTTACAACAAACGTGATTATTTGCCGTTTTTATAGATAATACGGAACCCATCGTGCGCGAGTCCGACTTGCACTTGGCTGGATTATTTATAAATGACTTTTTCTTTAATTAATGGCTGTCCGCATTAGTGCGATTCCGTCAAAATCACGTACTACTAGCAAAGAGGATACACACTAGAGATTGCTGGTACAGTTACTTTGATTATTTAGATGCATCCAGAGCATAGACGTAGAAAAAATAAGTTAAAAGCGTGGATCTAATATACGAGATAAGGATAGAGCTCAAACGCGGGCCGAGGAAGAGATAGAGCAACGAGGCAGAAGGTCTCATTCTAGTAGGGTGACAATGCGATTACTCGTATTATAATTTTTTTTTGGGAGTGCAACGTATACGTAACAGACAAATACAGGTTTCCATAGGATAGAAGTTTTCCTGTAATTTTATTTTTATTTAAAAAACATCAGCAACATTTACGTTACTACATTTTTGTTATGAAACATCAAATTGTATGATAAGGACACAGAGTAGTGGACATCAAAAATGTGTAGTTAGGTTGCGAAAAAAAAAACTTACCTTTCGTCTCATCTTATAATAAAATCATTAAAACATGCTTTAAACTTAATTTCAAAACTTTTTCCATGAAAACATTTTCATGTTGATACTTAATCCAAAGTAATGTATTAAGTATCAACCTTATATGACATAGTTAGCCAAGTTTTCAAATAAAAAATATTTTTAGAAATTGCTTTTCCTTATTTGAACGAAATAGTTGCTATTCGTTCATATAACGAAAATATGAACGAAATAGTTGCTTCAATAAAAAACGGCAATTCATGTAGGTATCTGTAGTTGTGTCAAAGTACAAACTCGGTCTATAATAAAAATTAAATTAAAAATTTAAAAAACCCCCCCCGCAAAAAAGTAAAGCGGACATTTAAAAAGTAAAAAATAATAAGTACCTTTCGTTGAGCCATCAAATTCATTTCAGAAATACTTATATATATCTTAATTATCGAAATCGATGGATGGCACGATAGGGTTTGCTCATTAAAATGGCGCTATAATGTCGCGTCGGGGTACCGCTTTAGTGAATCAGACCCAATCAAATGAAGGGTCTGATTCACTAAAGCGGTACCCCGACGCGACATTATAGCGCCATTTTAATGAGCAAACCCTATCGTGCCATCCATCGATTTCGATAATTAAAATATATATAAGTATTTCTGAAATGAATTTGATGGCTCAACGAAAGGTATTATTTTTTACTTTTTAAATGTCCGCTTTACTTTTTTGCGGGGGGGTTTTTTTAAATTTTTAATTTAATTTTTATTTCAAAATTTTTAACTTATTTTCAAAATAACTGGCCGCAGCATCAGCTCACCGTGTTGCCACCATTGCATTGCATGCAGAATCAAATACTGATCAAAACGAGTCCAAACACGACATATCTGCTATTATTTTTTCAAGGATGTGCTAGTGTTCTGGATATCCTGGCCGCAGCATCAGCTCACCGTGTTGCCACCATTGCATTGTATGCAGAATCAAATACTGAACAAAACGAGTCCAAACACGACATATCTGCTATTATTTTTTTAAGAGTGTGCTAGTGTTCTGGATATCCTGGCTGCAGCATCAGACCAAGAGTTCCATAATCCTGCATAGTTATTAAGCATACATGAGTGTTTCAAGTTTTAGGTCACATGTATGTTTGAAAGTAAAGTAAATACACATTAAGAGTCTAAGAACCCTACCTAAACCTAGGATTACGTGGAAATTTTCGCTGGACATTCATCGTAGCCGACGTAAAAATGTCAATCATAGGGGCCGATTTCCTTAAACATTTCAAGCTGTTAATAGATCCACATAATAAAAAAACTCATTGACCGTGTCACAGATCTATCAGTAAGTACGGTAACTGTGAAAACGGACCAACAGGCAGTACACACCGTCACCAAAAGCCATGCGTACTACGACTTACTTAAAAGGTATCCAGACGCGTTACGACCCATGTCATTCAAGGAACCTTCGAAACACGAGGTGGTACACCATATCGAAACCACAGGCCCACCATTATTCTCCAAGGCGAGACCGCTACCACCAGATAAGTATAAAGCCGCAAAAGAGGAGTTCGCCAAAATGATGGAGATGGGTATCTGCCAACCCTCTACGAGCCCTTGGGCCAGTCCGCTTCACGTAGTAAAGAAAAGGGACGGCACGATGCGCGTGTGTGGCGATTACCGCCGATTAAATTCGGTAACACTACCGGATCGCTACCGTATACCGCGTGTCATGGATATTACGTACAAACTACACGGAATGACAGTATTCTCGAAACTCGACCTTAAGAGCGCCTACTATTGGATACCTATGGCAAGTCCAGAGAAAACAGCAATAATTACGCAGTTTGGCCTTTTCGAATTTAAATGCATGCCATCGGACTACGAAATTCAAGTCAGACTTTTCAACGATTTATGCACGAAGTCTTACGAGAAGGTGCGTTTCCATTTGTAGACGACATACTTTGCTTATCTAAGAACGAGTAGGAACACCGGAAAGTACTTGAACAAGTTTTATCACGATTACACGAATACGGGTTGGCGATAAACGTAAATAAGTGCGAATTTCGGCCAACACGAAATCAACTTTCTTAGTTATAAAGTGACAAGCGAGGGAATAGCGTATAACTATTCTATTATTATTTTATCTTTAACATAAAACTTGAGAACCTGTGTATCAAACAATTTTGTAAAAAAACCACTATTTATTTATTTCGATATTAGTATTCACTAATAAACTGGAGGCTTACCATGATCGCTTAGCGCGATCCAGTTTAGGACCTAAACAAGTCTGCATCGCTTATTCGTACCATGATGGCTTATAAAAGCGATTCAATTTTGGCGCTGTTGCGATTCAAAGGAAGACCAGCGACAATTTATGTAGACATCATGGACTTAGTACTTTCTAAGACATTTAAAATGGACCATAGACAACCGAACAGTTCAAAAGCAGCGCCAACATGGTACCATTTTAAAAAACATTCCAATTGCGAAGTAGTTCAAAGTTGGATCCTAAACAGAAATGCTTTTAAACGATCGTGGTAGGTACCCTGGTCTCAAAATTAAAGCTTACTTAGTTTATAACCTATAACAGTGCTAGAACAAACAGGTAACATCTAAAGAAAAAAAAAACAAGTAAGACAGCCGCTAGTCAGGTTACCACACGCGTATAGCGATAGGCACAATGTAAATACTAGGACCAAGCATAAACTGGATGTACTAGACAGTCGTCTCCACAAGGTCACGAACTCTTTTATGGGTCAATGTATACGGTTCTATAATAAGATTCCCATGTGTATTCAAAATTTACCTTTGGATAAATTTAAGACAGTGATTAAACAAAAACTTTGCAAAAAGGGCTATTACAAAATTTCTGATTATATGAACTGCTCAGCTCTAGAGTTATTTCAGATTTAGTTAAAATTAGTAAATGAGAAAATTCGTAATGCGATTTAAAAGAGCAACCTCAGAGTTTCTTGCCTGTTCTTCTCTGAGGAAGACTGCACCTTTGCGAATAGGCGTTGAGTCAGTAGGATCAAAAGAACGAATGCGTATGTATGTATTTAAATCATTTAATGTATGTTTGTATGTATTTCATTGTAATCTTGACTTGTTTTAAGTGACATCCTGAATGTCCTATAAAATAAAGATTTTTCTATTCTATTCTATTCGTGCACTCTGTGTTGTTGTGACTTTGCAATTTAAAAAAAAATGGGGCAACCTGATGCGCTGGCCACTGTACAGTGTACATAAACCGAGCTCAGTAGTAATTGAAAGTGTAAATTACTTAAAATAACTTTAACTTTACAAAGACATTCACAATTCTGTTACCCACATAAAACAAAATAAGACCTCCTGTAAAGGTGTTTTCATCTATTGTCAACAGGCAGTTTCAGTAAGAAATAAGTTTAAGTAGGTAACTTTTATGTCATAACAAAGTATAACTTCAGGAATGAAAGGTAGAATAATGTTCACAACAAGAATCCCTAAAATACAAATATAATCATCGACCAACTTGATATTGAGCACTCGACCAATATCAAGGATAATCACCACGCAGCCAGTTGACCCTAAAGTTCGGGCGCCATTGTAATGTTTAATATTTAGCTAGGGGGTTGTAAGAATAAAATGCTCGAATGTAATTTGTCAAAAGGTATGTTAAGATAAAATTAAGTTACACTCGGAGACATTAAAACTTAGTGTTTCAAATTAAATTGCACATTAGTGTACAAATCCAAGAGTGTGGTGGGTTACTGGCGCGCTTGGTCGATTATTATATGTCAAGAATAGTATCAGGTAAGAGACAGAACAGTATTGGAGTACTTCCCTACAAGGTCACGCAAGGCCAGTAGGCTAGTCGGTGGCAGCGGCGATGCTGCCGGGGTGACCAGTCGCCGATTAGGGGCCGTTCATTTATTACGTAAGAAGATTTAGGGAGGGAGGGGGTCGACCATGTCTTATTTTTTCTTACAAGGGGGTGGGAGGGAGTCTCGATAGTTCTTACGTAAGATCACAAAAATGCGCAAAGTTAAAATTATAGGTACCTACTTTGAAAAAGCGCTCGCTAAGTGATTGAAACCAAATTTTATTCCTACCAAAAATTTTATATTATTAGTACGTGCTTTGTAAGTACAAAATAAACATTTCTAAAAATTGTTACTTTGAAAAATAAATATTAAAAGAAACCAAACGTGTATTTATTTTTTCCTTTAGATTCTTACGTAATAAATTTTTAAAAAGGGGAGGGGGTCGGCCTATTCTTATTTTTTCTTATAATAGGGGGTGAGGGGGTCAAAAACTAGCAAAAATAGTCTTACGTAATAAATGAATGGCCCCTTAGGCTATCTCAGAAGAAGAAATTGGCGATTTTAGGCTACATGAGTAGATTCTTTTGATGTTTTTATAATTCTAATATCTGTCTTTGATTATGTATTAAAACATGTCACGGTTGCTCAAGATACAATTAGAAAATGTAAGAAGTCCCGTATATCTTAAATGGTAGATAATTAGATTCAGTTTATTATCAGAATAACTTGATTTTATTACAATTTTAAAAATTGTATTTAACTTGTTTGTGTTTAATTAACTGTGTTTCTTCGGATCAAATCTTGCAACTGAAAAAAGTTATCCTCAACTGAATGAGCTGAAATTTGACATACATCAAATGACAATGAAATAATATGGAGTCATTGAATTGATCTGATGATGGAGCCGGAAGGTGAGCAAAGGAACTAGTTATAAAACAACACAACTCCATTGAGTTTGGGCTCGTTAAATTGTTTTAACGAGCACTTTTGTCGTAGACGATATCCAGGGTCGGGCCATGGAGCAGGAAGGTGGTCCAAGGAACTCCGTAATAAAAAAGCAGAACTCCCATGTAATAAAAAAGCACAACTTTTGTCGTAGACGATATCCAGGGTCGGGCCATGGAGCAGGAAGGTGGTCCAAGGAACTCTGTAATAAAAAGCACAACTCCCATATAGTTTGGGCTCGTTTGATTTGTCCTTGATAAGCACTTTCATCGTAGGGTCTGATCATTGAGTTGGAAGGTGGTCGACGGGGCTCTGTAATAAAACGATACATACATTTTGTGTGCATGGGTGATTTTAATTCTCACCACCAACTGTGGGGATATGATTCAAACAGCTACTATGGGGTGCAACTTTTGGATTTAATAGTCTAATAAACTATGCATATTGAATACTGGTGCACCAACTCGCATTTCTGGACCTGGTGAAGGCCCTAGTGCCCCTGACTTGTGTATTTGTACACCTGATCTAGCATCCTTTTTGACTTGGATGCCTCATGACTCTACACATGGAAGCGATCATTTCCCACTTATAATAACTTTTAATAAGTTTAGGCAGCCACGATTAAAATACAAGCTGGGTAATGCTGATTGGAGTTTGTATAAGAGCAGAGTAGAAATAGCTCAATGAGTAGAGCAAAAGTTGCGAGACTTGCCAGAAATCTCTCATACAAATGTATCATCCTGTTCAGAATCATTTGCCAAACTGTTAATTGAGGCGGCTGATGTCTCATTTCCTTTTAAGAAGAGTGGCACTGGATTGATTGATAAGGAGGAGTCCTTGGTGGGATGAAGAGTGTACTATTGCCACTAGAGAGAGAAAAAATGCAGAGAAAGCATACTGTACACTAATGTCACAAGAAAATTTTAATAATTATTTACAGATATCACAAAACACTAAAGAACTTTTAAAGAAAAAGAAATTTGAAGGATGGCAAAGATTTTGCTTATCATTATCCCCTAATGTTAGTCCTTCACTTGTATGGCATAATGTAAGAATGTTTAGGTCCAGGGTTGGAATCAGACCGTCAGAATATACTTGGAAATCAAAATTATACTACTTGACAAAAAATAATACTACATTTCGATTTTCAACGACTTTAAAGTAAATTTTGTTTAATTGCAACAATTAAAATAATAAAATATATAATTACAAAAATATCTTCTATTTAAATTTCTAGCCTATTTTATTGAGTTAAAGTAAGATAGAAACGGCGATATAAACAAAAACTGTTTGTGTTACCTTATTTTAGCATATTATTCAAGAAAATTGTAAGAGCATACACAAGAAAATGCATATAAGTAATCGTCATCCCACTCACACTCATAGATAAAATACATAACATCTCCTATTCTGTCAAAAAGACAGGAAATAGTAAAAAAATACATTAAAAACTACCCTTCCACTGGTCGATAAAAATTCTGGTATTTTCGCGTAGTATACTGGCATTACAATACTACATACTACACTTAATGAAATTCTGGTACAAATAGTATAATTATACTACGATTTCCAACCCAGTTTAGGTCTGCATTCAATGACACGACACAAAGTAAGATTTCTCCTCTTTTAGCAGAAGAAATTATGGATCGGCTGGCCCTATAGATGCAACAGTGATTGGCGGTGGTGGAACGGAAACAAGAGAAATGTAGATTCAGGGTTTATTGTCCTTTTAAACATTACAGTTTGTCTTTATACACTGGAATTGCGCACGTATTGTTTAAGAGATGGAACAAAGGAAAAGATCCTACTCGGCAGACAGCCATTAGAACAGAGAGAGAGAGAGACAGAAAAAATTGCCCGTTTTTATACAGTAGATGTCATGTTAAGGGTTGCCATATTAACACCCCTCCTCAAACCGTGACATACATCTAATAAACAAAAATAGAGCAACATGTATATAGTTATTACAAAACCTAACACAGGAATACACAGATTCACTTCTTACTCTATTTTTCTTAAACATAGATCTTTAAGAAATCCCATAAGCTTAGGGCTACTCAGAGGCTTAGTCAAAACATCTGCTACCATTCTTTCCGTAGGCAAATATTTAGTTACAATATCACCATTTTTTATTACATCTTTAACAAAATGGTACCTTAGGTCTATATGCTTCGTTTTACGATGACAATACTCACGCAAATCTAACAACTTAAGAGCACTCTGATTGTCATTATACAATGTACATTTTACATTTTTATCAAAAATTTCGCTCAAGAAATTCTTAATAAAACATAATTCTCTACAAGAATCACCTATAGCAAGGTATTCGGCTTCACAACTCGAAAGTGCTACACATTTTTGTTTACGTGACTCCCAGTTCACAATGGAGTTACCTATCTTTACAACAAAGCCACTATAGGACCTGCGGTCTGAGGTATCATTGGCCTAATCGGCGTCCGCGTATACAGAAATATCTAAATTTCCACTCTTTACGAACACGAGATTATAATCTATAGTACCACTCAAATAACGCAAAATGCGCTTAGCAGCTAGCCAATGATCCCTCGTGAAACAAGTGCTAAATTGACTCAACTGAGACAAAGGAAATGATAAGTCAGGTCTAGTACACACAGACAAGTACATAAGGCTACCTATAAGCTCTCTATACAGTGTGTCCCTGGATAAAGTGCAATCCCGAAAGGGGATGAAACTAGACCATGAATCATTGACTAGAAAAATATTAAAAAAAATTATAAAAAATTATTGTAGGATTTATTGGTATTTTAAGATTTTCATTAAGGACTCTATGTACAAAAGTATTGATTTCTTCCAAAATAATGGGTCTATTTCTTTGAAATAAAAAAACAGTATGCCTAATACCTGGCGATGACCATGAAATAATAAATAGTCCGCAAAAAAGTAACTATCTTGGGTAAAAAAATGTATTTTTATGAAAAAAATGATTTTTTTAGACGTTGAAAAATGAAAAAAATGATTTCAAAATGATTTTTTTATAATTTTTTTTATATTTTTCTAGTCAATGATTCATGGTCTAGTTTCATCCCCTTTCGGGATTGCACTTTATCCAGGGACACACTGTATGGAAAACTTCGTCTGATAAACACTCGCTGCTATTGTTTGGTTTTTCTAATTTACAGTTAGGCACCATAGGACTCGACACACTCGTACAATTCAACATACCAAAACGAGAGAGTAATTTTCTAATATAATCAGACTGACTCAAAGCTATAATACCTCGCTTACGATCTCTAGTAACCTTAATTCCCAGACAATTCTGCAAAGGACCCTATTCCTTAGAATTAAATTCTGACTTCAGCAAGTTACATAATGATTGCTTTTCCTCTGTACAATTCCAAAAGATATAAAAGTCGTCAACATACAACGCCACTACAGTAAAGCTTTTGTCACATTTCTTAGTATAAATGCAAGGCTCAAAATTACTTTGTTTATAACCATTACTACAAAGAAAGTTATGTACTTTAGTATTCCAAACTCTACTAGCCTGCTTTAGTCCATACAAACTCTTATTTAATAAGCATACTTTACTGTTATCAACATTAAAGCCGTGTGGCTGTTCCATATAAATCTGTTCAGTGAGATCCCCATGCCGTTGAACAAAGAATGCCGTAAGAATGCCGTTGTAACATCCACATGTTCTATATTTAAGTCTAATTCACAAGCTAATGTAGGTAAATAATAAACGCAAAGTAGAATGGCGCACGACAGGTGAGAAGGTCTCATCGTAACCTATACCATGTTTCTGAGAAAACCCACGCGCGACCAACCTCGCTTTATACTTGACAGGACCTGTAAAATTATTTTTGATTTTATACACCCATTTACATTTTATAACATTTTTGTCAAGGGGCCTGTCTACCAAAGTCCAAGTATTATTTTTTATTAAAGAATCATATTCAGATTGCATGGCAACTTGCCATTCATCTTTCTGAGGGCATGTCATAGCATCCTGATAGCTCAACGGTTCTACAAAGGCAGATTGACGTACGAGTAAAAAAGAATCAGATAAATCATAATCATCATACCTCGCCGGCTTCTTTGAACGTGTGCTACGTACAGATCTGCTTGCTATCAGCTCAGGTGACCTCGACACATCGACGAGCGGCGCCTGCGACTCCTCATTAGACAGCAACTCTACAGCCGAGGGAGATCCACTCACAGATCCAGCATCTGGAGACATAAAAATTTCATCATTAGAATCACCATCTTCACAACATTGAAATTCATCAGAAATATTATTCAAATCCATTAAATTACTATCTGAAATATTATTCATAGTATTGGTCTCATTATATAAAATATTATTTAATTCATTATTATTTCTCAAATTATTCCTACAACTAATATCACAGTTAGATTTTATTTTATTCAAGTCATTACTTAAAATCATGGAGGGAACACAATATACATTTTTACTCAAAGTAACACTAGACTTTTTAGTGTTAATGAATTCATTTTCAAAAAACACAACATTCCTTGAAATTATTATTTTACTAGGATGAGAAGGGTTAATAAGCCTATAACCTTTTGATTGCTCACTGTAACCAACCAGAATACGAGACATTGTTCTAGAGTCTAGTTTATCACGCTTACTGGCATCAATCAAAGTCAATGCTTTGCAGCCAAAGACACGCAAATGACTGAGGTCAATTTTCTGACCACTCCAAACCTCTTCAGGAGTCCTGCCGGGCACAGCTGTAGTAGGGGACCTATTCTTTAAATATATAGCAGTAGACACTGTTTCTCCCCAATACTCCTTGCCAAGGCCTGCTTCCTGAAGCATGCACCGTGTCTTCTCAAAAAGCGTTCGGTTGAGCCTCTCCGAAACCGTTCTGCTGCGGGCTATATGGTACAGTCTTTTCATGTAAAATACCCTCCTGTTCTAATATTAATCAAAATTTTTATTACAGTATTCCCCACCGTTATCTGTTCTAAGTCTCCTGATCACAAAACCGGTTTGCTTTTCTACTGTAGCCTTAAACAGTTTAAACTTCGACAAAACTTCAGATTTATTCTTTAGTAAATAACCGAATGATTTTCTACTGAAGTCATCGGTGAAGGTGAGTAAATATCTAGCTCCCCCAAGAGTGCTGACAGGCATTGGCTTTGGCCCACATATATCCGAATGTACAAGCTCTAAAATCTGCGTGGCACGCTTAGCTTCCCCCTTGGGAAATTTTGACATGGCTAATTTGCACATGATGCACATGCACTGCAAGGTACATCTGTATGAAACTCAACACCAGACACTAGATTCTTAAGAGCACACATACCTCGATAACTCAAGTGTCCAAGCCTCTTGTGCCACACGTCCGTTGACACACTTAAAGCAGCCTCTTCAGTAACACATCCTGGAGCGATGTCTGCAGTTGCTGGAGAACCCTCACGCTACACCACACAGTCAGCACGCTTCAACTGCAACTTACAATTTGATCTACCACCTATGTTTTTCCCAGAAACAATATTCTCAAAGTCAAGTTTAAAAATATTCCTATACCTATTGGCAAACATAATAAGATTGTCATCACGAAGAATACGGCATCTATTTTTATCAAATTGGACAGATAAGGCCTTCTCACACAATTTACTAACAGACAATAAATTACTAACAGACAATTGAGAGTCCTGGTATACACATAACATCTGTCAATGTTACACAGCCATTCTTCAATTGGAATCTGACATCACCTATGCCAATACAGGTCAAATGATCATTATTTGCTACAGTAACATACTTTTCACAAACCTTAAAATTATCCATAATGCCAACATTGTTGCACATGTGTACGGTAGCCCCTGAGTCAATTAACTAGTCACTTTATGTAAAATTGCCTGCACTTAATGCTAAAAGTACAATGTTATTGTTATCACTTTTATAATTATTTTTCTTGTTCTTTTTATAATTATAACACTTATTCTTGATATGTCCTTCCTTTTAGCAATAATGGCACAGCACCTTCTTCTTCACAGCCAGAGCAGTGTCCACATTCACAGAAGACGACCTTCTCAAATCTTCCTGAATCAACCTGGTCCTTACTAGCTCGCTCGACAAACCATTTGTCATGGTAGGTGTCTCCAAACTGGCAACAATAATGTCGAACTCCTGGGGTAGTCCGCTCAGCAACAACTCTGCCACTTCCTCGTCCTCAATTTCTCTTCCAACCTCATGCAACTGCTCAACAAGTGACATGACGGCCTCAATGTAAGAGCTCATATTAGAAAACTCGTTATACACCCCTATAAAATTGGCTAGCCCAAATTGAAAAAATCAACTAAAATTTTTTTGTGAATTAGGGGCTTTTTAGGTGCTATTTAGGTGCGCAAATCAAAAATTAGGTGCACTTATATTTTTTTTGAAATTCAAAAAATAAAAAAGGTCTGCTAGGTTTTTATAAATTGGCAGTCCCTATTCAATTAAAGATGATATTGTTTCTTTTCTTTTACATTAGATTTAAGTGCTTATTAAGTGCAAGATATTTCCGTCAACAAAAATTTAAAATTCAACTTTTAACCTTCAAAAATTCCTTGAATGACTTTTGTTTCGATGAGCTTTTTAAAAGTAGTGGATCTTGATAAGACTGCTCCATGTCCCAAGGTGAAATCTCGTTCAAAATTGATTTAATTTTTACTTTCCCAAATGTCCCTAAACTTAAGGTTTGGTCTGCTAAGTTTTGATATCTCGGCGAGCACTTTCTTATCTAATCTTCTTAGCAGAAATTGTCTTAAACAGGATTTAAGTGCCATTAAGTGCAAGCGATTTCTAATAATAAATCTATATTTAACTTCAAACTTTCAAAAATTTCTTCAAGATTTTTGTTCTAAACAGCATTTTATGAATAGTGAATCTTGATAAGACTGCTCTATGTTCCGAGGTCAAATCTTATTCAAAATTGATTTAATTTCTATTTACTTCCTAAACTTAAGGTTTGCAAAAATATTTTTTTTAATTCAACTACTAACCAGCTCGAATAGTCAACAATCTTCTAAATTTCTTAGCCCTGATGTTTGAAAATCTGCATTAAGGAGGTTCGATACCATTTATCTGTCTAGGAGATCTTGATTCTTTTCTATTGTATTTTCGCAGGATCGCAACTCCACATACCAAAATTTCATTAATAAACTATTCAATAACTTTACCTGCTTTTAGAAATTAAAAAAATCTACTTGTATTACAATCATATTTAATCGCAAAAAAATTTTTTAACTTCCCGCTAAGAAAATCAAAGATTTTCAAAAATTAGGAAGTTATTGCCCCGTTTGGTTTTACCCCGTTTTTCAAAAATTGAGTTTCCATCAGATGTCAATGTTCTGAGGTGCTAGGAAGCCCACTGCGATTGCCATCGTGCAATGCTGTGCGATCGTTCTTCTATCCTGAGTTCCTCAGGGCTCAGTGTGGTTGACTCCTTCCGTTGGTATAGAGTTCGTCTTTCCTTGGCTAGAATTCTGAGAGGTAGAGTTCCGGAAATAACACACACTGCTTCCTCACATATAGTGCGGAAGGCGCTGGCTACTCTTAAAGTGCTGAGACGATATACTGGTCCAGCCTTTCTCCATGATTCCTGTATCTCTAACGCGTCTGCCCAGATGGATATTCCGTACGTGAGCACTGATGTGACAACTGATGATAGCAGTTTTCTTCTGCTTTGCTTTTGGCCTCCGACGTTAGGCATCACACGGAGAGAAAAATATTGTCAGAATAAAGATACGTCTTGCTATTTTAGCTAAACGCAGTATAGTGATATGTCTTAGCGATACGCTGTATAGCCAATTTAGCTATACTGAGTTTATTCACTGTCGATTTTCAGTTGTCGATGACGATCAACCGTATAGCTGATTTGGCTATACAGATCCTCACGTTGACAAAACAGTTGCTTATATTAATAAAACTGCGTATGCTTAGAAGAGCTGTTCATCGTATGTTTGAAACAAATGAACGTTTTGTTATAGTGAGAAACCGAATCGTTATTCTCACAATACGTTGTTTAAGAATACTTTAGATATAGTCATTTTGACAAAATTTTTCTCTCCATGCAGTCGTGCCAGACTAGCTCTCACTACTGACGCTTTGGCAGTCACGTGGTCCACTTGTTGTTTAAAGTTGAGTCAAGCATCAAGCATCACTCCCAGATATCGGATAAATGGTTGCGATGTGATTTCTTGCTCACCGACTTTCAGCTTGATCGTTTCTACCGTCTTTCTGCTGGTGATAAGCACTGCCTCAGTTTTATGTTTGGCTAATTACAAGTTCACTGTATTCATCCATAGGTTAACCCGCCTGAATGTGATATCGAAGGCCAGATTTTTGAAAAACGGGGTAAAACCAGTAACTTACCAATTTTCAAAAATCTTTGACTTTCTCCAAACTCCAACAGTGAAAGTATGGAGCAAGTTTGAACTTATGTAGATGACAAAATCTTATTCTAGGGCATTGGCAACTCATCGCAGTGGTTCGCGACTTTGATTCATACTGAGATGGTCGTGGGTTCAACCCCACGAGAAGTCAACATTTTTTTATAGTTGTGATTCTTATAAATTAATTTCCAGATCTTTGGATGCCCACAAAATGATATTTCTTTAAAATTAAAATTTTACTTCCACCCGATAAAAATCTTGAACCAAGACTACGAATGTTTATGAGACAAGAAAATTTACTTGATCGGAAATCGAATTTTTTTTTAAAAATCTTGTCTCACTTGTTATTGCGACCTTTATCGTCGTGTTATACATCTGTTAAGCAGATGCAGAAACAAATAAGCCTCTGCTTTGCTTCTACTACATGTATCATTATTCACGAGATCCATATTTTTTTAATAAATAGTAATAGTCCAGTATCCTGTAATAAACTTAAAGATAAGATTTAGCTGATTTCTACCGAGATGCGAAAGGTTGGGGGTATAAAAATCTTCGATACAAGAAGTTTTATGTAACTAACTGATCCCTAAACGAAAATATTCGTAAATTGAGAACAATGGAATCAGAATTGAAAGTAATTCATTTTACCATAAATCCATATATTTTCAATCCTGTTTCCATTGTTCTCAATAAATATTTTTAATCGGGGATAGTAAAAAGATGAAAGCAGGATTCTCTATGTCGATAATCGCTTGCACTTAATGAGCACTTAAATCCTGTTTAAGACAATTTCTGCTAAGAATATTAGATAAGAAAGTGCTCGCCGAGATATCAAAACTTAGCAGACCAAACCTTAAGTTTAGGGACATTTGGGAAAGTAAAAATTAAATCAATTTTGAACGAGATTTCACCTTGGGACATGGAGCAGTCTTATCAAGATCCACTACTTTTAAAAAGCTCATCGAAACAAAAGTCATTCAAGGAATTTTTGAAGGTTAAAAGTTGAATTTTAAATTTTTGTTGACGGAAATATCTTGCACTTAATAAGCACTTAAATCTAATGTAAAAGAAAGAACAATATCATCTTTAATTGAATAGGGACTGCCAATTTATAAAAACCTAGCAGACCTTTTTTATTTTTTGAATTTCAAAAAAAATATAAGTGCACCTAATTTTTGATTTGCGCACCTAAATAGCACCTAAAAAGCCCCTAATTCACAAAAAATTTTTAGTTGATTTTTTCAATTTGGGCTAGCCAATTTTATAGGGGTTCGTTATACTGCATCTTATGAAGTCGGCGAAGCAAAACAACGCGGCGATAAAAACCACGATCTTCGAAGACGTTGCACAAAGCATCCCATGCTTCCTTGGCATTCGCGGCATTGCGTATCTATTGCAAGCAAGCAGGTCGCACAGACAGACAAATTCTGGCAAGCGCTTTGGCATCCTTAGCAGCTTCCTCCGGCACAGTATTCAGAACACACGGCCACAGTCCTCCAGTACAAGCGCGTGCTTTATATAAAACTTCCAGGTATGAAAAATTTGCAGCTCCTTCCAACTTCTCAAAGCTGTAAGCTCGAAGCCCTTCTTCAGCAGACATTGTGCGTGACGGGGTGAGCGAGATGATGATGACGCAACACGACGTGCACGCCGACGAGCCACGTGCTGGCTACGTGTACTCACGACAATAGCAGGGTCAAGGCGCACCAACTTCCATATGTCCAGGTCCACAACTCGATCACTAAACCGTCCCAATCACCAGCGAAACCACCAGCACATTTTCTAAACAGTTCATGAACAAATGCGCAAGATTATGCCAACTGGGTACGTAACCTGATTGGCGGTGGTGGAACGGAAACAAGAGAAATGTAGATTCAGGGTTTATTGTCCTTTTACACATTACAGTTTGTCTTTATACACTGGAATTGCGCACGTATTATTTAAGAGATGGAACAAAGGAAAAGATCCTACTCGGCAGACGGCCATTAGAACAGAGTGAGAGAGACAGAAAAAGTTGCCCGTTTTTATACAGTATGCCCCATCCAGACTCTCCACGAGGCTACACGAAGGGACGCGAGTACGAGAGTGAAGATGGTGCGCTCATGTCGCCTCGTCTTTCCTCGCCTCGCCTCGCTGTTGCTCCATTTTTTTATGTCGGTTTTGTGGACGCGAGTCAAAGAACGCGAGGGAGTGCAGTGAGGCGAGGGAATCAACCACACCCTCGCCCTCGCTAAATTTGTTTTTAACTGTTGCAGAGTAAGGACGAGGCCAGTAGTGGGATAAAAGTAGCCTATGTATTATTCTGATGTCTAAACTATATTACTGCAAAGTTTCATCAAAATCGGTCCAGTATATTATAATATTGGTAGGCACATAAAGTAGCTAACGAAGTCACTTGAATCACGTCCATCTTGTAGTAGACGTAGTAGAGGACAACTGAATAAATCGAGAGTGTGGATGGCTAGCACTCCTGCAGCCTCCACTCGCCAAGACTCGTGCGAGTGCCTCGTGGAGGCGCCTCGCAAGAGTCTGGAGCCACCATTAAGGGTAAGAATAGAATAGAATCTTGTATTATGGCCATAGACATAGAAAAAATAAGTTAATACTCCTGTTGCATGGACTTAGTACTTACATGGGCTGTTGTCAAATCAAAAACGAGACCATTTGATTTTCGCCATTTTGGCGCTGTAGGCGGCAGCGGCAGAAAACCGAACTCGACGTTGTGAGGCCAAAAGTCGATTAGTCGACAAACTATATGTATTTCCCAGCGGGGTAGGCAGTTAACTACAATCATGAAAAATAAAACAAATAAATGCGTTAGTTTCAAAAACAATAATATTTAAAGCTGTGTTACTTTATAAAAAGTTAAAGTATGTAATTTTTCAAAACTGGTAGTCTTTTTTTCAGTTTTGAAATATTATTCAGTAGTTCATAAAGCCTACTACCATCCCTTAGCGGGGATCGTGACATGTTTCTAGTAACCCTTATGTTTAACCTTTACCTTGAACATTTTTATTCAAATATTGTAGGAACACTACCAAATTTTAACAATTTCCTACTTCCTATAAAACATTTAGGGTCAAAATGTTTCGAACATATTTCGTGGCTTTTCTTTGATGTCCAATTCTTCGAAACATTCATATTTTGAAGCCATTTTTTTTTAAAACTTCGTCGGATGGAAATCTGTTGTAAGAAATTTGATTGGTTAGGTATTCTGTCTTACTGTTCTTATGAAGATTAGTAAACTCTTAAATATTTATCTAAAATCATTCAAGAGCGTGTCGAGCGACGCGCAATTTAATCAAACATTACTTGTTATCTTGAAAAGCTTAGGTACTAAGGTGTGATTACAGTTTTGTAGTATCAAGGGTCTCTTAGAAAATTGCGAGTAGACGGATATGGCGAAACTATAACTTTGTAGTCTACTACATAACCCTAAAAAAGTAATCATGGGTACTCAACAAAATAAAAACGGTTTTGTTTGCCATTGTACGTAACATTAAGTAATATTTTACACTAATATACATATAACATGTTTCTATCGACATTGTTTTTATCGACTGTCTTTGGAAGCACTAGCGAAATAAAGCAGGCGAATTAAGCGACATTGAAAATGCGAAAATTTTATCTTTTATAGTCATTTTAACATTACTATATATATATACTTAGAAAAAGAGGAATGTCTTCCCGACAATTTCTAATCATTTAAAATAGAATTAAGACGTTTTAAAACAACATTTTTTAATGAAACAGTTGGTAAAAAAACATACTTGTACATTGACCGATTATCTCCTTTTTTCTGTTTATATTTATAAACCAAGCATATTCTCATGGTCACAAAATTGAATATTAATAATAATAATAATAATAATACATTTATTTCAGGCAATTACAACCCATACATTATACAGACTACAAATTATACAATATTTAAAATACACAAATACTTATAAGTAAGTTGGTGATCACTGATCTTAAATGTCAAGTCAGAGACCCATTATCCGTGCGGTGCAGCTTTATCCAGTATCTAAAAAATACGTTATCTAAATTTTCGACAATGTTACACAATATCTCGTTTTGACTTTCTCTTAGCCGATCCCAAAAAGACGCCACACGACTCCTTAGGATAGCGAAGAAATCCGGCACCGCAGCGTCTGCAAACATACCCTTCGCACTGCAGAAGCGAGGCAGTCTCATTAGAATGCGGAAGGCGTCATTATATTGTACTCTGAGTACATTAAAAGTGCGTTTAGTATATTTCACCCAAAGTTGTCCAGTATAAAATGTCTGGCAATAAGCCTTAAATAATAAAATCTTGACGCCTTCCGAACACTTGGAGAAACGCCTCGCGAGCATGTTGCTGCGGACTGCCAGAGCTCTTCGCTCCCTTTCCATGTCGTCTTCGTCGTCAAGCCGTTCGTTCAGTACATGTCCTAAGTACTTAAATTTATTCACAACCCGAATTGGCGATTCATACAAAAATACTGGTAAGACTGTCTCCGGACCCCTCCCCTCCCGAAACACAAGCATCTCCGTTTTCCCTACGTTATATTTCAACCCGTGTCTCTTAGCATAAGATTCACAGATTGAAAGCAGCCTACGGAGTCCATGGATCGAGGGGCTGAGAAGCACCATATCATCTGCATAGCTCAAGCTGTTAACACACACATTACCAACATGGCAACCGATTCTGGTGCCTCTCAGCTCCTCGATGAGGTCGTTCACGTACAGGTTGAAGAGATCCGGAGAAGTCAAACCACCTTGGCGTACGCCACACTCTAATCTAAAATCATTAGAGAGTGCGTCGCCCCATCTTACATTATTTGTTTGGTTTCTATACCAGAACCCGAGCAGACCTACGATGCTGGCACTCACATTTGATTCATACAATTTCTTCCACAGTAATTTATAATTTACGAGATCAAAGGCACGGCTTAGATCAAGGAAGCACGCGAAAACTGAAGTGTTACGCTTGTTATAATAGCTTACAGTATGTTTGAGTGCCAGCACCGCAGAGTCCGTCGAAAGCCCAGCACGAAAACCAAACTGCGCGTCGTTTACTTTTATCGATTTCGCCAATTCGGGTTGCAAAATTCTTTCCAAAATTTTACCAATAATAGTACCTAAAGAAATAGGTCTATAATTACTGGGCTTGGACAAATCCCCAGTTTTATTTTTGACGACAGGAACGACAATCGTTTTCATGAGACTGGCGGGCAGGTAGCTGTATTCTAAACACATATTAAAAAAGTCAGAAAGAATTCTAAATATTTCATCACTAGCGCTAAGAACGTGCTCGACACTGAGTCCGTCGTGGCCCGGCGACTTGCCGCGCTTCATTTTACAGACCACGCGCAGCACTGTGTCCGGAGATACACGCAATATGTCCCCTGGCACCCGGCTCGCGGTCCCCTCGGACTCAGCCTCGGGCACGCTCTCCACGTCTAGTGGGTCGACTCTAAAGTGGTTAATAAAACTTTATACAAAAATTCACTTAATCTTTAAAATTTTAACAAAACTTTCAAATATTTCAAATTGTTTACAATTCACTGCGTCAAGTTCCGTTCAATTTGTCAAAATTCCTGCGAATTTGTCACTTTCAATGCATCCTAGAGACAAATACTGTAATTTATAGAGGACTGCCAGTCCATACACTTTGTCAGTGGGCAATCTGCGTGATCGCAATTCCGCCAACTTCACGTTGTAGAGAGAAAATGCACGATGGGGAAAGTCACAGATATGTTCCAAAAAAAAACATTAAACAGCTAAGAGGAGAGAACTTAAGTGAACTAAACAAATCACAAAAAAAACCAAAGAAAAATTAGTATCTAGCTACAATTTTATGTTATTGACAGATATAAAGTTAAGAAGGATATTCATTGAGCTATTACTACTACGGATATTAAACATATTATTATCAGGTAGAGATAACAGAAATGAGATATGAGAGACCGGGAGGGGAACATGAGAGGGAAGAGCGTCAAGAAGAGAAGAAGAAAAAAATATGATCCAAGATCCCTTCATCAATACCGCATTCACATAAAGAGGAGTCCCGAACCCTAATCTTCGTCAGATGAACCGGAGAACTGCAACTTAAGGTTATTCAAATCAAAATAACCTGTGCTTCCAAACTTTTATATGTAGGTAGGTATAACAGTTTGAAAACAAAATGCACGGAACACAAAATAAGCGGTTAGTATGCACACAGCCCGTGAGCCAATTATTATGAATGTCGTATATTTTAGTATTAAAATGTCTTGCTCGGCCTTTTGCGATAAATTTTTTCTTGAAAAGGTAAACTTGAAAAATTACGCAGTTTCGGCAAACAAACATCATCACCACACTTTTCACAACTTATTGTACTCATTTTGTTCTAAACAAATGTCTAATAATCACTATAAACTGATAAAACAATAATTTGCAAAAGTTTTCGTTCGTAGTTGCAAAAGAAAAAAAATCCAATAAGAAAAAAATGCCGCAAAATTAAAAATCTATCAGCCCTACTAAACTTACCAAATATTTACACTTCTCAATTTGGTAGCATCGCATTATAGGCAGAGCTTTTTTCGCCATACAATCAGTTCGTTAATTTTTCGCGGGGGTGGCGAAACAGCCAATCAGAAGCCAGCATTTTTCAACAAAAAAGGCATTTCAAACGAGTGCTTATAAGCTTCGCCATCTAGCGTCGGCGGCGAGCGGCACGGCTCTCTCTTCTTACTAGTTCTAATGTTGAACTAGTAACTAGTTTAGATGGCGCTGTTTTGAAAAAGTTTAAATTCGGTAAAAATACAATGTGCTTTTCTGCTTGTATGGAATGCACGCCACTGCTATTAAGCGAATGGACAGAGTACAGTTGGCTGCTTGCCATCCATGCGTGCATTAAATAAAACACGGCGACGGCTAAATGTCTTAACATAATATCTAGATAATTCCCGTTTGTGATTCCTGTTATCGTATAAATAATATCCGACAGTAACAGTGGATAAATGCGTACATCGGGATACAAAGTACGATATACCACTTGATAATAGTTTAGTTTCTACTCTGCAATATTAAAATGTCGATAAATATGGTTTGAATTACAAAAAAACGATTTTGTTAGGTCAACCCGCGATAAGGTCCTTTTTTTACTAAACTTTAGATGGATATAAAACTTTTTGTAATTGACGTTTCGAAAAGTTGTACACATCCACATGTGGTAAATACAATCCTCTTTTTAAAAATACAGTTAATAAAAAAACGATTTTTTTGAGTTATTTTACAAATTTATTAATATCTCAGAAACTAGTTACCGCCGCCATAAGGTCCCTTTTGATTTGGACGACCACAAATGTACTTTTGACAGTTTGAGCATTTTTACCACAGATATAAGATTAGCTTTTACTAGAAGCGACTCTGTAATTGCCGCTTTTTTGGATATAAAATCTGCCTATGATAACGTATTAATTTCAATTCTTAAACATAAACTCATTGTTTTAAAAGTCCCCACCCTATTAGTAAATTTTATCATTAATCTTTTGTCTGAACGATATATTAAGTATAGAACAGACTCCGATAATATAGTTGAGAGAACTGCATGGAAAGGCTTGCCACAGGGCTCTGTCCTTAGTCCTATTTTGTATAATATTTACACTATCGATTTAGAATCGTGTTTGAACCCTAACGCTTGTGTACTCCAATATGCTGATGATTTGCTTCTGTATGTACCTGGAAAATCAGAGGATAGAATAGCTGAGTCTTTATCTCAGGCGCTGACGTCACTGAAGTGTTGGTTAGACGCTAATGGTTTGGATTTATCTCCTTCTAAAAGAAATGTGGTATTATTTTCCAAAAAGCGGATCCCTCCACTAATCCAGGTGTCATACGGTGATACAGTTCTTCCAGTTGGGGAACAGGCAAATTCTTTTGGGCGTAATCTTAGACTCAAAACTTACAGGAGTAGATCATTGTGATTATATTGTGCTGAGATGTGAAAAAACATTGAACATTTTAAGATGCCTTTCTGGAGTTTGTGGGGGGCGCATCCTTTTACTATGAAGCTCCTTTATAATGCGTTGATTCGAAGTGTTTTGGACTACGGTACTTTCTTACTTGAACCAGGTAGTGTAGTAGCCTTTAAAAAGTTAGATGGCATTCAGTCAAAGGCTTTAAGAGTCATTACTGGTGCAATGAAATCTAGTCCAATAAACTGCTTACAGGCTGAGTGTTGTGACCCTCCTTTGGCATTGATTGAGTGAGGAGGCAGTATTTGTGTGACCGTTTCTTTTTCCGTAGCTTACAATTAAAGTCCCATCCAATGTATCAAAGGGTCACTCAGCTGGCAGAACAAGTTAATTCTACAAGTTACTGGGCACATAAAAAATCACCCTGTCTTGTTAATAGTCTTAATTTTTTTAAAAATATTGAAGCCACTACCCACCGTAGTTTAAAACTTCCTCTCTCTGAGGGCGACTACGGTGCACTCGTAACAACTCCTCAAATCAAAAACCGTATAGGTGTTGCGAAAACGGATTCTGACCCTAATGCGGAATTTAATTTTACTATACATAATGAATGGCCAAAATGGCATTATATTTACACCGATGCTTCCAAACATACTGACGACGGGTGTGTTGGTGTTGGGGTTTACCATTCACAATACACAATAGTTCAAAAAATTAAATTACCCCCACAGTCTACAGTATTTACTGGGGAGTGCTTTGGGATTTTAAAGGCAGTTGAATATATTTTATTAATGAAACTAACAAAAACAGTAATTTTTAGCGACTCTCTTAGCGCCTTGCAAGTAGTTGCAAGCTATATCAAGGTTTCCTTTCAAATCTCACAAGCAGTCCCCGGTAGTTTTTGCTATTAGAGTGGGACCCATTCATAAGAAAGTCTTCAAATAACGATTTTCGTGGGACTCACCTCCGCCATACGAAGTACTGGTATGTACTTATTTGGCATGTTTTCCTGAACACAAAAAGTGCGGTAGTCACTTTCTAAGGGTATGGAGGGGGTAGCTATGACGTATCAAAGATGGCGTCCGGTCCTATTTGATTTACGCTATATTTAGATAACTACTGAGCAGATTTACTTAAATAGGGTCTCAAATGAAAGATAATTTAATATACATTGTTTTATTCTAAAGATGCATTAGTGTAAAGCTAGTAACAAAATAAATAATTTCAAAAAACGACATTTTGTTAAATTAAACTTTTTTTACTGTGTGAAAAGAACAGAAACCATTATGGTTACGGTAATTTAGCTTATTATAAAAAATAGCTACACTTATCAGCATTCTAATGGATCTAAAAAAGTTTAAATCGAGCTGTAAACAACGGAACTGCAGTCGTCTAAGTGAGCGTGGGTAGCGCCGAACTGACTACGGTACTTAGATTTTGGTACGAATAATCTTGAAAATAACGTGATAAAACGAGTAGAATCACAGCAAAATGAAAAAGTATTATGAACAGGCATAATTTTTTTTAACAGGCATCATTTTTTTTGTAAAAAAATTTTCTTCATTATTTTTACGAACTATTTTCAAAAATTCTCGTAACAAAAATAACGCTTCGTTAAAACTCTTCATACTGTGCAAGTATGAATACTTGCGTTAAATTTCAAAACAAAGGACTCAATGGTACTGGTCTGTACTGATGGACATGAGAGTGTAAACGTACGCACTCGAGACAGAGGCAGGTCGGTGACGTGCGAGAGTGTACAGCCGCCGTTATATTTTTTACATCGGCAACACTGAGATTCATTCCGAGGAATCCCTGCACCGTGCTGCGCCGTGAACTTTGGCACTTGTCGCTTCATTCATTTGAAATCATTTGGTCAGGCCTATGACACTGTTAGCACTAATAGCTACGAAATGGCGCTGCTATCGCCTTTAATTCGCCATCTTGTGACGTCATGCTGTATGTCAAGATAACTTCAAACTGTCATGATGGCGTCTTGTCACTGAGCAAGTACAAGTACGGTATTATGTATGATTGCTCTCGTGGTTCGCACAGGCGTTTACTGAAGTGCATTGCTAAATAAATGCAGTACTTATTATCAGTTTTCGTCGCGGAAATGACTAAAATGCATTTATATTTATTTTATTTTATGATTGTCATAAGCATATTTTGCCATGTGTAACCCGTATTATTACCATTTAGCTTTGATTCCATATAAAATTTTGATATTTATTTTGTAGGTACGTAAAAAAATATTTTCGAGTGTCAAAACTATCAACAACATTTGGTAACAATTTTATATCTAAAATAAATACATTTGTTTTGCAAATTATATTAGTTTTTTTATGACTACTTTATAATAAATCTAAACAAACAAATGTGAATTACACCTTATTTATTCTATGCCTAAAACTAACGGACTGATTTTGATGGAATGTGCTGCTCTAGATTAATAAATAAGCTATTTTTTATTCAAAAAAAAACTAAACCTTATGTTCCAACAAATAGCGTAGTAAGTATTAGTAAATGAAAATATGAACAGTGCTTTATGCAATTCTTTCTATCGATAAATAGCTAATTCGCTCAGTCGAGCTTTCAGTGAACCGGCTTATCTGCAAATCGTGCCATCGGCAAAAAAAATATATTTAGAACGTCCTTTCGGCGAATTGAGCTGTCGGCACAACAAGGTATCGGCTGAAGATTTTTTCTTTCAGCCGATGGTCGGCGAACAGTGATTTTTATATACAATTATATCGTTCAAGAGTAATTCTATGAACCCTTGCGAGCTCGAGTTGAGTGCTCGTGTATTTTATGTTGAGTTTGAAGTTGAGATCCTTGTCACAAATCCTCCTCCGTCGACGATTTTTTCATCTAGGTTATTTTTGCAACCTGCTTTAACAAGGAAACGCTTAAGTGTTGTGTTGGTGGTTGCACTGCAACAGGTGAAACGCTACGGTTTTTTTGTTTCCCGAGAAACAGTTATCTAAGAAGTTTGTGGATATGTCTTTTCTCGCGCCAACAAATTCTGTACTCCTTGAACTCTCTAAAGAGCAATTGTTGAAACAACGCGTTTGTCAAAAACATTTTGACTAAACCCAATTCGATGAAGAAGGCAAGAGAATTCGCTTTTCTTACACATGTCTCTTCACTGAAAACGGAATTGCTCTGGGTGAACCACTGAGTAAAGTAGGTAAGTCCATAAAATCTGTTACGTATTATTCTTAATTGGACACACTATATCTATTATTTTAATTTTCAAATTCAAAACTTTCCATCACGTGGGTCAGCTACAAAGAGCAGAAAGAGTAATGTGTAACCGTGTAATGACACTACTGGGGTCACCAAAAAAGATAACAATTCAATAATTATAGTAGTCTTTCAAGTTGCCTGACAGCTCCCGCCAAAAAGGTCAGACGTTGATAGTCATTGAAAATTTTTATTTATTCTTTTACTTTTCCATTGATTATCATTATAAACAAATACTACATACTCAAAGATTATCATTGAACCATTTTGAAAACATGAGAGTGTTAAAGGTGTCACCTGGGCGTCACTCAAAAAAGTTCTTATCCACAATTTTTTCACAAAATGGCTGATTGCCATTTATATAAAGTGAAGTGTTCTGCGCTACATGATATTGACGGAATTGTGGCAACACATATGGGTCTATATTTGAGAATCTATCTATTCACTTTTATTTACTAGTTCTGGAAATTGGTTAAGCCTTTAGCGAAGTACCTATTCAGTTGTATAACAACTCAACTATAAGTACCATAACCTTGCCTCTCGTGAACTGACTAGATGTCTTACCACTGTAATACAGATTTATTCCTAGTGCAGGGTGAGTCGGCTGACAGTCTGTCCCATGAAGAAACCCAATAGTCATATTTATTACACACTGTACTTTAAAACTGTACCTACTGCTTTTAAGTATTTAAGTAATGTTAGTTATTACTACCCAGCAGCAGCATGTCAAAGATTTATTTGTTTGTTCTCGGGTCATGGATGTTTGTATTTTTCTTTATGTGTGTTTCAAGGGACCCACGACACAAGGGAAAACCTTAGTGTGGGCCTTTGAGTGTGTAGCGTTTATTTATTTGTTTATTTATAATTATTTTCGAGAGCAAAATGAGGGTGGTACCCCAGAAATGACTTTGGTGATTGGAAGAGCTGGTACGTATATTTATTATTTAATGAAACTATATATCTAAAGAATCAATCAGGGTCAAAAACATTTGATTCTTGTAATGTAACTTTAACCATAGCATGTTATATTACATAATCTAGTTATCTGAAAAGGAGATGCTTTGCATTTTTATTTAGATTGCATTTGAATTTTTATCTATGTCTTTTTAAAGTGCAATCATCCTCCAAGAACAGACAAAAAATTTAACTTAGAGGGCACCAACCTAGTAGCTGTTACGTAGCAACAACATAAAGGCAACAGCTACTCAAGAGTCTGTTTCAACTCATGTATGATTTATTAAAATGGGCCAAATATTCAAACAAAAAAAGCTTTATTAATGCTTTTAAACTGGCAAAATTTAGGGCTCCTCATGAAGCTAAAGAACTTTTTTTAAAGGAACCCATATCAAACATCAACTATTTTTTTAGTTTTAAAAGGCGATAGCAGCGCCATTTCGCAGTTATTGGTACTAACAGTGTCATAGGCCTGACCAAATGATTTCAAATGAATGAATTGACAAGTGCCAAATTCCTCGGGGCAGGGATTTCTCGGAATGAATCTCAGTGTTGCCGATGTAAAAAATATAACGGCGGCTGTACACTCTCGCACGTCAGCGACCTGAGAGTGTAAACGTACGCACTCCGTCCCGAGTGCGTACGTTTACACTCTCATGTCCATCAATACAGACCAGTACCATTGAGTCCTTTGTTTTGAAATATAACGCAAGTACGTGCAAGTATGAAAAGTTTTATTTCGGTATGATACGAAGCATTATTTTTGTTACGAGAATTTTTGAAAATAGTTCGTAAATAAATAAAGAAAAATTTTTTGACAAAAAAAATTTTGCCTGTTAAAAAAAATTATGCCTGTTCATAATACTTTTTCATTTTGCTGTGATTCTACCCGTTTTGTCACGTTATTTTCAAGATTATTCGTACCAAAATCTAAGTACCGTAGTCAGTTCGGCGCTACCCACGCTCACTTAGACGACTGCAGTTCCGTTGTTTATAGCTCGATTTAAACGTTTTTAGATCCATTAGAATGCTGATAAGTGTAGCTATTTTTTTATAATAAGCTAAATTACCGTAATCCTAACGGTTTCTGTTCTTTTCACACAGTAAAAAAAGTTTAATTTTATAAAATGTCGTTTTTCGAAAATATTTATTTTGTTACTAGGTTTACACTAATGCATCTTTAGAATAAAACAATGTATATTAAATTATCTTTCATTTGAGACCCTATTTAAGTAAATCTGCCCAGTAGTTATCTAAATATAGCGTAAATAAAATAGGCCCGGCCGCCATCTTTGTTACGTCATAGCTACCCCCTCCATACCCTTAGAAAGTGACTACCGCACTTTTTGTGTTCAGGAACATATGCCGAATAAGTACATACCAGTAGTTCGTATGGCGGAGGTAAGTCCCACGGAAACGAACTCATTCTCCTTGGGTCCCGCTCTATATCAGGGACTTTTTATATCAATGCTCTAATAGAGGATTTGGCGTTGTTATGGCTTGGGTTCCTGGTCATGCGGGCATTCGTGGCAATGAAAGGGCTGATCAACTGGCAAACGAAGCCATTCAGGTTGGGGATGTTTTCCCCTATCATATTTATACCAACGATTTAATAACGCAAGCAAAATTAAAATTGCAACAGACGTGGAATCAGCTGTGGGTTGATTCTGCGTCAAAGGGCATCCCTACTATCCCTATCCCTACTAATATTATAAATGCGAAAGTAACTCTGTCTGTCTGTCTGTCTGTCTGTTACCTTTTCACGCCTAAACCGCTGAACCGATTTTGATGAATTTTGGTATAGAGATAGATGGAACCTTGGGAAAGGACATAGGGTACTTTTTATCCCACAGTTGGGCACGAAATAACCTGTAGTCTACGCGGGCGGAGCCGCGGGCGGAAAGCTAGTATTTTATAAAAGCGTTCAGGAAAACATTCCCACTAAACCATGGTTTAGTAAACTTAAACTAAGCAAACGAGCTACATCAATCCTGTGCAGAATGCGTTTGGGTCATGTCTCCACCTCGGCTCATTTATTTAAATTGAACGTTGTCCCTGACCGCAGGTGTTCATGCGGAGAGTACGGGGACCTGAATCACATTTTCTTTACTTGCGCACTAAATGGCACATCAACTTTCCTTTCACATCTTCTGTCCCATGTCCTTTACCCAACTTCCATACAATGTTTATTATATAATATTGACCATAATATTTCCAACATATAGCCACTTTTATTGAATTTAATAATATAAAAATATAAACTTGTTCCTTTTTTATTTATGTAAATATATTTGTAAAATTCACCTACTTAATCCTTTCTTTTTCCATTTCAAATTCCTATCCGTTTTTTATGATATCTGTGTTTCCCTAACTTTTAATAACTTTGTCGTTGGCTAAATGCATTGCGAAGCCAAAAAGGAAAAGAAAAAAAAATTGAAGAATCAGTTTTACAAAATTTCACTTTAGGTCACCAATAGAAGACCCTACTTTATTGACTAATCACCTAATCATATACTGAGATTCACCTTCTGCCTATCCAATCGCGGCAGAGATTATTGGCGTCACGGTGAACGGTTCGCCAAAACCAGTGATATATACTCCTTGGGTTCGCCCGCCATTCTCTCGACGCCATCTTGAGCATATGATCGTTGTTGCGAAACTCTTATTAGAACAGTGTTAAAAGTTTATATTTCTTCACGAATTTCAACTGAAGGTTTGTTAAACAGTGCATTTTTCATGTATCTACATTTTCACGAATTATATTTGCAGTAGGTACCTACAAAAGAGCTAGAAACCTATAAACGTGTTTACTTCTTTCGAGCCTGACCCCAAGGTTTCGCAATTGTTGTTTAGTGTCTCTCCGTTTATAAATTAAACCTCAATTGTATTTCCAGTAAATCATGGCACGTCCCAAGAAGACCGTGCCGCGCAAGTCTACGGGAGGGAAATCTAGCAAACAGTTGGCCACCAATCAATCAGCGCCCAGCATTAGTGGAGGCAATCAATCAGCGCCCAGCACTAGTGGAGTCAATCAATCAGCACCCAGCACTAGTCAAGTCACTAATCAATCAGCGCCCAGCACTAGTCAAGTCACTAATCAATCAGCGCCCAGCACTAGTCAAGTCACTAATCAATCAGCGCCCAGCACTAGTGGAGTCAATCAATCAGCACCCAGCACTGGTGGAGTCAAGAAGCGTTACCGCCGTGGTGCATTGGCTCTTCGTGAAATCCGTCGTTATCAGAGTTCCTATGGGTTGCTGATTCGCAAGCTGCCCTTCCGGCGACTTGTGAGAGAAATCGCAGAGGATTTCAAAACTGATCTGCGTTTCCAGAAAGCTGCCCTTGAAGCCTTGCAGGTGGGGATTATAATTTAACCGCTGGCTAATTTTAGAACCACATGCATTTTTTTTAGAACCAAACCTAGATGATTCGAGTTATTAACTTTTCTTTATTTTCTAGGAGATCAGCGAAGCCTACTTGGTGGGCCTGCTTGCAGACAGTAACTTGTGCGCCATCCACGCCGGACGGGTAACTATCATGCCTAAAGACATCCAGCTCGCTAGTCAAATCCGTGGGGAGCTTGCTTAAGTTTACCATAGTGTATGCGAACCAGTTTTTCGTTCCAAAAAAACCGGGAATTCCCGGTTCTGAGTATGTCCCTGTGTGATAATATCAAGTTATTATCCCAATAGAATAAATATTATATCCTTTTGCCTCTCCTTCATAATAAAATCATGGATCCACACTTTTGGAATCAGTTTCATTCAACTTCGCTTTATACCGACAGTGTTTGAATTCTTACACTTTTAATGACATCTGAACTACCGTTATTTTACTGTTATTTAAAGAAATACCGTTATAATTTTAATTAAATAAAAATCATTTACTTCAAGCTAATAGTGTACAAATATACATTGCTCATCATTAATTCTATTTATGTATATTTTTATGGGATTTGGCAACGTTGACAATCTCTGGTTGGTACGTTCCCGGTAAGTTCCTTTTATTTATAAAAAAAAGACCCAGTAATACAAAATTCAATAACTAATTTCATTAGTTTGTTCTTGTTAACTTTTTATAAGGATCATTTTTTTTTAATTTCATCATTTTACTACTTTTTTAAGCAATCATAGAGTTCTGCAAGCAAGTTTATACTGCTGCTATTAATATTGTTGATTTATTTTGAGGTGATTTTAAGTTTGAGTTGTTGAATTATTTGATGGATATTGTGTGAACTTTTATGTTATTGTTTATGTGCAATTATACTTTATAAGTTCCTATTTCTAGTTAATATAGAAAGATTGATTTGTTTGAGTTTAATGGGGAAGGTGATATTTTTTTTGAAATAATTATCTAATAATTCAAGGTCTAAGGATCAATAAACAGCAATCAGATTTTATTTTGTTTACTTAATTTTATGATTTTTTAAAGGTCAGTGTCACGCCTAATCGCATATTAATGTAACGGCTTTCAGTAAAATTTTCCTATGCCTGAACGTTTCTTTAGTAACAAAACCTCAACTAAAAAATAAATGTCAATTTATTTCTTGGTTATTGTTCAGGCAAAGACAAATTAAAAATAACGGTAATTTTGATGTCATTAAAAGTGTTAAAAATTAAAAAAAAATCGGTATAATACGACATTGAATGAAACTGATTCCAAAAGTGTGGATCCAGTATTTTATTATGAGGGAGAGGCAAGTGAATATAATATTTTTTCTATTTGGATAATAAATTGGGATAATAACTTGATATTATCACATAAGAACGTTCTTTTAAATTTATTTTTAGCAAGAACCGAAAAAAACCGGGTAGGTACCTAAAATAGGACCATTTCTCGATGCTCTAATAGTGTACTTTACTATAAATTAAATGTACCTAATTCAACTAGGTATAAATTCCATAACATTTTATAATGTCTCATTTATAAATTAAATGTACCTAATTCAACTAGGTATAAATTCCATAACATTTTATAATGTCTCATTTAATTCTAACATACCTAATAATCTTTATTGTAATAATTTAAGGAGGCAGAACTGATTTTTTTTATATTTTCTTATTTAAGTAAGTTTTCTTTTACAAGACACTGTTATTTAGACTTATTGGCATTATTTTCATGCTGCATTAATTCAATTTTTTCTTTTCTAGATTTCAGTATGCACCTTACAAATCTTACAATAATATAATACTTTGTCTCCATCTCAAAGCAATAGTACTGCTGAAAGGCAACAGTGTTTTGTGTAAGAATTTCATTTTAGTAACTTGATACTTCTATATGGGTAGTGTGATAGGACTATGTTATCAAGTGTGAGGAAATCATTCATAGGAGTAAATTTGATGCACTTAATGCTATGTGTAATGAGAAATTTGGTGTTAAATAAATATGATTAGAATAATGTTTTTGTTTTACTTTTGATTGCACAATATTACACAAGCATGAGATCACCCTAGGCCTAGGACCTAGTCAAAAAAAAACCCAATTCATAATAAACACGTGAATATGAATCAAAATATGAAGAACATAATTTGAAGGTTAAAGCTAATTGAGAAAACACACTAGTCGCAACTACTTTTTAGCCAAAAAGGGGAAAGGATATTTGGTAGTACCTACACAGAATATGTAACGGTATGTAGTAACCAAAGATTATTCACATATATTCTAAGAGTACTAACGTAGTACCTATCTAAATAAACATACATAGGTAATTTTTGAATGAGTGGTTCCATTTATGAACTGCAAGAAAAAACAATTACTTTCAACATTAAAATTAATTTATTAAAGGCAGAAACCTAAAAAATAAAACATAATAATAATAATGTATTAATCTTATTTTACAGATATGCTGTAGCTTTTTCAGCTCTTTCCTGTTCATCTAGTTCTTTTAGTCTAGCTTCTATTTCTGTAACGCTTTTCCCATGCTCTTTGTTGAATCTGTAACTTTGGAGCAACTGTTGTTTTTCCAATCCCTTTATCCTGTCATACAGTGTTTTAGTGAACTCTTTATCTACATCATTTTCTTCTCCTAATATGTATAGAGTATGTATAGGAAAAATAATCAAAATTAGACGGTAAAACCACGCTCGCGATTTATATTCGTTTTTGTGCAAAAAAGTTAGAAAATCACTGAGAAAACATCGTCAAAGTGCAAATCGAAAGTAGTGAACACTGTGTTTATGTTATTTTCATGAATATCGTGTGAAAATTAACTAAATTAGTGCCGAAAATCGAACACTTGACATTAGAAAACCAAAGTTTTTGCTGCATACCCTCGCAAAATTCGCAAATATTATCATTTGACTTTGACACTTACGTCTACGCGAACTGTCATCACTTAGTATTGCCAGTGCTATAAAATTTCTACCAAAATGAAAAAATGCGCTAAGTGCAGTAAAACACCCAATGATAAAAAAGCGTAGACAGAAAAAAGGTATAGACTGCTGGATATCTTCTTTTTCGGTCGCACAGATAAGGACAAAATTATATCAATTGCACGTGAAAAAAAGAGACAATGCTGGGCATTTTTTGACGTGATAACGTCTTTAAAATCGTTTTAGTCGGGTGACATGTTCAGAAACTTGTGTCACACCAAAACCTCACGAGCGCGATCGCAGGTATAACGAGAGAGAGACGGACCGATCTCCCGTCTCATCTCGAGCGCTGCCAGTCATTCCGTGAAACTTTTCACGCGGAATCCTCACGAGCGGAGGCTGGCATAGCGTTCGAGTGAGTGGACCGATCTTCCGTCTCTCTCACCAATAAGACGTTATCACGTAATCATCTCGATCGTAAACCTACTTTACAAACAACCAATTGTTTTGTCCCTTAACGCGTGTCGGTTTTTTCAAGGCCGGCACTTTAATGTGCTGTAACCCGTACTAATTAACTGTGCACCTCGCGCTGTGTTAACAGTACAGCGCGAGGTACACAGTTAATTCGCACGGATTATAGCACATTAACGCGCAGTACTACGGCCGACTACGGCAGTACTACTTAATATTTTCTGTCCCTTTCGGTGACACGCTTGGCCGCAGTCTATAACTTTTCTCTGTCTACGTAAAAAAGTATCTGTTACTTGTGACTGCTGTAAAATCCTAATATGTGGAGACTGTCACAGATTTTCGCTTACGGAGGTCCGAGTTCTCGAGCTAAAAACTGTTACTCGTGTTATGACCTTCCTTTCTTTCATCAAATTCTTTCGCCTGGGCGCTCAAAAAACTGATGCTGGAATCAGACCACGCCCTTTAAAGGTCGTACTGCACACCAAGAGGCATGCTCTGGAGGTTCTTTAGAAAAAATCCAAATTGTCGAAGCCCTCATCTATTGCAGCAGATTTGACTCATATGCAACGAGAGTATATGAATCACTTGCGGGAAGAACTGAACAAGCGCATTAGTGATGGGGAAGCGGATATTACCATAAAATATGTCCGTGGGCACCCCACAATAGTGAAGAAACAAAAAACTAAATAATAAATTGAAGAAACCCCACCACCTCGAAAGAATTCTCGCACGTACAAAAAGCAACTATAGACCACACGTGCTCAAAACTGTATAAAAACCCATCGGAACTTACCACAATCACGATACCTTACACAAATAGCCAATCGGTGACTTCGAAACTGAACTTATTCTTTGCTAGAGTACACTCTTTGAGGCCTACTTTAATTATTATCACTGAAACATGGCTCAAACCTATTATACCGGATACTATTATAAAAATACCTGGATACGACATATATAGAGATGACCGTATTAGAAAACGAAGTGGTGGAGTGGCCATTTACGCCTCAAATAATACCAAGATTATAACAACAAAACTGAATACTAATTATAGCGAGAAACAGGAATCTTCTGGATGCTTATGGTTGGATGTTAAAATTGGCAACAACTTATTTTTGTTAGCTGCAGTGTACAGAGGACATGACTCTACACTAGAACAAGACAATGCCTTACTTGAAAACCTCAACCATGTTTCTGAGACTAATACTGTAGCTTTGGAGACTTCAACTTTCGTGGAGTGAAGTGGCCTCTGGAAAGCTGTGAATATGTGACGCCGGCAGAAGACAACTTCATTCAATGGTTCAAAAACACCAACCTAGAGCAGCTAATTGATAAACCTACCAGATTTAGAGAAGGAAACCAACCGTCAACCCTAGATCTAGTCCTCACAAATGATGACTCATTAATAGCCAATATAGACCACCAAGCACTGGAAAAAATTAACTACGAATTGTTTTTGCAGATCAACCAATAAAGTTGCGTAACTTTTAAAATTGTTCAAAGTTAACTGAGTCGATAGTATGTATCAATGAATATAATAATATGTATACCTTAATGGTACTATATTTCGATGCATTTTGTATGGGCTATCGGGTTAATTAGAAATTACTGCGAGCCATCTGCGAGCGAGCAAAATTTAAATCACGCGAGCAAAACACCCAGTGTTGCCACATGAAGTAGACGTGAAATCTGTATTTTTATTACAAAAATCCGTATTTCTGTTTTTATTGAAATTCCGTATAAATATCCCGTACTTTGATTGAAATTCCGTATAAAAATTAAACGTGACATTTTGGAGTCAAGATTTAAATCAAAGATTTTCCTAAAAGTTGTTTAGTAGCAGCATGTCCGTTATTAATTTATTTCTTGGTTTCGTCTTCATTGAAAAAAATTTACTGTACTGCCGCACTACAGTGGAGCAAACTCACCAGTGTTTTGACGAAATTGGTCAAAATTAGGTAAAGAAGGCTCGAAAACGGGGTCCTTTTGAAGCTAATTCTGTGTTTAGAGTAAATCCGTAATCTTGATTCATCCGTATTGAACTTACAAAATCCGTACAAATACGGACAAATCCGTATATATGGCATGACTGCGAATAACCCAAGAAAAATGACATGACAAATTTTAGCGACAGCTGACAAAGTGTTGCAATAAATAAAAATGACAATATTTAAGTATATTTTATATTAAAAAATGGTAAGAGAAAGTGGGACATCATTTACGAAAACATGCAAGTTAAAGAAAGAAGATTTTTCACAGAAGACGAGGCTGCATGGACATAGTTTCCTTTGCCTTTCCCGAAGGGGATAAATTAAACAAAAAAAGTTTTTTAGGTTAGATTGTGAACAAATAGATAAACGCAGTGACATACTCTTTGCAAATAGAAAAAAAGTATATTGGATTTGTGTGTGGTTGTAGTCCATAGTTCAAATAAGGTGTGAATTCAATTGAAATCATCCTTTTGTAAAGATGCTTGGGTACGCTAACGTCGGCATTCCGGACAAATCCTGGCGGCCACCGGTTGCGGTTTTAGAAACAACGTAAGTTATTCTCCTCAACTCACAACAAATATATTTAGTCCGTGTAACAACAAAAAAAAATACTCAAGACTTGAAACATTCCTCAAATTTACTTACATTAGGTACCTATATCGATCGGCGTGTCGGAAAAGTCGCAGCTAGAGATGGGTAGTGGGTAAAAACCCATTCAACCCTCCCGGGTTAAAACTGGGTGGTTTGGGTTTTAACCCGGTTTAAACCCATTATCACCCAAATTGACGGGTAAAAACAGCTTACGCTAAAAGTATTGAAGATTACACATTTTTTTTAGAGAAAACTCAGAGTAAATAATATTTTACAGCTTTCCTAATACTTGTGTATTTCCATTATAGTCCATTTTTCCAAAATAGTTCGTAAGTATATCATTTAATTTATGGTTATCACTTCTACTTCAATTAAAATCTTATAAATGTTTGAAAGAATGAAAATAAAACTCAAACAATAAAATCAACGTTTTGCAATTTGTCATAATTAAATAATTAACATGTTTCATAACTTTTTACATAAAAATCAACATCAACTGAGGAGCGACAGAACAAAAATAGTTTAGTAATAAATGTCTCGATTAGGGCAAAATGCTAAAAAATAATATTTTTATTACACACCATATACTTAGTCCTCTTAATAAAGAAGTTGTAGAGTGTGTGAACTGAAACCTAAGCGATTTCTTCGGAAAACTGTTCATATATATTTTTTCTTTTTAAATTACAACACTGTTGGCCGCTGATGGCCTTCACAGCTTCACCGTGGCACTCAGCCCAATAATTTTAAGTGGAGCCCCCGTGGGGCTCCAACCTCAGCTAAGGGCGGACCTGGGAGAAGGGAGTCGGACATACGTTTGAGGAGAGAAGCGGAGATGACATGTTCTTCAATTTTTATATTTCCACTTTTTGTCGAATTCTTATCCATTTTCCAAGTGAAAATTTTCGAATAAACTACTTTTATCAAACACTAGCAAAATTTTCACGTTTCCGGAACTTATAGTTCGAAAATGGATAATAATTCGATAAAAATGTAAATGTAAAAGTTGTTGAACATTTTATTACCTTTCATTGCGTGGAAGATATTTTTTCTCTACAAAGCACCGTTTTGAAGATATTAGCGAAAAACTCAAAAGCGGGAACTTTCATCCCCCCCTCCTACTCCGGCATACCTCCTAGATGCGGGGGACCTTTCGTATGTTTACTCCCCAAGCACCCTGGACAATTTTCCAAAGAAATCACTTAAGGTTCCAGCTTACGCACTCTACGCCTACTTGGTTCATTCGTTGAGGAGACTAATAACAACATGAATTTTAACCATTTTTGTTCTGTCAGTCGGTTTTGAAGTGATTTTACTGATTTTGTTTGAACTTAATATTAGGATTTAAAAAAATTAGGGCCTTTGCATGTGTCACATCATTATCGTTTTCACCCGGTTAATGGGTGGTTTGGGTGGATTGAAATGGGTGATAATTGGGTTTTAACCCACGCTTAGGTTTTAACCCGGGTGTTTACCCATCTCTAGTCGCAGCCCACGGGACTTAGAAAATTTTCGAAATTTTTGTTACCTCTTCTAATCTTCATCCAACCTGACCTGTCCCATCGTGCAATTTGGTTAGGGTGGCGCAAAAGGCCCGCTGGACCACATGTACCATGGGATTGTACCATTGATGGTAAAACTAGTACTCATTTGTTCTACTAGTACCATTAGCTCACTTGAGATAAGAACTCTTTTATTAATATTATAAATAATAAGCTGTCTACTTCTTAATATTTTTTGAAAATTTTTAACGAATTTTCTACCAGCGCTACTTTAAAAAATCATAACTTGTTTAATAGTAAGAATTTTAAAAAAATATTTGTGCAGCATGATCACATTGCATTACCCTTTCATGTGATAAACCAACTACGCCACACTCTTCATTGTAAGTTATCAAAAAATGGTCGAAAGTGAAAATTTTTGGTTTGCGATGAACGGAGAATAATTTTGAACTGTGACTTTCCAACATCGTGCATTTTCTCTCTACAACGTGAAGTTGGCGGAATTGCGATCAAGCAAATTGCCATATTACAAGATTCTATTTTTTTCTAAAATATCTCATAATAATACTAAATGGCTGTTTCAAAGGTTCAAACTTATTTTAACCCTAGATAACTAAACTACATTCACGGTTACATAATAACTAAACATTAGTCGAACGGACTACGCAATAAAAAAACACGATATTGTCGAAAATATTTATTAGAAATAGGAACTTGTTCCGTGGCACAAATTTAATGTTAAATAGAAACTTAATCATAATAAAATATTAACGAAAACCTTATTCTAAACATTTACTATACATAACAACATTGTGAGGGCCACAAATTGCTTTTTTGCATTTCATGCACCGATGTTTTGTCATTTTTCGCGCCTTTGATGGACATAGATGATACATTTTGCGCATATTTGACGTAGAATGGATAGCGGCTTCTACGTCAGGTGTGATGCCCAGAATATCCTGTATCATAACTTTGATATCTCGTCGCAAAGTTACCGTCTGTAATCTCTGCTGCAGCCATGGCAAATCCTCCAATTCTTTCGCTTCTGCTCTTGGACCTGGTACAAAATGTATTAGGTTCCGTCTCAAAGTGCAAGTAGAAGCTGATCTAGGTGTAGTCGAGCATTTATATTTATTTTTCCCAAAGAGGTTACTTGTAGATGGATGGATAACACGTAAATTATTGTTAGTAGAGTTATCATTACTTGCACTGTCTAAATTATCATCTGAAGGGTCATCAGAAGAGTAGGTATATGACTTGAGTTTGAGCTCTATTACTTGGGCGAATGATATCTTCGTCAGATTCCATCTTACTTTTAGTATTAGGAGGATCGGAATCGCTGTCAGTGGTTCGATGTATTTCTTGCAACAAATTATCCTCTGTTTCTAGAGACGAGTTGTCCAATAGCTCTTCGTGTTCATCTTCCATTTCCTCTTCGAGCCACTTGCGTATCTGCTCCTTTTGTCGTCTCAACTCCATCTAAGATTAGATTGAAAAAAAAAATGTATCAATCAATACACACATTCCAAAAACTATTCATTGAAAACCACGCTCATTGGCATGAAATCTCAATTAAATGTTGTAAATAACAAAATTTTCATGCTTAACTAAGTAAAACAATATAAATAAACTTTGATTTTAAAAAATATCTGAAAGTAAAAACAAAACAAGTAAAAAAATACAGTGACAGTAATTCACTTACCTTTGCATAAAAGTTACGTTATAACTAGACTTTCGTCGAGTGGACGACGGGATGGTCACAGGGCGCGTCCTGTTAAGCGTGTGACTGCAAATGCGTCACACGTGGTGTTATTTACAGTAATCAGGAAGGTAGAAAAAGAGCGGAGGGCAGGGGGCGCGGGCAAGTGCCCGAACTGGACTTTGGCGGGGGGGTGCGTAGTCGTCTGGACGAATGTTTAGTTATCTAGGGTTAAAAACTTCAGTGATTCCTCAGCTTATCAAATCATTAAAAAAAAAATTGGTCTAAATGGGCGATCTTTCGATGCAATCGGCGGCATTTGAACTTAGTTTGGTAAAAAAATGTACTTAAAAAAATTTTATGTTAGAAAAAAATGTTTTAGCTTGTTTTTTCATCCTAATAACCGGCGTTACTGAGGCATATTCAAGAACATTAAAATAATATCAAATTGAACGATCAGAGATACAGTTTAGCAAACTGATCCTTGAATTTGATCAATTTGACTATCAAATTTTCAAATCTTAGGCCAAATTCCTTTGAACTTTAAGGTCATTCAGAAATTGCATAAAAGAGCAATAATAAAAGGATTGTTTTTCCTACCCATCTCCTCGCTCCTAGGTCCTTTCAGCCTGTTTTTCTTATCCAATCGACCACATCTCCAGTCATTCACTGCGGACGCGTGTGTTACTACTTACTACGTTATTTCTGATCCCTTACTTCAAACTTACTTCTGCATTCTCACTGGACTCCGATTCGCCTTATGACTGACTTGTGCTTGTGTTACTGGACTCCGATTTGCCTAATGACTGACTTATGCTTCTGTTATAGACCTTGGTTGCTTAGTTAATTTGGATAACGCACTATGAATAATTGTGCTCTTACGGATTGGAAAAGACAAAAGGCTTAAAGGACCTGGGAGCGAGGAGAGGGGATGATAAAACAATCCTTTTGTTATTGCTCTTTTATGCAATTTCTAAATGACCTTGAAGTGCTCTTCAAAGCCATTCGGCCTATAGTTTGCAAAGTAAGTACATACAGCAGCACGTCAGGTTATCCATTTGCACTACGAAAGCCGCCGTTATTGCGAGCGAGATAAGAGCGACGTCAAGGTCAACATGTATAGCCTGACGTGCTGCCGTGTGTACCTAGCCTACCTTATGATCAATTGATCACTCAAGTTGTATCGCGAGGTGAATTTTTTTTTTCATATAAATATTTCTTTCTTAGGGGATCAAAGGGCAGATTTATATAATCACTTTTCGTTATCTAATTTAAAGTCACGCGCATGCATGCGCATATTTAGGACATTTAAATAAGGTCGACGATGGATGATGGAGTGAATTTACCCAGAAAATGCCTATAAGGCACTGGTATGTACTCCTACGCACCGATGGAACACAGCAAGCTGTTTGGCGTCGGACTTCGGTAGGAGGGTGGTCGCGAACCAGACGGCCCTTTGCAGAGCCTACCACACCGCGTGAGATCATAGGACGACACCTCAGATTCAGAAAAAAATGAAGTGTCGTTGCCTGGGATGGATTACTAGGAGGCAGGTCTCATTTGTGTTTCCTTAGTCGCCTCTTACGTCACCCACGGAAAGAAATGGGGTGGTGTTATTCTCAACCGATCACCACACGGCTAATCTGTCGATTGACCTAAGTGTCTCAATTTGATCTTAGCGTATACATATACAATTATGTACTTATGTTATTGTTCTAGGCATATACATACATTTAAGACGAAGTAACTGTAAAAACTGTAAAAAATCTTTATTTAACTGAAAGTTAAAGCCTGTGGTAGTGAAAAACTGTGCTACAGACTTCAGAAACTTCCCAACTATTGTTATACAGATTAATAACTTACTAAAAATATAAACTAATTATACTAAATAAATAAACTAAGGGTTAGCCGTGCGTGTGTGCGTGTGTGTATGTGTGTGTGTGTGTGTGCGTATGTGTGCGCGTGTGAGTGTGGGTTTGTGTATATGTGTTTGTGAGACCAATTAATACAGGACTTAAAGATTAGTACATGTAAATTTTCTTGTATAAGTATTGTAGTATCCTAGTAAAAAGTTTTTCAATTTCATCATAGTCATACTCTTTGAGTAGATTGAGTAATTCACATTTGAATTTATTATTGCTGAGTTGTTTTGTCCTATTTATATCTGTATGAATACCGTTAAATGATCAGTGAAGTAATACCGTTAAATGATCAGTGATTGATGGAGGCAGGTGCCACCCACCGCCGCATTATTACCTACCTAACGGTGCACCGATTCACAACGTCGTCGGTCGCATCAGTATTTTCAAACGTATTGTCTTATGGGGTAGATTTTCTTATCCCAATGTTGTTGTTTTTTTGAAGGAGTAGCGTAACTGTAGCTTCACGCTCTATCCCTACCCTACTGATATTATAAATGTGAATACAAGTTTGTTTGTTACGCTTTCACGCCAAAACTACTGAAACGATTTTTGATAGTCAAATTGATCAAATTCAACGATCAGTTTGCTAAACTTTGTCACTGATTGTTCAATTTGATATTATTTTTAATGTTCTTGAATATGCCTCAGTAAATGCCGGTTATTAAGATGAAAAAACAAGGTAAAATAATTTTTTGTAACATTGAGGAATCTAAAATGTTGATGTCACCTTTTGGACCACCCTATATGTATGGGTTGTGACAGTAATTTAATAAAGTAAAGGAAAAAGGAAACACAATATTAGCCGTCGCAAAAAAATGAATCTTGTATGAAAACACCGGGGGCAAAGTAACCTTTTTATACCATCCTAGAAGCCCTAGAAAGCTACTCCGGTGTTTTTTTTTCTAATTAATTTTGTTAAATTTTTTTATGCTCATCCTAAAACGGTTTTTTTTTCTACATTCTAAGTTAACAATACAAATTACGTTTAGAAATGACATAAAATGATATGTATTAAAATAAGTAAATTAACACATTCCGAAATGCGAGTATACCCGGGCGGCATTCTAGTTTTATTTTTCATGGTACAATTGGGACAATTTGGTGCCAGATGTACCATCAATGATACAATCCCATGGTACAAGTGGGCCGGCGGGGCAAAAGGGGCAGCCATACAAAAAAAAATTAAAAAAAAAATTCTACCCACGAATTTTTGGTAAGGCTGCTCCTTTTGCGCCACCCTAACCTAAAGTTTCATTAAAATTCATTCAGTAGTTTTTCCATGAAAGAGTAACAAACATCCATACATAAAAACTTTTGCATTTATAATATTAGTAAGGATTGCCTAAGTAATTTTAAATTTTTATCTTTTCAGAATGGGCACTATAGTAGTAGAAGTGTATTGGAAACACACACCAAATACATGCAGAAATTTCATGGAGCTTGTTCGACGAGGCTACTACAATAACACAAGGTTCCACAGGATCATACGTGACTTCATGATCCAGGGTGGTGATCCCACAGGCACTGGTAAGGGTGGCCAGTCGATATACGGCCCCACTTTTGAAGATGAGATTACATCTGACCTTAAGCACTCAGGAGCGGGCATCTTATCCATGGCAAATGCTGGCCCAGATACAAACGGATCCCAATTCTTTATAACATTAGCTCCAACACAATGGTTAGATGGAAAGCATACAATATTTGGGAGAGTACAAAGTGGTATGTCCGTTGTCAAAAGGATAGGCTTGGTGGAGTGTGATAAGAATGACTGTCCAGTTGATGATATACGAATAGTCAGAGCTCATGTTCCTAAGTAAATGAACATTGTTGTGCAATTGTTTTAAGTATTACAGTTTTTTTAACTATTGATAGCTTAAAAAAACTATGTCCAAATCCAATTCAATTCCCTGATTTGGATCTTTAAATGCAGAGAAATAAATATTTCTGCTGTCACTTTAATGTTTTTCCTTGTACCTACTTGATTCAGTAGTCTACACCCATAAGAGTTAAGTCTCAGTGTGAATTCGCTGATGTTGAGTTTTTGAAGGTCTTTATTGTGAAAAAATGGGATATAGACATACTTATTTTAAATCATACAACATTTTTTAATAATTTTAATAAATAATTGAGTGGATGTAATGTGTTTATCAATGCATAATGAAAAAGTCTTAAATATAAATAAAATATGGCTGCTTAGTAGCAAAGGCCTGTTGCAAACTTATCCAATTCCGTTTACTCTAATTACAAGCAAGTAGCAAGTGTGCATGAAAGCAAAATTATTTTTTTAAATTAGTCCAAGGCTAGGGCCAGAAGCATTATTTTTTAACAGCATACTAACAAAATGATTTGTTAAGTAAGACATGTCAGGTACCTACCCCCTTCCAGGTAGCAACGACATTGGTCAAATTCTTTTTTGGTCAAACCCTTGTTTCGACAAATGCTACATTCGTCAAATGCTTGTTTGGTCAAAATCGGCTTTCGTCAAGCCCAAATATAGGTGAGGACATATAGAGCATCCAAGCCCCTTTAAATGTTTTTTTTTGCGCATTTATTAAAAATCTCAAACGTATTTGTTGAATTTTGGACATATTAACACATCTCATAATAAATAAAAAATATTGTCATAGTGAACTGAAATAATATTAATCAAATCCATTCATTTAAGTTGTGTTTTACATTTCCTATCAATGAAAAACTGAGTTGATAGCTAAAATAAAGGCTTTAACCGACTTTTGACTTCGGTTACTAAATCCCATGATGTCATAATCAGGGCTGGATTCAGACCGTCAGAAAATTCTACTACTTGGAGATCAAAATTCTACTACTTGTCCAAAAATAATACTACTTTTCGATTTTTAAAGTTAAATTTGTTTTATTGCATAAAAAAACAATTAAAATAATCACAATAATATGCTTTGTTTCTGCTTCTAACCTATTTAATTGAGTTAAAGTAAGATAGAAACGGCGATATTAAAAAAAAACTGTTGAATTTACCTTATTTTAGCAAATTATTCAAGAAAATTGTGTGAGCATACACAAGAAAGTGCATATAAGTAATCGTCATCTCATAGATAAAATACATAACAACTCCTATTATTTCTGAAAGGCAGGAAAGAGTTAATTAGGTTTAGGTACCTATAGCTAAGAGGGAGGAAACCGATTTCTAATCAATTATACATTTTGTCAGGCATGCCTTTGTAATTTCTAGCACCCATCACTGCATTCCAACATTTCTACATTTTGACACTCATACAATATTGCATCAGTGATTTCTGCCATCACTGCATTCCTGCATTATATTTTGACATTTTCAATCAATTCGACATCAATACATTTAGTCAGTCGTGCCATCTGGCTCCTTACACATAATGACATCATGGCATTTAATACCCGGAGTCCTGATGGGGTTGCCTTTATTATATTACCTACTAGCTTTTCGCCCGCGGCTCCGCCCGCGTGGATCTTCACTTTTTACGCCCGCGTGGATCTTCACTTTTTTTTTAAATAAAAAGTATCCTTCTAGTACCTCCGAGAATATGTGTACAAAGTTTCATGATGATCGGTTGAGTAGTTTTTGCATGAAAGCGTAACAAACATTCCTACTTTCACATTTATAATAATAGGTCTTTATGAAATTTTCGATTTTATTCATAATTTATTTGATTGAACAGCTATTACTAAAATTGTTTTTATTTAAAACCTTGGCCATATAACGGAGATATTGAGTCAAATTAATACATATTTACTTTAGATTCATTTGCTGAAAAAGAAGCTCAAATATAGCTCGTTTCATCTGTTGCCCGTTTCATTGCTTATTTTTGCTGTAGCGTTGTTACAGTTACAACTTTCAATAAAGTATGATGAAAATTAACTAAATCCAAACCTTCCCACAAAATTTTGCTAAATTTGGATTTCGCTTTCCCGAGAAAAATCCAAAAACGTTAGTTTGGAAAATTCAGTTTTCCAAAAATATTGTATGAAAAACGGCAATTTCATAGGTAAAGGCCTATTATTTTCCTTTGCCAATAACTTTTACGATTGATGTCTGAAACTTCGAGCTGTAATGTGATGACGGGAGAGCCATGTGTGCAAGGCGTGCGTCATTTTGATCTCGTGATGTAAAAAATATTTGGCGACTACAGCACCTAAATTACGATTTTATGATGCGTAGATAAGCATGACGCACTGCATAAAATCGAAGAAAAAAATACTACGGTAATATTCAGGATATAAACTAGATAAGTAGTTTGCTGAAAACATGATTCAGCACTTTTGGTTCGATAGAAAAAGCTCACAAAGTCACCTCTAAATACCAATATTGTGTATTTTTTAAGCTGTAAAAACGATAGTAAAATGCACACAGGAACTTGAATTTGCTATCAAAATGTTCGTGATTGAACAATCTCGATAAGTAAGTAGTTAACGCATTTTTCGATTTAAGCTGTTACCTTTCCATAAATCTCATTTTTCTAACTTTCGAACATGTTTCATAGTCCGTAAACTTCGTGTATCGACACTGTTCGCACTGCCGGCCCAGGCCTGTTGAGAGACGGAGATGGCACTATTCCTATGTGTGCTGCTTTTATCGGGTGCTGTAGTCGCCTTGCACTCGACGTAAAACAATATCACTGTCATGCAACCATGTACAATGTACAGACGGCCGCACATCAGGTTACCACATGCGTACACTGTGTGCTGTTACGAAGAGAACGGTTTTGAAATGAAAATGGGGTAACCTGTTGCGCTGGCCTGTGTACATGATACTTTTTTGCCTGTTTGAGTGCGTATAGTTAACAGCCTCAGATAGCATTTTGATGGTTTTGGCTATGTCAAAGAATAGTTACTAGTCTAAGATCCGAACCTAAATCGACCTTCACCGAGCTGATAATAGAACGAAATATATTTTATCATGAATTTAGTATATTAGAAAACATATTAAAAATGGGTTTGCTAAAAAAATCCTGGGCAGACTATTTTTAATTATTTTTCGAAAAATGATTTTTAATTAAATGTTGCAACATCAGGATAATAAAAAAATTTTGTCCTGACTGAAAGTATAAAACGTATAGAATGTGCAGCCGTTGGGTTGTCTACTATTTACCTGGGCGAACTACTGGGTTGTCAGGTAAACACAGGTATATCGATGCCAGTTACTTTCACTGGATTGGATAATTTAAAAAAATGTATATCATCATAAACGCTGTTTAATTGCGAACACGTTGATATAGGGTTGTCTGCGAAAATTCCGGTCCTATTAGGAGTTTGCGAATTTTAAAGATTTTAATTTCAACGCGCGTGGAAGTGTGTGACAGAGAGTATATTGTTGGAATATCAATATTCTTACAATGATTCTGTTCTCTGACAACTTTAAATACCAACTCTAAGACTAGTTGAAAAATATCACCAACTCTCTTAAACATCCTGTATTTAAAATTGGTACATTACGTTTTATGTTTATTTTCTATGTTGCCATATCTTTTACGTTCTGTATTGCATAATTATGATGACTGTAAAATAAGACAAAGTAAAAAGTATTTACATTACAGTAAATAACTAAAACTATTAGGTATCATTAAATTTATAAAGTGAAAATTAAGGACACTAAACTGAAAAAGTCCCCAAGGAACATAGGTCCAAAAAAAGAAAAATTCGAGTCGAATCGAGTGTTTGAACAAACCAGACTTAGTTTTATTTAATAAGAGATTTCGCTTCTTCTCATCATTATCACAAAGTACCTAATATTTTCATCAATAAAAAAATAAATGCTGTTCAAGAGTTTACAGCAAAAATGTATGGCGTGAATCACTGCCAGTCAGTTAATGATGCGAGAATTCGTATTTTTATGAAGAAGTACGGCGCAAAAGAAGACAGCGAACAATTTTTAAAGAAGATTAAAAGTTTTGACTCCAACTTTATACCGCCATGTTGGATTTCCCTACTACAAAAATTTTTAAGAACAATATATGTAAATTCTATGTGGCTTAATGCAACTGATTCTACATGTGCGAAGTCAAATCCTGAAAACTATGGTTGGCATTTTGATGATTTCTTAAAACCAACAGGTTTTATCGGAGATCAAACTCCTTTGAAAATCCAGGACATTGTCGAAATGGAAGCAAATGCGGAAGAATCTAATGAATCAGACGAATTCGAAAGTCAAAATGATACTTCTGATGAATCAGATATTGAATAGAAAATATTTATTAGAATTTATTTTTCATTAATATTATTTTTGTATTTATACTGTTTTTTTAATAAAATTTTAAATCGTAATACAAGATGTCTAGTCTATCTTTTTTGTTATTTCTTAATTTAAATTTTTGGTGGTCCACTTTGTTTCTATTTCCAGAAAGAGCAAAAACATTTCAAAGTAAGTAATTGATATTTTTATTGTCTATTATAGATTATAGATATATTATTATGGTTATAACGCAATATATTGATATTATATTGTTTTTATATATCAGTATTATATTAAATATATTTAGTTATTATGTAATTAATTAATTTTTTTTTGCTACTGAAATATCAGTTGCTCCAAAATAACACGCACTGTTTACTATATGAAGGGTAGTAGAGGTACCTCTACCCTCCATAGTTTACACACCGAGCATGCGCACTTTCTACTATTCAGGGTCCCATCACAAGCGACTGCGATGTTGGGTCCTTTATTATTACACAGTATACTTACCTCGGATCTCTCTGTCACACACTTCCACGCGCGTTGAAATTAAAATCTTTAAAATTCGCAAACCCCTAATAGGACCGGAATTTTCGCAGACAACCCTATATCAACGTGTTCGCAATTAAACAGCGCTTATGATGATATACATTTTTTTTAATTATCCAGTCCAGTGAAAGTAACTGGCATCGATATACCTATGTTTACCTGACAACCCAGTAGTTCGCCCAGGTAAATAGTAGACAACCCAACGGCTGCACATTCTATACGTTTTATACTTTCAGTCAGGACAACATTTTTTTATTATCCTGATGTTGCAACATTTAATTAAAAATAATTTTTCGAAAAATAATTAAAAATAGTCTGCCCAGGATTTTTTTAGCGAACCCATTTTTAATATGTTTTCTAATATACTAAATTCATGATAAAATATATTTCGTTCTATTATCAGCTCGGTGAAGGTCGATTTAGGTTCGGATTTTCTACTATACTAAATAGTGATAAATAGTATAGAATAGAATAGAAAAATCTTTATTTTATAGGACATTCAGGATGTCACTTAAAACAAGTCAAGATTACAATGAAATACATACAAACATACATTAAACGATTTAAATACATACATACGCATTCGTACCTCTGATCCTACTGACTCTACGCCTATTCGCAAAGGTGCAGTCTTCCTCAGAGACAAAAGCATATAGTGATACTGTATTTAAAAAGATAAGGATGACTTTTAATTAGTTAGCAAAACTTTAGGGGGTTGTCCTCCCCACAAAACTATATAATTTTCTCCAAGGAATTCAGAAAAAAAAAATTACTTCCCTGTAAAGGCAAATAGCTGATCACACTAGTTAGATCATTGATTCCCAAAGTGGTCCAGGTGGACCCCCAGGGGTCCACGGGAAACTCGACGGGGGTCTACGTTGGCATGACAAAAAAATGGGGGTTTACATTTTCGTAAGCGGGGTCCACGAAAATTTATCTTGTTTCGATAGTGAAGCACTAAAATTATTTATCTCTAAATAAAATAAGTGAGAATTGATTGGTTCCTTGTGCTCTGAGAAGATGTCAAAAGAGTAAAGTTCGATGGAATTACTTTTTTGATCGGCAAACATCCACTCACAGAACAATAAATTAACCAATCAGTTCTCACTTTTTTTTTCGAAAACTGTTAATTTGTGGTTGGAACTCAGCCGCAACGCAAATAGTTAGGTCTAAATCTTCACATATTTTGTCAAGTTTTGGGAATATGGTAGAAATGTAGCTGCAGGGGGTCCACCGGAAGCAGTAAAATTTTGAAAGTGGTCTATGAGAAAAAAAGTTTGGGAACCTCTGAGTTAGATGGAGACACGAAATTTTTTATATTTTATTATATTTCGGCCTATGTTCCTTGGGGACAGTTGTTTAGTTTCGTGGTCTTATACTTGATTTTTTGAAGAACTAATTTAAAGTCACCCAATATGTACAGTCAACGGCACATCAGGTTACCACAAACTGTCAAATTTCCCCAATGTATAGGAAACTCTAATGCTTGGGGATAAAATTGGAAATCGATTGAAGAAATTTGACAGTTTTGGATAGCATAATGTGCTGTTGTCCCTGTATAATGCCCCAGTCTGTCAGAATATCCCAGTCGCGATGCCATTTGAGGCGTGCTTCAGAGGGCACGTTATGCTGACGGACCCGGCAGTTGTCGATCGTCTACAAGTCAGAGGCCACTGTGCGGTTTGAAAACTCTGACACCAGGGTTAGCCAAGTTCGCCACACACTTGACTATACCTACACGATAGAAGAAGAAGGATGAACTCCAGTCAGATTTTCCTCTTTATGGTAGGAATTTGTATTTCATCCATTCTCGGATTAACCATTCCTTTGAGCACTGCGTTTTGAAACCTTTATAATATTTCAATATTAGAATAATAATCTTAGCGCACAAAAGGTATTTTGAGTCATAGACATAGACTATAATAATAAACGCCACACACAGCCGCTCACTGTGAGCCTAACGGGGACACGGCCATTAGGCTCACAGTGAGCGCAAATAAATGAATAATGCCAGTTGAGTTTTTTGTGAAATGTATATAAAGGAAGACACGCGATTAGAAACAAAATAACACGAGACTTGGTGAATTACTCTTTTCGCAGAAGTTTGTCTTAAACGTCGTTCACTTTCGCCCCGGCTTTGCGAAAAGCCTGGTTCGAGACTGAAACGAAAAATAAATAAAATACTTTGCGCAATGGGAACTGAATTTGGCAACTTTAGGCGCTGCATACACAAGCGACGTGGCGAACAAAGCAACGTAAAATGAATATTAAAAGCTACGGAAAAAGGGTTTTTATCCCAAAAATAGAAGCACGAAGAGACATCCGTCGCCTGAAGACGGGACGACGGACGAAAAATAACATTTGCCTCGTAGTTATTAAGAATCATTTTACGCTGCTTTTATGCTTTGATTTTGTCTCCGCACCACGTCGCTTGTGTACAGTCAAGAGCAGGTCACGCTTTACACTACCAGTTTAAGCTGAGCTTTGATTTATACTGCGCGCCATACAATGCAGGGCCGGTCCAAAGTATCAAGCTTGACGTGCTCTTGAGTGTACACTCAAGTACTGAGTGTACACAAAGTCAGGGAGGTGTCACTCCGCAGTTTAGGCATGTTCGCGCGGCGGGCACTTACTGAGTATGCCAGCGAGCGCGGGTTGCTTCTCGCTCGCCGCGTCGCGCGCACGCAGACCGCGTTGATCGCGTATTGTTATTAATTAACAAAATAATAAGTGTACCTACTTATAAACAATATTAAAACCAGACAGAAACACTTTTTGCCATCACAATAGTCTGTAAGTGTCTGTAGTTAAAAGGTAAATAGGTTAGATATCAAATAACGGGATTGGTCATGTTAACTTGTGTTTTTACTTACTACACTTCATTACTAAAGTTACTCTTGATTTTATAAGCAGTGTTAACTTAATTAATTTCAATAATAATTTTACCTCTAAATCGGCGGCGAATGTTAACCCTGAGCTCTCGTCGCGAACGCGGCATCGAGTCGGCGCGGCGGCGGCGGTGCGCAATATAATTGGTATGAACAAAAGTAGACTAAAGTTGACTTTTGTTTTAGGGAGTGAGACTTCTGTACGTTAGTACTATTATTTATTCTGTGACTAAAGTCCAAAGTGTCAAGCTGAGTGTACAAGCTTGACACTTTGGACCGGCCCTGCATTGTAAGGCGCGCAGTATAAATCAGAGCTCAGCTTAAACTGGTAGTGAAAGCGTGACCTGCTCTTGACTGTACAAACAGCGCGTCTTACATGTGCGTCGTCGTTCGGTTCAAGAACTCGAGTGCCTATGGTACTTATAAAGTAGGTACCTAATACCTGGATAGAGTAGGTACTACGATCTTTTCAAGTATGCTAAGCTGTGTCTTATAATTTATAATTAATAGGTAAGGTATACATTTTGAATTGTAAGGGTTACCTATGTTACCATGTTTTAAGAAATGTGACAACGTTTATACATTAATGCTCGTGACTGTACATATCAGAAGAACAAGATTACGGACTCAATAACTTCGCGCTTTTAATTGTAAACTATATTATCAATAGATTTATTACGTAAGACGATTTAGGGGGGAGGGGGTCGACCATGTCTTATTTTTTCTTACAAGGGGGTGGAAGGGAGTCTCGATAGTTCTTATACGTAAGATCACAAAAATCTTATGTATGTAAAGATGAATGATTAAAACCAAAGTTTATTACTACCAAAAAATAAAAATTATTAGTACCTTTGTAAGTAGTGTTAAACTAAAACACCTTTTACTCATTAAACAGTCCTTTTAATTCGATATTTTACAAATTACAATGCAAGAACACATAAACTGTTTGGTAAATTAGTTGGCTAAATGTGAAAAAACATAGGCGCTATGACACTCTGACCAAAACACCTTTTACTCATTAAACAGTACTTTTAATTCGAGATATTTTACAAATTACAATGCAAGAACACATGAACGCCAATCTACGCGCGAAACCCTTTGAGTATGTAGTATTTGGCGAAACCGAGTGGAAACCGATCTGTCAAAAGTGTCGTGTAGTGTTGCGCCACACCGCGTGGACTGGTAGTGTTGTACCTACCAATTGTGTCGTTGATCGATTTTCTCTTAACATTAGGTACTTACAAATAAACATTTCTAAAAATTGTTTCTTCGAAACATAAACATTAAAACAAACTAAACCTGTATTCCTTTTTTCCTTTGGATTCTTACGTAGTAAATATTAAACAAGGGGGAGGAGGTCGGCCTATTCTTATTATTTCTTATAATATTAAAACTAGCGAAAATAGTCTTACGTAATAAATGAATGGCGCTTTAGTAGATAAAGAATAGTAATAGTGAAGTTTACCTGCATATTAATTAAACCGTCATTCAGCCCCGATAAAGGTTTATCTAAAACACTGTATGACGTCTTCTTAAATTTATCCATGACGGTTTGGAATACTGGGGCCGTAAGTAACTTGTTGTGAGTGGCTTCGTAGTCCACCAAGTAATCATTAATCTGTACAAAGAATGATCGTGTACTTAACGAAAATAATTAGAATGAATGATGTTGCTATTGCTACGGCTAGGCCCGTGTGTACCTATTTTATGTTTCGTGAGCGATAAAATAAATCTTCCATTTATTTTATCGCTCACGAAACATAAAATAGGTACACACGGGCGCACATCAGGCTATATATTTTGACCTTGAAGTCGCCCTTATTTCGTTCGTAAAAGCGTCGGCTTTCGTAGTGCAAATTGGTAACCTGACGTGCTGCTGCTGTCTGTACTTAGATGTTTAATTGTCGACACGAGAGATAATTTTACTTAACTAGCCGCAGCCGTATTGTTGATCCGGCTAGTGGGTCGGACTCTTAAGCAAGAGGTACCGAGTTCCCGTGTACTCTGTGTAGTAACGAGAACGGTTTCGCAATGAAAATAGGGTACCTGATGCGCTGGTTTCTGTACTTGTTAATAGCTGGCGGCGCGGCGTACCAGTGGGACAACTCCCTGCATTTGTTTTTTACTACCTGATTCCCAAAAAATTCAAACAAAAAACTACAGTTGCAACACGTAGAATTAGCCAAACAGCTGCTCTATACGATGTACGATGATGATAGCGCGCGTAATGTGCCGCGGTTCTATGTCAAAATGTCAAAAGTGAAGTTTCAGTACGTTTACGTTTCAGCGTCAGCCGAGTGGCGTGCAGCGCGAGTTTTTCGCCATCGTGCTCGAGCTGCAGGTGCTGTTATGAAGTGACGCGCGTATACATATACTTACAAGATTAATTATCTTCTGGTTTGGATTATCTATTTGTGAGCGTTCTTTCACCGACATTCTCACATATTGTCTCAGCTGTTTCGCGCTCTTTGGGTTTATTTCGGTCGGGTGTCGTAACTCAATAATGCGGATCAACAAGTTGTTACAAACGTTTGAAGATATGGCTCCAGACCTAGACAATTTCAGGTTTCAATTACACATAAGTATCAGCACCATGTCCTGTGGGACTAAGCACAGTACTAATCTGACCATAACGACAATTCGGTAGTGGTGTTAGTCGGAAGGAGGTACTGACCTTATAGCTCGGACGTTATACGCCAACCCCAATATTTTCTGGATACAAGGATGAGTCTTGGTACACATGTTCCTTAGGTGGACTAATATGGAAAACGCCCAGGCGTCACCCGCTAGCACCCGGTGGGGGTGAACTTTTCAGTCTTCGTGCGCACTGTGACTCGTCATAACTGCTAATTTCGAGCTAATATGGCAAGTTTGGTATCATTTTTAACAAAATCAAGGTTGCTCAGTTGATTTCTGAAAAAAAGGGCATTTCCATTCAAAAAAATGGAATCACAGTCAAAAATTTAAAAAGTAAATTCTAAAAAAAATGTGTTAATGACCATAAACGTTAAAAATGGTCCGATATCTGGTTATAAAAAATATATTTAAAAAAGCGGCACTTATACAGATTCCAAAAATATAAGCTTCGATCTAGAAAAGTGGACGAAATTGCAAAATATTTTAGCTTTTCCCTGATTTATACACTAAACACTAATTGTATTCTGAATTGGACGCTTCTGTGTCTTCTAGAAGGGTCTTAGAGTTGTCCTGTATTTTTTTATAATTTTTTGTGTCCTTGCCGCGTTGCGTTAATCTTTTTTTTTATATTTCCCCTACAAAGCTTATATTTTTGGAATCTGTATAAATGCCGCTTTTTAAATATATTTTTTATAACCAGATATCGGAACATTTTTAAAGTTTATGGTCATTAACACATTTTTTTTTAGAATTTACTTTTTTAATTTTTGACTGTGATTCCATTTTTTTGAATGGAAATGCCCTTTTTTTGTTTCAGAAATCAACTGAGCAACCTTGATGTAGTTAAAAATGATACCAAACTTGCCATAATAGCTCGAAATTAGCAGTTATGACGAGTACCTACAGTGCGCGCGAAAACTGAAAAGTTCACCCCCCCCTCCACCCCCACAATCAGGTGCTAGCGGGTGACTCCCGGGCGTTTTCTGTACTAGTCCAACTAAGGAACAAGTGTGCCAAGGCTCTTCCTTGTATCCAGAAGATATTGCTTCCTTTACAAGAATGGATATAAATTCCAAGCTATTACCGGATCTTGTGTCTTCAGAAGCGAACTTCGCTTGCTTTACGAATTTTCGCGCAGCAGCGTGGCAAACCCTGAGGATGTATAAAGTATAATTTTCCACGTTAAAAACGTATGTGTCACCGACTTCTATCCCAACAACAGTTCGTAGAGTAGTAGATTACTAGTATTTTTTGCAGACTACAATGCCTATTAGCAGATAACCACAAACGAAAATGTCACTCATTTACTTAGACGATGTTCTGATTTGTAGTATTTTTTTGTTTTTGTTGATTTTTTTAAAAGCTCTGAATCATTTTTGATAACAAAATATGGGATCACCTCTGGAGTATACTCTTTCGAACAAAAAAGAATTTTAAAATTCGGTACATAATTGGCAGAGAAATCGGTGAACATACATAAAAAAATGCATATACAGTCTAACATAGAACCTCCTCCTTTTTTGAAGTCGGTAAAAAAGAAGAAAACAGCAGTAAACCCAGTAAAAGCAAAAAGACGACGACCAGCCGTAATATGTTATAGACGAGCCCCAGAAAGAGAAGAACGTACAGCAGAGGGGCCAATAGAACAGAGAGTCTGAACCGAATTTGTAGGAAGCTCAAGAAAGTGCGTGCGTGAAAGAACCCCGAGCAAGTAGCGCGCGTATTTCCTAAGATTCGGTCCGAACCGTAGTATGTTTCCAACCGTGTGGTGATTGGTTGAGAATAACACCATCCCATCTCTTTCCGTGGGTGTCGTAAGAGGCGACTAAGGAAACACAAATGAGACCTGCCTCCTATTAATCCATCCCAGGCAACGACACTTCATTTTTTTCTGAATCTGTGTTGTCGTCCTATGGTCTCATGCGGTGTGGTAGGCTCTGTAAAGGGCCGTCTGGTTCGCAACCACCCTCCTACCGAAGTCCGACGCCAAACAGATTGCTGTGTTCCGTCGGTGCGTGGGAGTACCAGTGCCTTACCTTATAGGCATTTTCTGGGTTGACTCGCTCCATCGTCGACCTCATATTTGATCTTATGGTCAACTCATAAGTTAACCCATCTTATAATAAATAAATAAATAAAAAAAATGTTAGATAGGTAGAATCATGGGGCGGTAAAGGGAAAAGATACACCTCTCTCTCTCTTACTGTCGACGAAGGGATCCTCTGACAACTGACATTTGTTGGACTGTATTTATATTATTATTTGACCTAACGTAACACCATACAAGACAATAATTACATGATTACGAAGGCAAAGAGGCTTTCCTTTAATAGACGGGGTGGTTTTTTTTACTACTACGCTTTGGTTTGGGCCATTCAAGTATCCATCATTGACAACGTAATGATTAAAATCATAGCTTTTTACTTAATAATGATAAATCATAGCTTCTTACTTACTCCAAAGTAAAGACGTTGTCAATGGTTCTTCTTATAATCATCACATGTCCTTGAAACTGGACTGCCAGCTCTCCTAGTCCGTTCTGGGGGAAATACGATCGGACAGTCTCCACCATCATCGGGTGGAGTATCACGGGGACCTTCGCCTTCACAATCGGCATAAGTTCCTCGTACGGCGAATCTAAAATCTATTTGGCTGACTTTATTAAGAGACATTCCAGCATTCCGCCCGGAAGTTCGCTCCCGTGGGAAGTCGAGAAAAAATTTCCCGGAAAATTATGTAGGTAGCCGCCATTTTCTCAGGGATAATGTAGCATTCTAATAGTGAAAGAATTTTTAAAACGGTCCAGTAGTTTCGGAGGCTATTCAGTGCAAACAAAAGAACAATTAAAATCTTTCCTTGTTATAATATAAGAGTAGAAAACGAACGACGTGAATCAGCCCACTAAATTAAACAAATTTCTCTAAAAAATATGGGTTAAAATCATAGCTTCTTCATGCTAGGAACTGTAAAGTAGCTCAAGAGAAAGTAACTGGGGGTCCAGCTGATGGATTCCAGGCAAAGTCACAGAATTAATTTTAAAGCGTTTATTGAGGGAAACATAACTCACGCCACGAGAGAGTCAGAAACACGAAATCGCGCCAAATCAGTTCAATTACAGCAGGCTGAGTACGTTAGTGACAGCGCTGCGACAACACCGCGGTCCTATGTCAACATTGACAACGCCATAGGGCGAGCAAGCCTTTGCGCAGGACCCTCGCGCAATCAAAGTGAAGTTTCAGCGTGAGCCGAGGCGAGTTGTTCGTTATCGTGCTAGAGCTGCAGAACTATAATTAAAAGGCTTATGACGTTATGGAAGGTTTATGCCGTTGAGGCAAAGAAACTCAACATCCCTCTCACTGGGGATAGGTACATCGAAGGCGAGTTTAAACACAGTCTCGGGAGGGAGAGGTTGTGCCTCAACGGCATACACCTCCCTCTAAAGCCTTTATTCTAGAGTTTTTTAATCGAACTTATTTGGCGCGTAATACTGTTTCTACATCAATTCTGGATCGCTGGGTGTTGGTTAGGCTGCTAGAATTTTCATTGCTCTTACACGGAAACTGTTAATGCTAGCTGTAGCATGGATTTCATGACTATAGTTGTCGGTCAAAAGTGACTTTATTAAAGGCCATTTGAGAATTTCTTCATGGCATCAATCAAAAGCATGCCTTTGTGGCATTTTTAGCGTCAGCGATTGAGTATTTCACTATCCGCGTCTTGGTGTGCATTGCATATGATTATTATTCCAAAGACTATAATCTTGCGAAAACCCTTGTGATTATTATTTTATTCCAGCATAACGGATATTGTAGAGAGTTAAGCGCCTACAATATCCGTTATGCTGGTCCATCCGACAGTGACGAGACAGACTGTTGATCTCTCGTTCCTAGTATAGCTCTGTCTCACTCTCTGACGGTGCAGCAAGATTGACAATGAAAAAGGCGCAACATGTGAAATATGTTTCAGATAATTACCATTCCTGCAAGTCGGTACTTGACGGCGGCCCAACACGCGTCAAAACATCCTATGCACCAACCATAAACTATTAATTTCTCAGGGGGGCATCCAAGTTCGTCTAACACGAAATTAACCACAGCATCAATCGCATTCATTTCTTGGTCTGCATATGGAGAACCCTGGCAATTATTCAGAGTTGTGAGTCCCCATGCTGGACTAGGAATAAAAGAAAAACATAGAATGTGCCAGCTGCCTACTCTTCCCAGGCATACTATAAAAGTCAGCAAGTGGGACGCGAGGGTTCGGCTGTACTGTGGGCGTAAGGCTGACAACCTCTCACCAGTTACATCATAGTTCATCTTATAATAACCTTCTGACTGAATGTATGTCAAACGTGGCATCAAGTGGTTTTAAAACCACTGATGCTCTGCCTACCCCAATGGGGATTATAGGCGTGAGCGTATTATGTGTATATTCCCCTTTCATGTTAGGGGCGAGATGTAGCTCCGCGACAGTGAGACTTCAGTCTCATAACAAAATTATTGAGTACCTATATTTTTTCTAATACAGGGTGTAAAAGACAGCTTAGCAAAAACTGAAACCCTGAACTTAGACAATTTTTCTCCGGAAATTTTTCAATTTTTTTTAATATTTTTTGCTTATTTTTTTTATTATTTAATCGAACACACTCCATTTTGCAATAAAAAACAATCATAACAACGTAAAATAAAACACAAAAACCAGCAATGTACATCGCACTCCGATAGCAGCGCGGCGCGGGGGGATCGCGCGCGGGGCGCGGTTTCGCGATACGTTGCGTAGCGCCAAAGTAGGTAAATAATGAAAACCCCATAACATGACGTTATGGGGTTTTCAAAAATAATTACTTATACCTGATGATAGTTATGGGTAGATTCGACCACTTAAATATTTACTAAGCTGTCCTTTACACCCTGTATATACGTATATCTTCCTTAAGCACAAATCGCAGGAGGAGTCGCAGGAATAGAAAGCTAGTTCATTATAAAAAGAATAGAAAAAGTACGAGTGAATAGGTATATCTTCTGGGTGAGCTTGCTACATCCTCGACCGCATCTTCGCCCTTGTGCTAGATTGTGGTCTAGAACAAACCCATTATTAATAAAAAAAAGCAAGTATTTGTAGCGATCGTAGTCGATAAGAGTTGTATGTATAATTGTATATGTAAATATTAGTAATATTACTAGCTTCCCGCCCGCGGCTCCGCCCGCGGCTCCGCCCGCGTGGACTACAGGTTATATCGTGCCCAACTGTGGAATAAAAATGTAGTCTATGTCCTTTCCCATGCTCTAATCTATCTGTGTACCAAATTTCATCAAAATCGGTTCAGTAGTTTAGGCGTGAAAGACGGACAGACAGACAGTGTTACTTTCGCATTTATAATGTTAGTAAGGATAGTAAGGATTATGCTTTTACACCCCATGCAGATCAAAATTAAAAATAATGTAGAAGAAGAAATTTCGTACTCCACGGATTGCTGAAAATTTTGAAATTTCGTACTCCACGGATTGCTGAAAATTTTGAAATTTCGTACTCCACGGATTGCTGAAAATTTAGAAATTTCGTACTCCACGGATTGCTAAAAATTTGAAATTTCGTACACCACGGATTGCTGAAAATTTAGAAATTTCGTATACCACAAATTGCTCATACAAAGCGCCGCGCCAAAACAAACAGACATTGCGAACAAAATATGGGCGCGCGCTGGGAATGTCTCATTACTCATAATAGGTCTTTACCTATTATGAGTAATGAGACATTCCCGGCGCCAGAGGCGAGAGTCCTGCGGCCCCTGCTGGGGTCCACTCCAACCGGCCAATGAAGGCAAGCGGAGAGGGGCCTGACCGACTCTCGGGGGTATGGGACCCAAGGGACGTCACTTCCCATTCAGCTGGCCACAAAGCTGCACTGGGGGCTTTTTATTATTATTATATTCCGAATGTGGGAGAAATGTTCACTAGTTCAATTTATAGTTTGTAAGTCAGAGTCCGAGGGGCCCCTTGAGCATGGCCCCGTCTAGCCATAAGGTAGCTACGCCACTGCTCTCAATGTTCATACTTACTGAACTATTGGCATAGCCGGGTCGGTTCCAGCCAAAGACTGAGTAGCCGGCTCTAACTGAATTTCTCATGAGACCAAACTCGTAAAAGCCGGCATTTCCCTCACAACAGAGCACAAGGCTGCGACCGCGCCGCAAATTCGACCTCCGGTTGTCTACAAATATTGCGTCAATGTAATTTCCATCTATTGTGGCGATTTTAAGCCGTACAGCGTGAAATTCCTCCACTAACCAGGCCCTGCCTTGAATTATGTCAAACCCTGTAATTGTAAAATAAATGCCGCTGTATTAGATAGGTATTATTCGACGGAAAAATCTACCCTACGCAAAAATGTGTACCTTTGCGCAATTATCTTAAACCGGCATGACATAATAATATTATATATTATATACAGGGTGTAAAAGACAGCTAAGCAAAAACTGAAACCCTGGACTCAAACAATCGTTCTGATTGATTTTCCAGTAGAATTTTGCTCCGGAAAATATTCATTTTTTTTTCATGATTTTTAATATTTTCTGCTTACATTTTTTATTATTTAATCAAATACACTCCATTTTGCAATAAAAAACAATCATAACAACGTAAAATAAAACACAAAAACCAGCAATGTACATCGCACTCTGAAAGCAGAGCGGCGCGGGGGGATCGCGCGCGGGGTGCGGTTTCGCGATACGTTGCGTAGCGCCAAGGTAGGTAAATAAGGAAAACTTCATAACGTGAAGTTTCCGGGAAAAAATAATTAGGGGCCGTCCTTATATTACGTCACGCAAAATTTCGACTTTTTGAACCCCTCCCCCCCTATGTCACGCTTTTTTGGTATCCCTTTAGCATGCATTGTCACATTTGATATGACCCCCCTCTTCCCCATACGCTGTGACGTAATATGTGGATGACCCCTTACTTAAATAGCTGACGATAGTTAGGGGTAGATTCCACCTTTTAAGTATTTGCTTAGCTGTCTTTTACACCCTGTATGTAAGTTACTCTATGATGATATATTCATAGCAAAAACCGCTGACGCAGTCGTATATGGTGTTACACAGTCGTTAAGAGAAAATAGACTGAATGTAACAGAGATATCTTCCATTATGAGTGCGGCAGTGCTAGTTTCAGACAGCCAACAAACAAAAAGTAAAAAATTATAAACCCATTTTATTTGTTGAGAATATCTCGTCATAACTTAGGTATCACGTCAAATTAGAGTCTGGCCAACGAAAGCTGTCCACGAGAAAGGGCGGCAGATTTTAAATTTGTCCTCTGAAAACACTGAGTATACAGAGTTAACACTATTTTGTTTTCTACTAATTTTATTTGATTGTTTTCTTATTGTAAAGTACATAAAAGTGTGGATTTATGTGTAGAAAACAGTTTTCGGAAGACGAATTTATAAATCTGCCGCCGTTTCCCGTGGACAGCTTTCGATGGCCAGACTCTATATGTGAGTGGTTACGCAAAAAGGGACCTGAAGGGATTGGAAAAGGTTTTTTTTGTTTTTCATTGTGTCTGTGGTCTTTCAGCTTTGTTTTGGTCTAATCAGAATATTTTTAACTGCCATGGTTTTTTTTGGGGATTTTTTAGTGAGCGCGCTCGAGGCGAAACTCATATCGACTCGAAACTTTAAACGCGATTTACTCGAAATGAATTATTTTCCATTGAGGTCCCTTTTTGCGCAACCACTCACATATGTCTTCAGTGACCTGAAATCAACCCGTAAGTCGCGCCGCTGGTGGTGAAGCTTCAAAAGTAACGGATTTCGAAGATGAATCGCTGTCGAAGTGAAGTTAACCGTCATCTTGAGCGGTGCAAGTCGCGGGCTGTGCTTGGAATGATGAACATTTAGGGACGTAGCGGTTACGTACAATAGGTACTATACTACTACAAAAATGATTGTATTTACAGTAGTTAGGTTAGGTTCTAAGGTCGGTAATAAGCCAGACTTTTAACCAGAAAGTTGCAGGTTCCAATCCTGGTGCGGGCCTGTACCACAAAAGTTCGTCTTTTCGGATTTATGTACGAATTACTTGCTCAGCGGTGAATTAAAACATCTTGATGAAACCCATACGTCTAAGAAAATTCGTTTTCTAAACCCGCATTGGGCCAGCGTGGTGGACTTTGGCCTAAATCCCTTTCGTGTTTTGAAGGGAGGCCAGTACCCTCGGTGGGGATGTTTAAATGAGCTGATAAAAAAAAAACTAACGTCTTTCGATAATCTTCATGGTGCCTGGATACATGAAGCGCAGTCCAGCAGTGTGCGCAAACATGTATGCAAGGGTTTGAATTAGTTTAGACGGGTCTTTGGTCAGACTTAATGAATCTTTGAATGTAGGGCTGCAACCAAAATATTATAATACTAGCTATCTGCCCGCGGTTCCGCCTGCGTGGACTACAGGTTATATCGTGCCAAATGTAGCCTATGTCCTTTCCTAGGCTCTAATCTATCTCTGTACCAAATTTCGCGTGAAAGACTGTCAGATAGACAGAGTTACTTTCGCATTTATAATATTAGTAAGGACTAGCTTTCCACCCGGGACTTCGTTCCCTTGGTAATTCGGGAAAATGATGTAGCCTGTGTTACTCAGGGATAATATTAGCATTCTAATGGTTAAAGAATTTTTGAAATCGATCCAGTAGTTTTGAGTTTATTCGTCAATCATACCTACAAATCTTTCCTCTTTATTATAATACTAGCTTTCCGTCCGCGTGGACTGCAGGTTATATCGTGCCCGACTATGGGATAAAATGTAGCCTATGTCCTTTCTCAAGCTCTAATCTACATCCGTACTAAATTTCATCAAAATCGGTTCAGTAGTTTAGGCGTGAAAGACGGACAGACAGAGTTACTTTCGCATTTATAATATAATAGCATTCCGCTTGGGACTTCGTTCCCGTAGGAATTCGGAAAAATTCTGTAGCCTATGTCCATCGGGGATAATGTACCTAGCTTTCTAATGGTGAAAGAATTTTTCAAATCAGTCCTGTAGTTTCGGAGCCTATTCAACGCAAACAAACAAACAATCAAATCTTTCCTCTTTACAATATTAGTACAGATATAGATTAGTAAGTAAAGATTGTTTACGTTCGTCTTTTCAAGAAATAACATCAAGCGAGGCAGAAAATCAAAAACACTTGATATTGAGTTACAAATTATTTCTAGATTAATTAGTTTTTTTTACTTTCGATTTATTTTCTGGTACTGACTCCAACAACTGTTGCCCATTTCAACGCATGTTATTGGATCGTGTAAATACATACATAAACTCACGCCTTTGTTCCATTGGAATAGGCAGAGACCACAGTTTGCCACCTGGACCTGGTACGATCCAGACACCTCTTTCGCCTCCTCCACTTTCATAATTCATTTCATAACCCCGCGGATGAAATTTTTATGGGTATAGATAACTTTTGGTGTATTTTACTACAAATTCCAGAATTTGACCTACAAAATTATCTGCATGGCTACTAAATAAGGGTGATAGCTGCCCTTAAAAATCTGGAGTGGCTCCTCAATCCAAACAGGCATAAACAACATTACCTACACGTTTTTTCCTAGTATTTCAGGCTTGCCTCGTATCTATATTGCGTTTACCTAGGTATTTATTTTGAAAATATTAAAAAAAAACTTTGATACCTGGATACGGAAGTAGGTTTAGCAAAGTAATTAACAGGCCAATAATTAAAGTCGAAATCATAGTTTCTCAGTTCGTCCATATGACTAGATTTTGGGTTTTTTCTTGCTTTCATGAGCACATCTATGAAGTGCATGTATTCTGGATTTGTAAATCTCCCGAAAGTCCTCATAGCGAAGAAACACATTGCTATAAAACTGAGATTTATAAGAAGGGTTTTCTTAGCCTCTTTGTCATTAGCAAGTCCTTTCTTCGTTATGAACAAAGCAATAAACGGAGATGTGCATACACCCACATTTATAATGAACGATACCTGAAATACAATGTTGCGTGAGCTTTTTTATCGCTAAGGCTATTAGTTATGATTTATTTGGTTCATTTATTAGTTGTTTTTTTTTAATATAGCAAAACTAGCATTCCACCCGCGTGGACTACACAGGTTCTATCGTGCTCAGCTGTGGAATAAAATGTAGTCTATGTCCTTTCCCAAGGTTTAATCTATATCTCTTTACCAAATTTCATCAAAATCGGTACAGTAGTTTAGCCGTGAAAGCGTAACAGACAGCGTATATTTTATCGTAATGATTATTTCATAAGTTTAAATACTTTAGGGTTGTCATTTCAAAAATATTTTGTAACCTAAGCATATGTACCTACAGACTAGCTGATGCCCGCAACTTCGTTTGCGTGTTAATTTTTTTTTTGTTCAGAGTACACAGATTGAAAACATCTATCTTACGTGATTTAGATTTTTACATACAAAAGCTTTTTCCCGCTAACTCCCGTTCCCGTGGGAATTTTGCAATATCCTGTTGCAACTAAGCTTTAAGTTTACTAAGGTACCTGCATGCCAAATTTCAAGCGTCTAACTTAAGCGGTTTAGATTTTTCATACAAAAGGATTTTCACGCTAATTCCCGTTCCCGTGGGAATTTCGGGAATTCCTTTCTTAGTGCACCTCTACGGTACCTAAGCTTCGTCCCTTTCAAATTTCAAGTGCCTACGTTTAGCCGTTTAGGCTATTCGTTGATATGTCAGTCAGTAGGTCAGTTTCTCCTTTTAGATAAGTAGTAAAAAAATGTCGTAAGAAAGTAGGAATCTGAAAAGTGGTATTAAATTAGATAATTAATATCTTAACTCACAGTAGAAAGAACTAGGTCACCAAATAGTTCAAAATAATTTTTGTTGTACACCTCCTGAAACACGTTATAGTAGTTTTATACAGGGTGAAAATGATAGCTTAGCAAAAACTGAAATCCTTGACTCAGACAATCATTCTGAATGATTTTCCAGTGGAATTTTTTTCAGGAAAACTTTCAATTTTTTTGCTTATATTTTTTAATTCTGAGAAATTCTTGGCATAGTCAAACATTGAAATTTCGATGTGGCCCAGCTAGCTGTGGTGATGGACTCAAACACACTCCATTTTGCAATAGCTGATAATAGTTATGGGTAGATTCCACCATTTAAGTATTTGCTAAGCTGTCTTTTACACCCTGTATACCTAGGGTTTCAGTAGATACCTAGGGTATCACATTTTTAACCGTGTGGTGATCGGTTAAGAATAACACCACCCCATCTCTTTCCGTGGGTGTCGCAAGAGGCGACTAAGGAAACACAAATTAGACCTACCTCCTAGTAATCCATCCCAGACAACGACACTTCATTTTTTCTGAATCTGAGGTGTCGTCCTAAGGTCTCATGCGGTGTGGTAGGCTCTGTAAAGGGCCGTCTGGTTCGCGACCACCATCCTACCGAAGTCCGACGCCAAACAGCTTGCTGTGTTCCGTCGGTGCGTGGGAGTACCAATGCCTTTATAGGCATTTTCTGGGTTAACTCGCTCCATCGTCGACCTCATCTTTGACCTTATGGTCAAGATTGAGGTCAAGAGTTAACCCATCTTATAATAATAATAAAAAAACATGACTTTATCTCAGATTCAGAACGAATTAAGGTATCGTTGCCTGGGATAGATTGATAAAAAGCAAAGTTTCATTAATTTGTGTTTCCTTAGTCGCCTCTTACGACACCTACGGAAAGAAATTGGGTGGTGTTATTCTCAACCGATCACCACACGATTCATGTATCTGAAGATTTTATTAGGTAGGTAGGTACCAATACAGAAGCGCCAATCAGCAGAGCGGTGCATAGGTAGGTATTAAATCTATACTAATATTATAAAGAGGAAAGATTTGATTGTTTGTTTGTTTGTATTGAATAAGCTCCGAAACTACTGGACATATATACGCTTCCGAATGCAATCCCTAACAGGGTAGGCAGAGCATCAGTGGCTCCAGAAAACCACTTAATACCACGTTTGACACAAATGGTGAGGGTTATAAGTGGAACATGTTGTGTAATGGTGAGAGGTGGTCAGCCTTTCACCCATGATACAGCAAGACCCTCACGTCCCACTTACTGATTTTTACAGTATGCCTAGAAAGAGTAGGCAGCTGGCACATTCTAAGTTTTTCTTTCACTCTCAGTCCAGCGTGGAAGGAACTGGACTGATTTGAAAAATTCTTTTACCATTAGAAAGCTAGTTACATTATCCCCGATGGACATAGGCTACATAATTTTCCCAAATTTCCACGGGAACGAAGTCCCGGGCAGAATGCTAGTTCAGATATAAGTACGTTGTTTCATTATTTAAATCGGGTTGGCTATAGAAATTCGCATTATGAATTTGGGGTTGTTTTTTATAGGGGTGGGTTGCCCCTTTCAAATGAGACCCCCCTCGCCCCGCGGAGACGCGTAGTTATATTTTTATGAGCGTTTAAAGTTACGTGGAATGGAACGTATTTTGCACTTGTAGGAGCATTTCTGGAGTGAATCTGAGTGATATTTTTGTGATATATTACTTTAATTTTTTTTTTCTTTTTTTTGTAATCATTCTGTTTTTTTTGTAATAATTTTTAATAATTTAATTTGTAATAATTTCTGGTAAGTATAAGTTTATATTTTCATAATAATTCATAAGAAAAAAAAAAGTTGGTTTCCGCGCGTTGGGAATCATGGGGGGAGGGTTTTTTCCCGCTAACTCCCGTTCCCGTGGGAATTTTGCAATATCCTGTTGCAACTAAGCTTTAAGTTTACTAAGGTACCTGCATGCCAAATTTCAAGCGTCTAACTTAAGCGGTTTAGATTTTTCATACAAAAGGATTTTCCCGCTAATTCCCGTTCCCGTGGGAATTTCGGGAATTCCTTTCTTAGTGCACCTCTACGATACCTAAGCTACGTCCCTTCCAAATTTCAAGTGCCGTTTAGGCTGTGCGTTGATATGTCAGTCAGTCAGTCAGTCAGTCAGTTTCTCCTTTTATATATTTAGAAGATGTGAATTTCTATAGATTTCCCTTTACTTAAATTCTTACCTCTAAGGGCCCTCCATTGTAAATTTTATATAGTCTCAATGCGAATAAATATTTTAACTTTGTAAACAATGTGTTAGGTGAATCTTTATCCGTGTCACTCATTTTCAAGATCCACTTACAAACTTGTATTAGAAATCGATTAAAAGACGTTAATAACACTGCATAGTTTAGGCAAATAGGTAATTGAACTCATTTTAATTTTTTTTGTTCTAAACCTTTGATTAGGACCAAATTACAACATTACAAATACCAGAACCAAACAATACGTTGTTGTTGTAAAAAGTAAACTTGAAGTAAACAACACTACACAATTTGACTACATATAGTGTTTAATTTTTTTTTGAATATGACCCTTAGACAGTCTTTTTGAATTTGGCCCATAGACATAGAAAAAATAAGTTATACAAAAATACACTTTGACATAAAATTTTACAACATTTTTGTTAAACAGTTTTCTAATTGTTTTCATTTCATGACATACCTACTCTGCGTCAAAGTTCAATTCAATTTGTCAAATACCAGTGAATTAATCACTTTCAATGAATCCTAGAGAAAATGCTATAGAGGGCTGCCACCAGTCCATACACTTTGACATTTTTATAAAAATAAGCAGACATAGAAAAAAAAATCTATAATATTTTTTCTATGTCTATGAAAATACCACGTTGCAAGCAAAGGTCCCAATGTAGGATATTAAAAATCAGTCTTTTTAAAAAACTTTTTTATTTCTTTGACTTACAAATTACAAAAATAGACATTTTGCATAAGAATGAGTTGACTTTTACAAAACCTTATCTATGTTAGTAATTACCTTATTATTATCACTCTACATTTATCACTCTAAACGATATCCTAGGGCTTTGCCCTGCAGTGGGATATAAAATTTATAAAGACATATAAGACACATAGTACTTAAACTTAACTAATAAAAATGAAACTCAACAACAAATTGAAAGAAAGAAAAACCAATAGTTGAATAAAATAAAAAGCGAAATGTTTGCCAACGATACATGGTACTATGGTGGAATCTACCCATAACTATCATAAGCTATAAGTAATTATTTTTTCCCGGAAACGTCACGTTAAGGAGTTTTCATTATTTACCTACTTTGGCGCTACGCAACGTATCGCGAAATCGCGCCCCGCGTGCGATCCCCCTGCGCCGCGTTGCTATCGGAGTACTATTACATTGCTGGTTTTCGTGTTTTACGTTCGTTGTAATGACTGTTTTTTATTGCAGTCCGTTTTTGATTAAATTAAATAATAAAAAATGTAAGCAGAAAATACTAAAAAACATGAAAAAAAATGAAAATTTCGTTGCCTGAGATGGATTAATAGGAGCCAGGTCTCATTAGTGTTTCCTTAGTCGCTTCTTACGACACCCACGGAAACAATGGAAAAATTAACACTACCCGCAGTTCTCGCAGTGCGCCGAAATATCGGATACTCATTTAAAACAATAATCGTGGTAAGAGCCCGTTATAATATGTTTAAAACCAATATATCTGTACATACAGGGCCCAGCCCAGCGGGCGACGTCCAATAGAAAAGTGTGGCTTAGGCCAGCAGACCCACGGAACTTAAACAATGAATTTAGGTATTCTATGTATGCCAATATATAATGCCTTTCTAGTGCCTATTCATGCCAAAAGAATCATATCTAGTGCCGTCATAGTTTAAGAAATACAGGTCGTTGTTGTTGTTTGTGGGTCTGCTGGACGGATATCAGCCCAGCAGACCCACCACCTCTCGTACACGGAAACGGCTTAAGTTAGAGACATAGTTCTCGTTCTAAGGTTTAATGCTTCATTAATGCCATCAAGATTTAAAGTTTCAAAACTAGTGCTTCAAGCGTTTCGGAGCTATAAAACGATCTTGGTGTGCCTGCTGGGTGGAGGGTTCAACGCAGCAGACCCAACACGATAGCTTCATCCCCGTGTCAGCGCATTCAGATCACTCCCATGTAGCATTTTTTTGTAATTTAGAAGTTATAACACATTTTGTGAATACTTATTTAAAAAATTTTCACCCAGCATCGATTTTTCTTTTTTTTTCTTTTATATTTCTACTTCCTAAAAAATCTTAAACGATTAAAAAAGAATAATAAAAAAAGTAAGTAATTACTATTTATTCACTTCAAAAAGATTTTTCTGCGGTACTCTTGTGTTTGTACTACTTTTATTTATTTCTTTAGTCCCTCTTAAGAGAGTTAATAAAAATTAATCAGGATTACAACATTTTTTTCTCTTTCTTTTTGTTAACTGAACTGAACAGCTTTTGGGATCCATATGAAATTCCGAAGAGAGATGTCCCTTTCACCGCCAAAAGCTTCCATCTTTTACTTGCCTATTTCTATGATATTTCTGTCCACTAGAGCAGTCGATCTTTTAATAAAAGCGTGTTAACTAGATATCGATATAAAGTAGTCACTTCACTAGCAAAATAGTGGCTTGCATTCGTCGCAAATATATGGCGTGATGAAAGGGTTAAAAACTTTTGGACCTGTTTTTAAAAGTTGTTCAGTCAAGAGCACACTACCAGTTTAAGCTGAGCTCTGATTTATACTGTGCGCCCTACAATGCTGGGCCGGTCCAAAGTCCAAAGTGTCAAGCTTGACGTGCTCTTGAGTGTACTAGAGGTAACATAGGATACTTTTTATTAAAAAAAAATGTGAAAGTCCACGCGAGCGGAGCCGCGGTCGGAAAGCTAGTAGATTACATAAAGAAAAATTACGACAGAGTTTTGGTTTTCAGTTTCAGTAAAGTGTCGTAAAAAAATTACGACAGATTTTTAGTTTTCAAAATATTACGATGGATTTTCAATTTTCAATTTCAGAGAAAATGAAAAACAAAAATCCATCGTAATTTTTTTAAAATATACATTGTGTGATAAAAAAATCCTGAGAATTGTCTCAGGATTTTTTATGATTATTGGTAATTTTTTCATTCAAATATTTTTTTTTCTCTTATCAATACAATTTTAATCAACACAATAGATTTGTAATTATTAATTCCTAAGGGTGCTTCTTCCCACGAAGCTCAAAAACTTTCTCTAAAAATACTGAGATTCTCAAAAAGATGGGAAAGTTATCTCGGAAAAAGTTGTGTAAAGCTGACTCACATTTGGAATTGTCGCTGTTTAGCTGAAATCATACAATTTAATAAATAGCAAGTTATTCTTCATTTGGCGTTTCTTCCGGTGGGGTGCTAAAATAATCAGGTGTGAGAACTTCAGGTTCGTGTTCTCTGAATAGAGGCGAGTCTTGCCTCATGAGTGCAGCACGTTGTTCTATGATCTCCAGGTATTTGGGCTCCAACTCCTTTATTTTTTTAAAAAGCACATCAGGTAAGTATTCAGTAGATCCTGGTGAGTCTGAAAAGAAAACATAGTGAGTTTAGTTTCTCTATGTTTATGTTAGCTTTAAATCATTTTTAAGTATCTAGATTATTATAAAATAGTAAAACGACAAAAAGGAAGAAATGAAGAAGGCCACTTAAAAAAAAAAAACAACGGGCTGCGCTCCTGAAGATTTAAGATTTTGTTTTTGTTTTGAGAGATTTTGTGCATTAATCTATTTTACGAGCACTCAACCCTATATGAGACGTAATACAAGGCGACCCGAACCTGTCAACTCGTCAGTGCTAGTCACTGATATATAACGCACGCCCTAGCGATCGTGTTCGGAATCTCTTCGGATTACTTCGCACCTAGTTGACAAAATCGTTTTCTTTCAAATTCGCATGTATTACGTCTTATATAGGGTTGAGTACTCGTAGATTTATATTTTATTTTATTTTTTCTATGCTAACACCGGCTGACATCTTGACTTTTGCAGTTTTAATTTCCTTTATTTATCAATCACCCCTCCGTGATAGCCGTGTGAGTCCCCGGCAGAGTAGAATAGGACCACCCTCTTTCTTACCGAGGTGTCGTACAAGGCGACAGAGGTAAATATGCAAGCAAGTTCATCTGCACACAGAGAAGGAAAACTCTGCAATTATATCAAAACCCTCGCCAACCCGTCTGCAAAGCGTGGTGAGTATGGCATTTACCCCTCATATTATTGAGGGAGGCCCTCCCCAGCAGTGGGGACGTATATGGGCTGATGAACCCCTCCGTGACATCTTGACTTTTGCAGTTTTAACCCCTCCACCCCTCCGCCTACGGATTTTCGATCAGGGTCACGTGACAGACACGTTTTTTACCCATACTTCAAAGTGCACAACGCCGCTAAAGAAGTTTTCACTTCAAAAAAACTGCTTCTGCATAGCGGCGCGACTAACTCAATTTGAGCAATTCGTTGACATAGTTTGTCTTTCGTGAAAAAATCGCCAGGCGATAACGTTAACAGCCGAGCGCGGTATTTTTACTTGCAGCGCTGCTGGCTAGCAGGTACAAATTGAATATAGTATTGCAAATGTCAAAAAGTTCTTTTTCTTATTTTTTATCGACAAAAGTAGATAGTTAGTAGGGACGTAAACAAAATCCAGGGACGCCCATGTACAGGCACATCTATTTTATTTTTATCATTTTAAACATGAACTTTGATTTGAATTTTCAAGTGAATTTTGATAAAGGGCAAGGGCCCCCTTCGAAACGTGAACATGAACAGGATTAAGGCCGTAATCCATCACGGCTTTGATTTAATGCTACAGGTCCCGTACTGCCATTATATTCATTTTTACCGACTTCAAAAAAGGAGGAGGTTCTATGTTCGACTGTATGTATTTTTTTTTAATGTATGTTCACCGATTTCTACGTCAATTATGGACCGATTTTCAAATTTTTTGTTCGAAAGATTATACTCCAGAGGTGGTCCCATAAATTTTTTATCAAAAATGATTCAGCGCTTTTAAAAAAATCAACAAAACCAAAAAAATACTACAAACCAGAACATCATCAAAATAAATAAGTGACATTTTCGTTTGTGGTTATCTGCTAATATGCATTGTAGTCTGTAAAAAATACTAGTTATCTACTTTGTGCAAGCTGTTGTTGGGATTAAAGTCAGTGACTCATACGTTTTTATAACGTTTTACTATCGTTTTTACAGCTAAAAAGATACACAATATTGGTATTTAGAGGTGACTTTGTGAGCTTTTTCTATCGAACCAAAAATGCTGAATCATGTTTTCAGCAAACTACTTATCTAGTTTATGTCCTGAATATTGCCGTAGTATTTTTTTTTCTTCGATTTAATGCAGTGCGTCATGCTTATTTACGCATCATAAAATTGTAATTTAGGTGCTGTAGTCGCCTTAAGCGTAATTGTTTAGTTGACAAAACTATATTAATATACAAAATATAATTGAAATTCCTAAAACATTGCGTGAAATAGGTAACTTCTTCCTGCTTCCGATAGCAGCGCGGCGCGGTTTCGCGGTACATTGCGTAGCGCCAAAATTTCCGGGAAAAAATAATTACTTGTAATATATATTGATTTATCATAATATTCCACCGTTTTAGTATTTGCTAAGCTGTCCTTTACACCCTCTATTTCGACCTATTATGTTCCGATAACACAGGGGAAGATGTTCATTATTGTGTGGGATTATTAAAAACCGTAACTTTCGCTAGGAACTTGAATTTGCTATCAAAAAGTTGGTGATTGAACACTCTCGATAAGAAGTTAACGCATTTTTCGATTTAAGCTGTTAGGTACCTTTCCATAAATCTCATTTTTAACTTTCGAAAATGTTTTTACGCACGCACGATTTCATAGTCCGTAAACTTCGTGTATCGACACTGTTCGCACTGCCGGCCCAGGCCTGTTGAGAGACGGAGATGGCACTATTCCTATGTGTGCTGCCTTTATCGGGTGCTGTGCTGTAGTCGCCTTAAGAGGGAAGAATAGTACGTGCTCGTCCATAGAAAAAAGAAAACGTTTCTCCACCTCTAAATATTTTCAAATCTGAATGATTTTTTAGTATGTTATCAACACAATGATAACATTGATAACATACTAAAAAATATAGGTACCTCAAATAACGTTATTTTTGTATTAACATTTTGTCGAATTAAGCCATCTGTTGTACAAAAAGCAATGTATTAAAAGCTAAACCTATAAACCTAGAATATATTATGCAGGACCGATCGACACCAAAATCAAAGTGATCTGTTATGATTTAGTTAGTGGAAAACGTTTTCTCCCAAAATGCAAATTTCACCAAGTAGGTACCTATTGTCAATCGCGAGCTGCAACGGTCTCTATCGCACGCGATGCCCGGGAGCTTTAGCGCGCGAGCGATAGCAAATGTTTTCCTAAATTCTTATTTCGCTAGAATCGCGAAGCTATTTAAAATTTTATGTTTTGTCGCAGACAACTTCATCTTGATCCGGTAGGGGTGGTCAGGTATCTCTGCAGCTGTCTGTACATTGCTGGTTATCGTGTTTTACGCTGTTATTGTTGTTTTTTAATGCAAAATGGATTGTATTCGAATAAATAATTTAGTTTTATAGCAGAAAATATTTAAAAACTTTTAAAAAATTCGAAAATTTTCCGGAGGAAAATTCCACTGGAAACTCAATTGAATTCAGGGTTTCTGTTAGCTACCTTTTATACCCTGTATACTGGGTGAAAAAAAACCTCCTAGCTATATTCAAAATCCTGAACCAGTATCACTAACAGAACACTTTTTTTTTCCTAAACGTAGACACCACTCGGACGCACCCCCCTCGCGCTACCCGCACCCCTCGCGTGCCTGGTGTAGGAGTAATGTCTACGTTTAGACAAAAAAATAAATATTCCCATTAAAAATTTGTTTTTTCTTAAATGTGTTCTTTGAGTGATACTGGTTCAGGATTTTGAATATAGCTAGGAGGTTTTTTAGCACCGTGTATAAAAATTTGTGCTTTTGTCTTACCATCGAAGTAGACGAGCTCGCATCGGCCGCGACAGTCGGGGCTGCGGTCGATGATCTTCTTTAATTGCTCGCAAAAGTCCTTCGCCAGTTTCTGAGCGTTCACATTACACAGTTCTGAAAAGAAAAAAAGGAAAATTGAAACTAATCTATCCTTAACTTTTAATTCAATCCTTAACTTTTCCGGTTGGTGTGTCTATGTGTACTTCCATGCTGGACTGGGTGTGAAAGAAAAACTAGAATGTGCCAGCTGCCAACTCTTCCCAGGCATACTGTAGGAGCCATTAAGTGGGATGCGAGGGTTTTGCTGTAGCGTGAGCGAAAGGCTGACAACCTATCACCATTATATGTCTTCTTCTTATCGTGTAGGTATAGTCGTGTGTGGTGAACTTAGCTAACCCTGGTGTCAGAGTTTTCAAGCCACACCATGGCCTCTGACTTGGTTTTAACGACTGTAGTCAATCGACAACAGCCGGGACCGACAACTAACGTGCCCTCCAAAGTACAGAAACTCTCGTGACAAATTGCCACTTTGGACACCCATCAGGTTCCCTGCCTCTGTGTACGTTGCTTAACCTCACTGATCGGTTGATATCAGCGAGAGCCACTGGGCTACGAGCGCTTCAGCCAATGACAGATTACCTAGAATTAATTATATTTGAGTATTACATAATTAATAATTATAGTTGTGTTTTAGAACATTTTTTTATATACAGGGCTTTAGGTATCTCTCTTTCAACCTCTCGGGTGGTTAATCAGTCCATGAAACTGAACAACTTTCCTAAGGAACATAGGTTAAAATAGGAAAAAAAAATTTTGATCTGAAAAATTTGAAGTTTGAATGGGAACTCAAAATTTTTTTTTCGTATTTTGACCTATGTTCCTTGAAAGAGAGATACCTAAAGCCCTGTATATGTGTGCATTTGTCGCGCAAAGGCTTAAGATAATGGAACACATTTCATCGACGAGCTGTAAGTTAATGTTAACCCCAACTTCCCTATTATCCCTACTAATATTATAAAAATGACTCCACTGTTGGAGATCCTAAACTAAATAAATAAATAAATGCGAAACTACAGAACCAATTCATTATACTCATGTTCCATCTACTCACCCTCACACTGATTGTCAAACGTGGCGTCAAGTGATTCTCCAACTACATGACGTTCTGCCTACCCCGAAAGGGACTATAGGCGTGAGTGTAAGGGTGGATGTGTTTAAGTGTACAACCGCGTGTACGTGTTTCTGGTTGGTGTGTCCTTCTGTGTGTGCATGCGTGTGTGTGCGTGCGTGCGTGGGTGCATGCGTGCGTGTGTGCGTGCGTGCATGCATGCGTGCATTTCTGTGCGTGTTACAGATCTGGATATAGTTTCTGGATGGTGTGTCTATCAATGTGTCTGCGTACATGCGTACATACGTGTGTGCGTGCGTGCATGTGTGTGTATGTATGTGTGTGCGTGCGTGTGTTTGCGTATGCGTGTATTTGCGTATGTGTGCGTGCGTGAGTACATGCGCGCGTGCGTGTGTGCATGCGTGCGTGCATGCGCGTGTGTTACAGACCTGGATATAGTGTCTGGTTATGTATGACTCCGTGGAGAGTTCGCAGTGGCGTGGCGAGCTCGCTCATAATGTAGACCGGCGGGTGTGAGCCGTCCGGCCACCAGATCCTGTACGCAGAGTTCTGGTACCGGCGGGACTTCACGCCAGCTACGTCTTTCTTCACTTTTTCTAAGGACTGACAATTAAGCTCTATATTAGGACTTCGTTCCCGTGGGAATTTTGGAAAATTATGTAGCCTATTTGTTAATCCAAGGTGTCAGCTACCACCGTACCAAATTTCATCAAAATTAATCTGGCCGTTCTTGAGTTGTAAGTGTTCGAATAGAACAAACCCGACTTTGTTTCATAATTAAGACTAGCTTTTCGCCCGAGACTTAGTTACCGTGGAAATGTTTTCGTAAATTTTCCAATGTTTTTAAAAGTTATTCGGGACGGAGACAAATACAACACATCAAAAACCATAAAAGGCCGTTCTCGAGTTATAAGTATTCGAACAAATCGGACTTTGTTTTAATTAAGAAAGATTAAATTCCATGCTGGACTGGAAGAGAAAGAAAAACTTAGAATGTGTTTTTGTATCTTTGGGTATAAAATACAGGGTGTTAAGTAATTAGATCTTATCCTCTCGGGTTAATCATCCCATGAAACTGAACAATTTTCAATAAGAACAAATGCCGAAATACGAAAAAAAATTTTTTACTTCCCATACAAATTGCATCAGCTGATAAATCATTCTGTATGCGAAGTCAAAAATTTTTTTTCGTATTTCGGCATTTGTTCTTAGGGAAAGTTGTTCAGTTTCATGGGCTGATTGACCACCTGAGAGGATAAGATCGAATTACTTAACACCCTGTATATATTTTAAGGTATAAAAAAAGAGTCATATTCCATGCAATGTACTTATTCTGCGAATAACGAATAATTCGAGTAGGTACCGTACTCATTATAAACATTTTACTCAGCATTAGGTGTAACTTATTTTTGTTACAATAAAGATTGAAAATTAGTTTAAAAGTAACTTCATTCTTAAGACTTCTTGTCTTAAGTAGGTCTCTTCCATTGTACTCCACTCTCTTCGATCTTGAGTCCTTCGCATCCAGTTCTTCTCTGCAATCCTGGCAAGATCGTAAGCCTACCTCATTGGTTGTCTGCACACGCTTCTACGCCCAGTTCGAGGTCTCCACTCTAGCACTTTTTTACCCCATCTATGGTCATATCTCCGGCATATGTGACCTGCCCACTTCCATTTTCTTGAGCTACCACTGCTGCTATGTCAGGAAATTTGGTTCTTCTACGGATTTCCGTATTCCTGATACGGTCTCGCAGTGAAATTCCAAGCATAGCTTGCTCCATAGCTCTTTGGGTGACTTGTGGCCTATTGATGGTATGCTTGGTGAGCGTCCAAGTCTCGGCTCCGTAAACCAGTACATGGAGGACACACTGGTTGAAAGCTCTGCGCTTGAGGTTAAGTGGTATGTCTCCCTTGAACACATCCGACAACTTGCCAAATGCTCCCCAGCCCAATCGTACGCGGCGGTTGATTTCGCTATCTTGGCAGCTTCTGTCCAACCTTATTGATTGTCCTAAGTAGACATACTCCTCCACTTTCCCTATGGTTTGGCCGTGTACAATAATGTGGTCGGCGCAGTTGAAATTGGCCATTATTTTAGTTTTTGATGAATTCATTTTTAGACCCACAGTTATTGACACATCATACAGTTCTGAAACCATAGTTTCGAGATCTGACAGGCTATCAGCGAATACTATGATATCGTCAGCAAAACGAAGGTGAGTAAGGCGTTCCCCGTTGATGTTGATGCCCTTATCGGTCCAGTCAAGAAGCTTGAAAATGTCCTCTAAGCATGCGGTAAATAATTTAGGGGAAATTGTATCTTCCTGCCTAACTCCCCCTTTTAATGTTAACGGGCTTTGTGAGCTCATGCATCTTAACCTGTAGCGTGGCATAACGGTAGATCGATTTGATGGCTTCCACATATCTTGAGTCGACGAGATGCCTTTGTAGGGATTGAATAACAGCCCAATGTTCAATCATATCAAATGCCTTTTCGTAATCTATGAAGGCCATCACTAGAGGTTTATTATATTCCAGGCTCTTCTCTATTACCTGTCCGACTGTGTGGATGTGATTAATCGTTGAAAAACCACCTCTAAACCCTGCTTGTTCAACCGGCTGTGCTGAGTCAAATTTATTGGTCAAGCGTAGTGTGATCACTTTAGTAAACAACTTGTATACATGGGGTAGTAAGGAAATAGGTCGGTAGTTCTAAAGTTGTGACAAATCTCCTTTCTTATGCAAAAGTATCACGATAGCACTTTGCCATGTGTCTGGAGTGGCGCCCTCCAACAAAACTTTATTGAATAGTAGCCGCAGTTGTTTTAGTACCGGTTTTCCCCCATGTTGCAAGTGTTCGTAAGTCACTTTATCCTCGCCTGGCGACTTTCCTGACTTCATGAGCTTAAGAGCATGTTTTATTTCGTACAGACTTTTTGCTGGTTGCCTCTTTTTAATTGCTTTTTGAATACCTTTGGACCTTTGTGATTTTCGATCGTTTCCAGAATCACCTCGTGTTTCCTTTGCCTGAGTTGTTTGCGTATCAGGTGTTTTATAAGGCTGTTAATGCTGGATATACCCGCCTGTTCTGCAGTTTTAAGTATTTCAGAACGCTGAACAGTAGTTTGTCAATTTCAGCAGACAAAGGTTTATACACCGGCTTTGTTTGCGGTTTGACTGTCTCCACTGAACTATTAACAGACTCAACCAGTAGGTTATTTATAGCGTTGATGTCCCATGACTCTTGTGCAGTCAGTTTTTCACTTAGTATTTTCTGGTAGTAGTCCTTCTGTATTGCCACGAACTTACTGTCTTTAGTCTGGCGAACTGTTTCTACTAGCCGTCTTCGTTCTAGCCTCAAGTTGAAAACTAGTCAGCTCTTAATATGCGGTGATCACTACCTGCTCCGGCCATATTAACCACATCAACATCCTCACAAACTTGCTTCTTATTGCCGAGGATAAAATCTATCTGGTTCTTGGTTTTCCCATCCGAGCTTCTCCAAGTCCAGAGCCTTTGATCTTTCTTTCGGAAAAAGGTATTCATTGCGAACAGTTTATGTTGTGCAAGGTAGTCAGCCAAAACATGTCCCCTCGGATTTCTCGTGCCCAACCCAAATTTGCCAACAAATTCTTCGTCTTCGCCTACACCAGTTTTACCAAGTCTCGCGTTGAAATCTCCAATAACTGTATTGTAGAAGCAAGGGTTTTCACTTAATGCGCTGTCGATGTCTTCGTAAAATTTAGCTAAGTAGGTACTTCTTCATCGTCTTTTGCAGATGTTGGTGCGTACACTTGGATGACTTTAAGTGAATAGCGTTTGTTAAGTTGGAAAGTAGCGCAGATGACTCTTGAAGATATTGCTCTTATATTCTTTAGTTTTCCCGATATGGATGTGTTGATTAGAAAGCCCACTCCGCCTTGAGATTTGTCGTCGTAGCCTTTATGGTAAAACAAGTGACCTGACGTCAGTTTAATCAGCTCTTCGCCTTGTTTCACTTAAACCAATAATGTCCCATTAGATTTTATTTAGTACTTCGGATTCCAATTCTTGGTAGCGTTCCTCAGTGAGCAACGTTTTAACGTTATACTTAGCCAGGTAAATTTTTTTCTTTAGACAGCCATATCCGTTCCCCCAGGAATTCTTCGCACCCTCTACCCTGTCAGTTATCTGACCGCTGTCGTAGCCAGGCTGAACAGGGTCGCTGGGGACTGAGGGCCTTTCCTTCTATCGTCTGTACATGGAGGTTCATAGCCTTAAAACGCCACGCCGGTCAATGCGGGTTAGCGAATCTATACTTTGAGAGGGTATTTACGACCTCATGGCTTATAGTAGCCACCCTGAATGAAAAGGGGGTCAGGTTATTTTCCGCCGCCTGATGCTCGGCGTTGTTACTCGTTTAGCACTACGTTCCCCTGTAGGGTATCCAGGGTAATTCCTACGGACGCGAGTAACGGCCTGGTATTACCATTAATCAATTTTTAGATATATGAGCTCCTTGATGGTGAATTTCCCCATCATTTACAGCCCAGGAGTAACCAGAACTGGACAAGCACTCTGTTAAATTAACTCGAGGAGACAAGTCATAGTCATCACGCTTGGTACTTGGTACAGCGGCAGCCATGACAAAATTCTTTAAATTTATTTTCTTCGACAATTAATGCACACAGCACTAATCCACCGATACATTATCGAAACTCATGCACATCCCTATTACATGGCGTGTACGGTTTGTCAACTGATAAATTTAACTTACACAAACTATTTGCTGTCAAATAAGAAAAAGTGAAAACCGGCCAAGTGCGAGTTGGACTCGCGCACAAATGGTTCCGTACCATTACCTATAAAACCGGCCAAGTGCGAGTCGGACTTTATTAAAAATTATTATCTCTATAAAAGCGGCAAAAAAATCACGTTTGTTGTATGGGAGCCCCCTTAAATATTTAATTTATTCTACTTTTTAGTATTCGTTGTTATAGCAGCAACCGAAATACATCATCTGTGAAAATTTCAACTGTCTTACTATCACGGTTCATGAGATACAGCCTGGTGACAGATGGACGGACAGCGGAGCCTTAGTAATAGGGTAAAAAGCAATGTCTGGGGTCAAGAAGATTCAACTGTATGACAATAACTTTAAGGCACAGTTTACCCTGCAGGCCTCGAGCTGCGGCAAGTCGAAGCGGTCGGGCTTGTTGTAGTGCTTCATATCAGGTGGGCAGAATAATGTCTTGTAGGTGATCACCACTAGAAGCATCTTAACTGGAAATACCACGCCCTGCGAACATAATATACACATCAACCAATTGAAAATTCAGGTTTAGCACTTGCTCGTCTGAAAATTATAGCCCTCCATGTATCTCGAGTATGCTTTTATAGCTTCTCAAACAGGCCTCTTTTGTATGAAACATCGTGCAATATCCCTAGACCGTGTTGATGTGTGTACATAGACAGTCAGCAGCAGAACTAATACAATATAAGGTCCTAATTTATTAGTCACTTCCCTTTTAACACGTTATTGTGTAGGTCAAAATATATCATTTGAGTCAAAAAACAAAAGCATAATATTAAATTTAAAAGGTCTTGAAAAATTTTGTTATGATATTTTTTATTACTATGTTGAATAAACCCATCCATTCAAACGTAAATAATAATGGCAGTAGTAGAGCGGGCGAGCGGGGAGTGGACGGCTATAATCGAAAGAGAACCATTCTTTTATCTTTAAATGGAAAATTCATTTTTTATTTTTTTTACAAAATTTAATTTTCAGATAATTAATTTTTATGTTGTTTTTTGGAATACTATCAACCTATACAATAACGCCTTAGAAGGTAAGTGACTAATAAATTAGGACCTTATATACTTTATTGCACTCCAGCTCAAATAAGTTATCTACCTACACTAATATGCCGGCCGGTTTGGTCGAGTGGTAGTGGCGCTGCCTCTTGATCGACGGGTCCTGGGTTCGAATCCCAGTCGGGGCAAATATTTGTGTAAAAAGCAGATGTTTGTTCTCGGGTCATGGGTGTTTGTGTCTGTCTTTATGTGTGTTCCGAGGGACCCACGACACAAGGGAAAACCTTAGTGTGGGCTTTTGAGTGTATGGCGTTTTTGTTTTTTAATATATCTCCTTATATCTCCTCTTCATTGACAGATTTTTTTTTGTAACGAATAAACTCAAAAACTACTGGACCAATTTGTAAAATTATTTCACCACTAGCTTTAAGCCCGCGTGGACTACAGGTTATATCGTGCCCAACTGTGGGATTAAATGTAGCCTATAGCATTCCCCAAGGTCTAATCTATCTCTGTAACAAATTTCATCAAAATCGGTTCAGAAGTAGCGTAACAGTCAGACAGAGTTACTTTCGCTAACATATACATTAATAAAAACCGTTTTAAGTAACATATTTATGAAAAGATACATATACAGGGTGAAAAAGAGCCTCCTAGCTATATTCAAAATCCTGAACCAGTATCACTTACTGAACCCTTTTTTTGGGGGGGGGGAGTTTGTTATTATTTCCTAAACGTAGACACCACTCGGGTGCACCCCCCTCGCGCTACCCGCACCCCTCGCGTGCCTGGCGTAGGAGTAATGTCTACGTTTAGGCAAAAAATGAACTTCCCAATGAAAAAAAAAAATGTTTTTCATAAATGTGTTCTTTGAGTGATACTGGTTCAGGATTTTGAATATAGCTAGGAGGTTCTTTTTTAACTTGTATATACACATTGACTGTACAATAGATAAAAGATAGCATTTAATACCTTGAGTGTATAGCGAACACCTCTAAAGACTATTCTTATTATTATCTGATCCCGTAGATCGACGTAGTTAAATGTATGAAACAAATGTCTCATACAAACCACCTACCATTTATCAATATTATCCATGAAAAAAAAATTTATTTTTCGCTATTTTCGAGGGAATTGTAAAATAAATACATAAAATCCTTTATTATTAAAATCTTAATGCAGGTTGGTTTATTTTATGATTACTACTAGCTTTTCCCCGCGGCTTCGCTCGCGCAAAGAACTCTTTTAGTCACCCGTTTCATGACCTTTTAGGGGATGATTTTTATTTGCTTCGAGGTATATCTTGACGAAGTTTTGAGTCAAAATGTGCAAAAAAATTGTTTTCTCCATACAAACTTTGAACCCCCATTTCAGCCCCTCAGGGGTAGAATTTAGAAAAATCCTTTCTTAGTGCTGTAAAGTTCATGGCTATTTTGATGATTCCTAACTAAACAAATAAAAGTTGAGATCTTATACACTTGACATTGATAGGTATTACATAGAAAGCTGCAGAAAGGAATAGAATACAATGGTGCTGTAAAAATACAACTTTTTGATTTGAATTACTTACTTACTAAAGACGTAAGCTGAATAGAATAATCATGTTTGTTACATAGATAAAAACACCTTTAAACAGACGAATATTTGCTAATCCAGAGTAATCTGTATTTGGCTATGCTTATTACCTAAGATATTAAATTAAGGTCTTTCAATTAAGTTATGAATAAATAAATGTTTGAAACCTAAAATAGCATATAGGTAGCCTTATTAAAGTATTTATCATATACGAAGAGGGTATTTTAATTGCTTGAAATGCTCTGAGCACTTATGCAATTGTGCATCTAAGGTCCGTATTATAGAACGCGACTCAGACTGATCTATACTTAAGCAGCAGTCGTCTTTGTCATTTTGATAGTAAAAGAAAGAGACAATCAATACTTAAGTATATATCAAGCTTGGTAATTTAGGTAATACGGACCTAAATCACCAGTACAGGGAATGTCTACCGAGACTGCAAAAGCAGTCTGCATTGCTGTATCATACAGCATACACAACTATAGATATTGATTGATTTTATTACATATTATTAAACTTTCTGAAGTTTTTTTTTCATTTCTTGACATTGACTCTCCGCCCGTACGGCCCGTACCCCAGTGACGTCTACATCGCATAAGGTGCTGCCTAGCTAGCTGAGCAGGATGAGCGGCGACCACGAAACTTTTTTCTAATACTTAAATTTTTAAACTCGTGATATCTTTTGAATGGAATGTCCGAAATGCATAATTCAATAAGTTGTATAAAGATATTAAAGCATTCTTGAATATGAAGTAATTTATTTTGATAAGGATTAATACCAAGATACAAATAAAGAGCATTTTATAGCAGGCGGCATTTCAATTAAATTTTTAAAATAAAAGAACATATATTGTGGCATAACTACAATAGTTAGACATATGCTGTCGCGACACTTTTTGTAAATATTTATGTGTTCTGCAAAGTCGTAGTATATTATTTTATTCTATCATCAATACTTTACAGCGCACGCAATGTAAAGAATACTTTAGGTATTTTTTTTACACCTTGGGTTACATTATTTGAGTTTCAGTATGGATCCCTAATTTTTTTGAAAATATAATATAGCCTATGTCCATTGGGGATAATGTAGCTTACTAATGATGAAAGAATTTTTCAAATCGGTCCAGTAGTTTCGGAGCCTATTCAATGCAAATCTTTCCTCTTTATAATATTAGTATAGATAAGCAATGAATGTCGAGGGTGATGCCAGTTATAGTTATCTTAGTATTAATAATGAGCTCAACAAAAAATTTATTCCAACAAAAATTTCGATCCCCCTTTAACAATAAAAAATCCAAAATAAAAGCTAGTATATGAAGTAGACACCCAACATATTTACTTACCTATTTGAAAAAAAATACAAAAGTTGTTTAAGACCAATCATTAACATTTTTGTCTCATTTGTATTTATTTGAACAAGTGTAATATTTATAATAGCTTTTGCCTGCGACTTCGTCCGCGTGGAATAGTGACTTCCGGCAGATTTTTGGTTCTTCCCACATAGTTCCCGTTCTTGCGGGATTTTCGGAATGGTCGAGTTCCCGCATGAAATAATTTCTCCCGTTTTTTACACATTTACCACTATATCTTTGCTCCTATTGGTCGTAGCGTGATGTTATATAGCCTATAGCCTTCCTCGATAACTGGACTATCCAACACAAAAAGAATTATTCAATTCGAACCAGTAGTTTCGGAGATTAGCGAGTTCAAACAAACAAACAAACAAACTCTTCAGCTTTATAATATTAGTATAGATTATGAGTCTTTTGAAGAATAGAATAGAAAAACTTTATTTTATAGGACATTCAGGATGCCAATTAAAACAAGTCAAGATTACATGAAATACACACAAACATACATTAAAAGATTTAAATACATACATACACATTCTTTCTTTTGACCCTACTGACTCTACGCTACGCCTATCTCTACGAAGGTCTTTAGGAACACTGTGGCATGTGAACCACTGCGGAAACCTACCTGACTGTCCTCCAGTTTGCGTATCTTGTCGACGAAGTTGTCATTGATTCCGTCGCTGGGTATTATCAGCTGGAGGTAACCTTCGAAGTAGCTGCATGCCATCCCCGTGCCGTAGTTTATGGTCGGCTCCGACTTTTTCTCGAACAACTACACATAAGAGTTGCATGGCGTCATATCATTTTTTTATTTATTTTTTTATTCAGGTAATCAACAGCTAGTGTTGCAAAGGACTTTAGGCTTTTAGCCCTTATTTTAAGACTAGACTGTTAAATAAAAAGCCTAGTAGGCTAAAAACCTATAAAGCCATTTAGTACTTGCGGCTAGGCTAGGGTTAGGGTTGGCTAGGGCAAGTTTCTAAATTTAAGTACTTGGGCCACTGGGTCACTGAGCGTTTGACTGACGATGTTGATGTTGACAGGGAACGCAGAGCATTGTCGGTGAGGGGTAATATGCTATCCCGCAGGTTTGCACGCTGCTCACGTGATGTGAAAATCACACTTTTCAAAAGTTACTGCCAAACATTATACACGTGCAGCCTGTGGAGCAATTACACCAAAAAATCCTACAATGCTCTGCGTGTCCAGTACAATAATACTTTCAGGGGTCTGTTGGGACTGCACTGGCGCTGCAGTGCGTCTGGGATGTTTGTGGACCACAGTACAGATGGCTTCCAGGCCATTCTGCGCAAACGAGTAGCCTCCCTGAGGTCTCGCATTAAGTGTAGCACTAACAGGCTCCTGAGGGTGGATGGTCCAATACTGAAGCATTGGTCATCCCTACATGTGCTGAGCAACGTTAATTTTAAATTTTACTAACATAGTTATAAGATTTTTGTTACTAATAAAATATGGACTTGTTGGTCTGAAATAAATATTTTCATTCATTCATTCATTCTAAGCCTATTCAAGCCTTTTGGTTATAAGCCTAAAGGCTTTAAAAAGGCCTAACCTTGTTTAAGACTAATTTAATAAAATAAGACTCTCAAAAAGCCTATGAAGCTCTTAGACTTTAAGGTAATTTAGGTTATACATACAACCAGTCAAGTCAAAAAAAGTAACGGTGTGGGTGGGTACAACAAACTTAAAAATATATAACTATACAGGTTGAAAAAGAACCTCCTAGCTTTATTGAAAATCCTGACCCAGTATCACTTACTGAACACTTTTTTTTGGGGGGGGGGGGGGTTCCTAAACGTAGGCACTACTCGGGTGCACCTCCCGAGCGCTACTCGCACCCCTCGCGTGCCTGGTGTAGGAGTAATGTCTACGTTTAGGCAAAAAATGAACGATTCCCATTGAAAATGTAAAAAAAAAAATTTTTTTCATAAATGTGTTACTGGTTCAGGATTTTGTTCTTTTTCACCTAGTATATAAGTTGTTTTTGTATAGGAAGTACCTACACATCCACTGTGAAAATTGATTTATTGTTAGATGTACAACTAGCTGTGATTATTGAAAATAACTAAGTACTTACTATCAATTAGAATGAAAATAGTAAAATAAGTATAGTTATAAGTAACAGTATAGTAAAAAGGTTTTTACAAAAAAAGACTACAGTCTCAAAAAGCGTACTAGTTTTAAAAAGGCTATAGGTTTTTTAAAGCCTACAACTTTAAAAAAGGCTATAGGCTTTTGTAAAGCCTACTACTTTAAAAATGGCTATAAGTTTTTTAAAAAGACGAAGCTTTTAAAGTCCTATTTTATTGGTCTAGTCCCAAAAAGGACTCGATAGGCTGAAATGTAGGGCTAAAAGCCTAAAGTCCTTTGCAGCACTATCAACAGGTTATATTATACAGGGCTTTAGGTATATCTCTTTTAACCTCTCGGGTGGTTAATCAGTCCATAAAACTGAACAATCTCCCATACAAAATGCGCTATACATATGCTGATGAAATTTGTATGGGAACTCAAAATTTTTTTTTCGTATTTTGACCTATGTTCCTTGGGAAAGTTGATCAAGTTTCATGGACTGATTAACCACCCGAGAGGTTAAAAGAGAGATATCTAAAGCCCTGTATAAACAGTTTAAGAAACTTAAGTAATAACATTCAACTTAATTTGATTAACATATGTACCTAATGATCAGTAACTAGTTATGTCGCTAAGCCAATGACAGATTACATTTGAGCATTACATATAGATATGTTTTAGTAAAAATAAAGACAACTAGACAAAACTTGACACAAGATGTGAAATGAAAAACCTATCAAGAACCAGGAACAAATTATTAATTCTTTAGTTTAATTGAGATTGACATAGAAACCAACGAGAAGCACATCTAATAGTGAGAAAAAAAACGCCAGCAATTGTAGAAGAAACCAATCAGTGACATAATTGTCGATTCGAAAATCTTACAATTTTGTTTGTTTTATAAGACGGGTTAACTCTTGACCTCAATCTTCACCAAGGAATGCCTATAAAGGCATTAATACTCCCACGCACCGACGGAACACAGGAAGCTGTTTAGCGTCGGACTTCGGTAGGAGGTTGGTCGTGAACCAGACGGCCAGACACAGAGCCTACCACACCACATGAGACCATAGAACGCCACCTCTGATTCAGGACAAATCGAGGTGTCGTTGCCTGGGATGGATAGCATAGTAGAGAAGAATAGGCAAGAAACTCCGAGGGTCGCTCTTTTTAACTCAATCATATAAATTTCCTTGTTTCTAATTTTAATTGACTTAATATCTGACTGTTGGAGGTCTGGGTGGAGAGTGACAAAACTACTTTTCCACGTAAACAGATAGACGAGCTGAAAGCTAGGCTGTTTAAATGATAGCCCAGTTGGTAATGAGTCTGATTGGTAACCGAAAGTTGTGGTATCGAATCCTGGTGCGGGCTGTATCACTAAATTCGTTTTTTCGGATGTATGTACTGATTTTTCATTAACTATCACTTGCTAAGCGGTGAAGGAGAATATCTTGATGAAACCCGTATGTTTAAAGAAATGTAGACCCCGCATTGTGCCAGCGTGGTGGACTATGGCCTAATCCCCTTCGTGTTTCGAAGGGAGGCCGTATATGGGCTGTTACCTACTGTTTAACTAAAATGTAACAAGTTGGTATCAGGATGAATATCATTTTATCAGGGGGATTCTGTAACTTAAGTTGTTTGTCGATGGAATGGAGGCTATTTTATATGTTCAGACGGCGAAATTGAGATTTAATTTTCATATACTTGCTAACAATCACCAAGTTACAAACTACCTGCAACTGAAAATTCAGTTGGCGGTGGCGCCACCAGTCAAAGCAGCCGTCATTAGATGTATGAAAGCATATTTCTCAATTTCGTCATCTGAACGGATAAAATGGCGACTTTTCCATCGACACACAACTGAAGTTACAGAATCGGGGCCCTGAAGAGGTGAAACAAATTCAGTGATATCAGTGAAATCCTCTTCACCTTAGGCGGTAAGGTTCCAACTTAAGGCGACTACAGCACCTAAATTACGATTTTATGTTGCGTAGATAAGCATGACGCACTGCATTAAATCGAAGAAAAAATATTCAGGACATAAAAAAAGCTCACAAAGTCACCTCTAAATACCAATATTGTGTATCTTTTAAGCTGTAAAAACGATAGTAAAATGCACACAGGAACTTGAATTTGCAATCAAAATGTTCGTGATTGACCACTTTCGATAAGTAGTTAACGCATTTTTCGATTTAAGCTATTACCTTTCCATAAATCTCATTTTTCTAACTTTTGAACATGTTTTTACGCACGCACGCTTTCATAGTCCGTAAACTTCGTGTATCGACACTGTTCGCACTGCCGGCCCAGGCCTGTTGAGAGACGGAGATGGCACTATTCCTATGTGTGCTGCCTTTATCGGGTGCTGTAGTCGCCTTAAATAACTAAAATGTACTTAATTAAATCCTCACGAATGTTTTATAAAATAAATCAATTTTTGAGTTTGACTTAGAACACTTAACTCTAAAATTAAAAAATTTGCATTACTCCTGACATAGGATTGCTTCGAACTTTTAAACGGCTGAACCAATTCTGATCAAATATAGCTAAGAACAATCTTGACAATGTCAGCTTTCAAACAAAAAAACTGCTTCGAAATTGGTCCATTCGTTTGGTAGCTACGATGCCACACACAGATTCACAAACATATAAATTCCGCCGTGTGATGATCGGTTGAGAATAACACCACCCCATCTCTTTACCTCACCTGAAAACGAAAGTTTTCAATCAGTGCGTCCTACCCGTGATGACATACGGAGCCGAGACGTGGCCACTCACAGTGAGACTAGTCCACCAATTTAAGGTCGCTCAGCGAGCTATGGAAAGGGCTATGCTCGGTATTTCTTTGAGGGATCGGATTCGAAACGAAATAATCCGTCAGAAAACCAAAGTTACCGACATAGCCCGGCGAATTAGCAAGCTTAAGTGGCAGTGGGCTGGTCATATCTGTCGTAGAACCGATGGCCGTTGGGGCAGAAAAGTTCTAGAATGGAGACCACGAATCGGCAAACGTAGCGTAGGGCGCCCTGTTACTAGGTGGGGTGACGATATTCGTAAAGTAGCGGGCAGTGATTGGAGGAGGAGAGCTGAAGACCGAGCTCAGTGGCGTGCCATAGGAGAGGCCTATGTCCAGCAGTGGACTGATACAGGCTGATGATGATGATGATATATTTCTGCGGGTGTCGTAATGGCGACTAAGGAAACACAAATGAGACCTGCCTCCTAGTAATCCATCTTTTTAATCTGAGGTGTCGTCCTATGGTCTCATGCGGTGTGGTAGGCTCTGTAAAGGGCCATCTGGTTCGCGACCACCCTCCTACCGAAGTCCGACGCCAAACAGCTTACTGTGTTCCGTGCGTGGGAGTACCAATTAGTCACGATTGGAGTCAAGAGTTAAACCATCTCATAATATAAAAAAAATACACACATCAACAACTCTCTTTTTTTGTAGGGGGTTAAATACATACCGGCTGCATAAATTTCCAAACGAAGAATGCGGTGAGGAAATACGGGAAGTCATCTGCCAAGATGTCTGCTTGCCTCCGACATTGCATCATCAGAGTCGCCACAGCAAACACCGATACTCCTAGTTCTACCTGTTAGATTAAATAAATACATGGGTTGGGTAAATAACAAATCATCTATACCAGAGGTTCCCAAACTTTTTTTCCTCATAGACCACTTCCAAAATTTTGGTGGTTTCGGTGGACCCCCTCCCTGCAGCTACATTTCTATCATATTCCCAAAACTCGACAAAAAAAGTGAAGATTAAGAACTAATTAAGAAAATTTGCGTTGCGGCTGAGTTTCAACCACGAATTAACAGTTTTCTAAAAAAGAGCGAGAATTGATTGGTTTATTAATTAATTGATTGCGCTGTGAGTGGATGTCAAAAAAGTAAAGGTGGCGAATCAAAAAAGTTATTCCATCCAACTTTACATTTTTGACATCTCACTCACAGCACAAGGAGCATTTTAGTTTTTCACTATTGAAAACAGATAATTTTTTGTGGACCCCCGCTTATACGAATTGTGAACCCCCATTTTTTTGTCACACCAACGTAGACCCCCTTCGAGTCTCCCGTGGACCCCTGGGGGTCCACCTGGACCACTTTGGGAATCAATGATCTATACCAATATTATAAAGAGGAAAGATTTGATTGTTTGTTTGTTTGTTTGCATTGAATAGGCTCCGGAACTACTGGACCGATTTGAAAAATTCTTTCACCGCACCGTTAGAATCCTACATCATCCCTTATGAACTGGCTATACAGGGTGTACAAGACAGCTTAGCAAAAACTGAAGCCCTGGACTCAGACAATCATTCTGAATGATTTTCCATGTGGGATTTTTCTTCGGAAATTTTTTCAATACACTCCATTTTCCAATAAAAAATAATCATAACAACGTAAAACACGAAAACCAACTATGTACATCGCATTCCGATAGCTGCGCGGCGCGGGGGGATCGCGCGTGGGGGCAGTTTCACGATACGTTGCGTAGCGCCAAAGTAGGTAAGTAATGAAAACTTCATAACGTGACGTTTCCGGGATAAAATAACTACTTATAGCTGATGATAGTTACGGGTAGATTCCACCATTTAAGTATTTACTAAGCTGTCCTTTACACCCTGTATAATTTTCCCGAATTCCCACGGGAACGAAGACCCGGGCGAAAAGTTAGTTTAAATAGACTAGCTCTCCGTCCGGGACTTCGTTCCCGTGGGAATTCGGAAAAATTTCATAAATTTTCCAATGTTTTTATAGTTATTATAATAGTGCCATCTCCGTCTCTCAACAAGCCTGGGCCGGCAATGCGGACATTGTCGATACACGAAGTTTACGCATACGCATGCACACATGGACTATGAATAATATGTTCGAAAGTTAGAAAATTGAGATTTATGGAAAGGTAACAGCTTAAATCGAAAAATGCGTTAGCTACTTATCGAGTGTTCAATCACGAACATTTTGATTGCAAATTCAAGTTCCTGTGTGCATTTTACTATCGTTTTTACAGCTTAAAAGATACAATATTGGGTATTTAGAGGTGACTTAGTGAGCTTTTTCTATCCAACCAAAAGTGCTGAATCATGTTTTCAGCAAACTACTTATCTAGTTTATGTCCTGAATATTACCGTAATATATTTTTTCTTCGATTTAATGCAGTGCGTCATGCTTATCTACGCATCATAAAATCGTAATTTAGGTGCTGTAGTCGCCTTAACACGGAAACGCTCGTGATAAATTGCTACTTGTGGTCACATTACCACGAATTAATTACATTTGAGTATTTCATATAGTTATGTTTTAGAATATTTTTTTATATATTAAGATAATGGAACTCATTTCATCGCCGAGCTGCAGCTCTAGCACGATAACGACAAACTCGCGCTCGGCTCACGCTGAAACGTCACTTTGATTGCGCGAGGGTCCCGCGCAAAGGCTTGCTCGCCCTATGGCGTTGTCAATGTTGGCATTTTGACTTAGGATCGCGGTGTTGTCGCGGCGCTGTCACTATCGTACTCGGCCTGCTGTAAGCTAATGTTAACCCCAACTTCACTATTATTCCTACTAATAATAGGTCTTTACCTATGAAATTGCCGATTTTTTCTCAAGCTTTATTTTATTCATAATTTATTTGATTGAACAGCTATTACTAAAATTGTTTTTTATTTAAAACCTTGGCCATATAATGGAGATATTGAGTCAAATTAATACATATTTACTTTAGATTTATTTGCTGAAAAATAAGCTCAAATATAGCTCGTTTCATCCGTTGCCTGTTTCATTGCTTATTTTTGCTGTACCGTTGTTACAGTTACAACTTTCAATAAAGTAAGTATAATGAAAATTAACTTAATGTTGTCCAAACCATCCCACAAAATTTTGCTAAATTTGGATTTCGCATTCCCGAGAAAAATCCAAAAACGTTAGTATGGAAAATTCAGTTTTCCAAAAATATTGTATGAAAAACGGCAATTTCATAGGTAAAGACCTATTATTATAAATGCGAAACTATAGAACCAATTTCGATGAAATTTGGTACAGAGATAAACTAAAGCTTGGGAAAGGACATAGGATACCTTTTATTGCGAAAAAAATGCTTTAAGTGGTTGAAAGTTTGCGTGGAAGTTGGTCACAGTCGAAGATAAAACCATGAAACTTTGTATTTAAGCAATTTATAAGAAACTAGCAATCCGCTCGGGACTTCGTTCCCGTGGGAATTCGAAAAAAATATGTACTCGTAACCTATGTTACTCAGGGATAATGTAGCATCTTAATGGTGAGAGAATTTTTGAAATCGATCCAGTAGTTTTTAAGTTTATTCGTTACATACAAAATACAAATCTTTCCTCTTTATAATATTAGTGTAGATAAATAAATATTTGTTATAGCGTTTTGAAGATGAAATATGAATAAGTATAAAAAAGTAACCATTCCACGCGGATCAAGTCGTGGGTAACCAAAGTAACAAAAAAGTAACCAAAGTAACTATTCCAAACGGACCAAGTCGTGGGTAACCAAAGTAACAAAAAAGTAACCAAAGTAACTATTCCACGCGGACCAAGTCGTGGGTAACCAAAGTAACAAAAAAGTAACCAAAGTAACTATTCCACGCGGACCAAGTCGCGGGCAAAAGCTAGTACTGTATAAAGCGTTAACGTTCTGTTCTGGCTACTGAAGGTACCAACATAGCAACGTTCGTTCGAACATAAGAATCAGCAATTCATCCATCGCGCGCGTACCTAACCACTGCAAGAATATGCTGTGTCCGTGCAATACACACATAGATTATATTCATTAGTGTTAATAGATGTCAGCAGTATAATTCGTCATGTTTTCTATACATATTATAAAGAGGAAAGATTTGATTGTTTGTTTGTTTGCATCGAATAGGCTCTGAAACTACTGGACCGATTTGAAAAATTCTTTCACCATTAGAATCGTACCTACATTATCCGGGATGGACATAGGGTACATGATTTTCCCGAATTCCCACGGGAACGAAGTCCCGCGCGGGAAGCTAGTATACAAATAAATTAGATTGAACATCACATTAAGAGTGTTTTGGTCTTCTCTCGTCATCATCGCCAATGAACAGCGGGAGTAACTAATGTGCGCCTGAATCGCTAGCATTCCGCACAATAATTAGTATTTTCTACTCTACATTTCAAGCAGTGGCGTGGCGTAGACTAATATAGACGTAGATGTCGTATCAGCGAGGCCCCTTTTCTCTCGATCCCAAAATCTACCCAATAAATCTATCTTACCAACCAAACGTGCTTTGACAAGAAAAATATAAATAGGTAGCATTTATAATGAAATAGCTAAACTATGACGGACGTCGGGGAATCCCCACTTCATACGCTCATAGCCCAGTGGCGCTGGCTGATCTCAACCGATCATTAAGGCGACTACAGCACCTTAATTACGCTTTTATGATGCGTAGATAAGCATGACGCACTGCATTAAATCGAAGAAAAAAAATACTACGGCAATATTCAGGACATAAACTAGATAAGTAGTTTGCTGAAAACATGATTCAACACTTTTGGTTCGATAGAAAAAGCTCACAAAGTCACCTCTAAATACCAATATTATATATCTTTTAAGCTGTAAAAACGACAGTAAAATGCACTCAGGAACTTGAATTTGCTATCAAAATGTTCGTGATTGAACACTCTCGATAAGTAGTTAACGAATTTTTCGATTTAAGCTGTTACCTTTCCATAAATCTCATTTTTCTAACTTTCGAACATGTTTTTACGCACGCACGCTTTCATAGTCCGTAAACTTCGTGTGTCGACACTGCTCGCACTGCCGGCCCAGGCCTGTTGAGAGACGGAGATGGCACTATTCCTATGTGTGCTGCCTTTATCGGGTGCTGTAGTCGCCTTAAGGTTGAACAACATACATAGAGGCACGGAACCTGAAGGGTGACCAATGTGGCAATTTATCACGAGCGTTTCCGTGCTTCGGGGGCACGTTAAGCTAACGGCCCCGGCTGTTATCGATTGACTACAGTCCAGTCGTTTAAACCAATTCAGAGGCCATTGTGCGGTTTGAAAACTCTGACACCAGGGTTAGCCAAGTTCGCCACACACTTGACTCTACTGTGTACACCTACACGATAAGAAGAAGAAGCATAGACAAACTTCTATAAAGTGAAAAGATGATAGACCTGGGCCCCGATTCTGTAACTTCAGTTGTGTGTCGATAGAATGGAGGCCATTTTATCTATTCAGGTGGCGTAATTGAGAACTATCAAATTTTCATACATCTAATGACGGCTGCTTTGATTGGTGGCGCCACCGCCAACTGAACTTTCAGTTGCTAGGTAATTTGTAACTTTACGTTCAGTTGGCGGTGGCGCTGCTGGTCGGGGTAGTTGTCAGCAAGTATATGAAAATTAAATAGTTCTCAATTTCGCCACCTGAACGGATAAAATGGCGACCAGTCCATCGACACAATTGAAGTTACAGAATCGGGGCCCAGTACAAAAAAGTTATTACCTTGTGTTCTTCAATAACTGCGGAGAGATCCTTAAGTTTCTTCGATTGGCAGATGTTGTAGATGATCTTACATGTTCTCATTGCTCCACCAGCCGTAAGAAGATAAACAACGTAGAGACCTGGAAAACCGTAACTAGTTAAGTGATACAACATTTAATAACTCTAAAAAAAAAATTATAACCCTCGACATTCATAGAAAACCAGCAGCTCAAGCAAGATGGCGACAAACTCGCGCGGCACGCCACTCGGCTGACGCTGAAACTTCACTTTGATTGCGCGAGGGCCCCGCGCAATGGCTTGCTCGCCCTCTGTCGTTGTCAATGTTGACATTTTGACGTAGGACCGCGGCGCATTACGCGCGTCATCACCATCGTACTCGAGGTGCTGCTTTTAAATTAAAAAACCGCATTCAAATCTGTTCACCCGTCTAAGAGCTACGTTACAGACAAACACACAGAGCGGTCAAAATAACACCCCTCTTTTTGTGTCCGGGGTAAAAAAATAGTTTTAAAAAAGTGTCATTTTTCTAAGTGTTTTTTTAATGTAGCCGCTACTTTGTCCCACTGCTGGACATTACCCACGAAAAAATTATTATTGAAAGAAAGAGGTCAGCCAATCAGGTTACTCCATTTTAGTTGCAAAACCGCTTTTATTGTAACAGCTCAGAGTGCAGACGTGTGGTAACCCTACGTACGACCCTTCGTACTTCTCAAGCAGTTATACAAAGTGTTTCAAAGAAACCCAAAATAAAGATAATTCAAAATTAATTAAAATTTAGCTTATTGCGCCGCCGCTCTATTCCAAATATGACAAGTATGTCATATTAATTAAATGAAACTTTCATTTTGAAAGATGTCAAACCGTGCAACTGGTTACTAGAGTTGCGACTATTTCACTTTTAATATTAAATTTTGGAATTTCTTACTTTTGGGTTTTTTTGAAACACCTTGTATACTTACACCTATATCCCATAGGCAGAGACCACAAATTGCCACTAGGTACGATCCCAAACAAACCTCTTCTGCAGTAAGAATAACACAAGTACCAAAATAAAAAATGAGAAAACTATAAAAAATATACTACAGACAACAACACATTAGCAGGGGGCTTATTAATTATTTGAAAAATGGCGTCCACACTATCGAGATTTTGCCAATGTCTGAGAATTTTAATCAAAATTTAAATATAGACTAGCGAAGTCGCCAATATCAAGTAGAGAAACCCTTTACGGGTTGTAGCACGTCAGAGCCTCGTCCGTTATCAGTAGGGAGCACCATGGCAAGTGTGGATGACGATTTTGGAACACTAAGATTCCCATGTGTATTCAAAATTTACCTTTGGATAAATTTAAGACAGTGATTAAACAAAAACTTTGCAAAAAGGGCTATTACAAAATTTCTGATTATCTATCAGACAGGCAGCCATGGGAATGAACTGCTCAGCTCTAGTTATTTCAGATTTAGTTAAAAATAGTAAATAAGAAAATTTGTAATGCGATTTAAAAGAGCAACCTCAGAGTTTCTTGCCTGTTCTTCTCTGAGGAAGACTGCACCTTTGCGAATAGGCGTAGAGTCAGTAGGATCAGAGGTACGAATGCGTATGTATGTATTTAAATCGTTTAATGTATGTTTGTATGTATTTCATTGTAATCTTGACTTGTTTTAAGTGACATCCTGAATGTCCTATAAAATAAATATTTTTCTATTCTATTCTAAGATGTACGTACATACCCCAAAATAAGTTTAATTTCGTTTGCTTGAATTATATTGGGACATGTGTCCATTTATCAAAAAAAGAAATGAAAACTTTCTTTGAAAATAAACTCTCATGAGAGTGAGAAATCTCATTGCGTTTTCTAGGATAAGCTGGGCCCCTAGTCTGTAATTTCAGTTGTGTGTCGATGGAATGGAGGCCATTATTATCTATTCAGGCGGCGAAATTGAGAACTATTAATTTTCATATACTTGCTGACAGCCACCCCGACCAACAGCGCAGCGCCACCGCCAACCAAACGTAAAGTTGCAGACTGCCTTGCAACTGAAAATTCAGTTGGCGGTGGCGCCACTGGTTAAAGCCGCCGTCATTAGATGTATGAAATTTTGATAGTTTTCAATTTCGCCACCTGAACGAATAAAATGGCGATCATTCCATCGATACACAACTGAAGTTACAGAATTGGGGCCCTGGTTATATATTCGCACTCCTCAAGCCAGCGCTTTATAGAAGAGATAGGGGCAACGATTCAAGTTCATTTTAAAATAATGTTAATATACAGGGTTACTTTTTAATCAGTACACAAATTACACAAATTTACGGTGCCAGTAACGTCGATAGAACGTAAATAAGAAAGAAAAAAAAATTTTTTTTCCAAAATTTTCAGATTTTGATACCCCTTTTTAAGGTCTTAGATGATGAATTTTGTAAAACGCAGAAATACGGGTGTCACAAATGTGTTGAAGAGTACTATTACCAAGTTTCAAGTCAATTGGACGAAGTTATTTTTTTTTCCATACAAAAAAATTGATTTATTTTCATGCTTCAGACGATCTAGCTTGAAATTTTTATATGAAACGATATAAAACAAAAAAATACGGGTCTGTTAAATTTTCATAAAGTTTACGTACAAAAAATTTGTGTACTGATTAAAAAATAACCCTGTATAGGCTATACCAGGGGTTCCCAAACTGTGCACCGCGGCGTCCTGGTGCGCCGTAGACAGTACAGAGGGGCGCAATGAGGCGTTCTTTCCGATCAGAAACCTTAAGGATTAGCGGGTACAAAATAAACACTCCAACGCTTTGAAAAACGTGTGGAGATCACGAACCTCAACTTATCACATTTACACATTTTTGTTTTAATTGTGTATTCTAATGATATAATAAAACTCATCTTAGCTGTGGATGTTTAAATTTTTAACAGGGATGTTGACAGTGTTTGTTTTTATGAATTATTGTGTGTGAAACGAAAAATAATGCTAGAAATATATTGATATCCGAAAACAGCATTAAACTTGGTTTATAAATGAACAAGTTATAAGCATTTATATTAACGTAAGGACTAGCTATCTCGTTTTGTGGGGAGGCTAGCTATCTCGTTTTTACCTACGCAAACAAATGGCGGTGACGTCACGTGCCAGTAACTGCATCTCTTTTTCGTTGTTTGACAGTTTCCCCCTCTATTGAAATTTAATAGCTTGTAACTTTTTTATTTCTCAATAGTTTTTAAAAATTATTTCTGTTTTGGATTAGTTCCTTTTTAAGATAAACAATAAAAAAAAATTGTCAACATCCCTACTGTATCTATCCATTTTGACTGTCTAGCTAGGTTAGGGCACCGAGACCAAATTCTGAAAACATAAGTGCGCCGCGGACTGAAAAATATTATTGGGAATCCCTGGGCTATAGCCGTATACGGTTAAGAACGTTACATTGTATACTGTATAAGTTTAGTACTTTTGTGTGCCAGTAACTTTTCTAAGAATTACGCCTAAGCACGTAACGGAACACCCACGTACATTATACAGACAGCTGCACGTCAGAATACACATTTGCACAACGAAAGCCGGCGCTATTACAAGCGAGATAAGGGTGACGTCAAGGTCAACACGTATAGCCGGATATGCTGCCGTGTGTACATGTACCAGTAGCAAGTGTGTGTAGGACTTTTGCTTGCGCTGCACACGATTTTTAAAAGTTGTAAGTAAATTATATTGCAATAAGTTATTTTTCGTAACTTTTATCGACAAAAGTAGATAGTCAGTAGGGACGTAAACAAAATCCCACCTGGGGTGACCTGGGTACGTTATACTGCCTAACCCGACGAGAAGAGGCGTAGCTTAAATGACCAGTTGATAATGAGCCAGACTTGTAATCGGAAGCTCGCGGGTTCAAATCCTGGTGCAGGCCTGTACCACTAAATTCGTCTTTTGGGATTTATGTACGGATTTCTAATTATCACTTTAAGGTGAAAGAAAACATCGTGATGAAACCCGTCTAAGAAAATTCATTTTCGAAAGACGAGCGGTCCACCAACCCGCATTGGGCCAGCGTGGTGGACTATGGCCTGAATCCCCTTCGTGTTTCGAAGGGAGGCCCGTGCCCCTCGGTGGGGACGTATATGGGCTGGTAAAAAAAGCTTAAATGAAAATACTCACCAACCGCGGCCGCTTTCTTGTACGTTTTGTCTGCATCCTGACTTTGGGTGACTAAAAGTAATAAAAACATTACACCTTTAAGCAGTCGCTTCGATTCCAACATCAGCAACATGTTTAATTATTCAGTAACTTTTATCAGTACAACTAAGATATTTGTATAGCCAACCGCTCGTCACGAAGCAAAAGAACCAACTGACTAAATGAAACTGATGTGTGAGACTGAGACCACATATTGCCAAGTTAAGCATATTTCACGACCGGGAACTGAACCTTAGCCGTAATACAGGGTGTAAAAGACAGCTTAGCAAATACTTAAATGGTGGCATCTACCCATAACTATCATCAGCTATAAGTAATTATTTTTTCTCGGAAACGACATGTTAAGGAGTTACATTGCTGGTTTTCGTGTTTTACGTTGTTATGTTTGTTATTATTGCAAAATGGAGTGTATTCGATTAAATAATAGAAAAAGTAAGCAGAAAATATGAAAAAAAAAACATGAAAAAAAATAGAAAAATTTTCGGAGAAAAATTCCACTGGAAAATCATTCAGAATGATTGTTTGAATCCAGGGTTTCAGTTTTTGCTAAGCTGTCTTTTACATGTATGTGGTTGTAAAAATGGAAAGGTACACTCAAGAGCACGTCAAGCTTGACACTTTGGACCGGCCTTGCATTGTATGGCGCGCAGTATAAATCAGAGCTCAGCTTAAACTGCTCTTGACTGTACAACTTTCGTGAAGGTTCACAATTAGTGTGATGAGCTATTGTAAATAGCTCTTGTTGACTACCCCGAAAGTTGTACCTTTTACTAAACACAGTCACATATATCCTTACTAATATTATAAACTAGCTTTGCGCCCGGGACTTCGTTCCCGTGGGAATTTGGCAAAATTATGAAGCCTACGTGTTAATCCAGGGTGCCAGCTGCCTTCATACCAAATTTAATCAAAATTGGTCCAGCCGTTTGAGCGTGAAAGAGTAACAAACATCCATATTGCATACAAACTTTCGCGTTTATAATATTAGTAAGGATGCCAAAGGAACTCTGTCTGTCTGTTACGCTTTCACACCTAAACTACTGAACCGATTTTGATGAAATTTGGTAATACAGAGATAGATTAGACCTTGGGAAAGGACATAGGTAACATTTTATCCCACAGCTGGGCACGATATAGCCTGTTATGTAGTCCACGCGGGCGGAAAGCTAGTTTAGTAAAGTTGATGCACATCACGAGTGCGCGCGAATCCAGCAAATTTCAACTCTAACGCTTTCACTTAAAGAATACTTCATGAGCATTCGTGAAATGAACGAACTGTATATAAATTAGGATTTGATTAGTTGAAGTAAGCCGTGGTAAGCACCCGTTATAATATCTTTCAAAAACGATTGAAAATCTTAAGATTTGATTGATTGTTGGCTTGTTGTGTACGTCTTATTAATGGAATGAAATAAATAAAGTCAAAGAAATTGTTAAAGTTCCATTTTTTATTGTAGAAAGCAAAAAAATAAATGTGAATTTTAACTACCTACCAACAGACGACGCAAGAAGAGTTGTTTCTTTTATTTACTTACACAAATGGATCATTAGTAATTTTTTTATTATAAGATGGGTTAACTCTTGACCTCAATCTTGACCACAAAGGTCAAAGATGAGGTCGACGATGGGAGCTTTTTGAAGTTAAAACTTCTTTAGCTGCGTTGGGTACTTTTCGGATGGGTAAAAAATCTTAAACTCGCGTCAGGGTCACGTGACCCTGATCGAAAATTCGCAAGACGGAGGATGAAGTGAAAACTTCATAGACCGCAAGGAAAGTAGGTAATATATGTTCAAGTTTTCACTTCTGCCGGCACTCCCGGAGTGCAACCCTTTTTCTTTTGTTTCAAAAAGTGTGCAAAAGCACCCTTAGCGCTTAACGGAAACTCTTCAACAATAACTCTCAAATTAAAAATGTTGTATCAACCCCGAAATTCGATTGCTTGTAAATTTTAAACGGCTGAACCAATTTTGATCAAATATACACATCAACGCGGTCTAGGGATATTGCACGATTTTTCATACAAAGGAGGTCTGTTTGAGAAGCTATAAAAGCATACTCGAGATACATGAAGGGTTATAATTTTCCGACGAGCAAGTGCTTAACCTGAATTTTCAATTGTAATCAATAAATGTTGTTTTACTTGAAATTTGTGAAAACGTGACGAAAATGAAAAAAAATAATTGCGTAAACTTTACCATTTTCATACAAAAAGGTGCATTTTCGTTTTCGTTTCCGTCACGTTTCCACAAATTTCAAGTAAAACAAAATTTATTGACTAGAATTTTAAATTCAGGTTTAGCACTTGCTTGTCTGAAAATTATAGCCCTCCATGTATCTCGAGTATGCTTTTATAGCTTCTCGAACATACCTCTTTTGTATGAAAAATCGTGCAATATCCCTAGACCGCGTTGATGTGTGTATAGCTAAGAACCATCTCGATTACGTCAGCTTTCAATTAAAAAAATGGCATCGGCATCGGTCCATTCGTTTAGGAGCTACGATCCCAGAGACACACAGATACACAGACATACAGATACACACGTCAAACTTATAACCCCCCTCTTTTTATGGCGGGGTTAATTAGAATATTTATAGACTAAAACAAGTTTTAACTGCAACAGTAACACTGTGTTCGTAACTAAAGCTTTATGAAGAACTAGCTTTTCGCTCAGAACTTCGTTCCCGTGCTGGGAATTCGGGAAAATTGTGTAGTCTATACTCAGGAATAATGTAGCTATACTCAGGAATAATGCAGCTATACTCAGGGATAATGTAGTCAAATACTCAGGGGATAATGTAGCATCCTAATGGTGAAATAATTTTTGAAATCGGTCCAGTATTTTGAGTATTTAACCCGGTCCAGTAGTTTTAAGTTTATTCGTTACATACTAAAATACAAATCTATCCTCTTTATAATATTACTAGCATCCCACTCGGGACTTCGTTCCCTTGTGAATTCGAGAAAATTATGTAGCCTATGTTACTCAGGGACAAAGTAGCATTCTAATGGTGAAATAATTTTTGAAATCGGTCCAGTAGTTTCGGAGCCTATTCGTTACATACAAAAATACAAATCATTCTTCTTTTTAATAGTAGATGTAGACGAGTTAAAAATAAGTGTGGTAATGGTAACAAAAGCTCTTTGTTTTTGTTTCGGCGTCGTCGATCGCCTTGGTTTAAATATTTATTTATAGATCTACATACATGGTATGTTATTTAACAAAGGCGCGTAAGTAAATCCTAAAATGTAGGTGGGTACTTAACTGAAAGCATGAAGGATCAATTTTGCTCAAATGACATGCACGTGTGAGGTGCAACAACCACATCATTCAGCACTCTTTTGTTTTAGAACTTAAAACAAAAGCTTAGATATTCATGTCTACACTCATATGGTAAAGATGAAAGAATTTGATTGTTTGTTTTTTGTTTGCATTGAATGTGCTCCGAAACTACTTTACCGCCATTAGAATGCTCATTATTAAATTATTATTTTTTTACTTTTACCCGTGTCATCCTCACAAATAATTTTAAGAAAATAAATATATTCCAATCCTGAACAAAAATGAAATAAATGAATGTTGAAATCCTGGAATCGTTTGTTCAAGTCCCATTCGCGCCGAACAATTATTTTTTGTTAAAAATATTTGTACTACATCAGTGTTTTTCAAACTGAGGGTCGCGACCGGATCGCAGGTAAAAGAAAAAGACAATAATTTGTAAATCTTACACTTAAATTAGAAAATGTCAGTGAAAAGGCTGTGCCTCTATAATGATGCCTCCCGTCGCCTTCCGCGGCAAAGTTTTATTATATTTTAAAATCTCCGAAGTAGTACATAGATTTAGCCTAAAAGGGTCTTAGAGACCTTAGGGGATCGCCAGAACTTAAAATGATCTAAAGGGGTCGCAAATTCAAAAAGATTGAAAAACACTGTGCTACATTATCCTTGAGTAAAACACAGGCTACATAATTTTCCCAAATTCCCACGAGAACGAAGTCCCGGGCGGAATGATGGTTCTAAATAAATAACATTGCAGGTCCTGTCTCACCGTATATAAAAATATGTATATAAAATTGGAGGTCCTAATTCACTAACTCATCAACGACCAACCCAAACCCCTAGAAAGCTAAAATTTGGCAAAAAGGTGTTTTTTATGACGTACGCAAGCACCAAGAAAGGTTTTTTAGAAATTCAACCCCTAAGGACTGAAATGGGGGTTCAAAGTTTGTATAGAGAAACAATTTTAACTCGAAACTTCGTCAAGATATACCTTGAAACAAATAAACGATCACGTGTTTCGCGTTTTTTCGAAAATCATCCCCTTAGGGGTCAAGAATCTAATAGATGACTAAAAGAGTTTTTTGTGCGAGCGAAGCCGCGGGAAAAAGCTAGTTTGACAATAATAACATACTTCATCAGCCCATATACGTCCCACTGCTGGCACGGGCCTCCCCTTAATAACATGAGGGGTAAATGCCATACTCACCACGCTTGGCAGACGGGTTGGCGAGGGTTTTGATATAATTGCAGAGTTTTCCTTCTCTGTGTCCAGATGAAATTGCTTGCATAATTACCTTAGTCGCCTTGTACGACACCTCGGTAAGAAAGAGGGTGGTCCTATTCTACTCTGCCGGGGACTCACACGGCTAAATAACATACATGACATACATGACTTTATAAATCGCATTTAACTTTGTTCATGTTGACCTTTGTAACATTTTTGGAATGTACTTACTCTTATCATTAGGTTTGAGTGTTAAGTACCTATACAAATACATACATATACAAGTATTGCAATTACCTTATTTTTAAAGAATTGCGCTTCTTATTCGGTCATTTAAAACGACTGTAATTTTAAACGACCTAAGTGTTTCTCCACTAAGAAGTTGATATTTTATAATAAAAAACAACGGGTTGCACTCGGGAGTGCCGGCAGAAGTGAAAACTTGAACATTAACGTATGGAAATAAAACAAAATACACAAAAAGAGTCCCGTTATTCTCTCAGGATTCGAACCCTCGACCTGTCGTTTACAATCTTTTTTTTACCCATCCCAAAAAGTGCACAACAGAGAAGTTGTCACTCTCCCTCCGCCTTACGCATTTTCGATTCGTCCGGTAGGTATGACTTTGTACGTGCGTAATCGTTATATTTTCATAAAATTATATGTATGTATTTTAGAACTTGCGAGGTATGTTTTAGGTGTGAATATCTATTTTATTATATCGATAACGTATTGCATTTCAATTGTGATAAAACTGGCAGGTAAATAATAAAAATTAAGGTGATAATAAATAAAATTGTAAAAGTTACTTCGTTGGTTTCGTTGACATCTGTCATGAGATCAAGCTATTTTACCATAGGGCTGTCATCCGTCCGGGTTTCCACCTTTGAGTATGTAGTATTTGTCCTTTGTTTCCCCTGGCACTACTGTGTGGCACTACCAGTAGTGTCATGGGATTTTTTGTTGTTTCCACCCATACTTCAAAGTGCACAACGCTGCTAAAGAAGTTTTCACTTCAAAAAAGGCGGCAACCCTATCCTACGCATTTTCGATCACGGTCACGTGACATCTGACGATCTGACGCGAGTTTAACATTTTTTCCCCATACTAAAAGTGCTCAGCGCCGCTAAAGAAGTTTTCACTTCAATAATTATAACATTTCTTTATTCAGGCAAAAAACCCACAAAATACAATACAATATAAACATATACAATATAATTTTGTTTGGTACAGAATATGTAGCATATGTATTTATAAGTAGTTATAAAATAATGTATAGGCATTAAAGTAGCATTTCTAAAGTGTTTTTACTCCTTCTTAGACCGTGTAACTGACCTTTGTCCATTGGATAACAACTATTCACAACAAACTCACAAATGACATTAATAATAATTTTATAACTCACAAGGGGTCATCCATAAATTACGTGTATCGTCAACAACAAAGGGTAGGAGGAAGATAAACTGCGCCAAGTGGCGTGTCAAAAAAAGTTGGGCTTAAAATCAGCTTGTTGTGCCCACACCCTTTTCACCCTGCCTGCCTTTGAAAATTTTTGCTATGTGTTTGTAATAAATGTGCGTGGAATAAAGAAATTTGTATTTGTATCAAATTAAAAAATATCTATGTTCAAATTAACATTAAATGTTGCTTAAAATCAATTGCATTTGTTTTTTTAACCCTACTGTAATTTTTGAAGGACTAGTAGCCCAGTGGCGCTCACTGACCTCAGCCAATCAGTGAGGTTAAGTAACGTACACAGAGGCAGGGAACCTGATGAAGCCAGCACGTCTGAACAAATTAAGGTTTCTAAAAATTAGAATTAAGTTAGACGGTTGATTTAAAATGGCATTTCGGGTGACTTTAAAACTGAAGGTGGAGATTCTAACATGAAACTGAACAACTTGCCCCAAGAAATCCAGATGAAATTACAAAAAATTCGATATTTCATTCTAAAGCAATGCTTGCTCAGTCAAGTTCCGCCACATACTTGATAATACCTTCATGATAAGGAAGAAACTATATTTTTAACCAACTTCTAAAAGAGGAGGTTATAATTAACCTTTTCACCGCCAAAGTCTGATATATCAGACGTTTAAGTTTCGTGCCCTCGCCGCCAAAGTCTGATATATCAGACAAATAAAATTACCAATTTAACTGTATTTTTTCTAATTATTAATGTTGTGGCGTGTGTTGAACGCCACGACATCAATAATTATTTTTTAATGTTGTGGCGTGTGGTGAACGTTTTTGATGAAAACTCTTGGCGCTAAAAAGGATAAGCTGTCGGTTCTGGCTGTTGTCGATTGACTACAGTTGTTAAAAGCAAGTCGGAGGCTATTTGGCGGTTAGAAAACTCTGACAACTTAATAAGGCAGATTGCCTTCCAAGAAATCACCGGTTCTTTTACATTGTTGATGATTTTATTTTCAAATAGAAATTAAATAATTTTGAAACTGCTTCCCTAACAATTCATTCCTAATTGTAAAATTACTGAAGCAGAGAGTGGCAATATGATACTAGTGTGAACATAATACATATATGGATAGTCCACAAGTTACTATGTTAAATAAAGTTGCAAGTACTTACTAAACAGAAGTCCCATGCATATTAACAGTATTGGTGTGTTGTTTGTCATTCTGGAAATAAATTAATGATACTAAAGATTACATTATTCTCAATATAACAGTTTTAAGAACACACATTATTAACGGACGATTTGTAGTTTGATGCCTCCATCCATGTTACGATTAATAGGTACATAGTTTAATAGGGGCTCCCATTACCGCAATTAGGCTCTAAGATGGCCCATTACGTGTGTGGGTCGGTGGCCATTCTAGCCATCTCAGCTCCAACCAGAAGCTCAGAATCCTCCAGGCGATTTGCAGGCTTCACGAAGTGACCTAATTCCTGGTAGGATTTGTGCCCGTTGGTCCGCCACTCCCACACATTCCAGGATTACATGGGCGACTGTTTGATCAGCCTCTACAAAGGGGGCTGTCGGTGTCGTTTAAAACGAATAAATGCTTGTTCAAAGCATAGTGGCCCGTGTTATGGGGAATTGGGTGAAATGGTCCCGAATAAGTGGACTGATCACCCGCCTGTGCCTGACGGGCGTCCCCTCCATAGATAGATAGTGGCCCGTGAGGGTACCCCCCCCTTATTTGTAAGTGGTTTCTGTTTAAGCCGAGCAGTCTTCGCGTCATGCACGGGTTGGGTCCGGTTCATTTCATTGTGAATAGGTACATAATAATGAAATGAATGTATTTGTAAGAGTAGCACAGGTGAAATGATGTTTCCACAACACATAAAGCCTTATCATTTAACCTTTGGATGTAAAACTTTAGTTAGTGTCGCAAAAGGGGCAGCAATACATAACAAAAAAAAAGTCGCGTGGGCTGCCCTTTTTCCTACACGTGAATGTGATTTTTTAAGAGATTTGAAATATTTGGGGATATTTCAAAAGTCAAGGTCCGACATTCGATTAATTTAATAACTTTTAAACGGCCGATTTAAAAAAATAAAAGTACGGTATTAATTAAATTGAAGGTAACTTTAACATTAAGGTAGGTAGATTGATAAACTACCTACCTACTTATTTGTGGATTTACAAAATCTTTTGCTTTATTTGAGGTGCGCGAACAAGTTTCATTACCTACTAAGTTTGCCGTTGGCGATATAAAAAAAAGAAGAAAAATAAAGAAACAAAAAAAATAAACTGTATTTAAAATATTTTTTATTCTTAATAAAAATATTGTATTTGGGTAAAATTAGACACATTAATTTGCGTTTAATCAGGTTGGGGACCGGCAAACTTAGCGCGAACGGGTAGTAATTCTAAAAGGTTATGTTAAAACTTAAGAATAATGCAACAAATGCTCTAAAACATTAAACTTTACTTGATTTAACTTACTTGTAATAAAAGCTGGTTATGGTATTAGTAAATGAATGAAGAACGTAATGATAGTTACGATTTCGAAAATCGAAAACATTTACCGATAGTATTTCATTCGCGAATCAAATTTTTTAAAAATTATTAAAGCATTGGCAACTAGCAGCAGCGTTCCATTGTATTCCTATCTACGATTCAGACCGAAAGAAAATTATTGTCCTTCGAGATAAAAATTATTTCTAGATGTTGACGCTTCGAAATCGGCTTCAAGATCTATTGTATTTATTTTTTAAAGATTTCGAGGTAGAACTTTTTTACATAAACAACCTAAATATATTTTTTAGGAAATATTAAACTAAAAAAATTCAATGTTGCCAATTTAGTATTTTTTAAGCTAAATTGTGCAGATTTTCTTTCCGTTTAGCCAAATATTTAGAATATTTTGTTAGCATAATAACATAAAAAATAAACATTATAACACCCTATTTTAAATAAATGTGACACGAAAATTATTTTAATTTATTAAAATGTAAACAAGAAACTAACAACCGCGTTTGTTATGAGACTTCGAAGGGATTTTCCCTTCATAATTGTTTATTTTTTATTATGAAGATACCATATACGTAATTACGTCTCTTCCTCTTCCCAGTAGAAATGAAAAGAGAAACAAAAACTTCATTCATTTTTCAGGGTTCCGTACCGTGATCTCAACCGGAGAACCGATATACTGGCCTAGTGACCCAAAGAAAAAGCCAGACTTGGTTGGCTTTAATGATAAAAAATACATCACGTGATTAATGGACGGCCCCTTAGACAGTTGAAATTTTCACAGATAATGTATTTCTGTTGCCGCTATAACAACAAATAGTAAAACACAGAATAAAATAAATATTTAAGGGGGGTTCCCATACACCAAACGTGATTTTTTTTGCTTATTTTTATAGATAATTGTACGGAACCCTTCATGCGCGGGTTTGACTCCCACTTGACCGGTTTTTATTTATTGATTAGTGGCATGTTACTTTAACGTACCGCATCTACTAATCTCTCTACTGTAAATGCCACTTACAGGAAGCCTGTAGAAAAGGATAGTGAAAAGAAATTAAAATATTAGCTAAACTGAAAGGACTCAATTAATCAATGATCTATAAGTAATATCGATATCTCCTAAAATACTGAATGTTTTTTTTTTATTTGTTTTTTGTTAACACCTTCTCATTTTATGTAACGCATAGTATGGCAGAAGCTTGGAAAGTTAGAATATAATTATTCTAAGGGCAGAAGCAAAAAGTTTTGAACGTGGTCCCTACGTGCAAATTCTTGAGAATTTAATTCACGTTTTTCGCTCTGATTACAGTTTTGTAAGAATATTTTTGTTCCTATATGCTATCACATATTATAAGTGACAGAGCCAGCGTCGTTAGTTTTTATCTCGTGCTTAGTTTTCCAGATCTGAAGTGGGCCCTACGGAGTTCTGAGGACCACAAAGAAATGTAAATAGTCAGAAGCGATTTTAATGATAAAATGGGTGCTGCGTCAACCAGTTCTCCTTATTTTCGAGACGAGTGCCGACGAGTGCCGGAGCCGGCAATTAAGTGGAAAGGGTTCCGGAGTCGCGAAAATAATGATTAGATCGGCATTGTTTGCATCTGATTGACGATATAAATCATTATAAAACTTAAATGATATGTGATAATAATAGTAGGTAGAGCAGCATTTCTGCTTGTGATCTTTTTTATGTTCTTTAATTCTTTCCGGTCTAGTTTTCTTTTTAATTCAATAGATTTCAAAATTTTAGAACTTGCTCCATTTTTGCATTTTGTTTGGGATTGAAGTTGTCATTTTCATTCGACAATTTTTTTTTGAAAAACATGATTTTTTTCTCAGTGTAATTAGTCCGTTTTCTTTATTGAAATTATGGAATTATCATACTAACGACTACCAATATCTATATTTTAAAAAGGACATAACTATTTAAAAAGTGGAAGTTTTTTTTATTATTAAAATGTAAGTTTTTCACTTTTCCCTTTTTTTTGTTTTTGTTTTTTTTTCTACCTTACCTACGCTATACAGTACACTTTTTACAACATCTTCTTCACGCTCAGACAAATACTATTTCAGGCTGTTCTTGCAACAGTTACGAGAATCCTGGGTCTTGTGGTTTAAATCAAATCTGGTTATCATTTGACCTGGGGGGATTACTTCACGACCTGCAAGGGGAGAATATCCTTCTTGTATAGGTTACACTAGCTTGACATTCTTACTATACTAAAATACTCATATATTTTATTTTTCTTCCTTTTGGTGCCCTTTCTGGAATAGTGGCCTTTTAGGTATCCTAGTCCAATTTGGAATTTTTATAGTTTCAGTGGTTTTAAAGCACGACTTGGTTTAAATTAAATGAAAAGGCTGGGCAGCAGTACTTCACTGAGAAGTCCGATAGACGAATATCCTGATTACATTCGCCCCAGACCAGTTCCAGCCACAATTTCGTAGCGGATATACCAGCGGCCCCAAGAAGACCTATAGCTAAGTCCAATAGTACCATTCCCTAAATTTATTATTTTTTAATAAATAGCCAATTGTGACTGCAATTTATCTGTCAAATAGATAGGAATTTTGTTCGTTAACGAATTAAATATTATCTTCCTATTTGCTTCAGATAACAATTGATTATAGTTAGGCCACATGATTCAATTTTATATATGATATTGTTACTGTTAAAAGTTAACCAGCACTCCTTTCCTAAACACAATTTCCATACGTTAATAGCGGTTTAAATAGTTAGGCCTACCCTTTTGTTAAGTTATAGTTTTCTTTTTAAATTTTGTTGTGCAATTTTCTATTTTTAAATTCCGGTCACATTGTCGAAGTTTTTATACGTTTTTATTTAATTAAATCCCTTTTTTCTATAAATTTCGTCTACTTTATTTATTTTGTGTTTCGGCGATACCACCACCGTAAATTTATCGCTGAAGTAGGTACTCAATGATGTGCTGCTATGTTATACGTTACCGGAAATATATGAAACCTATAAAACAACCTAACCTAACCTAACGCAACCACAGTCGTTTCTGGCACTTCGCCGGCCGCTGCCGCGGCACGCTCGCTCAGCTCGTGCGTTGGGGGGTTAGGTTAGGTTAGAACTGCTTCTAACCTAACCTAACCCAACCAACCCGCGGGTTGGTTGGGTTAGGCTACTAACAAACCTACTTGTCGCAGTTCCGTCTGTCGCAATGAGGGATTTTCTTTTTATTTTTTTAAATTTTTCCCCAGTCGCTGGATAGATGGCGCTAAACTATGTACGTTAGTGCAAGGAACGGAACGTTAAATTATTTTTGATTAATTCACTTGAACGTAATTTTGAGATCATAAAACGAATCACATCATATCACATCAATATCACGTCTACCATACGTATTTAGACGATTTTACGAAAACAAAGAAAAAACAAAACTGAATTATAACAAAGCGCGAGAAAACTAGGATGATTGGAAAGCCAAAACAAACTCAGAATATTTGATGCAATGCTTTTCTCCAAGCCTTTTGGCTTTGGCACCTAGTAACGGAGTCATTTCAGCGCCATCTAGAGAGCTCTGGGGAAATACTTTTTTTTTTAATACCCAAAAAGAAAACCTCCCATTGAACAAAACAGTCGAATGTAAGTAATACATTTCCGATAGTTATTTAGGAATACTCGCAAATCCAATCTAAGATATCACCAACGCATCAAATTAAAGACCTGTAGTCCATTGAAAAGTTACATTTGGGGTTGCGTTTTTTAGAGGACGCAATTTTATTTTTTTGATGTGTAGGGGGGGTCAGTGTAAAGCTAAAACCAAGTTTGTGGGGTCGCCACCCTTGTCCCACGGCCGCCATCTTGAAAATAGGGGTTGAAATGGTTTTTACGGTATATCTCTTAAACTATTTATTTTATAAAAAAAGTTTGTTAACATTTTTTGTTGCAAATTAAATTCTCTACAACTTTGGTCCAGTAACTTTTTGTCGTAGAACTATAAATAAAAAAGTTATAAGCGAAAATCTTCAGAAATTAATGAAAATCATTTTTACGAAAAAATGATATCAGACCATTTTTGTAGATCGTTTTTTGAGGAACAACTTTTATTTGCATCATTTTTTCATTAAGTCAATAGCTAAGGTTTTACAGCGCTCCGAAGTGAGTACTATTTTTCAGTACTCTTAACTATACCTATATTATACATGTGTACTAATAATATGTCATCAGTTATTGTTTTTTTTTTTTTTTTACGTGGTATCCCCGATAGGCCTAATCCACGGTGATTTTCTAAATTACAACTACTCCGTCCTCAGTCGTTTCGATGGACCAGGCTGCGGCTCAGCATCTGATCGGCTTTCTAAATTAAATACCAGTGGGAGAACTGGCAAAGGAAGGGGTGTTAATGTTGGCGGTTCATCATCAAAGTCATTTTCATCAATTAATTCTGAGAGTTCTATTACGTTGCTGCAAGTCTCTCCAGAACAATGGAAGCACACTGCAGAACATTTCAGTCCTGCTTTTCGACATCCACACATCGCTCCACAGTTTCCTTTGCATTTGCAAAAAATCAATTTTAGAAGCTCAGGGGGTGCTGGAGGTTTTGAGTTCTGCACTGGCATCAATAATTTTCCACATTTTTTCCAGCCCCAGTCTTCAGGATCATTATAATTACCAAGCCACGACTGGACCTGATGGTAGACTCGGAAAGTATGAGAGCGAGCTGTGTCTTGTGTTGGAGGAAGTGAATAATTAATTTTTAATAAAATTGCAAAATTTTTAATTAAAAAAATTATAATAAAGTAAAAAAAAAAAAAAAAATAAAAAAAAAACAATAACTGATGACATATTATTAGTACACATGTATAATATAGGTATAGTTAAGAGTACTGAAAAATAGTACTCACTTCGGAGCGCTGTAAAACCTTAGCTATTGACTTAATGAAAAAATGATGCAAATAAAAGTTGTTTTTAAAAAAACGATCTACAAAAATGGTCTGATATCATTTTTTCGTAAAAATGATTTTCATTAATTTCTGAAGATTTTCGCTTATAACTTTTTTATTTATAGTTCTACGACAAAAAGTTACTGGACCAAAGTTGTAGAGAATTTAATTTGCAACAAAAAATGATAGCAAATTTTTTTTATAAAATAAATAGTTTAAGAGATATACCGTAAAAACCATTTCAACCCCTATTTTCAAGATGGCGGCCGTGGGACAAGGGTGGCGACCCCACAAACTTGGTTTTAGCTTTACACTGACCCCCCCTACACATCAAAAAAATAAAATTGCGTCCTCTAAAAAACGCAAGGTAAGGCCTAAAAAATGTAACATTTCAATGGACTACTGGAAAAGAACACGAAATCAACTCATGTCAGCTGTCAAAAACGTCAAAAATTGAAACTGACAGTAAGTTCCGGCAACCGTTCCAATTTCTCGTCGTTGCCGGCTCCGGCATCGGAGACACTTCCGTTTTTAAATGGCAATTTAGCATATTTCGTATCAATCCGGTTGGCAATATTAAAAAATATTTTTATTGGCAACGTCTTGGCTCAAAGGTCTTGCAGTCAAACCATAAACTCCAAAAAACAGTCAACGTCAGTTCGGTAATTTGGGTAATGCGTTGGAGAGGTGGTTTCCTTTTATTTACGAAGTATTTTAACTATTTATTTTCGGAAAACCCACTTCGTGAGTTGTATTGTGTAGTGATTTTTATTGGCAAAATTCAGAAGTGCTTTTTATACAAAGAAACAAGTAGAGGACTAATTAGGTCACTTTACATGTAGTTAATAAGTTTTATTCAATTCACGGAATGACTCATATTGTGTTGAAGAGTTTGTAGTGTTTCTATAATGTTATCTTTGTTCGTTGTTTAAATGTGTGGTGATATTTGACGTTGAGGGAGGGAGTGGAATGGATTCTCCGCCGGTGCCGAAACCCAGAACAGGGTTAGTGCAGCCAGGCGACCCCTCCAAGCGCCCGGTGCCCCTTCCTCGCACTCACGTGCCACCAAACAATGAACGGGTAACTGCGTCTGATATATTTCGCTCCATAAGCACTGTTTCCAAACAATTCACGGAAGAGGTAGCCTATAAAGTGACAAATTCTGTCCAAACCGCCAACGAAAAAATAGAAAAGTCTATAATAGACGGCTCGAAATTCGCTAAAGGAACGCTCGAGAAAACAATCACCACATCCAGAGCGGTCCGGGACTCCGTCACTAAGTCTGTTATAGAAGGGACTAAAACTGCTGGACTAAAGCTACGAAGGGCAAAAAGAAATGAGAGTATAGATGAAGGGGACCAAAGATGCGTTTCTATGCCTGTAGAGGACGTAAGTCTGTTTGATAGCATACAGTTCCATTCACCATTATTAGAACAAAAAAAAATTTGTAATGAAGGGCAAGGCTTACAAAACCATCTTGATCTGCCCTCTCTTAATTTGAATGCCTCTCATTTGGATGACCTGTCACTGTTCTCCAGTAACTCTGACTCTAATCCAGACACAGTGAGTAACTTTTCTCTTGATAGTCGGGGGTCTGAACAAAACACGTCAAGCCTCATATTAGAAAACGAACAGTTGACCTATGATGCACCCAAGTCATCTAGAAATTACAACATCGTGAGTGTGAGGTCCACACCTGAAGTGCCAGAGAGAAGAAAAAAACGAGGGAATAGTTTGGAGGTGATGAGGCAAAATTCTATGTATGAAAACTGGACTTTACCACAAGAAGCTAAAATGGAAAGTGTGAGATCTCCGAGTAAAAGTACAATATATGAATTTGACCCTCTTAACACCAGCTCTGCCACAAGTAGATATGATGGGATGAGTAATGAACTTTTGCTTCTGGAGTCATTTTTAATAGGCGATACATATGGCACTATTGTGTCTACAGATAGCAGCGAAGATTGTTTTGATGACTTTGGTGAAAGCGATTACTTTAACCCACCCACTCCTCCGGAAAGATCTGACAGTTTGTTTACTAATGAAACAGAAAACAAACCACAAGCTCCACCCATAGATAAAGATAGAAATTCAAATTGGTTCATCACTGATACAGATGTGAAATCCATAGATGGTGATATAAAGCCAATGAATTCGGTTCGAAAAAAGTTCTCTAACATGCTGAAGTTTGACAATGTCTTAAACAAATCTTTGAAGCAAAATACTCCGGAGCAGAAGATAGATCAGGTTGATCGACCTCCGGTAAATACTTTACCGGTTCCTTACTTCAGTGGGACTTTAACACGAATAGTGTCTGGTGTGGTAGAGGATTTGTTTAAGAATTCTCAGTCGCGGTACTGTGTGTTGTCAGATCAAAAGTTGATGTGTTATACGGACCCTACGAATTCAGTGTTGAAAGAAGCATACACTCTAGACAGCATTTATTCCTTGCAGATAACTGTGCCTTTGACTTCCAGGTTAGTATTATTTGTTGATAACACTAAGTTATATCTATTATTATTATTATTTAAGGAGTTCGTAGGGTTGGAGTTAAGAATGTACGCAGGCCCTCGTGTCACTGCAACCTTGACAGATCTATTGTAACAGTACCCTTCTGTGTTATCACAGTACATCCTGGTGTCCTATGCCAATCGCTAGTTATACCTAAGGGACCATTAATAAATTACGTCATTTTTTGACCCCCTCCTGTAGCTGGTCATGTTTGCAAGACTCCCCCTCCTTAGTGTGATGTCACATATTTTGCATATTTTCAATTTTTTGTAATTTTCTAGTAAAGGCAGTTTTTATTTATTTTTGAGAACTTAAAACTCACTATCTCAACAAAACAAAAAAATTTAAAAGAGTGCTTAGGACTGTAGAGGAGAAGTATTTTGTTAACAGAGAGAGAGAGAGAGAGAAATACATTTATTCATGACACGGCACATGCAACATATCTACAACACAACACAAAAAAACAATTAACGAATAAAGTTAAGTAAGCATGTAGGTACGTACATGCACCGCACCGGTGAATGGGCTTTGGCTCAGCTTAATGTTGTGACAGTGCCACAACGCTGTTAATTCTGCCAACACCCAAGGTGCTTCGGAACGCGTCCCATATTAATGTATAACAATAATAATACTGTAAAAATTAATAAATAAAATATTAATGTAAAAGTGTACGAATCAAGGTAAGTAAAAAATATAATAAATTCAAAATTAAAAATAATTATGTATAATAAAAACAAGACTAAACTGAATGAATAAATAAATAACGCACAAAACTGAGCTTCACGTCGGTCCGGACATTAAAATTTGTTCGTTCAACAAACTAACTTTGAGTTTATTTTTGAACGTCTTTAAAGACTTTATGATACGTAAAGGGGGAGGGATATCATTCCAGCATTTTGTAGCTCTATAACGGAAACTTCCGCGAAATGCTGCAGTTCCGTGTTGAGGTACAATTAGTGGGATGGAGCAAAGTCTTACAGGATAGTTGGGTTTATGTTTACGCCAAGTGAGTTTTGTATACAGATAAGCCGGCTTTTTGGTCTTAAGTATCCCAAACAACATACAGGCAAGATATAGTTTCTGTCGTTGTTTCATTTTTAAAAACAGTTAACGCGTTTGTATATTCATAGCACATTTTGAAATGTGACATCGCGAAACTTATCGCAGCCAGACTTCAAAACAAGTGAGTAATTTTTGGAAGTACATACCTTCAGAACCTGGTAGCTGAAAATTGGCCGACGGCCCAGGTTAGCTGGTATTCATACATTACTAGTACGTACTAGCACTACTATTTACCACACATTTGGTTTATGAGAAAATAAGTAAGGTCTGGCGGCCCTGGGATCTTGGTCTTTTATGACCCCTCCTACCTTGTCTCACATGTCTCACTTTGTCGACCACATCCCCTCCCCTTAACGTGTGACGTAATTTATGGATGGTCCCAAAGTAGGTACTAACAACTTAAATGAAATCTAATTTACTAATTTATGGGCATTAGATTAGTACCTATGATCATTAAAATGGATTGCAATTTAGGCAATAATGGGATTTCCTGTTTAATAATTTAATAGAGGTTTTGCCCAGCAGTGGGATATAATTGGCTGATGAGGTTTGTGTTCGTACTTGTGGGCCGTTCTTTCTTGTTTAATGAGGTTGTCAACCTCTCACCACTTACATCATATTTCATCTTATAGAGTTCTGAATTTATGTTCAACATGGCATCAAGTGGCCTTAAAACCACTGATGCTCTGTCTACCCCGATAGGGATTATAGGCGTGAGTGTATGTATGTATGTGGAACCATTGACGACGGCGTGATTCACGGGCTAGGAAAGCTGCCTTTGAATTGACGGTGCTTAAGTTTGATTCCCGATTGGGGTAAATATTTGTGTAAAATAGAAAACACATGTTTATTCTTGGGTCTGAGTGATTGTGGTTAACGTGTTTTTTCTCCAACTACTAACGACACAAAGAAATGTCGGATTTTGAGTGATTGGCGTTTATTGATTTATTGGCTACTAGCTTCCTGCCTGGCACTTTGTCCTTTGTGGGAATTTTGGGAATGGGATAAGATCTAAGATCTGCCTAATGGTATAAGATCTGCGCAAACCTTGGCCACTTTTAAGACTATGCTGAGGAGGCACTTTGAACTGCTTTGCAATTATTAGTTCCTTGTGTTGTGTTATGGTCTGTTGGGTTGTCTTCATATAATATCCCTTGTGTGTTCTATTGTTCTCATTGTTATTGTTTCTTTCTACAAGGTGTATGTTATGTATAGTATATTATAATATGTATTTATTTATGTTAGGTGTAAATTATAGTTCAACCCTTTCACCGTCACCCGCATTGTTTTTGACCCTGCACGCCACGCCATATATTTGCGACGAATGCAAGCCACTATTTTGCTAGTGAAGTGACTACTTTATATCGATATCTAGTTAACACGCTTTTATTAAAAGATTGACTGATCTAGGGGACAGAAATATCATAGAAATAGGCAAGTAAAAGACGGACGCTTTAAGACACTTTTGGCGGTGAAAGTGTTAAGTAAGTATATTTATGTATGTATTTTTGCACCCACACTTACACGGTGTAATATCGTTTTCTTCACACCCAAAGGTTGCCGATAAGATATTGCTTCTTAGCAATGGGGCCGCCTTTTGTACTCTAACTTTGTTACTGTCTATAATAATTCTTTTTACTCTGTACCTTGTTTTAAAATTTTGGTGTGCAATAAAGTATATTATATTGTATTGTAAACCTTCTTCTTAAGTCACTTTATCTGTTGCTGAAAACTGCATTAAAATCCGTAGTTTAAGAGATCTAAGCGAAAAGACAGTGGAAGCGACTTCATTTTTATACTTTTTTAATATACAGGGTGTTAGGAAGAGCGTGTGCCATACGATTAGGTCGAGTAGCTAGGTTCATTGGCTATATGTTCTGGCCAATCATACCCAATCATAAAGATTTTTTTATTAAATGTCAAAAAAATTGCCTAAAGTTGCACTGTTTGGTGTTACGGTTTAAATTTTCTTGTTATTATCATCTGTGATGTTTGCTTGTTCCACTTACATTGAATTTTGTTTACAACTTTTGTGAGCCATCGAAGTTTGAAGAAGAGAAGAAGAAAGATCTTCATTTGAACTTTGAGGTGCATTTAAAAAAACCTAATAGAAGCACAGTTCTTACAGTTCTCTTAAAACTTCTCTAGTTCATGACCTTTCTATCGGTATACCGCATGCTCCCCCTTTTTTTTTAAGTCATAAAATAAGCGACGCAAAACTTTGTGGCCACCCTGTATAAAACAAAGTCGGTTTTGTTCGAACACTTATAACTCGACCGATTTTCATGGTTTTTGAATTGTTGTATATTTGTCTCCGTCCCGAAAAGCAGAATAACTATTAAAAACATTGAAAAATTGACGAAAAAATTCCTACGGGAACGAAGTCCCGGGCGAAAAGCTAGTGTAAAGATAAAGAAGACTAACGCCATTTGTCGACCACCACTGTCAACGGGACGTCATTAAGAGTGAGGTGACGGCGCCGAGGTAGCGACACATACATTTACTATAGCCCTCATTTACCATAGCCATCTGTCCACCGCAAGCTTAAAACGTCATCGTGGCGGTGGTCAAACGGCGTTAGGGTCGCCGCACACGGGCTACAAAACGCCGCCACGCAAACGCCGCCACCGGCATATGTCTTGTAGTTTTCATACTTTTTATATGGACTCGCCGCACACGGTTGACGCCGGTGGCCGCCACTTCTAGCTTCTCGTGGTGGCGCGGCGTTTTGTAGCCCGTGTGCGGCGACCCTAAGAGACCATCTATAAATTACGTCACACGTTAAGGGGAGGGGAGGGGGTCGACAAAGTGTGACATTGTGTGACAAGGGGGTGGGAGGGGTCATTAGTTTCGTGACAACATATTTCAAAATGTGTTATGAGTTTCAAAACGCGTTAACTATTAACGACAAACTTAACCTTTTCAGTCCTAAACTCTCTTTTTAAGTTTATTCTTTTGTTGAGACAACGAGTTTTGAATTCCCAAAAAAAAGAATAACTCTATTAAGTACTGCTTTTATTTAAAAAATACAAAAAATGAAAAATATGCAAAATATGTAACGTCACATTGGGGAGGGGGGGAATCTTATAAATGTGACTAGCGGTGACAAGGAGCGGGAGGGGGTAAAAAAAAACCATGAAATTCGTGTGACGTAATTTTTATGGATGGCCCCTAAGGCTGTAAGGAAGGGGGCTTCAATCGTTGTTTCCATTCCAGTACAACAAGCAACTCGTACTGCTTTGAGGTATCCCTGGCGGCATCCGGCCGCGGGGTGCCCAGGAAGCTGCTCTTTAGCTGCAGCAGCGCCTCCGATAGACGCAATTGGGCACAGAAGTTCGCAGAACATCTGGCCAGCGGCTTCCCCACCAAGTACACTGCTGAATTCACGCGGTGTGGGTGGTGCTATCTCAAGGTAAGTTATTTATTATGGCACACCAATATGACAATCGCGCACTTTTGTCCTTGTTTGATCCCTAAAACTTCTATTTTTTTATCATAAGATGAGCTCAATCTTGACCAAGGTCATAGATGAGGTCGACGATGGAGCGAGTTAACCCTGAAAATGCCAATTAACGCACGGTACTCCCACGCACCGACGGAACACAGCAAGCTGTTTGGCGTCGAATTTCGGTAGGAGGGTGGTCGCGAACCAGACGGCCTTTCACAGAGCCTACCACACCGCATGATACCATAGGACGCCACCTTAGATTCAAAACAAACTGAGGTGTCGTTGCCTCAGATGGAATGATAATAGGCAGGTCTCATTTGTGTTTCCTTAGTCGCCTCTTACGACACCCACGGAAAGAGATTGGGTGGTATTATTCTCAACTGATCACCACACGGCTGACGTTTTTGCGTCGTAATCGCGTATTTTTGTCTTCGTTATTCCCCAAAACTTTCCTAATTGACGTTACCATACATACGAGTAAGATATGATGTGTACGCAACTACGCACTAACAAAACCGCCCTAACTTCGGGTCAGGTGAAAAAGAAAACATCGTGAGGAAATCTCCTTTTAGGTTACCATGATCCGATTTCGTCAGGTTACCAGGTATATTCTTTGTCCCTGCGAAAAGCAAATCCATTTCTTCATTAAAAATCCTGCCAAATCCATACGATGATCACGGCTAACATTTTCGTAAAAAGCTGCTGCATAAAGCAGGAGTGTCCTACTCCTATCAGACCCACATTAAGGCGACTACAGCACCCGATAAAGGCAGCACACATAGGAATAGTGCCATCTCCGTCTCTCAACAGGCCTGGGCCGGCAGTGCGAACAGTGTCGATACACGAAGTTTACGGACTATGAAAGCGTGCGTGCGTAAAAACATGTTCGAAAGTTAGAAAAATGAAATTTATGGAAAGGTAACAGCTTAAATCGAAAAATGCGTTAACTACTTATCGAGAGTGTTCAATCACGAACATTTTGATAGCAAATTCAAGTTCCTGTGTGCATTTTACTATCGTTTTTACAGCTTAAAAGATACACAATATTGGTATTTAGAGGTGACTTTGTGAGCTTTTTCTATCGAACCAAAAGTGCTGAATCATGTTTTCAGCCAAACTACTTATCTAGTTTATGTCCTGAATATTACCGTAGTATTTTTTTTTCTTCTTAATGTAGTGCGTCATGTTTATCTACGCATCATAAAATCGTAATTTAGGTGCTGTGTAATTAGGTTCTCTTATGGGTAGCTAACAAAAGGGAGGTTCTATGTTCGACGGTATGAATATTTTTTAGGGTTCCGTACCCAAAGGGTAAAAACGTAGGGTCCCGTTTTTTTACCCTTTACTAAGAGTTCGCTGTCCGTTTGTCACCAGGCTGTACCTCATGAACCGTAATAGTTAGACAGTTGAAATTTTCACATATGATGTATTTCTGTTGCCGCTGTAACAACAAATTCTAAAAAATATAATAAAATAAATGTTTAAGAGGGCTCCCATACAACAAACGTGCTTCCCGCGCGGGACTTCGGAAAAATCATGTACTCTATGTCCATCCCGGATGTTGTAGGATTCTAATTGTGAAAGAATTTTTCAAATCTGTCCAGTAGTTTCGAAGCCTATTCAATGCAAACAAAATAACAAACAATCAAATCTTTCCTTTTTATAATATGTATAGATAGATAGACTCGCACTTGGCTGTTTTTTTTACGGAAACGGGTGGACAAACCGCTAGGAAGAAGTCATTGAATTAAATATGAATATGTCTGATCCTACGTTCTTCCACAAAACTACTTTTTCTTTGCGCTGTGGGCTCAAACATTAATGAAACCGGTATTGCAAGTTATTTTAGGCATCCAGTTGAAAACCCCGTTCGAAAGGCGAATGAATTAAAGAAATGCTTCGTAAAAACGAATTCCGTGATTTTTGCGTAAGGCGCTACTTGATCGTTCTAAGTTATAATAATAAACAATAATAAACGCTACACACTCAAAGGCCCCACACTAAGGTTTTCCCTTGTATCGTGGGTTCCTTGGAACACACCTAAAGACAAACACAAACACCCATGACCCGAGAACAAACATCTGCTTTTTACACAAATGTTTTCCCTGACTGGGGATCGAACCCAGGACCCGCCGATAAAGAGGCAGCGTCACTACCACTCGACCAAACCGGCTGGCAGTGAGACTTCTATTTAAAGTTAATGGCACTTTAATTGTCATACTGTAGAAGACATTTCATCTTGTTGACGTTAACAAGAATGGCATTTCATTTAAAGAACAGCAGCTCTAGCACGATAACGACAAACTCGCGCTCGGCTCACGCTGAAACTTCACTTTGTTTTTGTTTTTTTTAAAGTAATGGCAACCGGTCGAGCATAACGTGCCAGTGTCAAGTCCGAGGAAACAAACTGAAAAAAATTGACCAGTTATTGCGCGAGGGACCCGCGCAAAGGCTTGCTCGCCCTATGGCGTTGTCAATGTTGACATTTTGACATAGGACCGCGGTGTTGTCGCTGCGCTGTCACTATCGTACTCGGCCTGCTGCTAATGTAATGAACGTTTCTGCAAACGAGCATTAATCCCATTAAAAACATAAAAATGTAAAAGAATGCCAAGTTTGTAATAAATACTGTATCATAACATAACTAATGGCCGCCGCCGGTGTTGCTTTGCGTACTTGACTTGCGGCTTAGTTTCCAAAAAAGTTTTCATTTAAACTATAAAAGGGTGGTGTGCCACAGACGTATAATCTCTGTTATGCTCCAAATTCACTACGCTGCGTTGCATTGCAAGTCGTAGATCATGCTTTTAACAATAATTTAATTCTGTGTAAGTAATAGCTCAGTTGGTAATGAGTCAGAATTCATCTCTTCGGATTTATGTATGGATTTTTCATTTATTAACACTTGCTCAGCAGTGATAAAAGAAATGTTATTCTGTTAGAAAGTGGGTTGTCACTACATCTGTTACCAAAAAGTTTTCGTTCAAATCATAATCGGATGTTGTGTTCAAAATTGACTACTGCGCAAGTGGTAGATTACCCTTGTCAATACTAAATTGTAAGCTATTGTAAAGTAGGTTGTCACAACATCTCATCCTGTGTCCGCGTCAATTTATTAATTTTCGATCCAGTTAGGGCGAGCCGACGGCGGCGCAGACTTAAACGTCACGGGCGTAGCCAGAATTATATATCAGGGGGGGAGGTTTCAGAAAATAAAACAACAACAATGTTTTAAAAAAAATCGTTTATTTCGGACGGACGGTTCATAAAGTGTTAGTAAACAAAAATAAAATAATTTAAACCTAATGTTAGTAAGATAAACAAATGGGCAAGAAACAAAACTAATAAATTAAGTAGTGTGAAGCTCCATCCACTTTTTTAAAAGGGGGTAGTCCCACATATCCTATAATACCTTCGGGATACTGTGGAGGCTAATGGCTGGAGTTTGTTTGAATAACGAAGCACAGCGTTTTCGCATGATTGCCGTGAAACCATCTGCCAGTGCTTCTGCGGACATACCAGAAGCGCTACAACATCGCGGCAGCCTCAACAGTATATGAAATCGACAAAATTTTTGGCGACCATACCCATTTCCATTCAAATCAAATCAAATAGTTTATCTAAATATATAAAACAAAGTCGTGTTAGTTACACCACTTATAACACAAGATCGGCTGGACCGATTTCCATGGTTTTTTGATTTGTTGTATTTCTCTCCGTCCCGAATAGCAGAATAACTATTAAAACATTGGAAAATTGACGGGAAAATTCCCACGGGAACGAAGTCCCTGGCGAAAAGCTAGTTAATAATAAACATTAGAACATATAAATCATTTCGTAACACAATATACTTAAACTTAGAGCAGAAATAATAACAAACATGCTTGAATTAGGATGTGTTTCAGGCGAAGAAGGGCTTAACTATTATCCTTATCACAAGCAAAATCTAAATATAAAATTTTAATGTTCTAGTTATAATCTACCACTGCACTGCTACTGTCCACACTTTAAGTTCCGCTTTAACCACAGATGTACTTCTTTCGGGAAGCACTGACGAGTACATACAAATTGCTCCGTCAAGTTCAGAACTGGTCGCAAAAGTAACACAGTTCCGTACTGGACTGAGAGTGAAAAAAAAATTTAGGATGTGCCAGCTACCTACTCTTCCCAGGTATACAGTAAAAGTCTGTAAGTGGGATGCGAGGGTTTTTGCTGTATAATGGGCGAAAAGCTGACCACCTCTCACCATTATACACTTTGTTCCATCTGATAACCCTCACAATTTGTGTCGCACGTGGCATCAAGAGTTCACCGGAACCACTGATGCTCTGCCTACCCCATTAGGGATTATAGGCTTGAGCGTATGTATGTATGTACTTTACAGTGTTTCGTAAAGGGATAAGGGCAGGGAGATTATGATTTTGAAAATTTCGGAGGGGGGTTTGAACCCCAAAACCCGGCCTGGCTACGCCCATGAAGCACGTGTTATTCACCTCTTAAGGCGACTACAGCACCTAAATTACGATTTTATAATGCGTAGATAAGCATGACGCACTGCATTAAATCGAAGAAAAAAATACTACGGTAATATTCAGGACATAAACTAGATAAGTAGTTTGCTGAAAACATGATTCAGCACTTTTGGTTCGACAGAAAAAGCTCACAAAGTCACCTCTAACTACCCAATATTGTGTATCTTTTAACTTGAATTTGCTATAAAAATGTTCGTGATTGAACACTCTCGATAAGTAGTTAAAGCATTTTTCGATTTAAGCTGTTACCTTTCCTTAAATCTCATTTTTCTAACTTTCGAACATATTTTTACGCACGCACACTTTCATAGTCCATGTGTGCGTGCGTAAACTTCGTGTATCGACACTGTCCGCATTGCCGGCCCAGGCCTGTTGAGAGACGGAGATGGCACTATTCCTATGTGTGCCGCCTTTTGCTCAAGAACGATCGGGTGCTGTAGTCGCCTTAATGCTCATGACCCGTTCTTTTCGGAGTCCATTTGCTTCATAACTCTAATCGTTCCTTTCTGATATGCGTAATAGCTGTTTTTGCGTCGTAACGCACGTATATTTTTTCTGTTTGCGTTGAAAAATTACGTTGACGTGTTATTCTGATGTGTAAACTATGTTACTCCAGCTTCTGCAATGTTTCATCAAAATTCGTTGAGTAGTTTTACACTCAATGCTTTCGAAGCCCAGTGGCGCTTGCTGATCTCAACCGATCAGTGAGGTTAAGCAACGTACTCAGAGGCTGGGAACCTGATGGGTGACTAAAGTGGCAATTTATCACGAGCGTTTCCGTGCTTCGGAGGACACATTAAGCTGTCGGTCCCGGCTGTTGTTGATGGACTACAGTCGTTAAAACCAATTCAGAGGCCATTGTGCGGTTTGAAAACTTTGACACCAGGGTTAGTCAGGTTCGCCACACACTTGACCTACACTATAAGACGAAGAAGTAGTTTTACATGAAATATAGTAAAACATCTAGCCACCCTTACAAAACCTCGCAAAGTAGATTTTTCTAGTATCGCATTAAAGGTAATTGAAAAGGAAATTATTACTTTTTAAAAACTCATTATAAACTTGATTTTACGATAGATTTTACTATATTTTTCATGCATCTTAAAAGTTTTTGATTATTTTTCCAAAATCAGCTGTTTCCATAGTTATTATTGTTGTTATGTACAGATATTACTGTGCGTTATCTTACATGTTTATTGCCTACTAGCTTCCCGCGCGGGACTTCGTTCCCGTGGGAATTCAGAAAAATCATGTACCCTATGTCCATCCCGGATAATGTAGGATTCTAACGGTGAAAGAATTTTTCAAATCGGACCAGTAGTTTCGGAGCCTATTCGATGCAAACAAACAAATAATCAAATCTTTCCTCTTTATAATATGTATAATAATAAGTTTAAAATTTAAATAGTTTTTCTAGTCAGCTTATTAGTATATTTCTCTGTAAAATTACTATCTGTAGTCAGTCGACAACAGCCGGGACCGACAGCTTAACGTGCCCTCCGAAGCACGGAAACGCTCGTGATAAATTACCACTTTGGTCACCCATCAGGTTCCCTGCCTCTGTTATGTTGCTTAACCTCACTGATCGGTTGAGATCAGCGAGCGCCACTGGGCTAGGAGCGCTACATCTAGTAGGTACCTTTAGAGCAGTGTTTCTGAACCTTTAAGTAATGGGGAACCATTTTACAAAATATCTGTTTTGCCACGGACCAAAAGTTTAGCTAAAGGGTTGTTCTGCTATATGCACTGTTGTTCATATTCAACAGTGTTTTAAAGCCAAGTGCGCCACACACTTGACTATACCTACACGATAAGAAGAACAGTGTTTTAATTTTTTTACGAAAATTTTGTTTCTCTTTAGGGACCATCCATAAATTACGTCACACGTTAAGGGGAGGGGAAATGGTCGACAAAGTGTGACATTGTGTGACAATGGGGTAGGAGGAGTCACAAGTTTCGTGACGTCACATTTCAAAATGTGTTATGAGTATCAAAACGTGTTAACTATTAACGACAAACTTAACCTCCTCAGTCCCAAGCACTCTTTTTACGTTTTTACTTTGTTTGAGACAATGAGCTAATACTAAGCACTGCTTTTATTAGAAAATTAAAAAAAATTGAAAATATGTAAAATATGTAACGTCACGCTAGGGAGGGGGAAGTCTTACAAATGTGACCAGCTGTGACAAGGAGGGAGAGGGGGTAAAAAAATCATGAAATTCGTGTGACGTAATTTATGGATGGTCCCTTACTTGCTTACATCTGAATCCTTGGTTCAGTGCTAGCCAAAGCCGAACCTTAAAGCCTCTGGTATCTAGTCGATTTCAGTGATTGTGTCGACTCGTCACATTTCATACAATATTTTTGGGATTGCTTCGCGTACCACTTCAGGTGCTTCCAGGGACCACCAGTGGTCCGCGGACCACTGGTTAAGAACAAATACAAATATACTTTATTGCACACCAACATTACAGAACATGAGACAGAGTAAAAGTTACATTATGAACAGTAATAAAGTTAGGGTACAAAAGGCGGCCCCATTGCTAAGAAGCAATATCTTATCGGCAACCTTTGGGTATGGAGAAGATGAAATTACACCATATAAGTGTGGGTGCAAAAATACATACATAAATATACTTACATGAACTACATTACACACATACAATATACCTAACATAAATAAATACATATAACCACTACTATAGAGAACCAGCTTTCCGCCCGCGGCTCCGCCCGCGTGGACTACAGGTTATATCGTGCCGAACTGTGGGATAAAATGTAGCCTATGTCCTTTCAAAATACAAATACAAAATTTTATTGATAATGAATACATTAGAAATCAATAAATTGGATTTAAATGCAATTATAAAAATTATAATAAATTGCCAATATAATTGTGTACTGTATAAGGGATACTGTTATTATGAATCAATTTAAAAATAACAATCACCAACTGTTGATAGTTAACGACGAAGTCAAAAATTTCTCAGGCTCTAATGTACCAAATTTCATCAAAATCGGTTTAGTAGTTTAGGCGTGAAAGACGGACAGACAGACAGAGTAACTTTCGCATTTATAATATTAGTAATAGAGAATAATGGAATCTAATCTGTGATGACAACGTGAGTAGGTACCATAATTGGCATTCAGTAGTTGACTCACGTTAGACTTCTAACGACTCTGTTGCTGATTTGTCAAGGTCACTGGTTCACTTCCCGGTTGGACGTCGACCTCGCTAAAGTTGTTAAGCAACTTATTGCAATCGAAAATGATTTTGCTGATTTTTTAAACTTCTATCTTTAAACTTTGAGTGATTTTTTATTTAATTTTTTAATTATAAGATGGGTTAAGTCTTGACCTCAATCTTGACCATAATGGTCAAAGATGAGGTCGACGATGGAGCGAGTTAACCCAGAAAATGCCTTTAAAGGCACTGGTACTTTCACGCACCGACGGAACACAGCAGGCTGTTTGGCCTCGGACATCGGTAGGAGGGTGGTCGCGAACCAGACGGCCCTTTACAGAGCCTACCACACCGCATGAGACCATAGGACGACACCTCAGATTCAGAAAAAAAATGAAGTGTCGTTGGCTGGGATGGATTACTAGGAGGCAGGTCTCATTTGTGGTTTTTTAGTCGCCTCTTACGACACCCACGGAAAGAGATGGGGTGGTGTTATTCTCAACCTATCACCACACGGCATAAAATAGGTTTCTTCTGGGGAAATTCGGTACATCCTCGACCACATAGGTTAAAATAGAATGTGGTCAAGAATGAACCCATCCTTACTAATATTATAAATGCGAAAGTAAACTCTGTCTGTCTGTCTATCTGTCCGTCTTTCACACCTAAACTACTGAACCGATTTTGATGAAATTTGGTACAAAGATAGATTATAGCCTGGAAAAGGACATAGGCTACATTTTATCCCACAGTTGAGTACGATATAACCTGTAGTCCACGCGGGCGGAAAGCTAGTTCTAAATTATATAAAAAACCTCGACAAATAATTTTTCACGTTAAAAACGTATGAATAACCGACTTCAATCCTAACAATAATTCGCATAAAGTGATTTTATTTGTTCAGTTTTCCTATTTTTCGCGAGCTACTGTGCCTATTAGCAGATAACACCTAACGAAAACGTCATTCGGTTATTAAGATGACGTTTTGGTTTATAAGTATTTTTTTGCTTTTGTTGATTTTTTTAAAAGCGTTGAATCAAGTTAGATAAAATTTATATGTGACTACTTAGCAGCGACTGATCAAGAGTACTGACCACCCTAGGCTAATTACGAAGACGCGCCTCCGCCAGTTGTCCTTCAATCTGCATGACATCCTACCGACCCTCCTACCGAATTCCGACGCCAAACAGCTTGCTGTGTTCCGTCGGTGCGTGAGAGTACCAGTGCCTTTATAGGCATTTTCTGGGTTAACTCGCTCCATCGTCGACCTCATCTTTGACCATATGGTCAAGATTGAGGTCACGAGTTAACCCATCTTATAATAAAAATAATAATAAAATAAAAACATTCAACCTTAGGGTGGCAAACCATTTTTAAAGCAGACCGTACATAAAGGCAAAGTACCTCACGCTATAACGTATGTATGTAGGGTAGATGCAATGATGCAAGATTAGTGGACGCGAAGACATGATTTTAGCGCGCCCCCCCCGATCCTCGCGCCCTAGGCTGCAGCCTAATAAGCCTAAGGGTTAATCAGGGCCTGCTACTTAGACGTACGAAAAAAAGGAATTTTTTAAATCGACATACAAAAAAACATACAGTCGAATTGAGAACCTAATCCTTTTTGAAGTCGGTTGAAATAAGTTTGCTAATGGTAATGATAACCCGATCCAAAAATGTTTATTTATTGATGACGTCTTAATTTCAATAGGTTTAGACTAAACCAAGAAAAGGCCTTGAAGCACAGAACGAGTAATAGTACTCAAGTAGTTGAGGTAGGTTTTTAATGCGTAAAATGAAATATTCAATCAGAAACCGTTAAAATCAATAACGTCCACCTGTCGTAAAACGTACATTCTGATGCGTGACTTCAAGCTTTTAAATTAGAAAGAAAACGATAACATTGTTATGAATGAATACCTACCAAAAAGCCTTATCATCATCATCATATCAGCCTATTGCAGTCCACTGCTGGACATAGGCCTCCCCCAAGGTGCGTCAATTTGCACGATCCTCCGTTTTTTGCATCCAGCCACTACCCGATATCTTCTTTAGGTCATCTGTCCATCTGGCTGGCGGGCGTCCTAAAAGCCTAAAAATGGTAGATTTTGATAAGTCCGTACATACACACATACGCTCACGCCTATAATCCCTATCGGGGTAGGCAGAGCATCATTGGTTTAAGAACCACTTGATGCCACACTTGACATAAATTCGGATAAATATTTGATGAAACATAATGTATATAATAGTGAGAGGTTATCAGCCTTTCGCCCATAATACAGCAAAACCCTCGCCTCCCACTTACTTTTTACCAGCCCATATACGTCCCCACCGAGGGGCACGGGCCTCCCTTCGAAACACGAAGGGGATTTAGGCCATATTCCATCACGCTGGCCCAATGCGGGTTGGTGGACCGCTCGTCTTTAGAAAATGAATTTTCTTGGACGGGCGGGTTTCGTCACGATGTTTTCCTTCACCGTTGAGCATGTGATAATTAGAAATCCGTCCGTACATAAATCCGAAAAGACGAATTTAGTGATACAGGCCCGCACCAGGATTTGAACCCGCGAGCTTACAAGTCTGGCTCATTACCAACTGGGCTATCTATCAACTTGAGTCTTAGAAAAAAAACACTGCAAACTTGGATATACGATACTGGTAGTAGTCCTAACAACATATAAAACAAATCAGAACTAGCCGCTTGTTAGTTAGTTTAGTATTCGATATGACTGGCGTATTGTACGAAACGTCATTTACATAAATCTTATCTTCGCCATCAAAACAAATTGAGGTTGTCATAAGTATGTCAGTGTTGTTTATCTATCAACAGCATTCAACACGTAGATACGCGCCCGCGCATTTTTATTGCAATTTGACAACAATATACCTATATACAGGGTTTTAGGTAAATCTCTTTCAACCTCTCGGGTGGTTTCAAAATGCGCTATATGCTGATGAAGTTTGTATGGGAACTCAATATTTTTTTTCGTATTTTGACCTGTGTTTCTTGGGAAAGTTGTTCAGTTTCATGGACTGATTTAACCACCTGAGAGGTTGAAAGAGAGATACCTAAAGCCCTGTATATGGCTAAAGTTACGATATGATGGTAATTTGGTAAAAGATGTACATAATAATTATTTATTTATTAAACACAACAACGTCACATCAGGTTATTACAAACTGTCAAAGTTTCCCACTGGATATTAAACTCTAATGCTGGAAATAAAATTGAAAATCCATTGAAGAAATTTGACAGTTTTGGATAGCATGATGTGCTGTTGTCCCTGTACGAAAGAAAAACTTAACACTTATGTTTTTTTTTAAATTAAAAATGGGTTCGCTCTTCACCACAATCTAGCTTAGTGTACAATTCGTCCCCTGACCTTAAAGCTAGGATACCCTGTGTTTTGAAGGTCAGTGGTGCGGCTCGACTTTGGACAGTTGACATAAGAGAGAGAGAGAAGCCCAATATTATGAAAATGATATTTTTCACCGTTACAGTGTCAAACCCGTAATATTGTAATTTTACTTAGTAAGATAATAATCTCTCGGTAATCGCGAAAGTTTAAAGTGTTATAATCTCTCGGTAGTTTGTGTACTGACTCAATTTTGTACACATTGATGGATTTATTTATTACTAGCTTTTCGACCGGGACTTCGTTCCCATGGGAATTTTTTCGTAAATTTTCCAATGTTTTTAATAGTTATTCTGCTATTCGGGACGGAGACAAATACAACAAATCAAAAACCATGAAAATCGGTCCAGCTGTTCTCGGGTTTCAAGTGTTCTAACAAACCCGACTTTGGTTTACATATATACACACATCAAAAAAAGTTTACGATCAGTAGCAAAATCAGGTGTATTCTTTAAAATATAAATTATTTAAAGAAACTGTTTACGTTTTATGATTTTATAATGAAAATGCACTAAGTAAATAAAAGAATCATTATTAATTATTTACTTTTTATTAACAAAAGCTAGGAAATGCAATTTTGGCTTAAATATAATGTAATGAAAAATTTGAATTAATGAAAAAACAAACAAAATTTATTACGAAAAAATTAATAGTTAGTATAAAATGACTCCTCCCCTGGCTCGCACACATGCGGAAACCCTTCTGGGCATGCTAAGAATTAAGTTATCTAGCATTTCTTGTGGTAACCTGTCCCACTCTTCAATAGCAGCTGCCCTGATTCCTGACACTGTTCGCGGAGGTGGCTGACGGTTCCAAACAGCTCGCTTAAGAGCATCCCACGCATGCTCGATCGGGTTTAAGTCAGGCGAGCCGGCAGGCCAGTCTAACCTGGTGATGTCGTATTGCTGGAGAGCAGCATCAACACGTCCGTTTCGATGTGCGGGCGCATTATCATCTACCATTATGAATTGGCGCCCGTGGTTGATGCGGAATGGTCTGACGTATCCATCGATTGCAATCGTTTTGTACATGGCTCCGGTCATGGTGCCTTGATACGGGATTAAGGGCGTCCTAGCCCCAATCATTATCCCGGCCCAAAAGGACACTGATTTCCCGCCCTGCTGAACGGTTCCAGTGGCAGTTCTCTGCCTTTCAGAGTCGCCAGGTCTTCTCCAGACATGGACACGTCGGTTATCTGGATGTGTACTGATCCGCGTTTCGTCAACGAAGAAGCAGTTCTGCCAGATGCTTTCGTCCTCAATTTCTTCATTTTGACGGAGCCTAGCCCATTGCAATCTGCGCCGCTTCCGTTGCTGTGAGTTCAGAGGTGCTCGCCAGGATCTCCTTGCTCGTAATCCAGCTTGGTTTAAGCAATTTCTAATCGTTTGGGTGCTAACTTCGCGGCCGGTGGCAGCTCGCAGCTCTGCTTTCATTTTAGTAGCGTTCATTGTTGGATCACGGGCAGCCAGTAATCTGACATATCGCTTCTGAATTGCAGTAAGAACAGTTGGGCGACCACTGCGAGGTCGATCAGCTAAATCTTCCATGCCCTGATACCTCTCCAACGTGGTCACCACGCAGGATTGGGATACATGAACTCTGCGTGATATTTCCCTCGTGGAATAGCCTTCTCCACTTAAAGTTAGAATTCTGGCTCGTAAAACTGCAGTTAATCCTCTCGGCATCGTTACCAACTTAATTTTTTTGAATAAATTGAAAATATTGATAAGTTGCGACTATGTCAGATTTCTGAATGAAAGCAAGCAAGGGTTGATTGTCTTTTTAAATGAAAAAACATTTGAATTACGAAATTATTTTATATTTAAATGTCATATTTTTAAATAAGGAATCAAAAGATAAAAAGTGATTAAGTTTTATTCTTCTACTATAAAAAATATTAGCACTTTTCCAAGTGATCGCAAACTTTTTTTGATGTGTGTATATCTACATCTACACTAATATTATAAAGAGGAACGATTTGTATTTTTTACGTTCATTGCAATCGATTGCATATATTTGTCATACTAGTTTCTGCACAAAGCGATTTTTATTGGAGTTATAAACCAAACACAGCAATGTACACTGTACGCACAAACAATGCGACGTTCAAACCCAGTCCACAGAATCGGTGATAGCCTTTTGGTTGGTATCGTCTAGTCTAGTGAGTGAAAGATAAATAAAGAATTTATTTCAAACACAGTATACTCTTACAAAGAGATTATACAGAAGGAGACAATCATAAAAGCACCAATAGTAGATCTGCAGCCCGGGGACATTTATATTACGAAAAAGGTTACCGTTGTCTTTGTGAAATTATTATAGATTTCGCCATTTTATATACTAGAAGTGAGTTCTTAATGACCGTAACCCGCCGTAACCATATGTGATATAAATGTCTCCGGGCTACAGATCTATAGAGTTCAGACAAGAGATACAAAGAAAAAATAAAGGACAAATAACAAAGCAATATAGGTAATAAGTGTGTGCAGTATATAGGTACTTAATTAGATCGCAACTCGGTATGTAGTTTTACCGTAAGCGGCAAAATACTGATTCACAGTTGCCACCTGCGAGGTAGGATTTAGCGTCTGCGAATAGAGTGCAGCAATTGTTTCTTGGGAAAGCCGTTTCGCTCTTTAACTTCAAAAAGGAGGAGGTTCTCAATTCGACTATGTTTATTTGTAGTATAGGTACGCGATATCTCCGCCAACTGTCGGCCGATTTTCAAAACTCTTCTTAATTTCGAAAGAGTGTACTCCTGGAGTGGGTCCCATATAAATTTTATAGCAAATGCTTCAGCGCTTTTAAAAAATAAACAAAATCAAAAAATATTTACAAATCATAACGTCATTAAATAACTGAATGACGTTTTCGTATGTAGTTATCTGCTAATAGGCATTGCAGTCCGCAATAAATAGGAAAACTGAGGAAATAAAACCATGTAGCTTCATAAAGTTGCAGGATTTTGGATGGCTCCCTTGACTATTTTTTGAATTACATAAATGAATCCCTTTTTTGACACTAATCATCTACTTTGTGCGAACTGTTGTTGGGATTGGGATTTTTAACGTGGAAAATTATCATCAAAAATGTGTGGCTCTACTAGTACGTATTATATCTTGGTTTATTTATCTCACGTGCCGTTATCTGTAATGTATGTATAGTAGATACGGTGGGCATTAAGTTGGCAATGCAAGCGAGCTATCGATTTAACACGTTCGCTATGCGTTGCTTTGTCTAAATAGTATTTCGGTCCGCGGCGCAATTAATTATATGTTCAGAATTTGGTCTCGGGGCGCCGGCGGCGCCCTTACCTAACTAGACAGTCGAAACAGATGATACAGTTAAAAAAAAATAGGTGGGTACAATGATGCTTGTTAGGTAGATAGGAACAAAAATTTAAACATCCACAATATGAAGTAAAGTTTTTTATTCATTGCGTGTTGGACGGACTGCGATAAAAGGATTAAAATACTCAATTAAAACAAAAACAGCTACCTAGTCAATGTGATAGGTTGAGTTTTGTGATCTCCACACGTTTATCCAAGTGTTGGTGTGTTTATTTTGTACCCGCCAATCCTTAAGTTAAGGTTTCGGATCGGAGTGTCGTACAGAGGATCCAAACACACCTCTTTCGCTTTCTTTACTTTCGAAATTCGCGTCATACCTACAATACAATACAATACAATACTCTTTATTGCACATAAACAAAAAAACATTAAAACATAACATTAAACAAAAAACAAATGTTCATGATGTAGTGTGCAATCCGGCGGCCTTATTGCTATAGAGCAATTTCTTCCAGGCAACCGGGGGGTGAAGGAACCGATACAGAAGGTGAAGCGGTAGACGTGCAAAGAGTAATTAATATAACTTATACATATCTATACCTAAATATATAACATATACATACACACAAATAAATGATGAAAAACATTAAATATTACATATATATACATATCTACTATACATACATATCTATCTACTATACATACATATCTAGACACGTGAAAAAAAAAGAAAAAAAAACGTACGACCTACATGCTCGTCGAATTCGGTTAATACTAACACGGTCTTTCATCAGTACGTCGCCAATTTGGTCTAACCAATTTTTTTTTGTCTGCACCCACATTAATCGGTTAGATCTCTTAAACGGCTGAATCAATTTAGATCAAATGTAGCTCAGAACCATCTAGTTTACGTCAGGTTTCAAACTAAAAAACCTCATCGAAATCATTCCACTCATTTAGAAGCTCCGATGCCACAGACAGATACACAGACGTACAGACATACACGTGGAACTTATAACACCCCTCATTTTTGTCCGGGGTTCTGTAAAGGTAGTAAAAATGACAACTTTGTTCTTTCGTACCAAGTACGTAACACGTAATAGGTACGATCGCCTACGTACGTTGTCCCCGGTAGTTATAGATGTGGCTAAAACACAAGTAAAGCTGCATTTGCAGTTACAAGCCTAGGCAGTGACTGCAGGATTGACCTTCACGAGACCTTGGGCATTCGCTGCGCCGGCGCACGACTCGCCGTCGATGTTGCGTCGCTCGATGCTTAATACACGGAATGCAGTTCACAAATTGCATAGACAGTATAATTTATACGTAGCTATAGGATCTGTAGTGCATGTTTCTATATTACGATTTCGATTTGAATATACAGTTACATGTACGAGTACGTACGCAGGCCAGCGCATCAGGTTACTCCATTTTGAAAAACTTTAATGAAAAACATTGACAGAGCTAATAAAAAAAACCAAATATGGCTCGGTTTTTGTCAACTCGCCACACCCATAGTTAATTATAACCTCGACATATTGATAAGCCTGGCAAAAATGAATGTACTTACATTAATATTGTTTCAATATCATGTATATGAGAAGATAAACGTTTCCCAGTGCCGTATTTCCAAGTAAGGCTTGACACAAATTAAAAACAGCTGTAAGGCACTGTTAATGTGGCGCGGCGGTCAAAGCAATGTAAAATAAATCTTAAAATCTACGGAGCAAAGGTTTTTTTCGTCTGACGCTCAGGGCTGTAGTTATGGTCGAGAGCATGAGCAGGATCTATTAACTATTAAATCCTCAATGATGAAGTTGAACAAGATGGTTATCGCTACAATTTTTTTATCTCAAACTATGAAAAAACAATTTATTTACAATAATTTATCTTAGTTTTTGGTATTTTTAAGGAAGGGGGATTGTGATTTCAAGGTAAGGCATTGCCCCACAATGCCCCCCTAGCTACGGTCGTGTCGTCGCTCCGTCTTCAGGCGGCGGATGTCTCTTCGTGTTTCTATTTTTGGTAAAAAAACCTTTGCTCCGCAGCTATTAAGATTCATTTTAGGTTGTTTTGATCGCCGCGCCGCGTCGCTTGTGTATAAACATCGATTAACAGTAATTTTCTGTTCCCATTGTCACAGAACAGAGTTGAACTAGATTTTTTGTAGCCTCTATTGTATTTTGTTTCTGTGAACGGTACTCGAACGAAATTAAAAGACAATCTTTCCTTATTTTGTTTGTTTTGTTCTAATTGTATGTTTTATTTGCGGTTAAACTATGAACCAAGATGGATAATAGTGACGAAAATGGCTCTTAAAAGTACTCTATGCCGTGTAGTGATCGGTTGAAAATAACACCACCGCATTTCTTTCCGTGGATGTCGTAAAAATGAGACCTGCTTCCTATTTAATCCACCCCAGGCAACGACACCTCAATTTGTTCTGAATCTGAGGTGGCGTCCTACGGACTCATGCGGTGTGGTAGGCTCTGTGAAGGGCCGTCTGGATCACGACCACCCTCCTGCCGAAGTCCGACACCAAACAGCTTGCTGTGTTTCGTCGGTGCGTAGGAGTGCCAGTGCCTTAATAGGCATTTTCTGAGTTAACTCGCTCCATCGTTTACCTTATCTATGACCTTGGTCAAAATTGAGGTCAAAAGTTAACCCATCTTATAATTAAAAAAAACTATATTCTATAAGGGGTAACTTTAATTACTTGCCTTAACCTTAGAGGGGTGATTCTCTCCATGAAACTGGACAACTTTCCCGAGGATACACGAAATACTCAAAATAAATTGTTGACTGGTTATACAAAGACAACTCAACTGACCGCGCAAGTTACACGGCCGGTTTGGTCGAGTGGTAGTGACGCTGCCTCTCGATCGGCGGGTCCTGGGTTTGATTCCCAGTCGGGGCAAATATTTGTGTAAAAAGCAGATGTTTGTTATCGGGTCATGAGTGTTTGTGTCCGTCTTTGTGTGTTCCAAGGTACCCACGACACAAGGGAAAACCTTAATGTGGGCCTTTGAGTGTTTAAAAAAAAAAACATGGAGAGGCGAACATTTTTGACATTGGAAATGTCTTTTCGTTCGCTCCAGTATAGGCTCCGATTTCACGAAATAGTGCGATCCCCGTATATCTAGGAGAGTTGTGAAGATATGATATTCAAAAAAGTCTCAAATGACGCATATTTACGAGAGCTGTAAGGTGCAAAAACAAATATTCGAGAAAGTCAAAAACGAAAAAAGTTATGGCCGAAATAGTAAAAAAAAAAACAATTTTTTTCCGAATTTTTGATTTTGGCGCTCGATATTTTGTAAACGAAGAATGATATCAAAAATTTGAGCAAAACTCCTCTGGACAATTGAGTCAGCTACAATTTAAGTCTAAAACAAAGACGATCGGGCTAAGGGTTTGCCTGTATCCTAAACTTTTTGAAAAAAATCAAAAGTGGAAAAAAGTTTTTTCGAATTCTGTAGATTCATTTCCAAAGTGCTTGATAGTCGTGTGAGGCACGAAATCTGAGAATTTTATTCATATTTCGACTTATGTTCCTTGGGGAAAGTTCGTGGGCTGATTCACACCCTTATTTTCCGCTAGCTAATTTAAAGTTACCCAAAATTGGAGGTCCTGACTCACTGACTCATCAACGCTTAGCCCAAATCCTTGTACCTAAAAAGCTGTTTGGCATGAAGGTTCCTTTTATAACGTAGGCAGGAATAAGAAAGGATTCTACGAAATTCCTACGGGAACGATGTCCCGGGCATCCTCTAGTCTATACTTCTATACTAATATACTCGTATACTTATATTATAAAGAGGAAAGATTTGATTGTTTGTTTGTTTGCATTGAATAGGCTCCGTAACTACAGGATCGGTTTGAAAATTCTTTCACCATTAGAATCCTACATTATCCCCGGTGTACATAGGCTACATAATTTTCCCGAATTCCCACGGGAACGAAGTCCCGCGCGGAATGCTAGTGATTAATCCTTACTTCCTTACTAATATTATAAATGCGAAAGTAACTCTGTCTGTCTGTCTGTCCGTCTCACGCCCAAACTTCTGAACTGAATTAGGTACAGAGATAGATTAAAACCTGGGAAAGGACATAGGCTACATTTTTTCCCACAGTTGGGCACGATATAACCTGTAGTCCACGCGGGCGGAAAGCTAGCAAAAGTAAATAATTCTGAGTTATGGTGAGGTTAAATTAGCGAAAACTGAGGCTGTGAATTAGCTCACTAAACTGAAATGTGTAATTTACGCCTCTCCATACAACTGGAGTGATCAGCTGATTTTATTTTTGAGAATATGAGAGGACGAACCATAAATGGGTTCCTTAGAGAAAGTTGTTCACTGATCTCAACCGATCAGTGAGGTTAAGCAACGTACACAGAGGCAGGGAACCTGATGGGTGACCAAAATGGCAATTTATCATGAGCGTTTCCGTGCTTCGAAGGGCACGTTAAGCTGTCGGTCCCGGCTGTTGTCGATTGACTACAGTCGTTAAAACTAAGTCAAGAGGCCATTGTGCGGTTTGAAAACTCTGACACCCGGGTTAGCCAAGTTCGCCACATACTTGACTATACCTACACAAAAAGAAGAAGAATCACCCCCCAAAATAGTTCAGTTCAATGTAATTTTTGAGGGTTATTTTGGGGTAATTCGATGAATTTGTGTAAAAATTTTATTGTTAAGAGAATAATTTGTTTTCTCATGCTTCCGAATGGGTGCTATAAGCGAAGTTAATGTATGTAGTGTTTAAACTAAACTTACACAATACTGAAGTATTCCCTGTACATATTCTATAGGATGAAGAAATCCGAATGTAATAATTCGATATCTGCGAATACTGCGTTGCTTTAGAAATGTACAATAAGGTACTTTTTGCCTGCTATTAGTTATGTCACAGCAACAGGACTTAAAAAATGACAGAGTTAGACTTTTTGCCTGATTAAAATGATCTAACTTCTTTTCTGGGGAAGACTGCACCTTTGCGAAAAGGAGTCAGTTGGGTCAAAAGAACGAAAGCGTATGTATGTATTTAAATCCTTTCATGTATGTTTTTATGTATTTCATGTAATCTTGACTTTTTTTAAGTGGCATCCTGAATGTCCTATAAAATATACTCAGAGAATCGGATGGAGACAGAATAGAAGTCGTTAATGATGATATGTCACTTTTATGAAACTTTTAAGTAATTAACATAGTTAAAAGAAGTTTAATGTTACGTAAAGATGTTCAATTGTTACATTAATTGCTTGCGCGAACGATGTAACACGTTTCCTGTCATTATGCTATGCGATTTTTTGTCCTATTGTATCTTTGTATCATTACAACAGTCGGCGTGCATCAGATGAGTTTGAATCCAGTTTTGGTCGAGTGGTAGTGCCGCTGCCTCTTGATCGACGGGTTCTGGGTTCGATTCCCAGTCGGGGCAAATATTTGTGTAAAAAGCAGATGTTTGTTCTCGGGTCATGGGTGTTTATGTTTGTCTTTATGTGTGTTTAGAGGGACCCACCACACAAGGGAAAACCTTAATGTGGGCCTTTGAGTGTGTAACGTTTATTTAAAAAAAAAAGAATTTAGTCAAAAGCCATCGCATCAGAGCAATGGCAGTCCATATCGAATGTTTCGCGTGACAAACATTTATTGATCCGTTTATCGATAAGCAACTGTCAAATTGTATTCGTTCTATAACACTTACCGCCGCGTGGTGATCAGTTGAGATTAACACCACCCCATCTCTTTCCGTGGGTGTCGTAAGAGGTGACTAAGGAAACAAATGAGACCTGCCTCCTAGTAATCCATCTTAGGCAACGACACCTCAGTTTGTTTTTAATCTGAGGTGGTGTCTTATGGTCTCATGCGGTGTGGTAGGCTCTGTAAAGGGTTGTCTGGTTCGCGACGCCAAACAGCTTGCTGTGTTCCGTCGGTGCGTGGGAGTACCAGTGCCTTAATTGGCATTTTCTGGGTTAACTCGCTCCATCGTCGACCTCATCTATGCCCTTGTTCAAGATTGGGGTCAAGAGTTAACCCATTTCATAATAATAAAAAAAACTTTAATCGTTCTGCCTCGTTTCACCGCCTTTGATTCGAGGAGAACAGTCTATCGCGTCGCACGAGAATGGAACCCATGGAGGGCAATTGTGAACTATTGGCTAGATATGATGACGTCTTTGCGAGCTATAAATCTTCTGTCTCCTAGCGTTTAGTCCCGCTTCTCATACAGGCTTCGCTTGACCATGATCCAACATTTGCCAGGTCGTCACATTTGCGAGTTTTAAATATGCAAATATAATTGCGTTATTTTTATACAATTTATTTGTTTATAATGTTTTGTAAGCACTTTTTGCCATGCGAGTGACTTCGTTTCCGCGCGGGACTTCGTTCTTTTTGGAATTCGGGAAAATTATGTAGCGTATATTACTCAGGGATAATGGAGCATTCTTAGCATAACAAAAAGACAGTAATTAAACAAAACTTTGCAAAAAGGACTATTACTGAATTTCTGATCACCTATCTGACGCCATTGGAATGAACAGCTTAGCTCTAGAGTTATTTCAGATTTAGTTTAAAATAAAAAATAAGAAAAATTGTAATGCGATTAAAAAGAGCACCCTCAGAGCTTCCTGCCTATTATTTTCTGGGGAAGACTGCACCTTTGCGAATAGGTCAAAAAAACGTATAAGTATGTATGAATTTAATGTAATCTTGACTTATTTTAAGTGGCATTCTGAATGTCCTATAAAATAAAGATTATTATATTTTATTCTAATGGTGAAATAATTTTTCAAATTAGTCCAGTAGTTTCGGAGCCTATTCAATGCAAGCAAACAAATAATCAATCAAGTCTTTCCTCCTTTCCTCTTTATTTAATTGTGGTATTTTTTATAATTTATTTATTTATAATATTTTGTAAGTTCTTTTTGCCATGTGAGTGACTTTATTTTTCTATACTGTTTTGTAATATATTTTAAACATACTAGGTATTGTTTTACACCCTACACTATATCTATCTACATCTTACTCCGGTTAATTGACTTTTTATTTATAATAGCATTTTTTTGTGGCGAATGAATTCGCTCTGTATCAATTTAATTTAATTTAAATTGTTTTTCATTTAACTGAAAGTGCCTATAAATTACAATACAATACAATACAATATACTTTATTGCACTCCAATACAAAATAAGGTACAGTTACATTTAAATACAGAAAGATATTGCTAAGAAGCAATTATCGGCAACCTTAATTCAGTATCGTGCTACCTTTTTTTTTAAAATGTTTATGGCCTGGTTACTAGACCTTTGGCTTTTATAGTCAGCACTTAAGTCGATAAAATACTAGATCTTTATTAGAACTAGCTTTTCGCCCGGGACTTCGTTCCCTTGTCGTGAGAATCTTTTCTTCAATTTTCCAATGTTTTTAATAGTTATTCTGCTATTCGGGACGGAGACAAATATAAAAAATTAAAAAAACCATAAAAATCGGTCCACCCGTTCTCGAGTTATAAGTGTTCGAACAAACCCGACTTTGTTGTATACAACCTGTTCCTTTTAATATCCCATAACTCCAGGGTATCAATGAGACCACGTTTATGAATCAAATAGCATATACATTATTTTTCAATAATTAATAATTTTAAAATTTTATTTTTCATACAAAATAATTTGGTTGAAATGTGAATTTCCTATAAAACACCTTTACGTAAGAAATGACAAAGTCGCATTATCGTATTCTAAATTATGTATGATTGAAACTAATTATCAATGAAAGTGTAACAAATTAGGACTCGTTTTATGGTAGAAAGATTTTGAAATATTTTAATTTTGATTAATGATTTCTCCGAAAATACTCATTTAAGAACATATGTTCTTTGGAATTTTTAAATTATTTTTATTCATAGAATATGACCTTAGAGTTATGGGAAATCAAAAGGAACAGGTTATATATTAAGATTAATATAAGGTGGATGACGTATATTTCAGGAAGGAGTTACAGGGGAGTGGCGAGGGGCGTGGGTGATGCTGATCCGTCGGGTGCTGGTGTACCACAGCGGCGGGGGCGAGCCGACCCTCAGTCTCGTCGACCTTCGGAAGACCAGATGTGTTGGTGAGCATTTTTACTTAAAGTTTTATGCTTCCATGCTGGAGTGGGAGTGGAACAAAAACTCAGAATGTGATTTGAGATTAGAAACTCGGTGAAGTAATCTACCTCATTAATGTTTAAAAGAAAATTAGTTTAAACGAAAGGAACAGTTTTGACTATGCCACTAGCTTTGTTATTGTTTTGATTGTTTGTAGTCTCTTGTAAAAATCGTGTAAAATACATTGAGTTTAATATAAATATAAATCAACTGTAAGCAAGCTTACTCTATAATTTCTAACAGAATGTGCCAGCTGCCTGCTCTTCCTAGGTATGCAGTAGAAGACTATAGGAAGAATGTGAGGGCTTTGCTGTATAAAGGGCGAAAGACTGACCACCTCTCCCTATTATGCTACTTGTTCCATCTGATAACCCTAACAATTTGTGTCAAACGTGGCATCTTTTTTATTATTATTATAAGATGGGTTAACTCTTGACCCCAATCTTGACCATAAAGGTCAAAGATGAGGTCGACGATGGAGCGAGTTAACCCAGAAAATGCCTGTAAAGGTACTGGTACTCCCACGCTCCGACGGAACACAGCAAGCTGTTTGGCCCTTTACAGAGCCTACCACACCGCATGAGACTATAGGACGACACCTTAGATTCAGAAAAAAAATGAATTGTCGTTACTTGGGATGGATTACTAGGAGGCAGGTCTCATTTGTGTTTCCTTAGTCGCCTCTTACGACACCCACGGAAAGAGATGGGGTGGTGTCTAGAGCCACCGATGCTCTGCTTACCCCGTTAGGGATTATGGGCGCGAGCGTGTGTAAGTTTAATCCGGTCGGACGCGATTCAGAACTCCGATGATATCAAAATCGGGGGATGCTGTTTTGTGTTGCAGCTACATACAGAGTGTAACGGACATTTTAGAAAAAATTGAAACCTTGAACTCAGACCATCAATCTGTATGATTTTCCAGTGAAATTTTGCTCAGGAAAATTTCCAATCTTTTAACTCGTAGCGCGCTTGTTTACGGCGCGTGCGATACAAATCCTACACACACGAGTGTGCAAGTATCGCGTGAAGGTTTAATGTTTTCTGCTTTATTTGTAACTAGCATCCCGCTCGGGACTTCGTTCCCGTGGGAATTCGGGAAAATTATGTAGCCTATGTTACTCAGGGATAATGTGGCATCCTAATGGTGAAAGAATTTTTGAAATCGGTCCAGTAGTTTCGGAGCCTATTCGTTACAAACATACAAAAATAGGTACAAATCTTTCCTCTTTATAATATTAGTGTAGATTGTATATGTAATTAAATTATTTATTCTTATACACTCCATTTCTCATATAAAACAATGATAATATCATGAAACACGGAAACCAGCAATGTACATCGCATTCTGATAGCACCGAGTGAATAGGCTTCTTCTGACTAAGCTTGCTGGGCTGCAACGATATAGTCTTCTACTTATCGTGTAGGTATAGTCAAGTGTGCGAACTTGGCTAACCCTGGTGTCAGAGTTTTTCAAACCGCCAAAATGGCCTCCGACTTGGTTTTGACGACTGTAGTCAGTCGACAACAGCTGGGATCGACAGTTTAACGTGCCCTCCGAAGCATGGAAACGCTCATGATAAATTGCCATTTTGGTCACCCATCAGGTTCCCTGCCTCTGTGTACGTTGCTTAACCTCACTGATCGGTTGAGGTCAGCGGGCGCCACTGGGTTACGAGTGCTTAACGGCTGTGTTTTACGTAAAAACGCGCCATGCGTCACACTCCTCACATGACGTAAACAATCTTTGATTCTTCAGCTATCGAGTGGTGTCATTTAATTTTAGAAGTAGGTAGCAAATACAGGGTATAAAGGACAGCTACCCATCAGGTTCTCTACCTCTATGTACGTTGCTTAATCTTACTGACCGGTTGAGATCAGCGGGCGCCACTGAGCTACTAGGGCACAGAAATACGTTGCTGTCTCCGTCCTACTTTTTATTCAAATTCGCGAGTAGTGAAAGGCACGCAACTTTGCATTATTAGTTGTCGCTACTTCATTGACTTTCAAACAATTAGTAAGAACATTATTAAGGAAAAACGCGCTCTCCGACAATTGACGATTTGTTAAGGATAAATAGTATAATTAGGTGAGCAAAAACACATTTAGAAACATTACAAAAAGTAAGTGTTTACTTACGAAATCGCTCATTTTGTTCATAAATTACTTGATTGCAGAGCTATTAAGTACTAAAATCCCTTTTAATTCGTTCCCGTGGGAATTCGGGAAAGTTATGTAGCCTATGTTACTCAGGGATAATGTAGCATTCTAATGGTGAAATAATTATACATAAAGTTATACTTTTTTTTACCTACGATTCGTTGGAAAAGATGTTAAGTTTTCACAGTATTAATTATCACTAACTAATTTACAGTCACCAAATACAACGAAATCATTATACAGTCAGATGGACTACGACGGAAATTAATAGAGTAGTTGATGTACTGCTCAAACATTAGCTCATTGTTCGCAATGAGACTGTAATAAGGTCAGCTGTACTGTGTTCAGTCGATAATATTTTTTATAGATAACGTATACACTATACACACACTAGTTTCGTTCGCGTCGAAAAGGAGTATCCCTAGTTCTCTAACAATAACCGTATAAAGAATGAGATCGATCCGTTCCTCTTGATGCAAAGACAATAAATATGTAATTTAATCTATTTATTTGTAAAAACATACCTTTCAAATACCAACTTTTGCAGTGGCCCTCACATTAAGGGGCCGTCCACATATTATGTCAAAGGGATACCAAAAAAGCGCGACATAGGGGGGGGGGAGGAGTTCAAAAAATGTCAACTTTTTGAACCCCTCCCCCCCTATGTCACGCTTTTTTGGTATCCCTTTAACATGTACTGCCACATTTGGTATGAAACCATACGCTGTGACGAAATATGTGGATGACCCCTAAGTAAACCTGTGTCACGGGTAGCTTAAATAAACACTCATTTTTACTGCCGGGCAAAGGACTCAATTGTATTTTCCCACCATTTTACATCTTTTGCGAGCTCCGCCTGTTGGAGATCCACTGTTGGCGGAAACAGAATGGCCCCCTCGCCTTATTTACAGATAGGGTTGCAGGCGTCTCCAAAAACTTGGCTATTCTCATAGGTCTCAATAGAATATAGACACATATGCACGCATCCTATATGCATTAGTCATATAATAGGTATTTGTACTCAGAAATAAATTGGATTTAGCTTATGTACCAGCCCATCGTATATTGCCTGAAACACAGGTTTCACCTTGTTCAGGCGTATACCTAATTAATTAGTTAAGTTTGCTTTTATTTTATGTTCTTCTTATATATAAAAATGAATTGCTGTTCGTTAGTCTCGCTAAAACTCGAGAACGGCTGAACCGATTTGGCTAATTTTAGTCTTGAAATAGTCGTGGAAGTCCAGAGAAGGTTTAAAAGGAGAGAAAATATGGAAAAAAGGCGTTACGAAGTTGGCCGGGTCAGCTAGTTTTAAATATTTTTGTAGTCTCTAATGCTAATCATGTATGCTTTTTTGTAAATGAATAAACAATTTATTATTATTATTATTATTAGATTTCCCCGTTATGGTGTTTGCCCCGAACTACGAGCACTCAACCCTATATGAGACGTAGTACAAGGCGACCCGAACCTGTCAACTCGTCAGTGCTTGTCACTGATATACAGTGTGAGTCTTTATAAAGTGCACATATTAAAAAGGGTGAAAATATAAACAATTTTATCGACGGAAAAAATTTAAAAAAAAAAACAAATTTTTTATGGACTTTTAATTTTTTTAACTCTCGTCTTGGTTCCCTATGCAAACAAATTGTTACTACTTTTAAACTAAATGTGATATTAAAACAAAACAAAATTAATAATGATCTCTAATAATAGGCCAAGCTAATAAAGCCATAAGTTTTTGAAAAACAAACCTCATAAATTAATTATTAATGATTTTTTGAAGAAAATTTACCATTTTTCTACCAATTTTTGCAATAAATGTAAAATTTATCAATTATTATTTTATTTTTTTAGATTTTTTTTGATATTTTTTCCGTCGATAAAATTGTTTATATTTTCACCCTTTTTAATATGTGCACTTTATAAAGACTCACACTGTATAACGCACGCCCTAGCGATCGTGTTCGGAATCTCTTCGGATTACTTCGCACCTAGTTGACAAAATCGTTTTCTTTCAAATTCGCATGTATTACGTCTTATATAGGGTTGAGTGCTCGTAGGCCCCGAAACAGCCCTAATAAAAATTATTCCTTGAGTATACGAGAAGAATTACAAGAGTCCTGTTGTGGTTCTATACCCTCACTCCTATTATCCCTTTCGGGGTGGTGAAATGTCATGTACAGTCAAGAGCAACGTGACCTGCTCTTGACTGTACATGACATTTCACCACCCCGAAAGGGATAATAGGAGTGAGGGTATAGAACTACCAGTTTAAGCTGAGCTCTGATTTATACTGCGCGCCATACAATGCAGGGCCGGTCCAAAGTCCAAAGTGTCAAGCTTGAGGGTACCACTTGACACCACATTCGACAATCAGGCTGAGGGTTAGTAGATAGAACATAAGTATAATGGTGATAGGTTGTCAGCCTTTGACACTTGGTTGGTACAGTATGCCTGGGAAGAGTTGGCAGCTGGCACATTTTAAGTTTGTCTTTCCCACCAAGTCCTGTTCTTATTATTAAATCTGTGGATACCTAAATGATAAAGATGTGCATACACACAGGATGTTCTCAGGTAAAGTGAGTCATATTTCATAGAAATGTTGCGTGGTTATTTACTGTGTCAGAGTTTTAGGAGGTGAGAAATCTTACTCACACAGACTGGTCAAAGTCTGTTTATGTATGGCATACCAGTGACAGCGTATATTATACTAGCTTTCCGCCCACGGCTCCGCCCGCGTGGACTACAGGTTATATCGTGCCCATCCGTGGGATAAAATGTAGCCTATGTCCTTTGCTAAGGTCTAAAACCTATTTCTGTACCTAATTTCATCAAAACCGGTTCAGTAGTTTAGCCGTGAAAGCGTGACAGACAGACAGACAGAGTTACTTTCGCATTTATAATATTAGTAGGGATTAGGACTAAAATGATTCAGTGTATTATAAGTTGGACGTGTGTATATGTATGTCTGTTTATCTGTGTGGGATTGTAGCTCCTAAACGAATGGACCGATTTAAATGCGTTTTTTTTTTGTTTGAAAGCTGAAGTAATCGAGATAGTTTTTAGCTTCTAGATACTAACTATCTCTAAAAACTAGAGATAGTTTTTCTAACCGTGTGGTGATCGGTTGAGAATAACACCACCCCATCTCTTTCCGTGGGTGTCGTAAGAGGCGACTAAGGAAACAAATGAGACCTGCCTCCTAGTAATCCATCCCAGGCAACGATACTTCATTTTTTTTCTGGATCTGAGGTGTCGTCCTATGGTCTCATGCGGTGTGGTAGGCTCTGTAAAGGGCCGTCTGGTTCGCGACCACCCTCCTACCGAAGTCCGACGCCAAACAGCTTGCTGTGTTCCGTCGGTGCGTGGGAGTACCAGTGCCTTTATAGGCATTTTCTGGGTTAACTCGCTCTATCGTCGACCTCATCTTTGACCTTATGGTCAAGATTGAGGTCAAGAGTTAACCCATCTTATAATTTTAAAAAAAAGCTATATTTGATAAAAATTGGTTCAGCCGTTAAAAAGTTGTGAGCAATACAATGTCTTTAATTTTTTTATTTATTTGAAATCTATCTATCTATACACTCACGCCTGTATTTCCTTTCGGGGTGGGCAGACGGAACCACCTAACGCCACAGTTGACATTAATTCTGAGGGTCATTAGATGTAGTATGGGTGGGTAGTGGTGACAGGTTGTCAGCCTTTCGCCCACATACAGCAAAAACAAATCCCACTTACTGGGACAACCTAACCAAATTCGATTATTATAATATTTATAATTAACATATCTTTTGACATCAATTTATTTATTAATTATATTATTTAAATTGCATGACTAACTGAATATGACATTAATTTATTTTGACATTAATTTATTATTACTTATTATTATTATTATTGCATGACGTACCGGTTCAGATTTTTTACTATAGATAATGTAATAAGATTTAGTTTAATTGACATGTGCTTGTTTAGCCAGATGATTTCATTTTATTTTCTTTTACTTTCTATTTATTTTTGTTGGAATGATTCTAGGATTGAAATGATTGGTTTGTCCTCCTCCCTCCTACATTGCTGCGCCCAAACTGGGTCCATGATTGTACCACAAACCTGTATTTAGACCTAAAAGACCATGGAAAGCAATACATTTTATGATTATGATTATGATTATGGTTTCTACAGTGTGCATGGGAAGAGTTAGCAGCTGACACATTCTAAGTTTTTCTTTCACTCCCAGACCAGTGTGGCTGATTAGAGTTATTAAGAAAGTTGGTTTAATTACACAAGTAGTACACAGCGTTATAACAATATCACATCACTCATTAGCAAGCCACTCCTAACCCGGTTACATGTGACACAGCTTATAATATCACCCCAAAGACCATATTCTCATGCATTTTCATTATATCGCTCGATCTCAACCGATCAGTGAGGTTAAGCAACGTTTACAGAGGCAGGGAACCTGATGGGTGACCAAAGTGGCAATTTATCATGAGCGTTTCCGTGCTTCGGAGGGCACGTTAAGCTGTCGGTCCCGGCTGTTGTCGATTGACTACAGTCGTTAAAACCAAGTCAGAGGCCATTGTGCCGTTTGAAAACTCCGACACCAGGGTTAGCCAAGTTCGCCACACACTTGACTATACCTACACGATAAGAAGAAGAATAAGATTATATACTTGAGTAGTATTCCGCTCGGGACTTCGTTCCCGTGGGAATTCGGGAAAATTATGTAGCCTATGTTACTTAGGGATAATTTAGCATCCTAATGGTGAAAGAATTTTTGAAATCGGTCCAGTAGTTTTTAAGTTTATTCGTTACATACAAAAATACAAATCTTTCCTCTTTATAACCAACAAATCTAAAAATACGTGATCGAGCCAATGACGTAACAAGTCGGGTACTCGACACTGATTGTATGCAATTGCATTCTTACTAGAGGAGGCAGGGCTGAACCTAGTGAATAAAGTGACCTGTTTTATCTATAACTACCTTCATTCTACTAGCTGAATAGTTATAATTTTCCACGATAAAAAGGTATGAGTCACCGGCTTCAATCCCAACAACAGTTCGCACAAAGTAGATAACTAGTATTTTTTGCAGACTACAATGCCTATTAGCAGATAACCATAAACGAAAATGTTACTCATTTATTTAGATGATGTTCTGGTTTGTAGTATTTTTTTTATTTTTGTTGATTTTTTAAAAGCGCTGCATCATTTTCGATAAAATGTATGTGGGACCACATCTGGAATGTACTCCTTCGAACAAAAGAAGAATTTTGAAAATGTGTCCATGATTGGCGGACAAATCGGCGAAAAATTAATTTATATTTCTTAAAAATAGTTACGGCACACGTCTTTTATCGGCTACGTAAACATGCAAGGCCGTAAAGGCAATGTTACGGTTTCATTTATTTTTGTAGTACATAAACGTCTTTGTTCAAAAAGTGTTTATTTGGTTTGCAAACTAAAATATTGCAAAAAAGGCCCTATGGTTGGAAATACAATTTTCAAGCCATTGTACCCTCTGAAAGTGGAAAAAACATTGAATTGCGTCGATGTTGATTAGTTCCGCCAGCCCTTCGCTAGATGGAGCTGCTAGTATTCTGAAACGCGCTGTCGTTGTCGCCCGGAGTTTCTCTATAAGCTCGCTCTAAATTTGCTGCCGCAAGACAATTACTGGAATTTCTTGTATAATTTTTGTATATGCCACATCTTTATTTGTATGGCATAAATATATCAGAACTAGCTTTCCGTTCCCGTGGGAATCTGGGAAAATTATGTAGCCTATGTGATTATCCAGGGTATCAGCAGCTACCTCTATACCAAATTTTATCAATATTGGTCCTGCCGTTTGAGTGTGAAAGAGTAACAAACATCCAAAGTTTGGACGTACATCCATACAAACTTTAGCGTTTACTTAGACATCATAAAAATAGATGGAAAAATGAAATACTTGTTAGAAATATCTTTCGTTAAATTATTAAACCCTTTTGTGTGCAGTTTTTGTTGTTTTTTTAGTGTTTATGTATTTACAATAGGAGGTGTAATTTTTTTCAAAATATTTTATCTAATAATTTAGTCTGAGGATTAACAAACAGCAGTCAGGTTTTTAAAATTTTGATAAGTAATTTTTTTTATCATGTTGTAAAGTTCAGTATTTAACTGTATTTTCCTTTTTTTATTATAAGATGGGTTAACTCTTGACCTCAATCTTGACCGTAAAGGTCAAAGATGAGGTCGACGATGGAGCGAGTTAACCCAGAAAATGCCTATAAAGGTACTGGCAAGCTGTTTGGCGTCAGGCTTCGGTAGGAGGGTGGTCGCGAACCAGACGGCCCTTTACAGAGCCTACCACACTGCATGAGACCATACGACGACACCTCAGATTCAGAAAAAAATGAAGTGTCGTTGCCTGGGATGGATTACTAGGAGGCAGATCTCATTTGTATTTCCTTAGTCGTCTCTTACGACACCCACGGAAAGAGACGAGGTGGTGTTATTCTCAACCGATCACCACACGGCATGAAACGTCAATTTATTGTTCCTTTGCCTGAATAATAAATTGACGTTAGACGTTTCCAGGATTTCAACCTGCAACATTCCGTTTACAAGACTGGTTCTTTAACCAAACGGGCTAGCAGCACAATTCTAACATTATACCTTTCTAATTCCGTCCGCGTGAGAAGGAAAATTACATAGCAATTGTGAGCTGCTCTTCATTGAACAAACTTGATTTGAACAATGGCACACGTAGGGCGTAAATTAAGATTAGGCCAATGACATAATAACCACTTAGCGGTAGCAAAGAGAATTGAATGCAATTGAAAACCTACTTAAAAGGACAGGCAGGGCAGGCGTTAGGTTTTTTGGAGGATTCGTCGACGTAGAGATCTTCACTTCCTATGGTTTTACTCTATTCTCTTCAGTCCTTCTAAGTCAAAGTCAAAAGTGTTTATTTCATTGAACATATAAAATGATACTTGAACACGTCAATATTATGAATTACATTAGCACTTTTGGCTTTGCGCCTATTCGCAAAGGTGCAGTCTTCCTCAGGAGAAGAATAGGCAAGAAACTCCGAGGGTCGCTCTTTTTAAGTCAATCATATAAATTTTCTTACTGTTAATTTTAATTGACTTAATATCTGAATAACTCTGGAGCTGAGCAATTTATTCCCATGGTTGCTTGTCTAACAGATAATCCGAAATTCTATAATAGCCCTTTTTACAAAGTTTTTGTTTAATTATCGTCTTAAATTTTTCTAAAGGTAGGTTTTGAATACACATGGGAATCTTATTGTAGAAGCGTATACATTGACCCATAAAAGAGTTTGTTACTTTGTAGAGACGGCTGTCTAGTATATCCAAGTTATGTTTGCTTCTAGTGTTTACATTGTGCCTATCACAATTTTTCTTAAACAATTGTTCATTTTTCTTTACATATTCTTCTCCTTCATACCCAAAGAAAGATTTCTTTTCTGCACTGATTCGCACAATCGTGCCGCCTCTTTATTTTGTTGGTACATATAACATAATATAAAATTATTTCACAATTGTTGAAACTTACCTGTTCTCTCAGAGCGTTTGGTTCATGATTATGATTAGCAATTTTATTATGGCTTGATTTTATATGCCATTTTTAATTTGTGGTTTTGTATATTATGCGTAATTATCATTAGTTTAAATTATACTATGCAATAGAATGTTATGATTTATTTTTGTATGTAAATGGGTAGGGAACCGCACCGTTTACCACAGCTTACTTAATTGTTATTGTAGTTGCGTAACAATGGTTACAGTAATCAAATAGTTTAGTTCAAATCGAGATGTTGAACAAGAGATACAAAAAAAAACGTGCACAAAACGCGGCCTTATTGCTAAATAGCAATCTTTTTCAGGCAGCCTTTGGGTAGAGGAAAATTAGATATAATACAAAAAAAATAATATAAAAGCATATTTGACTTTTTGAATTTGAATTTCTATGATATGTTTCGTTGTCGACAGTTACTCAAGAAGCTGATGAAGAGAGTAAGTCGGCGACGGGAGTGGAGGGCAGCAATCTTCTGCTGGACTGTCCACATGCAACGCTGTACCTTCGATTTCCGCATGAGAGCGAGCTCAAGGTATTTTATTTATTTTATACACCACCTGCACCTGGAGCACGTATTTATTATACGTCATGTAAATAATACGTAGAACAAATAAAACCATGGAGCGTTTTTTGAATTTGGAACATTACAACGCTCCAGTAATGTTGTATGAAACGGCGTGGCGTGCTGGGTTTATTAAATACTCTTAAAATAAATGTATAATATAAAAAGTATGTTCTATTTCCCTGCATTCTTTTGAGAAAAGCACTATATATGTCTCGGCGGAAATGACAATTGCTTATCTTGTATAGTGAAGTCCTCGTCTACGACTCGGCCTTCAAACTTGTACTCAATGTGCAATTGCCTATTTCGCAGCATTTGCAATAATGTACTATTGATGTAGCTGTTTTAGCCGGAATAGGGAATATGCACGTATTTTTTAAAATATTTTAATTAAATAGCTTACATTGCTAAATAATCGTTAAAAAAATATCTATGATTTTTATTTAAAAAAATCCGAAAGTTAAAAGTAGCTATCTTAAGGAGACCTTTAAACGGCCACCATTTTGGCGCGCTTAGCGTGACGTCACATTACACTTTTTTCGTCACAGATTTCGGTTTAATATCATTGTTTTATAATGTATTTCGACTAAAGTTTCAACTAATTCATCATGGAAAATATTCTTCATCTGTAGAACGGTTTAAAAAACTAATATACAAGTATTAATTCATTTGAGTAAGTTGTCACGAACTCTGACGTCATTATACACTCTGACAGCAGCAACGCAAAAATCGGATATTTGAATTTTCCGCAGTTTTTCTGCACTTTTGAAATATAAATTTCTAATTCAAAAATAAATTATAATCAAGAATGTCCAAAAGACATACGAGTATTTGTGAAGTGCTAAAGATTATTTAAAAATAAAACGGGCAAGTGCGAGTCGTATTCGCGCACGAAGGGTTCCGTACCATTACCTATAAAACCGGCCAAGTGCGAATCGGACTCTGTAAAAACCATTATATCTCTATAAAAACGAAAAAAAAAAATTACGTTTGTTGTATGGGAGCCTCCTTAAATATTATTTTATTCTACTTTTTAGTATTTGTTGTTACAGGACCAATAGAAATAAATCATCTGTGAAAATTTCAACTGTCTAACTATCACGGTTCATGACATACAGCCTCGGACAGACTTTTTTTTAAAAATAGCAAAAAAATCACGTTTTTTGTATGGGAGCCCCGTTAAATATTTATTTTATTTTAGTTTTTAGTATTTGTTGTTATAGGGCACATAGAAATACATCATCTGCGAAAATTTCAACTGTCTTACTATCACGGTTCATGAGATACAGCCTGGTGATAAACGGACAGACGGACGGACAGCAGAGCCTTAGTAATAGGGTCCCGTTTTCCCCTTTGGGTACGGAACTATAAAAAATTGACCCATATTTGAATTACATACATATTTCCTATTTCAGGGTTGGCGCTATATGCTGAAGCTGGCTGCGCACAACAACGGCGCGCACATTCATCATCAACAGCTGACCAAGGAAGACGTCCCGGCCATTGTGGACAAGTGCCTCAGCTTCATTTACGCACACGGTAATACAGAAAATTATTTAAATTACTCTAAGATGTACCAACTCGCATTAGGCCAGCGTGGTGGACTATGGCCTTAACCCTTTCACTGCTTGGAAGGGAGGCCCTTGCCCCTTGGTGAGGATGTACAGATGCCAACGCATCAGATTACACCATTTTCATTGCAAAACTGCTCTTATCACAACAGCAGAGAGTGCACGAGTGTGGCAACCTGAGTTGCGGACGTACATATGTAGGCTTACGTCGTTTAGATGTAAGTTGAAGTTTAAAACAGGATTTCTATTTAATGTTCTATGTAAAAAAGTGTTAGAATTTGGTTTATTTTTAACCTAACGGTTCGTGTTTGTATGTGTTTCGAGGTATAACCCCCCCTCCCCCGCTACCTTAACCCTGCCCTACCCTAAACAAACCTCGCGCCTATAATTGTTCCAAACCGTACCACCAACAATGTTCTTTTTTTTAAATAAACATGGGTAAAAACGTAATAGTACATTGTTACTTTAGGGGTGAAAGCAACTTATTTAAGTCCCGAGAATAAGTCTTTCACCCGAGGTAAACATTGAGCTTTTCATTATGAATACGAAGAAAATAACAACGTCAATAAGCTGAACTCATTGCATTTACAACTCGAAAAAACAAATGAAGATCGGAATGCCACTTAATGGGATCATTCAACAATTACGTGATCACCGGAAGGGGGGGGGGGGGGGGTTAGAATCTATGATTAGATTTAGAATAATCTATTTTATTGATTTAATTCCGCCTATTGTGTTTTTTTTTCTGTGGCTGGCCAGCTATTCAGCCATTATTTTTCATTTTCATTATTGAAAAATATGGTAAATATTTTGCCAAAATCTATGTTATTTTAAAGAAATACCTAAATGTATATATGTATTATTATAAAGTCATAAAAAATATTCTTCAATAGATACTTAACTTTTGTTATTTCAATTTTACATCGCGCTCTAATAGAGTGGCTGTATAGGATGTCGGAACATGTTTTTCTAATCTTAATTTGACAGCCGTCAGTTGAAAGCGATTCTCCCTAGGCCTGAAAACTATTACTTTCAAGCCCCTCCTTAGGCATCTTCAGACCTACTTTCAGAGTATGAGTAATGAAAAGTAATTAGTAACCCAAGGACTAAGAGTAAAGGAGAGTGATATTTAGCTACCTGAGTTGCACGTGTGTCAAATTGAGCAACTTTTTGACATTGATATTTTTTTAAATGCTTGGAATAACGTGGTTTAGCCAAAAAAAATCTATAAATATAATCAAGCCATGAATTGTCGAACACGTCGAGCAACAGTGAAGCTGCAATGCCGGTGCAGGTTTTTAGTGGAATCGGCCACTTCTGGTTACACTGCCTGGTTACACTGATGTAACAACGGAGCATACCTAAGTACTGCTTTAAGAGCAAATCCTTACTAATATTATAAAAGCGAAAGTTGGTATGTATGTATTTCTCTTTCACGCTCAAACGGCTGGACCAGTTTTAATAAAATTTGGTTTGGAGGTAGCCGACACCCTAGATTAACACAAAGGCTACATAATTTTCCCAAATTCCAAGTGTCGGGCGTAAAGCTATTATTTCAATAATAGTGATATCTTCCAGTTTTTTGGCTGAATCGACCTGGACCCAGATTCTGTAACTTCAGTTGCGTGTCTATGGAATGAAGGCCATTTTATCTGTTCCGGTGGCGAAATTGGGAACTATTTAATTTTCATATACTCGCTGACAACGACTCCGACCAGCAGCGCCACCGCCAACCAAACGTGAAGTTGCAAACTACTTAGCAACTGAAAATTCAGTTGGCGGTGGCGCCACCAGTCAAAGCAGCCGTCATTAGATGTATGAAATTTGGATAGTACTCAATTTCGCCACCTGAACGGATGAAATGGCGACCATTCCCAGGGCTTGAATAACCGAAAAAATATCGGTTAAAACGGTTAGCGGTATGACGTCATACCTTTAAATTTAAGGTATCCGTAAATAACGGTACCGTTATTTTCCGGTAGCTAAAAATTTCGGTAGCGAAATTATTTGGTAGCGCTATGTAACGGTACCGTTATTTTTTGTGGTACATTAATGACTAAATAAAGGTTTTCTTTACACCCCACTGCTGCCGGCAACGTCGCGCTGGCGTTTTTTCGGTATACCGAAATAATTTCGGTTACGGTAGCGATAAAAATAAAGGTATAATATTATTGTAAAATGATAAAGATATCGGTTAAGGTATCGGTATAAAACGGTAGCGTAACCGTAATTCCTAACCGTTTTGACTCTACCTTTAAATTGATACGGTATTGAAATTTTATACCTGTACCATACCGTTATACCTTAACCGTTTTCAAGCCCTGACCATTCCATCGACACACAAATGAAGTTACAGAATCGGAGCCCTGTTGTTCTACGAGCAAATACTTCAATAATAAGACGATATTTTCCGCCTTCCAGGCAGCCTAACAGAAGGAATATACCGTCGCGCGGGCAGTGGCTCAGTGCTCTCGGAGCTATTAGCCCGCTTCCGTCGTGACGCCTGGTCAGTCCAGCTGGTTCCAGGCCAGCATTCCGAACATGATGTCGCGGGGGTCCTGAAGAGGTTCTTCAGAGACCTGCCTGAACCATTGTTGCCTCAGGACCAGCATCAGGCACTTGTCACAGCTCTCAGTAAGTCATAGTTCTATGTTCTTTCATTAATCAAGGTCACAACCTGTGTGGCTATTACCTAAGCGAAGCTGATGCTGATTGAACGAATGATAAACGAACGAAATGATGTACATTACTGTGTTTGGTTCATGTCGTTAATCAAGGTTTCCTTAAGAAGAAGCAATTGACAACATCCCATTCGTTCACCCAGCATCAGTTTCGCTTAGGTGGTAACCCCCCTGCCTGAACTATTGCTGCCTCAAGACCAGCATTAGGCACTTGTCACAACTCTCAGTAAGTCATAGTTCTATGTTCTTTCATTGATCTAGGTCTAAAGGAGACGGTGTCTCGGATATAATTCAGAGACCTACCTGTCCCTTTGCAGCAGGCCTTCTTCTTCTTCTTATCGTGTAGGTACAGTCCAGTGTGTGGCGAACTTGACTTACCCTGGTGTCAGAGCTTTTAAACTGCACAATGGCCTCTGACGTGGTTTTACCGACTGTATCAATCGACAACAGCTAGGACCGACAGCTTAACGTCCCCTCCAAAGCACGGAAACGCTCGTGATAAATTGCCAGTTTGTTCACCCATCAGGTTCTCTGCCTCTGTGTACGTTGCTAAACTTCACTGATCGGTTGAGATTAACAAGTGCCACTGGGCTACGATGGCAGGGCACTTATCCAAGCCCCTCAATAGATAGTGGAGCTCAAATGTAAACCAATAGTCTGCAACCTTGATTGGAATTGGTCTGTCCTCATACAGGACCAAGCTTTACCAGGATATGGTCCTTAAAGAATCTCTTAAGGAGACGGGTCATGTTGAAGCTGATAAGGTAGAACTAGCACCTGATGTTGGTCTTTACGCAGCAGTGGTTCAGCCAGATCTTTTTTAATCATTTTTGAAGTGAAAACTTTTTTAGTGGGATGAGCACTTTAAGTATGGGTAAAAAATGTTAAACTCTCGATGAACTCGCGTCAGATGTCACGTGACCGTGATCGAAAATGCGTAGGATAGGGTTGCCACCTTTTTTGAAGTGAAAACTTCTTTAGCAGCGTTGTGTACTTTAAAGTATGGGTGGAAACCCGGACGGATGGCAGCCCTAAGGTAAAATTATGTCTGTGACAGATGTCAACAATTATTCGCACATAGTGCGCATACACCGATAGACTATTTTACTGAATTGAAAGTAGACAGTTTGGTCGAGTGGAAAAGTGGCCTGATTGTAAGCTGTTGCTTACAATGCAGATTGTGACCTGTTGGTCGAGGGTTCGAATCTTGAGAGAATAACGGACTCTTTTTGTGTATTTTGTTTTATTTCCATATTAATGCACAACGTTAATGTTCAAGTTTTCACTTCTGCCGGCACTCCCGGAGTGCAACCCGTTGTTTTTTTAGAAGACAAAGAAACGTTATGAGTGAAATCAGGTAAATGGAACCCGAACAACTTAGTGAGGGTAATGGGAGTACCTGATGTTGGCCGTGCTACTAGATAGATTCACTGCCGTACTCAGAGACGTTAATTAAAGTTAAGTATACACATCAACGCGGTCTAGGGATATTGCACGATTTTTCATACAAAAGAGGCCTGTTTGAGAAGCTATAAAAGCATACTCGAGATACATGGAGGGCTATAATTTTCAGACCAGCAAGTGCTAAACTTGAATTTTCAATTTTAGTCAATAAATTTTGTTTTACTTAAAATTTGTAAAAACGTGACGGAAACGGAAACGAAAATGCACTTTTTGCCTGCTTTTTGTATGAAAATGGTCAAATTTATGCAAAAAAAAATTTCATTTTCGTCACGTTTTTACAAATTTAAAGTAAAACAAAATTTATTGACTAGAATTGAAAATTCAGGTTTAGCACTTGCTCGTCTGAAAATTATAGCCTTCCATGTATGTCGTTTATGCTTTTATAGCTTCTCAAACCGACCTCTTTTGTATGAAAAATCGTGCAATATCCCTAGACCGCGTTGATGTGTGTATAAGTACTATTAAACTCTGATGTTGTCTCTTTCACTCTTGGTGATATAAACAAGGATAGCATGACATTTAATTACTTCTTAACTTTAATTGACGTCTCTTAGTATGGCAGTCAAAAACCTGCCTGAAATATTGCTGTCCCATAACGAACATCAGGCTTTCGTCTGTGCTCTCAGTGAGTTAAATCAGCTTCTTTGTTTTATTATTGACTCAGTTGACGGTCGCTACCATGCAGGCACATCCTGGATTCTTCCGAGAACAGGACTCTACTTTATAGCTCCAAATTCGAAAATCGGTCCATAAATGGTGTTGAAATCAGTGAACATACATTTAAAAAAATACATACAGTCGAACATAGAATCTCCTCCTGTTTGGAAGTCTGTTAAAAATTAACCCCTATTTCTCCTAGTCACTCGGCCTTTGCAATAATGTACTATTTACTCCCCACAGTGATCCAAGACGAAGAGCCGCGTCACAAAGAGTTCCGCCGCATCATGATGTCGTTGCCGGTGGTCGTTTGCAACACCACCCGCAAGTTGTTCGCACATCTCCACTTCTTGTCCACTATGTCACACGCCAACAAGATGACTGCTGAGAATCTCGCCTCGGTTTGGGCGCCTACCGTCATGCCGGCTGCGTTGGTAATTATAAATTTTCTTTACCATCCCATTTACGTCCCCACCTCAGGGCGTGGGCCTCCCTTCGAAACACGAAGGGGATTTAGGCCACAGTCCACCACGCTGGCCTTGGTGGACCGCGCGTCTTTCGAAAATGAATTTTCTTGGACGGGCGGGTTTCATCACGATGTTTTCCTTCACCGTAGAGTAAGTGACAATTATAAATCCGTACATAAATCCGAAAAGACGAATTTAGTGGTACATGCTCGCACCAGGATTTGAACCCGCGACCTTCTGATCACAAGTCTGGCTCATTATCAACTGGGCTATCACTGGCGGTGCGAATGCGATGTACATTTGCTGGTTTTCGTGTTTTAGGCTGTTATCATTGTTTTTATTGAAAAGTGGAGTGCGTTATAATAAATAAATAGATTTAAAAGCAGAAAATATTAAAAAAAAACATTTTATTTAGTTTAGGATCTCCAACAGTGGAGTCATAGAAATAGAAAAACATTTGTTTGGTAATTTTACATTTAAAAAAACTAAACTAATAATAAACTAAAAACTAAGTAAAAGAGTGCCAAAAAGGCTTTCACTCAGCAAAATTCCGTGACTCGAAGAGCCATCGACTCTGGTTTTCAGTGAACCCCTGAGAGAGGGTATCAGAATATATATTACACTGGAGGGACATATACTATTTAATCCATTATTGCTAATATGATTACATATAACTAAGTACAATAATAATAACAAAACTTAATACAATAATAAAGAAAAATAAGAATACTATAAGGGAAGATTAAATGGAAACAAAAGTTTAAACCCAGTCACTTAAAAATGCATACTTTCTTGTTTTTTTGAAGTTCCAATAAGTGTTTCTTTAATTTAATCTTGAATGCTCTTAATTGTTTTTAAAAAAATCTGAAGAAAATTCCACTGGGAAATCATTCTGAATGTTGGTCTGAGTTCAGGGTCTAAGTATTAGCTAAGCTGTCCCTTAACCCTTTATCAGGCCCCATTTGCACAGGCATTAAAAATTATTTTTAAATATGGTGTGGTCTTATTTTTTACCTGTACAATGTATTAGAGTTGCCACGAATAGTGATTTGGCCGAATACCGAATATTCGGCAACGCTGTCGGCCGAAGCGCCGAATATTCGGCACAAAATACATGCTTGTCGAGCGCGTAGGTAATCAAGAATAAGAAAAATCGTAACCTGTCTCCCTCGTTGCGATGCATACGGCAAGTGGTGGTCAGCAAACGAAAAACAATATCCAAACCTTTCGAAATTTGTTAAAGTTATCTTTCTTCTCCTGGGAGTAGCGTGTACAGTGAGAGGTTGTTTTCGGAAGTTGGTATCATTTATGAAGAAAAGCGTAACTACCAAAAAATTCTGAAAAGCTTGTTTTTTTATCCATCACAACTTACCACTGATCACTTTTACTTACTAAGTGTTGTAATTTGGTAATTAATTCATTATATTGAATATTATGACGTGTCTTTTTTTCACGATTTGGTATTCGGTATTCGGCCGAATAGTACGTATTATTCGGCCGAATACCGAATAACAAAAAAGTGGCCGAATAGGCCGAATACCGAATAGTTGCCGAATATTCGTGGCATCTCTACAATGTATACCACTGTTTTTTTTCTTACTTTGAGTGACGACTTTTGCCAAAGTATAATTTTTTTTAAGTTATAAAATATTACGATAACTAAACGATAACTATCTACACTAATATTATAAAGAGGAAAGGTTTGTATTTTTCTATGTAACGAATAGGCTCCGAAACTACTGGACCGATTTCAAAAATTCTTTCACCATTAGTATTCTACATTATTCTTGAGTAACATAGGCTACATAATTTTCCGAATTCCCACGGGAACGAATTTGGTAATTTTTAAAAACGGTGAAGGTCACTAGTAAACTAAGTATTGAGGTGGTCGATGAAATGTGCTATGCCTGATAAAGGGTTAAACCTTATACGTTTTTGATGACAGACGAGTAACGCGCACCAAACCGCGTGGTCGTCTAAAGAGGTGTACGTAGTCCGGGAGCTGATAGCGAGCTACGAGCGGGTTTGGGAGCCCTCGGAAGCGGAGAGTCGCCGGGAGGCTGCCGTCAGAAGGTAAATCTAAATGTACTATCAACCCCAGTTCTGCCTGACCAATTTCAAATGTTTATCCCTTGCAAGCGAAGAGCAAGACAGCCCCGCCCTCATCATAAATTGAGCAATCACAGGACTGGACATTTTTTTTTGTTGCTAAACAAAGAAACTTCTCGTTTTTTTGGTGAACAAAAAACAATTAACAAGAAAGGAATAGTTTTTTCATTCCGCCTTTTATGATCTGAGCAAAGCACTATTAGTTGCCGAAAACGAACAATTGGGGCAAGGCGCCGAACGCTGCAAACAAAACTGACCCTTAAGGTGGTCAGGCGGAACTGGGGTTGATAGTACAACGTCTTAATGAAAAAGCGCAAAACCTGAAATTAGTTTGTTCAGAATCGAGAGTAGAATAGACTCCACTTATAAAAAATTGGAGTCAAATTCTAACCAAAAAAATATTATAATTACGCCGTGTTTAATTATTACCTCAACTCTATCAGAGGCGAATGAACTATCTAGCTACGTTAGCTACTAATCATTCATACACGTGCATCATCATACATTGGATTCTTGCAGTCAGCATGTGAAAGTTTATACTTTTTAATTTGCAACAAACACAAGAAAACAAAAAAAGCTAATATCTTCGTAAATAATCCGCGAAAATTAAATTTAATAATTTACATAATTCTTTTATAATAAAATAATTTGGGGTGTCTGAGGTTTTGCGCTTTTTCATTAAGGGCTATTTTTTTTTGTGCGTGTTTGCACCCGCATGCGTGCCGGCTGCAACCTGTCATTTTATATATGTTTTTCTTTGTATGAAATGACAGGTTGCGGGCGGCACGCATGCGGGCGCAAATACGCATGTCAATAAAAGAGCCCTAACACGATAATCTAACACGTAAAGGTTGACTTTAATCAGTACGCAACTTTTTCTTACGGTGGCAGTAACGTTGATACAACGTAAATAAGGAGGAAAAAATTTATTATTTCCAAAATTTTCAGATTTTGTTACTTAACACTTTTTAACGTCTTAGAGGATGAATTTTGTAAAACGCAGAAACACAGGTGTCACAAATTGTGTTGAATTCATTTTCCTTATAATTGACGCTAACGATCGATGCAATATAAGTAAAGGATTTCTTACAGATTTTAATCGGTTTGGTTTCCGGGTGTAGCAAGTAAATTTTCTAAAATCAATACAATACAATAAATACTCTTTATTGCACACAAAAAAAAACCTAAAACATAACATTAAACAAAAACAAAATCCTTGAATGCACTTTTCTTTATTTTCAAAAATAAAGGAATGTTTTCTATGAGTACAATTTTCTATCTACAGTATTAACTGCCGTACTCAGAGACGTCAATTAAAGTTAAGTACTATTAAACTCTGATGTTGTCTCTTTCACTCTTGTTGATATAAACAAGGATAGCATGACATTTAAGTACTTCTTAACTTTAATTAACGTCTCTGAGTACGGCAGTAAGAGTGCTTTCCCTTCAGGTGGCATTACAAAATTCCACCTTGTATAAATACGTAGAAGTGATAAAGTGATAATTAAATGTTGGTATTTTGACGGCCGGTTTGGTCAAGTGGTAGTGACGCTGCCTTTTGATCGGCGGGTCCTGGGTTCGATTCCCAGTCGGGGCAAATATTTGTGTAAAAAGCAGATGTTTGTTCTCGGGTCATGGGTGTTTGTGTCTGTCTTTGTGTATTCCAAGGGACCCACGACACAAGGGAAAACCTTAATGTGGGCCTTTGAGTGTAAAGAGTTTATTATTATATTATTATTTATTATTATATTACAGAATCCTATTGCGAGTGCTGAGCAATTCGGCCCCGTCAGCGCCGAAGCACGCGGGCGATCTCCGCGTCTGGATCTACGTCGGCGATCGATCCACGTGCTACCAAGTTGCGGTGAGCAGTTATCAGATACATTGCGCCCGGGACTTCGTTCCCTTGGGAATTCGGGAAAATTATGTAGCCTATGTTACTTAGGGATAATGTAGCATCTTAATGGTGAAACAATTTTTGAAATTGGTCTGGTCCAGACTTAACGACAAGTGAGTAATTTTTGTAAGTACCTTCAGGACCTGGTAGCTGAAAATTGGCCGTCGGCCCAAGTTAGCAGGTATTCACACGTTACTAGTACGTACTAGCACTATTATTTCCTACACATTTGGTTAATGAGAAAATAAGGTCTGGCGGCACTGGGATCGCAGTCTTCAAGTTCACCCAGAAAATGCCTATTTATGATACTAATACAGACGCAGGCCACCAGTTAAAGGTCCAAGACCAATATCTAGTTTACTTTATTATCGTTAGGCGTGAACCGAGCTTTAATCCTGTGTGGTTATCGGTTGAGAATAACACCACCCCATTTCTTTCCGTGGGTGTCGTAAGAGGCGACTAAGGAAACACAAATGAGACCTGCCTCCTATTAATCCACCCCAGGCAACGACACCTCAATATGTTCTGAATCTGAGGTGTCGTCCTATGGTCTCATGCGGTGTGGTAGGCTCTGTAAAGGGCCGTCTGGTTCGCGACCACCCTCCTACCGAAGTCCGACGCCAAACAGCCTGCTGTGTTCCGTCGGTGCGTGGAAGTACCAGTGCTTTTAAAGGCATTTTCTGGGTTAACTCGCTCCATCGTCGACCTCATCTTTGACCTTTATGGTCAAGATTGAGGTCAAGAGTTAACCCATCTTATAATAATAATAAAAAATCTTGTGCGTGGCGGCGTAGATGGTCTTATTCTTGTCGAAAAATTAATAACAGTTTTCTGAAAGTAAAAGCTCAATAAGTCCTTTTTTGACCTAAACACTCCTGCAATCGTAAAAGCCGTTTTAGATGGCTCGTTTAAAATAGATGAAAAAGTGAATTACTTTCTACTGTAAAAATCATTCCGAAGTTTTAAATGTTTTTTGTCCTCAGCTATCCCCGAACAAAACGAGTTCTGACTTGTGCATAGAGCTTTGCGAGAAGGCGAACATGGATTCACACCTGCTAATGCTAGAAGAGGTCATCTGCGGTGACTCAATGCGTCGGGTGGTACATCTAGGTAAAATTATTTTATTCTCTGATTTTGTTTCAGTCGAACTTTATTTATTGAGGATTAATTTCATCTTCCGCTTGAAAATTACCGCTTTTGATTTAGATAATTTAAGATTTACATTTGTTACAAACGTATTTATGTGCGTATGTTTGTACGTATAAACGCACTTTCGCTCGTATAAAAGTATTTTTTTTAAAATTTTATCCTGGTGCTCTTGTTTATTTAAAGTGGTTCAGATTCTTCTGTGGGGAAGATTGCATCTTTGCGAATAGGCGCAGTGTTAAAAAAATGTATTTTCTATGAAATATCCTGAATTTTTGACTTTGATTTTCGACATGTGTAGACTTATGTCTACACATGTCATGATAGTTCACAACGCACTTATATTAGTTCTCACTTTACAGATGAAATAGTCTTAGACGTGGTTCTTCGCTGGGGCTATTGGGATGAAGAGGACAGAAAAGACAATTACCTACTAGTGCGAGAGAATAAGCTGTTGCACGAGATGGACGCTCTTCGACATTCAACCTCTTTGGTCTGCGGCGAGCTTCGATTGGCCAACGAGACTTCCAAGGCGTTTAAATTGCACATGTTTGAATTCCAAAATTCGAAGCTTTGTTACTTCAAGGATAAACAAGTTAGTATGCGTTTTCTATCTTCAAAGAAGCGCTTGTAGGCTAGTGGCGCTCGCTGATCTCAATCAGTGAGGTTAAGTAACGTGCACAGGCTGGGAACATGATGGGTGACCAAATTGGAAATTTATCACGAGCGTTTCCGTAATTCGGAGGGCACGTTAAGCTGTCGGTCCCGGCCGTTGTGGATTGACTACAGTCGTCAAAATCAAGAGGCCATGGTACGGTTTGAAAATTCTGACACCAGGGTTAGCCAAGTTAGCCACACACTTGACTATACCTACACGATAAACATAAGATATTAAAAGTTCTTCTTCTAGTATACCTATCTAATTCTATCCGTCGACACACAGAACAAATAAAGAGAGGTTAGAATGTCGATAATGGGCCGTTGTTATCAAAACCGGTGTCGCCGATTCCGCCCCACCTTTCACCTCCACTACATCTGTACTTAAATAAGTATAAAGCTTACGCACATATTTGCAATTGCAAATCTAGCGAATCCTAGCTTCGCGCCATCACGAGATTTCAAATGCAACGAATCATACACATGCACGCACACCGATGTACATCATACGCATGCACGCACACCGATGTACATCATACGCATACACGCACACTGATGTACATCATACGCATACACGCACACTGATGTACATCATACGCATACACGCACACCGATGTACATCATACGCATACACGCACACCGATGTACATCATACGCATACACGCACACCGATGTACATCATACGCATACACGCACACCGATGTACATCATACGCATACACGCACACCGATGTACATCATACGCATACACGCACACCGATGTACAGTGTCGTTCAATAATGGAGTCATAGTTAAACCACTTAGCGCGTTGCAATAGGGACTATGTTTCTCTGAACATAGTTCAAACGATTTCTCACGCACACAAGCTTGTAGCCTCCTTTAAGAACATATTTTACTAAGCGACATCTCTTGGCTCCTCGGTGAAGTTTTTGTAGGACGCATTCATCCAACATTGCACTGTCCTCCACTCACCGCTGCTGTTGAGTCATATCAAACAATCGGTAATGTAAGCATGATATAGTGTATCTTTATTTTGTCGATCTTACTAGCGTTAAGTATGGTCCAGCGGATAAGCACTGTCCTAGCAGGGTGAACGGTTTACGGTTCTATTCCCACCCGAGTAGTTTCTTTTTGTATTTTATTTTTGTTTATTAAAGCATTAACAACAATTTTTACACATAATATTACATTAATAATAATAATGTTACATTATTGTATCAGTGATAAAGTATTTGAATAACACAAACATAAAATTCAACTAGGTAATTTTATTTCCTATTAACAATATCAATTTTTTTTCTGCAACTTGATCACTTACAGTTTTATTAAGGTTATAGCTTAAGGATTCGTTTTCTTGAAGAAAAGAGTATTGAAGCTTAACCTCAACAAAAATTTAAAGTCAACTTGCACTACAAAGTCAGTAGACACATAGTTTATCATAACTAAAGAATACGTTATAGATAAATATCACAATTTCACATATATTTAATTAAACTTGTTAAGCCTTAAAATCGATGAACTCCATTTATCTTCCGTATGAATCCATTGTTTTTATACTTTTGCACCATACGCTGTGATTCATGATAAGTCGCGAGCGACTACTGCGCGGCCGAGATTACACAATTTACACATTACCCTCATTCCGTAACGATTCACCAAACATTGCACGGTCCTTCACTAAAAACAAAATAACAAGATTAATATACCTACCTAATAAGGAACAAAAACTATGCACCACTAATAAATTGCATTAAAATAGTTAAGCTAACCATTCAGATTACATGTTTACGTTCTCAAAATAAATTATAAATTTAAAAACAGTGTTAATATTAAGTAAACATTATGATACTCACAGTAAGATCAGTCTCATTAGCAATTTGGGATATATTATATCCTATATTGTGCAGCGCAACAATACGCTGCCTCTCCTGCAAACTTATATTTATTTGTATGCATGTCGAAAAAAGAAATCACAGTAAACTGCCGATACGGTGAGAATACACGAGCACCTTCGCTAATGATCTAGCAGTGACAAACAGGTTGCTCATGAACACCGAACCGAACGAATCTAAACTAACTTCATTGCATTCAATTTTTGTATGGTATGGTCTATGACTATAAAAATGTTTGAAAACCAAAACATAACTAACAAAACGTCATAGCTATTAGGCGACAGTTGGGCTCGAACCTGCGCCTCGCTACAGCAGGCAGACGGTGTTACCGCTGCGCCACCAAGGCTTTTACTTTGAGTCGTGAAATTATGCTTGTTATCAGAGCAACAAGCGTAGTGGGGTATGCGGTATACTGATTTGTGTCCATGTGTGAGTATACGAGCAGCCGCAAGCGATTTGTTTTCTGCGTTTTGTATTGACTATGCCTCCAAATATGAACGTGATAGTACATCATACGCATACACGCACACCGATGTACATCATACGCATACACGCACACCGATCGCGTGTTTCTGTAGAGATATGAGCGTTTGCTCGTATCCTTGGCGCGCCTGCCCGCCCACAACTCCTGTCTAACTTCTCTTTATATGTTCTGTGCGCCGACCTCAGTCAAGCTCCGCGTCATCCGATCGGATGACGGCGGGTAGGATTGAAATTATGCCCTAAAATGAACATACGAGTACTGACATATACTCACGCAAACATTTGTGTAAGAAGCAGGTGTTTTCTCTCGGGTCAAAGGAGTTCGAGTTTCTTTTTGTGTGTGTTCCATGGGGCTCATAGTATGGGCCTTTAAGTGCGTATCGTTTATTTATTATTTATATTTATATGCTTACTAGTTTTTCGCCCGGGACTTGGTTCCTGTGGGAATTTGGGAAAATTATGTAGCCTATATGTTAATCCAGGGTATCAGCTTCCTCCATACCTAATATTATCAAAATTGGTTTAACCGATTGAGCGTGAAAGAGTAACAAACATCCATACTTCCACCCTCCATACATACAAACTTTCGTGTTTATAATATTGGTAACGATATGTCTATGTTATTTAATTACAGGGATCTCAGAAAATCGAAGAGTGGCATATAAAGGACATTGTGTGGTACATCGGCCATGAGCCTCGACGGAACCCGCAGTCGCGGTGGGCGATCACCTTTATACCGAGGAAAAACAAGCCTAAAAGGTAAGCTCTCTCTCTCTCTCTTTCTTCAACCTATGGCCACCCAATGCTGCGTATAGGTCTCTTCCAATGTATCCTTTCTCTTTGATCTTGAGTCTTTCGCATCCAGTTCTCAACTTTCTAATATTTTCCTAGTTTCGCTCCCTCTGAGCTACCCCAACAGTAGATTCCACCATTTCAGTATTTGCTAAGCTGTCTCTTATACCTAATTAAGAACGTTTCCCGGCACCTTGTTCGTGCTGGGAGATATGACGCCATACAAACAATTTAAACGTAAAATGTAAGCAACGTACTTTTTCCAAGTCAGTCACTCGTATACGAAAAACAGAGCGTCGGTGGTCTAACGGCTAGTGGGTCGGACTCGTAGCGAGAGGTACCGAGTTCGATTCCCAGTGCCGCCATGTAACAATGACTCGTTTTTTGAGTTATGTACATTAGTTGAACACTAACCGATGCTCTTAAGGTGAGGGAAAACATCGTGAGGAAACGTGCACATTCAGGAGACTGAATGTGTAACCATGATCCAATCCGGTCAGGTCTCCCTGTTAGCAGGGTCGCGGAGGTCAGATGGTAGTCGCTCCACTGTAATGACTTGACATGCCAAACCCTGGATTATGGTCAAGCGTACCCCGAATGAGAAACGGGACTAAGCGCTAGGAAGAAGATAGTCACTCGTATACGCAAATGTGCACGTCCGCAGTGTTGAAGTACGCATAAGGTAGTGAAAAGAAACAAATAGGAGAATTGATCAAAATGAGCAAAAATATAGCGAGATGTTTCTAACTCCGTCACTCTCAAATGTTCCACCAAGATGGACAATGAATAATATACTTAAGTTCTAATTGGAATACGTTTTTTACCCCCAACTATTTGTTTACTATTATGTGATTTGGCTGCCTTAATGAATCCGAAAATTTTATTTGAGAATTTAGAATAGAATAGAAAGAACTTTATTAAGTAAAACCACATTACAATTAATTACACGTAAACCATTAATTTGGAACACTTAACGGGCGCTGACTCAGCATTGTGCCACAGCTAGGCTGCCGCGCTGGTATTCTGTCAGAAGAACCTACTAAAATTAAAAACTAAACCTAGAAATTAAAAATAAATAGGTATCTGTTGTGCGTAGTGTTGTGTGTGTGTGTGTGTTGTGTACGTGCGTGTGTGTGTTGTGTACGTATTTAGGGGTATTTAGTTTCAGAGGCATGGCTCTAAGGTCTCGCTAACTTATTTAAAGGTACCCGATACATAATTTGACTGAAGAACAAAATGCGCCTTTGTACTGGATGACTACCTTCTTTTATATAAAGTTCTTCATCATATGTGCTTCATTGAAGTTCAACATAGTTCAATAACTATTTGATAGAAATAGCATTGGCTGATGCATCTCGCTATCTTTATGCTTATTTTGATTACTTCTATCCTATTTTGTTTGTTTCATTTCACTACCTCATGCGTACTTCTACACTACGTACGCATACTTTTGCGTATACGAGTGACTATGACTTGGAAAAAAATATTTTGCTTACATTTAACGTTCAAATTGTTTGTGTGGCGTCATACTGCCTAGACAAACAAAGGCGCCGGGAAGCGTGCTTAATTGCTTAGGCCCGTATTACAGAAGGAGACTCGAGTCTTGATCTATACTTAAGTATTGATTGTCTCTTTCTGTTACTATCAAAATGGCTAAGACGACTGCTAATTAAGTATTGATCATGATCTCTGAGTCGCGTTCTGTAATTCGGACCTCAGATTAATAGGATAGTGAGCCGACTTCAAAAAAGGAGGAGGTTCTACAAGGTGTTTCAAAAAAACCCAAAAAAAAGATAATTTAAAATTAAATTAAAATTTAGCTTATTGCGCAGCTCTATTAGAAATATGACAAGTATGTCCTATTATTAATATGAAACTTTCATTTTGAAAGATGTTAAACCGTGCAATTGATTACTAGAGTTTTTTTCACTTTTAAAATTAAATTTTGGAATTTATTTTTTTTGGGTTTTTTTGAAACACCTTGTATATTCAACTGTATATATTTTCTATATGTAAGTTCACCGATTTCTCCACCAATTATGGACCGGACCTATTTTCAAATTTCTTTTTATTTTCGAAAAAGTATACTCCGGAGATGGTCCCGTATAAATTTTATCGAAAATGATTTAGCGCTTTTAGAAAAATCGACAAAAGCAAAAAAATACTACAAACCAGAACATCATCTAAATAAATGAGTGACATTTTCGTTTGTGGTTTTTGTGCGAATTGTTGTTGGGATTGAAATCGGTGACTCATACGTTTTTAACGTGGAAAATTATATTTATTTCAGAAGTAAAGAACGGCCGTGGTTCGGCTGCACAATCGCGGGGGCGGTGACGGAAGACAAGCTCAAATGGACGACAGCCATGACCTTCGCTGAGCACGCCAACATCCTACCCACACCCAGACTGGTCATCACGTAACATCACGTAAATACGAAGAAGCACTCGTAGCCCTGTCGCGCTCGCTGTTCTTAACCGATCAGTGTTCTTAACCGATCAGTGAGGTTAAGCTACGTACACAGAGGCAGGGAACTTGACGGGTGACCTTCTTCTTATCGTGTAGGTATAGTGAAGTGTGTGGCGAACTTGACTACCTGGTGACAGAGTTTTCAAACCCCACAATGGCCTCTGACTTGGTTTTAATGACTGTAGTCAACCGTAAACAACCGGGACGTGCCCTCCGAAGCACGGAAACGCTCATGATGAATTGCCACTTTGGTCACCCATCAGGTTCCCTGCCTCTGTGTACGTTGCTTAACCTCACCTTAACCTCACGGGTGGCTAAAGTGGCAATTTATCACGAGCGTTTCCGTGCTTCGGAGGCATCGGAGGGCACGTTAAGCTGTCGGTCCCGGCTGTTGTCGATTGACTTCAGTCGTTAAACCAAGTCAGAGGCCATTGTGCGGTTTGAAAACTCTGACACCAGGGTTTATCAAGTTAGCCACACACTATATCTACACGATTAGAAGAAGACGTAACTACGCGTGAATATACACCGTAATCTTATCATCGTCAATTATCGTCAATTACCGTAATCTTCTCTTTGTTAGGCCGTGCTAATACGTATATAAGTTATGCTCAGTTCACATTAGCGTCTATGAAAGACATTTTTCGCGATTATTATCGATTCTTTCATTTTTAAAAACTTACGATTGTTGAATGAAAATCTAAAAATTCGATATTATTAAAATTCAATGCCCAGCTAACGCAGATTTTAAAAGTAACAACGTTTAAAATTATAAATTATTAAGGCCCGTAATACAGAAAAAGACTTAAGTCTTGATCTATACTTAAGTATTGATTGTCTTTCTCTTGTCAATTTTTTTGCCGTGTGGTGATCGGCTGAAAGTAACACCACCCCATCTCTTTCCGTGGGTGTCGTAAGAGGCGACTAAGGAAACACAAATGAGAGCTGCCTCCTATTAATCCACCCCAGGCAACGACACCTCAATTTGTTCTGAATCTGAGGTGGCGTCATATGGTCTCATGCGGTGTGGTAGGCTCTGTGTCTGGCCGTCTGGTTCGCGACCACCCTCCTACCGAAGTCCGACACCAAACAGCTTGCTGTGTTCTGTCGGTGCGTGGGAGTACCAGTGCCTTATAGGCATTTTCTGGGTTAACTCGCTCCATCGTCGACCTCATCTTTGACCTTTATGGTCAAGATTAAGGTCAAGAGTTAACCCATCTTATTAAAAAAAAATGACAAAGACGACTGCTTCTCAAGAATAGATCAGAGTCTGAGTCACGTTCTGTAATATGGTCCTAAAACTCGTATTCAAATGTTACAACTTTAAACATAGATGCAAATCTGTCGGGCTAACGTAGACGCGTGGAATAATTTTGCCATGTTGATGTCGTTATGTGATAGAATTATTATGTGATTACCAGGGAGCGGAATCTAATAGCAAAACAATTGAAATGTAATAAAGATGGGACATTGTTTTGTATCGACTTTTCCAAGCTATCGATACTTTAGTACTTTTACTCAACTTAGAATTTTTTATTCTACTTTGAATTTCTAAGTTTTTGAACGATTTTTGTCGACTTTCTATAGGAATTATGATCCTGAAGAGTTTGTAAATGAAGTGAGCTCGTTTTATTATAATATTATGGTCACGGCAGCACAACTTCATCTGAATAATAAATAAATTTTTTGAAACATTTACCATAGGATCGAAAAGCGTCGAAAAGCGCGTAATCCACACGGGCGAAGCCGCAAACGGAAAACAAGTGTTCATAAAGCACAACTCCACTTAGTTATCGATAGTCTGTTTAGTCGATAAAAAGCAATGCCCCATCTCTATTACATTTCAATTGTTTTGCTATTAGATTCCGCTCCCTGGTGATTACTGACGCTATGTGATAGAATGAGAAGGCGAAACGAGATACATACGACAAAATTATATCTCGCAATGATATTATGAAAATACACTATAGTTACCAACCACGAGTAATGTTGAGCGGAATAAGTGTAGGTATATAGAATAAGTTAATTTTATAACTTTGTAACGTATTTAGAAGAATGTTATGTTGGACGGAAAATGAAGGAATTTTGTACAGAGGCCAGCGCATCAGGTTACTCTATTTTCGTTGCAAAACCGCTGTTATTGCAATAGCACAGAGTACATGCGTGTGGTGACCGGATGCGCGGCCCTCCGTACCTCAATCAAAACTGAAATAATTCCGTAATTATTTACACTTTATGTAAAGTTTTTTATTGTTAAAAAAATCGAAAAATATACATTTTTATCATATTATTATCCAATTATGAAAAAGTACATAACTTTTTGAAAATTTTGTATTAATGGTTAAGTTTGTAGATACGTTATTGATTTTTTTTTGCAAGACCCTAAGTATATCTATTACTCGAATTATTATCTCTAGATAAAGCGTAACATGAGGGGCTTCGATAAACCGATAATAAGGGGCCATCCATAAATTATGTCACACGTCAAGGGGTAGGGAGGGGGTCGACAAAGTGTGACATTGTGTGACAAGGGGGTGGGAGGGGTCCTAAATTTCGTGACGTCACATTGCAAAATCTATTATAATCTAAGTGTTAAAACACGAACTTTGACCTTAACGAAAAATTCAAAAACATTTGCAACTCTATCTCTATCTGTCAAATGGAAACAAAACTAATTTCGGAACTGCTGTTTTAATTCAATAACTACAATATGTAAAATTGCAAAATATGTGGCGTCACACTAGCGAGGGGGGGAGTCTCATAAATGTGACCAGCTGTGACAAGGACAAAAAATCGTGAAATTTAAGGATGGCCCCTAATGTTCTTTAGTAAATTATGACGTACAGGTTAATTTTATAGGTGTGGTGTTAAAATTTAACCCAATACCGAACCTGTTGAACCCGTCGGTCAAGAGGTGCCTTTGTATGAGAAGTCGAATTTTTTTTTTGAGAATTTCATGTAGTTTTCCAGTTTCATGTGGACAATTACCCTGAAGTTATGAAAGTTATGAATTAAAGACATGAATTTTAAAGCAATTTTTTTAGATTAAATTAATTAAGAGTAAGGTAACATAAGAATTTCTGTCAAACTATTGTCAAAGAAAAGAATTGAGTTAACTATAAAAAAATGACTGCAGTAGTTTAACTACTACTGTTAAATATAAATGATAAAAGTCTGATTTGGTGCTCACATATGTTGAAAACATTAGCACAAAAAAAAAATACCTTCCTTAGGTAGATTTATTTATATATTTTCTGATTCGGTAACGATTGCCAAATTGAACTATTATGTGATTATATCATCAATTTGATGATTTAATTACTTTATCAAATATACGGCAGTAAGCTAAGCATACAAACCGGATATGAGATAACAAAAACAAATTAAATGCATTTGTCAAAAAAGTGCCTTTTATATTTTATACACATTTAATTTAATTTCAGTAAGTAAGCTTGCCCGAAATTGTTTATTTTAGTATAAAGGACCATCCATAAATTACGTCATGCAAGTTGAGACAAGTTATAGTTTATCAAGAAACCTTGTACTTCCTTGTACTGAGAGTCCAGGCTAAAAAGAGGCTATTTATCCTTAGGTCGAATAGCCCCTTCTATATCAAAAAGAAGTAGAAGTTGAAAAAAGACAATACATAGAAGAGAAACCTTCCAGTGAGCCGTAAGCGCTAAGCAGTTTCTTGAAATTTATTTTTTGTTTGTGTTGGCTATTGAATATTAAATATTTTTTGTGAAAAATATTTGAAGGCAAATTATTATTTTCTTATTTCGACCTACACTCAGTTCAGTTTAGTTCTCATTTATTTAGCTAGGTAAATAGTTTTTAGCCACTCAACTCGGAGAAGCAAAAAAAAAAAAAAAACATTTTATGTAATGTATGGATGGTTCCTAGACAATATTGGCAAATTAGTGATAAGAACGCCAATTAATAGAATAAGTATATGAATTTTATTTTATGAATTTTATTAAGTACCTATATGAATTTTGGTAAATTGTATTATTACCCATTTTATGTATAAAAAATAAATAATCACTTTTATTAATTTCTTTTATTAATGAATACTATGCTGTACCCCACCTTTACAATTACGAGTAGGCAAATACGAAAATATGGTCAATATCGACTTTATTGTCAGCCAGCTCTAAAGTACCAGCAGGTCAATTCTATTGAAAAATTGCAGCGTGTAAAATAGAGCAAATTATGACAGATCGGTATTCTCATAGGTAGTCCTGCTGCAGGCTTACCGCAGTTCAAGAGCAAGATATTGACAGTTATGACAATAATTAGGTTGACATTAACCTTTTTTATTGTGATTTTCCAGAGTTCCTTAAACATAATCTTGCATAAAGAATTTTTTGCGCTTAATCGTGTTTAACGAACTTATAGCCTAAACATGTTTACAGATTTAAAATTTAGACTGATGAGCTGGCCTCTGTACTTAGCACCTCATAGGAAAACGTTCAGTTCAAGGTCCTATTATATATTGTTATTAGATTGCTAGGTCTCAAATGCTTGCAAAAATGATAAAAGACAGTGCTACCTATTTATAGACGTAAAGAAGTTTTTAATTTACGAATTGGAGACTATGGGAGTCTAAACTGTTACTTAATCTATGCATAAAAATGGTTATTGGGGCTTACGAGGTTATTTTCTGTAGGTTTAAAGTTACACAATAATTTGAAAGGTAAGCCTCAGCTGAGCGTTTGCAGTTTGCATCGATCGACGCGGTGCCTGGCGGTGCCGCTGCGAGGTAGCGTGACCAGCCAACTCTCGGCCGCACGACAAAATTACTTTTAACATTAATAAACCATATTGCTCTAATTTGCCTTACTTCTTTTAATAAACCTCTGGAACTGTCCCCGTAATGTCAACCAGTTGTTTTTTACCTTCGTCTGTACCGCTCGACTTTTTTTTACGCGGCCCTTTTAGCTGATTGGAATCTACTAATTACTTTTAATTAATCGCGGGACATTTCTGTGGTTTTGAATGAGTTTACTGAAAGTACAACTATAGCTATGGATGATCCGGAGCCGCCTAAGCATAAACAGTTGACAGAAGAAGAGATTAACAGGGTAAGTAATGACAACTCTATAACGGTATACCGTAGGTATGGATTTTTAAACACATGTGTACGAATTTAAGAAATTGGAGTAAGTATTTTAACCAGACAGATACGGACCTAGCTTTCATGTGTAAAATGAGATTGTTCTCATTTTGTCTTGGGGAGTAGAAGACAAATTACGATGCAAAAATAAATATACTTTTAAAATTGTCGTATTGCACAAGTGCAAGACATAGTAATCTTTATTCTACTCCGTCTTAGATCCTTAAATCGACTTAAAAGGTTTCTATTACAATACAATATCTAAAATAGTAGAGTGATTTATAGACTAAGATATCTTGTCAAGCGTTAGCATTCGTTTAACACGCCAGCTCATTTTGCAAATAGCTAAAAGGTCCTTAACCTCAACAACTAGGTATTTGTAATATTAAGTTTCAGAGTGTGTATGGCTTTATTCATTGAGTTGCATATTAAACTGATCTTTCTTTATTATAAAAATAATCGTGTATCTACCCAAAACATTGACACCTGTATTACGCTATGGATTATCTTTTTAACGGTATAAATAGCTAACTTGAAGATTAGCAAATATTATGAAAATTATTTCCTTTAGGGGTAGCAGAGGTGGTCCTGAACCACTTGACGTCACATTTGACATACATTTTAAGGGTTATTAAACATGATTGTAGTGGTAATGGTTGTCGGCCTTTCGCCCACAGTGCGACAATACCCTCGCGTCCCAATTAATGACTTCTATAGTACGCCTGGGAAGAGTACATTCCAGGGTGTAAGATAAAATTATAACGGGGTAGAATTGAACTGAACCATTTTACAATTTAGAATCAAAAATAACTTGAAAAAAGTGAAATGTATAATGGGAAATGGTATGATTTTAAATCATAGTAGGTAAGCGAAAAGGGGACGATTCTTCCCATGAAACTAAACGATTTTCCTCAAGGAACTTTATTATTATATGTATGGCGAGGGGAAAATATTTGTATAGTCCTTGGAAAACTTTGTACAGTTTAAAACTTTGTATTTTTTTACCAGCCTATACATATACTGGGCTGGTAAAAAAAAACGAAACACGAAGGGGATTTAGGCCATAGTCCACCACGCTGGCCCAATGCGGCTTCGAAAATGAATTTTCGAAAGTCGAAAGACCACTCGTCTTTGGAAAATGAATTTTCTTGGACGGGCGGGTTTTATTAGAAATCCGTACGTAAATCCGAAAAGACGAATTTAGTGGTACAGGCCCGCACCAGGATTTGAACCCGCAACCTTCCGATTACAAGTCTGGCTCATTACCAACTGGGTTATCACCGTTATTTAATATATGTAATTAGAATCTAATTATTTATGGTTTGTCAGTATACGATGTATACATTTGAGGATACGTTTTGGAACCTTCCACACGTTTGCATCACGTTTAATGGTCAAACATTGCTGTCAGGTGGATATATCCTGCTAAATTGCAGCGTATTTTGCAATCCATTTTGGCTTCATTTGACGATCCCGGGTTCAAAATACAATCATGCCTATAATCCCATTTGGGGGTAGGTAGAACGCCGAAGAGAGGCCCGTGCTCCCTGGTAAAAAAAAGTAGGTGAAGCTCCCTCGCCGTATATGATATTCTCAAAACATCATGATAAAAAACAGAGTTATGGGTCATGGGGGTTCGAGTCTGTCTTTGTATATGCTCCAAGGGACCTACGCTACGATACAAGGTTCAACCTTAAAAAAAATACAGGATGGCCCAGCAAGCGACGTTCAAAATAAAAATTTGGACGCCCCGTGCGAGGGGGGCATGTAAATCACTTCCATGTATGTTTTGCGATTTTTCAGTTTAGAAGTTATTACACATTTTTTAATTATCTTCAACAGATCAATGTTGGTTGAAAAATTTAAAAAGAGTCTTCTAAACTACAAAAAATAGTTGAAAATACGTAGAGGTGATTTATATTATGTATGCAATACATAATTATATATTATGTATGGGGAATCAAAATTTTTTTTAAGATGTCGCATGCTGGGCCACCCGTCTATGAGTAACATACCCATCAAAAAGCTGTAATTTTTGAGTAATAAAACATTTATTACTTTGAAACAAAACATTTTTTTAATTATTATAAACTGACAAACAAAATAAAATCCTAGTAATCCCGTAATGCATTTAATCAATCTTATATTGCAATAAAACATGTCAAGATATAAACAGAAATAAAAATTAACAAATTAAAAAAATCCACTTAAGTTTCGTCAATTAAATAACCCGCCCTGAATCTGACGCTGCCCAAACGTCCCCATCAAGCTGGCCGCATTGCCGCGCTGGATGGCAATGGAATGACGCTGGACCAGGAAGGAGCCAGAGCGGGAGTCACCACCACGAGCTTACATTATTTATTTGTTTTAGGCATACTACTTAATATTTTACGTACACAATCATTGACGCTACTTATAAGTATTTTTTTATTTTTGTGTCAATTTTTTTTATGTGTGTTTCATAAATTATTTATTCACATACTGTAGAAAAAAAATTTTAACCCCTACTCGTCCGTAACAGAATTTTTTCCCGATGTTACTTTTAGATAAAAAATGTTGAGATTTGCGATAATGATATTGGCGAATATTTTTTTTGAGATTATCATAAGCGAATATCTTATTTTAAGAATATGCTATTATGAGAATATAATGTCTTGCTATGATGATGTTTTGAGAACATCATATACGGCGAAAGAGCCTAGGGAGAAATTATTCAATTTTATTAAAGCGTCTTAAATTAAAAAAATAAGACGCTTACAAAAATTCAAAACAGGCATTTGAAGCATTGACAGACACGTGTTCAAAGCTCAAATATTAAGCTTTTGGGGGAACATAACGATACCGCGTTTCAGAATACTGGGAGCTCCACCTAGCGCCAGGATGCAGAAGCTATCTTAGCGCGTTAAGGGGTGACTTCCAACGGTTAACGCAAAATGCCTACGTCACCTGGCTTCAGCACGATCATATATTTTTATACAGACTTTAAAAATTATCTCCTATTAATCTGTTGCACAAAGCTATAAAATGACTTCATTCCAAGTCTATCACATAGTTGTAGAAACGATCATTATTTTAAGAAGACTTTAAAAACTATTTGAAATTCCTTTAAAATGAATAGAATAGAATAGAAAAAATCTTTATTTTATAGGACATTCAGGATGCCACTTAAATCAAGTCAAGATTAAATGAAATACATACAAACAAACATTAAAGGATTTAAATACATACATACGCATTCGTTCTATTGACCCTACTGACTCTACGCCTACGCCTACCGAATCTAAAGGAAAGTCAAAAATATTTGTAAAATGGCATGTTTAACGGCTTTTAATGGCACTTTAATTTTTTTATATTTCGCAAGGCAAAATGTAAAGGGCCAAAATCAGTCTAATAAAATATTGAATGTGGATGTTTCAGAACTATTTTTTTGGTTTTTCCGCGAAAAAAGAAAACCTCATCGCCCGCCACTAGTCCGGGAAAATACTTCATCAAAAATGGGGAAACAAACCATGTAGTTTTTAAAAGTGTTAGGATTATGTAGTGTCAGGGGTCACCTGAATAATGTTCTATCGATTACATGTGCCGCGGGGGATGGTAGGGAAGAATAAAGGTTCTTTTTATTTAAGTTTTTCGCTTATAACTTGAAAACAGTCCACTTTAGCGGCAATGATTTCAAGCATGAATGAAAGCTTATCTGGGGGCACGCTAGTCCAATACGGTAGGCCAACTCTAGATCTTACGGAACAAGTTTGGGTGTTAGGTTGTTCAGGTTCTATTTCGTAAGGTCATTTAGGGTAGGCAGGCCTGAGTTAGGGGGCGTGTTGACCTTAGTCAAAATATGTGGCTTGACCGTCTCACTACCGTCACATGGGCGTAAGGTGTAAAATTTATTCACTGTTTATAAGTTTTCTAATAGTTCTTGTAGTAACGGAAAGGCCAAGCCACATATTTTATCTCAGTTGTAGAGTTTGTGAATATAGGGCCTGTAGTTAGAAGTAAGTACGCCTCTGACATACAGGATGACTTTTTATTCAGTACGCATTTTTTTTATTACGGTGTCAGTAACGTTGATAGTCCAAAACATTTTTTTTCCAAAATTTTCAGATTTTACCCCTTTTTAACGTCTTAGAGGATGATTTTTTTTAAAGGCATGAACACAGGTGTCACAAATTGTGTTGAAGAGTACTATTACAAAGTGTCAAGTCAATTGGACGATGTTTTTTTTCCATACAAAAATTTTGATTTATTTTCATGCTTCAGACGATCTAGCTTGAAATATTTATATGAAACGATACAAAACACAAAAATACGGGTGTGTTAAATTTTCATAAAGTTTACGTACAAAAAAATTGCTTACTGATTAAAAAATAACGTGGTATAGAGTACGGACTGGCTGGCCTCTACAAATGACAACATACTCTTTAAGATTTTCTTGAAATTGAAATTTGGGGGACATTTGACGCAGTATCTAGACTGGAAACTTTTAGCTAGGTGCTGTTCTATGTTCCAGTCCCTTTTAAGCTGATTTCATGGTGTTATCAGAGATGCCACCGTATATCTTTCAATATGGTTTGTGGGGTTGTAAAATCTTATTGCTCCAAAATCGTCATTTTCATTTGCTACCGGTACAGTGCTGATCAACGGACGAAGCTCTAACGTACTACACCCGTAAAGGGTTTCTTTACGTGAAATAATGACTTCGCCTTAATACTTTTTGATTTTGATTTAAATAGGTACTCAGACATTGGTAAAATTAATTTTGAATAAAAATAAATACCTACTTTGGATATATTAAGATACTGAAATCACAGCTTGTTTTGCCTGTTATATCGCTCACGCATTGTTAACAACTGCCGGTTACAGTGAACTATATGGTCGGATGAAGCTATACATCCGACCGACGCTAACCTTAAAATTTTAAATTATTGAAAAAATCTAAAAGTGTTAGTAAGAAGAAAATGAGAAAGAAAATCAGTTTGCCGAAGAATTTGTAAGAAGAACGGAAATGTAACTCGACAACCTCCGTCGGAACTTCAAGCGACGAGGGATTGACTACGAGCGGCGAATGCTATTGCCGTTCCCGGTTTATATTCTCGGATAGAAGTACCAGGGCATCATAAACTAGAAGCAATGTGCACGCGACCTGACTATACAATCAAGAGCACGTGAAGCTTGAGAATGAACATTGAACCACTCTATTTCGTACGCGTTAAGATTGCGTTAGGAAGGAATATCACACTACAACTGATCTGCTCTTGACTGTACGAAGGCAACGCTGTATAACAAGTAACAAGTCTCTTTTTTATTTAGATCATCCCAGGCTGTTATCGATTGAGTATTATAATATAAGGTCAGGGGCCACGTGGCAGTTCTGCAGGCCGAGTTCGATAGTGACAGCGCCGCGACAACACCGAGGTCCTATGTCGAAATGTCAACATTGACAACGCCATAGGGCGAGCAAGCCTTTGCGCGGGACCCTCGACGTTTGTCGTTATCGTGCTAGAGCTGCTGACACCAATTAAACATTCAGGATGTTACTTAAAATAAATCAAATAGTGAATTACATTAGTTCTTTTAACTCTACACCTAGTCTTCTATAAATGAGTTTTCCAATTGAAAGAGGTCGATAGTTTTAAGGGGAAATTGATGTTCGGACAGTTGGAAAATTCGCGAAAATCGACAAGTTATTCGCATATAATAAATAAATAAGTGAAAGGCAATAAGTACCTAGTAATTTATAAGTTTTTATTTGTCTGACTACTTAAATCTAATTTATTTATTTTAAAACTCATGCGTCACATTTAGTTTATAAACCTAACCTAACTTTGAAATTATTTCCTTTAACCTTACCTTCTACTTTCCGAGCTTATAACTCTGTGGAGTTATTTACAAAATTTCATTTTCTTCAATCCTTAAGCTCTATTTAACTTTTCATGCTTTTCATTTATTCTTCTTCAAAGTTGTTTTGACGTTTTGCTGTATTTTGTCAATCTCTGCTGCCTCTGCGAAGATTCTAATCGTTTTCTCGCACCGGCCACTTACCTTTCCAGGCTGTACTCCTTCTTCTTTTGAATTTCAAATAAGGCACGTCACTCTGAATCGAAATTTAGTCACAAATTAATGTGTGTAAAAATTTAAGACGATTTTTCCAATGTCAAGGTTGGAAACTACAAGAGATCACGGTACAACAATAAACGGTACAGAAGCTCAAGTACTATGGTGATAGCGCGCGTAATGCGTCGCGGTCCTATGTCATAATGTCACCATTGACAACGCCAAAGGGCGAGCAAGCCTTTGCGCGGGGCTCTCGCGCAATCAAAGTAAAGTTTCAGTGTCAGCCGAGTGGCGAGCCGCGCGAGTTTGTTGCCATCGTGCTCGAGCTGCTGCTAAGCAGAAGAATACACCTAATATAAAGGCCCATAACCAGGGCCACCACTTGGCCCAGGCACCTGACCGTGGCCTAAAACACACACATCAAAACATACACTCACGCCTGTAATTCCATACGAGGTAGGCAGAGCATCAGTGATTCAGAACCACTTGATGCCACGTTTGACATACATTTTGAGAGTTATTAGATGAAACATGATGTAAGTGGCCAGCAGCTCGAGTACGATGTGCTGGCGTGCGGTATGCGCCGCGGTCCTATGTCAAAATGTCAGATTTACTCCGTTTCCCGTGGCAATATTAGAAAATGTTGTCTTGGTGCTTGCCTCCTATACCTATGGAACGCGCATACTAAATTTCATATTTCTAGACCCGGCAGTTTAAGGGTGGGTGGCACCATCTTATTTTAACAATAACAAACGCCAAAATGATTTGGCCTATTCCTTCCCCAGACTATGTGCAGTTACACGGATGAGATTTATGTTAAAAATCCTTTGATAATTAATGATTATTAGCATGATTAGTTAAATCACTGTTAAAGCAGCCGAAACAAAGTGAACAAAAATAGGATATTGTATTCATTATCGACGGGAAACTATTTGAAAATGGCGAGAACTACTACTTTTTTCTATCATTCACCATGGAGTTCACACTGACATAAAATGTCCGTGGTGCGAGTGTAAACCAGGTCCATGAAGGTTGGATCGGTATATTTTTTAGGTCATCTCTTTAGTTGGCCATAGTTTATGCCGATTCTGTGTCATTTATCTGTCTGTCATTTTGACTTACTCGTATGCAGTCATTGTTATTGTTATGCGATTTCGTTACAAGAATAAAATAATCACTTAGATAGTTACTCATTGAGAAAGTAAACAGTAGCGCTGCGTTCCCGTTTAGCGAGCCCTCGACTGCTTTGCATGAAATGGATCCAGCTCCAGGATTTATGTCGATTCATTTACGCATGAAAACTTGCGAAAACTTGTAATGATTGCAGATTTTGTGGTGATGTAAAAATAGCAAATTACTTTTAAACCTCTACTTTATAAATTAAATAGTATATACATGTTTAAAATACATGCTTTCCCCATTCGTATGTTGCATAAATTATTGCTGTAACTTGTTGGGGCACAGAACTATGGCAAAATTGGCCATCTCATTTCAGTTAGAGTATCGGTTAGGCCAAAAACGAGTTGCACCAGTTGACAAATTGTTAAATAACGTCATAACTTTAACCATAACCGTAACTGCTCACTTTTCGCTGGTCTGTGCAGTTAATAAACGTACTAACGTCCGGGCGAAGCAATCGAAATCTCGCGAGCTAACGGCAATGGGTACTAGGAGCCAATAAACTGGAGAAGATGTGAAATGCCCGAGATGAATGTCGGATCTATGTAGTAGTACTGTCGCTTTGGACATTTAAATTACGTAAATAGTTACCGTTTTCCGTATGTTATTTATTATGCCATCATAGATACTAAACCACAGGTCCAACCTGTCTAGCGACAAATCAAAAACTTTAAATGACTCTTCTAAAGCGGCCACAGAAACGACCTTAAAATGAGTTTACTGTTTGTATAGAGAACTTACTAACAGCTGTATAAATTTGAACCGGTAGCTCAAAATTATTTTTATCAAAATGGCTTGACTTCAGCTGATCTTAAATAATTGTGTAGTATTTGTGGCCACTTTCCATGTTTAATAAGTTTAAATACGATAAACCACTCGAGAAGAAAAAACAAAACAAAAAAAACATCTTTGAAGGTTTTAGTATCTATAATGACGTATCCCGTTTTCTGTAAAATCATTGCTTTAAATTTTTGTGTACAATAAAATATAACATAGATTACAACGCTTAACGGTGACCTTTATCGTAATTTAAATGTCCACGGCCGACAGTACTATAGGGTGTTGAAAAGAGGGAGTCTGTGGGAGTAAGAGGTGAGAAACTGGGTTGGGTTGGCCCCTTCGGTCGCTATAGCAACGGAGGCACAGAATAGAGGTAGGTGTTATAGGTTTCCTATCTGTATCAACTGTTTCTCTCGCACCGCTTTAAAACTGTATGCTGGATAGAGAAAGAAAATATCTGCTTTCGATTAATTACCGATTTTGCCATCAACTTAAAATAAATAATGGATTATACGCAGTAGCAACTATTTAAACACTTTTTGTACACAAACGGGCTAAATATGTAATATGTAAATATGTATTTTTAGCAGAAAAACAACATGTACTGAAAATAAAATAACTCTAAAATTTAAAAAAAATGTGTAACCATCAACATTAATTTACGGCCTTACCACAAAAAAATAACTAAAACTTAGATAAAGTTTTAAAATGACTGTAAAAAGTAGATGCCTTAGTCAGTTTAAGACATAGTGTTATAATATTCTTCTTCTTAACGTGTTGGTATAGTCAAGTGTGTGGCGAACTTGGCTAACCCTGGTATCAGAGTTTTAAAACAGCACAATGGCCTCTGACATGATTTTAACGACTGTAGTCAATCGACAACAGCAGGGACCGACGGCTTAACGTGCTCTGCGAAGCACGGAAACGCTCGTGATAAATTGCCACTTTTGGTCACCCGTCAGGTTCCCTGCCTCTGTGTACGTTGCTTAACCTCACTGATCGTTTGATATTGGGTATATGAAATTGTGCGGTTTGAAAACTCTGACACCAGGGTAAGCCAAGTTTGCCCACACTTGAATTCCTACACGATAAGAAGATCTTCTTTGTCTTCCTATCACTTAATCCCGCTTTTCATTCGGGGTACGCTTGACCATGATCCAGGGTTTTTGGCAGGTCAAGTCATTACAGTGGAGCGACTGCCATCTGACCTCCGCGACCCTGCTAATAGGGGATCCTGACCGGATTGGATCATGGTTACACATTCATTCTCCTCAATGTGCAGGTTTTGCTCACGATGTTTTCTCTCACATCCAGGCTATGATGATCGCAACGACATATTATCTCACGCGTTATCTCGTGGTCACGTGACTGTTTCGACCAATGAGATTACGAGAAAGCGTTAGTGACCACGAGATAAAGCGTGAGATAATATGTCGTTGCGATCATCATAGCCAGAAATGAGTCATTGGTACATGGCAGCACTGGGGATCGAACTCGGTACCCATCGCTTACGAGTCCGACCCACTAGCCGTTAGACCACCGACGCTCTAAGTGATAATATCCTCGAATCGATAAAAAATCGTGAGATGAATTCGTGAGAAATCAAAACTGATATTAATTAACTGACTTCTGCAAACATCAATGTTCTTCAATATGAAGGGTTAGTGTCAACGCGTCATACCTTCTAGAAAGTTAATAATCATCAAGTTACTGTGTTATTTAAATGTACACTTTAAATGTATGTCTTTTTTAAATTAAGGTTTTCCTAACATGACATTTCAAGGGATATTCCTTTTGCTAAGGATATTTTTCTTCTATTTGTTATGACTTATCTACTATATTTACATAACATAGTTAAGAGCTATTACTTACTTTTGAGAAGTTTTCTAAGACAAGGAATCTCGCACCTACTGTATTGGTAAATTTTAAGACTCATTAGAATGATTGAACTTCTTATTTTCATAACAAGAGGAGTTGTGCAAAATTTTAGCTTTCTGGGTTCAAGGTCTAGTGAGTTTTTTTCCTAAAATGCCACAAATAGCAATTTCCGAAAATTTTTATAAGCAAAAAGTTTTTAGTTTAAAATGAAATTGTAGTTTTAAGCTATTCTCAAAAGTAGTGTCGTTAAAATCTTTTGGAATAGCAAACGTGGAAGTGAAGCGTTGAAATCTTTGCTAGGAACGGCAGTGCACGAGGTACCAGGAGAGCATAAACGTACGGAGATCGCGCCCGCCTGAAGCCAGCCTGAAGCTTTGCGAAGTTCCACAGGAGCGTAGACCTTAAATCTATAACGTCAGAGTTTATATTCGAGCATCATAATGATTCTTCATGTTTCATGGAGACAAATTGTGTACATAGAATAATCAATATTTTCGACGAATTCGATTTCTTTAATCAGGGGATGGAAAGGTTAATTGTATGGAGAAGCAATTTTTTTTCCAGTTTTACGTACAAATTATATTCAAGGTTAACGACTACCTACGCCTCATATAATCGACTTTGCAAGATAAATAAAGACAAGTTTGTGTTTGTTAAGAAATATTGATTTTGTGCTATTTTTAGTAAGATGGAGTTAACCTTGGACCATGGACTTGAAACCACAAGATCGATAGAAGTGTCGCCATGGTTACCGTTCAGAATAATATGACTAGGGAGACAGAGGAGCAAAGAGATTTACACAAAATGTGATCTCTTCGGTCAAGCTCCGCCTACTTCATGCCATCATATTATGTATAGGTGCAACGCCGGTGGGGGGCCATTGCCATGGTTACCATTCAGAATAATTTGACTAGGAAGACAGAGGATCAAGAGAGACTTTTTATATGTAATAAGGTAAAATGTACTCAAAAAGGATGTAAACACTATTAGCCTCTATATTAGTCAGCGAAACTTTAAGGGACGATTCTCCAAATTAAACTGAACAACTTGTTTTATGGGATTTCTCATCAGGATTGCCTCCATGCCAGACATCGCCGCAGCATCTCAGTATTAGACATATGATCTTGGCACTTCCTTACGTCGCACAGAAACCCTTATAAATGACTTTTCGGCGGAGGTGGTCAGTTTCTGAGAAGGTCAGGTTCGGAGTATGTCAGATTCTAAGATCGTCGAATTCGGAGTAGGTCAGATTCTGAATAGTTCACTCACGTTTTTGTACACTCTTGTAGATAAATAAAAAAAAAATTGAAATAAAATTATGAAATATTTAATTAATTTATTTCCGGAACAATTTATTAGTAATAAGTAATTTTTTCAAAAATAATAAGTAATTTTTTCTCTGCCACAAAATTTGCCTTATGGTCTAGTTATCTTTAATACAAAAATGCACTTTAATTAACAAATTTTTGTGGGAGCTATAAGTATCTGCTATAAGCATTTTTGGGATTCATTTTTAACGTAAACAATTATTAATGTCAAGCACAAAGTTTCAGCTGCATACATGAGTAAGCATGGACACCAAGTGTAGGTCATTTATAGACCGATTAAGTTTGCTTAGAATTGAACCGACCCTAGAGATCTAGGCATGTCGTTATGAAGTATATAAGGAAGTATTTTATATATCAAGCGAATCCTATACGCAAACGATTAAATCGTTCGTATTGACCGCTAGCAAAAAATAGGTCGTAAAAGTCGACTAAGGAATGACTACTAAGTTAACTCTCAAGCTTCTATACATTTGTCGGGAACACTTCGATACCGCGTTGTAGAATACAGCTAGCGACATCTACACTTTCGGATTGGAACTTATCGTTGCAACGAGCGAGGGAAAGCTCAGCGCGAAGTTTTGTAAACTGACGAGTTAATTATGTTATTGTAAATGTGTTCTTATTACGATAAATAATACATGTTTCAAATGACTATTAGACAGAAATAGTGCCTAAAAGTCACAAAATTTACGATAGTGACACGCCTAATTCCACAACAAAAGAACATCAACGATTGAAAATGTGATAATAGGAAAAGTAGAAAATTAGAGGAAATAAGTTACGTGGTTACAAAATTTGTATGATAATTAAGGGTATAGGTCCCCTGAATATCGCTTAATAAAGTCCTTCCGATTATAGGTGCCGCAGGAAATCCTTTTTTTAATTTTCAACCGACTTCAAAAAAGGAGGAGGTTCTCAATTCAACTGTATGTTAAAAAAAAAGTATTTTCTTTGTTTGTTACGCGATTTTCAAAATTATTTTTATGTTCGACAGCCATCGTGCCTCCAAAAAAAGTTTCTAGCCAGGTAACCAAAGGCCGTGGGGCAAAAAATAAACTAGAGCAAAAAATAAACTCGTCGTGTTCAGAATTCGACGTAGGTACTCCAGATTTGTTGTAATCCAGATACGTCGTATGATGGTTGCCCGTCTGAAAGGTAATCAGAAACTGTAATAGCCCTTTTTACTATTTTATGTGGCAGTCAAAACAGTGATTTTCGAACATATTTGAAACCAAGTAACAAATTGATGCACAATTCTCAAGTCAAATCATAGCTCAGTTTATGACTGTATTAACCCAGTGTAGCTTTATATTTTTATGTACTACTTTCTTAATTTAACCGTATTGATTAGGAAAACAGGAAATAAACAGAGGTCTTACGAGTACAGTTGGTGAAGCTTGTCACCAACTGTACTTTTAAATGTAAGCAAACAGGGATGTGTGATTTACGGCACCGCCCCGTGCTGTTACCGAGGTAACGACGTCAGCCATTTTGAATATTAGAGGAGGACAGATGACGAGCGAAAGAGGAATGTTTGGATCAAACCAAGTGGCAATCTGCGGTCTCCAAGTGGCAATCTGTACTTATATCCTAGATAAGCCAGAATCCCTCGGAGTTTCTTGCCTATTCTTCTCTGAGGAAAACTGCATCTTTGCGAATAGGCGCAAAGTTAAAAACACTTGTGTAATTCATTACTTAGACTTATTTTAAGAAAAATTCTGATTGAAATAAAGCTATTTTTGACTTTGACCATACTTTATTGTACAATTAAAATTTGCAATAATATGGTACACACACAGACGGACCGGACCTATTTATTATTATTTTAGGAGTTCGAAGGGTTGGGGTCAAGCGTGTACGCAGGCCCCCGTGTCACTTCGACCTTGACAGATCTATTGTAACAGTACCCTTCTGTATTATCACAGTACAACCTGGAGTCCTATGCCAACCGCGAATTTGGCTATATCGTTAGCAGGCACATCCTTAATATCTTGGTAGGACAAATTGTGGCCTCCAAGGTACCGATTCCTGCTGCAGTGAAGTGCGCTGCAATCACAGGTTACATGAAGAGACGTTTCGTCAGCTTAATGACAGAATCTACGTAACTTGGTCTCGGTGAGGCTCATGTTGTGTAGATGTTTGTTAAGACGGACCTACCCTACGAGGGGAATTCATCCAGTCAACCTAGCAACAACAACTCTTTATGATGTGTATGTAGACTTCATATGGATATTGCACACTCAGGTATAATTTGATCAAAAAATTACGCATGTACGTAAGAGGCATTCTTCTACATTCTTTTTTTAGTTTGGATATGTTATTGTTATTTGATATGTTATTGGAACACATACCCAAAAAGTATTCCTTATTCCTGTGGACCATTCTTTTTTAGTTTGGATATGTGATACTCTTGGAACATATACCCAAAAGTAGTACCAGGGTTATGTTATTCCTTAATTCTTCGTTTAGGTCGGCGGTTGTCGAAATTGTCTTTAGGTGTTTTTTTTTGCTGTCGAGTAGTGTAACTAAATGTTTGATATAGACGGTAAATATATATCTGCAATACTAAATATTTTGTTATTAATCAGTTTTTGAAGTGAAAATTTAGCGGCGTTGAGCACTTTTAGTGTGGGGAAAAAATGTTAAACTCGCAATGAACTCGCGTCAGTTCGTCAGAAGTCACGTGACCGTGATCGAAAATGCGTAGGATAGGGTTGCCACCTTTTTTGAAGTGAAAACTTCTTAAGCAGCGTTGTGTACTTTGAAGTATGGGTGGAAACACGGACGGATGGCAGCGCTATGGTAAAATTATCTCTGTGACAGATGTCAAAGATTATTTGCACATAGTGCGCAAATACCTTGCAAGTACCGATAGACTATTTTACTCAATCAAAAGAAGACCGTTTGATCGAGTGGAAAAGTTGCCAGATTGTAAGCCAACAGGTCGAGGGTTTGAATCTTGAGAGAATAATGGACTCTTTTTGTGTATTTTGTTTTATTTCCACATTAATGCACAATGTTAGTGTTCAAGTTTTCACTTCTGCCGGCACTCCCGGAGTGCAAACTGTTGTTTTTATTGAATTGCGTCCCACTATGGAAGCAAAAAAGACGTGTTATTCATGTCGAAAAGCTCTCAAAAACAAGTTAAAGTTGTAGTGAGTAATAAAATTAAACCAAATATAAAATTAGTTTAAAACAGAAAAATAAAATCTCTAGTCCTACCTAGAATAAAGGAATGATTTTCAAAATACAAAAATTAGACAGAAACTGTTTGCGGGAAGATATCAAGAAAAAAATTTTTTTACCGTGTGGTGATCGGTTGAGAATAACACCACCCCATCTCTTTCCGTGGGTGTCGTAAGAGGTGACTAAGGAAACACAAATGAGACCTGCCTCCTACTAATCCATCCCAGGCAACGACACTTCATTTTTTTTCTGAATCAGAGGTGTCGTCCTATGGTCTCATGCGGTGTGGTAGGCTCTGTAAAGGGCCGTCTGGTTCGCGACCACCCTCCTACCGAAGTTCGACGCCAAACAGCTTGCTGTGTTCCGTCGGTGCGTGGGAGTACCAGTGCCTGTATAGGCATTTTCTGGGTTAACTCGCTCCATCGTCGACCTCATCTTTGATATTTATGGTCAAGATTGAGGTCAATAGTTAACCTATCTTATAATAAAAAAATAAATAGAAGCACTGTACGACATTTTGACTCAATAAGGTCCCGGAATTGAAAATTTGTTTTGTTAATGTTCTATCTGCTAACACAGTTTCCTTAATCAAGGCAGAAGACTGAAAGAGACCAGCAGAAACTCTCCATCATCAATAGTATTATTGTTACCGTTCAGAAGAATCCTATTAGGGAGGCAGAATGTAAGAAGAGGTCCACAGGCAAGGTTTACAGCCGTAACTATGCATACATCAGGGTGGCAATTCTACTAAAAATAAAATAATGAAGAATAAAAAATCGTTTATTGTCACAAAATACAAATAATCGTTTACGGCCGGTTTGGTCGGTGGTAGTGGCGCTGGCTTTTGATCGACAGGTCCTGGGTTCAAATTCAAGTCGGGGCAAATATTTGTGTAAAAAGCAGATATTTGTTTTTTACACAAATATCGGGTCATGGGTGTTGTGTTTGTCTTTATGTGTGTTCCGGGGGACCCACAATACAAGGGAATACTGTGACCTAAGACAGTGACAAAGGGAACAAGCTAATAAATGATCTTATTCTTATTCTTAAGCTATTGTGCTGCAGTGGAACCGTGGTTCCAAAAAAAAAAGAAAAACCGTGTTTGTGTGCAGCGCTGTTTTTCAGCTTGCCCCTTTCCTTAAGGTGGTATAACGTCTCAATTGCGGTGGAATAATAATGACTACGAGCACTTAGATAACCTTAGACAATGGCTGCGGTTTTCATGCAGTGTAAGAGGTTCCGATAGTTCTTAAATTCGCCACCTGAACGGATAAAATGGTCACATTTTCATTTCACCGCCATTGAGACGTGATTAGTGGAATAGTCACCCTGTACAAAATATAATGTCGTCGGTGTGCCGTGCCGTAGATATGGTTGCCAGCGAAGTTTAAATGCCCCGCCCTACACCCCCGTCGCTCCAGTTTTCCCCTGAACAAAATCCTCCTCTTTCTACAGAGATTTACAAACTTTTGTATGTTTATGGGTTCCTAGTATCTCTCGTTGCCGCCGTTAGGTTAGAGCCTCTCGATTAAAACGGCATCCAATACAGTTTTCAACCGACTTCAAAAAAGGAGGAGGTTCTCAATTCGACTGTATTTTTTTTTTGTATATTTGTTACGCGATTACTCCGGCAACTGTTGTCCGATTTTCAAAATTCTTTATTTGTTCGAAAGAGTATACCTACTCCTGAAGAGGTCCCATATAAATTTTATCGAAAATGATTCAGCGCTTTTAAAAAAAATCAACAAAAACAAAATATACTACAAACTAGAACATCATCTAAATAAATGAATGACATTTCTGTTTGTAGTTATTTGCTAATAGGCATTGTAGTCCGCAAAAAACTGTACGAACTGTTGTTGGGATTGAAGTCGGTGACTCATACGTTTTTAACGTGGAAAATTATATTAGAAAGCATTTACAGTATTTACTTTCAGTGTTATTTTCAAAATGCAATTAAAATGACGCCGCCTGTCACCTTATATCAAGTATTAAAATATGAAACAGCTTTTCGCCTACAAAGATTGGGGTCAAGTGCGAACCAATTTTCTATTAAAATAAATAAGAAGCTGATTTTCTTTACAATACGTAAAATATGTTACCAAAATAAGGAACTTTATGTCACAGTTTTTGTATTTTTTTTCAGTAATTTAGAAAAAAATACTATTCTAGGTATAAAAAAACTCTCAAGACTGATTCATGCTTCAGAATTCTAGCTCTCACGACAAATAGCGTAAAATGGTGCAAAATGCCGCCCAGATTCCCTTTTAAGATTTTCCAAAATATATATAGGGTGCTTTTCAATAAGAGAAATTTGAGGGGGTAATTCTACCCGTGAAACTGAACAACTTTCCCCGAGGAACCTACACGAAATTCACAAAAAAAATTATCGACTTTGCATACAACATGCAAATCAGCCTGATCGCAAAAGTGGAATGGAAATATATTTTTTTCGACCTATTTGTTTAAGTTTCTTGAGCTGAGTCACATCCTTAATTTTCGTTTATTTAAAGTCACCCTAATTAAAATAATTAAAAAAGTTCGGCATACTCGTATACAGCTTTTGCGGTCAGCTATACGTTTAAAATTGATTGTTATAGTACATATTTTAATTCACAAAAAAATTTTTTTCTGTTGAATCCCGATTATTATAAACTAGCTTTCCTTCCTCGACTTCGTTCCCATGCGAATTTGGGAAAAAAAAATTAGCCTATGTATTGATCCAGAGTGTCAGCTACCTCCACAACAAATTTAATCAAATTGGTTTGAACCTAAAGAAGTAACAAACATACAAACACACACACCACACACACACACCAAAACTTTCGCCTTTAAATTTACAGGGTAATTTTTTTTTCACTTCCAATTTTTTAACCCGACTTCAAAAAAAAGGAGGAGGTTATCAATTCGGGTGTATTTTTTTTTCTACTTAAACTTTATGAAAATTTAACAGACCAGTATTTTTTTGTTTCTACGTTTCATATAAATATTTCAAGCTAGATCGTCTGTAGCATGAAAATAAATCAAAGATTTTGTATGGAAAAAAAATAACATCGTCCAATTGACTTGACACTTTGTAATAGTACTCTTCAACACAATTTTTGACACAGGGATTTCTGCGTTTTACAAAATTCATCCTCCAAGACGATAAAAAGGGGTATCAAAATCTGAAAATTTTGGAAAAATAATTTTTTTTTCCTTCTATCAACGTTACTGACAAAGTAAGAAAAAATTGGATAGTGATAAAAAAAATTGCCCTGTATGTGTGATTGGAGTGAACTTTAGGTCTAAAAAAAATTCAGCAGGGAGTGTGTTATTATGAGTAGTCTTGTATCAATAACGACATACTTAACGAATATTAAAACATGGATGAAGTAATGAGTTAAAACGAAACGAATAAAATGCATTCATCTCTGTCTGCAGGAGCTCACAGCATGCAGTTGCTATGTGGTGTAACTGAAACAGTCGATGCGATTCAAGGACACCTTACAGTCCATAATATTAGTGCTTGTATTGGGCACTGTCCACGCCTCTTGCCTCTAACTATTACCCTCCTCTACAACACCCCGTTCTTTCTGAGGGAAGTTTTACGAATCTTCGTGTGTTTATGTGTTCCTAGTAGGTATCCAACAGCAGCAACTTGCAGGATTCTCCATGTGCGAACTCCAAGCAGTATAGGTGCGACATCTAGCGGAACAGTTGCGTATATTATATTGTTAATGTTAATTATTTCGTTTTAGTACGAGTTACAAATTTTATCAAATTGGGTTAAAGGCAATTGGCTTTATTCAAACTGGGTTAAAGTTTCGTATTTCCGACTGTATTTTATACAGGGCTGTAGGTAAATCTCTTTTAACCTCTCGGGTGGATAATCAGTCCATGAAACTGAACAACTTTTCCAAGGGAAATAGGTCAAAATACGAAAAAAATATTTTGAGTTCCCATACAAACTTCATCAGCATAAAGCGCATTTTGTATGGGAAATCAATTTTTTTTTTTCGTATTTTGACCTATGTTCCTTTGGAAAATTGTTCATTTCCATGGACTGATTAACCACCCGAGAGGTTGAAAGAGAGTTACCTAAAGCTCTGTATAAGTGATCTTACCGCAAGGCAGAAATTCACCAGTTATTCGACAAAAGTAGCTGCCAGATGGGTCGCTGGAGAGAAATGGGTTTGAATACTGGATAAACTGTATACTCTTGGAGAAAGTTAGTAGTAGCGATAGTAGGGATTATTCCACCAATAAGGACGTATTAATTCGATAACGACTCGTGATAAATTGCCACCCATCAGGATCCCTACCCTGTGCACGTTGCTTAACTCCTTTGAGCGGTTCCTAACAGTGAGTGTCTTTAAGTGCTTCGTACAAAAAAAATATATTTTTCATTTTTTTTTTGTCAATTTACCTTGTTGATAAATGAGGAGAGTTTGTAAAGCGATGGACGACAACCAACTAAGAGGGAGACTAAAATGTCTAACATTGCAGCACGCATTCTATGCATGTCAGAACCCTATTCGTCAGTGAAACCACTATCGAAAGTAGTTCGTAATTATGTGCCCCGTCGCCCTAACACCTTGTTGTTTTGTCAATACTTCACATTCAAACCTTCACATTCATTTCAACTCTCTATCAACGCTATTCTTTGGCATTTTTATATTCTTCTCTGTTCAATTTTAAAGTTTAAATTTTTAACAAAGAAAACTTCTTTAAAATCGAGTTCAGTGTGCGAATTTGTGTGTTTTAATAAAACGTTAGTGTGCTGATATTGCGTGGCATAAATATGTAAACAAAACGTATATATAGTTATAAATAGTAATGTAGCATCCTAAAGTGAATAAAACAATTTGTGTCAGTGCTTAAACTATTTGCTAACTTGTTAAATAAAATTTAGTTTGTTTGCTAAACAATTCAGTAATGAACATGCAAGAATACAGGGCCGAACTAGATTTAAAAAATATTCTAAAAATGTACTTATAAGTAATTATGAGAACGACAGCGTTCAATCTCAGTGAGTCAGGTTGACAATTGTAAGTGAAAGCAGGCGACAAAGAGCTATGTCAGCTCAGGAGAAGGCAGAGGCTCGTGAGCTGTTTGAGAACCAGTTGAAGTATGCTTTTGCAAGGTTTGACCCGCCGGTGACCGACGAGGATGAAGAAAGTCTGGAGGTGGGTATTTTGACGGTGTTTTGTTGCAGCTAATTGCCGAAAACTGTAACACTAAACTTGTTTTCGAGATAAAACAAGGCGCGATGAATGGCAGGTCAAGCTTCTGCATCTTGTTGCCACTCTTATTACAAGGAAACCAACTCTGTGGTGGCTTGACGAGCTGTTCACTGTACATCGATTCTTGCGACTAGCGACTGTGCAATTTTATTAAGGTTTGTCGTAACATGTGTAATTTTTAAGTCGTAATTAGTAATGTACGGAAAATATTCAAGTTTAAGTTACTTTGTTTTAAGCAAATAATGTGAATTTCTTTGTGTTTTTATTAAATATTGGCCGCAAAGTATCTACTACTTAAATACGGGTGGTGTTTGGGGTAAAGTACTCATTTATTTGCAATAACATACACAGATTAACTTACGTCTTTGTCGCATTGGGGTAGGCAGAGACCACAGATTGCCACCTGGTGCGATTCTAGCACACCTCTTTCGCTTCTTCTACATTCGCTTCAAACACTCTCATCGGATTCGCGTACTCCTAACACGGCTTTTTCTCAGTAGCTTACCAATTTGGTCTAAGTTTCTCGAAAACGGCTTTTATGATTTTAATTAAATCACAGGTGGAGCGTTTTAATTAAATTTGCTACCAGATCCTGGATCAATTCATGATCCAGGATCTGGTAGCAAATTTAATTAATAATTTTTGATTGACTGTATGTTTCTGCCCTAATACGATTCTGCCTATCCAGTTTCTGTCAAATAAAATTTCTATCGAAAAACGAATCTGCCGAACTATGCGCAACCCTCTTTTAATCACAGTTTATTACCTACAAATAATTGTGGAGCACTCCAGGTCTCCTGAATGTGGAGGTTTCCTCAGGTTTCCTGTTTTCCTCATCATTAATCACCAGTTAGTGTGCCACCACCATGTTTTTGCGCACCAGCATGGTGTCGGGGCATGTGGTATAGTATAAACCTCTTGCCCTGGGAGGAGCCTTTCGGGCGAGATGCTAGGCAAGCATCGATGCGTTCCTCGGAGATCCGGAAGCCTGCCGAGCATCGAGGGTGGTCACTACCTACAAATACAAAACAAAGAATGTACTCGTATTTAGCTAAGTACGGAAAAAATATACTTGTAATGTGAAGTAGACGAAATCACGGAATAGCAACAAAATCTCAAATGATCGCAGTTCATTTCAGTATCAAGTATAAATCACTCATTTATCCAATCGTAAAGTATAGCGCCACAAAACTGAGTCCAGAGTTAATACAACGTAGTTATCTAATAAACAAATTCATTCGTTCGTTCGCTCAATCCAAAGTTCTTGTATGAAATCCTTTTTTATAATTATGTTTCCATAGTGTGCTTGAATGGTGAACTATTTATGTAACTTTATCATCTAATTAACAAACAAAACTGTTATATACAGAAACGTTACACAGTATTCTAATTAAAATCCCTTGTCCTGGTGAAAGAGTGCCCATGACTAGCGGTATTGCCACGCTGGATGGCGACGAACAGCCTTTGCAGCAAGAATGACCCGAAGCGGGGGTCACAACCCTTATCTCTAATACGCCAATCTAAACGATTTTTTTTTGGCTCAATGACTCAACATCCCGTGGTTCCTACAGCGAAAGGAATAAAGATATAATCCCTACTAATATAATAAATTCGAAAGTAACTCTATCTGTCTGTCCGTCTTTCACGCATAAACTACTGAACGGATTTTGATGAAATTTGGTACAGAGATAGATTAGAGCCTAGGAAAGGACATAGGCTACATTTTATTGCACAGTTGGGCATGAAATAACCTGTAGTTTTGTTTTAAACACATTTATGTCGGTTCTTTGTAGCTGCACTCTCTGCAGCAGCCCCAAACTCATTCGTTCATTCGTTCTTACCGTTCTAGTACAATATCATTCGTTTTTATACTTATACACAGGCACGACTCAGATCGGTTCGATTCTCCATCTGCATTTACGGAGAACGCTCCTCATTACGATTCACGCAAACATAATGTATGCAAATAACCCATTTTTATAGACGATAGCGTATCGAGCATGTGGGGTAGGAGCCGGTGGCATCGCCAGTCAAAAAAACTTGTCGTGTGAGGGTTGACATGTGGAGGGGGAGATGGCGCTCCCGGAAAACTTCGAGACCGGCAAGCTGGCCATAACAGGGGACTTCGAGATGCCCCCGGAACAGGGGAAAGTGGTTGATAGGGTCGTTGTTCAGGTACCTTACACATCACATTACATACGTAGGCATATCACCAGTGGTTCAGAACCATTAGGTGCCACGTTCGACATAAATGCCGAGGGTTATTACATGAAACAAGATGTATAGTGGTGAGAGGTTGTCAGCCTTTCGCTCACAATACAGCAAAACCCTCACGTCCCTATTACTGACTTTTACACTATGCCTGGGAAGAGTTGGCGGCTGGTACATAGTTTTTCTTTTACTCCCAGTCCAGTTAGAAAGCACCTTACAAACTAATATAGATACTAAAATGTGAATAAGAAACTGATTATCATTTGCACACACTTGTTGTCAGGGGTACATTACTTGTTTTTTCTTGTTTTTTTGTTTTTTGTTTTTTTTTGTGAAGGTTTATTTCTTTATAGAGTACTAGCATTCCGTCCGGGACTTCGTTCCCGTGGGAATTCGGGAAAATTATGTAGCCTATGTTCATCAGGGATAATGTAAAATTCTAACGGTGAGAGAATTTTTCAAATCAGTCCAGTAGTTTCGGAGCCTATTCAATGCAAACAAACAACCAAATCTTTCCTCTTTATAATATTAGTGTATATATGTTTAAGGATAGATTCCCTCAGTCTAATACACTTTACAAAGTATACATGTATTTGCATTGGCACCCACTTTTATAAGATTAATGCTTCTTCTTCACGACCAAAGGTTGTCGATACAATATTGCTTCTTAGCAATGATTCTAATTTGTACTACGAGAACAGACGAAGTGTTGACCCGTTGTGACATACATATCGATCAGTGCAGCTCGTGCAACAAGTGACGTCACTGGACGTACTCTAGGCGTACTCTTGTAAACCTATGCAATCCTGGTACACTGTGTTCCAATGCGCCGTTGCCAAGCCTCAGTGGCACGTGCAACGAAAATCGATATTTTCTCCAAACAACAGCTAACATGGCTGGATTTGAACGGGAACAAATATTGGGACAAAAGTTGGTATTGTTATAATAAATTGTGGTATTATGATGTGTTTATGATTCCCAAAAATGTATTCATACCTTCTAATTGTTTAGGAACAATTTTTCAAGTTTGTGATGATCCTCGATGGTAAAAAAAAACAAAAAGGGAAGAAAGTGATTTTTGATTTATAAATCAGTTAGTTATAAAGTTATCAATCAGTTTAAAAAAAAATGTCGTTGGTAAATTCCTTTTGTCTTTGACTCTCTCGATATTTGTTTGAATAGTGTTTAAAGCACCCGAGATACAGAATCGCACTTTCTTTCAAATGAACATATTACTTTAATAAGACTAACTTATTAGATAGATAGATAGATAAAACCATCATTTAACTGATACAATACACAATGAACAATTAAAAAAACTAAAAAAATAAAAATATAATAAAAACATGAGTGGCAGTAACTCCAGCACCATATCATGTTTTTGAGTAATGGTTTTTTTCTTTTAAACAACGATGGTAAAATTACTTCTGTATGTACTTTGTATGTAGTATACTTTCAGAGCGATCGCGCCAAAGCATAGTTCGTTTTTGGTTTAGGCATGAAGTGATCCCTTCTAGTTCACCGATTTTAAAATGTTTGAAAGACGTTTCACCCCCATTTTATGGTCTAGAGTTTTCATAAATTGAAAAGTTGATTGGCGAGGTCTAAAGAAGTTTCTAGAATAAGAACAATTTTTGTTTCCAGTTTCCACTCTTCATAGATCTAGACTACATTTCATAGCGAGCAGAAGTCTGTATTGTAGTGTGCGCCAATTCTTTGATTTTATGTTCCCCTGGTTCGTTTCAGTGTAAAAATAGTTCCACCACTATTTTGTAGTGAAAAGAGTATCAAAGGGAATAATAATAAGCAATGTGGACTCGAGTATCGTTTCCTCGTGTTTCTTCGAAGAATGAGACAGGTTTTGACCAAATATTTTGATTTTTTTCGAAAATTCAAGGTTCATCTATCTATATCAATAAAAATGTATGTTGCTAAGCGCAAAACTCGAGAACAGCTTAACCGAATTGGATTATCCTTTTTTTGTTGTGTTCCATATTGTCATAATCAGGTTTATATTTAAAAAACATAAAAATTCACCGGGATAATTCTCTCGGGAACAAAGACGCGGGCGGACAGCTAGTTACAAATAAAATCAGCTTTTTAATTTAATTTCTGATGTTGTCGCGTCATACATTTTTTGCACATTCATTTGTTTATGTATTTTTTATTGATTGTTTATTAATTTTATTTGGTAGTTCTGAAACCAGTTAATTTTAACCGCCGACAAAAAAAGGCTTTATAAGTTTGACGTAGGTATGTATCTATGTATATGTATGTCTGTGTACCTGTGTGTCTGTCTGTGGATCAATTTCATTTTTTTCAATGGTTTTTTGTTTGAAAGCTGACGAAATCGAGATGGGTCTTAGCTATACATATTTAATCAAAATCGGCTTTAACAAAACATCAAAACACCTATTTATATTAGACAACATCCCTTACGGGAAAGGCAAGGGAATTTAGGACTGTTCAGTCATTTTTAAACATTGTCTAAGTTTTTGTTTCAGTTTTTAACACCCGACACAAAAAGAGAGGGGTGTTATAAGTTTAACGTGTCTTTCTGTGTATCTGTCTGTGGTATCGTAGCTCCCAAACGGATGAACCGATTTTCGTTTAGTTTTTTGTATCATAGATAATTTTAACCCAAGTGTTCTTAGCCATGTTTCATGAAAATCTGTTCAGCCGTTTAAAAGTTATAAGCAATCGAATGTCAGGAATGATTCAAAATTTTTAATTTTACTACTTTTGTGGTACTGCCCTAAAAGTCGTTAAACAAAATTTTAATTATTGAGATATCTGTGTTGATCAAGATATACTGTAACTCTTGGATCCCACCCATTCCAAAGTCCGTAGATCTATCTCTGTCCCGTTTTCCCGTGGCTGTAACAGACGTACTTACACAAGCAATAAGCGTCTATAGTACTGTTTGTAAAAGGAGTGCTACCCCCCACCAATAATGTTTCTGTCTCGCCTGCACTGCAGCAGAATACAATGCGTTGTGAAATGCAAGATCTTCTGCAGTAGGGTCCGTAAAGTTCACAAATTCGGGAACTGTTTGTAACCAAACGAAATGGGAACTAGAAAAGTCATTTATTTTTAAACCCCCCATAAAAGAGAGGGGTGTTACAAGTTTGGCGCGTGTTGTGTATCCGTGTATCGTATCTGTGTGTCTGTCTGTGGCATCGTACCTCCTAAACGAATGGACCCACTTCGATGCGGTTTTTTAAGTTTGAAAGCTGACTTAATTGAGATGGTTCTTAGCAATTTTTGAACAAAATTAGCTTAGGTGTTTAGAAGTTATAATAAGCAATTGAATGTCGAAGGGTTATCGGCAGTAGCGATGAAGTTTTCAAGCTTGAATGATTTTGGTATATAAAGGGGTTTACTACTTAGTAAGTCCTGAAATGGTGCATATGATTAAGATAATTTACAAGTGACTTATTTTTTTACGAAAACGTAAAGTAAAGAATGAAAAAAAAAATTAACCAGACACATTGGTGATCTATAATGTAGTCTGAAATAGCTAACAGCTAGTATATAATAATAACACTCTTTGAAAAAAAACTTACCTTTAACTTCTAACTTTTAAATGGTTGAATTAATTTTGATACAATATAGCTAATAGTCACACAAAAATTTACATTAAAAACGGTCAATACGTTTAGGAGCTACACAGATACACAAGTCAAACATATTACCGATTTATTCGTACCTACGTAGTCCTGGTCTGTTCTGCCAGTTCTCTACTCGTACAAAGTCGACCTACTGCCTTTTTCAGGCTTTATTGCATACAGTTTCACTTTCATCGCGAATCGATGCACAACGTGCTATGTTGTACCTGAATCCTCGAAATAACTCTTGCATGTTTCTGGTTTCCTAGTGTATCTTAGCTTGGAAATAGTTCAGCTACTACTTGGGTTTGTAGCTATTGAGCTATTAGATGATAAGCTCAGTATACTGCCAAACTAGTCGTTAAGTTTTCCACTGCTGGTCAGCTAACTAACCTACGTAGCTGAGCTACACGCGAAGCTGCTGAGTTTCGTAGCTGTGGAATACCAGACAAGCATCAATTACAGGAGATCTATGCACAGAGGGCCCACGTCTGGTTATAAATGCTTGTACTCTGTCCTGTTACGATAAGTACGGTTTTGGAATGAGATCGAGGTGAGCTGAGCTGATAGAGCTATGAAGCTACGAGGACCAATCTGTTACGGTTCGTAGCTACGTAGCACTAATACTACAAGTAGTAGAGACATAAGTGAAAAAAATAATGTTTTACCATCCGGGACTTCGTTTCTGGGGGAATTTCGGGAATTTATAATACGTGGGTTCCTTTTGAATCACTCCGTCTATTGGTGAAACCGGCGTATGAAAATCCTTTTAGTAGTTTTTGAGTTTATCGTATTCAGACAGACGTCACGGGGGGCCTTTTTTTATAACATATACTGGGCTTTAGGTATCTCTCTTTCAACCTCTCGGGTGGTTAATCAGTCCATGAAACTGAACAACTTCCCCAAGGAACATAGGTCAAATACGAAAAAAAAACAACGGGTTGCACTCCGGGAGTGCCGGCAGATACTTAAACATTACCTAACGTTGATATTTTGGAATGATTAGGGAATAGTGTCGCACGAATTGCTTTAAAAATTATCATTTAAATACTATCATTTATGTGGTAATATACAATATTCATTTATTGCGCTATCATACACAAACATGACAATTTATATCACATTAAAAATTTAACACTTCAGAACTATTACAATTATTTAAAAAAATACTTTTAAATCTGATATTGAGATTAATATTAGTATCGGCCAAATTAAATTTATAAAAAAAAAGTTGGCTGTATGACGTGCACTGCCATAGTTTAGTTGTTTGTTGCACAAAATGAGTAATTTTGACGACAATTTATTTGAATTAACACCACCGGAACTCAGTATAATTGTACCAGTTTCAATGTATATGTGAATTTAAACTTTTATAATGATGATAGTTGAGTTTATTGTGTTTTTATTATTTTATTAAATTGCTTAATTTTTTCGCAACTGTATTAAAAATAGTTGTTCAATACAACGTGTGGGACTGTTATTTCACACTTGTATTGAAAACTACTATTTGTTTTATTATATAGGGTGCATTTTTTTAGTTTTTCTTCCACATGTACATATGGCAGCGCATCAGGCTATACATGTTGCCTTGACGTCGCCCTTATCTCGCTCGTCATAGCGTCAGCTTTCGTAGTGCAAACGGATAACCTGACGTGCTGCTGTCTGTACATAATAGGTATACAAGATATTATTGATTAGGCTATATCATGGGTTCCCAAACGGTGCGCCGCGGCGCCCTGGTGCGCCGTAGAAAGTACAGAGGGGCGCTGCCATGAGGCGATCCTCTCTAACATACTCCAAAACCTTAAGCGGGTACAAAATAAACAATGCCACGCTTTGAATAAATGTAAGAAAATCACCAAGCTCACCCATTACATTGGCTATACTAAATTCTGGTAGCTACTGTTTTTTTTAACTCTCTTTAATTGTTTGTTTCAATGTAGTATTCTAATAAATAAAAAACTCAGCTTCATATTGTTAATGTTTTAATTGTTTACTTAACTAATATAACTGTGCCTATTTCTTTCATCTGTACCTATATATTTCGACTATCTAGCTAGGGGCGCCGATACAAAATTCTAAACTTGTAAGTGCGCCGCGGATTGAAAAAGATTGGGAACCCCTGGGCTATATTATTGATTATTGATCACAATGATAACACTTTCTGAACATTTAGAATATTATTATATGGCTACTTATATTTTTTATACTTGAAAAAATATGATTCATCTTAGTCACACAATGAACGTTGCTATACGAATCTATGCCTTGCTTTGCCTTTAATATTCCTTGAGAACCGATAACTACGAAAATATCTACCTACATTATGTACCTACATGTGCATTATGAGTCACATTTTACCCGAGCGAAGCCGGGTTTTCATCTTTTATTTCTAAAAAATATTTACTCATTTTCTTTCACTACTTCTTCGTCACTTTTTCCATTAATAGCATTAATAGATGCGCTTTGTTCAATTTCCATATTTTAAACACTTTATATACACGAATTTTTCAAAGGCATACATTTTCGCCGTGCGGTAACAAGAGAGGGGGATATTACTTCCTTGCGGTCTACTCTCCCTCTCACGTGTCCTGGCGCGACATTTTTTACCCATCACAAAAAGTGCACAACAACGAAGTTTTCACTCTCCCTCCGCCTTACGCATTTTCGATTCGTCCGGTATGACTTTGTACGTGCGTAATCGTTGTATTTTCATAATATTATATATATGTATTTTGAACTTGCGAGGTATGTTTTAGGTGTGAATATCTATATTATTATATCAATAACGTATTGCATTTCTATTGTGATAAAACTGGCAGGTAAATAATAATAAAACGGGCAAGTGCGAGTCGGACTCGCGCACGAAGGGTTCTGTACCATTACCTATAAAACCGGTCAAGTGCGAGTCGGACTCTATAAAACCCATTATCTCTATAAGAACGGCAAAAAAATCACGTTTCTTGTTTGGGAGTCCCCTTAAATATTTAATTTATTCTACTTTTTAGTATTTGCTGTTATAGCAGCAACCAAAATACATCATCTGTGAAAATTTCAACTGTCTTACTATCACGGTTCATGAGACACAGCCTCGGACAAACTTATCTATAAAAACGAGCAAAAAAATTAAGTTTTTAGTATGGGAGTCCCCTTAAATATTTATTTTATTCCGTTTTTTTTTGTATTTGTTGTTATAGGACCAATAAAAATAAATCATCTGTGAAAATTTCAACTGTCTAACTATCATGGTTCATGAGATACAGCCTCGGACAGACTTTCTATAAAAACGAGAAAAAATCACGTTTTTTGTATGGGAGTCCCCTTAAATATTTATTTTATTCTGGTTTTTAGTATTTGCTGTTATAGGGCACATAGAAACACATCATCTGCGAAAATTTCAACTGTCTAACTATCACGATTCATGAGATACAGCTTGGTGACAGACGGACGGACGGACAGCGGAGCCTTAGTAATAGGCTCCCGTTTTTTCCCTATGGGTACGGAATCCTAAAAATCATGTTAATTTTATGGAAGTCCCCCCTAAATATTTTTTTTATTTTAATTTAATTATTTACTTTTAAAGTGAATATAATACCAAATATTCTGTGAATTTTTCAACCGTCTACCTGTTGCCGTTATACTTAAATATCGACCAAAACATGTGTACAGTGCGACGAGGCTCTTTTGGCAGGGGGGCGTGGGTGTGCAATTAGGGTTGCCCATGCAAAAAATTACCTTTGTTTCAGGGAATTTAGGAATGATGGTAGTTAAGCTAGTCTGGGATTTTGGAAATCATTACCAATTTTTTTTAATAGCGTAGTGCGAGAACGCTGACGTTATGATTGCGGAGTTAATTTTTACAGCTTTAGTGTTATTAAAATAGCATAGGTAAAATAATTCTAAATAAGAAAACATCACAATTTTTTTATTAAAATTATGCTATGCCAAAGTTTGTCTAGTAATATAATTTACTAATAGGTTTCGCGTGGTGCGCGACCTGCTAAAGCAGGCCGCGAGGCGGTTTTGCTACCCTATTTGTAAGGTCAAAAATACATTAATTTGGTTTTCTGTAATTTTATCTCATACACATGTCGGCCATCTTGGATTTCAAAATGGATGTCATTTTCGGAATCAGTACCCCCGAAAACCTTTTTAACGACACCCATGTCGCCATGCTCGAAAATTTAATATCCACCATCTTGGATATGAAATTTAGTTGTGTTAAGCGGTTTTCGCATCAACCAGTCAGAGAACAGTGTATTACAGTGAGAATATTACGGATGCCAGTTTAACGTAAAAATGTACACTGAGCAGCGATTTGTCCATTCATGTATGATTTGACGTGTGGCAAAATCGTTAGTTGATAAACTTACAGTCAGGCAGCGTGAGTTGATCAATTAGCTAAAATTTATTGCGTTTAATAATACATTTCAACTGCCGTGTATGATTTTCCATTAACTACCTCGAAATTTGATCAACTTACGATTCTTATTATTTTCCGGCGACATATACATATAAAATAAGTGTGTGAACTTTCCCTTTTAATTTTTTTTTAAATTTTTCGTGTTCCCTTAAGAATTTCGGAAAATTCTTTCTTGACGGCCTTGACTAACTACAAATACCTATTTTCCAAATTTATATTTATTAGTTTAGTAGTTTTGGAGATTTCGTGGTAAAAGTTAGTTTTTATGTAACAGTAGAAGACATGACACAAATTTACAAACTTTGGATATGGTATGACATGAAAAGTGTGCGTTTTACTGAAATTCTGTGTAAGACATAGGTAGTTTTGTGTTTAATGAACTTTATTTCATACCTTGAAGTATAAACCGTTTTCATGTTATGAGCAAGAAACTGAAAAAAAGGACCTTTGTTCCTCCCTGCTACCCCTAGCGGCACCTAAAATCGATGGGACTTTACTAGATAATGTTCCGAGTATTTCCCTCTACACAATCCTGAAACTTTTGGAACTAGACGATTTATTTCTTCAATTTTTCTAGTTTTGGCGGGTTACTAGCCGAACCACAATAACATAAAGTTGAGCGTACAAGAATTTGAATTTGTTCGACATCTCCAAGTGATGGAGTAATATCAAATATAAACTCTTTGAATCTATGATATCCTAGTACACAACCAATCAGAATATCGATTGAATTGAGTTCGAACGCTTGAAGGCTTGACATGACGCACATACTTGACGCTTCACTCTGTATTGACAAAACTCTGAAATTACCCTACCAAGATATCTTTAAGACCTTATTAAGTCACTTGTTTAATACTTTTCAATACAAGCCTACTTTAAAGATCCTGGATCTTTAAATAAAGTTGCGATATTGAGAGATAAATGTGAATAGGGATTCTTTGGAAATCCATTTTTTTTTAACTGTAATCTGGTCTGAAAAGAAAAAACATCTGGAACATCCGTTCTCTTACACGTGCGGCCACCGACTTTATGTTAATTTAAATATTTTGCTATATATTACAATAAATAAAACTCGCTAAAATGTTCCGAACTCATTTTTAAGTCGCAGAGTTACTTGAAGCGAGCGTTGTGTTGTGTGAACGAGAAGTCTCCTTGATTTTATGGCGCCCTGGTACTTTCAGTTGAGATTACTCTGGTCACTTCGATTTGAGCACCCCTTGTTGCCTTCAATTCTTTTATCGTTATTATTATTTTTAACTGACTTTCAAAAGGAGAAGGATATACCTATGTATTTATATAAATTTGATTGTATGGTAATTTTTTTGTTCTAAATTGATTTTATTATATAATTTTATGGAGATTGATTGAGCGCTTTTTGATAACCTACAAAATTTATGGAAAAATCTTTTTCTTTGAAAAAATCTTGAAAAAATCTTCAATGCTAAAAGACATTGCTGGGATTAAAGTCGGTTGAATGTAAAGTTTTTAACTTGAACAATTATTTTTAACCTATACTGCCCCTAACTTTTTCCATCTTTTTCTGTTGTGTCAACCTACTCCCACTTGAGCCTTGTTGCTCACGCCAACATTACACAGGTTTTGAGATCGCAGTACTGTATTCCTCGCGCGGTCAATCTGTTTAACTTCCAAAATACTGTGTTCCATAGCTCGTTGGCAAACTTGAGTTTGAATTTTTGGATCTCTGATCATGTTTGAGAACCGTATAGTAAGTTAGCACGGGCAGAGTACTCATGTCGTCAAATCTTCATTTTGAGGAAACTGGAAGGTCCCCTCTATTGTTTTTAATCATTTCTAAACCAAGCTTTCTGCTCGCGACTTCGTTCGCTTGGAAAAATGTAGAACCCCGTGTTTTTGTGGAAAAAAAAATGTTGATCCGTTGCTCCATTAATACGTGAAAGAAGTACCAACAAAAAAACAACGGGTTGCACTCCGCGAGTGCTGGCAGAAGTGAAAACTTGAACATATTTACTTCCTTGCGGTCTACTCTCCCTCCGTCTTACAAATTTTCGATCAGTTCACGTGTCCTGACGCGAGCTTAACATTTTTTAAACATTCCAAAAAGTGCACAACGCCGCTAAAGAAGTTTTCACTTCAAAAGCAAATACACAGAAAGCTAAGGCTTTTATTAACATCTAGGGATTTGATAATTGTCAATTAATTTTCACATCTATATACCTACCTATAGAACAAAGATTGTAATGCCAGCAGGCCGAGTACGATAGTGATAGAGCCGCGACAACACCGCGGTCCTATGTCAAATTGTCAACATTGACAACGCCATAGGGCGAGCAAGTATTTGCGCGGGACCCTCGCGCAATCAAAGTGAAGTTTCAGCGTGAGCCGAGCGCGAGTTTGTCGTTATCGTGCTAGAGCTGCAGCAACTCAAGTACAATGCGGTCAAATGTGAAAAAAAAGTCGAAATGGCAACGCTAGAGGGCGAGCAAGCCTTTGCTCGGTGCCAAAAGTAAAGCTTTACTGTCGTCGGAAAGACTTAAAAAAAAATGAAACACTAATTTTGAATGCAAGAATATAAAAACAAGTATCAATTTAAATTTTGAAACAACTCCCATCATAAATAACCATTATTTCGTGTTTAAATCGGACATGTTCATTTTTATACATTTTGCTATCTTTTCAATCGGTTTATACTTACATAGAGTAAGTACAATACCAATATACATAGAGCTTGTGAAAAGAAGTCCAAAGATTATACATTCTATTTTATGTAATCTTTGGTTCAATATGTTGAACCAAATAATTTTTTTTTAATTTTTAATTTTTCAAAATAAGGTTCAGCATATTGTAGTTCCTAGTAATTTTTTACAACCTGATTCATATGCTTTTAAGGTCAATATTGTCGTTAGCTATCAGTGGGCGGGTATTCAATTCAGTTCTACCGAAGTAACGCACGTAAATGCATTCATCTCTGTTAGGCATGCAGTTTGAATACGGCGTAAGAGAAAGAGTAGATGCAGTCTAGGGAACCTATAGTGCTTGTATTGAAAACCTCCCTCAGATTGAATCGCCTCTCCTTTCCCCGCTTCACCTGATATGGCACCGCGCTGCGATGATTGTACTGTACACCGCCTTGTGTCTCTGTAACCCCGGTATTTCTTGCTCACATCTCATGAGCTGACTTCTAAATGCTCCGATATCTATAGGAGGAACCTCTTTTTGAGAGTGACACATGTTTTTTTTTTGGACTCGCAATTTCGCACCTGGGGAAATTTCGAAATTTAATTTTACTTTTTGTATTAACTAGAGATTCTTCAGTCTCTATTTTTGCGTATTCGTCGACAAAAAAATGGTTAGTGAGAATCTTTCTACTGACCAAAGTACTTCCACTCTAGACAATAATTTTAGGTTTCACATAATACTTCTGCAAAGTTCCTCTGTTTGCTCTATAACCTACTAATGGGCGACGTCAGGATATTTCAATGAAATTCAGCTGGATCTTGAATTCACTCATTGTTTTGCATAGTTTTGCATTGTTTTGCGTAGGGTAAGTCCCGCTTTTGTTTAATTTAAAATTATTCCGAATTTTACGCGAGCGAAACAGCAGGCAAAAGCTAGTAATAAATATGATATGAAACTAAAATAATACGTGTGAATAAGTACTTTCTTGATTAGAAATAGAAACATGAGATTGTGCAATAGATGGAACCCATTGGAAATTTGTTTTTTTTTTTACTTATCCACTTAGCCAATAACACACCCATGATGTATATCTTATCTTAATATACGTATAAAACAAAGTCGGGTTTGTTCGAACACTTTCAACTATAACTCGAGAACAGCTAGACCGATTTTCATGGTTTTTGATTTGTTGTAGTTGTCTTTGTCCTGAATAGCAGAATAACTAATAAAAAAATTGGAAAATTAATGGAAAAATTCCCACGAGAACAAAGTTCCGGGCGAAAAGCTAGAAAAAATATAAAAATGGTGCTTTCTATGCATAACTCTCTTTCTTAAATTGAGTGTAACTAAATGAAAGCTTCCAAAACGTGCGGATAGGTGGCGCAGTCAAAAAAATCCTAACTCGCGAGTTAAGCAACCGCGTTTTTGCGAAGTACTAGGCGCCCATAAACTTGAGAAGATGTAGAATATGCTGAGCTCCCGAGATGAGTAGCGGGAGAGCGGGGTGTTGAAAAAGGCGGAGAATCTGGGGGTGAGAGGGTGGCTGTGTAGAGTCCAATCGAACACCAGCACATGTTTCTACGTTATCAACTGTTTAACGTGTACCTCGACAACGTTTAGTTTCGAATCTGGAAGTCGTAGATTTTTTGCGTAGTTCTATTTTTACAAAAAAAATAAATTCAGTATGCTTAATTTTTCATATGACAATATTTTATACTTAACAAATTATGGTAGTGAAAGGTTAAAGTATTTTTATAGCTTCCAAAAAATACTTACTTTCAAATTGACTGCATAAATTTTCACATAGTCGTTTATTAATAAGTGTTTTCAACTATCGGGCTCGTGCAGAACACGGCCCTCTCCACTCTCTATTTAATTCTTAGAAAAATGACGTCCACATTTGTGATTTCTGAGCTTGAGACAGGAGCGATGTGTCAACGTTGTCGTAGTCAAGTTATACCACGACCGAGCGACAGTTTACGTTTCGAGGTCGGAGTTCAAACCGCTTTGATTTTATAAAGCCCTATTCCTTTGTCTAGTCCGCATAACACGTGCACTCGAATCGGTTTGTCCCGACCGAGACGGGAGCGCTGGCATTGACGTAGTCAAGTTATAACACGATCCGAGTATTCAGTTACAATCGCTTTGATTTTATGAAGTCCTAGTACCTTGTCGGACCAGTATAACACGGGCACTTCATTTCGTTCAACCCCGAGACTCATCCGCAAGGATGGTTTCCCATTTGCCAAGTAATACAATGTCGGGAAGCGTGTGGAGTTTATTTAAACACTTTTTAAATATTATTTTATTTACAAACTAGCTTTTCGCTCGGGACTTCGTTCCCGTGGGAATTTCTTCGACAATTTTCCAATGTTTCTTATAGTTATTCTGCTATTCGGGACGGAGACAAAAAATCAAAAACCATGAAAATCGGTCCAGCTGTTCTCGAGTTATAAGTGTTTGAACAAACTCGACTTTTATATATAAGATTACTTATTTACCTTACAAAAAAAATTGGCTTTTTTTGAGTCCATATACGTCCCGTAAAATAAACTTACTTAATTAAAATTAATAACTACCTATACCTACTTACTATAAAATGAAAACATATTTATAAATAGAACCTCCTCTTTTTTTGAAGTCAAAAAGGTCGAAATATAAAAAAAAATCGCTCCATGGCTCCATACAACTTGCGCCATAAGCTGATTTGTCGCCAAATTTTGAAGTAAACACTTCTTTAGCGGCGTTGTGCACTTTTTGGATGGGTAAAAAATGTTAAACTCGCGTCAGGGTCACGTGACCCTGATCGAAAATGCGTAAGACGGAACTCCCCACCCGAGTGAAAACTTATTAGACCGCAAGGAAATAATATATGTTCAAGTTTTCACTTCTGCCGGCACTCCCGGAGTGCAATCCGTTTTTTTTCGAGTTTCATAATGTTTTCTTGAGGAAAGTAGTTTAGTTTACTTAGAAATAAGGTTATTTCAAGGAAAAAACTAACATTAATTTGTATCCTACGGATATATTTTCTTAAGCCACCTGAACATATAAAATGTATTTTTTCAATGTGATTGGGAGGCTACCATTCCTTAACCCACCCACCGAGCCGCGGCAGACGTTCATAGAGATTCATGATAAATCTATCTGAAGCATTTTACAAGTTATCACACGAGAGGAAATTGGTCATGAAAATCTGCTCGTAGCTCAGGTACCATATTTAGGTGTTCTGGCAGAATATCAATGCTGCTGTGTGCAAGAACTGTAGCAATATTTTTGACTAACATTGTTTTGATTTTTGTGTTAGTTTTGAGTGAAATAAAGATTTTCTATTCTATACAATTTAAAAATGACTTAAAACTATATAGTCCATTGAAATGTTACATTTTTTAGGCCTTACCTTGCGTTTTTTAGAGGACGCAATTTTATTTTTTTGATGTGTAGGGGGGGTCAGTGTAAAGCTAAAACCAAGTTTGTGGGGTCGCCACCCTTGTCCCACGGCCGCCATCTTGAAAATAGGGGTTGAAATGGTTTTTACGGTATATCTCTTAAACTATTTATTTTATTTAAAAAAATTGTTAACATTTTTTGTTGCAAATTAAATTCTCTACAACTTTGGTCCAGTAACTTTTTGTCGTAGAACTATAAATAAAAAGTTATTGTTGGAGGAATTATTCACTTCCTCCAACACACCAAAGTTGGGTGTATTAATTATTCACTTCCTCCAACACACCAAAGTTGGGTGTATTAATTATTCACTTCCTCCAACACACCAAAGTTGGGTGTATTAATTATTCACTTCCTCCAACACACCAAAGTTGTGTGTTGGAGGAAGTGAATAATTAATTTTTAATAAAATTGCAAAATTTTTAATTAAAAAAATTATAATAAAGTAAAAAAAAAAAAAAAACAATAACTGATGACATATTATTAGTACACATGTATAATATAGGTATAGTTAAGAGTACTGAAAAATAGTACTCACTTCGGAGCGCTGTAAAACCTTAGCTATTGACTTAATGAAAAAATGATGCAAATAAAAGTTGTTCCTCAAAAAACGATCTACAAAAATGGTCTGATATCATTTTTTCGTAAAATGATAAAAAAAGTTACATCGAAAAATATAAAATTTTTTCTCGAATTTCTGAAGATTTTCGCTTATAACTTTTTTATTTATAGTTCTACGACAAAAAGTTACTGGACCAAAGTTGTAGAGAATTTAATTTGCAACAAAAAATGTTAACAAATTTTTTTTATAAAATAAATAGTTTAAGAGATATACCGTAAAAACCATTTCAACCCCTATTTTCAAGATGGCGGCCGTGGAACAAGGGTGGCGACCCCACAAACTTGGTTTTAGCTTTACACTGACCCCCCCTACACATCAAAAAAATAAAATTGCGTCCTCTAAAAAACGCAACCCCAAATGTAACTTTTCAATGGACTAATAAGATTATTCTGTATCTTAAGTTGTGTGTCGATGGAGTCGCTATTTTATCTGTTTAGGTGGCGAAATTGAGAACTATCCAAATTTCATACATCTAATGACGGCTGCTTTAACTAGTGGCACCACCGCCAACTTAATTTTCAGTTGCTAGGTAGTTTTCAACTGGACGTTCGGTTTGCGGTGGCGTTGCGGTCGGCGTGGTTGTCAGCAAGTATATGAAAATTAAATAGTTCTCAATTTTGCCACCTGAATAGATAAAATGGCCTCCATTCCATCGACACACTGCTTAAGTTACAGAATCGGGTCGATCGATATTCTCATTGAAACAAAAAGGTTTCAACAAACATGAGCGAATCACCGCTAATAGTTGCGTTAACTAATATAAAGTTACCCCATATACACTGGGCGTCAAAAATAAGTAGTACACTTTTCAAATTGCAATTACTCCTAAACTATAGTAGTTACACTTATGAAATAAAAAGCAGTTTATAGTAAACTTAACGAAGTTTATTAAAGTTATATTTTATTTGGCATGAATAAAGTTTCAAACTTAAAATTAAGATAAATACTAAAAAGTATCAATTTTTAACGATATGTCAACCACTTAATTTTCACGTTTTGGAACTTTTTCACAATTTAATAACTTGTGTTGCCGCCTCGGGCTCTAATTACAGCTTGGATCCGGTTTGGCATGCTGAAGTTTCGGAGGCGGTGTTGGGGAATATTTTCCCATTCTTCTATCAGCGCATGTTTTAGAGCCCTGAGTGTGGCAGGAGGTGGACTGCGCCTTCTGACTAGCCTCCCAAGCTCATCCCAGGCGTGTTCAATCGGGTTGAGATCTGGGCTTCTCGATGGCCAAGCCATCAAGTTGATGCCAACCTCCTGAATGTACTCTTGTACGTGGTGAGCAGTGTGTGGCCGGGCGTTATCATGCATTAGGATGGCTCCATCACCCATATTTATTAAATATGGCCCTGCATACTCGTTGAGGATCTCCGAGGCATATCTTTCACCAGTCAAAGTCCCATTTTCTATTACCACAAGCTCTGTGCGACTCTCTGAAGAGATACCAGCCCATACGTGTACAGAGCCCCCGCCATATTGGACTCTTTCCGAGATACAAGCTTGAATGTATCGCTCACCGGGTCGTCTGTAGACTCTCCGCCGTCCATCTGAAGTGTATAAAGAGAATCGAGACTCATCTGTGAATAAAACTCTAGCCCATTCTTCTTCGCCCCATTGTACGTGTTGACGGGCGTAGCGTAGTCTTGCTACGCGATGCTCTGTCTCAAGTTTGGGGCCATTTGCTGGTCTTAGAGGCTTCAGGTTAGCTTCAGCAAGTCTTCTTCTCACTGTACTCTCACTGATGTAGTCTGTTCGGGTCCGAAGAAGCTGTTGCTGAACCTCAACTGCATTAAGGTGTCGATTTCTTAACACAGTGGAAACAATAAAGCGATCTTCTCGGGTACTTGTGCACCTGGGTCTGCCATTACCTCGTCTCCTTAGATGGTTTCCAGTCTCTTCGTACCTTTGCTTTACTCGCTGAACCGTTCTTAAAGTTACACCCACCCTCCTTGCAGTACGACGCATACTGATGCCCACTTCGAGAAAAGCTAAGATTCTTGCACATTCTTCTGGTGAAAGAGGCATGATTAGTCAAATTTACTCTCTGAAGATACCTATGCTTTTCAATTACAATTGCTTTATCAGCAGCGAATGTGTCAAACACAAAAATCCTAAGTAAGACAACACCTTTCAACAGTTTAAAAAAAGTGTTTTTATTTATTCGTTTTTTTTAAAGTCAAGCATTATAAGTTCTTATAATGCATGAAGTTTTTATTGAATAAGATTAAATTTTCTTTTTAACCTTTTTTGTTTCAAAGGTCTAAGTTTTATAGTTTGGGAGAAATCGCAATTTTAAAACTGTACTACTTATTTTTGACGCCCAGTGTATTTTGTGCCCTTTTGGTGACGGTAGCGTGACTTGCGCGTAGGTAAAGTCGTACAATAAAAATACGCCTGGAATCGTTATCTGACACGATTTCTTATTTATTTGTGTCACCGAGTGACTTTCGGTTTGACTTAGAACATAAGGTCCTGTACAGATGGGAAGTGATTTTCTCGGGAAGATTGTACCTAGTGTAAAAAATAAACAGGAAAAGTGCAAGATTGCTCACCCAGGAAATTAAAATGAGTTTGAGTGAGGACAACGGATTAATTAGGAGAGTCAGAGAGCAACGAGGTTGCACGTCTACCCTCCATGCGTCGAATACATTATAATTTACATTTTAACTAGTGTCTAACATTTTTATGCTAAGCCTAGTTTAGATATTAGTATTTACAACATTGTGCCAATGATACTCTTATGTTAATTTCTTTTGTAAATTAAAAAAAAAGATAATTTCATTATTATTATAGGAAATGAGTTTGCTCTTGGCCACAATTAAGCATAGGGCCAAAGATGTGGTCGAGGCTGTGTCAAGTTTTCCCAGGAGAGTCTGAATTTCAAATAGATTCGGGTTATATGAGCCCAGAAATACAGATGCAGGCCGAGAATTCCTTTAGAGAATTCTCTCTGAGAATTGAAGAAAACGCTCAATACGGATCTGAGGAATCCCGACAAAGTGGTAACCTGAGGTGCGTCTGGACGTCCGGTAGAGAATGGGCAGGCGAAATGAGCTAGTGCAGCTTCGACATCTTGTATAAGCTTCTTTTCGTCTGTGATTTAGGCTTTGGAATTTACTTTGCAAAGAATCGTTCTAAATTAAGTACCGTTGGAAGAAAAGCGTGTATTCAATAAAAAAATTGATGAAAAAAAAAAAACTACTCGTATTTTGTTCCGTGAGTTGCCGGTTTGAACAAGGTCTAACCGTAAACTTTTTACAGGCTTCGTGATAAGTGCCACTATATCCTAGCGACACAGCAGATCGGATCATGCAACATGTGAGGTTGACAGAGCTGTATTTTTTGTGTCTACTGTGTCACCCTGTGGTTAGTCGCACGATTCTTTTCGCACGCATTCGACGGTTTTTATCATAGGTTCATTTACGACCGTTTTTTAGGTTGAATGAGTCGATAATTAAGCACATCGTGTGGTGCGAGTTTCGTGAAATGATTCTTTAGAATTCAGTAGTTCCATCAAGATTTATGGTGCCTCTGACTGTGTAGTTAATTCTCGAGCATTTTTTATTTTTTAACGCGTGGCGTCTGTTGTGTCGTCACAGTGTGTTTTATTCATTTTTACAAAAAAAAAATAAAAAATTTAATTAATTCGCCTTTCATCATAATCGTTGGCGATACATTTTGACGTTACCAGAAAATTTGAAAACAAAAGACAGTAAAAGTTTATTTTGACGACATACAAAAAAAGTCTTGTGCACTTTTTGTTTCTCTGAAATAATCACCACAAAACGTTTTAAATCATTTTTTTACGATTTTGTTTGATTGTGTCCTCCTAGTAGTTTTGTTTCTTCAAAATGGATTTGACTGTGTTTGGCCGAATCATCAGCAACTTCGTAAGTGTTTTAATATTTACCTATTGTTATTTATTTTAACCTATTTTCAACACCAATATAACAAAACTCTATTCATACTGAAATTATTTGAGTAACTTTAAATTAGTTAGCAAATTAAATATGTGAATCAGTCAACTGAACTGAACAAGTTTTTGGTTTGGAATATTTTTCAGAAATTCATATGGGTTTCAGTTTCCTGTGGAGAACACCCCCTAAAGTTTCTGTAAATAATTTAAAGTCCTTGATTTTCGGGACTTTTTCATTTTTGATATCTTCTGTATAAAGCTGTCATGAGCGTAATTAGACGTAGTGCCTCGTCAAAACTGACATTTACAAAAAAATAGTAAACTTTTAATAGGCCTTCTTAATTCGAACACGGCACGGCAAAATTGTATTACCATTGCCTCCTATGTAATAGTAATACTAGAAGCTGAGAAGTTTTGCCCCCCGGATCCACACTGAGCGCTTTTCATCATCTTTTATATTGCGCACTGCCAAGGAATGGTATTCTCTGCCTGCGTCTGCATTTCCGAGCTCTTAACCCGAATCTCTTTGTAGTTCGAGTGAATAGGCTTCTTCTGGGTCAGCTTGCTGCATGCTCGACCGCGCATCTTTGCCCGTAAGCTAGAAGCTGTCAAAAGCAAACCCAATATAAATAAATAAAATAACTCTTATCTGAGCTCTGCCGCACGACTTATTGTGACGTTTTGTGTGTCCCAAGAAACCCATCGAGACGAAACTCAAAGCCGATCAAACATAGTTGGACTTAAGAGTAAGTCCAGCTATGTGTGGTCTGCGAGTGCGACGCACCGATATGTATTCTCAAATTTAATAAATATTAATTAAAATTATTATTACAATCAACAACGACCCCGCGTAAGATAAGAAAGCGAATAGTTGACGACTATTTCCTCGCTCACGAAGAGATCAAAATAACTTAAGCCCTCAATACTACTTGTTCCCGCATACCATCTTAAAGGGAATAGGAAATGGCTGAAAATCAGCGCAATGACGTGGTGTCGGCCTCTCACTGCACAAGCTGAGCCATTTTCATTTTGTCACACTTATTATTATTATTTTTTAAATTAGTTATTAAGTTTTCATTTGTAATTATTTTGTGACAATAAATAACTTTTTACTTACTTTACTTACTTTTACTTACTTTTCTCCAAAAAAAAATTGTGTCACATTTGGTTGCTTCTAACTCTTAAACGGCTGAACCAATTCCGATCAAATATAGCTAAGAACCATCTCGATTATTCGAATGCTCTGAAAGAACGATAGTAGGTTGACTGGAAGAGATCCCCTTGTGGGATAAGTCCGCCTTTGTACCTTAAATTTATTTAATATTTATCTCTTTTGATTCCAATATATTTATTTTGTTTGATGTGCAATAAAGGATTTTACAATACAATACAATACAAAAACGATCTACGCCATATTTACAATAGAGCAAAGTCTACGTCTTGACTTTGACTGTGTATTTTCACGTCCTAGTAAATTTTTATTAATCATTATATAAGCCGTGAGACGTCGTCCTTAGTTCTTACCTCAAGGATCCCTTCGTTGGTCAGTCCTGTGTCGGCCGCATCCAGCGGCTTACCTCGACTTTTGCCAAATCTTCGGTCAACTTTATGGAAGAGGCCTTCCTACACTGTACTCTTCTGTCCCAGCACTATACAAGAAAACGCTACACAAGAAGTTCCAGTTAATTAATGAAAACTTGTAGAGGCGAAGAAATCCACCACCATTCACTCACACCTATAATTCCTTACGGGGTAGGCAAAACGTCATGTTGTTATGAAACCACGACACATTTGACATTCGTTTTGAGGGTTAATAGATGAAATATAAGTACAGTGGTGATAGATTGTCAGCCTTTCGCCCACCATATAGCAAACCCTCGCGTCCCATTCACTGGATTTAGAAGTTTGCCTAGGAAAAATTGGCAGCTGGCACATTCCAGCGTGGAAGCTTTCCAAAATACTCAAAATACTTGCGATTCCAAGGAGGTTTGAGGCATTATTAAAACATATAATCTGTATTCTAGGTATAACGCTTATATAAAATACATCCCTATACATATTGTACATTTCAAGCTTTGCGTGTTCTTGCAATACTGCCGTCAGGGCTACCGATTGCTAAGTGATTGTTGATTAATATTTAATTTTACACTTTGCATGTTTTCTGCATAGGTAGCATAGGCGGCGATAAGCTCGCACGTCACGCTACCAGATGACGGAGAAACTTCACTTTGATTGCTAGTTCATGGCTAGCTCGTCCTCTGGTGTTGTCATTTCGACACTTTTTTGACATTTGATCGTGTTGTTTTCACGTTGCACCGGTGTAGCTGGTGTACTTTGACACTTGTTTTTACCACCTAGATAAGCGCTTGTAATGAGACGGCATGCGCCTCGTCTTCATCCTCCTTCTCCATTCTCTTTTTGCGACATTTTTTACCGACTTCAAAAAAGGCGTCGAGGAGGTACTATGTTCGACTGTATGTATGTTCACCGATTTCTCCGCCAATTAGGGACCGATTTTCAAAATTATTTTTTTGTTCGAAAGAATATACTCCAGAGTTGGTCCTATATAAATTTTATCGAAAATGATTCAGCGCTTTTAAAAAAATCAACAAAAACAAAAAAATGTAGTATTTTTCCAGAACATCATCTAAATAAATGAGTGACATTTGCGAACTGTTGTTGGGATTGAAGTCGGTGACTCATCCGTTTTTATGACGTGGAAAATTATTAATCTTTAGTTTTGGCATTCTTAATCTGAATTCGAAATTGAACGCTTCTAACTGTCATTCGCTGGGATGTTTGATGTAATCCAATAAATGTAATCCTGCTTAATATTTGTTCTTTATTCCTTAATCGTGCTCCGAGTCTCCGGCTACCGCCGCCAGCCGGCGCACGCTTTTCAGCAACTGATATCGATGGAACGGTAATCTAGGCGGCTATTCCTCTAATCAATGGTATCTCAATCTCAGTGGCGGTGGAATAACATTGGTAATAATTTTATCCGTGTAGGAAGTAAAATCAAGAACTCTCATATACGAAATCGCATACGCTTGATGTCAGCAACGCTACTGCCAACCGAACGTAGGAAAACTACTAAGCAACTTAACATTCAGATGGCGATGAGGGCTCAATTTTGTCACCTGAACGGATAAAATTGCCACCACCATTAATATTAAACCTCTAAAAACCTATCGCTTAAAACCTGTCTCGATTACGTCTAAGAATGTAGCTAAGAACAAAAAAGTATTAGATTTCGTATCTTGAAGAAAACCATCCGTTTATTTTGTGAAAACATCTTTCGATCAACCCTAAACCCCAAAATAATCGCCTTTCGAGTAAGTGCGACTCCGTACCACGGCTCCCTTAATGACGAGACTGCTCACCCTACGTCTCACTAATTTGCATTTTACAATAGTTTACTTAATTCCACCAACATTCTCGTCCTGCCTTTGTCGCTTGTTGTACGATCCGTGAGCAACTTGTGTCAATGAAAATAATTAAAAATCTTATAATTAAAATGGCAGTGTAGCTAATAAACGCCGTCAAAAAGTTTAATTACCAGTCATTCAAAAATTGCAATTAAAAAATGTTTCAATTTTAACATTTAACGAATTAAAATTTGTACGGTTGTAGAATTCCGAATTCAAAACTTAATTATGTTGTCTTGTCGTATATAAAAGTTTATTTTTTAATAAAGACATAAAATAAAAAAACAGGCTAGCATGCAAGTTAAACCACAGAGCTAAGCTAGTTTACGACAGCCGGCATGCGGAAACGTGCCAACTTGAAAGAAATGTAATTTCTTCGACACATGCTACAGCATCTATTATTGGAATTCCATTAAGCAGTTGCATATTGGAATCCTGCTGAATAACACATGTCTTCATTCAGGTGTATTTTACCCTGATTTGCATTTTGGAGTATTGACGGAGAAACTGGTGTGTTAAATGCAAAATGTTTGTGCACGGGATGAGGGCTGGCTCCAGCGAGGAGGAGGAGGAAGACGTCATGGATATTCTGCAGGTCTACTTATTGCCAATTTGTTTCCTATAGGATGACGAAAGGTCAATTGTTTATGCTCGCTGATCTGAACCGATCAGGGAACCTGATGGGTGATCAAAAGTAGCAGCTCATCACGAGCATTTCCGTGCTTCGAGGCACGCTAAGCCATCGGTCCCGGCTATTGTAGATTGATTAGAGTTGTTTAACCAAGTCAAAGGTCATTTGATGGTTTGAAAACTCTGACACCAGGGTTAGCTAAGTTCGCCACACACTTGACTATACCTACACGATAAGAAAGATAGGAAAATTTTGAATCGGGTTTACTCACTGTTAGTGAATGCCGTAAATGGGCCGACAGATAATTGACAAGTACCTTAATCAGGGCAGGCTGGTCAACCTGGTTATCGCGGCAGTTTTGACTAAAGGCGTTTTTCTGCTCCTTGTATTCAGTTCATCTTGAAGCTTCAAGAGTTTTGTAAAAGGTTTTCATGTTTAAACCGTTTGTTACTGTTCTACAGGTGAACGTTATTCCTTATTCTGAGTGATATGATATTTATTACCTAAACTTTCCCCCACCTATCGGATTCAAGTGTCCTTTTAATATCTTCCTTTAATCATTCCTGTCTCAACTTGGACACTTGTCACACGGCAGCAAGAGCATCCAATAGCTAATTCTGAGCATCCAGACTACTAATGATGACATCTGTAAGACAATATAAGGTTTATAAGGTTCAAAGCCTTGAGCTCGAAAAATTGGAACCAAGACGAGCAGTCTGAGCCTTTTAAGTTTGGAGCAGAAAGCCTTTGAGTTGCTTTTAGGCATCAAAAGTCACAGGAAGAATGCTAGAACCAAAAACTGTCAAGACTTTCAGAGCCTTAAAGAAATCTAAGTTAGATTTCGGAAGTCCAATGAGTAGCGCCTGACCTTTATAAATTAAGTTAAATATGTTTTTTTGTTCTAGAAACGGCGAGAAGAATGCGAGCGCAAAGCAAGAAGGGGGGAGATGGACCCCCGTCTGGAGTTCACCTTCCAGCTCCTGATAGACGGGACCGGTCTGCCACGCCACGCCATCATGGATCACGTCTTCGAGGGGAACATGGTAAGAGTTGTCCTTCACAATGTTTTTTTTTTAAGGAATGACTGTCCGCATTGATGCGATTCCGCCACTTCACAATGTTAGTAGACCCGTCGGCTTGAGGACTTGGTTAAAATGGTTCGACCGTGTATCGACACATGTTTTAAAGTAAAGTAATGTTTACTTGTAGTAAATATGGTAATTACAGATGGAATAATAACATACATATAGAACGTTCTGTAGAATCAGCATTTTGTAAAATCATCATATCCAGTACGGCGAAGTGACGCCAGTCGTCTCTTACCCGATACACTAGACACTCTTTAGTAAAATCCTTACTTCTTTGAACCAATTTTAAATTCCTTGGAATTTATAAAGGAGGAAAAGTCTTGTTAAATAGCTTTCTTAAATAATAAACATGTGATAAAGCTAGAGGATGTAGTGAGCAAGACCACCTAGAAGAAAACTTTAATTTGATTTAATACCTTCTTATAACAAATTAGGGGAAAACGAGTCAAAAGTGACAAAGACGACAAAGATCATGATAAAAATGTTTCTTTTGACGTTCTACAGTTGGACGACATAAACCAGTTATTCCTGCCACACATGAGGAACAAGCTACTGTGGTACTATCAGGACGTGGAAGAGGTGGTGGAACGACCGCCGGTTGAGGGCTCCAAGCCGCGGCAGCAGGTAAGACATGGTCTAAGTATTACAGTAGGAGACTCAAGTCTTGATCTATACTTGAGTATTGATTGCCTCTTTCTCTCACCATCAAAATGACAAAGACGACTACTGCTTTAGTATAGATCAGAGTCTGCGTCGCGTTTTGTAATACGGATCTTAGTTTTAAAACTCTGGCAGCAGCTTTGTGCTCTTTGTCTGTGTTTTGGTGTATTAGTAACTGTCCACGTTAAAAACGTATGACTTCAATCCCTATAAATCCTGTTGGCAGATAACCACAAAACAAAACGTCACCTAATTTATTTAAATGACGTTTAAGTTTGTAAGTACTTTTTGTTATTGTAAATTTTTTTGAAAAACGCTGATTCGGTAAAATTTATATGGAACTGCCTCAGAAGTATACTATTTTTAACAAAAAATAATTTTGGAAATCGGCAGACAATGGCGGATTAATTGCGTAGCACGCATATAAAAAAAATAAACGGTCAATATTTTTAAAGTCGGTTAGAAATCGGCAAGTAAATCTTCTTATATATAAAATTCTCGTGTCGCGGTGTTTGTTGCCAAACTCCTCCGAAATATAATTTTGTGTGTAGGTATATCGGGTAGGTCTGAGAATCGGCCTACATCTATTTTTCATATATAAAAAAAATGAAAATCCACCAGGACAATTCCCACGGGAACGAAGTCGCGGGCGGACAGCTAGTAATTCCATATATTTTTAGACTCAGCTAAATGTGATTGCGCGTTGTGTCAGTCAAACGAAAATCATTGTTCATTACATTTATTTTGTGTCGTAGCGCAGGCATTATTGTCAAGTATAGATTTATTATAAGGTGAACTCTATTTAACGAGTTTTAAAATCATGCAGGAATATTCTGGATTTCTTAACATTTAAACAAGTTTAGGTCTATTTTCTAAAACGCGCTGGCCAGGGAATCTATTCCACTAAATATTAACGCCTCAGTGGCGGTTGAAAATCCAAAATACCAAGCCAAAACCAAACCAAAACCATGGAAAGCAATAAATGATTGAGTATTGAGTATTAAATGACAATGGTGACCATTTTAACAATTCAGATGGTGAAATTGAGAACTATAGAAACCTTATACATTTGATAACAACCACCCCGACTAGTAGCGCCACCACCCTCAACCGAACGTAATTTTTTTTTGAAACATACATCCACAGACTTGATGTCCGTGCACTTGTCTAGATTAAGTTTTCTTGTTAAAACTTGCTTTTTCTTTTAATAATATTTTACTATAGTTTACAGTTAATAAATGATATAAAAGATTAAGCTTTTATTAACAATGCCTATAATATAATATATAATAAATAGCTATATACCTATATATATTTATATATTACATAGTGTATATACAACATGTTCCAAAAAAACCCAAAAAAAAGATAAATCAAAATTAATTAAAATTTAGCTTACTGGGCAGCTCAATTGGCAGCTAATATGACAAGTATGTCATATTAATTATATGAAACTTCCATTTTGAAAGATGTCAAACCGTACAAATGATTACTAGAGTTGCGGCTGTTTCACTTTTAAAATAAAATGTTGGAATTTCTTTTTTTGTTTTTTTTTGAAACACCTTGTATTTCAACCAGTGACGGTTCTTCGGCGCTGCATCCAGACCTCAAGGCGTCAATGACGGCTCTGTTTCGACTTTTGATCGCCATTTTGAGGTTGTAATTAGTCAACCGAACGTTACGTTGCTGCAAGTTGACATTCAGTAGGCGGTGGTGCTGCCAGTCAAAGCAGCCGTCATCTTTAAGGAATTTGGATAAATGGCGCCCCTTTTCATTCCACTACCGTTGAGACTTCTTCTTCTTCTTCTTTTCGTGTCAATGGCTTATTATTACTTTATATGGTATTGGCCCAAAAAGTGGCCACGGCGACTGTGTTTGACTTGGCCTCATATAAGTCACTCAGGGTGCAAGTTACTGGACAGCTAGAGCAAGATAGTAGGTGCCCCATACTTTGTACAGATCCACAGATAATTGATCTTGAAAAACAGTAAGAATCGATAGGACTATCGATAGTATCGATAACCAATAGTTTGCGATACTATTGATGACAGACCAAACTATCGATAGTATTGATAGTTTTGAATCAATACTATCGATAGTATTGATTCAAAACTATCAATACTATCGAATGATACTATCGATAGCCCTATCGATTTTCTTACTGTTTTTCAAGGTTACGATAGTATCGATAGACTATCGATACTTTCAACTATTGGTTGCAACACTAGTTGAGACGCCATTGCATAGATTAGTGGAACAACCCTCCTCTATTATTGAAATAATCTTGTCTGTTCAGGGGCAGGGCAAGCAGCCTCCCCCTCAAGTAACCTGGAAGAAGAAGTTGTTTCTCTCCGATGGATGGGATGTTCGCTTCACAGGAGTCTGCATTTATATGTTCAGGATCAACGTCAGTAAACAACTACCTGAAGAGGGATTTCATAAGGACTTGTGAGTTTTTTATTTGACATATTTCTGTTTCAAAGTCAATGGTTTAAGTCTTAACACTATCTTAACATCCCTCCCCAGCCCTTATACGTCCCCACCGAGGTGCCAGGGCCTTCCTTCGAAATACAAATGGGATTAAGGCCATAGTCCACCACGCTGTGGCCCAATGTTGGGCCCCAATTCTGAGTTGTGTGTCGATGTGTGTGGGAAATTGAGAACTATCCAAATTTCATACATCTAATGACGGCTGCTTTGACTGGTGGCGCCACCGCTAACTGAATTTTCAGTTGTTAGGTAGTTTGCAACTATACTTTTGGTTGACGGTGGCGCTGCTGGTCGAGGTGGTTGTCAGCAAGTATATGAAAATTAAATAGTTCTTAATTTCACCACCTGAACAGTTAAACTGGCCTCCATTCCATCGACACACAACTTAAGTTACAGAATCGGGGCCCTTGTTTTGTGGACTAGGCGCGAAAACGGATTTTCGTAGACGTGCGGGTTTCATAACGATGTTTTCCTGACCAAGTGATAAATCTATATCTATATCTATATCTATCTTCTATCTATATATATAAAAGAAAGTCGTGTTTGTTACAACACTTATAACTCGAGAACGGCTGGACCGATTTCCATGGTTTTTGATTTGTTGTATTTCTCTCCGTCCCGAATAGCAGAATAACTATTAAAAACATTGGAAAATTGACGGGGAAATTCCCACGGGAACGAAGTCCCGGGCGAAGAGCTAGTATATATATATAAAAGAAAGTCGTGTTTGTTACAACACTTATAACTCGAGAACGGCTGGACTGATTTTAATCAAATTTGGTATGGAGGTAGCTGATATCCTGAATTAACACATAGGCTACATAATTTTTCGAAATTCCCACGGGAACGAAGGCCCGGGCGTAAAGCTAGTAATTAATAAAAATCCGTACATAAATCCGAAAAGACGAATTTAGTGGTACAGGCCGTCTTAACACCAATTGCGGGTAATATTGCGGAAATGCCTATAAACTGCAAATCAAGCTGCCTATGCGTGCATTATGTGCTGTTGCGTTATGAACGGTTTTTCAATGAATTTGGGTAACCCGACGTGATGGACTCTTTACCTCCTTGATTATACCTTACACGAAAAGAAGAAGGATAACAGTTTGTGAGGACAGACAAAGAATTGTCTGTCTTTGTCTGAGGATGTATGAATGTATTGATTACGACAGACGTTGGTTACTATTTCACGCAAAAGTTTTATATATTTTTTTATTATAAGATTGGTTAACTCTTGACTCAATCTTGACCAAGGTCATAGATGAGGTCGACGATGGAGCGAGTCAACCCAGAAAATGCCTATCAAGGCACTGGTACTTCCAGGCAACGACGGAACACAGTAAGTTGTTTGGCGTCGGACTTCGGTAGGATGGTCGCTTTACAGAGCCTACCACACCGCATGAGACCATAGGACAACACTTCATATTCAGAAATGAGGTGTTGTTGCCGGGGATGGAATAATAGGAGGCAGGTCTCATTTTTGTTTCCTTAGTCGCCTCTTACGACACCCACGAAAAGAGATGGGGTGGTGTTATTCTCAACCGATCACCACACAGCTAATACGCAAAAGTAGAGAGAGGATGTCTTTTTTAATTTTTATTATTAGATGGGTTAACTCTTGACCTCAATCTTGACCATAAGGTCAAAGATGAGGCCGACGATGGAGCGAGTTAACCCAGAAAATGCCTGTAAAGGCACTGGTACTCCCACGCACCGACGGAACACAGCAAGCTGTTTGACTTCGGTAGGAGGGTGATCGCGAACCAGACGACCCTTTACAGAGCCTACCACACCGCATGAGACCATAGGACTTAGGACGACACCTCAGATTCAGAAAAAAATTAAGTGTTGTTGCCTGGGATGGATTACTAGATTTACTAGGAGGCAGGTCTCATTTGTGTTTCCTTAGTCGCCTCTTACGACACTCACGGAAAGAGATGGGGTGGTGTTATTCTCAACCGATCACCACACGGGTGATGCTAGGTTCTGCGGCGTCCTGAACGCGGAGAAGGTGGGCCTGGTGACGGCGATAGAACGCGTGATGGAGCACGTGTACATGAGTGCGCTGGCGCATCCGAGCAACGACGGCGATGAGGACGAGTCGCGGTTCCCTATCGTCAAGAACCAACTGCTGCCGGGGCTAAGGTCCTTCTGTAGTGCGCTCAAAGGTTAGTATTCCCACAAAGCGATTGTAAATTCGATTCAAATTCAATTCAATGAGAAGTAATTTCAATTCAAATGTACAGAGGGCCGCACATTAGTTTACTACATGCATGCACTCTGTGTTGTTACGACAATAAAACATTTTTAACAAAAAATTGACCCGCCTTCAAAAGGGGTAAAATAATTTTTTAAAGCTGTGTTCACGAGTAAGTAGTGGTTACGGGTAAAACAGCAAATAGGTAAATTCATAGCGGAATATGGTAAAAAGAGAGGAATTTTTTTTGAAATCGGTTTACAAATGACGGAGTTTTGAGGTAACAAACATAAAAAAAAAACACCCGAATTGATATCCTCCTCCTTTTTTTTGTAGTCGGTTAAAAATGGTTTTGAAATGGAAACGGACTAACTTGATGCGTTGGCCCCTGAAAAGCATAGCTAGCACGGCCCACGACAAACTCACGCGTCACGTCATTCAGGTGATGACGTCACCACTTCATTTTGATTGCGCAAGGGCACCGCACTTTTTTGACACTTAGGCACTTTTTTAGAAAGACCGCGGCGCATTTCACCAAACTATAAATAAAGAACTTTATAAGAACTGAGATTCTTAACAAAAAAACCTCAGTAGTAAATCATCCGATAACAGACAGATTGGCATGTCGACATCAGCCATATACGTTCCCACCGAGGGGCGCGGGCCTCCCTTCGATAAACGACGGGGTTTTAGGCCTTAGTCCACCACGCTAGCCCAATGCGGGTTATGGTGGACCGCTTGTCTTTCGAAAATGAATTTTCTTGGACGGGCGGATTTCATCACTATGTTTTCCTTCACCGTTGAGCAAGTGTTCATTAGAAATCCGTACATAAATCCAAAAAGATGAATTTAGTGGTACAGGTCCGCACCAGGATTTGAACCCGCAACCTTCTGATTACCAACTGGGCTATCACTGCTAGATTGGCATGATTGCTAATGAACTCAATTCACTAATTGTGCTTAAAGATTTTTAATTGTCTATAGAAAGAAAGAAAAATTTATTATTTCGGACATCACAACACATAGAACAGACAAGATCACATAGTAATATTACAAGAGATAGAGAGAAACATAAAAACAACCTTTAGATCGCTATACCGCCGGCCGTATAGAATAGAATAGAAATAATTTATTGCTTCCGCGCGCGCCGTATAATCTGCAAACTCAATTTTCATAAATTACTTTCGTCATAAATTACTTATTCTGAATTCAAATTGCTGCTTTATATCTAATGTCATTTCTCATTTTACATCTGACTTCGGCCACTGAGTACGTATATCATGACTCCACGTAGATGATTCACTTGATTCATTCATTCATTATCCATCAATATACATACCATCACTTTAAGTACCTATTAAAAATATACCTTTACATAAATTTTAAACTAAATTGTATATTAACCAATGGAGAAACTGTATTGCTCTTAGTGAATTATAAAACGAAAACGGCACGGCAAAATTGTATTACCAGTAATAGTAATACTAGAAGCTGATTGGAGGCAATGGTAATTCAAATTTGGAAAATCCGTGCCGTGCCGTTCGAATTATAAAAAGGCCCTATATTTTACTATTCGGATGATGCATTGTAATGTAATGAATGAATATTTATTTTTATTTTTTAGTTAATTTTTTAGTTAATCTGTGGTACCTACTAAGATGTACTGTGTATATCTGTCATTTTTTATCATTCTCTATGCAAATGTAAATGAATTGAATCTCGCAGCGACTACAGTTGGCGCTAACAGAAATCACATTATCCAATACTCGTCTTTATCACCATTTGTATGTACCGTTCGTAAAAAATAATAACACCACACAATCAAAGGCCCATATTGAGGCTTTCCTTGTATTAGAAACAAAGTTTTCTTTGTTTATTAGGTGGAATCTTTGCGTCATACAAACACCTAAATATAAGATTGATTTACCAAGGCCCCGATTCTGTAACTTCAGTTGTGTGTCGGTGGAATGGTCGCCATTTTATCCGTTCAGGTGGTGAAATTGGGAACTATCCAAATTGCATACATCTAATGACGGCTGCTTTGACTGGTGGCACCACCGCCAACTGAATTTTCAGTTGCTAGGTAGTTTGCAACTTTACGTTCGGTTGACGGTGGCGCAGCTAGGTTCTCATTTTTGACATCTGAACAAAATTCCATCGATACACAACTGAAGTTACAGAATCGGGGCTCAGGGAAACCGTTTAAATGGGTTCTTGCCTGCGCGGTAAGGGGACCGGGGGAAGGTGACAAAGGGGGCCGAGAGCAGTGCGGGCGGCAATGTGTTCGCAGGCGGAGACTCTTTAACACGGTGGACCTATAGTCAAAATTACCGCCTTTCAGTGTGCGAAGACGTCTGCAACCAGGTGAATCTGTTCGACGATGGCAAGGCTCTCATGGCTGGAGTGACTGAACACTCGCAGCTCAAGGACATGACCAAGAACATCAGCACCATCACGGCTTTGGAAGACCGGGTCAACGAGTGGATTAAGAGAGTCATGGAGGTTTGGGAAACTACTGAAATATAATTTGGTATTTTTTAAAACGCTTATCCGCTTGAGGGATATTCACAAATAAACACGAGGTAATGTGCTTAGTAAAGGAATGAGAAATTAGCAAAGCCGCTTGACTTGAAGGCACGATAGCTCAGTTGGTTAGAGCACCAGGGGATTTCATCCTGGGGTCGTGGTTCAATTCCTATTCGCGCCGAAAGTTTTTCTTTCCCTAAAAATTTTTGGTGAAGTATAGCCCATAAGATTCATTATAAAAGGCTAATTTGATTAGCCCTGGTGTTAGGTGTTGCAAACCCCCCCTTATTTTAAACGACATACAAATGGGAACGTTGATAAATGGCCACTTCTTTCTTTACTGTGTAGGTAAAGTCAAGTGTGTGGTGCGAACTTACTAAACCTGGTCTCAGAGTTTTCAATACCCCAAATGACGTCTGACTTGGTTTAGCGACTGTAGTCAATCGACAACAGCCGGGTTCGATGGTTTAACGTGCCTTCCGAAGCATGGAAATACTGTTATATATTCTTTATTGTACACACATAGTTTGATACTTAATTACTAAAAAATGTTACAAAGGCGAGCTTATCTCTATAAGAGATCTCTTCCAGCCAACCCATCCGGTGTTAGAAAAGCTATCAATTACGGGCATACTCGTAAATAAGTTGACACTTTTCGGTCACCCATCAGGTTCCTTGCCCCTGTGTACGTTGCTTAATTCCACTGATCGGTTCAGATAGGCGAGCACCACTTTGCTACGAGTGTTTCGATTGCCATTTAATTCACCTCATCAAGGTCTTGAGGAAAACGTAACAATTTAATATTCCATGATTCATGTCTGAGAGAAAATTTTAAAAAGAGAGCCAGTCTAATACTCAAATTTTTGTGTCTAGATTCTAAGCGAGAGTGAACAACTGAGGAGAGAAGTGGACTCCAGCGGTCCACAGGATGAGCTCGAGTACTGGAAGAAGAGGGGGGCGCAGTTCTCACAGCTGGTTTCATATCTGCAGGTCAGTTCAGTAAACTGAGCAACAGTTGACATCCCATCTGAATCAACAGCTCGAGCATGATCGCGATAAACTCGCGCGGCACGCGATTTCACTTTGATTGCCCGAGCGCCCTGCGCAAAGGCTTGCTCGCCCTCTGGCGTTGTCAATGTTGACATTTTGTCATAGGGCCGCGCCGCGATACGCACGCGATGACGTCATGATCGAGCTGCAGATTGTTCATACAAAGCGTCATGCAAAAGGAAGTTTTCTTTTACTCGTTTCTCATATAACTTTTGGATAATCCTTACTTAGCTAGCACCTACATTAGTATTTCTTAAAGTTTACCACGACATTCGGTAAATAGTTGCTAATGTTTTTAAAAGCATGAAAATCGGCACGATTTATTTTTAGGCAAAATTAATGCGTCTTTTGTGTCAGGGATGAAATAAACTGCCATTTTTCGTTAGTGAAACATGGAAATGGAGTTTCAATTGTGAAAGTGGAAGTGGGCTAAGTATATTACATAGTTATCACCTTATTCCCAGGATACGGAGGTCCAACTAACCTTAACCTGCCTCCAACTTGCGAACTCAAAGATAATCCGCGTTTGGCGTGAAACTGACCACAAGATCACATTCTGCTACAACGAAGCTAAGGATAATGCCAAGTTCATCCAGGCGATGGAGAAGTGCTGCCACTCCCTGTATCTTGACGATCCCGTGAAGATTAAGGACTCCATATTAAGCCTGCTTCAGACTGTCAGGCTTATACATAGTGTGTCACAGTTTTATAATACTTCGGAAAGGATATCGTCATTGATGGTTAAGGTAATTATTCAAGTAAAGTTGGGGTCACTGCCCAGTATATGATTGAGCTGGAATTTCGTTTGAAATTGTCGCGATGTATAAATGTATGCTGTTGGTTAATTAATGTTCTCTCATATCTTGTCTACTGGTTGAAATTAGAACGATTTGGACCTCAACCTGAAAGAATGCGTCATGGAGTTGATCAGACGCAATCAGATGATGACCTTATAGACACTGTTCTGTGATTTTATCTTCACGACTACTATTTGACTTGTTAGTACAACCAGGGTTTTGCCTTCACCAAGAATTTCTATTATGGGTTATAGCTGGATAATAGTGTTCTTTTACAGATAACTAACCAAATGATAGAAACGTGTAAACAGTACATAACATGCCGGTTTAAGGAGACAATTTGGTCACAAGAGAGGAGTCTAGTTCGTGACAAGCTTATCCACTGCATGAACTTGAACAAAACTTATAGGGAGACGTATCTTTTTGTAAAGAACCAGCCGTTTCTGCCCAATACTGAGCAATTTAGCTTTTCTGAGAATTATGTGTTTGGAAAATTCGATACGTTTTGTAAGAGGCTGCATAAGATCATTGCGATGTTTGATCTTATGGATGACTACAATCACCTTTTTGCGAAAAGAATGGAGGGGCTTTTACTCGGCGAAGGTAAGTAAATATATTTGTTGTTAAATTTCGAGTACGGTATTCAGTAAATAGTCAGTGAAACGCATCAAAGTTGAAGCGATTTGTTTCATAATATTTGTAACGAGCACAATAAGGTGTTAGTATAAAGTAGCATGATTATGCCTGATGCGATTCTGTCTAAATCTAAAACTCGGTCTATTATTGAAGCCAATTTAGTAATTTTAGTATTACTGATGAAATTATGCTACTAACTAAATTAGTCGGGTTACACAGGTCTTTAACTTTTTTTTGCAGACTTGGAAGAAGCAATCCATACGTTTGACGAGGCGAAGAAAGCCGTGACCACGTGCCAATACGACTACCTCGACTATAGGAACAATGAGTTTGACAAAGACTACCAGGCCTTCGAGGAAAAGACCAACACTCTTCGGGAGACCATAGGGGACACCATTGAGCTGAATTTCTCCAGCGTTTGGGAGACCCCACAGGGAATCAAGTTCCTAACCAGATTTGAGAAAGTAAGCGCGAAATTTTTTATCTTATTCTATGTGATTCCATCTAATTCGGTCAGATGCTCCTATTTCCAGTATCCATTAGATTCCACAAGTATAATCAACTGCAGAACATGAGCCCCTTTTTGAGACGTATCACTAAGCATTCTTCAGTTCTTTTCCTATTGCTATCACATTGAGTCTCATTGGGTATTTTAGCTCTTTACCCACACAGAGGTCGTTTCTGATTTGCGTTTTCGAGTAATCTTCAGATTATTGACTCTTCGAAGGCTCATTGCCATATCATCTCATATTCCTATTATTTTCTTCTTTTTTTGTATCTATTTCCAAAGTTAGCTTCATTCTCAAAAATATTTATTGATGTCAGGTAAGCCAAAAGATCCAGATTACGAAGTTGAGTGAGAAATACGATCGCGTGCTGAAATACTGCGAGAAAGAAGTGGACAAGATCACCAGGATGTTCAAGAAGCAGAGAGACGATCCGCCACTGCCCAGGAACTACTCACCCGTTGCAGGTGAGTCACTTTTATCAGCCTTTGATATCCCATTGTTGAAATAAACCCTCTACCAGTTTTAGTTTCTTCAATTTCTGAAATTTTATATGCCTTTTGAATGGCTGTATATAATTTTAATAAAAATAATAATATAATAAATGACACTTACTGTACTGTATACTAACCGCCTTATTCATAAAAGTAATTAAAAGTTAAGTGACAGTTAAGAGCGTCCCTGGAGTGTGTAGAAACATTTAATTATCAAATGTTAAACAATATTTTAAACGCTGCCACGAGGCTCTCAACCCTTAATTAACTTTAAATTACATTTATGAATAAGGCGGCCAATCATATTAATGGTCAATTAAGTTAGGAATAGTCAAGTAAGAACACCAATAGCCAGCTCTTCCATGGTATATGCCAAGAGTCAGTAAATTGACTAGAGGGTTTTGCTTTATTGTGGGGTTCACCACCCATTTTCCAGTGGGCTAATAACCTGCAACGAAACCGAAACCCCTCAATAGTTTAGCATGTTGGACACTTTATGTACAGAAGCCAACGTATCAGGTTAGTCCGTTTTCATTGCAAAACTACTCTTATCGCAACAGCTTAAAGTGAACGCGTGTGGTAACCTGACGTGCGGCCCTTCGTACCGTAAATTTTTGTCTTTCTTCAGGTCGTATAAAATGGGCCCGGTGCCTGATGTACAATATGACAGAGACGGTGGACAGTGTTTGCACCCATCCTGTCCTCCGTAACCTGCCTGCCGCTGCTGACATCATGCGCAAGTACAACAACACGCGTGGGTTGGTGCACGCTTATGAGGAGAACATGCGTGCAGTCTGGATGAACCAAAACGTCAGTTTCACTTTGCCTTGTCCACTACAAAATTATTAAAAGTTTATAGTGTGAATCTGAACAAATTTCTCCAAGGAATCGGTTTGAAATTTACAAAAAATGGTAGAATAGACCTCTCTTCTGAAGTGTTTCTATTCTTTAGTGCAATCTTCCTCGAGCACGCAGCGACGGAGAATTTTCAAATTTTAGAAGAAACCCTCGTCAGCCAATCATCGAGAGTTTAGTGATTTACTTCATATCAGTGGAGGACCCTTGTTCAGCAGTGAACTTACCGCTGAATAAGAGATGTTCATTTAGACCCACAGACATACGCACGACTAGACGACGCAAGTGTTAGCAAGTATAAATGGGAGCAAAACTTGTTTCCTTTAGCACCGTTCCATCACTAAATCGCTCGTGTGACGTCACAGTAGGTAGAAAAATAATGGCACGCTTGGTTTCTGTAGAGAAAATGAGACAAGCGTATTCTAGTCGTGTATATGTCTGTGTTCAGATCAAATTGGTGACTCATTTGCTGTATCAAGAGGCATGTTTGAGAGGAATAACGAATGTAGAGGAAGTCAATGATGTTTGTTTGGATCGCACCAAGTGATAATGTGTTGTCTCAGCTTATTTCAATGATAGTGTAGAGGGGAAGCTTGTATATGAAACCTAAGTGGGGTTTGTTGGCGGTGAATATACATAAAAAAGATATGTTTTTTATGTATGTTCACCGATTTCTCTGCCATTTATGGCCCGATTTTCAAAGAGGGACCGACGTTGTCACCAAGTCAGGATCTGATTATGGAATCTCAGGGAAATCGTAGGCAACCCTCGAATTTAATAGGCACTTAAAAGGTTTCTTATGTACTTTCTACTATTCACACTAAAAATGGAAAATCAAATAAACCTTTAAAAAAAAATTTAAACCGACTTCAAAATACCAAGCTAAATATGTTTGACAGGTCGCCTTGGCACTGACTTCAAACAGATCAACAAGTGCTACTTAGCACATTAAATGATGTTGTCTTTATTTTTCACTATTTTGAAGTCGAAAGGCTGACCACCTCTCACTATTATACAACTTGTTGCATCTGATAACCCTCACAATTTGTTTCAAATGTGGCATCAAGTAGTTCGATAGAACCACTGATGCTCTGCCTGCCCCGTTAAGGATTATAGGCGTACATACATACGCTCACGCCTATAATCCCTAACGGGGTAGGCAGATATACATATGTGTATTTTGAAGTCGGTTTAATTTCTTTGTCCTCCTTCTTTGTTTAAGTAAGTAAACACTTATCTTGTTTCTTTCAGCTTTGGGACGTAGACGACAGTTTAAACAACACGTTACTCCGGATCGACGAAGGTGGTCGTATCGTGGCGAACCTGGACTCCACCATCAAGCTCCTCATTAGGGAGTCGGACTGCCTCGTCAAGATGGGCGTGGAACTGCCCATCGTCTGCCACTCCCTCTACGCGAAGAAGAATTACTTCACGCTTGTCAATGATTCTTTACAGGTGATTGTTTAGGGAATTTATTTATTTATTTACATTTCTTTGCACACATGATAGATTTTCATTAAATTACAAATTGAAATACGACACAAAAGATAAGTTTATCTCACAAAAGTTTTTTTTAAATCCCTGACAGAAAAAGAGGGGTGATATAAGTTTGACGTGTGAATCTGTGTTTGTGTATCTGTGTCTGTGCCATCGTAGCTCTTAAAAGAATGGACCGATTTCGATGTGATTTTTTATGTTTGAAAGCTTACGTGATTGTCATGGTTCTTAGCTATATTTTATAATTTGTTCAGCCGTTTAAAAGCTAAAAGATATTTATTGAATATCGGGAGTTGCGATAGTTAGCTTGATTACCAGCCCAATCTAAGATCATAATCAAGCGTACCACGAATTTAGGAAGAAGATTTATTTGCAAGAATACAGTCACTGACCTCTATGTTAATTCTACCAGATTGAAAACAGCCTTATATAAAATTACATCTACCGTTTTTCTACATTAAATTTCCAACTATCTCATGAAAACAAGCAATATAATTTATATAGAAAACTTTGTACTTAACTCTATAAGGTAAATATGTTTCAAATAAAAAATATGGGAATTAGAAGGCTTAGCATGAAATAGGCACGCAAACTTGTATCAGGACACGTTCTGTAGTCTAATTAAAAACGAATGGGACCTATATATTAATTCCCCTATTTTCCGCAGTTTCTTCTAGAAGACTACCTCCGCACTGTTCGTCGTGTGAAGCTGGAAGTGCGCCCTCTCTTTCTCCCTCAAGTGGTGCGGCTATCTTCCCTCCTGCTCCCGGGCCTCAGATCTGTGAGCTGGACCAGCGAAAACTGGAAGGAGTTCTTTGACCGAGCTAACGCTGCCATAAAAAGCTTTGACGTCCTCGTCACCAGAGTACATGATATCTATGTGAATAGGATCATTTACATGCTGTCTGGTATGCAAGAAGTGTCTCTGATTACTTTGCCAGGTATACTTTACTTCTATCCTGAAATACTCATCTACAAATGTCCCTTTGGAATTCTGCAGCTCGAGCACGATAGCGACAAACTCGCGCGGCGCGCCTCTGGCTGACGCTGAAACTTCACTTTGATTGCGCGAGGGCTCCGGCGTTGTAAATGTTGACATTTCGACCTAGGACCCTGGCGCATTACGCGCACTATAACCATCGTACTCCTGCTGCTGTCATGTTCAAGGCTTCTGTTTTCTTCTTTTTAAACCTTCTTTTATTTTATTTCACAGAAGAAACACCGTGGTCAGTGGAAGAATTTATAGAAAAGGTTGAATCTGGTTGTCGGTAAGTTTTTGGGCAATAATTGTTATGATTGATTTTAATAAGTACCCATTTTTTCTTGTATATTTCTTCATACTGTTTTCCTAATCAAAATGGTTTTAGAATAAAGCCAAGGACAGCAACAAAGGGTGGAATCAACACATCCACATTATGGAGCGGTCCATCTGTATATGATATCACAATTTTTTTTGACTTTTTAGACCCCCTGTCATGCTTTTTCCTATCTCTTTAATGTGTATTGTCACATTATACATCGCCCCTCTCTTCCCACATGACTGTGACGTAATCTATAATTGACCCCTTATTTCTCGCCAGCAATGCAAGCGTAGAATTGAATCGCAAGAGTCTGATGGTGGAGGAGGCGGTTGAAGAAGTATTGGACCTCGTGCGCAAGGCTGCCCAGCAGATAAAGCCCACGGAAATTAACCCGGACTTCGAGTTCCTCATTGCTGAAGGTTAATCGCTTTCTTCCATCGTGAAGTATATTTATTATTTTATTTTGTTATTGAGAAACAATGTATTATGTGCGACTTTGTAGGCCCACACAATCAGTTAAACCTTGAAGCGGGATCAAAATTTATAAAATGTTTGGTTCTGATAGCTCTGTCTTGGGTATACCGTTCAAAAAGATAACTCACCTTAGCGCTAGTAGACCTACATTTAACAAACCTAAAGACGCGTGACATATATTACCTATTCTGTACTGACTCTATACTATAGAAAAAGAGGGCAGAACCAGATGTTTACGACAAAATTATGTCCATATGTAGATGTCGAATAGACTCTCAGCCCGGGTCGATGCTCTTCTGACGTAAAAAAGAAAATGCAATATGACCCCCATCAGTTTCTACCGATTGACTTACATGTTTGTCTTATTTAATCTAGAACATAAATATCCAAGTTGATACGAAAATAAGAAAAAGACGGCCACTGGACTAACTATTGGTGCATGAGTTATAAACTTTAAGCGTTTTTAGTTTTATGTCATTGACGCTGAGCTAAGAACGTTGTTGGTCGCAGACGAGGGCCAGGCAGGTAGCGCGCCGGCGTCATCAATGAACGAGTCAACGTCCAGTGGGCAGCAGGATTGGTCTGCGGTCTGGGAGTGCTTCGAGAATCCGCATCGACTGCTGTCCACTCCAGCAGGGGGGCTCTCCAAGAGCATGCAGGTAAAAGGGCACGAGAGCTGGACGAGTATTGATTGGTCATGAATCTAATGGGTAGTAGGACTATTCAGTGGTTTCTTTCTTTATCGTATAGGTATAATCAAGTGTCTAACCCTCGTGACAGAGTTTTCAAACCGCACAATGGCCTCTGACTTGGTTTTAACGACTGTAGTCAATCGACAACAGCCGGGACCGACAGCTTAACGTGCTCTCCGAAGCACGGAAACGCTTATGATAAATTGCCACTTTGGTGATCCATCAGGTTCCCTGCCTCTGTGTACGTTGCTTAACCTCACTGATCGGTTGAAATCAGCAAGAGCCACTGGGCAACGAGCGCTCTATATTCATTGGGCCTTTTTATAATTCGAACGGCATGGCACGGCAATTCAAAATTTAAATTACCATTGCCACGTATGTTCTCAGCTTCTAGTACTACTATTACATGGGAGGCAATGGTACTACAATTTTGCCGTGCCGGTTTTGAATTATAAAAGGCCCATTCAGTGGTATAACAGCTGCTTAAGACCGCCTTTTGTACACGTATTTTTGTTTTTTGTATCTCTAGCTGTTATTTTGTTTTGTGTGTGTGCAAATAAAGTGTACTGTATTGTGTTGCTTCGCGATTCTGCCAACTGTGATTCTGTGATATGTACATTGGAATAGTACGAAGTGACTTTCTCTAAGGATTTCCAGCAGTGAACGTCTTATGACCGATATGATGTTCTTGACAAACGAAATAGTGTGTTAATATGTTGATATTAAATTATAATTTTCCTCGTTAAAAACGTATGAGTCACCGACTTCAATCCCAACAACAACGGTTCGGACAAAGTAGATAACTAGTATTTTTTGCAGACTACAATCCCTATTAGCAGATAACCACAAACGAAAATGTCACTCATTTATTTAGATGATGTTCTGTTTTGTAGTATTTTTTGTTTTTGTTGATTTTTTTTAAAAGCGCTGAATCATTTTCGATAAAATTTATATGGGACCACCTCTGAAGTATAATCTTTCGAACAAAAAAGAAGTTTGGAAATCGGTCCATAATTAGCGGAGATATCGGTGAACATACATAAAAAAATAAAATAAAAATACATACAGGCGAACATAGAACCTCCTCCTTTTTTGAAGTCGGTAAAAATGTTATATTAAACTTACTCGGAAAGTACGTCCATACTTATGAGAAAACCGTTGTGCAAAACCAAAGGAAAATACGTCTTTGCACTTTAAAATCGGAAATGTGGGAGTTCCAAAGGAAAAGATTTTCTCCGTACTCCCGTTACGGCAAGCGCTTTAAACCTTAATGTGGGCGTTAAAATATTCTCGTGTTGATGTGTTCCTAGTACCTCGTTGCTGCCAGTCACAGTTAACTCGCGAGGTAGGATTCGATTCCTCCGCTATCTAGCGGTTTGTATTGGAACTTTTTTTTCTGCTGAATACCACGCAAGACGAAGAAAGTCGTCGACGTATTATATTTGGGTAAAATGCAGTTAAAATAAAAATACATAGTGATGTCTATATACTGCGAAGACTGGTTTGGTTGCCTTTTTTTCGACTTCGACTTCATGTTCGACTGTATGTATTTTATTTTAAGTATGTTCACCAAATTCTCCACCAATTATGGACCGATTTTCAAGATTCTTTTTTGTTCGAAAGATTATACTCCAGAGATGGTCCCATATCAATTTTATCGAAAACGATTCAGCGCTTTTAAAAAAATCACCAAAACCAAAAAAATACTACATACCAGAACATTATCTAAATAAATGAGTGATATTTTCGTTTGTGGTTATCTGCTAATAGGCATTGTAGTCTGCAAAAAATACTAGTTATCTACTTTGTGCGAACTGTTGTTGGGATGGAATTCGGCGATTCATATGTTTTTAAGATGGAAATTTATAGGAAAAGTGCTTTCAGAATAATCACGATAGCGACATCTGGTAGCTCCGGTGTTAACTGTTAAAGGCCGGGCGGGGAGGCGCCAGTCCCTTGCTTAGGGTTAAGTTTGCTGTTGAAAAAGTTTTAACAATCATCGACAGATGCCGTGATTAACTTAAACCATACAGAAGCTTTACATCCTTTCTTTTTTCCGTAATATAATACATTATACTTTATTTCACTCCGACACAAATAAGGTACAGTTACAGTTTACAGTTCTTTGCAAACAGGACAGATATACATAAAACAAACAGAAATACGACACAACACAACAGAAATATCTTACATGTGAATAGTTTTAATAATCTATGGTTAACCCGTCGCGTGCTTGTTTACGCCGCGTGCGATACAAATCTCGCGCGAAGGTTTAAAGCGCATTTTGTATGGGAGGTTAAATTTTTTTTTCGTATTTTGACCTATGTTCCTTGGGGAAAGTGTTCAGATTCATGGACTGATTTACCACCCGAGAGGTTGCAAGAGAGAGATACATAAAGCCCTGTATAGATAAAAAACAGCTCTTCAAACGCGTCACACCTCCTCCCCATATACGGCTATGAGCTAAATAATTTTTTTGAAAGAAGCATCTAGCTCTAGTTGTTATTAATTAATTACAACGCATAACCACGTAACAGGAGATGGTGAAGAATGCAGTGAATGAAATGCGTCGGTACTACAGCCGGAAGGTGGTGGACGTGCTCATCAAGGTCACGCGAAGGACACTCGACCTCATCATCAAGCCGTTTAGCACCGAGCCCATCATCAACCCTGATGGTAAACATTTCCAGAGGCCTGTGAAGACCTCTTTTCTTTATTCTTCTATACTATAATATTATAAAGATGAAAGATTTGATTGTTTGTTTGCATTGAATAGGCTCCGAAACTACTGGACCAATTTGAAATATTATTTCACCATTAGAATGCTGGTTTTGTTTCGGCGAGACGAGCTTTGACTCAACATTTTTTCAAAAATTGATTTAGTGATGATATGTCAATTTTTTTATTTTGTATGGTAGTTTCACTGGCAATTTTTCTTGTTACTAAAGTATCAACATAAAACTAATTGTTTATTAGGATTAGTCACCTCAGCGATACCGTTTCTACCTATGAGGATCTGTAATTGGCTTATTGTTTTTGAAAATGTTGAACACTATTTTTATTATAAGCTGTTGAAACTCCATTAAAATAAATAAATAAATAGAATGCTACTCGTACATTTTATCCCTGAGTAACAAAGGCTACATCATTTTCCCAAATTCCACGAGAACGAAGTTCCGGGCGGAATGCTAGTTATTTATAAATGTCAGGTCACATGAGTCACAAAGGTTAAAAAAGAATATACATGTGACGTCCTGCAAAGACGTGGCAATTTTAGAGGTGCACTATAGAGATCCTCTTAGGTCCGTATTACAGAACGTGACTCAGATTCTTATCTATACTTAAGGAGCAGTCGTCTTTGTCATTTTGATAGTGAGAGAATGAGACAATTCTATCCACTTTACTAAGTTTGTTTTGTCCCTTACATTTGCTGCTCGTATGTATATATAAGATGTATGTTATACTTATTTTACATATTTATTTATATATAATTATATATATTTGTTTATTTGTATTATTAATATGTATTTAATTTTATGCACCACCAACTACTTCTTACCTTACTGCTGTCCTACCCTAAGGTTGCCTGGAAGAGATTGCTACCTAGCAATAAGGCCGCCTTGTTGTACAATATGTTTTATGTTCTGTTTATTGTATTGTATGTCTTTGTGTGCAAATAAAGTATATTGTATTGTATTGTATTGTATCAATACTTAAGTATAGCTAAAGACTTGAATCTCCTTCTGTGATTCGGGCTTTAAACTCACAGGTTACGCGAGCCTACCGATTTAAAAAAGTCAGTTCTAAAACTTTTACCTATTCAATTTGGTCGGTTTATACGAAAATATTGTAAGGTAACAACTGTCAAGGTTGTTATTGAACAATAGACTTTAACTTATTTTTTAAAGATAGCTTTTCGAACGCGCGTACGACCCAGCTGTGTCATATATGACAGTGATATCTAAGCGGTTTCTTTCGGTAGAGTAATTCATTTATCCTCTCCTATTTTGTTGAGAAGGGAAGAAAATCCCTTGTTTCCAAGACTTTTCTAAATTACAGATAAATTAGTTCCCCAATTATAGATTGTTATAGATAATTAGTTTTCAAGAAACTCTTTGTATGTTCTATGAAAATAAAGCATTTTTGAATTATTTTTTTCAAGAAACTTATATGAATTTCTCAAAAAATGTCCGACTTCCCGCACAAAGGCAAAATGAATTGGAAGCATCGTAGTTTAATGAAGTTCTTTGTTGAAGGAAAAAGCACTGTCCCAGTAGCAATAAATAATTTACAAAAGGTTCTTAGAGCTTTTTTTTTATTATTATAAGATGGGTTAACTCTTGACCTCAATCTTGACCATAAGGTCAAAGATGAGGTCGACGATGGAGCGAGTTAACCCAGAAAATGCCTATAAAGGCACTGGTACTCCCACGCACCGACGGAACACAGCAAGCTGTTTGGCGTCGGACTTCGGTAGGAGGGTGGTCGCGAACCAGACGGCCCTTTACAGAGCCTACCACACCGCATGAGACCATAGGACGACACCTCAGATTCAGAAAAAATGAAGTGTCGTTGCCTGGGATGGATTACTAGGAGGCAGCTCTCATTTGTGTTTCCTTAGTCGCCTCTTACGACACCCACGGAAAGAGATGGGGTGGTGCTATTCTCAACCGATCACCACACGGTTTACGTAACTATAAAACTCCGACTTAGTACTATTGCTACTAATTAGGCGTATGATTATAAAAGTGATTAAGATATTACGATGGTTAACGTATGTTTAAAATATCGGTTTAAATATCAAATTTTTATCCTTCCTCGCTCCTGCTGCTGTTAATGGAACTAACGAAATGTCACGACTCGGGACATTAAGGCATAAATCTAAAAAATATGTCTTCTTTAACAGATATCTTACCGAAAAAAACGGTTTTATACATTAAACATCCATATTAAAAAGAAAATGTGTACATATTATACGTCGCTGAGCCACGGCCTAGTCGCCCGCCCACCAGCGGGAAAATAATTTTCTAAATATTTATTTTATCCTAGTACGAATAAGTCGGTTTAGCCTTGTCTGCGGTCAAATCAACACGCACATGCGCATTGGTGTCCAAACCACGTGTAGTCCTCACAGCCCATCCCCCAGTTGTCACTGTTTACCAGCAACCTTATTGGGATGCAGCAAAGACCAAAATGAAGAGTTATTCAAAGGCATGACATATTGTTTTATTGCGATGGAGATGTGATATATTGCGTTGGTTCTGACTCGATCTCTTACGAAAGCTGCTGTCCTGGTGTTCATGCGGATAGTCTAGTTACGCTCAATTTTGATTCGCTACCGCATTAGACACGCAATGCGGATAAAATTGAACAGCCCCATATTAAAATTATTAAACTTAAAATAAATGGAAATTTTACCATTAAATTAAATCATAAACTGAATGCAGATACTACATACTCAAAGACTGAATGTTAAATAAAAGACTAATAATATAATAAAAGAAAAGTAAAAGAATAATAAAATTTTATTTCTGAAAATGAAATGTGAAAACCGTAGAAAAATCAAGGCATGGAATTTCAAATATAGCAAAAATGAATTAATAAACATATGTGTGGGGTTATTCGGGAAAGGCAAAGGGATCTACGTCCATACAGCCGTTGTCTTAAGTTTTTTCTTCCGTGTAGCTGCACCGTTGACCGGTAAATCGATAGTGTTTTGTTTACGGAAAAAAATATTTTATGATACTTTTCAACACATTTGCTCATAAAGTGGGTCTTATGTAAATGTTTTAAGGTTCATAATGATATGTATTACCCAGCCCATGAGTAATAAAAATAAAGCAATAGTACGTAATGTTTTTTTTTTTTAAATTTCAGAAAAGAGATCAGATCTTATTTTATATTTAAAATTAAGTGTAAATATTAAACTACTTGTAAATAAAAATATAATTCCACTAAATCATTTAAATTTAACAGAAAATTATCATTTATTTATGCTAAAACGTTTTAATTATTTGGCTGTATGGCATACTTGTCAATGTGAGTCTCATTTTGCGAGCGAAAAAAGAAAAAACAATCGCTGCTCTTTTCAGATGTTTTCACTTGGTTTTCACAAACGGCATTTATATTCATCAGATTGTTATTATTGTCAGAAATACAACACAAAAAATCTCTTCTTCAAGTGTAGAACAGGAAACCTACGTAGGTACACCACCAGAAATACTTTCCGAGGCGCAACAAGCAAGTGATAGCTTGTTGCCGTCAATATCAAAGGAAAGTTCTTATTTCTTTCTTTCCTCGCAAATGTGTTTAAAAACGTCGTATGACACGCGTGCGCATTGAATATGACATTCTCGGCTCCATTGAGCCCTCGCCTTCGGCTCGGGCTCTAAACTCGCCTCTAATGTAATATCCAACTCAGCACACTTTTAGCATAATATACTATTATGTGTTTTAGTGATTGATAGATAGGTATTGATTATTACGATAACTTTTAAAATAAGGAAATGAAATATTTATTTTAAACGAAAAAATAGGTATATTGCATATTGTCTAAAATGTATTCAGGATATTAACAATATGAAATTTTAGTTTTTGTTGAATATGTTTAATACTGAACTGCGAAATGTAAAAAAAAAAATCCCCTCTTTTTTTAGACATAGACATAACATAACATCTTTATTTACATATTTCTTTAGTTTGATTGAAAATATTTACATCTTTTTTGTATCTTATCTGTTTTTATCAAGCATTTCATATTAGGCTTGCTACATTGGTCCATGTAGCAAGCCAGGTCAGTGTAATTTGATTTGATGTCATGAACCAAAAAAAAAGAAAATGTTTATATTACAATATAAAATTATTTATTGGAAAAAACAATAGCATTATCTACATGACTTGCTGTGAGGCACATGTACAGAGGCCAGCGATTACTCCATTGCAAAACAGCTCTTATCACAACAGCACAGAGTGCACGCGTGTGGTAACCTAAGATGCGGCCGTCCGTACATACCAGTGAAACCACCCATGAGGCACATTTTGAGCAGTCAGTCTGATAAAAAATGCTGAAGCTGAAACTTAAACAAGACGGATTTTGCGTTGTAGCTCACGGGAATATATTCATCCTGCTCAAACTTATAGCTTTAAAGCAGTGAAATTGAGACAGCAAATAAAGTTCAGGCAAGGCCTCGTTTACACGAGAGCTTAAATAAGCGTTCGGAGCTCGGAGCTCGTAGTTTGTGTTACCACCTTGTTTCGATGCTGTTCAAACGATCGCTGTAATAATACTTTTTTACCAACAAGCACTCGGGTCCCGTACGTAGTTTCGAATGACGTTGAAGGTGAAATTGCAGCAAATGCTATTTGCTTTGTAAGGAGGCCAAAAAGAAAAACAAAATTATGGGGTCATCAAATTATTAATACATATATCTATCTATCATCTTTTATTATTATATATCTATCTATTCCTTTCGGGGTAGGCCACATTTTACAATGTGGCACATTAAAATGTCGAAAATATTCTCGTGTAAGCGCGGCCTTACTAGGCAATTTAAATATAACAGCTATAGAATACGATGTTCGATCGGGGAGATTGGATGGGGGCTTAATTCTCTCCCTCTTTCCACCCTCCAGCAGAGGTGGCCATTGATTCTTCGTGTTTCTGTGTTCCTGGTACTTCTCGCGGATTGCTTCGGCACTTTGTAAGCCGCACGTTATCTTTCTATGGCTGTTATGAGTGTGTACACTCATCTCGTTCTAAAAAAAATAATAATCGCTTAATGTGCAAAACTTGAAAACGGCTGGACCAATTTAGCAATTTTTTTATTGTGTTTGTAATTTACCAGGGCAAGGTTTATTAAAGAAAAAGTTCGTATGCATTCGGAAAATCGATGATTGCCGAAACACAAAAAAAGTTTTACATTCAAAACATTGAAAATTAGTATACTCGTATGTAAGTAGCTTCACTATTTTTACCCACACCACGGTTTCCCTAATTCAAATTTAAATATCATCGGTCCCATGGAACACACACACACACGCAAACATAGCCATAATACGAGAGCATCTGCTGTAGGTATACGTGTTTGTTTCAATCGTGAATCGAATGCGGGATCTTTTCTTGCTCGAGCACGATGGCGACAAACTCGCGCGGCGCGCCACTCGGCTGACGCTGAAACTTCCGCGGTCCTATGTCAACATTGACTCTGGCGTTGTCAATGTTGACATAGGACCGCGGCGCATTACGCGCGCTATCACCATCGTACTCGAACTGGGGGTATCGTCACTACAATTAAACGAGACCAGTGCGACCGGTAACAAGAAAAAAACTACATCACCTGAATTAAAATTCCATTACCAATGAAAGACACGATTTTTATACTAGTTCCACACTTGTTAATTTTATAAAACAGGAATATTTTTTTATCACCATCCAAATTTTTTGTACGTAAACTTTATAGAAATTTAACAGACCCGTATTTTTTTGTTTCTACGTTTCATATAAATATTTCAAGCTAGTTAGTCTGAAGCATGAAAATAATTCAACATTTTTGTATGGAAAAAAATAACATCGTCCATTTGACTTGAAACTTGGTAATAGTACTCTTCAACACAATTTGTGACACCCGTGTTTCTGCGTTTTACAAAATTCATCCTCTAATAAGTTAAAAAGGTTTATCAAAATCAGAAAATTTTGGAAAAAACAATTCCTCCTTATTTATGTTCTATCAACGTTACTGACACCGTAAAAAAATTTGGATGGTGATAAAAATTCACCCTGTATATTATGCTACCGATTTTGAACTTGTGTAAAAATTGTGTCTTTCATTGCTAATGATGTGGAGTTCCATCAAGAAGCAACAACATAAGTATAGACTACATTGAAATTCCATGCTTAATTCTTTCCATAGGAACCCACAAGAAGCCGATCTTCCTCCTGCAGGCAACTCTGATGATCCCGAATGTGTTAGTGAAGCCTTCCTTGGAGGAGATCCAGGAGGTGCTGTCGTTGGCTGGCAAGCAAATCGCTGGACTGGCCAAGGGAGTGTCGCAATGGAGCGGGGGAAAGACTTCCAGGGTACGATCCCAGCGTCAAGTGTTAGTTTTCATCAGTATGACAAAATATATCAAAGTCACGTCAAAATCAAAAATAGCTTTATTTCTTAAAACATTCATAATGTTTCGTAAAATAAATTAAAGTAGTGAATTACATTAGCATTTTTAACTGTGCGCCTATTCGCAAAGGTGCAATCTTCCTCAGAATAAATCTTTATAGTTCTATAATAAGATATGACTTTATATTTATACATATATTTGAGTTAACCTGATATTAAAAACCAGAAAACCAGGACTTGATTTAAAAAAAAGTACCTGTCTCAATGCTATGGTTTAGAAGACCTTTTGTATTAACGGCTTACATTAGTTTAAATTAAAAATTATGTTTAACAAAGATTTATGTTGATGAAAATTAAACTCAATATTATAATAATATCTATTTAAAAGTACTATTGATATGTTTTTTCCAAAGGTTTGAATAAGATTTAGCATGTCTGAAAACCTGAGATATATATTACAAATCTAGTAATAGACTCATACAATTGATCTGGGAACTCGATGCATGACTTTACAGTGTAAATAACTCATTACTAACATAATCTTTTCCAACTCCCCTTGTGACGTCAACTGTTTTGTGTCCTGTCACGCCCACCTGTGTATCGACTGTGTTATGTCTCGTTGTGTGCTTACACTTTCCTTTCTGTTGCATCACTTGGTGTGGCTTTTTCGCGTCGCCTTTTCTTTTGCTGCAATGACAGGTTGGCTGGAAGAAGTTGGGCCAGCAGCAGAATCAGCTGCTTGGCGTAGTGACGAAGCTTGACGAACAGGTCCAGTCTGTGTCAGCTCCCAACATGGCGATCGCCCAGAAGTCTCTCAAGATGATGGAAGGAGCCAAAGGGCGGAGGAAGAAGCACTACAGGCTTGAGTCGGAAGAGAAACCTACGTTCCCGTACCAACAGAAAAACTTCTATAACCATATTATGGAAAACAAGGAGATTGTGAAAACGCTGTCACTGCTGTCCACTTCTACGCAGAATATCAAAGGGGTAAGTGCTAAAAGTTAGCTTAGATAAAATCTCATCGGACTTATGTTGTGGGTCAATCTTCTGAGAAGTATGTATCCAGCAGTGAACGTCTGTCGCTAGAATAGATATGATGGGTGATATAACAGAGTTCTGTCATGAAAATTCAGCATAGAAATGTAGTACTTATGACGATATTCGAATCTACACTTGCCTTAACCAGTATCTACACAGGAATTGAACAACCTGGTGAAGCGCTGGCGACCGTACCACTATCTCTGGAAGTGTGAGAAGACGCTGCGGCAACTGCTGGCGTGGAACTTGAACGACTTCGAGACGTCCCTGAAAAGACACAGTGAGCTGGAGGCCAAACTAGCCACCGAACCTGATGTGCTCGTCATCGGGAGCTGTCTTGCCATTTCAACAGAGAAGCTTAAGCTTGGACTCACTACTGAACTCAAAAGTGAGTCTGTCTAATCTATGTACCTCTATTACAGTATGTAAATCTTTAGGGCCTGGCCATAGCTTCTAGCGGCATCGGCGACAGCGAATTTCTATCTCCATTGCTCGCAGCCCGCGGTACTTGATTACACTACTGTGCGCTATGACCAATCAAAACGGAAATTCACAGTCACCGCTGCTACCTTCATCAGAAGCAGTGTGACATGGTGGTTCGTTAACTTTCCTGAACAAAATTACATATCTGTTCCAGATGGCACCCACAGAATCAGTCAAGCGATGCGGAAGAAGTACAAGCGAGAGATGGACTACGTATACGCCATTATGAATGATCTTGAACGCAAGTTGGAGCGACCAATCAGAGACCTGGATGACGTCAGGACGGTCATGGAGACCCTTAAGAAAATTAGGGAGCAAGAGGTCGATATGGAGCTCAAGATTGACCCTGTTGAGGTAGGTAGAAGTTTATTAATTAAATGATTAGCAAATAATTTCAACTCAATCTTGGTGCTTATTGTATACGTATTGAATGTCTGTTTTAACCTCAAAACGTTCAAAAATCGGAGGCCCGTATTACAGAAGGTGACTCAAGTCTTGTTTTATACTTAAGTATTGATTATCTCTTTCTCTAACTTTCAAAAACAAAGCTACTGCTATTTAAGTATGGATCAGAGTCTGAGTCGCATTCTGTAATACGGACCTAAAATTTCAACGATTCCTATTTTTGAGGAGAAGTAAAAAACACCCAAACTATATAACAGGAAGCCTTCAACATAATAACCCGGTACGAGCTGCCAGTGAGCCGCGAGGACTTGGAGCAGGTGGACAACCTGCGGTACTCCTGGCAGCAGCTGCAGGCCACGGCCCTGGCTTCGCACGTCCAGCTGCTTCACATGCAGCCGCAGTTCGAAGATGACCTTAAAAACAACTTGGACAGGTCTTTTATTATTTTATTATGAGACGGGTTAGCTCTTGGCCCCAATCTTGATCAAGGTCATAGATGAGGTATTCCGATGGAGCGAGTTAACCCAGAAAATGCCAATTAAGGCACTGGTACTTCCACGCACCGACGGAACATAGCAAGCTGTTTGGCGTCGGACTTCGTTAGGAGGGTGGTCGCGAACCAGACGGCCCTTTACAGAGCCTACCACACCGCATGAGATCATAGGACGCCACCTCAGATTCAAAACAAACTGAGGTGTCGTTGCCTAAGATGGATTACTAGGAGGCAGGTCTCATTTCTGTTTCCTTAGTCGCCTCATATGCCACCCACGGAAAGAAATGGGGTGGTGTTATTCTCAACCGATCACTACACGTCTTTAGGTCAGTTATTTTCAGCAGCCTAGAGGATACTAACGGTGCCCTATTACTCTGGCTACGCTGTCCGTTTGATTACCTGTTCTTTCACAATACAATATATTCCAACACAAATGAGGTATAGTTAAATTTTATTACAGAAAGTATGTCAGGGTACAAAAGGCGGCCCCATTGCTAAGAAGCAATATCTTATTGGCAACCTTTGGGTGTGGAGAAAAAGTCGTATATACGTGGGAGTATTTCACCTGTTTTTATTAGCCCATGTTGCCCTACTTCTGAGTAAAGCTGGTTCACAACCTTAAATTGTATGTATTGGCTTTCCTGATACTTTTGGTAAACAGTCTGTAAATATTTTTCCTTGTATCGTTACTGTAATTTGTAGTACTATATACTAGTCTACACTAATATTATAAAGAGGAAAGATTTGTATTTTTGTATGTAACGAATAAACTTAAAAACTACTGGACCGATTTCGAAAGTTCTATTACCATTAGGATGCTACATTAACCATGAGTAACATAGGCTACATAATTTTCCCGAATTCCTACGGCAACGAAGTTCCGAGCGGAATGCTAGTAATATTATAAAGGCGAAAGTTCGTATGTATGGATGTATGGATGTTTGTTACTCTTTCACGCTCAAACGGCTGGAACAATTTTGATGAAATTTGGTATGGAGGTAGCTGACACCCTGTATTAACCCAATTTCTATGAGAATTAAGTACCGGGCGAAAATAAGTGCCTTATAAAAAAACTATGGAAAAAGTTTTCAGTTTAGTAGGCTGCTAAACCATCCTTAATATTTTTTGTGGTGCAGGTTCCGCGAAGACAACGCTGAGTACTGCCATGAGTACCGACATGCGGGGCCGATGCAGTCAGGGCTGAGTCCGCGGGAAGCCTCCGACAAACTCATACTCTTCCAGGTACACACGGCAGCACTTCAGGCTATACGTGTTGACCTTTACGTCGCCTTTGTCTCGCTCGTAATAGCGTTGACTTTCGTAGTGCAAATGGGTAAACTGATGTGCTTCTCTCTGTACATTATATCCTAGTCCAGAGATGGCGAATCTTTATGGATTGACGTGTCATTTTTAAAAGAAATTTTGAATGAGACCAAAGACGTGCTGATGGCACGTCTTTAGTCTCATACTAATCTTCTACTATATAAAAATAAGTCGGGTTTTCCTTCCTGACGCTATAACTCCAGAACGCACGAACCGATTTCCACGGTTTTGCATTCGTTGGAAAGGTCTTGGGCTCCGTGAGGTTTATAGGAAAGAAAGTCAGGAAAAATTTCAACAGAAAAGCGGGAAATCTTGAAAATCGATATAACCTGTAGTCCAAGCGGGCGGAGCCGCAGGCGGAAAGCTAGTGTTGCCATAAAAAAGAGCGCTTCCCGCCCACCACGCCTACTCATTCCGTAACGTGGGCTCACTCATCTTCGTTAGTTAAACTGCATAGTGAATTTTGTTAATTTTTTTTACTACTCGTAGTATGTAGTATAGTAAGTATTCTATTATCTATACTTTGTTAATCGGTGGCGTGCCCAAAATATTTTGTTGCGTGCCATTGGTTCGCCATCCCTGTCCTAGCCCAATGGATCTCGCTGATCTGTACCGATCAGTGAGGTTAGGCAACGAACACAGGGGCAGGGAACCTGATGGGTGACCAAAGTGGATTTTTTAAATAGCGTTTCCGGCACGTTAAGCCATTGGTCCCGGCTGTTGTCGACTGACTACAGTCGTTAAAACCAAGTCAGAGGCCATTTGACGGTCTGAAAACTCTGACACCAGGGTTGGTCAAGTTCGCCACACACCTGACTATACCTACACGATAAGAAGACAGCAACATTGATGTGCTGGTGACTTTAAGGGTGACTTTAAATTTTTCTAGGAGGCAGGTTTCATTTGTGTTTCCTTAGTCGCCTCTTACGACACCCACGGAAAGCTGTTATTCTTAACCAATCATCACACAGTGAAAATATATCTCATGAGTACGAGTTGTAAAAATACTAAACTAGAAATATCTTTCGCAGAATCGCTTTGACGGTATGTGGCGTAAGCTGCAAACCTACCAAAGCGGGGAGGAGCTATTCGGCCTGCCTAACACGGAATACCCGGAGCTAGCCCAAATCCGCAAGGAGCTAAACTTGCTGCAGAAGCTGTACAAGCTGTACAATGACGTCATAGATCGAGTCAGCAGTTACTATGACATACCCTGGGGAGAGGTCAATATTGAAGAGATTAACAATGAACTTATGGAGTTCCAGAATAGATGCCGCAAGTTACCTAAAGGGTAAGTTACCGCAGCATTTGTTTTTGTTGATTTGATCCTTATTCGCCGGTGATAGAGTTCAAATTAGAATGAATTTGGATAAAAGATTTTGGGGCACTGACTGTTGATATTATTTCTTTGGTTTCTGTTTAGTGTTTACTGTTTCGGTAATAAACAGCAGAGCGGAGTAACAGCGTTGGATTGTCGTTTCCATTACCGGTTTGGTCGAATGGTAGTGGTACTGCCTCTTGGTCGACGCGTACTGGGCTCGATTCCCAGTCGGGGCAAATATTTGTGCAAAATGTTTGTTCTCGGGTCACGGGTGTTCGTTTCCGTCTTTGTGTATATTCTAAGGGACTCACGACACAAGGGAAAATCTTAGTGTGGGCCTTTGAGTATGTAGAGTCTATATTGCTCTTCGCATGCGAAGAAAAGCCTTTATACTGTAGGCTGCCAGCGATAAACACATAAAAAAATGCCTGCTGTACTGAAGAACGCGGCCCAATTGTACGCCGTAGAAATATTAATTTCATGTGTGTCGTAGAACATTGCTACGAAAGTGCTACGTAGCTACGAAATTGTCGTGTTCGTTTATTTTAATTGAAATACATGAGCGAAGAAAACCTTTAAACCTACATTTATTATGCTAAAATTATAAGTCATGAGCACACATTGCTCATAACAACTATGGCGTAAACAAAAAAATCTTGGGATGGCCTTGTCGTTGTTTTATGAACACGTGTAATTCGTGAGAGTCATCAAACAACGTAAATAAAAAAGATTATTTTGTAAAGAGTGGTGTAATAGATATGTAGGCTGCCCCTCGATTTAGTTATCATCATCGGCCCGAGCCGAGCATATCCCGCGAGTCGCGTCTCTCAGATTTCTCCTTGGTTTTTGACCGACTTCATAAAAGGAGGGGGGCGGTTCTATGATGTAGAATCTACCGCGTCAGTAAATATTTTAAATTCTGCAATTATGTTTTATTATCCTGATAATATTTTTTTAAATTAAAATAATAACAATATGTAGTACACTATCTTCTAACTATTTTAAAGATAAAAAAAATTTAGTCAATATAGGTAATTATTATTAAAATTTAAATATTTTTTATTTAATTTATAGATAAAAATTATTCAGGGAATGTTGAATGCTCTGCCATTAACGGGAAAATGTGCGGATATTTTTGCCGGTTATAGTACCAGGAGCGCAGAACTAACAAAGAGATCGCAACAACTGTATTCCACGAATGCTCTGCCATAGCGCAGTACATTGCGTATTTAAAGCGGCCGGGCGTAACGGTTGCTCTAGTTAACTCAGCATTGCATTTGCTGTCAATGCGAATAACTTTTAACTGAAACACCCGCATATATATTTAGTACGGGATGCGGGTAGTCGCGGCGTATTTGGTGTCTATATTTCTATTATATCACTGAAAAAAATAATTACTGATTGATTTGGATAACTTTTAATTCAAAGGTTTAGCTTAATATTTGACAAAAGTGAAATTTGACTTAATTATCTATGTTACTTCAGGAAAGTTGTTCAATTTTATGCAAAAAATCACCTCTCAAATCAAATATTTTTTTTACTAAGGTTAAAAGAATGGCCCGCATTCTTTGCCTTGAAGAAGACGATAGACGATTTCAACGACATGTGCCCACTGCTGGAGCTGATGGCGAACAAGGCGATGAAGCCGCGCCACTGGCAACGCATCATGGAGGTCACCAAGTACATCTTCGAGCTGGACAATGAGGATTTCTGCCTGAAGAACATACTTGAAGCGCCGCTGCTGCCTAATAAAGAGGATATTGAGGTCAGTGGTAATTTTTTTCCCGTATGCCAAGGAAGGTTTATGTTTTTCATACGTGTATGTATGTTTTTAAATTTTTTTATTACCTCGTATCTTCCAAACGGCTGAATGGATTTCGACAATCCAGGTTTCGTTTGTTTTGTCTCAAACGCTCAAGATTATTAAATAGGTGTTTTTAAACCTTCGCGTGCTTTTTGACACATGGTGTACGAGATTTGTATCGCACGTGGCGTAAACAAACACACACGGGTTAAAAAAAATCGATATGGTGGAATGCTGGTGCGAAATTGTAAGACCTAAAATTTTCTTTCAACTGAACCTATTGAGTGTGGCATCGAAAGGAAATTAAAAGGAGATTACAAAAATAAATAAAAATCATATGTTTGAACTCAATTAAGAATACTAAAAGTGTGCCGGAATAGTTACTTATCTGTTGATTTTTTACAGTTGGGTTGTTTTTTGTTATTATTGAGTTCTTTTAAGGGAATATGCATACGTCATACTAGCCGGTCGAGTAAAGTTTGACTATAGTCAGTCTAAGACAAAATAGCTTTTATTTCATAAAACATTCAGGATGTTATTTAAAATAGGTCAAAGTTACAAAGGATTTAAATACATACATTCACATTCATTCTTTTGACTCTAAGCATATTCGCAAAGGTGCAAGAATAGACAAAAAAATCCGTGGGATGCTTTTTTTCAAAAAAATATAGAATCTTGTTACAAATTTCCTTATTTTCAAATTTTAACTAAATCAGAAATAAATCCAGAGCTGAGCAGTTTATTCCCATGGTGGTGGCTGTGTTTAAGGTACGCGTCACAGTTTTCACTTGTCGTACCGTAAACGTAAAATTAAATTTTGAATGAAAAATATAGTTTTTATTTCTTAAAGTGTTAGCAAACAGTACGCCACTCATATTGAATATTAAAAAACAAACCAACGGCTAGTTCTGATTTTTTTATAAGTTGTTAGGACCACTACCAGTATCGGAATTTCAAGTATGCAGCTTCGAAAGAAGATCTGTGCTAATTTCAGGTTGATACTCAGGAAATCGCGAAATTTTCACACTTTGTTGATTAAAATATTGCATCAAACAAAACGTATTCTTCGTTTGAGATTTGGCAGCCATCTTGTCTTATCAGTTTTTTTAAAACTTCACTTTTTTGGATATTTTTTTTGATTTTTTTTTGTACTTTCTCGATTAGTACAGAGCTGGTTCCCGCAATTTTGGTCTACTTTAAAAACGTATATATTTTAATTTGAAACTCATAATTTGTGACTTCTATAGAAAATACAAAAAAGTGCTAAAATTTCGCAGTTTTTCGAGCGTTGCAAAGTTAGTACAGGTCTTTCGAATATACAAAACTGTAGTGGTCCTAACTAGATATAATGAAATCAGAATAAGTCGTTAGTTTGCTATTTTATAAATTTCTGGTGTTAGATATGACTGGCGTATAGGTAAACGGAAATGAAATAATTTTGCCTAATATCTTGATTTATTGACAAGGTTTTAAGTTATGAAGTGGACTATGGCGTCAGTGATTTATCGCAAGCATCAGAAAACGCTATGAGCCAATGACCTAGAAATGACGTCACAAATAAGCTAAAGCACTACCCATCTATAAATACATACGTATATCTACTTCTATAAATGCTATACGTGTTTATACATTGTAAATCACTTTCGTTTCGTCCTGAATCCTCATTGGTGGGCCGCAACGCGCAAGTCTAGACGGAATCAAGTTCCCACTACGCATGTCCAGTGGCTAAAATTGACGTTTCTGTAGCTAAGTCTACCAGGAGAATACGAGACGTCAAGAGTCAATTGTTTAGATAAATCTGGAAACCTCCCTGTAAGGTGACCATGAAGGAAAGATACGTTTGACTTTGAAAATGGCAATTTCAACCTCTCGGGTGGTTAATCAGTCCATGAAACTGAACAACTTTCCCAAGGAACATAGGTCAAAATACGAAAAAAATATTTGATCTCCCATACAAAATGCGCTATATGCTGATGAAGTTTGTATGGGAACTCAAAATATTTTTTCGTATTTTGACCTATGTTCCTTGGGAAAGTTGTTCAGTTTCATGGACTGATTAACCACCCGAGAGGTTGAAAAAGAGACACCTAAAGCCCTGTATGATAAACATAAATTTGTATGCAAAATCATTCCATTCATACACTCACGCCTATAATCCCTTCGGAGTAGATAGAACATCAAGAGGTGCTGGAACCACGTGACGCCACATTTGACATTCATTCTGAGGGTTATCAGATGGAATATGAGGATAGTGGTGATAGGTTGTCAGCCTTTCGCCCACAATACAGCAAAACCCTCGCATCCCGCTTACTGACTTCTACAGTATGCCTAAGAAGAGTTGGCAGCTGGCACTTTCTCAGTTTTTCTTTCACTCCCAGTCCAGCGCGGAAGTGCAAAATCATTCATCTATACTTATATAATATTATAAAGAGGAAAGATTTGATTGTTTGTTTGTTTGCATTGAATAGGCTCCGAAACTACTGGACTGATTTGAAAAATTATTTCTCCACTAGCTTTCCGCCCGCGGCTCCGCCCGCGTGGACTACAGGTTATATCGTGCCCAACTGTGGGATAAAATGTAGCCTATGTCCTTTCCCAGGCTCTAATCTATCTCTGTACCAAAATTCATCAAAATCGGTTCAGCGGTTTAGGCGTGAAAAGGTAACAGACAGACAGGCAGACAGACAGAGTTACTTTCGCATTTATAATATTAGTAGGGATTAGAATCCTACATTATCCGTGATGAATATATAGTTTACATGATTTTCCCGAATTCCCACGGGGACGAAGTTCAACGAAGTAAAATATGCAGTTCAACGCATCTTCGTTAGGTGGCATGGATGGTTTCCAGTAGACAGGTAGCATGGATGGTTTCCAGTAGATAGGTGGCATTTGCGCCCCAGAGTACATACATTTATTTCTGCGTCGAATCGCGAGACTTATTTTCACGTCGAATCGCTCAGCGGTCACTAACTTGATAAGACGTACCAACAACTCCTTTGTTAGTTTTTTTTGCTAAAAGGCCAGTGTCCTATGGTTTCGAATCTTATCGGTGCAAAGAAGATGTATAGTGCTGTACCCCAACAAGTTACAGCAATAATTTATGCAACATACGAAAGAAGAAAGCATGTATTTTAAATATGTACACACTATTTAATATGTAAAGCAGCGGTTTAAAAGTTATTTGCAATTTTTCATATCACCACAAAATCTGCAGATATTACGTTTTGATGCTTAAATGAGTCGACTAATATCCCGGAACTGGTCCCATTTTATGCAAGGTACTTGAGGGCTCGCTAAAAGGAAACGTAACGCTACCTACAATTTACCTTCTCAATGGGGAATCGTAAGATTATATTCTGTAAGTGGGGAACGACGAACGAAATAACATAACAATAACAATGACTGTATGCGAGTAAGTCAAAATGACAGACACACTTAAGACGTAGAATTGGCGTGAAATAAGGCTATCTAAACAGATGACCTAAAAATATACCGATCCAACCTTCATGGACCAGGCAAACACTTTCACCACGGGCATTTTATATCAGTACGAACGCCATGGTGAATGATAGAAAAAATATAGTTGTCACTAGTTCTCGCCATTTTTGGATAGTTTTCCGTTGATAATAAGTACAATATATTTTTAATATTGACTTTGTTTCCGCTGCTTTGACAGTGATTTCTCTAATATTTTTTATAATCATTCATTGTTAAAAGATTTTTAACACAAATATCATCTGTGTAACTGTCTGGGGCCTGGGGCACCATTCGGCCAAATCATTTTATGGCTGATTTCCTTGAGTGGTAGTGGCGCTTCTAGATTCTGGGTTTGATTACAGACCGGAGCAATCAGAAGTTTAAAAAAAAAGCAGATGTTTGTTTTTGAGTCATGGGTGTTCATACAAAGGAAAACTCTAGTATGGGCCTTTGATTGTGCAGAGTGTAACAAAACACAAATTGTTCAAATTCATCGTTTTACATAACCAAATAAATTGTGACTAGGTATTGTATTTTATGCTAACAATACGACTTAGTCACTACGGCACATCATTTTGATACTGATTTTTCTACTTATTTGAACTACGAATAATTCTTAGGTTCGTATTACAGACTCTGATCTATACTTAAGTAGCAGTAATCTTTTTCGTTTTCATAGTGATAGGAACACACATCAATACTAATAATACGGGCCTTAGATAACTACAGTTCGAATTTTTTACAAATGTGAAAATGAGAATATGTTTTGTTTTTCGATATCTTGTTGATGAATATATTTTAAGTAAATTTAAAAACTGACACATTTTCATTTAAATCAGTCGGTAAAATTCCCACGGGATCGTAGGCACGGGCGGACAGCTAGCCTTAATATCGATCAAAGTTGCTCGTGACCTTGAATGACCTTGACCCTCGCCCCGTGCGCCGCCTCGCCCCGACGCGACGATCGGCGCACCCAAACCGTCGTCCCTAACCTATGGAACACATATTATTTCAGTGATTCTATTTTCTTACTAGCATTCCGCCCGGGACTTCGTACCCGTAAGAATTTGGGAAAATAATGTAGCCTATTGTTAATCTAGGGTGTCAGCCATAAAAATTGTATCAAAATCGGATCAGCCGTTCTCGAGTTAAGTGTTCGAACAAACCCGACTTTGTTTTATATGTTACTAGTATTCCGCTCGGGTCTTCGTTCCCGAGGGAATTCGGGAAAATTATGTAGCCTATGTTACTCAGGGATAATGTAGCATCCTAATGGTGAACGAATTTTATGAGATGAGATAAGTTTATTAAAAGAAAAATGGTAATTAAAAATTTTGCATCTCCTCCGACATTCATCGCTTATTCTTATAACTCCTAAACGACTGAACCTGTTTTGATCAAATATAGCCTAGAACCATCTTGATTACGTCAGCTTTCAAATAGAAAAAAAAACCGCCACAGACAAACACAAGTTACAGGTACACACTTCAAACTTATGACATACCTCTTTTTTGCCGGGGATCAAAAAAGTGAGATTTAAATATTTTATAATGAGGGATTATTTTTTTCCCCAGTCGCCGGATAGATGGCGCTAAACTATGTACGTTACTGCAAGAAACGGAACGTTAAATTATTTTTGATTAATTCACTTGAACGTAATTTTGAGATCATAAAACGAAACGTTATAGTCATATCACATCAATATCACGTCTACCATACGTAGTTAGGCGATTTTACGAAAACAAAGAAAAAACAAAACTGAATTATAACAAAGCGCGAGAAAACTAGGATGATTGGAAAGCCAAAACAAACTCAGAATATTTGATGCAATGTTTTTCTCCAAGCTTTTTGGCTTTGGTACCTAGTAATGGAGTCAGTTCAGCGCCATCTAGAGAGCTCTGGGGAACTACTTTTTTTTTAATACCCAAAAAGAAACCTCCCATTCTAGCTTTCTGCTCATGACTTCTCTCGCGTAGAAAATTAGTCATGCCGTAGCTCCATTATGTTAAGATGGAACGACAAAGAAACATACTTTCACATTTATAATCCCTACTTATATTATAAATTCGAAAGTAACTCTGTCTGTCTGTTACGCTTTCAAGCCTAAACCACTTAACCGATTTATATGAAATTTGGCACCGAGATAGATTAAACCTTGGGAAAGGACACAGGCTACATTTTATCCCACATTTGGGCACGATAAACCTGTAGTCCACGCGGGCGATGCCGCGTGCGGAAAGCTAGTACATATTATAATAAGGAATTAAGTATGTCGAGGACCATGACAGTGCAATTTTGATTTTTTATGGAATGGATACGAAAGCTATTGCAAAAGGGACTAACTTAAATCACTTTTTCCTCCTTTCATTAACGTGTAAATATTATTAAGCATGTGGTTAATAACTTGACTAAACCTGGTGTAACAGTTTAGTTGGTATCAGAACCAACTGATTATAACGACAGTATACTCAATCGGCTGTCAGCCGAGAATAGGGAGTAATGCCACTTTTAATACGGCGGCGTCGCCTTCGTACAGTCAAGAGCAGATCAGTTGTAGTGCTATTTTCCCTCCTGGCGCCATCTTAATGCGTGCGAAATAGAGTGGTTCAATGTCCAAGGTATCAAGCTTCACGTGCTCTTGATTGTATAGTCAGGTCGCGCGCACCATCGCTTCTAGTTTATGATGCCCTGGTACTTCTATCCGAGAGTATAAACCGGGAACGGCAATAGCATTCGCCGCTCGTAGTCCCTCGTCGCTCGAAGTTCCGACGGAGGTTGTCGAGTTATGTTTTTATTCGGCAAACTGATTTTATTTTCTAATTTTATTTTATAAGTTACATACATACACACATACATACATACATACATACATACGCTCACGCCTGTAATCACTTACGGTTAGGTTGTGTTTATTAATTAGTGTAAAAAAATAAAAGCTTAAAAACGAGCTTTCTTTCGATATTTTAACATTTTGTGTTTTTAATTAAAAAATAAACATTTCTACAACACAGTATTGAGGTGTTTTGAAATAACATAGCCCTTTGTGGCACCATTCGGGTATGTGTCACATATCCACCCAAAATCAAAAATGTTAAAAGCTACGAAGGTAGAAGAAGGCCTCTCATGTATTATGCATAATTTTCTTTGCCTAATTTATAACTGAGTGTGCAATATCCATGTGGAGTCTGCATACACATTATAAAGAGTGGTTATTTCTAGGTTGACCGGATGAAATCACCTCGTGGGATAAGTCTGTATAAGTATGTGTACCATATTATTGCAAACTATGTTTCTTTAATTGTACAATAAAGTATAAATACATACTTATTTACATAAGCTCACACCTTTGTTTCAGCAGATAGCGATTTGTTTCAAATTTAAAATTTCTCTTTCGCTCGTCGTCTGTCCTCCTCTAGTACTCAAAATGGCCGACGTCGTTGTCTCGGTAACAGCATGGGGCGGTGCCGTAAATCACTTCCCTATTTGCTCACATTTAAATATTAATACACAGACACAAGCTCCACGTACAGTACTCGTATAACCTCTGTTTATTTCCTGTTTTCCTAGTCAATACGGTTAAATTAAGAAAGCAGTACAATATATCTATACTTCTATATTAATATTATAAAGAGGAAAGATTTGATTGTTTGTTTGTTTATTGCATTGAATAGGCTCCGAAACTACTGGACCGAGTTGAAAAATTCTTTCGTCATTAGAATACTATTTTATCCCTGAGTAACATAGGCTATTTATTACCACGAAAACCGAGCGGAATGCTTGTTTATTATAAATACCATATCTACTTGGTTAAGAAATCATATGTCAAATAAGCTATGATTTGACATAAGAATTATACATTAATTTGTTTGCGGTTTTAAATATTAAGTCTTTCAATATAAAACTGATGCTCTTCGCAATTTTTTTAAGAAAACTTATTTTTTCATATACTTAAACATCTTCGGGTTTTTCTCAGGAAAACGAAACCAAAAATTTTGTGAGATACATATAATTCAGACACCATTAAGCTTTGTTGGGGCAAGCATAACAAACTATTTATTCTAATACGCAAGGAACTTATCAATAAACTAGCATTCCGCTCGGGACTTCGTTCCCGTGGGAATTATGGAAAATTATGTAGCTTAAGTTACTCAGGAATAATGTAGCATCCTAATGGTGAAAGAATTTTTGAAATTGGTCCAGTAGTTTTTAAGTTTATTCGTAATATACAAAAATACAAATCTTTCCTCTTTATAATATTAGTGTAGATGTAGATTATACACACACTCGCGTTTATGTGTGCGTGATCGAAAATGTTTGCGTGATTTTTCAATACACGGGAACAAAATGTATGAAATAACTTAATAGATACAGATTTTTTTTATTTCAAACTGAAATAATCGCCAAATCTACGAATTTCAAAATCAGTGCCGTACAGCTGAACTTTTCCAATTTGTTTCCTCAGCAACCGCCTTAACACTTAACCTTTCAGGTGGTTGTTAGTTGTTCTCTCGTCGTAGCATTACCTAACCCTTATACCAAATAGTCACATGGGTTTGCGCTAGAGGGCACTGTTTAGGTTTGAAATTCAAATTGCAAATAAAAATTTGCAATTTAAATTTAGAAAATGTGAAATTTTAAATTGTTTTCTGGATTCTTTTTACTTCATGTCTTTTAAATGAATTAAAAGGGTTCTCCCAAAGTTTTGCTAGCTAACGATAACGAGTGACACACACATATAAAGCACGACACGCACACACTGACAACACAATCAATAACGAGAAGAATGTGCAATTTAAGAATGGCAGTAGGGGAACTAACTCAGATAATTATATTTATTTATTTATTAAGACGTTCACAACAGTACACAATTATATAAACAAATAAAACATACATATGTCTGTTATAGTTCTAAATTGTGAAACTTGGGCGTGGACGTACATCTTGATTAATCAAATAGGCTTTTAAGTAAGACATACACTAAATTTGAACTTGCTTTAGTATGTTAGTATGACTTAACATACTAAAGCAAGAAGATATAACTATATATAACTATAACTATATTGAATGACTATAAATTAGTTAGCGAAAAATGAATGTGCATCAGCCCAGAACAACTTTTCTGATTGATCATAGTTCAAAATATGAAAAAAGCGTCATCTTTCCATGAAACATAAGGGATTAGCTGATTGCCTTAGCATGAGAAGTCAATTTTTTTTTGACATCATGTTTGGGTCATTCATGGGTAGAACCATCTCACCCTCTAAAGTTTCGTTTACTGATATAAAGTCACTCCATATGCAAGAATGGGTAAATACACCCGTATAATAACTACATGTTTCGTTTATTACATCCGGTCCGTCTTTTTTCATGGTTAAAATGTATCACTTTATAATTTTACAGTAGGTACTAGACTATATCATCAATGCTTACATACAGATCCAAAGGCTGTTTCTAATCTATCAAATTGCTGTTTAAAAAAAACTTTTTGCTTCGTAAAAATGTTTTAAAAAAAAGTACGAACAAACACAGTTATACTTTTCTAAGACTTTTTCTCATACTTTTTTCGAAGAAGGCACAGTTTAAGTGTCAACAGCTTAGCTACTAAGAAGAAAGAAAGATAGAAAATAATGTATTCATTGCCAACAATACATTACAGCAACAATTTCGGTTATAATTAGAAGAGTTCGTACAAATATATAAATTGTAAATCTATGCTATAATATATTGTGCAAAGAATTGGCTCCGACTCAGCATTTTGTCATAAACACATAACAAGTATATGTTTACAACACTGATATTCTGCCGGTGCCGAATTAAAAATAAGTTGCGTGCCATAACAATAATAAAAAGCCAATTGTCCAGTGAAACAGTCAATTGTGCAAATAATTAAACAAAATTTAAAAATATATAGCAACAAAGTTATAATTAAAATAAAATTAAGAAAGATAATTAAGGCAGGTTTCAGCGATCGGGGTCGCAAGGTTATGGAAAAAAATTCTGTTGGCTGAGAAGGTAGTCATGGAAATGTTTTTAGGGTTCCGTACCTCAAAAGGAAAAAACGGAACCCTTATAGGATCACTTTGTTGTCCGTCTGTCCGTCCGTCCGTCCGTCTGTCAAGACCCTTTTTCTCAGGAACGCGTGGAGGTATGAAGCTGAAATTTATATCAATTACTCAAGTCTACTGTCCCTTGAAGCTGTGAAAAAATCAAACTTCTAAGCCAACGCAATCAAAAGATACAGCCGTTTATGCCGCAAATTTCCGCAAATTTTCGACACTCGCAAAGGAATCAAAACCTACAGGGTACTTCCCGTGAACACAGAATCTTGAAATTTGGTACGAAGCAACGTCTTATAGCACAGATAAAGGAAAAATTGCGAAAACCATAAATTTTTAATTATATCATATCATAAAAATATTTTTAATATTTTTAAACTTACTACCCCTTTCCTCATGAACGCGTTGAGGTATTAAATTGAAATTCATATCAAATACTCAGGTCTACAATACCTTTAAGCTAGGTTTGTACGGAACCCTCGGTGCGCGAGTCCGACTCGCACTTGGCCGGTTTTTTATTTAAAGCTCCATTTAGATTGGATATTTCCGATTGGTGGAGGAATATCATTCCAACATTTGGAAGCGCGATAGCTGAAATCTCCCTGAAAGACAGGAGTTAGATGTCGAGGTATGCAAAGGGCAAGTGAAACTGATCTAGCAGTGTGGCGCCATTATAGTTTCCTATATAAATATAAAGGCTGACAAGAGTGTATAATGCTGTGAAGCGTAGAAGAGTGTAAGCTGACTGTGCATTTTAAGTAAACCTGATTTATCAAGAAATCCCTCCAAGATTGAAAAGCAATATCGAGCACGTGCATTCTGTATTCTTTGAACCAGTACTCTAGAACAATTTAAAATTAGGGACCGTATACAGTGATGCAATAGTTGAGCTTAGATAAAACTAACGCTTAATTTAATTCCAATAATAATATAAAAGGCCTAATACGATACAGAACCTTGAGTCTATAAAAACAATTTTGTGCAACATTATTAATATGAGATTCGAATCTAAGCTTATTATCAAAAATTATAAAAAATCTACTTATTGTTATTTGTGTGTATGTTACTTGTACCGTGTTGTCATGAATGAAAGCATTGAAAGTGTTTCTCTCTCGCTCTCTCCCTTTAAATGCCTCGATGTTCTATGACGTAGTATTCAGGCTTTACGTGTGTTTGCAGAAAATGCCATTTTGCCATAAAAGCGTGGAAAAAATGGCGAAAAAACACACTACCACATTTATAATGATAGCCTGAATGACCTACACACATTTTTTAATCGAAAATATCCCTATATACTTCAAAAAACACCAAAGTCCTACAACGCGGTATCAAAGTTTTCCTAGTCTGGAATATATATAGAACTGACATTCCTTAGTGATCGGGCAGGCCAGTCTCTACACAGGAAGCTAGGTATAGCGCGCTAGACCGGATTTTCACCGTTCTGTCATGATAGGGGACGAAGGCTATACAGAAAGCAGAGTCTTTCTGTCGAGTCTCCCCGTTCAGCTCTGCGGTGAAGTCTGTTAGTCACTGGATGGTGACAACGGCGCCCCACTGTTGTAGATCATTTGCCTGCCTTTTGCAGTTACTTACTACGAAACACTAATCATTAGGTCCGCCCAAGTTAAATTTCATACTTATTTTTATTTTTTTAATAATTTGACCAAATGTAACAATTTAACAGATTTAAAAAAATTCAATGGTAATGCAATTTTTCCGTGCCGTTTTCGAATTTTAAAAAAGCCCAATGTATACAACAGTTACAATTAATGAAACAACTATTTTCAACTCTCGCGTCATCAGTTCTCATGGCGCGTTTGGTTACGCTTAGACTTGTGAGCAGCAGGTAATCGGTTCAAATCTTTGCAGCCCCGTCTATCCTTTTAGATGTATAGTAAGTTTTTTTCATCTATATATATATATATATATATATAGGTATAAAAGGCAAAGGTGATTGACTGACGTATCAACGCACAGGCCAAACCCTTAAGCCTAAAAAATTGAAATTTCGCACACGTATTCCTCATATGACGAAGGCATCCATTAAGGAAGGATTTTTCAAAATTCGACCTCCAAAGGGGTGAGAAATAGGGGATAAAGTTTATATAAAACTTTTTATTCCTTGGACATATTTTTATGAAATTTCGTATAAATTGAGTACGGCAAAAATAATGAGTTACGTATTTAAGCGTTTTCTAAAATTAACCCCTAAGGGGGTGAAATGGGAGTTCAAAGTTTGTATAAAGAAAACAATTATTTTGGACATTTTAACTTAAAATTTCGTCAAGATATACCTTAAAGCAATAAATGGACATTTGCTTCGCGATTTTACAAAAATAGAATAGAATATAAAATACTTTATTTCGGTACAATACAGACATCACAATATAGAAACACAGAAGACACTTTACAGACACAAAAACAAAAACAGAACAACAAAAAACAAAAATAAGGATACAATTACAAACATAAAACAAACTGCTGCACTGTGCTGCCTGTGTTGCACAGACGAAATTGGCGCTGGCTCAGCATAATGCTACAGTTTTACCTGTAGCGCTGAAATTCTGCCATAGTCTAAGATCCGAATTAGAGGAGATCTCCACAGTTCTGTTTATTGGATGAAAAGTAGTAAATATTAAATTTTGTATGTTAAAAAATATATTGTGAGTGGGTTGCCTAAAAAAATTCTGTCCAGACTATGATTAATTGAAAAATTTCTTTATTAATGAATGAACATTGCACTCATTCATTTATCGAATAAATGTAATACCAACCGAAAGAATCTATAATATGAAAACGTTGGGTTGTCTAATTTCTTCCTGGCTTATCTACTGGGTTTTCAGGTATTAAATAGTTTCAAACCAAAACATCATCTAAATAAATGAATCTTCAGTCTATTATCTCAGTCTAGTATAAATGAATCCTCAGTCTATGGGACCTCGCTTCAGTCTATTATTTGGCACCATAAGTTGGATCTCCTTTAATATACACATCAACGCGGTCTAGGGATATTGCACGATTTTTCATACAAAAGAGGTCTGTTTGAGAAGCTACAAAAGCATACTCGAGATACATGGAGGGCTATTATTTTCAGACGACCAAGTACTAAACCTGAATTTTCAATTCTAATCAATAAATTTTGTTTTACGTGTTTGTGAAAACGTGACGAAAATGAAAATAAAAATTGCGTGAATTCTACTATTTTCATATAAAAAGCAGGCAAAAAGTGCATTTTCGTTTTCGTTTTCGTCACGTTTTCGCAAATTTCAAGTAAAACAAAATTTATTGACTAGAATTGAAAATTCAGGTTTAGCACTTGATCGTCTGAAAATTATACCCCTCCATGTATCTCGAGTATGCTGTTATAGCTTCTCAAACAGACCTCTTTTGTATGAAAAATCGTGCAATATCCCTAGACCGCGTTGATGTGTGTATTTGTGGATTATAAAAAAATCTTGTAAAAGAGGTGACCAGTGAAGCGGTTGAACCGAAAAAGAGATTTTCTCTACCGTTATGTTCTCCTAATATCCGTAACCTGAATTTCTACCGCGTTGCCAGACCTCCACCGACCGTGGTGCTTCTATCTCGGTAAACAGATTCTGTCTCGTTCTTAAACTTATAACTTACTAGCATCCCGCTCGGGACTACGTTCCCGTAGGAGTTCGGGAAAATTTTGTAGCCTATGTTACTCAAGAATAATGTAGCATTTCAAAAAATCTTTTAATGGTGAAAGGATTTTTGAAATCGGTCCAGTAGTTTTTAAGTTTATTCGTTACTTAAAAAATACAAATCTTTCCTCTTTATACTATTATTGTAGATGTAGATAAAATACGTTTGCTGAACCAAAAATATAAGCCAGCTCGAGCTTCGGCTGACGGTGAAACTTCACTTTGATTGCGCGAGGGCCCCGCGCAAAGCCTTGCTCGCCCTCTAGCGTTGTTAATGTTGACATTTTGACATAGGACCACTGCACATTCCGCACGGAATGACATCGTAATCGAGCAGCTAGTTTATAAAAGCTCGCATTAAAAAACACCCGGTCCTTGCAGTACGTATGCACGGTTGTATCTGACTTGGAAACCTTCAAACTGAAATTAATTTATTTCCAAAAACTTAGTCTACAATTTGGTTTTCCAATTCTTTAAAGGCGAAGTAAATAAAACATAATTAATACAGTTCATTTCAAATTATTTATTTTGGAAAAAAAATAGAAACTATACTCAATTTATAAAATAATGTCAGAAACACAATGCTTCAACAGAGTCCGTACCGTACCACCTGTTTATTTTTTTACACCTATAAAAACCAATGACGACCATAAATTGGTTAAAACTTGTTAAAGCAATAAAGATTTGACTTTGACCTCGTGTTGGCTGTCTATACCTAGGTTAAAGTTTATGACCTAGATATAGACTTTAGTCTTTATATTGCGTCACAGCAGACGCATTCCTAGTGCTTTATGAAATCCTAGTAGTTCTTCGCGAATGCTGCATCGATATTGGCAGTTTTAACGGCAGCGAAAATGAAAACACCCATTCCTCACAAGATAAAAAAAATTGCGGTGGCAATTTTGTTGCAAAATCGCTCTTATCACAATGTGAAAGAATATATATATCATTGGGTGCTAAGGTTTAAGTGTGTGCAATAAGGATAGCCAATAGTAGCCGATCAGAATCTTTCAGGTGAAACACACTATGATATTCTTTTACAATCTAAGTGTGCATGTCCTATTTCATAGGGTTCGAGTTTTAGAGCTATGTCCCCTAGTGATAAGAACGATTTTCCAGCAATAATGTCTATTCTTATGTAGTTACTTTCAGACTTCAACTACATCAGCATACAAGCCTAACAACTACGCCATATTTGCGTTATAGGATACCTCCTAGAGGTTTTTGAAATCCTAGTACTTCTTCAGGAATGCTGTTAGCTTTTTAACAAAGGCAATGACGACGTTGCCGTTCTTCGGCGGCATAGGGGTTAAAAGAGTTCAGTGACAATGTTTCCAGTATAAAATGAGACATGCCGCTCTTTTATATTATTCGTGCCGTAAGACCGGTTTAGGCTGGTTTTGCTTTTGGTATAATTTCTCTTGTCATTGAGGAGTGTTATATGTGTAAAGAGGAGGAGAGGAAGTTATATGTGTGTATCTGTGAGTCTACTGTGGCATCGTAGCTCCTAAACGAATGGTCCTATATCGATACGATTTTTTGTTTGAAAGCTGACGTAATCGAGATGGTTCTTAGTTATATTTAAGCAAAATTGGTTTAGCCGTTTAAAAGTCACTAGCAACCGAATATCAGGGGCGATATTTTTATTTTTATTTAAGGGTAGTTTATACGATCCGATCATAACAGTATGAAAAAATTAACGGGAAGCAACCCATGACACGGCGTAGACGGCACATTCGGCTGCTTTATTCTTGCTCAAAAACCCTTTTTTGTTTTACCAGCCCATATACGTTCCTACCGAGGGGATTAAACACTTAATAATTTATTTCTCTACTTTTAGTGTAAATTACAGAAAAATATGTGAGAAACAATGTAAATGCCTGTTAAATTTGAGGATTTCCCTCGATTTTCCTGAGACTCTATCATCAGATCCTGACCTAGTTACAATGGGACCACCTCTGGAGTATACTCTTTCGAATAAAAAAGGATTTTGAAAATCGGTCTATAAATGGCGAAGAAATCGGTGAACATACATAAATAGGTATACAGAGTGTGAAAGACAGGTTAGCAAAAACTGAAATCCTGGACTCAGACCAGATTGATTGATAGATTGATTTTCCAGTGGAATTTTTCTCCGGATTTTTTAAAAATTTTTTCATGTTTTTTAATATTTTCTGCTTACATTTTTTATCATTTAATCGAATACACTCCATTTTGCAAAAAAAAACCAATCATAACAACGTAAAACACGAAAACCAGCAATATACATCGCACTCCGATAGCATTGCGGCGCGGGAGGATCGCGCGCGGGGCGCGGTTTCGCGTTACGTTGCGTAGCGCCAAAGTAGATAAATAAAGAAAACTCCTTAACGTGACGTTTCCGGGAAAAAATATTACTTAGCTGATGATAGTTATGGGTAGATTCCACCATTTAAGTATTTGCTAAGCTGTCATTTTATACCCTGTATACGTCGAACATAGAACTTCCTCCTTTTTTGAAGTCGGTTAAAAAACAGGTATAAAAAAAATAAAAATAAAAAAAAACAAAAATAAAAAATATATTTTCCTAGTCACCAATATAACTCGACAACTCAAAAGTTCGACCGTCTCGCGCCGAGTAGGAGCGGCGGTCCGGACAGTATTAGGTATACCGAGTACCAGGAGATCATAAACTAGAAGCGGTTGCTGTACTCGAATGTGTGTACAGTCGAAAGCAGATTCCCGCGCTGTTTACAAATCGTACTGTGGCGCTCCCTCCGTCAAGCCCGCAGTTTAATAGGGGTTCAAGTGTATTACCAGTACTACCAAGTGTACACACATCAAAAAAAGTTTACGATCAGTAGCAAAATCAGATGTATTCTTTAAAATATAAATTATTTAAAGAAACTGTTTACGTTTTATGATTTTATAATGAAAATGCACTAAGTAAATAAAAGAATCATTATTAATTATTTACTTTTTATTAACAAAAGCTAGGAAATGCAATTTTGGCTTAAATGTAATGTAATGAAAAATTTGAATTAATGAAAAAACAAACAAAATTTATTACGAAAAAATTAATAGTTAGTATAAAATGACTCCTCCCCTGGCTCGCACACATGCGGAAACCCTTCTGGGCATGCTAAGAATTAAGTTATCTAGCATTTCTTGTGGTAACCTGTCCCACTCTTCAATAGCAGCTGCCCTGATTTCTGACACTGTTCGCGGAGGTGGCTGACGGTTCCAAACAGCTCGCTTAAGAGCATCCCACGCATGCTCGATCGGGTTTAAGTCAGGCGAGCCGGCAGGCCAGTCTAACCTGGTGATGTCGTATTGCTGGAGAGCAGCATCAACACGTCCGTTTCGATGTGCGGGCGCATTATCATCTACCATTATGAATTGGCGCCCGTGGTTGATGCGGAATGGTCTGACGTATCCATCGATTGCAATCGTTTTGTACATGGCTCCGGTCATGGTGCCTTGATACGGGATTAAGGGCGTCCTAGCCCCAATCATTATCCCGGCCCAAAAGGACACTGATTTCCCGCCCTGCTGAACGGTTCCAGTGGCAGTTCTCTGCCTTTCAGAGTCGCCAGGTCTTCTCCAGACACGGACACGTCGGTTATCTGGATGTGTACTGATCCGCGTTTCGTCAACGAAGAAGCAGTTCTGCCAGATGCTTTCGTCCTCAATTTCTTCATTTTGACGGAGCCTAGCCCATTGCAATCTGCGCCGCTTCCGTTGCTGTGAGTTCAGAGGTGCTCGCCAGGATCTCCTTGCTCGTAATCCAGCTTGGTGTAAGCAATTTCTAATCGTTTGGGTGCTAACTTCGCGGCCGGTGGCAGCTCGCAGCTCTGCTTTCATTTTAGTAGCGTTCATTGTTGGGTCACGGGCAGCCAGTAATCTGATATATCGCTTCTGAATTGCAGTAAGAACAGTTGGGCGACCACTGCGAGGTCGATCAGCTAAATCTTCCATGCCCTGATACCTCTCCAACGTGGTCACTACGCAGGATTGGGATACATGAACTCTGCGTGATATTTCCCTCGTGGAATAGCCTTCTCCACTTAAAGTTAGAATTCTGGCTCGTAAAACTGCAGTTAATCCTCTCGGCATCGTTACCAACTTAATTTTTTTTGAATAAATTGAAAATATTGATAAGTTGCGACTATGTCAGATTTCTGAATGAAAGCAAGCAAGGGTTGATTGTCTTTTTAAATGAAAAAACATTTGAATTACGAAATTATTTTATATTTAAATTTCATATTTTTAAATAAGGAATCAAAAGATAAAAAGTGATTAAGTTTTATTCTTCTACTATAAAAAATATTAGCACTTTTCCAAGTGATCGCAAACTTTTTTTGATGTGTGTACTACCAATGATGGGATGGGTCTCTAGTATTACTGGTAGTACTAGAGACACAAGGTTGCATCATTTGTTCTACCTAGTACTGCTCAGTAGTACTTCTGATCCGGAGCGGTTTTTTTAGTCAGTAATATAAATTGCGGACTTTTAAAAATTCTTTTTTATAGAGCTTTTTTTTAAAATTAGGGTTTTATTTGAAAAGTTAGATAAGATACAAATAGATAAAACAAGTTCTGATACTTTGAACAAAATAACTGATAACAAGACGTAACTTGCCGTTTAAATGCCTATTTTTGATCAAATATTGTCAAATTTGTAACAGAAAAGTAAGAAACTTTATTTAAATGACATAAACTTAATCTATCTATTAGTAAACGTTATAAAAACGATTTAATTGAATGTCATTTAAATAGGCGCTGACTCAGCGTTCATGGCACACGATGGCGACAAACTCGCGCGGCGCGCCACAAGGCTGAGGCTGAAACTTCAGTTTGATTGCGCTCGAAGGCTTGCTCGCCCTCTGGCGTTGTCAATGTTGACATTTCGACATAGGACCGTGACGCATTATGCACGCTATCACCACCGTACTCGTGCTGTAGTAGGCTGTAGCGCTGATATTTTGCTAGTACTTGTCGCCTTCAATAAGCTGAGTAGGTATGCTCATAATTAGCTTAATACCGTCCAAACGATGCCACAACACTTTATAACATTTCGATTTCGTATTTCCAAAAAAATTCCAACAATGTTTCGATGGCGAGAGCTGACAGTAACGTCGAGGATAAAAATGGTTTTGTGGATGAGTTATAAACTCTGCTTTTCACTTCGATTGCGAGGAAATAATAAAATAACATATAATAACAAACTTTATCTTTAAACTTCTGATTATTTTGGCTGTATGGAGTTTTCTATGCCTTACTATAGACCCATTTATGAGTAGATCACTTTGCGCACTAGAGCACCAAATGCGATTTTGTGCAGCCTATAAGCTGCACAAACAAGCACTTTCCGAGCATGAGTAGTGAAAAAATATTTTTACTTATGTCTACTTCTAACCTTATATAACCTTAAATGGCAGTAGGCAGGGCACATTGCTCGTAAGACTGATGGCTGCTGGGGCAGAAAAGTCCTCGAGTGGCGACCACGTACCGGAAGGCGCAGCGTAGGGAGGCCTCCCACAAGGTGGACCGACGATCTGGTAAAGATTGCGGGAAGCCGCTGGATGCGGGTGGCGCAGGACCGAACGAGGTGGAGATCCCTGGGGGAGGCCTATGTCCAGCAGTGGACATCTTGCGGCTGACATGATGATGATGATGTCTACTTCAGGAGAAATTGATATGGGACAAACATTTAAAAAAACAGTCGAATTGAGAACGTTTTATAACGTTTACTAATTCTTTCTTTAAAGTAGGATAAAAATTATAATATTGATTTTTATTTTTTGAACCCCGACAAAAAAGGGGTCTTATAAGTTTGAGGTGTGTATCTGTGTCTGTCTGTGGCTTACCCCTACACAATCCTAAAACTTTTGGAACAACATAAATTAATTTTATTTTTGACACAAAGTAAATCACTTTGTGTGAACTATTGTTGGGATTGAAGTCGGTGATTTATACGTTTTTAACGTGGTCATTTATTGATTACTAGCATTCCGCTCGGGACTTCGTTCCCGTGGGAATCTGGGAAAAATATGTAGCCTCTAATGTAGCATGCTAATGGTGAAAGAATTTTTGAAATCGGTCCTTTAGTTTTTAAGTTTATTCGTGATATACAAAAATACAAATCTTTCCTCTTTATAATATTACTATAGATAATTTGCTAAAGAACGGAGGTTAGATGCTTGTCTCAAGGACAAGGCTAACCCTAGAACTCTCACTGCACTATGCATTCCTAGTAGTCAACCTCAATCTGCGCATGTTGCCGGTGCTGTGCCTGTGACGTCATCCTGGACATGCGTGGATCGTTCGATGTTGCATACAGGGATGATAATATGCATGTGTGCATTGCATTCGTCATAAGATGCGATGTGTGCAATAACCGGAGATAGGCGGTACCTCTCACCATAAGCTACATTCCTGGTTGTTTTTCCATTCAGCGTTGCCATGGCGACGCGGCTGCGGCGTACTTGTTATACATTCTAGCTTTCCGCCCGCGACTTTGTTCCCGAGGGCATATTTTCGGTGTGTTTTCTAAAAAAAGAATGTTTATAAAGCGTGCCCTGAAAATGACATACACATCAACAAAAATAGTTAAGTTGGTCCAGCCGTCATTCATTTTTATATTATTTTTTATTAATAACTAGCTGTCTGCCCGCGACTTTGTTCCCGTGGAAATTGTCTCGGTGGTTTTTTTTTAAGTTTTTTTTTGTATTAAAACCATTCGTGGGCCTTCGAGTTTTTCGCTAAGCAACATTCATTTTTATTTATACATATAGATAAATAATAAATTAATAATAAAAATCACGATTTCTGACTTGTTATTATTCTATTTGTAATTGTCATATTTACATCAAAAAAGGTTATTTTACATAATTTTCTGAAATTCCAACGCGAACGAAGTTCCGCAAGGAAAGCTAGTAATACATTGGATGACTTTAATTATGCGAATCTTGAGGGGCCGATTGTCCACATGCAGTTGAACAACTTTCCCTGAGGAATCTATTTAAAACTCTCGTAAAAAATTGTTGACTCTCATCTCTCATACAAAAAGCAAATCTGATACCACAAGTTGTAAGGAGTGGCGAATTTTTTTTCATAGGTATGTGGACCCATGTTTCATGGGGAAAGTTATTTAGTTTCGTGGCCTGATTGACATTTTTGCTTACTAATTTAAAGTCACCTTATAACATTTTTGCTAACTATCGATTAGTGCTATCTATAAACTATACAATTTTCCACATTAAAAACGTAAGAGTTAATGCCTATCAGCAAAAACTACGAACCAAAACGTTGTCTAATCAACACGGTCTAGGGATATTTAAACGATTTTTCATACAAAAGAGGTCTGTTTGAGAAGCTATAAAAGAATACTCGAGATAACAATTTTCAGACGAGCAAGTGGTAAATCTAAATTTTCGATTCTAGTAATTAAATTTGACAAAAATGAAAAAAAATATTCGTAGATTCGACCATTTCCATACAAAAAGCAGGCAAAAAGTGCATTTTAGTTTTCGTTTTCGTCACGTTTTCACAAATTTCAAGTAAAACAAAATTTAATGAATTAGAATTGAAAATTCAGGTTTAGCACTTGCTCGTCTGAAAATTATAGCCCTCCATGTTATCTCGAGTATGCTTTATAGCTTCTCAAACATACCTCTTTTGTATGAAAAATCGTGCAATATCCCTAGACCGCGTTGATGTGTGTATAATCTGTATGGATTTATGTAGATTATTTTTAAAAAGCGCTTGTACAATATCTTTAAAATTTATATGGGACCAATACTCCTGCTAACCAAAAATGATTTTGAAAATGGGCTGCCAAAAATGACCAAAAATGATTTTGAAAATTATTTTTTGTGGTAGCAAACAGAAAAAAATAATTGTCATAAATATTAAATCAGGTCTATCTACTGAACGCTACTTTATTCTGCGAAACAATTTTAATTCCTCCTCTTAATACCTCCTGCGCTCCTAGTGAAACCGTTGGCAAGGTAACGATTCCGTTGAGATAGGACCTTTTGGTATTTGAAACTGGATCAATAATGACGATGTAGGCTGCAGGTGAGGGGGAGGTACCAACTGTGCAAATATGATGGAACTCCCTTTTGACATTTCATGCTATCCTGATGTCACTAGTTGGCGAGGTCGTTATGGCAACGCGTGTCCCCCCACTCACTCCTGTAGCTTAAACAATAATGCAGTCGAATTAGGTATTGACAGAGGAATACCTCTACTCACTTTATAAAGTCATAGTGAATAGACTTCCAACAAGAATCCAACAGTTGTCCTCTAGAAATTTCTAGGGAGTTCCGACCTCCTCTCCTGTTTATTATATTTATTTTGATCTATTTTTTACCGACTTCAAAAAAGGAGGAGTTACTATGTTCGACTGTATGTTTTTTTTTAATGTATGTTCACCGATTTCTCCGTCAAATATGGACCGAATTTCAAAATGGTTTTTTTTGTTCGAAAGACTGGTCCACTATAAATTTTATCGTAAATGATTCAGCGCTTTTAATAAAATCAACAAATACTAAAAATACTAAAAACTAGAACATCATCTAAATCAATTAGATATCAAGTCTGTGGGATGCAAAATTAAGTGTAAAAAAATAAAAAAATAGTACATTGTTCATCAAGGGAGGAAAGGGACCGATTACAAGCGAGGGAGCAGTTTCTCCCGAGCTAGGAATCGGACTTTCTCCCGAGTGCTACATAGTGCTTTATACACCTGTGAGGAACATTCAAAGACTTGTATTGTTGAAATTATTTAATAAAATGCAATTAATTTTTTTAGCATGGAGTACATTTTTTGAAAACATTTTTTGAAAACGTTTGCGCCTTGTTTTCAGTTTCCAAACCATAAACTGGTCATAAGTTTGGTTGTATTTTTTCTTCGATTAATCCGGTAGCAAGTTTAAAACAGCTGTTTCCGCAGATGCTTTTAAGCTTGGCGACGTCATCTCAACATCACTTTCACTGCTAGAACTCGATATTTTACTTTAATGAGGATTATCGTTTTTTGTCTCACTAGGTGGCGCCACTGTAGAGTGAGGTCCTAAAGTACGGCTGTCAAAGTTTGTTATTACGGGCACCAAAACAAAAATTTACATTTAAATAATATTTAATACAATTTAACCGTAGAGTTAACGTATTGGCAATGCTGCAGTGTTGCGCAGTCCCGTTTTGCTCGGAAAAAAAAGGCGCAAATAAGTTTCCGAAAGATAAAACTGTCTCAAAGCAGTGGTTGGCAGTGATTCGCAGGGTCAACTATGTCCCTTCAAAACATTCACGTATCACATATCAGAGACCTATACACAATACATAAATACACACAGACACAACAAACACACAGAACAAACATCTATGTTCATCTCATGTTTGTTCTTGGTGAGAATTAAACCCATAACCTTTAGCGCTAAGGCCATATTAAATGGAATATATGCAATTAAATTAATGGCCATATTAAATGGAATATAACATACAATTTAAGAAAATATCACAAATTTGACCAAAATTTTGGGCTTCTTCTTTATTTTTTATGAAGACAAAAGGATTTGAGGTCAGTGGCATGGTGATTCCATATTAAAATTATATAAAAACTCCTTGGGCAGTGGTGAGTGCGCGCGCACTTTTGTATTAGAAAACACGTGAGAAATGAAAATTCGTAAATTTATTCCTCCCGCTAAAACACGTTAGAAATGGATTTTCATACATTTTTTCCTCCCACTTATTTTGGACGAGGATTTTCAGGGAATAATGACTTCTGTTCCGATCAGGTGTAGTATAAAATCAATTAGTGACATTTTCGTTTGTGGTAATCCGCTAATAGGCATTGTAGTCTGCAAAATATACTAGTTATCTACTTTGTGCGAACTGTCGTTGGGATTCATTAAAGTCGGTGACTCGTATGTTTTTATAACGTGAAAATTTTTTATTGGCAGGGTGCAAAGCGGGTGGAGGGAGTAGCCTAAACGATCACAGCTATAGACATAGAAAAAATAAGTTAACATTTTTTATTGGCATGGTGCAAAGCGGGTGGAGGGAGTAGCCCAAACGATCACAGCTATAGACATAGAAAAAATAAGTTAAATTTTTTTATTGGCAGGGTGCAAAGCGGGTGGAGGGAGTAGCCCAAACGATCACAGCTATAGACATAGAAAAAATAATTTAAAATCACAGCGCTCGCTACGGCTAAAATTGACATTATTATCGCTGACTTGAGCTGTCAAATCCATATTGCAGTAACATTTTCTTATCTTTTTTGAGATAAATTAATTATAGTCCTAGTAAGATGTGTTATTGTGAATGTATTCTCTTATATAGTAAAATAACACAAGATTTAATTATTTTTTTTACAATATTTACTTACTTCTCGCTTGACAGCTGTGACAGTATTATCCATAATAGCCACCAATCACGTGGCGCTGTCGTCGCGCACGGTGCCAATAGGTACTTACAAAACTTCGATCAACTATAAATTACAAAACTATCAAATTATTTTCTTGTTATTTTGTAATCGTATGACAGTTGATTTGGAATGGATTTATAATTTTATAAACATAAGTAGATGTAGACATTATTTATTTATCTCTTTGGCACACATACATGTTAAAGAGGGCAATTCGATTTTTCGAAGTTATAGTTTTTTGTTTAAATTGTTAACAGCGGGTTTGCGTTTGACCGCGATCTAGCACAAGAGCCAAGATACGATTGAGGATGTAGCAAGCTCACCCAGAAGAAGCCTATTCACTCGAACTTTAAAGAGATTCGGGTTATATGAGCTCGGAAATACAGACGCAGGCAGGCAGTCAGTTTTATTATACATAACAATTTTATTATATATAATTAAATGTGTGACGAATATAATTTGGATTACAATAAATTGCGTCAAGGAGTTCTCAGATCACAATTTAATCGAGTTCAGTGCTATTGTGGTTCGGTAAACTTTCATTAACTTGATGTCAAAAGAAATTAATATATTTTTTAATAATTTTTCGCGTTATAGAAACGGAACCGGAATAAAATGTTACGTCTACACTTCCTCGGTCTTCTTAATTCCCTGGTAGCACGGCGTACAGATTATCGAGCGATTGGATTTGGAAATAGGTAGCTGTTTTTTTTTACAACGATTAGCGCATGCGTGCTTTGGAGAAAAACACTGTTGTGTGAAACTTTTTGTGTTTGGAGGCGCAGCACACACACAGCCTTAAAACGTTACCGGTATGATCTAAACATAAGTCTCCTTGATTTTTCTAAATTCCTGGTAGCCACGCGCAACAGCCCGTTGAACGACGTTGCCGTTCTGTCCAACGTCGACGGTGGCACGGAGACTTTGCGCGCCCACCACTAACAGAAGCTGTTTCATTCTGGTTTCCCGGGATGTAAATATCTTGACGGGCTTTTGACACATTTTATTTATTGTTGACGTTTTTATACTGCTGCGCAGAAAAGCCTCAGTTTGAATTGAACTCCGTTCGTTCATGAGATCCTAGTACTAAGACGTCAAAAACAGACGCAGCAGGTAGCTCGATGCGTGCGAAAAAAATGGCTACAATTTTTAATGTAAATTAATAAATCTAAATACGTGAAGTTAATTGTTAAAATAATTACTGTTAATATACCTACAACGATTAGTTTAATTTACGAGTGAGTACTTGCTTTTTAAAAATAAAACAAAAAAAGGTATAATCTACGGCCTAGTTTTGAAATAATAAAAAATAGATATTAGACACAAAATATGTAAGTTTGGAAAAAAAAATTAAAAGTTTTAGTTAGTTTTAGTTAATTTGATTACATAAAGTAACAGACAATTTTGTGATATAAAATGTATACAACTTATTCACTTATAATAAAAATGTATACTTTTTAAAATTCGCGATGCGATGAAATTATGAAATAACAATATTAAATTTACTGATTCTGGCCATTAAGTTGTCCAAGAATATTTAAAAGTTTGTTCGCTCAATTAGTGTGCATGGGTAGCTGTCAGCTGTCATCTCGAAATGTATGGCGGTACAGGGAGCAAGAAAACTTGAATGGTAATTCATATCTTCTATCTCTTTCTACTAGTTATAATACGAAAATAATAATATTTTGTGGTCTCTGTAAATATTTACATGGATTAGTATAGCTATTTTTTGAAAGAAAAATATTCGTACCTATTTGAAAATAAAATTACTTAACTGTAAATAAATTATTGTATGTGTTCATTGACACTATCGTTAACATTTACAAAATAATAATAACGTATATTTCCAAAAAGAAGTACTTAAGGAAGTTAGTTCTGCTAACTTATAAATTACAAAGGAGGGTTCAGATAATTCGTCCTGTAGGTATTACTTGCATTACAAATACCCAGTTGCAGTAACGGTCATTAGAATAAAAGCTTTTCGGTCATTATGTGATATTCATAGATTAATTTATTTATAGATAGATATGAGTTTCGACATTTATTATTTGAATTTCTTTCAAATACTGACATTGGCAAAATCACTATGCGGAGGCCATATTTAAAAGAATAGGCATAAGTTCAATAATAAATTTTGCTATTTTATTTATTGGAGTTGAGAAAGGGCATTATTAATTATAGTTGAGAATGTTGGAGGAGACTGGCAATGACACTGCGAATAATGACAACAGCGGTGGTACGTCTCAAGACGATAACGCTCCAATTAAAAAAAGGAAGACGCTTTGTAAAAACTGCAAAGAAATAATTTTGAATGTTCATCAATACTGCGTCAACACAATGCCGCCTGATAATGATAAAGAGATGGAATTTAAAAATTATCCAATTATTGGGACAGTTTCGAAAATTGTTAATGTGCATCGAAACACTGTCGCCAAAATTATAAAATCAGGACCAGTTTCTCCCTTAAAGAGAGGAAGTCAGACGAAAAAATTCTCAAAGATAGATGATTTTGAATGCGATTTAGTTCGACGCACAGTATATAGATTCTATACAGATAAGAAACTTCCAACACTCGATATGATATTGCAAGATTTAAAGACAAATACGGACTTCCCATATCAACGTACTACGTTGTATGAGCTTTTACGTAAACTTGGATTCAACTATAAAAAAGTGAATAAACGCAGTGTGTTGCTTGAGACGCCGCGATTCCAAGTTTGGCGTTATAAATATATAACAAAGCTCAGAGAAGCACGTCAAGAGGGGCGAAATATAATCTACCTGGACGAAACGTGGTATGACACACATGATACTGCAAGATGTCTTCTAGGGGGCGATAGTAAAACAGCTTGCTTCTTCGTGATATTTGGTTATAATTAACAACAGCTTCTTCGTAATCACAATCTTTTACTTCGTTAATAAATTCACAGCTGAACAACACCTTTTTTTATAATAGTGCTATTGCACGCCTATCATCGAATACAATTGTATCGCGGGCTAAGATTATTAATCCGCAAAGAACAAATATTCAATCCGCCACGATCAAACAATGAATACTCAATACGCCACGATCGAACAATGAATGGCGCAAGACCAGATCTTCAATCATTTCGAATCTTGACATCGAATACCATTTCAAACCTTTGAAATTGATATTCGAATTATCTTCTTCGAAATGATCGAATGAGAAAGAAGTTGCGTTATGCCCGATCCTCTGTGAAGGTCTGCATACCACAACTGCCTCCCCCCCATTGAAAAATTTTCGATCGGTCGAAAATTTTTTTCAACAGGCCTACCTAACTTCCTATACGATGGCCCTAAGTTTTTTAATCCATCGGGGTGGCCTTGAAGTAACATCTCTGGCCTTGAAGTAGCATCTCTCTGGGCTGCATTGGATCAGGTGGTCGGGTCGGTCTTCTTTCTTCCATCAGGATAAAGATCTTCTTTGTTCGGATGATGGGGAAATAAGACCGAATATTAATAGCTCCTATCAAACCCGCACCTGTCCCTAACTAACAATTAAAAGGAGTAAACAAGTGTTAGCTCGACGCTGCACACCCGGGTACTGCCTTTATGAACATGAAGCCGAAGGTCACCAGGTGGTGGTGGACCCTGACTCCAAGTCAAAGACGCGGACTTAAAAAATTTCAAAACCGCACTTTAACACACGCGCCTAACTTCGAAGCTACGGGTGTCTTCAGCGTCGTTGCTCGAAGTCCATATGACATGAAAAACAAATAAAACAGATCAGAACACAATAACAAAAATCTGAAAACAGAGCATTAGTGAAACTGGGAAAATATTTATATGCATGTGCATATTCCTTACATTGCACCTATACATGCATTCCCATAATGCCCCATATTACCATAATGTCTCCATATATTACCATAACGTCCCTTTATTACCGAAACGTCCTTGTACCATAATGCCCTTATTACAGTATGCCCAAAAGATATAACATGTGAGTGCACAAAATTGCATTGACCTCTCCCTCACATGCACATTTTGTCGGAGTGCCCATGTTATGGCCTCAGAGGCGGAGGACCACTGAGTATGAGGGCCAACATAAACCCTCCTCCCCTACACAACGCAGAACAAAAACATGAAGAAAAAACATGCGTCATTGTCTCAAGACCAATCGTTTCATACGATTAGGATGGACCACAAATTGAAGTGTCGATGAGAATCTCTTCACCACATAAGAATATCTTGAAATTCTTCTGACGACACGAAAAGGACCCTGGAAGAACCGCATTAATTTGACAGATCTTCCTGTAACTCTCCTTGGTACAAAAATTAATACTTTGTCCCCTTCATTAAATAAAATTGGTTTAATCCTTTTATTGTAGTTCCTTATTTGCCTCACTTGTGCCTTCTTTATATTATTTACAGCTTTACGAATAAGCATCTTAGAGAATTCTTGCCTTTGAGACATATTTCCCAACCATCCAGTGCAATTTATATTCAAAGTTCTTTCTTCTTACGTAGAATCTTCTCTTGCATGTAATAAGAGATAGGGTGACATGCCAGTGGAGCTCTGCTTGCTCGTATTGTAAGCGTGTACCACCAATGGAACAACCGCACACCAGTCACGTTGATTTGGTGAACAATATTTTGCTAACATGTCAGTGATAGTCCTGTTGAAGCGTTCCACTAACCCTTTGGTCTGTGGGTGAAAAGAAGTAGTATGGGTTAATTTAGCACCAAAAGATTCCACCGTTTCCTTCACAGCATGAGCGGTAAAGACAGTTCCTCTGTCAGTTAATATCGTCTGAACTGCTCCTAATCTGCAAAAAATTTCCTCAATAAGAAAATTGCATATCACATCAGCATTCACTCTTGGTACCGCTTTACAGATAGCATATTTAGACAGGAACTCAACTGCCACAATTATATACACATTACCTCTATAGGATCTTTTGAACGGACCCAGAATATCCACTCCCACTCTTTCTAAAATATTTTTCACTTCAATAGGGTGAAGTTCCATTCTTGTTTTCGTAGTTGCCCGCTCTTGACAAATTAAACAAGATTTTACATACCTCTCTATACTTTTCAAAGCTCCAGACATGAAATACTTATTTTTAAATTTTTCAAATGTTTTTGTGAGGCCTAAGTGACCTCCTAAATAAGGGTCGTCATGCAATTTTTCCATCACATTTGAAAATAATTCACGTGCCAATACAAGTCTTTTCCTTTCTTGACCATGGCATTTATCCACTCCGTAAATAAGATTATTAATCATAACATATGATTTATAGGAAGAGCTATTACCATTATTTATTTTAGCTCTAATATTAATGCAAAATTCATCACTTTCTTGAGCGTTCACATGCATGGATACATCGCAAGGAAAAATTTCTAAATCTTCAGGGACAGCCTGAACCTCTGAAGTGGTAGATCTTTCCTTTTCCAATGGATTTCGGCTTAAGAAATCTGCCACCACATTTTCACGTCCCGGGCAGTGTACAACTTCGAAGTCCCATTCCTGGATGGCTAATGCCCATCTGGTCAGTCTACTAGTAGTATCCTTTTTTGTGGTTAACCAACATAATGCTTTATGATCAGTGACAACCTGGAATCGAAGACCAAATAAATATTGACGAAAATAATTCAAGGCCCATATCAAACCCAGACATTCTTTCTCAGTGGTTGTATAACGGGTTTCAGGGTCTGAAAGCCTTCGTGATGCATAGGCTATCGGTCTCATAACATCATATCCTTGAGCCAAATATGCGCCTAATGCCAAATCAGAGGCATCAATGTATAACCGGGTGGTCACCTTGGGATCACTGCTGAAATAAGATAAAATAGGTGGATTACATAGCTTGTCCTTTAGAAGTTCAAATGCCTACTGTTGTTGCTCCTGCCAAATAAACTTTGTATTTTTCTTCAGTAGAGAAGTGAGTGGCTGTGCAATCTTAGCGAAATTCTCCACAAATTTTCTATAATACGAGAATAAACCAAGTACTTTCTTTATTTCCTTGAAAGTGGTTGGTGGCTTTACCTCTTTAATGGCTTGGGTTTTCCTTGGGTCGGGTTTAAATCCATTGCCCGAAATAAAATAACCTAAAATTGATAATTTTGTAAAAGCAAACTTACATTTTGAAGGCTTAAGAGTGATATTAGCGTTCCGTAGTCGCTCAAATAATTTTTGTAAAACCTCTAAAAATTCTGAAAAACTCTTAGCATACAGGATTACGTTGTCCACATAGACAATAGCATTCTTATACCTCATATCGCCTATGATCTTGTCCATCATGCGTTGAAATACAGCTTGACTTGTACGCAAGCCAAAGGGTACCACATTGAACTCATATAAACCGGAACTTGTAATAAATGCGGTCTTCTCTTTTCCTGAACTGATGACAGATTGCCAGTACCCGCTGTTGAGGTCCAGCTCAGCGAAATACTTAGCTCCAGATAGATAATTAATTATGTCGTCAATCACTGGTATTGGGTACGAATCCGTTATAATCTTTTTATTTAGACGTCGATAGTCAACACAAAACCTCCATGTTCCGTCTGGTTTTTTGACAAGTACGACAGGAGAAGCATATGAACTCTGGCTTTCCGAGATAATGCCAAGTTTTAACATTTCTTGTACTTGTGACTCAATTATGTCTCTTTGTACTGGGGACACTCTATAAGGTCTTGAAAATACAGGTTCTTCATCTTTAGTTTGAATGTGGACCGGAATGATACTACATCGGCCCAATTGGTGATTCTCGAATGCAAATCGATCTTTGTATTTTATTAACAAGTCCTGCAATGTCGTCCTCTGACTATCAATTAATTCTTCATTAATTATAAAAGAACCTTCAGTGGTACTTTGAAAAACATCGACACCCAAATTACAATCCATCGCTTCTGAAAAATAAACATAGTCGTTATTATGCAACTTTTCGCTATAAATCGCGTCTAATGAAGTTTTTTCATCATGTTTGGTTATAAAAGGAATAGAAGCTCCCTGTAGGCTCAAACATTGATTATTAAAATCAACACAAGCTTTAAATTCATTAAGAAAATTTTGTCCAAGAATTAATGGACAGGAAGGAATTAATACTGCCATTCCACGAAAAGTAACTTCTAATCCTCCAGGAAGTAATATTGGTATTTCTATGTAACCTGCAACCTGAATCAATTGATTATTAATTGCCCTAAGAGACATTGGTGGCGCAGATGTTAATGGAATATTTAAAATATGGCACATAGATGCTGAAATACACGAAACAGCGGCACCAGTGTCTATGAGAGCTACCACCTTACGTTTGGCCGGATCATTCAATTGTAAAATAATCAAAGGTTTGCTCTTGTAACCAAATAGCTTCTTCTTAATGTCCTCTTCATCGGTTGAACCGTTTGGAGAAATGTGGTTCTGGTTACCAACCAATACTTCTTCTTGTTGGGAAACTGAGGATGGTGTAGACGGCTCTTCTACCGTTCCCCTTAGCGGAGCCGCCTGGCGTTTCCCGAGTCGCTTCCTGCTTGGTTCCGCGCTTGCCTTGGGCGGAAGTTGTATCTTCCTCGCGGGGCTAGCGAACCATTGCCACCCGGCCGCTGGCGCCAGTTAGGCGTGCTGTGGTCAACACGCTCTGCGCCTGGTGAAGGTCCTCCAGAGGAGGTCCCTGCCTCCGATTCTGGGGTCTGATGCGTTTCCGTACGGCGTGGTTCACGACCCGGAGTAAAAAACGGCGAATGCGACGTCGAGTCTCCAGAAGGGTTGCAGTGGCAATGAACTGTATTATTGCCATTATTTAAACTTATATTCAGCTGCTTTTCTGGTGTTTTAACATATAGCTCCGTCATCTGCTTAATCAGTTCCTTCAATTTATTTTTGTCACTATGTAGTGATGTGGCAAGCTTGGATTTAAAGAATGGACGTGTGGTCTTAATAAAAATATCATCTGGAATTTTCGCTTTTGTTGCCAATTCTTGTAAGGCATAGAAATATTCAAGTAAATTCTCGTCATTAAGTTGTTGTCGGTTGTAAAATTTTTCTTGGAAATTAACTGAAGATTGAAATTCCTCTAATAGCAAATTCTTCAGGTCGGCAAAGGTCTTGCATTGAGATTTAATTGTTTTATAAAAGGATAAGGCCGGACCTGCTAGCACAGACTGTATTATAATTAATTTGTGTTCGTCCTCGAGTTTCTTAAGGATGGCCTGTGCCTCAAACTGGGCTAGAAACTCTTCAATGGAGTCATTAGTGCCACAAAATTTGGTCGACACATCCATATTAAAATAGGTTATTTTCAATTAATAAAATAAAAATTTTAGGTTTACTTAGCTTGTAATCCTGGGATCATACCCGGCGCCTCCACCACTTGCAAGATGTCTTCTAGGGGGCGATAGTAAAACAGCTTGCTTCTTCGTGATATTTGGTTATAATTAACAACAGCTTCTTCGTAATCACAATCTTTTACTTCGTTAATAAATTCACAGCTGAACAACACCTTTTTTTATAATAGTGCTATTGCACGCCTATCATCGAATACAATTGTATCGCGGGCTAAGATTATTAATCCGCAAAGAACAAATATTCAATCCGCCACGATCAAACAATGAATACTCAATACGCCACGATCGAACAATGAATGGCGCAAGACCAGATCTTCAATCATTTCGAATCTTGACATCGAATACCATTTCAAACCTTTGAAATTGATATTCGAATTATCTTCTTCGAAATGATCGAATGAGAAAGAAGTTGCGTTATGCCCGATCCTCTGTGAAGGTCTGCATACCACAATACCGTCAAAAAAAGTTGGACTGATTGTAGTTGTCACTGCATTTCAGATTTGCCTTCCACTCGTGGGAAACGCATTATCATATTGCATGCTGGATCCAAAGACGGTTGGGTCGAAAATGGACTGCTTCTATCTGCGAAACAGATTAGCGATGCGAGCGCTGATTACCACTGCGACATGAACTCAGTGCTCTTTGAAAAGTGGTTTCAGGAGCAATTATTGCCAAACATAACACCAAATAGCCTAATAGTAATGGATAACGCTCCTTACCACTCGCGACTATCCGTCAGAATTCCAAACACCACAACCAGAAAAGGGGAGATCCTTGATTTTATGAGACAGTACAAAATTTCCATTCCAGAGCCAACCCCAACCATTCCAGTGCTGCTGGATATTGTGAAAAAGGCGGGCATAGAAAAAAGATATGTCATTGATGAAATAGCAAAAATGAATGGTTGTGAGGTGGTGCGTCTTCCACCATACCACTGCATTTTTAATCCGATAGAACAAGTGTGGTCTAAAATTAAACATGACCTTAGAGCCAACAATTGCGACCCCAAAAACAGCAGTGCCGTATGTCAATTGATCAGGCAGGTCATGTTGAACGTAACATCTGACTTGTGGGGTAAATATATTGCCCACGCAATCAAAGAAGAGAATAAGTACTTTAATGTAGACCAGCATGTTGATGTTAACGGAGACACTTTCATAATAAACACACAAAGTGATACAGATGACTCTGATTCGGAATAGCTAGATTGATTTTTTATACTTATGCTACAAAAATAGCATATATGTTTAAGTTGTAAGATGGCTATTTAATTTTAATTTTTATTAAAAAATTTGCATTTGTGGACGAGTCACATTTAAGTTAAAGAATGGTCCCAATATACCGTGCGCCTGTACTGCACACTAATTGCCCGAACGAACAAGCGAGTGTTGGTGCCCGAGCGCAAGCGAGGGCACTAAATTAACATGAGTGTATTAATTAGGTGCGTAATCTACTTTTCTTTCAACTACCGATCTAACCTACCGTTATAAAATAATAATATACCTATTAAAGAAAAACTCAAGTTTAGTTTTACAATAGAATCGTACAGAATGCACGCCATTTGTTTTTTTTCTTCACCAAATAGATTTTATTCAGCCGATTTTTATTTTTAGCCAGTATCCTTTTGATCTAATGCATACATTTTATATTATATTTAATGGGAGAAATTAAACCTCTGTGGTTTCATATCTAAATTTTAAAAAAACTAGTGAATGAAAAATTGTGCAAAAATGAGATTTCATATAACATTTCTGCACTGTTATGGATCTAAGCAAAAATGCGTCCTGCATAGTTGAAAGAAAAATATTACATTTACACTCCCTCTTATTTTCTAAAAAAGGCGCGCTGTATTTAAATCGACATCAACCTGTTCAAAAGTAAAGTAAAATCGATCTCCATATCACTTCTGCGATCCTAGTACGTGAGCCTGTGAGGTGCCACCGTCCAAGGTCTGCTTCAAGGCAACTGGGCGGCGATGTTAGTTCCAATAATGGCGCATACACGACGTATCTGCTGCTTATTGGCTGTCTATTTTAAGAAGTTATTGAATTTGCTTTATGAAATGACTAGCTTGCCGCCCGCGTCTTTCTTTTTCATCGATTTGCTCCGTTTCTTATTTGAATTTGGGAAAACCTTGCTAAGTGGACTCCTTTGGATGCTCACGCTACATTGACAATACTTTTCTAGTAGGTTGTGACGATGTTAGCCTAAGTATGCAAGCCTACACACATTTTTTATTAGTGACAATTAGTTTATATTTTCTTTTTATGTTGTACGATTTTTATATGAGAAGTTCAAAGCAAGAGTTCATAACCCATTTTCAGCCTTACTCAATATTTCATAACAACTTTTAGCAACATTTTTAAATAACAAGTTGTATGTTCTCGGGTCATAGTTTGTGTCTGTCTTTATGTCCGAGGGACCCACGACACAAGGGAAACCTTAGTGTGGGCCTTTTTGAGTGTATGGCGTTTTATTTATTTTTATTAGCTCTATGGAAAAAAGATTTAGGTTAGCAAAAAAATTTTTGTAATTGGCGCAATCATAACTCTAAAACTAATAAAATTAAAAATTTTGTATCACCCCCGATTTAAACGATTTTGATAAAACGTGTCTTAAAACCACTGTTAGGAAACCTGCTTTAAATAATAAAAAACGCATCTAAATCGGTTCACCCGTTTTCGAGCTTACGGTGCTACAGACAGACACATAGCGGTCTAACTTATAGCACCCCTCTTTTTTAAAAACAAGAGTTTCTGAATATTTGTCTGTGAATTTACAATTTTCCGCGGATACATACATTGCTTCTGCACTATATAATTTTAACTGAAGGCGTAAACCAAATGCAGCAATGTACGTTATCGTTCAGTCGAAATCTTTCCATTTTCCATGATTTTCCTTTTCATTTTACGTTTTCCGTTTCACAAGGTTTTTATCATAGATATAGATAGCTCTTATCAAGATTCATTGTTATTGGCTGGTAGCCACGCCGCCATTGCCGGCTGAAAGTTCAAGCCTGCGCAATGCGTTCGTTGGGCGGTCTTTCAGGTACAGCGTAAGGCATAAAATTCACCATAATATGAGCTATTTTGTTGCTTTAAGAGTTGTTATTCATCAAACATGTAACATCAATCGTGCGCCGTAATGTATTTCGCCGTAAAATGAAAGAAAGAGATCGACCCTCTGTAGTTTATGTAGACCTGGTGACACAACTCGATATATTGTGAAATTTTCAGTTGCCATATGAACTAAAGATTTCCACTGTAATCAATTCACCCAGCTTGGCTCGGTCGTTTTCGAGTTCGAACCCCACTAAAATATTTTTTTGTAATTTTATTAGGAAATCTAAAAATGAAATTGTAGAAACGAAAAAAATTAATATAAAGCTTATTTAAAGAATTAAATAAGCAACGAGCACGCATTTTTTTAATAACTTCCTCAAATTGTTTTTTTGGGCCTGCCTACCCTAAAAGATACATTGCACTGTACGTATGTACCTAAGAATGTATGTATGTGTTTATTACGGGCAACTTGATAGGTTTGGTCACTATGAATAATGACCGATCTGTATTCATAACGCCCATATCAAGAGGGCAATCTAATTAAAACTGCATGACTAATCACTTTTCCCGGTCAATATCAATAATGGCTACCTTATCTTGGGCAAAGTAATAAAACATATGAACTGTAGTGTTTTTGTTTATTAAATGAAATTAAACTTAAGTTAAGTACCTACGCTCGTGTACTTGGGAACTGGATGCCTAGGTCTATCTAAGCTTCGATGTATTTTTGGCGCATAGACCTATGCAATAGAGGAGCTTCCTGCACCGAGGAAAATACAAGCTTGGAGGTCTGAAGCCAGAGAGCTCCTATTGCAGAAATGGACAGAGAGGCTGGGTGAGCCAAGAATCAGTCTCTGGATGTGGACACAATTCGCCCAGTCCTAAAGGACTGGATTGATAGTCCACACGGTCAAACCTTCGTACTTTCCGATATCTCATCATTCTGCGAGGATGAGATATCTCGGAAAGAGGCGGCGAAAAGGGAGAGAGTTGACGCCTCGCTCCTGATATTCACTGCAGAAGAACGGGACGAGGAAGATGGGCTGAAGCCCGGTCTGATGCCTCCTTAACAAACGCCTGGTGGGGCGACCGTCACCAAAAGGTCTCAAGGTGGAAAGGCGTGCAATGTGTTACGTGCACGCCTTCAAAAATGCTGGTGATGCAGGGGTCTTCAGGCCCCGCGAGATGGGAACCGCTGATAAGCAAATCAGCGCTTGGTAGGGTCACAGACGAATGCTTGCGCGATACATGTGGCCCTTGCCCCTGCGATGGAAGGGTATATGTGGGCATTTTCCCAAGTAAAAAAAAGTACGCTTATGTACGCTATTCATACTGCCCGGTCCAAGTGATGAAATTCAAGCTACCTGAAACCCTAATTTTTTAAACGGACCACGCATCGTCGTGCATTATTAATATGGCCAGGTCAATAAATTTCTCAATTTGACCGACGCTCTTGGTCATTATTCATAATGATCGGTCCATATTAATACTGCCCGGTTAATAAAATTGCCCGTAACATATGTATCTAAAAATAAATGAAGGTATAGTATGTATCTAAAAATGTTGCCCAAAAGTTGTGATAAAAGGTTAATTTTTGTAAAAATTTTAAACTTAGGCAGACAAAAAAATTAAGTAGCTACTTTTCGTAACAAGTCTTTAATTTTGAATAATGGTACAGATATGTATAATTATCTATCTGTAAGAACATAATGTTATCTAAGCCTGTGACGGTTCTTCGATGATGTTGATCCGTTGTGACACATATACCTATCGATTAGTGCAGCTCGTGCAATAAGTGACGTCACTGGACGTATTCTAGGCGTACACTTGTAAACCTATGCAACCCTGGTACACTGTGTTCCAATGCGCCGTTGCCAAGCCTCAGTGGCACGTGCAAAAAACCAATCGATAGTTTCTCCAACCAACAGCTAACATGGCTGGATTTGAACGGGAACAAAAATCGGCACAAAACATGGTAATGTTGTAATAAAATGTGCTATTATGATGTATTTATGGTTCCCATAAATGTATTTCATACCTTCTTATTGTTGAGGAACCAAAATTTTCCGACTTTTTTCATGAGTTTTTCATCCTTGGTCGATTACAAAGACCAAATAAAAAGAGAGAAAGTGATTTGTGATTTATAAATCAGTTAAAAAGTTAGTTATAAAGTAGTAAATCAGTTTTAAAATAAAATTTTATCGTTGATAAATTCCTTTTGTCTTTGACTCTTTCAATATTATGAGTGATGTTTGAAAAACTTATTTCTACATAATTATATGAAGAACCCGAGATACAGAATCGTACTTTCTCTCAAATGTTACATATTTTACCTAAGATATAAAATTAAAGACATTAATAAATTAGTCTGATTTATTTATAGTATAAAAACTGACTGCTATAGGTAAAGAAATATTAAGATTCAAGAGCGATGATAGTACAAAAGGACAAGTGAGTTACGAGGATTGAAAAAGAAATGTCGTTAATTCGGTCAGTGAATAGGTAGAAAGGCACGAACAACGCAATTTGATTTACTATCCAAGTTGGTCTTTCAAACGGGCTACAAAAGTTCCATTGTAGTGTGTGTGTTCACAAATACTACATTTCATAGGTGTATTCTGAAGCAGTGCAACGACGTAGTGGGCACGCACACATGGTTATTATTGACGTCGTCATGTGGCATCTCTTGCAGAGTTATATAGCCCTGGTGCCCACTGAGCTAATGCGCCGTTGCCAGCCCTCCATGACACGTGCATGTGATCGATATTTTCACCAAACACCTTTGAGTATGTATTCCAAACACTTTCAGCCTGTCGGTATGGATTTCACAATAATATATTTTTTTGTATTTCTCATAGATTTAGAAAAAATGAGTTAATAAGTTCATATCTGTGGTATTTCTAGCTCAGGATTTTGCATCATAGACATCGGGGTCCAAAAATAAAAAGATTTGGCTGTATGGCTCAGTTTCATGGCCCATCCATTTGTTTGGAATATAGAATCATAATGTAGAGCTACGATCAATAAGAGAATAAATTGGAATACAAACTGAAACTTGCTTGTTATAACAATATGTTCCATTTCTACTACATAATTTTAATTAAATATTTCTATTCGGTGCTTAGTCAATGCAAATAAGACTGGGTAAGACTTTCACTGTAACCTTTATTTCATGACTAATGGAAATAAAATAGTAAATTTCCATTTACTACATAGATACGTCTTCGTGGAATACTTCTGGTCAGGTATGTTAACATTCCTTACCTTCAACTCTAGACTGAACGCAAAGGAAAAGTACGGAGGGCCGCACATTAGGTTACCACACGTGTGCACTCTGTGCTGTTGCGATAAGAGCGGTTTTGCAACGAAAATTGAGTACTCTGATGCGCTGGCCTCTGTACAATATCTGCCAGCTGTCCATTTAAGGATTAAGTTGCTTTAAAACTGCTCTAAAGGTTTTCTAAATAAATAAGAGTGCTTGTAGCAGGTCAAAAACATCGTGTAACGTGAGTACGGGTCTATCACCAAAGACAGTACCTTTTAACCCGTGCGAGCTACTTGCACAAGTATCCAGCTCATCGAACTTACATGACCGTGTGACTCTGACAAAGTGCCTTAATACAACATTTCTTGGTTCAAATGTTTACAATGAAAAAAAGTTTTCTACTTTATTTCTTTGACTTCATACAGTACCTGTAATCGTGAGCTCGTTTTGCAACAACAAATATTAAATACCTCTTTTTATTATTTCAGAACAATGTGTCAATTTGTAAGAGATGTCTGTTGCACTATCTGCCATATGGTGTGTCCTCTATGCGTCAGTTTGGGCGTTATGGCGCGATGCGTGGCTCAAATCATAAGAGCAGTATACAGCGTCTTAATGACCATTATCACAGGCATATTTAGTATCCCTACGATGATGATGGGTCAACTGTATGCAACCGTCGACAATTGCTGCCAACTTTGCCAATTATTACCTATTTGCTGCGCGTTCGTGTTCACTACGAACTGTATCTGCAAAAATGGAAGGTTTGGACTGCACGTGGGCGGTGGATTGTTTTTTATTTACCTAATATATAAGATGATGGTGTGGACAGGAGGGCTGGAGAAGCTCATGACCACAGCGGGCATGTCCAAGTCAGAGGTGAAAGTTTTGTCCAAGTTTGGAGGATCTATGCGATTCTTAAATCTGTTCAAGAGTGTTATCGGGTCAGAGACCAGGATGGGTAATGGTAGTACATGGTTCAAGGTGCCCAATTGGTTTGAAAAAGTACAGTCTGTTGGTTAATGTGCTAAATTAATTTATATGCTAATTGACTGCAAGCAATACCGCTGTGGCTTCAGGCCGCATTAATACAGCGGATTTGTTAACAAAGATAAATACGACCTTAGCATTCAAATGTGAGGTTGACAACGGAACTCGTTCTAACAGTAAGGAGCTAAGCTCTGGACGAAAAAAGTCTTAAGTGATGAAGTAGGTGATGCAATAGCATGTCTTTGTTTTTATTCAGAGATGGGCTAAGCAGTATGGATGCCCTAAAAGCAAGTTGAAGGCCGTATAGGCTAATATTTGAAATCAAAACCTATCAAGACTTCTGTTTTGCCCAATCATCTTCAGAATATTTGTTAACACTGTAGCAACTAAGCTAATAGCCTGCCCCTGTTTTGAAGTATTTTAAGTACATGAAGCGATACATGATGACGATATTGGGAGACTAGAGATTTTAGATACCCGTTACTATATCAAAACATACACTAACATGTTGTACCAACACATTTGTTATCTTTAACTGTACATTGTTTTGAATTAACACGATTCACTCCTATTTACATTGAACAAGTACAAGCATTGTCCCTATTTTCATCTGCGCGTGTGAAATAGCAGGTTTCGTACATTTTTATAGAATTTTTACTTTATTTTGATATTAATGTTTTTTTATTTTTGACTATGTTTTTTTTTATTTTTGTATAATTTTTACACTGTTTTTATACTTTATTGCCTTTTATGTAACTTTAAATTACATAAATTATTTTTACATTTGGTAGTTTGATTTATTTCAGTAGTATCTAGGACCTGCGACATGATTGCTTTGCGAGTTCATTTTCGTAGCGAGTTCTACGAGCTACGAAAAATGTCGTAGCATAGGCGTAGGCACTCGGTTGCTAAAATACAAGCCTTTATCTAAAATATTAAAGGATGTATGTAAAGAAAAGAATATCTTTTGGGGAAATAAAGTTTAAAACTTTCCCATGTCAAACGAAAATATTTTTTTTGCCTCGATTGTATTTTTGAATAGAAAAAATAAGGCATAGTGTTTTATTCTCCCTACCAAAACATTAATGAAGGTCATAAATAGTAGCTGGATCAAAACTGAGAAAAGGGTTGGGCGAGGGGTGGAGCTTGTAAATGTCCTAGGGTATCTACGGCGCATGCCCTAACCTATCTTATTGCGTAGCACACAACAATGTGTAGATGTGTGCGTGGCGCTGCGCCGCTGAGAGATAACTGCTGTATCCCCATGTTCTCCTGGTATTGAAGTCGGCAAAACTGACATCGTAAGGCATTCGGTACGAGTCTTTGGACACATTTTTGTTTGCTCTCGGAACTACCAAAAGATAAACTATACCTAAGAAAAAAGTAATGCAAATGAAAGAATATTTAATTTAATATCAGATTTTGGTTAACTTTTCGCTTAAATTCCTTTTATTTAATAAAAAAAGTTGAATTTATTAGAACAATGGTGCTCTACACATATCCATTTTGATACTTTTTTGTCGATTTCTGACTGAAACACTCAAAATCATGAATGATAAACGTTGCATTATTGCATAAAGATTACGACAGTTAACTGAATTTTGAAAGATTTCGCATGGTTTCTAAGAATTTTGCATTTTATCACCTTGGTTGATGTTCAGATTATCGATTGGATTCGTCAAAAAGCCACCTTCGATTTTTTTACGAGAAAGTGTAGGTGATGTAGCCAGGTTATGTTAAATTAATTTGCCATCGATAATTAAGCGACATTTATTTATTTATCACCCTATTTTACGACTGTGTTATTGTTTTGATACAAACACGTGCCGAGCACGTGGTTTTCTTTTGCACATGCGCTCTGACAACCTTTGACAAGGCATATTAATGTTCTTCTTATATTAAATGAAACCATTATATATATTTTATCATGTTCCTTCGTGTTTTTATTTTTAAATAACTACAAATTTTTATGATAGCTTTCTAGTTTCTATTAAAAGTATCTATTAGAAGTACTTGCCAGATAGCGTCAGAAATGGGCGTTCTTCTTTAAGCTTATGCAAAGAAGCATATTAAATAATTTTTATATAACCTTTTTGCTGGAATTTTAACATATTTTTTCTATGTCTATGGCTGGAATCTGAAGGCAAAAATGTTATAAATTAGTAAATGGTGGTGTAACGCGAATGTAGATAAATGTAGATAGTAATAAATTATTTTAATCAGAATTTCGTTTAGTATGAAACATACCACGACCTAATTATTTTACTTGTTGCTCAGTTTTATTTAGAGTTAAATAAATAAAGTATTTTTTAATTACAAAAAGAAAACATATTCCCTCGTTTATAATACATAGAAAAAAATATGATAGCGCTGCCCAGTGAATCATTGGAGTACTAAAGAATCTTTGTCTATGTCAGCAATTTAGTTTTCTTTGCTTTCTTATAATGAGGCAGCATGGTTTCTAACCTAAGCCTGTCCTCGCATAGGACGAAGAGAAAAAAAAATCAGTGTTGTGTTGTTACACAGACGTATAAAGTGTTGTTATCACAAAACACTATTATTCTTGGCGGAGGTTGATAGATACTCTTTGGATCTTGCATTTTTGTAAATAGAGTTTTTATTTTTTGATTTTTGATTTTCATATTTTATATTTGCTACCATTGTCACGTATAGATTCTAAGACAAGTAATGTATCTCTGAGACAATTCTAAGGTAAGCAAATACACCTGGTATAATACTTCCTTCCTGTTTTTAATTTAGTGATAATGGTTTACAATGAACTGTTTCTTGAGTGGCAAAGTAGCTTGCCAATGTGTTTTCTACAAAATGTACTTCGGGGAGTGTGCTCATGAACTGCACGAGCTCATTTTGCCTGCCTATTTCTTCTACTGGACATCCAGACTTACTGCAAGGTACCACCCTTACGTTGTCCAAATTCCTCGAATCCGTAATGAGAGCTTCTTTTCATCTTATAAACTGCACACCGCTAAGGAATGGAATTCTTTGCCTGCGTCTGTATTTCCGGGCTCATATTACCCGAGTCTCTTTAAAGTTGGAGTGAATAGGCATCTTCTAGATGAGCTTACTACATCCTCGACCACATGTTCGCCCCTGGGCTAGATTGTGGTCAAGAGCAAACCCATTCGTTATAAAAAAAGAAGAGTTATTAGCCTGCCTAACATGACCTTCTGACCCTAATTTCCTAAGATGACCCCTGACCCTGATTTTGGTTAGTACAGGCATCACGATGTTATTCTTATGAAGGTATGAGCTTCTTCTTTTCGTATGAGCTACATTACTGTAAACTTTTTTCAGCATTCGCTCAGAAGTTTTTATTTATTTTATTAGGAAGATTTACAGCCAATACAAACTATAAATATACACGGTTATATGTTATAGTAAGCCAATTACAAATCTTCACCTTAGGTAGGTCATTGAGGCATAGCTACCAAAAGAGGATAAGGAAATAAAACCTACGAAATAACCCAAAATAAAAAAGAAGTTAAAATATCAAAGAGTACCATTGGTCAGACGGTCACGTTAATTTCATTTTATCCTCATTCATTTTCGCTTTTCTGGTTTGGCGTAGTCCAGCTTTAATGGAAACTAGCTTTCCGCCCGCGTGAACTAAAGGTTATATCATTCCCAGCTGTGGGATAAAATGTAGCCTATGTCATTTCTCAAGGTCTAATCCATCTCTATACTAATAGTCATCAAAATCGGTTCAGTAGTTTAGGCGTGAAAGCGTAGCAAACAAACAAACTTACATTCATATTTATAATATTAGTAAGGATGTTTTTGCCTACCTAAGTTCCCGCAATTACTAGTGTTTAAAACTGTAAGCCCTTTCAGATACACGATATGTGTGTTTAGAATCAGATACTTACGTATGTTTATTTGCATAAAATATATTAAAAAAAGGTATTTTTTAAATAACACTTGGCAATCTCACATTTATTCTGTTTTGGCATACTTTATGTTCTAATAAGAGAGAGAAAGAGAAAAAAAAATGTATTCATGACGCGGTACATGTACATACAATATTTTGAGCATACAACACAACGCAATGTATGGACAGCGGAATCGCAGGTACTGATTTGCACTACGGAAGCCGGTGCTATACAAAATCAACATGGATAGCTTGAGTTGCTGCCGTACGTACATGTACTACGCCGGTGAATGGCTTCAGTTTAATGTAACAAAATACAGGGTTAAAGGTTAAGTCGACCTAGATCCTTCAAGAGTTTGTGGTTTCCATCATTCCTGACCAGTTTGACGATGAAACACCAAACCACAAACTTAACCGTTCTTAAGTTATTGGACTTTGAAGTTTTTTTTACAAAAAATGACGATTTCGTGTCGTTTGTTCCCTTTTTTTGTGTTGTGTGCCTCTAATTTAATATAAAGTATAGCGTTTGAGTGTGTAGCGTTTATAAAAATTAAAAAAATATTTTTGTGTAGTACATTGGTTGTGTTATTATTATAAACCCTAAAATTGCAAGTAATTTCACCAACTGAGTCGTAGAAGACGATTGATAGTTATTTTTTTTAATAAACGTTACAATGTTTTTTTTTTATTTTTTAGTTATTAAAGAAAAAGTCTATAACAGATGTGCTGCAGATGTATCTAAAAATATTAATGGTTCTATAGCTTTCCAAAACAGTATAACTAGCTAGGGTATTATTTCAATTTCTAGACAAAAACTTTTTGATGAAAGACTACCAGCTACTTGTAAAAAAATACGGTACTCAAGCGTTAAATTTACAATTTCGGTCAGAAAACTAAGTAAAACTATACAAATAGGTAACAAATAATGTTTCTTAATCTTTTTACATATGTCCGCCTCTGTTTCGCAGACGTACTCGTATTCTGTGTCTTAAGCCACTTTTCACTGAACCAGTAGTTAAGTTTCTGCTTATTTTGTTTGCGGCATCAATTTTTTTCAGCGGGGGTCATAACTCTTACCTCGGCAATAAAACCCCTGACCTCACTACCCCAAATCCCTGCGGTTTCCACATCGAAGGGAATAAAATGGCCAGGGCTTCATCGGCGTCGGCGTAGGTCAGTGTCTTATGGATAAGAGTTATGACCCCCGCTGAAAAAAATTTATGCCGCAAACGAAATTAGAAGAAACATAACTACTGGTTCAGTGAAAACTCGCTTAAGACACAGAATACGAGTATGTCTGCGAAACAGAGGCGGACATGTGGAACATGTATTGTAGATTTTATGTAAAAAAATTAAGAAACATTATTTGTTACCTATTTGTATTGTTTTACTTAGTTTTCTGACCGAAGTTGTAAATTTAACGCTTTAGTACCGTATTTGTTTATAACTAGCTGGTAGTCTTTCATCAACGTTTTTTTAGTATTTAGAATAATAAAGCAACCAATTTACTTCACAAAAATAGTAAAAACAAATAAATTAGAGGCACACAACCCAAAAAAAGGGGACAATAGACACAAAATCGGCATTTTTTGTAAAAAAACTTCAAAGTCCAATAACTTGAGAACGGTTAAGTATGCGTATGGTGTTTCTTAGTCAAACCGGTCAAAAATGATAGAAACCACAACCTCATGAAGAATCTAGGTCGACTTAACCTTTAACCCTGTAATTATAATCTAGTATAAAAAATAGAAAGTTCTTACTTTGATCAAAGGTTTGTCGTCAGCTGTACCTTTTAGAGCTTTTTTAACATTCAAACTCTGTTCCTTTATTTAGACGACCTGACATAGAATAGACTGTCTATGTACTGTCGTGTAAGTTTTTCCTTTTAAAAAACTAACATCCGTTTCTAATTTTATAGTGACTCCTGACTGTACCTATACTACAATAACCATAATGTGAGATCGAATCTTTAACATTTCTTTTTCAGAATCAACAACCATGTGCTACTCTTTGGTCGTGTTGTTCCAACTGGTAACTTGTCTCATCAAATCTGTCTTCAGGATAGTATATTTCCTTCTTACAAGTATAGAGAATATTGTACGATTGATTTTGAACGCAATATTCGATCTGATATATTGTTTAGTGCAAGCAATAAGTTTGTTACCACTTTGTATCATATTTTTCTTGACTTCGAGGGGATGCTTTTGTCCCCGCAGTGGCGGGTATTGTCGCCCAGCTTGTAACAGTTTTACAATATTATTACTCTTTGTGGGTCTCTTATACCTTGCATTTTCCCTTGGATGGTTTGACAAATTTTTAGAGAACCACGGGTATGGAAGGTCGTTGACCACACCCGGTATTCGAACTGAGGCATGGACGACGACGATTTTATCATCAGCATCGACTAAGAAAAGGGGAATTTTCGGCTGAGACTGCCGTTTGATGCTTAAAATAAAACCAAGCTTCCATATATTTTTGTCCATTCTCCTTTGCAAACGAAGAAGTTTTAAAATCAATTTCACAATATTCCTGCTGCGAAAATAAATGAAGAGTGGTCTACAACCAGCAAATAGCATTATTTCTTTTCTACCATAGCGTATTGATTTTTGCGGGTGAGAAATAGATTATCATGAAGCAAATTTAGCATGCCAATCTCAGATTGCAACTTAAGCGACAGAAATTCTCCGCTTAGATTAAGGCTAGTTAGGATGGACTTTAGATACCATTTAATTTTAATCCTACATTGAAATACACATAAGTCGTACCTATCGTCAAGCCTGGATCAATTTGAGTTAAGCATCTATTGAAATACCGGCCCTGAGTATCCCTAAGTCCCACTGCTGGGCACAGGTCTCTCCTGTTGTATGAAAAATCGTGCCAGCATCCTAAGTCTTTTTGAATGTGTGTAATATATACAGTATATTTTTAACTAATCTAAACTCATTTCGTTGTAACATCTGTATTCCTAAGGGACATTGTTTAAAAAGTATGATTTACCAATTTACATTATTTTTGTATAAAGCTGTTTTTTTGTTTTTTTTTTCATTTGTAAACATTTTCTTTAATTTTTATAGTATTGTTTACGTAATTTAGTTTTTTAAAATATTTAATTTGTATTACGTTTACGTTTTCTATAAGTTTGTTTACAATTATATATTGTTATTATTGTTTACTTGTTTTTTTGTATTTCACAGCTTAAGTACTAGGTAATTATGTTTTCTCACAATAGTAATTTATCTATAAAATTGATGATTACAAGAAAGACAAAAGAACACACACACAGAAAGAAGTACAATTGTACTTCTGGTCCAACGGGATTTTAATCCAATGTTTTAGTTTTTTTATAATTTATTTACTTCTTTTTATCGTGTAGGTATAGTCAAGTGTATGGCTAGTTTGGCTAACCCTGGTGTCAGAGTTTTCAAACCGCCAAATGGCCTCTGACTTGGTTTTAACGACTGTCAATCGGCAACTGCCGGGGCCGACAGCATAACTGCCCTCCGAAGCACAGAAAAGCTCGTCATAAATTACCAATTTGGTCACCCACCAGGTTTCCTGCCTCTGTGTATGTTGCTTAATCTCACTGATCGGTTGAGGTCAGCGAACGCCACTATACTACGAGCGATATACTAAAACTGTTTTTATTTGAAAACTTAGCCATATAACGGAGATTTTCAGTAACATTTTGGATTCAGGCAATAGGTCCATTTGAGCTTTTGAAAAATTCTTCCACGCTGGACTGGGATTGAAAGAAAAACCAGATGCCAACTCATCACAGGTATACTGTAAAAGTAAGAAGGACGCGAGGGTTTTGCTGTATTTTTATGGGCGAAAGGATGACAACCTCTCACTATTCTTCATCATGTTTTGTCTAATAACCCTAGGAATTCATATTGAATGTGGCATAAAGTGGTTCTAGAACCACCGGTGCTCTGCCTACCCCGATAAGGACTATAGGCGTGAGCGTATACGCTATAGTGTTTATATTAAGTGACGACATTACAACTTATTTTTTCTATGTCTATGGACGACATCAATTGTTTATTTTTTAACCGACTTCGACAAAAAGAGGAGGTTCTATGTTAGACTGTTTTTTTTCTATGTCTATGGACTGTATGTATATTTTTTTGTATGTTCACCGATTCTTAGCTGTTTGAGGACTGATTTTCAAAATCGATTTTGGTCCCATTGTAGAGAAATCGAAGGCTACCTTCGAATTTAATCGGCATTTTCAACTTTCTAATACATATATCACGGTCATAGACATAGAAAAAATAAGTGTCACGGTGCTTCTCGAAGTGCCTTTGAGTATGTAGTATTTACATAGACATAGAAAAAATAAGTTAAGTATTTAGTGCAAAGTGCCGATAGATCGATAGATGACGAATACCTATGAACTAAGAATTTTTTTCATAGACATAGAATTTCAATAAGTATTTATAGCTTTATGGGTCATTCCAAAGCCATCTTCCATTGCACTCGTTTCACTGGTCATTCCATTGCCGCCTCAAGTGAAATGGCAAAAATTGGCACTAGCATTAATACTACATACTCAAAGACTAGCATAAATAAAATGAAATTATTGTTTTGTTGTTGACAATCGGTTGACAATATTTCTTTCAAATGTCTCAATTTTAAGCGTTAAATTTATAAACAAATACTACATACTCAAAGGTTAAATTTTAAAATAAAAACAAAGGATCGGCACTATAAGTAGCAACTTGTGTTTATATTCTCTTTGAGTAGCACTGTGAAACAAAATTAAACCGATCACTGACATATTTTTTTCTATGTCTATGACATTATCTCCTTTGTTATAAAAAGTAGTAGTTTTCTTTTATCTATCACTTTGAGTATGTAGTATTCGGACAGAATGGATTTCATTAATCTGAGATCAGGACTCCACACAGCCATAGAAATAAAGAGAAAAAGAAATAAATATGTCAGTGCACTTTTTTGATTTTTACAGATTGTACTTGTATATTTTTTATATCGTTTATTTTTTATAACGTTTATTTTTCTATGAATTATTTTTTTGAGAAAGTTATTTTATTGTTTAGCCTTTAAGGGAAGAAGTTATAACGTTGAGACAACTTTTAGGTGAGTCGACCATTAGCTTGCCTTTCACGAAGCGCTTTGTAACTCAGTGGAGCTCGCTGATCTCAACCGATCAGTGTGGTTAAGAAACGTACACAGAGGCAGGGAACCTAATGGGTGACAAAAGTGGAAATTTATCTCGAGCGTTTCTGTGCTTCTGAGGGCTCGTCAAGCTGTCGGTTCCGGCTGTTGTCGACCGACGATTGGACACCAGCGCGGCCTTGGCCAAGTTCGCCACGCACTTGACCATACCTACATGATAAGAAGAAGAAGATGACTTTATTCGCCCCTAACATGACCCCCTAACTAGGGAAAGATTTTGTTCGTTTATGTTACGGATGATCAAACAAAATACACTTACCATAGTAACTGAAACGCTACAAAAATGTGAACGTAAATATGTATATCTTTAGAAGTCGTAAGTTTTTTTCGTATTTAGGACTTATAAGATAAGATAAACTTATAGGTGGGTAAATAGGGTTCCTTCCACGCTGGAATGTGCCGGCTGCCTACTCTTCCCAGGCATACTGTAAAAGTCAGTACGTGGGACGTGAGGGTCTTGCTGCATCATGGGCGAAAGGCTGACAACCTCTTACCATTACACAACATGCTCCATCTAATAACCCTCACCATTGTCAAACGTGGCATTAAGTGGTTTCTAGAAACACTGATGCTCTGCCTACCCCGTTAGGGATTACAAGCGTGAGCGTACGTAGGTATGTAAATAGGGTTGGTAGATTCATTCTGAGCATTTTACTATGATGCTGCACGTTTTGGTTAATGTGCATAGCATACCGATAGAAAAATTTACCCTGAGTTCATTGTAGGTGACCTCTGTCCATTATTACTTACTTCGCCCATAACACGTTAAGTTATAGAATGAGATTTTGTAATTACAATGATAAAATTATTATTTCCAGAATCCTGCAAACATGTGCTTCTCTGTGGTGGTTTTATTTCAAATGATAACACATATAATCAAGGCTATATTCAGAATTATCATGCATTTGATAGGAGCTATAGAGAACTTAATAAGACTGATTATAGAGACAGTTTACAATTTCTTGTACATAATTTTACAATTGTTTTCCTTGTTACCCATATGTTTGGTGTTTCTTCTGACCTCGCACGGACTATGTGGTGGTAGTTGCTGGCGATTTAATAGCTTTCCCGGCCAGTGCAGCTTCTTGACCGGTTTAATCTTTGCTTTTCTTATTTTCCTCTTTCTTTATCACATCGGGTTGTTTGATTTCTTGTTAGAAGCACATGGCTTTGGACCAACATCCTCTACCGAAACGTCTGCCACTGTTACTGAAGCTGCTACCAAATCATATTATCAGCCAACTGTTGAACTTTCCAAGTCAAGCCTCCGGCGGCTATTCGATAGGAATTCAAGAATTCAATTCTTCACCACTCAAGTTCAATACTTTAACACTCCATCTAATTACTATAGCAATCAACCTCAATACTTTAACACCGTTTTTGAATCATTTAACAAAGTACCTCTACATACGACACCAACTTATCAGGGTCGTTTCAAGATTGTAAGTGCAGCAATCCCTGTTTACGAGTTAAAATGAATACACTTGAGACTAGAGAGTTAAATTGGAGGATTATTAGAAAGTTCTCGAACTTTTACGAATGTGGAGCGTGAAGTACGCAGACTGATAGAAATGTCCATCACATAAATAATTCGAGATGAAATCAAACTGCTTGAAATATACAAAACGGAGGCAGTACCTACACAAACAAGATGTACAAGATGTAATGATTGTTATTATGGAATTCTCTTGATTATTGCGCTGACAAAGAGACACAAAACTAGTGGCGAGGCCTTATTTCAAGTGATAGCTAGAAAGTTTACGTTTACAAAAGAGGTCATCTTTCTGGCACATAGATAATACAGTATTTAACAAGATACCACCACAAGCAATTATAAAGGTTTTAGATCCCTAGCACACGGCGTTTTTCTACGGCGCTGAAAACGCACGTTTCACGCTTCAAACGCGATTAGAACGCAACCTTGTAACCTCAGCAGACGAGGCGATCGTGAAACGCGCGTTTACAGTGCCTTTACTGCGCGTTTACAGCGCGTTTATAGCGCGTATACGCGCAGATACAGCTATACAAACGAGTTTCGAACGCACTTCACACGCGCGTTTTACGCGCGTAAAAGACGCGTTTAAATCTATGAAAACGCAGTAATCGGCATCTTCTGCGCTGAAAACGCGCGTTTCAGAAATACGCTGTCTGCTAGGGACCTTAAGAATTGCTAATATTTCTACTCTTTCCTATTTGAGTGTGAAATAACAAACAAAAGGCATGACACTGAAGCAATGACATGAGTCAATGAAACGAAGGATTCGGCTTCGTTACAGTTGTTCTTAACCTCACCAGTAAATGGATAGCTATTTTATTTTCTCGTGTTAGGTACAATTTTAAGGTAAAACTCTTTTCTTACTTTTTATAATTATTTTTTATTTTTTTTATTTTTTCTATTTATACAATGTTTACAGTTTTTTAATTTTACAATGTATACAATATTTTAGTTTTTGTTTTTGAATATTTTATTTTTATTTACTACTTTTAGATTTTACTGTTTTACAAATATATTTTTGTTACGTTCTGATTGCTTTTTTTTTATTTTGTGAAATATGAAATCTGTACATATTTTCATAGATGGAAAACCAAGACCTATTTATTTTTCACCGTTTGCGAAACTTAGATATTAAGCCAAATATCATAATCAATATTATACGAATTAATTAGGGGTTAGATGAAGCTGTGTGAATTGGCAAAAAAAAATTTGGCCCGCAACTCCGTGGTAGAGGCGTAATCTTCAGAAATGGGAGAAAAAAAATGTTTCGTGAATTATCTTATCTTATTACATTAAATATTGTTTTTATTTATTTATCATTATTAACAAATTATTATACGAGGTCTTTTCAGCTTTGAATTTTCTAGTGTTGCTAGTTTTTTTTGTGACAGTCGACTTCGCGTTATCTATTCGTTTAGGGTCTGCCAGGAACTACATTTTTCAACTAGACAATGCGTTCCTGTTGAACACCAACTAAAATATATTTCAGTCTACACCGCTATTCCCGTAATGTTAAGGTTCAACTTGGTTTGACACGAAGCTGACTCATTTTTTATAGCTCTCTTGCTCGCTGCGCTTGGCGCGGTGACTGTAACTTGTCGTCTTTAGATTCACCGCTTGTCTGTTTATGCTATCCTAGTACTTCGAAATGCCAGGTTGTCTGGGAAGCACGTGTAACATTGAAGGCGTCTATTTATAATCTGAAAACAGCCAGTGCAATGCGAGGTCACAAAACATTTTTATGATACATATTTGCCTTATATTTCCCAATATATTCGCAAAGCTATTGTAAGAATTTTTGTCAAAAGTGGTATCATGTTGTTCTAGAATTACATGAAGTTCTGCCTACCCCGAAAGGGATTAGGCGCGAGTGTATGTATATACAGGGTGTAAAAGACGGCTTAGCAAAAACTGAAACACTGGACTCAGACAATAATTCTGAATGATTTTCCAGTGGAATTTTTCTCCAGAAAATGTTTATTATTTAATCGAATACAATCCATTTTGCAATAAAAAAGAACAACGTAAAACACGAAAAACCAGCAATGTACATGGCGCTCCGATAGGAGCCCGGCGCGGGGAGATCGCGCGCGGGGCGCGGTTTCATGATACGTTGCGTAGTGCCAAAGTAGGTAAATAATGAAAACTCCTTAACATGACGTTTCTGGGAAATAAACATAACTTATAGCTGATGATAGCTATGGGTAGATTCCACCATTTAAGTATTTGCTAAGCTGTCATTTACACCCTGTATGTAAAAAAATATAAATTTAATATATAAAAATTTTAACTGTGTGCCTGTTCGGAAAGGTGCAGAATATTACCATACTTTACAGAAAAGCAATCCTTAATACTTACAACTTCATATACACCTAGTTTAGCTGCACGGTTAATTTATCCATTAATGTTTATGTTCTCCTAGTAAATCACTTTCACCAAGCATCTTTAAGAGGATCGTCTCAGTGTTTTTTTCCCATACAAGTGGCGTCAATGGATTCCATCCCCTAAACGTCAACGGACCCCTGTGAAATAGTATCAAAAACACCAAAAACTAGGTCCGTAATTTTGATTTTTGTGATATTTTTAGTAGACAAAAAGATATTTGAGACTAAAAGTCAGCATTTTTCGCTAAAAAAAATTCTCAACATTCAAGGGGTGCTGTTGAAAAACTAAGAACAATTTTGGAAAAAACAAAACGTAGGAACCTTTTACAAACGCTTACAAATCGATAGAGACGTATGATTTCATTAAGTTTTTGAGGTAGGAATTCATTGATGGCTAAACTCATAATTTTGGAAATAAAACTCGGCATTTCTCCGGAAAGCTGCAATTGTCCCTTTCGCACAAATCTGAGGCACAACTGAGACGCTAGTCCAAAGACGCTCTTCTTAAGTAAAATTCCTCCTGATTGCTAATTAGAAACGAATAGATCTGTAACACGGGGACATTTATATTACGAAAAAGGTTACCGTTTGTCTTGTGAAATTATTAGAGATTTCGCCATTTTATATACTAAGTGAGGTCTTAATGAGCGTAACCCGCCGTAACCATATGTAGTGATAAGTTAAAAAATCTCCATATATGCTAGTTATTTACATTCTTGAGTTACTGTTTCAAATTTATACATATATCTGTTAATAGGCCCTCTGAACAAACCATATACCTATTTTAAGATGATTTCCGTGGCTGGTTTAGATTTTAAGACTCATTTGGTCCATGAAAAAGAAATGTTTACGGCGGTTTATGGTCATTAAGACCTCTCTTTTAGTATATAAAATGGCGAAATCTATAATAATTTCACAAAGACAAACGGTAACCTTTTTCGTAATATAAATGTCCCCGGGTTACAGATCTAGAAGACATACAAAGATTTCATGAAAACTTGATGACGCAACTTCATGCGTCCTTTGCTTGCTGTTTTAACTTCTTCAGTTTATATTCTCCTAGTAGGTTACAGTATCGCATCAGTGGACTATTAATTAGGTATCATCTCGACATTCGTCTCTTATAAACTTTATAAAAGTTCGATCAATAAAAATTAAAAATAAACATATTGTTTCGAAGGGAGGCCTGTGCCCCTCGGTGGGGACGTATATGGGCTGGTAAAAAAAAAGCTAAAACCGATTCGATTACTTCAGTTTTCAAACAAAAAAATATCGCATCGAAATCGGGCTGATTTAACATCCATTTTCGATAACCATTAGACCCAATTTCACCATACTCTGTTAGGCCAGTGTTCACCAAAAACTTAACCAACGATTAGCAGATAACCAGAGATTTGACAACGTCATTTACATAAAAATTTTTTGTCATTTTGTCTGATTAGCTTCTAACCGCGGTTTAACCGCTGGTTATATTATTGGTTATTTAACAGACGATTAGCAGCTAACCCGAGATTTGACAATGTGATTTTCATACTTTTTGTTTGGCGTTTTGTCTGATTAACTTCTTAATCGTGGATTAACTAACAGAGTATGGTGAAATTGGACCTTAAAGTCATCTAATCCTACTTTTTATATCATACTCATACCATATTATAAAACAAAGTCCCTCGCCGCGTCTGTCTGTTTGTCTTTCTGAACGCAACAAACTAAAAAACGACCGAACGGATTTTCATACGGTTTTCACTAATGGGCGGAGTGTTTGTATGTATAATTCTTTCCCGAGATTCCCACGGGAACGAAGTCCCGGGCGGACAGCTAGTATATTGTTATTGAGAAGATGTTCAGATCTTTGCAACTCAATCAATTAATATAGTTTGGATATGTGAATAAAACAAAGGTTCTATAATTTTGGCCATATTCCCAACAGAACATAGTCCCGGACGGAAAGCTGATATTAAATACTAATAAAATAAGTTATGAACAGCTGTAGGAACTGGTCTTGCTTAGTTAGATTCTAGCGTACTACGGTTTTAACCAACTTATTTCAAGAAAAGATGATTAGTAATTAATATTTACTAGCTGATAGCTAAGTTACTTTACGCTTTATACTAACAAATACTTATTTGCAAATACCAAGATTTTGAGTTAATCCTCTCAGGTCCGAGCTACAGACCGCGACTCGGACTCTGATCTATGTTTAACTAACAGTTGTCAGTCATTTTGATAGTGAGAGAAAGATATAATCACTTATGTACATATAGATCAAGACTTGAGTCTCCTTGAAGTGAGAGTACAGCTTGTGTTGCTTCAGAGGTGGGTGTTTGAAATTCAGACACACCACCAACTGTAGCAAAGCACCGCATCAACAAGTTCCATACATAAACACTAGGTGGCGCTGTTTTCAATGCTGCTTGCGGATTTGATTTAAATTGCTCTAAAACTAAAAAAACATGATATCTATGAACTTTTAATCTGTACAGTTTGTTACTTTAAGATAACTGAGATATCAGACTCGTTTTTAGATACACTTAACCCGTAATGCCAGTAAGATAAAGTCTCTGTTGATCTTCTGTCTTTCTAGTCAGATTATTCTGAAACGGTAACTATGGCAACTGTCCCCCGCGCCAGCGTTGCACCTGTACGTACATATTGAGATAGTTCAATGTAGGCGGAGCTTGATCTCTGCTGCAGCTCTGTAGCCCTAGTCATATTATTCTGAACGGTAACCATGGCGACGGCGCGACACGCCACTGGCATTGGCATTTGATGCAGGTATTGCTCGTTCTCTGCAAATCGAGTAGGATGGTGACAGCGCGCGTAATGCGTCGCGGTCTTATGTCAAATGTCAGTATTGACAACGTCAGAGGGCGAGCAAGCCTTTGCGCAGGATCCTCGCGCAATCAAAATGAAGTTTCAGCGTCAACCGAGTGGCGCGCCGCGCGAGTTTGCCACCATCGTGCTCGAGCTGCAGATTATTCTGTTAGCAACGGTCCTCCGCCCCAGCGTTGCACCTGTATGTACATATTGAGATAGTTTAATGTAGGCGGAGCTTTATCGAAGGGGTGAAATCGATTTTATGCACGGTGAATCTCTATTGCATCTCTGTCACCCTAGTCATATTATTCTGAACTGTAACCATGGCGACGGCGCGGCACGCCACTATGCATCTATACGTTTGATGCAGGTGGAGATATTGCTACGTTCTCTGGGCACCTCTGTCGATCCTCTGTGTCCCTAGTCAGATTCTTCTGAACGGTTACCATGACAACAATGTTGATGCGGCGGCAGCAGCGCCTGTGCAAAGACATTGTTTACAGTGAGATGAAAGTTCCCACTACACTGTATAAATGCTAGCTAGAATAGTAATATTAGGTCCATGTGTAAATTCAAAGTAGGTTTTTTAACCAATCGATGCCACGTTTGACGTAAATTCTCTGCAGCATCGGAAAAATTAGACAAACGAATCCATTGAAGTATTATGAACTAGCGTACAACGAATCTTGACGACATGAATATCTCTTTAAACGGCTGAACTAATTTTGATCAAATATAGCTAAGAAACATTCCTATTACGGCAGCTTTCATGGACGTTTCGGAGCTATGATGCCACAGACAGACACACAGATACACACGTAAAGATTATATTTATTAACCTCCTCTTCTTTTATCGGGTTCTTGATTAAAGATACACGTTTTTAACTGACTTCAAAAAACGGAGGTTTTCAATTCGATTTTATGTTTTTTTTGTATGTTTGTTACGCAGCGCCAATTGCCTGCTTTTCAACGTTATTTATTTTGTTAAAATTGACTGGGGCTAATAAATATTCATCGACTCCTTTGCTTCGGGCACACCAGTTGGAGTTTTACGCGTGAACTGGTGTACCAGAAGAGCAGAAAATATAAAGAGTTCCACGATTGAATAGCCTTAGTGGTAGTTGCTTGTTGCGTAGTCTGGGCGTTGCGTTGCAAAACCCTTATACCAAATAGTGAAATAAAGATCTGCTTCAGAAAAGGAAATTATATTATGGAACATCCGAAGCTGACGGATATCAAAAATTATCCAATAAAACCTTTACTTATCTGCAAAGCTTAGCAAGACATTTTCCATAGAACGTTTTTTTAAAACTTTTAACGCCGATTTTTTAACCCTTTTATTTAGCGAGGCTTTAAAATAAACTCACAACGTAACAAAAAATACCTTAGCGTTTTCTTTTTGTTTTCAACCATACTTTCAATGCAGGCTTCTTGATTGGTCCATATCTTTAATCCACCCCCCTCTTGTCCTGACGTTGCCTGGGTTACAGGATGGGGGGCGGCGCCAATGCCACGAGTTTCCCTCACATGTAAACAATTCAACATATTTCATACACACGTGTGTTATACATCGAGACACGCTTGGCAAACTAAATACCTCTGTACATTTCCTATCCTCCTAGTAGCTCCTGAACTGTTGTATATATGTATATTGTATGCTGCGTCATATGTGTGATCCAGAATTAGTTAAATAAATCAAAGTCGATCCATATATTTCTGCCTGTAATCCTTAACTACTTAATCGGGTAACCAGAACATTATGTGGTTGTAAAATCACTCGATGCCACTATTAAATTTTATGCGTATGTCAGCCTTTATAGCCCATAATAAGGTACACCAAACTCCCGACTCCCTGAAATATATAGAAGCCCCCTGAAACTAGAGGACGCCCGAGACTTCCTTGACGTGGAAGTTTTGAATAATCTAGCTTTATTCTTTGTCAACATCTTTTTTCACAAATCTTTTCGGGGGATCCTTTTTTTTCAACGACTTCTGGCTTATTTCCTTCTGTTTTCCATAAAGCTGAGGAATGAAACGGAGTGCGGAGTCACAATTCATCTTATTGTCCTTACTGTTTGCTCGGGAAATGTTGGAAATTGGCATATTCTTTTCACTCTAACGTGTCATCTCTTGCGTGCTGTTAGAGGTAATCCGAAGATTGATGACGTGAAATTGCCGCTGTCAATGTAGTTTTTAGTAGTTTTGTTAATTGTAAGTGAAAAATAATTGCTTGGGGTGACAGCGGTCCAGTGCGACATGACACAATTTCGATGATTTAATATTATGGTCAACTAAAGTGTAGTCTAATACGAGAAGGCTTGAAAATGCAAAATATTCTAATTACTCAAAAGTAAAAAATTATTTCTGGAAAAATAATAGGTTTTCCAGAAATAAATTTTTACTTTGGAGAAATAAACTTTTACTTTACCTATGAAATTGCCGTTTTTCATACAACATTTTTTGGAAACTGATTCTTTCATACTAACGTTTTTTCCTGGAAATACAAAATCTTAACAAAATTTTATGGGACTACATTAAGTTAATTTCAGTCATACTTAGTTTATCGAAAGTTGCAATCGTAACAAACGTACTACAAAAATAAACAATGAAATGGACAGCAGATAACCTACTACTATATTTAAGTTTCGCTTTCAGTAAATAAATCCAAAATAAAGATTTATTAATTTTATTTAAAATCTCCGTTACATAAAAAAGTTTTTGAATAAAAAACCATTTAAGTAATAACTGTTCAATCAAATAAATTATGGACAAAGTAAAGCTTGAGAAAAAATCGCCAATTTCTAAGGAAAGACCTATTAATTGGTATACGAGTATCAGTTAGGGCAAGTTAAGACAACGCAATGGGAGAAGTGTAGGAGCGCTCTGTTTGTAGTGAAAACGTTATACCATCACTATCACTCATCTGTAGGTCTGTTGGCTCTGTTGCCATAAAGGTATCAAAATACAATGAGAATAAGTTATTTAAAAAGAAAAAAAATATTTAAAAGCAAGCTTTTATTTTAATATTCTGTTTCGTACTCTTTGCATCAAACCCTTTTATAATTATACCCATATCATGGGTGTACAAAATAAACTAACTATTAAATAAACTACTATCTTGGTCTGTCACAATACTGTATGTAGTTCAGTGAATGCAGCCTCCAGTAAACCTCTGACGTCCTAGTCAGGTTCTTCTGAATGGTAACCATGGCGACGGCGTCGTTGTCGTCGCCAGGCCGGGACATGCTTTTAAAATACAAAGTTAGTTTCCTCCAAGCAGTAAAAAACGGTTTTCCAGAGAACAAATTGGGCGGATTTTATTTTAATTATCGAATTAAGAATCTAAGCAAATCATGACAATAATACTTGACGCCACAGGCTAGTATTTCAATCAAATATTTTTCACGGGTAGCTTGATTTACCCCATCATGACTAAACGACGATGACGGCCCACTAAACTGAACAACTTTTCTTAGGAAAACTCCTTCAACAAATCAATAAAATGCTTCTATTTTCTTATTTACGACTGACTGCCAAAGAGAAAGCCGATTTTTTTTGTTTTTCGCATTCATGGAGGTCGTTTGTATACATTTTTTCCCTTATTTATTTGAAGTCGGTAAAAAAACGCAAACAAACGAACGGGAAGGAAGGTTAGTAATAAGTGCAACTGTAACTTTCTTATAAATAATCAACAAAAGTTAATAAAAATACCAGGTGAATCTCGTTTAACCTTTGTGAGTTGGATACGGTTGGGGGTGACGGAAATGATGTGCCAGTTTATACGCGTGAAACTTTGTACCAGGAGAACAGGAAACGCAAAGAGTTCTTGTCAAAGATAGTCCTCTAGCGGGGGGTAGTCGCAATAAAAGGCAATCTAATGGTAACTTACTCGGTGTAAAGACTTGACTGCTAATAAGAGACGCAATACCGCAGAGTTACACTAGATGCCTCTATTTTGAATACAGTGTACGCTACCGTTCATCTATCTACCCCCCAAGGAATGATTGAATTCGGACTGATTAAGATTGAGGTCAAGAGTTAACCCAGATGACTTCAAGATAACTTATTAATTTTTGGAAGTACCTTCAGAATCTGGTAGCTGAAAATTGGCCGTCGGCCCAGGTTAGCTGGTATTCATATGTTAATAGTACATACTAGCACTCTTTCCCACACTTTTGGTTAGTGAGAAAATAAGTAAGGTCTGGCGGCCCTGGGATCTCAGTTCTAGTACATGAGTAAAGTGATAATAGGTTGTCAACTTTTCGCCCACAATACATCAAAACTAGAATTGAAGGATTTGATTCAGCCCACTAAACTGAACAGACTGAATAACTTTCCATAAAAAACATAGGTCAATATTAGAATAAAATAACTTAATTGATTGCCTATAATGAATAGAAAATTTTGTTTTTTAAATTTTATGTTGCTCCCTTGGGGAAAACTGTTCAGTTTCATAAGTAGAATAACCCTTAGAGTTTCACCCCCATGCGACATGACAATTTTAGATGATTAAGTTATACTTCAAACATAATATAACCATGTTTGATACTAGTACAAGATTCTCTTTTGCTTGATGTGTGGGTGTATACAGCGACCTCTACCCTCTCTGAGGAGAAACTAAAAAATCAATATTCTCAACACTGACGTAAACTAAAAGATTTTGGTTTTTCTATGTATTTTTAAAGTGGCCAATCAAACTAATTATGTTTTTGTAGTCTTCTTGAACATTGTCAGACCTTAACAGACCATTTTCAAGGTCTTTCTGTCATAAATCTGTAAAAAATCAAGAAAAGATGTTCGCGGATGCAATTGCTTCTTTTTGCGTATTCTCTTTATAAATCTAATAAAATAGGACGAAAAACGATAACCAAGACTTACAGATTGTGTTTAGTTAATGTTTGGTTTTATGTTTCATTCAAAATTTTGAAGAATTCTTAGTAAAACAAAACAGCGGTAAGTAATTCATGAGGCCACGTGTTGTGACCTCAATCACGGTCTCGACGGCTGAGCACTAGGAGAGCATAACCTTTCAGGAGATTTGAATTATCGTAGTAACTACAGAGGGTGGGGGTGAGAGGCGGAGCCGAGATTGAAATTGGGTCAAGTTTGTACGTCATTTGAAAGAAAATGTTTAAGGTAACAACTTAAAAAGGTTGTTATTGAAAAAGAAACCTTAAACTATTTCTGTTAGGATAAAATTTCGAACGAGCGCACGATGAGGTGACGTATCGGGATAAAATATTGATTTTCCCAAATTCAGTTAGCTCTAAGGTCAATGTTTTCCAAGAATTGAACTCATGGTTAGCAGATTACCTCTGATTGTCAACAATGCTAGGGTTTATAGGCATACAGTACCCTCTTCTCCTCCGGTAACATACAAATTACACTTAGGCCAGTGTTCACCAAATATTTAACCAACGATTAGCAGCTAACCAGAGATTTGGCAATGTCATTTTCATACATTTTTTTGACGTTTTGTCTGATTAACTTCTAACCGCTGTTTAACCGTCAGTTATATTTTTGGTGAAAATGGGCCTTACAATGTGAAATTGAATCTCTTTTGCGTGAGCAGACCGTAGATAGTGCACAGCGGATGACGAGAAGGGGCATTATATTTTGTTATTTGTATTTCAACTGCTGCAAACTCGCGCGGCACGCCACTCGGTTGACGGTGAAACTCCACTTGATTGCGCGAAAGCCCCGCGCAAAGGCTTGCTCGCCCTCTGGCCTTATTATTATTATTATATTATATATACTTTATTGTACAAAAAAACAGGACATCACAGAAACATAAAAACACGGAAAAATGTACAATAGGCGGCCTTATTGCTTATCAATGTTTTAACATAGGACCGCGGTGCATTTCATGCGCGAGCACATCGTGCTCGAGCTGCTGAGGGGGGTATACCAACTGTCATTGGAGATAGCTTCATAGACTCCCTTGATTGACGCATGCTTCACATGAATCCGTTGACAGTGTTTAGATAATATTCGATAACACTTTCTTTTATTTTGTTAAACAAAGTTTCCATTGTATGAATGTGTTTTATATTTTTTAGAATCTATTTATTAAAGCTCATTAAAAAACATAAAAAGATGAGATGGAACGGGTGTGGAAAGAGCAAGCTGATTTTATTTCGGCATTTTATTTATTTAGCAAAATATGAATTAATACGACGGCGCCGCACCCATAACTGTTTTATATTTATTTTTAAATTAATTTAATTTTTTTATTTGAAAAAAACACTTGACTTTCGTTTACAGTAAGATATAGTGCGTCCATGGTCCATAATTAAGGACAAAGGTTAACCTCCAACTTGCTAAAGACAGCACAAATTCCAAATTTCTTAACGATCATAAGCTTGCCTTTGTTTTAATTGTGTCTAAATGGTGAACAAAGTAGATTTTTGAGGTGTTAGTCGTTAACTTTGAATATGATAGATTTGTAAGTAAAACTGAACTCCTTGGAAAGAAATATCTACACAAAAATTGCTTCTCCATACAATTTGCCTGTCCATTCCCTGATAGCAATCGCATTTGTTGAAAATATCGATTTTCAACAAATGCGACAATGCTCGAATATAAACTCTGACGTAGTAGATTTAAGGTCTATGCCTCTGCGGAACTTCGCAAAGCTTCAGGCTGGTTTCAGGCGGGCGCGATCTCCGTACGTTTATGCTCTCCTAGTACGCCGTGCATCGCCGTCCCTAGCAAAGATTTCAACGCCATCACTTCACATTTGCTATTCGAAAAGATTTCAACGCAACCATTTTTAAGAATATTAATAAAAAAAAGTTTAAAAAGTATAACTCGACTACTGAAAACTCACGCTCTAAAAAGTATGAAACAAGATAATACTCGTATGTGAAATATTAGTGAAAACTATTCAATATTTATCGTCCATTAAATAAACTAGATACACGTAATATATTTTAACGTATATTCATAGTGATGTTCGGAGGAAAGCCGTATTAGTAAGCAATCATATTATTAGTACAAAGTAGCATATGATAACGGCTCTCCTCCGAACGTCACTATGAATATGTATATTATAGTAAATATGGAATAGTTTTCACAAATATTTCAGATACGAGTATTTTCTTGTTTCATACTTTTTAGAGCGTAATTTTTCAGTAGTCGAGTTTTATAATGTTCGCGATCAGTAGTGATTCGTCGATTCGATCAATATACAGCTGACTAATTACTAAATAAAATATTTTTAACAAAAAATTGAAATTGATATGTGAGAATTCATAGCATATTTGGTAAATAGAGAGGAATTTTTTTTTTTACATTGGCGCCGAACAATTAATCGCATGGCTATTAAAACTACCTTAGTTTTTATACTGGCAAAAAAAGCTTGTGCGGATACTTATTTCATTAAACTGGGTCCTGTTAATACCGGTGGTCTAAAAGCTAGCGGGTCAGACTCGTAAGCGAGAGGTATCGAGTTCAAACCCCAGTGCCGCCATGTACCAATGACTCGTTTTCTGAGTTATTAGTTGCACACTAACCGATACTCTTACGGTGAGGGAAAACATCGTGAGGAAACCTGCACATTCAGGCAACTGAATGTGTAACCATAGTCAAGTTCCCCTGGTAACAGGGTAACGGAGGTCAAATGGCAGTCGCTCCACTGTAATGACTTGACCTGCCAAACTGGATCATGGTCAAGCGTACTTTTTACTAGCGCTTAGTCCCGAATTAGAAACGGGACTAAGCGCTAGGAAAAAGAAGGTCCTGTTCAAACAGGCGCCGCGCCGGTGTCAAAAAAAAATTATGAATTCATCTATTTACTATTTTACCCGTAACCACTAAATAACTTACTCATGAATATTAGCGTTAAAAAAATATTTCACCCATTTGACGGCGGGTCAGTTTTTTGTTGAAAATATTTTGTTTTATTCTTTTTAAAGGTTATAATTTATCATTCACTAGCTTTCCGCGCGGGACTTCGTTCCCGTGGTAATTCGGGAAAATTATTTATCCTATGTTACTTAGGGATAATGTAGCATCCTAATGGTGAAAGAGAATTTTTGAAATCGGTCCAGTAGTTTTTAAGTTTATTCATTACATACAAAAATAAAAATCTTTATAATATTATTAGTGTAGAAATAACTTTAGTTATTCATATTTTTCCTGAATTTCCAAGGGAACGAAGTCCCGAGCGGAATGCTAGTTTATTATAAAGCACTAAATCACTCGAGATTAAAGAGCGATATAGTAATCAATTACTTTGAGCCCTCTTGATACCCACGGAAAGATATGAGGTGGTGATATTCACAACCAGTCGCAAGATGGCAAGAAAGATACGGGGTAGTACAATTCTCAAACCGATCGCCAGTTGGCATGAAAGATATGGGGTGGTGAAATTATCAACCGATCACCAGACGGCAGGAAAGATGTGTGGTGGTAATATACTCTACAGGTCACTAAAAGTAGAGCGCCAGGACACAATAGAGCCCCAAAAAACAACTTAAAAGTCTCAGGGAACAACTTCGTTTTTGCTTCTTTTACATTATATCATCCACTTACATGACCGTAATTTTTTTTTTAATATTATTATTTAACTAAACTACTGAACCGATTTCGATAAAAAATGTATGGGACCAATCTGGAAGTAGATGCTTCGGAACCAAAAAAAAAATTTGAAATCGGTTTACAAATTACGGATTTTTGAAGTAACAAACATAAAAAAAAAGAAATTCACCCTTTTTTTGAAGTCGGTTAATTAAGACAACAGTGCGCAATGCTGAACTTTATGTCCGGTGCATCCAAACAAATCCGCAAAAAACAGCTAACAATACATATGTATAAGTATATTTGAAATACACTAATGAATCCCTTTCATTTGATACCCGACAAAGCACCATGTTTTTTTTTTGCTTTATGACTTAATGTCTTCTAGCGGGCGCCCTAATCAATTTAATGTGACGTCTTATAGCCTATAAGTTTATATAATTCAAATTGAAATATTTGATACTAGTTCAGATAAGACGACAAGATTCTCGTTTGCTTGATGTGTGGGTGGGTGTATACAGCGACCTCTACCCTCTCTGAGGAGAAACTAAAAAATCAATATTCTCAACACTGACGTAAACTAAAATATTTTGGTTTTTCTATGTAATTTTAAAGTGGCCAATCAAACTAATTATGTTTTTGAAGTCTTCTTGAACATTATTAGACCTTAGAAGACCATTTACAAGGTCTTTCTGTCATAAATCTGCAAAAAATCAAGAAAATATATCGGGGGATGCAATTGCTTCTTTTTGTGTATTCTCTTTATACATCTAATGCAATAATATGAAAAAGGGTCACAGATTGTTTTTTGTTGACGTTTGGTTTTATATTTGATTCACAGTTTTGAGGAATTGTTAGTAAAACAAAACAGCAGTAGTTGATGAGGCCACGTGTTGCGACCTCAATCACGGTTTCGACGGCTGAGTACTAGGGGAGCAAAACCTTTCAGGAGATTTGAATTATCGTAGTAACTACAGAGGGTGGGGGTGAGAGGCGGAGCCGAGACTGAAATTGGGTCAAGTTGGTGTCACGTTAAGTTTTATAGGTTATTTAAATGACGGAAAATACAAAAAAATATTGTATTGCTTACTATTTATGCAAGTAAGGTTAAGTAAGGTCTGCGAAAAATGCTGCACTCGATTGGTTAAAAAGTTTTTGTTTAGGGCTTTTTGCCCGCATTTCTTAAGAATACCTGTTCCAACATTGACTGTAATTTGTGAGTCATAAAAAAACAGCACGTAATAGCTACGAAGGTATTTGTAGTGAACAAAGTATCCCTCAAAAGCACGAGCGTACCTAATAGATACTGATGACAGGTTCACCATCAAGGCCCTCGGGGTCAAGGTCGCGGCGCGCCGACCGATTTAAAACGTCAGTTGTAAAACTTATACCTATTTCATTTGGTCAGTTTATACGTCATTCGAAAAGAAATGTATAAGGTAACAACTTAAAAAGTTTGCTATTGAAAAATAAACCTTCGCCCGTTTCATTTAGGACAAAATTTCGATCGAGCGCATGACGCGTTGCCGTACTGGGACAAAATATCGATTTTCCCAAACTCAGTTAGGTCTAAGGTGAATGTTTACCAAGAATTCAACTCATAGTTAGCAGATAACCTCTGATTGTCAGCAATGTTAGGGTTTATAGGCGTACAGTACCCTCTGCTTCTCCGGTAACATACAAACTACTCTTACAATGTGAACTTGATCGTGTTTTGCGTGAGCAGACCGCAGTTAGCCCAGAGCTGATGACGAACAGTGGCATTTTGTCTTGTGATTGGGATCCTACCTGATGAAGAGAGGGAGGCTCATCAACTCTCATTGGAGACAACATCCTAGAGCCTCTTAATTGACCCATGCTTCACGTAAATCCGTTGACAGTGTGTTTTAAAAAAAATGTAATAGAATCTATTTATTCAAGCACATTAAAAAAACTTTAAAAGTTGAGGTGGAACGGGTGATGAAACAGAAAGCTGATTTTATTACAGCATTTTATTTACTTAGTAAAGTATGAATTAATACGTCGGTGCCGCAGCCTTAACTGTTAATAATATTTTTAACGGTTTTTAATTATCAATTCTTATCTTCATTTTTAAAATTAATTTAATTAATTTATTTTAAAAAAACATCCGTCCACGGTAAGATATAGTACGTCCTTTAGAATGACGGAACCTCCGCTTGCCGAGGGACAAGCGAGGGCTTGGCCCGCCACGTAAATAAAAAGAACAACTGTAAGGTAAAGCAACTATAATAACGTTAAAAATGTAATACAGAAATTTAGAGATAAATAAAAAAAGGTTTCAAATAATAAATCACCAAAATAACACTACTAAAAACATTCGCTGAATTATACCAAAAAAAGAAACTAAATCAAAATTGCATAAAAGGAATTGGAGTTAGAGTGATGTGATGTGAAGGACAGAAAAAATATTATGTTTAATTTAGACACAGATAGCTGGACTACTACTCGTACATGCATGTACGTGCCGACTGCTGGTTTACAGACAGATCAACACCTATTTCTGGTAAAAATAATTAAAATCTAGGTCCTTAAAACTAAGACGTATCGTTAGCTGATGATGACTGATGACTGTCGTTGGGATTCCTTGGATCGTGATCGGATGGTGTCAGGAATATGATAACGAGCTGCTGGGTTAGAATTTCTTCCTTTTTTTGGGGTGATTATAAAAACAATTTATCCAGTTGAAATTTCTAAATTCAAAGTTTAATTTTTCAGTTTAAAATTTTAATTTTTCTTTTGAATGATATGTCGATATTATTAAGATATTAGATTAATGCATTTTAAATATTAATTTCTATTACTTTATACTAAAAAGAGAATCAAGTAATGTCATTTCGGAAAACAAAAAAAGCCGGAAACGGAATTCGAAATTGAAAATTGAAAGATTGAAGAGATTTCATTAAACTCACAAAGGTTAACCAAAAACATTTCATGCAGTAATACTGCATCCCATGGTCCATCTTTAAGGTCAAAGGTTGATCCCCAACTTGCAAAAATCCAAATTCCTATCGAAACATAAGTTTTACTTGTGTCTAAACGGTGAACTAAGACGATTGTATCGCCTGAAGCGTTAAGCGTTAACCTTGAATATGATAGATTTGTAAGTAAAACTGAATTCCTTTTAAAGAAATATCTACACAAAACTCGCTAATCCATACAATTTGCCTCCATTCCCTGATAGCAATCGCATTTGTCGAAAATATCGATTATTCTATTTCGTCTCCAGACAACATGAAGAACCATTACAATGCTCGAATATAAACTCTGACGTAGTAGATTTAAGGTCTACGCCTCTGTGGAACTTCGTGAAGCTTCAGGCTGGCTTCAGGCGGGTGCGATCTCCGTACGTTTATGCTCTCCTAGTACCCCGTGCATCGCCGTTCCTAGCAAAGATTTCAACGCCATTTGCTATTCGAAAAGATTTCAACGCAACCATTTTTAAGAATAGTATAAAACTACAATCATTTGTAATTAAAACTAAAAAAAAAATTAACGTATCAAAACTTTTGTGAAAGTTCCTTTTTTTTTGTTTTTGACTTTTTTGTGGTATTTTGGGAAAAAAGAGTATTAAAATTTTAAGTATTTTACATTTTTCAATCTTCTTTCGAATATTGATTCGTCAGTTTCAAACCTTTCAAGGGTACTCAAAATTTGAAAGCTAACATTTTGCACAAGATTTCAAAACAATTCGTGATGGTTATATGAAGACAAGTAAACAGTCTAGATTTTCCGGGTCCGAAGTGTCCTCTTAAATTTTTGAAATGAAAACTTCTTTAGCGGCGTTGTGCACTTTTTGGATGGGAAACAAATTTTAAACTTGCGTCAGGGTCACGTGACTCTGATCAAAAATTCGTAAGACGGAGTGTAAAGTAATAAAATATGTTCAAGTTTTCACTTCTGCCGGCACGCACGGAGTGAAACCCGTTGTTATTTTTTGTTCAGTGTCGTATGGCCCACATATCTTTGTTAACATTTGATGAAGTCGTCCGTGATCAAATCTACACTGGGCAAAGATCATTGACAAATGGAATACCACCCTTGGGTATGTATAATGTACATAAAACTGATAAAACGGGTCAGGAAATCTTAGGAGTTTTTATTAGGATAAACAAACAGCATTTGGTATACAGAGGTCAATGAAAGAACTCCTTTTACATAGAAGCAAATCTATTAACAGTAGTTCTACTGCATATTTTTTGATGAAACCAGCAAAACATTTTAAAAGACGGTACTTTTTAAATACACCGTCATCGGCAGTGCATCCAAACATGCATTAAACATTTCATGTCTATGTCGTAGAATAATTTGATAATTCGAATTATCGTGAAAATTATAGGGATTTTGCGAAAACACGGATAATTAGACAATGGTAATTATATTTTTCAATCTTACTAAAAAAAAGTTAGGTTTTATGCGAAAACACGAGTCCTACGACATCTATACGAAGTAGGCTAGAACTTTTTTAGAAAATTACTACGACACGTTCTTAAGCCTCACATCAATGTATTCCAAATTTGTGTCTAGAGGAATTTTTGTTCTTATTTAGATCTGTTTTCCTTGAGAAAACTTGTTCAGTAAGTGGATTAATTCACATCCTTAGTTTTTTCTAATTATAAATATCTAAGCCAAATAAACTTGATCAAGCAGCTTAATTGTAACACGCCACTCACCGTATAGTCTTAATAGATGGGTTTGTACGCTCTTTGTACAAACTGACGAGCAAATGGACAGGTCCTACAACGCGGTATCAAAGTTTTCGCAGGATTTCACACTATAGAATTTTCGATCCCCAATAGTTGCTCAAGTAGCTGGTAGGCAGAATTAAATGTGCCTACAGACTGCTTCTGACATGAAAAAGAAACTTGCGAATCGATAAAAATAAATTCAAACAAATTTTAATAAACAATTAATAAACCGACTTAAAAAAAGGAGGAGGTTCTATGTTCGACTGTAATATTTTTTTTCATGTAATTTACCAATTTCTCTGCCATTTATGGACCGATTTTCAAAATTTTGTTTGTTCAAAAGAGTATACTCCAGAGGTAAATTGAAGGCAGATATGGATGCGGGTTCAAATCCTGGTGAGGGTCTGAAATGGATGACAAAAGGGGAAAAATCGAAGGCACATATTTTCTCTCTCTGTCTAGCATGCAGTTTTAAAGCGGTGCGAGTGAAACAGTTGATACTGATAGAAAAGATTCGGTTGCTTTGGACGGGACTGAACAAGGATTGGCGAACCCAACCCACTCACTCACCTATTACTCCCACACTCTCCCCCTTTTTCAACACCCTATATCACTTGTTGAATAGCGCTGCCTTCGTACAGTCAAAAGCAGATAAGTTGTAGTGCAATTTTCCCTTCTAACGCCATCTTAACGCGCACGAAATAGAGTGGTTCAATATCCAAAGTATCAAGCTTCACGTACTCATGGTTGTACAGTTTCGGTTGCGCGCACCATCGCTTCTAGTTTATGATGCCCTAGTACCTTGTATACGGGAGTATAATCTGGGAACGGCAATAGCATTCGCCGCTCTTGTAGTCAGCCGTAGTTCCGACGGAGGTTGTCGAGTAATACAGTTATATTATTTCGGTTCATTTTTTATTTTATTTCATTTTCTTCACACGAACACATGATTGACAGACGGACAGACAAAGAATTCATTTATTGCTTAAAATATACACACAACATACAAAACAACAAGTAAAGATTAGACTTTAGATTTATTTTTAAGTTATTACAGCTTTTGAGTTTACGAGTGTTCATTCTAAGTAGTTGCCAGCTAGCCTACCCTGACAGGGATATAAGGCGTGAGTGTATGTAACATTTTAAAAAAATATAATGGGTCTTTACCTATGAAATTGCCGTTTTTCATGCAATAGTTTTGGAAAACTGATTTATTCATACTAACGTTTTTGGATTTTTCCTGGAAGTACTAAATCCAAATTTAACAAAATTTTGTAGGAAGGTTTGGACAACATTAAGTTAATTTTCATTATACTTAGTTTATTGAAAGTTGTAATTGTAACAAACAGGTAACAGATGAAACAAGCCATATTTGAGTTTCGCTTTCAGTAAATAAATCCAAAGTAATTATGTAGTATTTTACTCAAAATCCCAATTATATGACCAAGTATTGAAATAAAAAACAATTTTAGTAATAGCTGCTATAAATTAATGAAGAATAAAATAAAGCTTGAGAAAAAATCGGCAATTTCATAGGTAACCTATTTTATTAGTTCAGTATTATTTTGTAAGCTGTGAGATTTTTCTGTAATCTATAAGTATATACTCGTACTTTAAAAGGAAGTCGCGCTCCGTGGCTGCATCTGTCTGTCTGTACAGTAGTAGCGGTGATAGCCCAGTTGGTAATGAGCCAGACTTGTAATCGTTAGGTTGCGTGTTCAAATCCTAGTTCGGGTCTGTACCACTAAATTCGTCTTCTAGGTTTATGTACGTATTTCTAATTATCTCTTGCTCAACGGTGAAGGAAAACATCTTGATGAAACCCGCCCGTCCAATAAAATTCATTTTCGAAGCGGTCCACCAACCCGCATTGGGCCAGCGTGGTGGACTATGGCCTAAATCCTCTTCGTGTTTCGAAAGGAGGCCTGTGCTCCTCGGTATATGGACGTATGTGGCTATTAAAAAACTCGGACGTATATGGGCTATTAAAAAAGTATAAAGTACATCCTAATTAACCGGGGTGGGTCGCTAGTACAAAATACATAAACTGAACTGAACACTGTTTAAGAAAAAAGATAAAATACAAAATTCGCAGGTCGTGGCTCAATGTGTTTTTTTGTAACCCTCGAGAAAAAAAGGGGTGTCATAAGTTTGACCTGTGTATGTGTATGTCCGTGTATCTGTCTGTGGCATCGTAGCTCCTAAACAAATTGGTAGATTTTTTCCGGGTTTTTTTTTCTTAAAAGCTTGTGTCATCAAGATATTTCTTACCTAAATTTGAGCAAAATTGGTTTAGCCATTTAAGAGTTATAACAGATGAATGTCGGGATAAAACAAAAGGACATCATTCACTTCCCATACAAAAAATACCAAAATTTTTAAAGTGGCTGCCAAAAAAGGTAACGTTATTTATTTCGAAAGAAAATATTATTTTAAACATTTTTTAGTATGATAGCTAAGCTGTACGACCATTACTAGATGTATTCTTGACACTTAAATATCTGGATTTTAAATGTTCCGCCATCAATAGTGTTTCAATAGATTGTGATACAAAACGTTTTTCGTATTAGGTTAAAGGTTTAAATTCTAGATTTAAAAATGCATTTAAGCTTGAAAATCTAGGTTTTAAGCTTGAAAATCTAGATTTTTAAGCTTAAAAAAAGAAAATTCGTAAAGGTCGTACAGCTTAGCTGTCATAATAAAAAATGTTAAGAATAATGTGTCCTTTTGAAATAATAAATTTACTTTTTTGGCCGCCACTTTTAAATTTTGGTACGTTCTGAATGATGTCCTTTATAATTTTAGAGTTGTTATTCATGTTCCCGTTTTTTAAATTTTTTTTAGCCCGACTAAAACTCAAGAACCGTCGTTTCAAAGATTTAATAGAGAATGGGTTTAGAGTCACAAAAAAATTCTCTGCCTACTCCTTTAGTCTGCAGGCGTGAGTATAACTAAATTAATGAATCTATTTTCTCCGTTTTGTTTCAGTAGTACGGTTGACCGAATTAGGGACATTTCTGGGATCACAAACTCCCACAGCTGCAGTAGCTCAGATAAAAATTTAATTTAAAATAAATTATAATTTGAATAGAACAGAGGTTCCAGTACATGATGTTTTTCCGCAGAAGTTATTTTTTTTTGCCCGAAAATGTGTAAAGCTATTTTAAATTGTTACTACTCTGTATCATCGATTACATTTGATTGAATGGACGACATAAGGGTAAAAAGCGAAGGCAGTTATTTTCTTCCTCTATCTAGCATGCGGAGTGATGCGATAGAAACACAGCTGATAGCGAGAGTGAACAAGGATTGGCTAACCCATCCCAGTTACTCAGCTCTTACTCCCATATTTTCCCCCTTTTTCAACACCCTATAGAGCTGTGGACCGAGCACACTAAAATTACAGAAAAGGTTACCGTTTGCCGGTGTGATATGTTATTTTTTACGCCATTATAGATACTGAAACCCAAGTCTTAAAGATTACAACTCGCCGTATAGTGTCTTACAGTCTAAAGTGGCCACAGAAACGGTCTTAATATAAGTATACAGTTTTTGCAGGGGACTTACTAACTGAAACGGTAACTCAAAAATATGTTTTAACAAAATGGTTTGACTTCAGCTTATCTTAAATGAATGCGAACGGTGGCTTTCCATTGTCTTGCTATTATCTGTCGTAATTGAACAAAGCTGTAGAATATAACACTAGCCAAGACATGGGGTAACCTCTAAAAAAAAACAAAAAAAGAATATAGGTTGCAGCCGGTTCCGATCTTGACTTGGTTTTTAGAATCTGTAAATCATATTTAAAGTTAATATCATAATTATTACAATGGCGAACGGTAATTTTTTTTCGTAATTTTAATGTCCACGGCCGACAGTTCTACTACATCCGCCATTTATCTCGGGAATTTCACATCTTCTCTAGTTTATGATCTCCTAGTGGGTGCTTAATAATATGGTATAAAAATATTTTTTTTTTTTTTTTTTATCTAGCCATCAAGATCCCACTGCTGGGCAAAGGCCTTAATATTACAATGGTAAAATTTTTATTTAGTCAAATATTCAAATCATCTAAGGGGTCCTTTGACAGATCGTTAAACGTGTTGAAATAAGCGCAAGCGCAAGACAAGTGGCGTAGCATTAAGTGGTTCAAGAACCATTGATGCTCTGCCTACCCCAACAGGGATAATAGACAAGACTGGATGCATGCAAGACAGCTTGTGCAGTTAAACATGAAAGCCGCCTTTAATGTGCGTATGATTAGCTACTCGTAAATGTTGTTCAGCCCATCCCACAGAATGTTTAAAGAATTTCGCGTTCCCCAAGAAAATCCAAAAATGTTTTTGAGAATAAAACAGTTTCTCTAAATGTACGAAGAACGGAAATTTCACCTAATCTCGTTTTTTAGATTTTTTTGTACCATCCATCTATTAACGCCCCTAAGTCCCAGTTGACAATTTCAGTTTTAAATAAAAATACACTTGTCACTCATAATAAAGTTTATATGGTTAATTTGACTAATCCTGGTGTCGGAGTTCACTTTTTAAATCTACATATTATAAAGAGGAAAGATTTGTATTTTCTTTTAAGTAACGAACGATTTCAAAAATTCTTTCACTTTTAGGATGCGACATTATCCCTGAATAACATAGGCTACATCATTTTCCTAAATTCCCACGGGAACAAAGTCCCGAGCGGAATGCTAGTCTACAATAAAATAAAAAAGGAGGATTCAGCAGAGTTCACTTGGTGTCAGAAACTGCCATGTGGCCTCTATGACGACAGTACACAAAAGTCTGATGTTTTCAAACTCTAACCAACTGAAAAAAAAACTTTATTGATAACAGCTGGAAATGATTCACCACTGAACGGAACTTTCCTGGGTATAAAGGGACGTATTTCAGTTGTTATACAGCGTTGCCTCCGTACAGTCATGAACAGCTCAGTTGTAGTGCGATTTTCTCCCTAACGCCATCTTAAAGCGTACGAAATAGAGTGGTTCAATGTCCAAAGTATCAAGCTCCACGTGCTCTTGGTTGTACAGTTTCGGTTGCGCGCACCATCGCTTCTAGTTTATAAAGCCCTGGTACCTTTTATCCGGAAACATGATCTGGGAACGGCAATTGCATTCGACGCTCGTTCATCGTTTGAAGTTCTGAAGGAAGCTGTCGAAATCATCAATCATTTAATTTCAAACTAATAATATACAAATATTTTACTCATAATTGTATTTGAAAAAAAAAATTAAATTGTTTTAGTTGTAATAGATATTATGTCAAATATTATGTTATTGTTACATAATAACATAATATTATTAAAAGTGATAAAAGCAAACTTTCAATAATCACAATCAGAAAACCATAGCTTGATAGCTTGATTCTTGTACATTCTCCTTGCTTGATTATTTATGTTTATTTACTTTTTGTTTGTATCTAGTGTGCAATAAAGTATAATTCATTCATTTATTCAAAATGTTTAAAGTTTTAAAAACAATATTGGTACTTCATTGGTCCATAACTGAAAAACTGGCGTGAAGTGCCTGCCAATGCGTACTAAAGGGTCCGTCCGACCTTCCGGCGACGGCGAGGAGGCTATTGCAGCTGGCCCGCACTCCAATTACGCATTAAATTAAATTAACGCTACACACTTAAAGGCCCAGACTAAGGTTTTCCCTTGTGTCGTGGTTCCTTCGAAACATACATAAAGACAAACACAAACACCCATGACCCGAGAAAAAACATCTGCTTTTTACACATACATTTGCCCCGACTGGGGATCGATCAGGATGCAGCGCCAGTACCACTTGGCGAAAACGGCCGTCAACTCGATCAAACCGGCTGTCCAAACATATTGAAGCAGTCTACACGCACCTCAGCGAACATACTGGACGCACTCCAGAAGCGATGCAGCTACAACAGCGATCTCATAGCATTGTTGTATGAAACGCGGATAGCATTGTAAAACCTTTGCGTATATGATAGCCACAGGTCACTCGAGTAAAAGCATGTACAAAAGCTCTGAACAACGTTATTTTAACTTCCCTCGAGCTTCGAGCAAACCTGCGTTCTATCATATTTGCCCTTACCGCCAATGCCCTCCTAGGAGCGTCGTCCTGTAAAATTCTTTTTAGATTAAATAACACATGACAAAAAAATCAATTAAAATAAGGCACAAAGTCACACCAGAACGTTGTAGGGGTTAAAAAGTCCAACATTCCCAATGGGGTAGACAGAGCTTCGGTGGTTGATAGGTTATCTGAAACACAAAAAAAAAACAAAAAACAATTATGAAAGCGACAGCGGTCGGGTGTCACGATGTGCCCCAAGTATTGCCGTATACTTTTATCTAGAGCTTGCCGTACAGCCTGATTTTTGAGATTTCCTTGATTTCATATGGCCTTCAAAACCATAAGCTGGCTTTGTTAAGTCCCGACAAAAAGAGGGGTGTTATAAGTTTGACGTGTGCATCTGTATCTGTGTGTCTCTTTGTGGCATTGTAGACTCCTAAACAAATGAACCGATTTCGATGCGGTTTTCTTTGTTTGAAAGGTAACATGATCATTTGATCAAAATCGGTTTAGCCGTTTAAAAGTTAAACGCAATAAATATTGGGAATTGCACAAAATTTTTAATTGTAGAGTTATTAAACATTATATTTTAAGCCATGATTAAGAGCATATGCTTTGCAGACGCTTGTAAGTTTTCTAAGGTCTGTATTATAGAATGTGACTCAGATTCTGATCTCTACTTACGTAGCAGTTGCCTTTGTCATTTAGATAGTGGGACAAAGAGACAATCACTGCTTAAGTGTAGATCAAGATTTAAGTCTCCTTCTGTAATACGGGCATAAGTCCACCTACAGATGCGCTTGGCAACACCTGTCGTCCGCATAGCTAATGTTGTTGAAGCTAACATCACCAACATGACATAGAACTTTAACATAAAAATGTTAAAGATATAACGAAAAAAAAAAACAACGGGTTGCACTCCGGGAGTGCCGGCAGAAGTGAAAACTTGAATGTATATTACTTCCTTGCTGTCTACTCTCCCTCCGTCTCACGAATTTTCAATCAGGTCACGTATCCTGGCGCGAGTTCAACATTTGTTACCCATCCCAAAAAGTGCACGCACAACGAATAAGTTTTCACTTAAAAAAGTCAACAAAGTAACAGTTAAATCGGCAATTTCATACTAATGACTTTTCAGTTAGCTGGCGTTTATCACAGAAACTTCTCAACTTATTGAAACACATTGAAATAATATTTCTCATTTGTTTTAAATGACACAAGACGAGTCGCATAAAACATTGCGGTTTTATTGTTATACAGCGTTGCCTTCGTACAGTCAAGAGCAGCTCAGTTGTAGTGTGTTTTCCCCTCCTAACGCCATCTTAACGCGTACGAAATATTGTGTTTCAATGTCCAATGTACGAGTATCAAGCTTCAAGTGCTCTTGGCTGTAAAGTTCCGGTCGCGCGCACATCGCTTCTAGTTTATGATGACCTGGTACTTTTATCCGAGAATATAAACCGGGAACGGCAATAGCATTCGCCGCTCGTAGTCAGTCCTTCGTCGCGCGAAGTTCCGACGGAGGTTGTCGAGTTACATCTTACAAATTCTTTTTAAAACCGATTTGCTTTCTCATTTTTTTCAAACGAACCCTTGTTTCTTTTTTTTTAAGGTACATCGATCGAATTTCAGATGTATAACTTTATTTAATTGAAACCGGCAGTTGTTGACAATGTTTTAGCGAGTTAACAGACTAAAGAAGTAATTTGAGCATCTTAATACATCCGAAGTGAGTATGTACATTTCTTATTCAAAATCTCCATAAGGCCTAACGCGGTTCAATCAAAAAAATTGTCAATAGCATAAGGGCTGGGAAAAAAACATACAATTTATGCAAAATACACTTATCAAAAAAAATCGAAACATCTCGCAAGGTTATTTTCGTAAGGATTATCAGAAAAAATATAGATATTTTAATGAGGGGTGTTATAAGTTTGACTTGTATCTTTATATTCGAGTGTCTGTCCGTGTCATCGTAGCTCCTAAACGAATGAGACAATTTTGATGCAGTTTTTTTTTTTGGAAAACTGAATCGAGAATGTTCTTAGCTGTATTTCATCAAAATTAGTCCAACCATTTAAGAGTTTAGTTCAGCATTATCAGTTTTACAACAAAACATTAAAACACCATTTCGACAATGTCTAAAACTGACTTATGTCGACATGAGCCGGTTTAAAACACTGTCTAAGTAATAGTTTTATTTTTTGTGGTGTAGCTATATTGGAAAAACATTAATTTATGGCATTTAATAGCGGGAAGTATGAGGTTTTTACTTCCTAGTGTTGATGTTCTAAGTACAAATTTATAGATCTAATATTGCATCGTAGCTCTTAAACGGATTGACCGATTTTGATGCGGTTTTTTTCGTTTAAAAGCTGACGTAATTAGATCAAAAGTTCAGTCGTCTATGAGTATCGTGGGTGATACAACTTTTTTAATTTTAGATTTTTTATTTATTTTTGATTCAGTTGCGAGGTCTGCCTATCCCATAAGGTCATAGGCGTGAGCGTATGTATGAAAGGCTAGGTTTGATGTTTGAGAGACAGGAGTACAGAGGATAGAAAGAGTACGATGTGATAAATGACCCCGCCCCTAACAGGTCATATTGATTGATGTAGTGCATAGTATATTTATCTCGACAACCTGCATTGGCAACGCACCCCCGTTACCATGGCAACGGTTCAGGCTCGCATAACCAGGAGGATAGCGGATAAATGGAGGTTTGACTTAAAAAATATAACCCACGCTCAAACCGCGGTTAGAAGCTAATCAGACAAAATGTCAAAAAACATGTATGAAAATGACATTGTCAAATCTCTGATTAGCTGTAAATCGTTGGTTAAATATTTGGTGAACATTGGCCTAAAATTTTAACTTCTGACAAAAACAGAGGAGTATAAATATGGCGTGTGTATTTGTGTGTCTGTCTGTGGCGTCATAGCTCCTACACGAATGGATTGAATCCGTTGCCTTTTTTTTTTTTTTGAAAGCTGACGCAATCTAGATATTTGATCAAAATTCGTTCAGCTTTTTAAGAGTTAAAATCGATATATGTGGAAGGTTATGCAATTTTTTTAAATGTTAAAGTTACTCACGGTTAGTAGTCAACCCGTGATTTGACAATGTCATTCTTATTTATTTATAAACAAATAGATTCAGTCAAGGACTTCGTTCCCGTGGAAATTCGGGAAATTTATGTAGCCTATGTTCATCAGGGATAATGTAAGATTTTCCTCTTTATATTAATGAAGACTAGCTGACCCCGCGAACTTCGTGACGCCTTAGAATTAATTCTTCGAAATACATACTAATATTATAAATGCGATAGTAACTCTGTCTGTCTGTCTGTTTGTCCGTCTTTCACGCCTATACTACTGAACCGATTTTGATGAAATTTGGTTCAGAGGTAGATTAGAGCCTTGGAAAAGACATAGGCTACATTTTATCCCACAGTTGGGCACGATATAACCTGTAGTCCACACGGGCGGAAAGCTAGTTTTTCCATATTTTCTTACCTTTTAAACCTTCCCTGGATTTTCACTTTTATTTCAAGACAACAATTAGCCAAATCAGTCCAGCCGTTCTCGAGTTTTAGCGAGACGAACGAACAGCTATCATTTTTTATATATAAAGAAGAAGAAGATAGATGGGTTTTGCTCTTGACCGCATTCTAGCACAAAGGCGAAGCTTTGGTTGAGGATTTAGCAAGATCACCCAGAAATAACAAAATAAAACAAACAAACGTTTACTTCATAAACACATAAACATTATTTTCTAGATTTTATTCACACGGACTTTAAAGAGATTTGAGTTACATGAGCTTGGAAATACAGACGCAGGCAGGAAGGATCCTCCAGAAAATAATGTTGTCCATGTATACTATGAGAATAACTGTATCAGTTACCATTTGATGAATGGGTGTAGTTGTCTCTCTCTCTAACATCCGATTCCAATGCGGTATAAGTGAAATGAACGAAACCTGTTTGTGCTTGTATTCGACGCTACCCCTCATACCATTATATTCTCCCCTTTTAAACACCTTGCTCCGACTATCCGCCGGGAGTTCTAAATTTTCTCGTGTTTATGGATCCCTAGTACCTCGCTGTCGCTGATTGGCCACCAAGCCGTTTTTGTCCGACCGCTTTCCAAGGGAATAAAATATTTTTTGTGATTGATATCTTTCCACCCGGGACCACGTTCCCGTGGGAATTTGGTACAATTATTTAGCTTATATATTAATCCAGTGTGTCAGCTACTTCTATACCAAATTTAATGAAAATTCGTCCAGCCGCTCTAGCGTGAAAGAGTACAAACATCCATATCTATACCAACTTTAAATGATTGTTTTATTCCTTTCAGCCACTTTCAAAATATTTTATGGTAAATTATCTCCCCGCCCCCCTTATTGAAACACTGCGTTAGCTAGATGTTTCTCAGTAAAGCTCACATGGACGTATGACATAATTTTGTCGTATTCATCTATCTGACCAGCTATAATAACTCTAACATTAAAAAAAATGTATTACCCTGACATTAGATTGCTTATAAATAATCGACTGCATCGAAATCGATCAATTCGTTTAGAAGCTACGATGCCACAGACAGACGTACAGTTACACAGATACTTTTTTGTCAGCGGTTAAAAATTACACGGATACGATTTTACTTGTTTAAGACGTTGTTTGGTTACCTTTCAATGTTTATGGTTGAGATATTATAAAATTATTATGTATTTTATTGTCACACAAACTTATAAGCTAGTTCTATTAATTATAATGACTTTTTCAATTCTTTCAAAAATCAATAATTCCATTAGGTTAGTTGAAATTCGTAAAAAAGAGACGGAAAAGAAAAAATAACTTGTACCTCCCCCGGCATGCACAGATTATAACTTTTATACGGCTGAACCAATTTTGATTAAATGTAGCTAAGCATAATCGATTACGTCAACTGCCAAACAAAAAACGCATCAAAATCGGTCCATTTGTCTTGGAGCTTCGATGCTACAGATTGCTACACACGACAAACTTTTAAGACTACTCTTTTTTGTTGAGGGTTAAAAAAGTGATTTATTTTAATTTTTGGCATCGATGCTTCAAATTTAGCAAATACTTTTTCAAGACGTATCCCAGGATAGTTTTCATTTTTTTTCATCTCATTTTCACTCTGCTTAAAGTCACCGAACGTGTCAGTGCACTGCAGTGGTGAAGTTACGAACTTCCACATCTTACGTGTTCATGGGCTCCTAGTACTCCGCAGTACTCGCGAGTAGGATTTTCCCCACCCGCGGGGTTGAAACTTTTTTTTAAGACAAAAAATATTACTCCTGTTAAATTATGTTTTTGCTAGGAAAGTTATGGGGTAGTTCTGATTTCTTTCATTCTATACGTATTTTGGGGTACTGAATCCGAATCTGAAGTTTGCGGAAAAAATTTCGTGGCGGAACATTGAAAAAATCGCAAAAAGAGAGAAAAAAAAATTCTTCTTTTTTCCGGTTTCTTGCTTAAAACTCGAAAACTATTAAATTTTAGTAAATGGTCTGTTTACACAAATTAAAGTACTTAAAATTCTCTACATACATCACTTTTTAGTTTTTTTTTCAGATGAACCGTTCGCTCTCAAGTGCGGGTTGATGTCTGCAAAACCTACTTTTTACATTCCAAAACTTTATTTTTACAATTTGACTGGATCATATAGCATGTTTATCATTACACGCTGGACTGCTAGTGAAAGAAAAACTTAGAATGTGCCAGTTGCCAACTCTTCCCAGGCATACTGTAGAAGCCAATTAGTGGGATATGAGGGTTTCGGGATATCGTGGGCGAAAGGCTGACAACCTATAACCACAATATTCATGTCCCATCTAATAACCCAAGGTCAAATGTGGCCTCAAGTGGTTCTAGCTAGAATCACGCGATACTCTGCCTATCCCGACAGGGGTTATAGGCGTGAGTGCATGGAAATTTATCATATTTTGTAATTTTATCAATCGTGTAAACCGATAAAAGTTTTTTGAACTTTTCAAATCAGATAATAATTTATTGCTTTCTTGTATTATTTTCCTTTTCATTTTTCGTCATATATATGGTAAGTATATTGAGTAACCTTGCAGCTTTGGCACGATAACGACAAACTCGCGCTCGGCTCACGCTGAAACTTCACTTTGATTGCGCGAGGGTCCTATGCAAAGGCTTGCTCGCCCTATGGCATTGTCAATGATGACATTTTGACATAGGACCGCGGTGTTGTTGCGGCACTGTCACTATCGTACTCGGCCTGCAGGGTATGAATAATTAAATCTCCAAAATATGGTCTCAGACTTAATTCAACGACTGAAGTCAATCGAAAACAGGCGGAACCGAATGTCACTTGCTCTACAAAGCGCAGAAACACTGATTCATTTTATGGTCAGCAGCTCTAGTAAGATAACGACAAACTCGCGCTCGGCTCATGCTGAAACTTCACATTGATTGCGCGAGGGTCCCGCGTAAAGGCTTGCTCGCCCTATGGTGTGTCAATGTCGACATTTTGACATAGGACCGCGGTGATGTCAGGCCGCTGTAACTATCGTACTCGGCCTGGAGGTGCTGTTTTGTATGCTTTTATCTACAATACATACAAATAATCTTAAAAATATCTAAAAATACATACAAATAATTGATAATCTTCGAGCACTTTCTTGAAGCGTATGTTTGAACTTCGAGTACATCCTCATTGAGAAGTAATATTCACCACAACCACTTCCAGTTTATGATCTCCTAGTATTCTCTATACCGACTATCGTACTCGCCACTCGGAGTCTCCGACTCTGAGTTTGTCGAGTTATACCGGACGGTTTAGAACGGCATTTCTTATTTTCTATTTCATTTTATGTCATTTACTTGTAAGAGCAATCCTATAATTTTGGAAAAAGAATCCAGAACAGCTAAAGATCTTTGTAAATGATCATTTTGAGTAAATCTAAGAACCTATATTTACGAATCTACCTGCAAAGCAGACTGAAAGTTACCATAATATTGCTGTTTTAGCAATAAGATTTTAGTATCTCAAATTGAATTAAAGCGTTTGAGGGGCTGTTTTATATTTGGATGTAATTTGATTTTAGTGTCTAGTTCTTTGTTCTTTATGAAATTAAATGTTAAAAATATTACTTATTAAGCTCATAATGGCATCGTGTAGAAATTGTAGGATAGCTTTGATCTCGTACAAATTTACAATGGAACCAAAATTAAGTATTATTCAGATTTTTGTTTTTGCTCCATATACAGTTGACAATGACACAAATTGTGTACAGTTAATTCTTTACAAGCAACGTAAACTTACGACTTTAGCTTTCATTTCTGGCGGTTCTAAAGGTGAATCTTACACAAAATAGTTGTAAAAGTAAATAGTAGTGACCATCAACGCATTTCACTTATTTTAGCCACTATAATATTTTTTAAATCTATTTAGGCGACGAATTAAAATTAATATTTGTTGGAAATATCGGTATCGGTGTAATATCTTATAGGTTTCACGATCCATGGTGAGATAACTGCCCAGCAGGAATTTATTTAAGCCACCGCTTTACAAAGCTTCTTTTCAAAAATGTTATCCCAATATACTGTTTTTGACCAAAAGTTGTAAAGCAGCCGCGTTTAATTTGCGTTTTAACCCTATTTTTAGCGCAATTGGCCTGCAGATATGTAATGACACCTCTGGGTCTCATTCGTTATTGTATTCACGGATATTCTGTCTTCATCTGTACAGCGTACAGACTAACAAAGAGTCCGGTTGTTATGCCACCATACTCTAATGTACGGACGGCCTGAACTCCGGTAACCACACGCCTGCACTCTGTGCTGTTGTGATAAGAGTGGTTTTGTAATGAAAATGGAGTAACCTGATGCGCTGGCCTCTGGATGTGCGACTGCAAACCGCACTCTTTGTTAAATTGTACACAGCTTCGAATACCGCAACCGCTCCTTGTTTATGAATTCCTGGTACTCGGTATACCTAATATATTCCGGGTCGTAAATACTCGCCGCTCCGGGGCGTTCGGACTGAGTTTATCGTGTTATAATTACGGGCGAAAGCAATGAAAGTTAATACGAGTTTTGGCGTAAATAAACGTTATGTTTGCATACAACAGTTAAGCACAATCGATTGATAGCCTGCTCCTTTTGATGAAGTCGGTAATCTTATTCCAATACACATTTTAAGAATATCAATTAAATAACAGAAATGCAAATAACTCTAAAATTAAAAAAAAACTTTTTTTTAAACAAGCTTTTCTGCCATATAGGAGCAGAGTACTCGTCAATACGAATCGAACGAGCCCAAACTCGATGGAGCTGTGTCGTTTTATTGCGGAGTTTCTATGGCCACCTTCCAGCTCCAGCATCAGATCAGCTCCCTGTCATCATAATAATGCGATGTCACGCGTTAAGTATACATATGCAGGCAACATTTCAGCTCAATCGAAGACCGGGAAGTGGATCAAATTTAACTTGCAAGATTTGTCCCACACATACTAACAGGGTAAGTCAAAAAAAAGCTTGTAATATAAAAAAAAGTTTGTTTTTATGTATTAGGAATTGTATATAGAAAATAGAAAAAAATGTTTATTTCCACACCACAAAGAAAATTATGTTACACAAGAGATATTAAATCAGTTAACATCTGTTAATGTCTTTTACGTTTTTGACGTCATAATTTTTAGTTTCAAATAGACAAAATATTATGATAATACGGTTATATTTTTTTATAGGTGGAATTCATCAAATGATGGGTCTCGGTTCAGTTTCATGGAGAGAATCACCACTAATTTAAAGTCACTATTTTCTTTTGGAAAAATATAATTTTGGAGCTTTAATAACTCTATTAAGCTATAATTAAAAAATGTTTATACCCCCTGACGTTCGTCGCTTATAACTCTTAAACAGCTGAACCAATTTTGATCAAATATAGACAATAAACCATCTCAATTATGTCAGCTTGCAAACAATAAAAAAAACGCATCAAAACCGGTTACTCGGGGATTAAAAATGAGGAAAATCGTTCATGTTAACATATCTCAAAGGCTTACTTGTGTTTCAATGTGTCGATGATAATATGTACCTTAGTTGCGACGACGTCTAAATTACATTCTAAACCAATTGTCCTACAATTACAAACCGAAAATGCTGTTGAAAAACCTATCTTGCCAACTTCTTCCCATAGAAACTGTTCATATTAACTGCAACTTGTTTTTGCGGCCTATTCCATGCAAATCAATGTGAAAGTTCGTGTCCGCAAAATTTGACTTGCAATGGGTATAAATAGATCTGGATACTAGGAGGACAGCGGATAAAAAGAGTTGCATTTAATGGATGTTCCTGCCCCTGGAGGTCATGTATAGTGCTTTCTATCACCCTACAGACGGCAGACTGTTTTTTGTGTAAGATATTGGATTAGCTATAATATGACGCCCACCACTGAGCTGCAGCAGACGTTCATAGAGCTTCATTATATATCTATCTGAAGCATTTTACAAGTTATCGCCTGAGAGGAAATGATGAACTAAAATAGCCTGGCCCGGGGTCTATAATGTCTTCTTTCAGTAAAACCTTCTATACAGTATTTAAAATACTATCCCTTCCTTTCGTGGCATAGCCGTAAGTCGCCCTGTGTACATTATAAGGTAGATAGATACAAAAGTCAGGCATCCCAAGAAGCTTTCTCAAACGTTAACTGCCACGTCCATCAAGGATCAATTGTGACATATTTTGTTAATAGTTATTAATTCAATTAATTGTTTAATTTATTGATATTTCCCTTACACACCACACCTCACCATCACACACAACCATAACACGCACAACACAACACAACAGCCTTATTATTTCTACACCCCGCGTTCCACTCTCAGGCTGAAAATCAGTGTTGCCAGTTTGAAATACAGACTGACAAAAATCGCTGAACTCAGGCCTTTTTCCTCACTGCAGCATCCATACGCAAATTAATCTGTTTATATTGTTTGTATTTTTGTTTATTTTAAATGTGTGTTTTTTATGTCATTTGTGATCGCCTAAATGTTTGTATCTGTGTGCTGTATAGTAAAATAAACGTGTTATTATTATTATTATATGATCTTGCAGCGATGCACTTGAACGGTGCAATTGCACAAGTCGTTGCAGTAACTGCATCGTATTATTCAACTAGGACATCATGGAAAGGAAGAGCTAGATCCTAATTACCAACAGTCAGGACCTGGTGTAGTATCTACTTGACATTGAGCTGCTACAACGCTCTGGCATACGAGGAAATGCACTGTAGTGACCGAGATAGAAAATGGAGGAAGGGGGTAAAACTATCGGCATTTTAAACTTTATTTTAATAGACGTAGGGAATACAAAACTACGTGATGAAGTCTGGTAGATAGGGGAGGTTCCAGATATTGAGTGCGTGCGACAGTATAAGCTAAGCTATGACTGAAAACGTGTATCATGGGTGTCGTAACGTAAGAGGCGACTAAGGAAACAAAAATGAGACCTGCCTCCTGGTTATCCAACTTAGGCAACGACACCTCAGTTTGTGTTCAATCAGAGGTGGCGTCCTATGATCTCATGCGGTGTGGTAGGCTTTGTAAAGGGCCGTCTGGTTCACGACCACCCGAAGTCCGATGTCAAACAGCTTGCTGTGTTCCGTCGGTGCGTGGGAGTACCAATGCCTTAATTGGCATTTTCTGGGTTAACTCGCTCCATCGTTGACCTCATCTATGACCTTGGTCAAGATTGGGGTCAAAAGTTAACCCTTCTATAACAAAAAAAGAGCTATTTCAAATCAGCTAGCGCAACTTTATGGTGTGAGTGTCGTAAAACTGAACAACTTTTCCCAACCAACCTATAAGAATATCTTAAAAAAAATTCATCTTCTCATGTAAACGCAAAAGCTGAGAAGTAAAAAAAATGTTTCATATTCATTGACAGTCTGTTTGTTAGGTTACTTGCCCTTTGATCATATAACCAAAGCCACCCTTTCGACCGTGCTACTACGATGGTAAAACGGTTGTCATACATTATCGCATCGTTCATCATTCTAAGTGGAATCCAGCCTTAATGTCTCTCGTTGCACTCTGTGGATACTACTACAGGTGCTGTATCAGTTCGATGTGCTAGCTCACTCTGACTCGCGCGGCTAGACCTGCAGGCTGCGACGGATGCACCGGAACTGTATCACACGAGAACAGGCTCAGCTGTGTGCAGCTTTTAACGTGCGTGTGTGCGTGAGCTATTTTAATAGTACTTACGATTTATTATAATGGATACAAATCTCAAATATGAGAAATGTTGAAAAACTACGTACAATTTGTAAATAATTATCATTCGTAGCATGATTTTCGTAGCTTCGTAGCAATATAACTACGACGTAGCTCGTAGCACATACACAAGCTCACGCCTTGTAGGTAAAGTATTAAATCAAATCCCCAGAAACATTTGGCTCCGACAGTGCCAATCTGTTATAACTAGGTATTTATTAACAAAAATTACGTAAGTAAATATATATTTATTCGATTCATACCTATTGCCACCTGCCACTGCCAAAAAAATCTTGCCAAAAGGCTGACCACCTCTCACCATTATACCACTTGTTCCATCTGATAACCCTCACAATGTGTGTCAAACGTGGCATCTAGTAGTTCTATAACCACTAATGCTCTGCCTACCCCATTAGGGATTGTAGGCGAGAGCGTATGTATGTATGTAAAAAAGTCGTTTTGTTACAACACAAAGGAAATACAAAATAATTTCATATCTATTTCTAAATTTTCAATATTAGGACAAGACATTCAAAGTAGATAAAGAATTCCTATTAGCATTTTATAACAAGCACGCGTCTAGTACTCCTTATCGACAGCGACCAAACCGTTTAATATCTCTGTTTGTTTATAAAGCCCTGGTACTCGAACGTCAAAAATAGACGCACGTATCGGATTTTGAACTCAAAGACAACACACAAATTGTTTTCAATGCCCTCCTCCTTGGCGACTGTTTTTTCAAGTTGTTTATTTGATTTAACAGTTACTATTTCTTAAGTTTTTTTTGTTTTTACGTTAAATTTTCACTTTTCATGTATCCACTGGTACCGAAACTCAAAAAAGCTTGATTGATTTGTTGATATTCAATGCTTATTTAAATTTACCGCAGCTATTAAAGTAAACTTGACCATAATTAATTAAAATTGTCCCAACTTTCCCACACCATTTTGTTAAATTTGGATTGCACGTTCACAAAAAAATAAAAAAACTGGTTTGGAAAAATTAGCTGTCCAAAGATTTTGTATGGAGAATGGGAATTTTATATTTATACATACATATGTTCATACCTAAAACTCCTATTGGGGTAAGCAGACATCAGTGGTTTTAAAACTACTGGATGCCACGTTTGATAACATGATTATAAGATGAAACATGATGTAAGTGGTAAGAGGTTGTCAACAACCAAAACCCTCGCGTCCTACTTACTGAATTTTACAGTAAGCCTATTTGACATTGCAAAAAGGATTATTACAGAATTTCTGATTATCTATCAGACAAGCGGCCATTGGAATAAACTGCTCAGTTCTAGAATCATTTTAGACATTTGTAATGAGATTAAAAAGAGCAGCCTCCGAGTTCCTCGCCTATTCTTCTCTAGGGAAGGCTGTACCTTTGCGAATAGGCATAGAGTCAGTAGAGTCAAAAGAACGAATTTGTTTGTGTGTATTTAATGTAATTTTGACTTATTTTAAGTAACATCCTGAATGTTCTGTAAATAAAGTTATTTTAAACTTGAATTCGATTGACATTTAGGGCGATAACATTTAATAGCTAAAACACATTTAATTTGGGTGTCAAAGCAACAAAATTTGACAAATTAACCAAAATTAGTCTCACTAAATACGTTTAGCACTTTAGTATGCAGTAATTTCATATTTATGTCAAGAAAAAAAAATAGTTTGCTATTAAACCTTATAATTTCTAAGTCAATTTTCACACAAATTCCAGGACATTTGCATATCAGCGATGAAAGAGAAGGACATTGAGGCGAAGTTGCGGCAGGTGACCAACGAGTGGTCGGTGCACGAACTCACCTTCCAGACCTTCAACAACCGAGGCGAGCTGCTCCTCAGAGGAGACACCACGGCGGAGACCATCGGCCAGCTGGAAGACAGCCTCATGATCCTTGGATCCTTACTCTCTAACCGGTACGTAACCCTACCTGTGAACCCAAATATGCGAATGACTATTTTTCTTATTATTACTTAACTTTAAGCTTTTTTACCTCATAAATAGCCTGGCACAAATATCTTTAAAAATAAAAAAAGATATGAACCTTCCAACTCTCAATTAGACAGAGAGAAATGCAAAACGATAACGTCGCAGTTGAGTACCGCCATATAAATTCCATACTAAATTTCGTTTTGTAAGAAAGAGATAGACAATAATGTTTGATTTGCTATAAGTTTGTGAGAGCTGGTGCGGTGTAGACTCCTTCGAAGCACCAGTCCCAGCGTTGGACGGTGTTAGGGTCGAGTTTTATATAGCTGCCCTACAAGTTTTTTTATTTATCAACCAATTTAAAATGTCATTTCGAATTATGTTTAATAATTTATTATATTACTAAAGAGTATATTAATATCATCTACCCAGGGTCCTGTAGCTTAAAACCTATTCAGTACTGTCCACAATCGACGGACGGCTGATAATTGTCACTATCTGTAACTGTCATCTGTATAGCGTAATAGAGGTATACTGACATTTGACGCTTCGTTTCGGTCGTTGATAATACAGAGTAGAGCCCCTGGTTTGACAACAAGAAAGTTCTGGCGACGCTATTATGAGGGAGTTAAGGGAGACCTCGAGGTCAACATTTTAGTCTGATGTGCTGCCGTGTGTACATGTATTAATTTTTAACCGTCTTCAAAAAAGAAGGAGGTTCTATGTTCGACTGTATACTTTTTTTATGTTCACCTATTTCTCCGCCAATTATGGACCGATTTTCAAAATTCTTCTTTGTTCGAAAGAATATACTCCAGAGATGGTCCCAAATAAATTTTATCGAAAATGATTCAGCGCTTTTAAAAACATCAACAAAAACAAAAAAATACTACAAACCAGAACATCATCTACATAAATGAGTGACATTTTCGTTTGTAGTTATCTACTTTGTGCGAACTGTTGTTGCGATTGAGGTCGGTGACTCATACGTTTTTAACGTGGAAAATTATTTGTATTTACAATAACATAGTAGTCAGTTATCGTGCACCCATAGTACAAACCATAGATTGCGCTGTGGGAATTGTTTAAGAATATTTTAATTTATTTTCTACATCCATCGACATGAAAAAAAGGTGGTAACGTTTAGTGAGGTTGCCTTTTTTTTGCTTTCGTTTTAATTTTCATGTCTATTCCTTATTAGATTTATCAATGACATTTTTAAAATTACAAATAATTTCGAAAGCACGAAATTTTCCGAGATACAATGAGGAAAATGGGAGCGCTTTTTTGTTAGGGTGAAAATATCCGCCGCCCAGCCCCGGGGCGCGCCGCCGCCCGCCCTCCTTTGAACAACACCCACAAAATCTCCTCTTCACTCATGCCACCCTAGTCCTACGACGTCAAAATTGGACGCACGTATTGATTGAGTCAACTTATACAAACCAGTATCGAAACAAGCTAAGCAACCTATAATGCTACAAATTGAAAGTTATCATTATTAATAAGTGCAACGAAAGTTTTCTGATTTTTTATCCGCTTAGTGTTTAAAATTTAACTAAGCGTATTCTTTGTCAAATATTTCAAAGCACGACGGCGACAAACTCGCGCGGCGTACCACTCGGCTGACGCTGAAACTTCAATTTGATTGCGCGAGAACCCCAGAATGCTCTGCCTACCCCATTAGGGATTATAGGCGTGAGCGTATTTATGTATGTATGAAAACCACACGCAAAAACTTGCTCGCCCTCTGGCGTTGTCAATGTTGTCATTATAGGACCGCGGCGCATTATGCACGCTATCATCATCACCATTCTTGACTTGTTTTAAGTGGCATCCTGAACATCCTATTAAATAAATATTTTTTCTATTTCTATTTCTATCGTACTCGAGTTTCTAAAAGTCGTAAGAACCATAGACAGGACACAGCTTAGTAACTACTAAAATTCTAACCATCATATTAGCAAAACAAAAAAATAACACTATAAAATACAAAAAGCAGCACTGATTTACAGTCAAGAGCAGGTTAAGCTTTGCACTCCAGTTTAAGCTGAGCTCTGATTTATATTGCGCGCCATATAATGCAGGACCGCTCCAAAGTCGAAAGTGTCAAGCTTAACGTGCTCTTGAGTGTACGTTACATTTGCGCGGCGCAGCCAAGAACTTGTAGCTTAACTACGAAATCATTTTAAGTGAGTGTTTATATACTAGATAGTTAGATATACTTGATAGAATGCTTTAAACAATTTGAACACTAAAGGTTTGCAAATATTATTGATTTTCTTTAGTATGTATAACTATTTAAAACATGATATGTTTCGATATATCTGCTGCTGGCTGTTCGTTTCAAAACTGTACGCCACGCCATTGGGCTAAAATCCGCCGCCCAGCCCCGCGCCCCGCCGCCGCCCGCCGTTCTTCGAATAACGCCCCCAACTTTGTCTCCTCTAGCCTCATGATATCCTAGTACTACGACGTCAAAAGTAGACGCAGGTATTGATTGAGTCAATTTATAGTAAGCACCTGTGTTTTGATCAGTCTGTTTTGAAGGGATATAGAAATGAATATGTTGCGGGTTTATTCAAGTAACGGAAGGGTAAAAAGTGTTAAAAATACGTATTAAAGGAAAACATTACTTGAGTTTAGGTTTTATTATCCAACATGTTCTTTACTCCATGCTTATTAAATTTTCAGGTACAACGCGCCTTTCAGAAAACAGATTCAGCAGTGGTTATACGATTTACAAAGTACAAACGAGATCCTTGAACGATGGCTGCTGGTACAGAACATGTGGGTTTATTTGGAGGCCGTATTCGTCGGTGGCGATATCGCGAAACAGTTACCTAAAGAGGCCAAACGTTTCTCTAAGATAGACAAATCCTGGCAGAAGATAATGCAGAGGGCCCACGAAACACCTGGGGTGGTATCATGTTGCGTCGGAGATGACTTGTTACGCCAGCTACTCCCTCATTTGCAAGAGCAACTCGAGCTTTGCCAGAAAAGTCTGAGTGGGTACTTGGAGAAGAAAAGAACGATGTTTCCACGGTTTTTCTTTGTTTCGGACCCTGCCTTGCTGGAAATTTTGGGCCAGGCCTCTGACTCTCACACCATACAAAATCATCTGCTCTCTATTTTTGACAACATCCGATATGTCAAGTTTCATGACATAGGTTAGTAATCCAAAGAATAACATTACACCACACGCAATTTTATATAATATACCTAGAGCATTTATTAAAGTTCGAAATCGGCTGTTTTCCCATAATACACCGAAAAATATTATGAATCTTTCAGTGAAAATGCCTTCTGTATTTTATTTATTAATGAGACAAAAACAATATTAAACAAGTTAAAAACTTGTGACTTTTTTAACTACTTCATCGCTAATAAAAAATTATTACGTCTGTACCGTTTTAGCAGCTTTGAAACGTCATTCCGTATAATTTGCTTAATAAATTATGATTTCAAAATAATTAATTATAATCTAAAATAATTATTTTAGAATACAACAAGATGATCGCCATAGTATCTTCAGAGGGCGAAGAAATCAAATTGGAGAGACCTGTGAGGGCAGAGGGTTCCGTAGAGACGTGGCTAACCTCCTTACTGCAGTCTGCTCAGGGCAGTCTTCATTCCATCATCAGGAACGCAGTCGCTGTCCTCAACGACCCCAGTTTCAACATGCTTATGTTTTTGGACAAGATGCCAGCTCAGGTAACAATCAGGTTTCTTAACGTGGCCGGTTCTGAAAAAAAAATTATAAAAATGGTAGGTCAAAAATCAAAGATATTACTTTAAACTTTAGCGAAGCTTTAAGGGTGATCTTCGCCATGGAACTGAACATCTTTTCCCTAAGAATCTATAAATCTCAAAAATAATGTCTTATTATAGAGTTTTCACCCTTCACCTAAAATAAAAATAAAAAACTTTCTCCGTACTCCAGTTACGGCGAGCATTAAACCCTATAATGTCGGAGTTAAAATATTCTCATGTTGATGTGTTCTTAGTACCTTGTTGCTGTCAGTCGCAGTTAACTCGCGAGTTAGGATTCGATTCCTTCGACATCTAGCGGTATATATTGGAACTTGTTTCCGCTGAAGTTAACTACTACGTTAACTACTTAATTTACTTTATATTTCCCCTACTTGGAGAGTACGTTCGTTCATACTTACGCAAAAACGTAAAATAAAGTACGTCTTTATTTCCATACAAGGAAAATTTGCATGGAAATAAGTACCTAGAATCATCTATGAAAAATACTTTCAAAGTCTGCTGATCAGACCAGCAGCTCTAGCACGATAACGACAATGTCGCGCTCGGCTCACGCTGAAACTTAACTTTGATTGCGCGAAGGTCCCGCGCAAAGGCTCGCTCGTCCTATGGCGTTGTCAATGTTGATATTTTGACATAGGACCGCGGTGTTGTCGCGGTGTTGTCGCGGCGCTGTCACTATCGTACTCGGCCTGCAGTTGTATGAAAATCCATTGCAAGTTTTTTGTTTTAATTTTGAATAAAAACATAAGAGAAGGCCTGAAGCCAAAATTCGAGAAGTTCTTATTTTGTAATTTAATGAAATGTCACTGGCCGCTTGCTTTTTCTGCATAGCTTCTATTCTACATTTAAAAAGTAAAAACTTCGCGGTGATTTATTGGTTAATTTTTTGAAAGAAAACAAGGTCGGGTTACCATTTCTTTTTTTCCAACAGATCGGACTTCTTGGTATACAAATAATCTGGACTCGCGACGCGGAGCAGGCCCTCATGCAGGCCAGGCAGGACAAAAAAATCATGATAGAGACCAACAATAAGTTCCTGGAGCTGCTGAACACCCTCATTGACCAGACCACCAGGGATCTCCTGAAAATCGAGAGGATCAAGTTTGAAACACTCATCACCATTCATGTCCACCAGAGGGATATTTTTGATATGCTGGTATGTTATTGGGGACTATTCATATCCTTTCTAACTAATATTATGAACGCGAACGTTTGTATGTATGGATTTATGGACGTATAAATGTGTGTTACTAATTCACGCTCAAACGGCTGGACCAATTTTGATAAAATTTGGTATGGTAGCTGACTCTCTGGATTAACACATAGGCTTCATAATTTTCCCAAATTCCCACGGTAATGAAGTCCCGGGTGGAAAGCTAGTTTATTTATAATGGGGATTCGGGAAAAATATGTACACTATTTCACCCGCTAATAAGAGAGCTTTCTATTGGTGAAAGAATTTTTCAAATCGTTACTACAGTAACTTTTGAATATATTCTTTACAAACATACAAAAATATAAATCTTTTCTTTTTATGTTACGTGTAGAAGAAAGATTCAACAAAGTTAATACATACAGCAACAAGAGACAGTATAGACATCGAATATCCCAGTTCATCAAGTTAAAAACAATACTTGGGTAGGTAATTAATCAGAATTTGGAGAATTAATAGAGGATAAGTACCTCGTTTGAATGTGTATATTCAATGGAAACGTCACAGCCCGGTTTTCCACCGGGATTTAAATACTTTCTATTGTTTATGTGTTCCTAGTACTTCATGTTACTCATCGCGTTGACTCGCGAGCTAGGATTTTCGATCCTTGCGACATCTAGCGTTATTTTTTGGAAGCTTTTCTGCTAAACCTACTAAAATTGCCCATAAAAATAAGAAACGTCATATTTTTCTTCTTTTTTATGCAATTGTTGAAGTTACTATTTATTCAGTCATGGTTATTTAGTATTAAAATTTAGTATTAAATAGTTTTTTTCCCATGCAATATGAGTAGTAAAGGTTAGGTTAGGTTAGCTCTTTATAAAGTCGGAGAGTTTAGGGTTTTACTATTTATATTTTGGCGTATTATAAAATCTTCGGCTCATTGTGTTAACAAACTACTTGTGTAATTAATACAGATAGGTTAGATTGGGTTAGCTAGTAAAAACTTGTTTTAACTAGAGAAAACGAGTTTTAACTAAACACAGGTGTTAACTGTAGCATGATACCTATATAATACGTTGTACTTATTATTTATACATTACACTTTTTTAATTTTTATTATGAGATGGGTTAACTCTTGACCCCAATCTTGACCAAGGTCATAAGATGAGGTCGACGATGGAGCGATTTAACCCAGAAAATGCCAATTAAACACAGCAAGCTGTTTGGCGTCGGACTTCGGTAGGAGGGTGGTCGCGAACCAGACGGCCCTTTACAGAGCCTACCACATCGCATGAGACCATTACATAGGACGCCACCTCAGATTCAAACCAAACTGAGGTATCGTTGCCTAAGATGTATTACTAGGAGGCAGGTCTCATTTGTGTTTCCTTAGTCGCCTCTTACGAAACCCACGGAAAGAGATGGGGCCGTGTTATTCTCAACCGATCACCACACACTTGTTGCAGTGTCGACTGAACGTCCGCTCAGCCAACGACTTCGAGTGGCTGAAACAGTGCCGGTTCTACTTCAAGGAAGACGCCGATAAGACGTGGGTCTCCGTAACCGACGTGACCTTCACCTACCAGAATGAGTACCTGGGCTGCACTGACCGCCTGGTCATCACTCCACTCACTGACAGGTCAGATACAACAAGTTTTTTAACCCCCGGGTACAAAAATACAATACAATATACTTTATTTGCAGTACAATTAACAGAACATAAAACATAGTGTACAACAAGGCGGCCTAATAGGGGTGTTATATGTTTGACGTTTGTCTATTTTATTATTTATTTATGTATTTGTGTATTCTATGTGTCTGTGTATCTGTGTGTATGTCTGTGGTATTGTAGCTTATAAACGAATTAATGCAGTGTTTTTTTGTTTGAAAGTTAACCTATAACTCAAGAAATAAAGTAAGAAGATTTTTTCCGTACTCCCGTTGCGGCGAGCACTTCAAACCCTAAAGTGTGGGAGTTCAAATATTCTCATGTTTATGTGTTCCTAATACCTTGTTGCTGCCAATTGGAGTTAACTCGCGAGTTAGGACGATTCCTCCGCCATCTAGCGGTTTATATTGGAACTTGTTTCTGCTGAAGTTAAAAATTACTTTAAACTACACCTAGGTACTCGGAAAGTACGTTCATACTTACGCAAAAACGGAAAAGAAAGTACGTTTTTATTCCCGTAAAAGGAAAACCTATACCTAGAATTGAAAATCCTTTCAATGTCTGCAGCTCGAGTACGATGGTGATAGCGCGCGTAATGCGCTGCGGTCCTATATCAAAATGTCAACATTGGCAACGCCAGAGGGCGAGCAAGCCTTTGCGCGGGGCCTCGCGCACTCATAGTGAAGTTTTTGCGTCAGCCGAGTGATGTGCCGCGCGAGTTTGTCGTCATCGTGCTTGAACTGCTGCTGATCAAACATTAAAAGGATTCCTTTTTCAAGTGCGTAACTGTTAATCTCTAAAACATCACTTATTGCTTGGGAATAAGCTTACAAAATGCAACAGGTGCTACATAACCCTGGCGCAGGCTTTGGCAATGAGTATGGGTGGTGCTCCCTGTGGCCCAGCCGGCACGGGGAAGACAGAGACTGTCAAGGACATGGGCAAGACCCTCGCCAAGTATGTGGTCGTGTTCAACTGCTCCGACCAAATGGATTACCGGTAAGTAATCTAGTGGTTTGCCACTTTATACTGAGCTGCAACCCAGTTTCCTGCAGCACACACTTACTTTGCTTTGTTTTTTTATTATTATTATTATTATTATGTATGTTCTATTTCTGTATGTTATTACGCTCTATGTCTCTGTGCTTATCTTATCTGTTATTTTCTTTGCTATTTATCGTTTATTTGTACCTTATTTCAAAACGTTTATTTGACATACACACTACAACACAACAACAACAATGAAACAAAGGAATAAACAAAACAAATAAAAATAATAACAAAAAAATTGAAATTAAAGATATAAATTAAAATGAATGCAGTTGTGAAGTAGTGTGATGACAAACGGGACTCACCTCAGCATGTGTTGCAGCAGAAGCCGCAACGCTGGTTTCCTTGTTTGTTGTATTGTACGTAAAACTATCGTTGCTATTATGATTGTCTCTTTCTTTAGGACTCTTTGCAAATTTCATTGAACACTATTTTTACACGTTTTAAGAGTTTAACCAAAGTTAAGATGTACTTTGGTTAAAGTTAGGATGTAAATACTTATAAAATGTGAACATCAAATTGAACATCTAATAAAATGCCTTTTTTATCTGGAGAAATATAATTTTCAGATGAGGAAGGGCTTAGCCTGAATTTTCAACGCTAAAATTAATTTCATTTTGCTTGAAATTTGTGAAAACGTGAGCACGTTATTAGCTACGTAAATGATCCCTTACTTTTTGTGTTTTATAATATATGTTTTTATATGGTGTCTTTTACTATAAAATTATCATTATTTTAAATGAAAATATGATATTTCATTCTTGAAGTATGGGTGAAATACAAAAACACCGCAGACGTAGTGGTTTGCATTGAAATGGTATAAATGCATTCATCCCTGTCTAGCATGAAGTTTCAATGCAGTGAAAGTGAAACAGTTTATGCATTACGTAGTGCGTGTACTGGACACACCTCAGACCCCACCCCCAGTTTCCCTTTTAGCTCCCTATTTGGAGTTTCACAAATCTTCACCTGTTTATGGGTTCCTAGTATCTCGTCGGCTACAGGATTTTCGAGTTAAGGATTTGAATTCGTGCCCATTCCCCACCATTACAAATGATGTAATTGCACAATTAATGTTGGAAATTAGATTAGTTTAAGATTGAGTTAGAATAGTTTAGCTGCAGTTAAATTTGTTAAGAGAAGTCAACCTAGTGAGAGTACTAAAGAGAAAGAACTACTCGGCGTATTAATATATTAATTTCCTTGTACACAAATAAAATTTAGTAAGTAGGTTGGTATTAATTGAAATTATATACTATAAAAACGAATATAATATAATGTATATATACGTTTATATTATACTGAAAATATACTGCGGTGTCTTTATCTGCATAAGTTAAGCAAGCAAGTGATGTTAATATCGTTCTTGTTTATTTCAAGGACGAGAAATTTTAATTTATTTAATTTAATTTTATTTATTTATAGGAACACCTACACCATAAAGAAATTTAAGAGTTCTGCGCGAAAATAGAAAAATAAAGAAAAAAAATTCTTACAAAATCTATTCCTACAACGAAACCACGAAGATATGCTCCATTAAAAAAATATGGCTCTCTTTATTTAGAATTTATAAACATAAACTTTCTTTAAAGATTTACCAATTTTTTTTTAGATAAAAATAAATAAATCTGCCATGTGGTAGAATAGCATTTGCGACTTGACAAATAATTTATTTTAGCACGGACATTCTTTACAATCATAAAAGTAGAAGTATACCCTCAAAAGTTCCCACCCCCAAGGTCTCCCGAAAGGGCCCATTTTTTCGTCTTTGCGGTTTTACTTGAAACTATAGTAGTTACTACAAACTCTCAAATAGAGTTTTTAATTATTACTGTACTCAATGTTCGGGAAAATGTAATAAATTCTGTTTTTTTTTTAATGAAGAGTGTAATTATTTTCAAAAAACTGTAGAAGTCTTGTCAAAACTACCTTGTATCTAAAAAATAAGACTTTATCACTTAAATCTCGCCACACTACCAAAAAATTATATTGTTATTATTTGGAAAATTGCAAGATTGCGTCATCGCAGTTATCGCCCAACAATCGCTCATGTGGCAGTGCCCTTATGATCTGATGACATCATTTCCACAGAGGTCTAGGCCGCATCTATAAAGGTCTGGCGCAATCCGGTTCTTGGGGCTGCTTCGACGAGTTCAACCGCATAGAGTTACCTGTTCTCTCGGTCGCTGCTCAACAGGTGCGTGAATAAATTAATTAATTAATCATAACTTCCCGCCCGGCATTTTTTTCGTGATAATATAGTGTAGATAGTAAATGCAACTAGTATTTTTTTCTTTCTATATGTGGAAGCTTGTTATTAACTCTAGTAACTTACATAAGTTTCTGTGTTGTAAACATTGCTGTAAGCTCCCAAAATACAATAAAATGAAATAAAATAAAATATAGTATATGCTAGCTTGCACATAAGAGTGAAATATTGAATGAGCATGTTACTTGTGCAGGTGGCAGTGGTACTGTCTGCTAAAAAGGAGAAGAAAAAGACGTTTATCTTCACAGACGGAGACGTCTCCGAGATGTGTCCAGAGTTCGGCATCTTCATCACCATGGTGAGTAGTTGCGTCTGTTCACGACAAAAAACTGCGAAATACGCCTTTTGATTATTAAAGCAGACGCTTTTAAATAGCTTTTTTTCATAGAACATTGGATGTTACTTAAAATAAGTAAGTCAAACTTACTTTAGAGGATTTAAATAGATACAAACATATTCGTTCTTTTGACCCTACTGACTCTACGCCTATTCGCTAAGATGCAATCTTCCCCAAAGAAGAATAGGCAAGAAACTCCGAGGATGCTCTTTTTAAACTCATTACAAATTTGATTCTTCAGACCCCTTAGATTATTTTACAAAGGAGAGACATCTTAATTTTATCTGTAGATTGCTTAGATCATAATGATCTAAGGTAGATTGGGGAACATTTTTGATGGAAAAGCGAAGTTTGTTGAGAACCATAGAGAACAGAATAGGGCACTTGATACGACACGACCATTTTATAAAAAAAAACATTATAGAGGGAAAGAGAGGCAGGTGTAGACCTAGGCGGAGATATTTCCAGCAAATAAAAGAGAAGGTTTCATGTTTTGAAGGCAGGCCCGTGCCCCTCGGTGGGGACGTATATGGGCTGTTAAAAAAAAAGACAAGAGATCGTGCCGTATCGAGAGGACAAATCACTAGCGGTGTGTGGCGTTTACTGCACTGACAAGAGCGCGGCTTTTTAATTAAATAATTAAAGAAGAAGAACGGGAAAGTTATTTCTTGATGTCGTCTTCTATCTATAAAAGGGGTATGTGATACTTTAATATTTGGAAAAAAAATCTTATATTCTAATGTCTATTTCTGTTTAGCGATATGGCTGCTCTCGCACACTTTATACAGGGTGTTACTTTGTTAATTAAAAAGCTTAGATACCCTAAATGATTTATTGTGTTAACTCTCTCTGATCCATAAATAGATCAATCATCATACTGTATTATAAAAGAAAGTCCCCGCCGCGTCTGTCTGTCTGACCGCGATTAACTCAAAAACTACAGAACGGATTTTCATACGGGTTTTCAACAATTGAAGGAGTAATTCAAGAGGAAAGTTTGTGTCTATATTTAATTCCCGAAATTCCCTCAGGAATGAAGTCCCGGGTGGCAAGCTAGTATTAAAATAATTAAAGAAGTAAAAAGTGTACTTAAGTTTACAAAAATGATGGCATAAGTAGTTTGTGATGGAGAAATTTAATAGTGCACCGCAAGTAGTTGTCTTTGTGACCACATTCTTGAGAGACTTAAGAAAATCTAAAAAAGAAAAATACCTTAGATGATTTTTATCTACGTGCCCCTTGACGCGTCAGACCTCAAGGCGGCAGTCGCCCCGCCATTGCTCTCTCCGTAAATAGAATTGTGTAGGCGGCTTACGTGGGTAGCCGCCATGTCGTCGCCAGTGGCAACCTGTCGCTGTAACAGACGCGGTCAAAGAGGGGGGTCAAATCAGGGCTGCCTTTCTTTTATTATGAGATGGGTTAACTCTTGACCTCAATCTTGACCAAGGTCATAGATGAGGTCGGCGATGGAACGAGTTAACCCAGAAAATGCCAATTCAGACACTGGTACTCCCACGCACCGACGGAACACAGCAAGCTGTTTGGCGTCGGACTTCGGTGGAAGGGTGATCGCGACGGCACCTCAGATTCAAAACAAACTGAGGTGTCGTTGCCTAAGATGGATTAATAGGTCTCATTTGTGTATCCTTAGTCGCCTCTTACGAAACCCACGGAAAGAGATGGGATGGTGTTATTCTCAACCGATCACCACACGGCGGAAAGTAATTATTATAAAAAATATCTTATAATACCTTCATTTTTTTTTGGAGATTAGGCCCATTTCAGGTTCGATGTACGCTTGGCAATGGCAAGACAATGTCACATTCTTTTTGTGATAAAAAAAATTGAAAGTTCTAAAATGTATAACATTGTCAGACACAATAGAAAAGTCACGTGGTTAGTCCATGTCATTTCAGAACTATCGATCTTAGTAATTCGTCTTTGTTACCGAATGTGACTTTGTCTAGGCTAGACAAAATAATATTATTTTAGCGATAGAGAAAATCGAAAGGTATAAAATGAATGGGTGCCATAATCTAGCAGGAAGTGAAATTACTGCACCTTTGCGAATAGGCAAAATTAAAAATGCTACTTTTATTCACTACTTTGACTTATTTTAAGTAACATCCTAAATGTTCAATGAAATGAAGCTATTTTTGACTTTGACATTTACTTAGAAATGTATGAGATTGTCAGACACAATAGAAAAGTCACGTAGTTGGCCCATGTCAATTCCTATTAATCTATGAAGAACTATCAATCTGAGAACTGTCAATATTAGTAGTTTGATTTTGTTACAGAATATTACTTTGTCTAGGCTATCAAACAGAAAATCAAAAGTTACAATGTGAGGGTGACATAGCCTATAGGATTGTCAGACACAGTAGAAAAATCACGTGGCTAGCCCATGTCAATCCCTAATCAGATTGGATAAGTGATAGCCCAGTTGGTAATGAGCCAAACTTGTAATCGGAAGGTCGCGGGTTCAAATCCTGGTGCGGACCTGTACCACTAAATTCGTCTTTTCGGATTTATGTACGGATTTCTAATTATCACTTGCTTAACGGTGAAGGAAAACATCGTGATGAAACCTGCCCGTCCAAGAAAATTCATTTTCGAAAGACGAGCGGTCCACCAACCCGCGTTACGCCAGCGTGGTGGACTGTGGCCTAATCCCCTTCGTGTTCCGAAGGGAGGTCCGTGCCCCTCGGTGGGGACGTATATGGGCTGAAAAAAAAAACACGAGATCCCCAACTTATGATCAAGAAAAATAAGTTAACTGTATAGTATGGGTAGGTGAAACAAAGAAAATGATCTCTCTAACATTGTGAATGTAAGACATACAGTAAACCCTTGACTATACTTGACTATTCCTTCACGATAAGAAGAAGTAAACCCTAACCAAAATGTCTATATTCCCCTGTGACCCCCTCTCCTCCAACCGTACCTTTGTGTCGTGAACAGGGCAAAAGGGGCAGGCTTCATTAATTAATAACCACTTCTACGTTAGTTTGCCGAGACGCTCCTTCAGGTGCGCAGATCAAATCTCAGATATCCTATTTTCTTTAAAATTATAAGCTGTTGTGTGCTACCGTCAAATTATCTCAGTATTTTAAAAGATAAGTCTTGTTATTTTCTTTTTCAACTTCTTAGTTAGTGGCGTTATGACTCATTTGAACGAATCGAAAATAAAGTTATCGCTTTAAGATTAAAATGAAAGTATAAATAATATAAATAATTATAACACTTTAAAATTTCGCGATTTGAACACATAATTAAATACTAAAACGGGTCTAGATTCGCGTTTATATCATGACATAGGTTTTAGTATATAATTAAAATGAAATTATTTGATTTTTTTTTACGTTTTCACAAGTAGAAATTTTTATCGTCTCGTGTTGTCGGAGATCATTGTAAGCTACTAAAATAAATTGTCTTCGTTTTTGGTGAGGGTGTGGTCACTGCAATCATTAAACTACGCGTAACTATAGGTTATTGGTACTTTATCTACAGTTTTTTCCTTAGAACCCTGGCTACGCTGGCCGCAAGGAATTGCCGGAGAACCTGAAGATACAGTTCCGTACCGTGGCGATGATGGTACCCGATCGCCAAATCATCATCAGGGTAAAGCTGGCTTCCTGTGGCTTCCTTGAAAACATCACCCTGGCAAGGAAATTCTACACCCTGTACAAACTTTGTGAGGAGCAGCTAACGAAACAGGTATGTGGGACTTATCGTGTTACATCAATTTATGAAATGGTATGTGGGACTTATCGTGTTACATCAATTTATGAAATCCCCACTTCGATCAACAATACACAAACTAGATATCGGATCAGCGCAAAAAAATGTCTTGATAAATAACAGCTCACTCGAGACGTGAGCTTTTATTACATTTTTTGTGACTTTATTATAACATGCCATTGTTGTATTAAGGAAGTCAGCGGATTTCTTCGGTTTTTGACCATTGTATCTTACGGAAAGTTATTCAGTTTTATAAGGCTAATTCACATTCTTATTTTCCGCTAACTAATACACCTAATGACTCGATAAATGAAGGGAAACTTGTAATAGGGATGTTGACAGTGTTTGATTTTATGAATTATTGTATGTGAATCAAAAAATAATGCTAGAAATAGATTAATATCCGAAAACAGCATTAAAATTGGCTTATTAATGAACAATTTATTAGCATTTATATTAACGTAAGGACTAGCCATCTCGTTTTGTGGGGAGAGCTAGCTATCTCGTTTTTACCTACGAAAACAAATGGCTGTGACGTCACGTGCCAGTAAGTGCATCTCTTTTACGTTGTTTGACAGTTTCCCCCTCTATTGAAATTTACTAGCTTGTAACTTTTTTATTTCTCAATAGTTTTCAAAAATTATTTCGGTTTTGACGGAAAGTGGCCCGGGAATGCCTACAATTAGCAGTGGCGCCACTCTTTTAATATTTTTTGTGGTATATATGTCAATTTAAGGTCGATCAGCGAGCTATGGACAGGGCTATGCTCGGTATTTCTTTGAGGGATCGGATTCGAAATGAAATAATCGAAATGAATAAAAAACCCAAGTTACCGTTACCGACATAGCCCGGCGAATTAGCAAGCTTAAGTGGCAGTGAGCTGGTCATATCAATCATAGAACCGATGGCCGTTGGCGTAGAAGAGTTCTAGAATGGGTAGCGTAGGGCGCCCTGTAACTAGGTGGGGTGACGATATTCGTAAGGTAGCGGGCAGTGGTTGGAAGAGGAGAACTGAAGACCGAGCTCAGTGGCGTGCCGTAGGAGAAGGCCTATGTCCAGCAGTGGACTGACACAGGCTGATGATGAATGTCATCGTAACATTGGCGAACCCGTAATATTGTAATTTCACCTAGTAAGATTATAAACTCTCGGTACTTTGTGAACTGCCCCATTTTTGTTTCACATTTACAGACTTTTTTATAATATTAATGCAACCTGACCTAACCAAGGCGGCCCTTAAAATTTCGTGAAATTAAATAGTGTTACTCGTAAAATTGTAATATCGCGGGACATTGCAGTTTTTAAAATATTCCGATGACATATACAGGGTATACGGGTCAGCTTAACAAAAACTGAAACCCTGAATTCAGACTATCATGGAATATCAGTCTATCCCCTATTCCACAATCAAAGGTCCACTACGATTTTGGGCTGCGCAATATCCTGTCGGTGCTGCGAACCTTGGGCGCCGTGAAGCGGGTCAACAGCAAGGACAACGAGAGTACCATCGTGATGCGCGTGCTCCGAGACATGAACCTCTCCAAGCTGATCGATGAAGACGAGCCCCTCTTCATCTCACTTGTTGCTGACCTGTTTCCTAATCAGGTAACATTCCATGGGCGTGCAGGTTTTGGGCCAGCAGGGACCAAATGAGGTTTTTTTATAAGTACTTAGTCATTAAAATAAACATAAATAATGGGAGCGGTGATAGCCCAGTTGGTAATGAGTCAGACTTGTAATCGGAAGGTTGCGGGTTCAAATCCCGGTACGGGCCTGTACCACTAAATTCGTCTTTTTGGATTTATATGCGGATTTTTCATCAATTATCACTTGCTCAGCGGTCAAGGAAAACATCGTGATGAAACCCGCATGTCTGAGAAAATTCATTTTCGAAAGACGCGCGGTTCACCAACCCGCTTTGGGCCAGCGTGGTGGACAATGGCCTAAATCCCTTTCGTGTTTCGAAGGGAGGCCCGTGCTCCTCGGAGAGCTGCTAAAATGTTTTTTTTTTTTAAATAAAAAGCTTTTTTAAGTTAGAATCAGGCAGATGCTTTTTACAGGGAGTTCGAAAGTGACGCACTGCGTGGGATATCCAAACTTGTTAAAATTTACGTCTTAAAAAACAAAAATTGTATACAATATCTCTAAATCTACTTGACTTATAATAGAGACGAACTGTACGGATTTTTTTAAACTAAAAATTCCCCGAGGGAACATGATAAAATCGGTAAAAATATAGACGTGAAAAGTCACTCACTGATTAATCATGAAGCCTAATAACTTCTCAGAAATCCATTGATAACGGACGTCTTCTAACTACTATGTACCAGCCAAATATCAGCTTTGTAAGTCAAGTAGTTTTTGAGATATCGTGCTTCATATGTGAGCTACCTTTCAGGGTCCCACAGTGTTCGGTACTTGGGCCTACCCTTTTTCAACTGTGTGAAATGAGTGACTGTGGGGGTCAAATTTTCTCATATGCGGACGACACTGCCGTGGTGTTTACTGGCTGTATATGGTTGGAGGTTAAACGCATTACTGAAACTAGACTTAATAAAATTGCCTCTTGGTTAAATACTAATTAATTAGCATTAAATATTACTAAAACATGCTAAATTTGTTTTTCACCTAATATAAGTTCTCAACCTAAAAATAACTATGAGATAAATACCTGTTTAGAGCATGAACAACAGGGCTGAACTTGTGAACCTATTATTAATAAGCTTACGTCTACTTACTACTTGGGAGTTGTTGTCAACCAAAGATTATCCTGGTACACCCATCTTGATCAGATTATAAGTCGAATAAGAAAATTGATCTGGATTTTTAAAACTCTTAGACATGTAATGTACGCTAAACTTTTAAACGAAGTATATATTGCTCTTGCTTAATCAACTACAAAAACTAAAAAAATCCTTGATGTTGAGAGAGCCCAACGATCACTGATAAAAGATATGTATTTTAAACCATTCCGGTTCTCAATAAACGCTCTATATACACTCAGTGACCTTATGTATCTTATCTTATCTTATCTTATCTTATCTTATTCGCTCCAGACGGCACCGGGCTATGTGTATTTTAATCGATCCCTTTTAAAACAGGCGCTAGAAAAAACCACGTATCCTGAACTGGAAGAGGCAATTAGAGTTGAAGTTGAGAAGACAGGACTGATATTTCATCCACCGTGGATTTTGAAAATCATACAGGTATTTTTTTTTACTAGCTTTTGGCCCGCGGCTCCGCCCGCGTTGTCTACAGGTTATATCGTGCCCAATTGTGAGATAAAATGTAGGCTACGTTTAGGCGTGAAAGACGGACAGTCAGACAGAGTTACTTTCGCATTTATACTATTAGTAAGGATTATTTTAAACATGAAACATCAACAAATAAATTAGAACTGAAGCAAGATAAATAAAGTACAGACGTTTGCTTATAGATTTACAGTAGTAATATCGAAGAAGATACTTATACTTAACTCTAAAAAATTTCGACGAGAAGCCTTAAATCTTAAAAGTCAATTTGAGAGACAATAAGTGACGCCAATATCCACACCAAAACTACATTTACTTTTGTGACGTAATTACTATTTTCTTAAGAAGATGAAATCTGCACATACAGGAGACTGAATGTGTAAGGAGACTAAAATTGTAGAATTTGGCCAATCAGATTTTTTTCAACGTCGTGTTGTTCTGTGAGTTTTACGGTAAAAAGTCTAACAATCACGTTGAGGTACGTTATTTGAAGTGGGAGTAAAAAAGGGAATGGGAGACATGGTCACCGTCCAAAGCCGAACTGCCAGATTGTGTGACGATACACAATTGTTTTTAGTAATATTATTCTGTAGTGTTGAAGTGAAATTGTGCTATAACTAGTGGATCGATTGAAGAAATAAACCAATTTTGTTCGAGTTATGGTGGGTTTTACTGATTTCTTCACAATCGTACATATGGCGTGGCTTACGGCCTCAGTAATCCGCGGATGTCAGATGGGAGAGTCCTAGATCTTGGTGAAAGTTTATTATGATATTAATGTCCCTTGATACCAACATCATCAAAAAATTACAATAGAATTTAAATATATTTTCTAGAGCTTCTTTCACTAAATCTTGCCCAAATATTGGGTAGGACTAAAAGTAACTCTAGACCTTTTGCTGACTTTAGTTGTATGAGACCCAGAGGGTACGGCACGGCATCATGACGCTGGGGCCTCCCGGCGCCGGCAAGACTACCTGCATCCACACGCTCATGAACGCACTCACCGAAACAGAAGACCCTCATAAGTATGTACTGTTTATACTGTTACAAACGCAAAAAGAGGGGTGTCTTAAGTTTTACCGTTATTTGTGTCTGTCTGTGGCACCATAGCTCAACGGGTGAACCGATTTGAGTGTTTTTTTTAAAGAATGTTTTCTAGCGGTGGTCCCTGGACATCTTATGTCAAAATTGGTTTAGCCGTTTAAAAGTTGTAAGCTATAAATGTCGGGACTATGCGATTTTTATGATTCTAGATTTATTTTCTTGCAAGTAAAGGTCTGCTCTGTATATGAGAGAATAGTTGTACTTCTATTTGATAAACACTGTTCGTATAAAAATATTTGCTACTGATTATTTTTCTAGGGAAATGCGAATGAATCCAAAAGCAATAACTGCATCTCAAATGTTTGGCCGACTTGACGTAGCCACGAATGACTGGACTGACGGCATCTTCTCAGCCTTGTGGAGGAAAACCCTCAAGATAAAGACAGGGGAGCACATCTGGCTCGTGCTTGACGGCCCCGTGGACAGCATCTGGATAGAAAACCTCAACTCAGTTCTAGACGACAACAAAACCTTGACCCTAGCTAATGGGGATCGTCTCACCATGTCTCCAACTTGCAAAATCATATTTGAGCCAGAAAACATTGATAATGCTTCTCCAGCTACTGTATCCAGAAACGGCATGGTGTACATGAGCTCATCTGGCCTTGATTGGGATCCAGGTTAGTATGGCAAGTAGAAGGGTTAAGAAAATTAAAGGCTCCTTTAAAGTTGATTCCCTTACTCGTTTAACTTTTCCGTTTTCAGTGCTTCGTGCATGGTTAAACAGCAGATCGGAGCGTGAAATAGAAATATTCACAGCACTATTCGAGCAAACCTTCCCGTCAGTGTACACATGGTGTACACAGAACCTTGTGTTTAGCATGAGAGTGCTACAAAGCAATATAATTTTGCAAATGTTGAACCTTCTTGAGGGTCTCGTGCCTCCGCAAGTTCAAGAAACTGAAGACCCTTCCGCTGCCAAATCTGTCAACGGTGATATTGATGACGACGAGGAAAAGGAAAATGTCGAAGAAGTTATACTGTTTACTCCCGAGCATCTCCACAAAATCTATGTCTTTACTTTGATCTGGGGATTTGGCTCCCTTCTTGAAACAAATGATAGAGTCCGCTACGATACATACTTGAAAGGCAATTTTGCTGAAATTCTAGACTTTCCAAAACATCCAAACAATAAACCAAGCATTGTATTCGACTTTTACGTGAAATATCCCGGTAAATGGGAGCTATGGGATGATTTAGTTACAAACTACCAGTATCCTGACACAGCTTCACCAGACTATTCCAGTATCTTAGTCCCAATTGTGGACAACGTTAGAGTAAACTATCTCATACACTGTATCGCTAAACAAGGTAAAGCGGTACTGCTCTTAGGAGAGCAAGGTTCTGCTAAAACTGTTATGATGAAAGCATATATGAAGAATGCAAATCCTGAGCAAGTTATGGGACGATCGTTTAACTTTTCATCAGCCACGAGTCCATATCAGTTCCAAAAAACGATTGAAAGCTATGTTGAAAAGCGTAGCGGCATGACTTTCGGCCCTCCTGGTGGTAAAAAAATGCTCATATTTATAGATGATATAAATCTGCCGCAAATAAACGAATGGGGTGATCAAGTGACCAACGAGATAGTTCGACAAACTATGAGTATGGGAGGGTTTTATAGTTTAGAGAAACCGGGAGACTTTACTACTATTGTTGACATTCAGTTTCTGGGTGCAATGGGACAACCAGGTATGTTTCAGTTTTAATTCATAACCTGAAAGTTTAATTTAGAAAATAATTTTACCATTTTATTTTATTCAGGTGGCGGTCGGAATGACATTCCTGCACGATTGAAGCGTCAATTTGCAATTTTCAACTGTCCCCTTCCCAACAATGACGCAATAGATAAAATCTTTAAAGTTATTGGCGAAGGTCACTATAACGCCAAGAGAGGCTTTACCATGGAAGTCAGGAGCCTCATCAAGAAAGTCATACCTTTGACAAGAGAGCTCTGGATGCAAACTAGACTAAACTTATTGCCAACTCCAGCAAAGTTTCATTACGTATTCTCTTTAAGAGATCTGTCCAGAGTGTGGCAAGGTATGGTGGGTACGCTGCCTACTGTTATCGAATCGGAAAAATGTTTGATGCTCCTGTGGAAACACGAAGTCTCAAGAGTGTTTTCTGACCGATTTACACACCAAGCAGATAAAGACTGGTTTCATAAGGCAATGTATGATACTGTGGAGAAAATTCTCGGGGCGGAGTACAAAAAAATGATGGAAAAGGAGCCAGTATTTGTTGACTTCATGAGGTAAGTCCGTTGAGATTTTTTAAATGTATTTCCTTTGCATCATTCTCTCTTACTAAGGTAAGTCTCCGACTATAATTTGCACGTGGACAATGCACATTCTGCAGCGTATTAAATGAATTATATCAAAGTTAACTTAGTAAACTGATTTCATTGGCTTGCAGGGATGCTCCAGAGCCTACAGGTGAGGAAGGCGAAGATGCTGATATGGAGCTACCGAAAGTATACGAACCGGTGTTTGATTACAGTGAATTAAGAGATCGTTTGGAAATGTTCCTATCACAATTTAACGAGATGGTTAGGGGTTCCGGTATGGATCTTGTTTTCTTCCCAGACGCTATGTTGCATCTGGTAAAAATTTCGAGAGTCATAAGGCATCCCAGAGGCAATGTAATGCTTGTGGGAGTAGGAGGATCAGGAAAACAGTCTCTGACCAAGTTATCCACTTTTATAGCTGGGTACCGCTCCTTCCAGATAGCTTTAACTAGATCTTACAACGTAGGAAACTTTCTAGAAGATCTGAAACTATTGTATCGTTCTTGTGGCGTACAAGGAAAAGGAACAACATTTATATTCACTGATTTAGATATTAAAGAGGAAGGGTTCCTAGAATATCTTAACAACATATTATCTTCTGGAGTGATTTCTAACTTATTCACCAAGGACGAACAGCAAGAGATTATTTCTGAATTGACACCAATCATGAAACGTGAAAATCAAAAGAGGTCTCTTACAAATGAATTAGTCATGGAATATTTCTTGAACCGAACTTGTCAGAATCTTCATGTTGTTTTATGTTTCTCTCCTGTAAGTACTCCTATTTCTAAAGTCATGATTATGTATAAAATAATTGGATTATTGATGAAAATTCGGTTTCAGGTAAGCGAGGCGTTCAGATACCGAGCTCTTCGGTTTCCAGCTTTAATCTCTGGCTGCACCATAGACTGGTTCCAGCCTTGGCCAAAAGATGCTCTGGTTTCTGTGGCTGATCATTTTCTAGCGGAATTTGAAATTGAATGCACTAAAGAAGTTAAAAAAGAGCTCGTGACGGTACTTGGTACCATACAAGATGTGGTGTCTCAAGTATCGGTTGAATACTTCCAAAGATTTCGACGCTCGTCCCATGTCACTCCAAAATCATATCTCAGTTTCATCAGCGGATATAAAACAATATATCAAATGAAACAAAAAGAACTAGGTGATGGAGCCTTAAGGATGGACACTGGCTTAGAGAAACTTCGAGAAGCATCCATTTCCGTTGAAGTATTAAAAAAAGATTTGGCTGTCATGGAACAAGATCTCGCACTTGCCTCTGAAAAGGCTGGACGAGTGCTTACTGAAGTGACAGAAAGAGCAATGCAAGCTGAAATCGTAAAAAATCAAGTACAAATTGTAAAAGAAAAGGCGGAAGCATTAGTGGCGTATATTGCTGAAGAAAAGATGAAAGCAGAATTGAAACTAGAAGCTGCAAAACCTGCTTTGGAAGAAGCGGAAGCTGCACTGAATACTATTAAACCAGCGCATATCGCTACAGTCAGAAAATTAGGTCGACCGCCGCATTTGATCATGAGAATTATGGATTGTGTACTAATTTTATTTCAAAGAAGATTACATCCTTTGATTCCTGATACTGCAGCGCCATGTCCTAAACCATCATGGGCCGAGTCATTGAAGGTATAAATTATTGGTTTGAAAGTCAGTTTTTTGACGGTGATGATTTCAATTTAATTAATTTTGATTTGAATTTCAGATGATGGCGAGTACTACTTTCTTACTTCAACTACAAAACTATCCAAAAGATATCATCAACAATGAAATGGTGGAACACTTAGTTCCATACTTTGAAATGGAGGATTACAACATGGATACGGCGAAACGTGTATGTGGTGATGTTGCTGGATTACTATCTTGGACCAAAGCTATGGCTTTCTTCCACAGCGTTAACAAAGAAGTGCTTCCACTCAAAGCCAATCTACTGTTACAAGAAGCTAGGTTAAAAGTATGTTATTTCTTTTTTTGTTTCTATTTTGTTGTTCTAGTTTTTAATATGCACCTACAAATAAAAAATACTTTTCTAGGTGGCTATGGATGACCTAGCGTCGGCTGAAAGACAATTAGAGGAACGTGAAATGTCATTGAGAAAGGTAAAAGAACAATATGAATCAGCAGTGGCAGAAAAGCAGCAGCTTACAGATGCAGCCAATGTGTGTTTGAGGAAAATGACAGCTGCCACCGCTCTCATTAACGGTCTAGGTGGTGAAAAAATAAGATGGACACAGCAGAGTAAAGATTTTAAGGAACAGTTGGGAAGGTTGGTTGGAGACGTGGTTTTAGCTACTGGTTTCTTATCGTACTGTGGTCCCTATAATCAAGAATTTAGAAATAGTCTCCTTGATAATTGGATGGGTATACTAAAAACAAAACAAATTCCAGTTACCATTAATTTGAACATCACAAATATGTTAGTAGAAAACGCTACCATATCTGAGTGGACATTGCAGGGTCTACCAAACGATGACTTATCAGTACAAAACGCACTTATTGTTACTAAGGCTAGCTCCTATCCATTATTGGTTGACCCGCAAAGTCAGGGGAAAAATTGGATAAAAAATAAAGAAAGCACCAACGAACTTCAAATTACATCTTTAAACCACAAATACTTCCGAACACATCTGGAGGACAGTTTATCTTTGGGACGGCCATTATTAATTGAGGATGTGGGAGTAGAGTTAGACCCTGTCATTGATAATGTTTTGGAGAAAAACTTCATCAAATCGGGCTCCATTGAGAAGGTAATTGTAGGTGACAAGGAGTGTGACGTGATGCCTGGGTTTATGTTGTACATTACCACAAAGTTACCTAATCCAGCTTATTCCCCTGAAATTAGTGCTAAAACGTCTATAATAGACTTTACTGTCACAATGCGAGGACTTGAGGATCAGTTGTTAGGAAGAGTTATTCTGATGGAAAAATCAGACCTCGAAGAAGAAAGAGTAGCTTTATTTGAATCTGTGATGAAAAATCAAAGAAGTATGAAGGAATTAGAAAGTAATTTACTTTGTCGCTTAACATCCTCAGAAGGTTCACTCGTAGATGACGAGGCATTAATTCAAGTACTGCAAATAACAAAAACAACAGCCGAAGAAGTAAATGAAAAACTAAAAGTAGCTGAAGTAACAGAAAAGAAAATAATAAAAGCAAGGGAAGAGTTCCGCGCTGTTGCAGCGCGAGGATCTATTCTGTATTTTCTTATTGTTGAAATGAGCGACGTGAATATCATGTACCAGAATTCTTTAAAACAGTTTTTAAATATTTTCGATAATTCGATTACAAAATCAACTAAAACTAATGTTACTGAAGAGAGAATCAATATCATTCTAAAATATCTGACACATGAAGTGTGGGCTTTCACGTTGAGAAGTTTATACGAAAGACACAAGGCATTGTTCACATTGATGTTGGCGATGAAAATAGACTGCCAACGTGGGCTTATCTCTCACGACGAATTCATGGCATTTGTCAAAGGAGGTGCTTCGCTTGACCTTAACGCTGTAACACCGAAACCTTTTAGATGGATTTTAGACATCACCTGGCTTAATCTTGTTGAAATAAGCAAGTTAAAAATCTTCTCCGATGTCCTTAGCAGGGTAAGAATAACTTAAATCTGAATTGATAATATAGTTTTTATTTATTACATAGCAATCTTGTAACTTATTCCAATTTTGCAGATATCCTCGAATGAGAAGGAATGGCGACTGTGGTACGAAAAGGCAAAGCCAGAAGAGGAAACTCTACCAAGTGGATATCAAGACAGTCTTGATGTATTTCGTAAACTGCTTCTCATTCGGTCATGGAGTCCTGATCGCACACTATCCCAAGCCAGGAAATACATTGTCGGTAGGAATAAAATTGTAAAACTGTCTGATGCACTTTCTTTGTAGGATGTTTTTTTATAACAAGTTATGATCTATAAGCTGGCTAAGGTCATTGGTAAAGTACTGATTTGTTGTTCACAGATTCTCTGGGGCCAGAATATGGCGAAGGGTGTATTTTAAATCTGGAAGTAACGTGGGAGGAGTCAGAACCTCGAACACCTCTCGTTTGTATCCTGTCCATTGGATCAGACCCATCTGCACAAATTGCTGCTCTCGCAAAATCCAAGGAAATCGGTAATTCTGGTTCAATAGCAATAGAACTCAATTAATATGATTGGAAAATACTGATTGAAAAAATCTTCATTTTCAGTATTGAAAGCGGTCTCCATGGGGCAAGGACAAGAGATCGTAGCACGCAAGATGATTTCCGACTCCATGAATGAAGGCGGATGGGTGTTATTACAAAACATTCATCTCTCTCTTCCTTTCTGTGTAGAAGCTATGGATGCCTTAATAGAAACTGAACACATACAAGAATCCTTCCGACTCTGGCTTACTACTGAAGTTCATACAGATTTCCCAATAGGTCTCCTTCAAATGGCTATCAAGTTCACTAATGAACCTCCGCAAGGAATAAGAGCCAGCATGAAGAGAACCTATCAGAATATCACACAGGATACACTGGACTACTCATCTTTACCTCAGTGGCCTCCTTTGTTGTATGCAGTGGCATTCTTACACACAATAGTGCAGGAGAGAAGGAAATTTGGTCCCTTAGGTTGGAATATACCATACGAATTCAATCAAGCTGATTACGCTGCAAGTGTTCAATTTGTTCAAAATCATCTTGACGAAATAGATCCAAAGAAAGGAATATCATGGCCAACTATCTGCTATATGTTAGGAGAGGTGCAATACGGAGGCCGAGTAACAGACGACTTCGATAAACGATTACTCACGACATTTACAAATGTTTGGTTTTGTGACGTACTGCTAAGGCCTGGATTTGAGTTTTACAAAGGCTATAAAGTACCGCAATCCAGGAATTTACAGGGATATGTGGATTATATAAACCAGTTGCCGCTAACTGATACTCCTGAAGTGTTTGGTTTGCATGGCAATGCTGACATAACGTATCAGATTAACAGTGCTAAGGATATCTTGGACACGATTTTAAGCGTGCAACCGAAAGAAGGTGGCAGTCAAGGTGGGGAGACTAGGGAGAGTATAGTGTATAGACTAGCGGAAGACATGTTGGAGAAGCTACCGAAACAATATGTCAGTTTTGAGGTAAGGGAAGCCCTGCAAAAGATGGGCGCTTTCCTTCCCATGAATATTTTCTTGAGGTACGTTAAATATTTGGTGAAAAAGTATGATTAAAAACAAAATGGAACCTCATTATTCCATATTTATTTTGTAGACAAGAAATCGACCGCATTCAGCGAGTGATTAAGACGGTCCAATCGACACTGTGTAACTTGAAGCTAGCTATTGATGGCACCATTGTTATGAGCCAGGGGCTACGGGAAAGTCTCGATGCAATGTACGACGCACGGATACCTCAGCAATGGCTCAAGGTAGGTGCTAAAATAATAAGAAGTTTGTTGACGTATACTTTAGGTATATCGTTTGTATTGTGTGACTACTACCGCTGTACCGCGTCTTAGGTATGCGTGTCGAAGCGAGGAGTAGAGGGAAGCGCTCCCGATTTATCAGTTCGCTGATATTGCTAACAAACTCACAGAGCGGGAGCCAAAAGTCAAAAGTGTTTATTTTATTGAACATATAAAATGATACTTGAACACGTCAGTATTATGAATTACATTAGCACTTTTGACTTTCCGCCTATTCGCAAAGGTGCAGTCTTCCTCAGGAGAAGAATAGGCAAGAAACTCCGAGGGTCGCTCTTTTTAAGTCAATCATTTAAATTTTCTTACTTTTAATTTTAATTGACTTAATATCTGAATAACTCTGGAGCTGAGCAATTTATTCCCATGGTTGCTTGTCTAACAGATAATCCGAAATTCTATAATAGCCCTTTTTACAAAGTTTTTGTTTAATTATCGTCTTAAATTTTTCTAAAGGTAGGTTTTGAATACACATGGGAATCTTATTGTAGAAGCGTATACATTGACCCATAAAAGAGTTTGTTACTTTGTAGAGATGGCTGTCTAGTATTATCCAAGTTATGTCTAGTATATCCAAGTATAAGGCGGGGGGAAGAGCCGCCTGCTCTTCCCCCCGCCTTGCCTCAAATACCTAAGGCACCGTACTACGGTGATGGTCAAACTATAGTAATGGCTTCAGCATCGCAGTCGAGTGTTGGGTAACTCGTTGCCAATTTTAGCAACGATTTTTTCTTTGGATTACCCTTAACTCGGGTTCTGAAGAACTGAGGCCTTAAAAGTATCCAACAAGTTTGTTTCCAATATCCAAATTACACATTATTTTGAATCAATATTATTTCTCCCTTTTTGGTTGTAATTATCATCATCATCAATTTAGGTATCCTGGGAGTCTGCGACTCTGGGCTTCTGGTACACGGAGCTGCTGGAGCGCGAGCAGCAGTACCGTATCTGGCTGCGCAACGGTCGTCCCACCGCCTTCTGGATGACCGGCTTCTTCAACCCGCAAGGATTCCTCACTGCCATGAGACAGGTCTGCTTTTCCCATGTCATCCAGCAGTAAAATTTATCCATCGTTCCGTTTCGTGAAGCAAGGACACACAAACAAATAAGTAAATTCAGCAACTCGTAAAAAAGGTAACGTGAGTTTAAATGTAATTTTTAACGCAACACGCACAATGATTTACAATAAGGTTTGTTGGGTCGTCGGAGCTTTAAAAAAATATCCACTTTCCATTAAATATGTTTTGCCGCCACACAGGAAATAATTAAAGACAGTGTTTCTAATAACTGAAAAAACTGTTTGTCTATTACGCCATTCATATTTAACACGAAAAATGGCTAAAAAACAAACTAACGGCTAATTCTGATTTTAATTTAATGTTATTAGGACCACTACCAGAATCGTATATCCAAGTTTGCAGCTTCGAAAGATCAGTGCTAACTTTGCAGCACTCGAAAAACCGCGAAATTTTCGCACTTTTTTTAGTATTCTCAATATAAATCCTAAAGTATGCGTTTAAAATTAAAATTTATAAATTCATACGCCATGACGTACTATTGTGCTGCAGTCTATATGCATGTTGTTAGCAGTCAACTCAGGTGCTGACTGAAAAACAGCCTGGCTGAGACAGCACCTTTTCACCACATTATTCATTTGTATGTTGTTTTGGTGTCTGTTGTGCATGGTGAATAAATTTCTTTTTCTTTCTTTCTTTCTACTATGTAGTAGATTTTCAGGGTTGTCCCAAACGAAAACTGAAAAACACATTTTTATTTTTGTATGGAAAATTAAAATACTGCATTCTGAAATGAAACTTCGTGTTTCAATTAATTGATACTACCTCTTTACGCTGCTTTCGGCTTTTAAGGGGGTTTTTGTTACTCGTTGTATATGTTATGGACCAAATGATTAATGCGGGCATTATTAATAATGCCTGGCTTTAGCGGGCAAAGTGATTAATTACTATTTAAACTTCATTATTTATTTTATTGCCCGGTCATTATTATATTGCTTCGTGACAATTGGGCAATTTGATAATAAAGCTAAGTTTGACGCGGAGCGGGGAGGGAATGTCGTATTCGCATTAATCAGCACCCCCGAAAACCTACTAAACTACACCCATCTCCCTAATAAACGTTGTCTATGTCTATGACAGTTTTTTCAAAAATGTAAACGTCCTCCATCTTGGATATCAAAATAGGTGTCATTTCCGGAACCAGAACCCCCGAAAACCTATTAAACGATACCCTTGTCGGCATGCCCAAAAATTTAATATCCGCCATCTTGGATTTTTGGTGGGGGGAATCGCGACGTTCCGGGCTTCACCCTTCGCGTCACAATTCCCACAACCCACAACTAAAATCCAAGATGGCGTATACCTATGAAATTTTTGAAAGGCAGTCGGCGGGTAAGACGCTTGGTGATGCTTCGGGCTTCGCCTTACGTGGAGCTCAGCCTTCGGCCTCGCCCTATAAGCAGCTCGCCTAGGCATACGGCCTCGCCTCACCTTTAGAATCTAAACTTATGTGGCGGCCATCTTGGATTGAGGGGGTTGTCGCTCCGGGCTTCGCCCTCCGCGGAGTTCGGCCTTCAGCCTCACCCTATACGCGGCTCACCTCGGCCTACGGCCTCGCCTCGCCCGTTCGGCTCGTCTGATTATTTAAATTGTTTAACATTTAGTTTATTTAAAGTTAAATGACTATATCACTGTAATAATTAATTTTTTTTTAAATAAAATATGTTTGTATTACTCTGCCCAAAAGGTAATGGGCATTATGTACCTATAATGCCCGGTCAATTTGATTATTTGAATAATTCTTATCAAATTGCCCTCTCATATTGGGCATTATTCATAATGGCCGGGCATTATGAATAATGCCCAATTTATCACTTGGTCCATAACATATAGATAGATACCACGTATTACAGGAGGTGACTCGCAGCCACAAAGGCTGGGCCTTGGACTCGGTGGTACTCCAGAACCACATCACCAAGATGAACCGGGAGGACGTGCACGAGGGGCCTGCGGAAGGAGTCTACGTCTATGGACTCTTTCTAGAAGGTGAATCATGGAGTTCTTAGTGGATCATTAAATAGACTTTAGAATAGGAGTGGAATAGAAAAAATCGTTATTTTATAGGACATTCAGGATGCCACTCAAAACAAGTCAAGATTACATGAAATACACACAAACATACATTAAAGGATTTAAATACATACCTACGCATTCGTTCTTTTGACCCTACTGACTCTACGCCTATTCGCAAAGGTGCAGTCTACACCAGAGAAGAACAGGCAAGAAAATTTTCTTATTTTCTCATTTTAACTAAATCTGAAATAACTCTGGAGCTGAGCAGTTCATTCCCATGGCTACTTGTCTGATAGATAATCAAAAATTTTTTAATAGCCCTTTTTGCAAAGTTTTTTTTTAAATTACTGTCTTAAATTTGTCCAAAGGTAAATTTTGAATACACATGGGAATCTTATTATAGAAACGTATACATTGGCCAATAAAAGAGTTCGTGACCATGTGGAGACGACTGTCTAGTACATCCAGTTTATGCTTGGTCTTAGTATTTACATTGTTACATTTGGAAACAGACAGGCCGTAGCAAGGACAGCATGTTCCGTGGGGATTTACAAAAGACGCGGACTTGGGTTGTATGTGCGGAGAAGAAAAAAAAACTATGGCCCACCTAACATCATATAATGCGTGCCCTACCACCTGCACGCAAGATCTAAATGGACGCTACTCAATCCGCCGTTCAAGTCATAATAACATCATAATCAGAACGTTGTTTGAAACTAATATCTTACCGATATAACCTTGGACGTAGTCAGAGAAAATACAATATTTTATTAGATACATTTAATCTAGAAACCCTCGAAAATCGACGGAAGCGTTGTGATTTAATAACATTGCATAAAATCCTTCACAGCAAGATAAGTTCTCCAATGCTTCTATCTGAAATTGGCATTAATACTAATTATCGCCTTCGCGACCCTAAACCTTTTAGCCTTTCAGTATATATTAACAACACCCCTTGACGCGAATGTGCCGACTGTATAACGACGTAGTGGAAACATACCCGAATGTAGATGTGTTCAATAATAGTTTCAGTAAGTACCTTAGTAATCTATTTTCTATTAAATTTTAAAAGTTTTTAATATAAAAAAAATCATCCCTTATTTGCTGCTCAAACCTAGCTCTCCTAAGTTAAAATCATTTTTGTATTTACAAAACAGGCTTTAAAAGTAATTTCATATCTCTTTTGTCAAAATTACAAGTATTTTTTCGTTTGTATTCGCCTAAATGTTGTTTACTAGTGTACATTCTCAGTGGATTGTAGTCCAGAATCAAAATTTAGATTTATACAATTTAATCTGTAACGACTGTGATCTGTCACCCTTCGAATCATGTATACTTTTACAAATAAATAAATAAATCATAATAACGACTACTTGCCAATCGATTCGCTAAGAAAAAGGGATGGAGTCCTTAAATTTGAAACAATGTTGCAATTTCTCGTTGACCACTTATTGATAACAATACAATACAAATAATTTTCATTGCACACCAAAAAACATAATCATAATAAAAAAATAGTACAATTTTTATTAAGTTAAACGGTTTTATTGAAAACTAGCTGATTCCGCAACTTAGTAGTAAATAGTTTGAAGGAACTGTTTTATATCAAGTACCCGTAATTTTTATTTTCTCAGTAAGCGAATTATTGTAAATTCTTATGAGAAATAAATTTCTTAAACCACAACTTCGTTTGCGTGTTGTAGGTGTTTTTATGAACCGAGTATGTAAAGGGTCAACACCACATCATGCTATCCAAGACAGTAAAATATTTTCAATCGATTTTTATCTTTATCTGTAAGCGTTGGAAAATACTATCCATTGGGGTAATTTGACAGTTTGTGGTAACCTGATGTGCTGTTGACTATACATTGACACAACTACAGATACATGAATTGCCGTTTTTTTTATTTAAGCATTATTTCGTTCATATTTTCGTTTATTGCATAACTAAATGAACAGCTATTTTTAAAAATATTTTTTAACTTGAAAACTTGGCTAAGTTAGCCACTCGATTGCTTCGATATTTAATAAATTACTTTGGATCTGAAAACAAAGCTTAAACATAGTTATTTCTTCTATAGCTTATATTTTCTATACCATTGTTACCCTTGTTGCTTTTGATAGATCAGACTCTAATCTATACTTAAGTAGCAGTCATTTTTGTCATTTTTATAGTGAGAGAGAGAGACAATCAACACTTAAGTATAGATCAAGACTTGAATCTCCTTACGGGCCTTAGTGGTGCCTCTAAAACATCTTTAAAAAGTTTAATGTTGTCTTAACAATCTCACAAAATATGGTTAACAGTGTATTTCACGTTTCTGGGAAAAACGTAAAGATTTTATATAAAAATTCAGTTTTCCTTAAATAAAAATATTTGGAGTAAAAATATACTAAAATTGTATATTTAAAGACCTAATAGATAAGTACAATAAATGACACACGAATTCCTAAGTGCTAATTACGGACTTATTTTTGATTTTCAGAGGAATAGAAGTTTCTAAAACAGGTCACCTATGTCAGTATCTAAGATACCCGTGCATTTGCGATTTCAGCTAGCACGCTTTTATTGTGCTCTGTAATTATTGTGTAAAACTGATTCAATAAATTATGTTAAAATTTCAATTAGAAATCATTGAAGTATTATGTACTAGCGTTTACAAAATACCTAAGCTTTTCCCTTCAATGGACACTTGTAAAAATATAAGCAAAGGTGCGTCAGCGCTTGATCCAAACCAAAAAGCTTATAGAATAGTAAGTAAGTAAGTTGCTAATGAGTAATTTCTTCCAGGCAACCATATTGAATTGTGCCTTTATCGTTTAGTATTTCCGTCTAATTGAGAGATTCAAACGTTCATATCTTTCTTATTTTTTAAGATCTTAAAAAACTATTTACACTAGGCTATTTATAAGGTAAATAAAAATAAAAATTCATCTATCCCATTGTATCACCTTCCTGTGGTTTCTTTCAGGAGCATCCTTAGACCGCAAGTCCGGGAAACTGATCGAATCGAAGCCGAAGGTGCTGTACGAGCAGATGCCAGTGATTTACATTTTCGCCATCAACACCACGGCGGGTAAAGACCCGCGCCTCTACGAGTGCCCCATCTATAGGAAACCGCAGCGGACTGATCAAAAGGTAATCTATTTCTCATATAGTTTCACCAAAACTCTTAGAAGCGCTCGTAGCGTGGTTGTATGTATGTATGTATGTAAATTCTTTATTGCTCAAAAACAGTGTTATACAAAACATTTTATAGGTAATTTAATAGCAATCTCAACTGATCAGTGAGGTTAAGCAACGTACACAGAGGCAGATAACCTGATGGGTGACCAAAGTGACAATTTATCATGAGCGTTTCCATGCTTCGGAGGGCATGTTAAGCTGTCGGTCCCGGCTGTTGTCGATTGACTACAGTCGTTAAAACCAAGTCAGAGGTCATTGTGCGGTTTGCAAACTGTGACACCAGGGTTAGCCAAGTTCGCCTCACACTTGTCTATACCTACACGATAAGAAGACGACCAAAACTCTTGGAGGGCCACAATAGAATGTCAAGTTGCTAAAAGTTTGCAACTTAACTGTGAGTTGGCGGTGGCGCTGCTAGTCAGAGTGGTTTTCATCAAATGTATGAGGTTTCAATATTTCTGAATTTCACCACCTGAATGGGTAAAATGGTTACCATTTTGCGACAGCGATTGAGACGCTATTAATTAGAGTGGAATATACGTCTTCAAATGTGGGCGGCGTGGCATACTTATTGTTTAGCGATCTAAGGATCATCATCATCATGTTAGCCGCAAGACGCTGGAAATAGGCCTCCCCCAGGGATCTCCACCCCGTTCGGTCCTGCGCCACTCGCATCCAGCGCCTTCCCGCAATCTTTACCAGATCGTCGGTCCACCTTGTGGGAGGCCTAAGGATCTAAGGATCTTTTGAATGAAATAATCAGTGAGAGCAACTTCGATGAAGTTTAAAACGTTGTGTTGTGTTATCAACCTAGCCTATGACCATTAGGTACAACATTTATCACGAGCGTTTCCAAGCTTTACATTTAGTAAAGAGTCAGTCCCAGCTATTGTTGAGGTACTAAGAAGTCATTAAAACTAATTTGACATTTGAAAACTCTTACATTAAGTTTGTGGTTAAGCCACATCTAAATATATAAAAGGAGAAACTGACTGACTGACTGACATATCAACGCACAGCCTAAACGGCTAAACGTAGGCACTTGAAATTTGGAAGGGACGTAGCTTAGGTATCGTAGAGGTGCACTAAGAAAGGAATTCACAAAATTCCCACGGGAACGGGAATTAGCGGGAAAATCCTTTTGTATGAAAAATCTAAACCGCTTAAGTTAGATGCTTGAAATTTGGCATGCAGGTACCTTAGTAAACTTAAAGCTTAGTTGCAACAGGATATTGCAAAATTCCCACGGGAACGGGAGTTAGCGGGAAAAAACTTTTTATTTATTTATTATAAGATGGGTTAACTCTTGACCTCAATCTTGACCATAAGGTCTAAGATGAGGTCGACGATGGAGCGAGTTAATCCAGAAAATGCCTATAAAGGCACTGGTACTCCCACGCACCGACGGAACACAGCAAGCTGTTTGGAGTCGGACTTCGGTAGGAGGGTGGTCGCGAACCAGACGGCCCTTTACAGAGCCTACCACACCGCATGAGACCATAAGACGACACCTCAGATTCAGAAAAAAAAATGAAGTATCGTTGCCTGGGATGGATTATTAGGAGGCAGGTCTCATTTGCGTTCCTTAGTCGCCTCTTACGACACCCACAGAAAGAGATGGGGTGGTGTTATTCTAAACCGATCACCACACGGATCAAAATCCGATCAAAAAAATTGTATGTAACAATCTAAATCTTAAACTAAATCAATATTTAATAAACTAAATGAAGGTCCATTAATGGACCGTCAATAAAGTGTAATCTGTTCAAAAAAAAAATTAACACGCAAACGAAGTTGCGGGCATCAGCTAGTGTACCTACATTGGGCTTCTATGTTCTTATTGTCGTTCGGCAAATTTCGTATTTCAAGTAGCTGACAAACAGATGATTCGACGAGACCACAACACAAGGTTAACGAGGACATCACCTAAAACTATGTACATACCTGCTTCTCCAATCACAGTCCCAACAAACACTTCTTCTCCAATAGAGTTGTGTAAGGATGGAACAAATTACCAGAAGAAGTAGTTACAGTATCAAACGTCATTCAAAAACTTGCTAAGCAAACACAACACAGGCATAAAGTCTAAATTAAATGGTGTTCAACGGGCCCCGATTCTGTAACTTCAGTTGTATGTTGATGGAATGGTCGCCATTTTACCCGTTCAGGTGGTGAAATTGAGATCTAGCCAAACATACATCTAATGACGGCTGCTTTGACTGGTGACGCCACCGCCAACTGTATTTTCAGTTGCTAGATAGTTTGCAACTTAACGTTCGGTTGGCGGTGGCGCTGCTGGTCGCGGTGGCTGTCAGCAAGTATATGAAAATGTAATAGTTCTGAATTTCGCCACATGATCAGATAAAATGGCCTCCATTCTATCGACACACAACTGTAGCTACAGAAACGGGGCCCTGGTAGCAGGCAATTATTAGTTGTTTCAACTGCCTGCCTTTCTAAAATAATAAAAGTAAGTTGATTTTCAAAAGACAAGAACAAGACAGACACTGTTTACCGAGAGACAATAAAAAATAGAAGCACTGTACAACCTCCACGATAAAGAAATGATAAAAAGCGTGGGTGGACTACCTTGGCAAGAATACTAGGAGAACAGGAGTCCTTAAGATGTATCAACTTTCTCAACAAGATGAAAGGGCAGCTATTCCACTAATGAATGGCGGTGGCATGACAGTGGTGACTATTTTGTCCATTCAGGTGGCGAAGTTGATAACTATCGAAACCATTCGAAGTAGCTGTCATCAAACATTTAATGACAGCTACTTTGACTGGCAGTGCCACCGAAAGTTAAGTTGCTAGGTTGTTGGCAACTTAAATTTCAGTTGGCAGTGGCTCGTTCCATCGCCACTGAGACGTCAATGATTAGTGGAATAGCCACCCTAGACACACACACAGGTATGTGCGGCTGAATGAATCTATTGAAGCCATTGAGGAAATTCTCGGAAAAGTAATCTGCTTAAGTAGACCTTTGTACGTTGTGGCACGTCTGTATTGACACGTCATGCGTAATACCATATCTGTGTGTGCATTCTATGAATGCCTACACATACAGACACGTACGGTCGCCGGTAAATGGGCTTTGGTTCAGTTTATTATTGCGATAGTGCCAAAACCTTCCACGCTAGACTGGAAGTAAGAGAAAAACTTAGAATGTACCAGCTGCCAACTCTTCCCAGGCATACTATAAAAGTCAGTAATAGGGACGCGAGGGTTTTGCTGTACTGTGGGCGAATGGCTGAGAACCTCTCACCACTCTCTGAATTTATGTCAAACGTGGCATCAAGTAGTTCTTAACCACTGGTGCTCTGCCTACCCCGTATGGGATTATAGGCGTGAGAATATGTAATGTAATGTAGTTTTTTTTTTCAACAAACTGGAACTAATTACTTCCGTGTTTTTATTTTCGCCTTCTATTTTAGTAATATTGAGTAAAAACTTTAATTTTGATTATTTTATAGACCAATAAGTGGTTAGTTAACGAAAACTAATAATAATGCCGTTAAGTAAAGAAAGACTCGAACAATTTTTAAGCGAGAATAACTATATACTTAATAAAGTTTTTGTTGTTGACAATTATGACTCTCAAGCAAGTGAAAGTTTTTGTGCTGATGTGAGATGCCAAGTTGATGATGATAATGATAATTATGGTGACTTGTGCTGTGAGTAGATAAGAAAGTTTTCGCATTTAGTCATACCAATTTGATAGTTCGTCGCACATTTCCTCAGATGAAGAGACTTGCATTCAGAAAGGTATTTGTTTGTCAACATAACTCTCATAATAAACGAAAAATGGGAAAGTCTACAAGAAATAAGCAATGTGAAGCAAACATTGACTTTAAAATAAAGTTTATCAATAAAAATACTGTAAAAAATGACGCGTTTCTAAAAAAAAGGTTTGAATGCAATAATTACCATCAGCTTCACCCACACTCGTCCCGTGGAAACAACTGATGCCTTTCGATTTTTAAAATGTGATTCTGATGTAGAATTGCAATTCAATAATAATAAATAATAAACGCTACACACTCAAAGGCCCACACTAAGGTTTTCCCTTGTGTCGTGGGTCCCTCGGAACACACATAAAGACAAACACAAACACCCATGACCCGAGAACAAACATCTGCTTTTCACACAAATGTTTGCCCCGACTGGGGATCGAACCCAGGACCCGCCGATCAAGAGGCAGCGTCACTACCACTCGACCAAACCGGCCGTCAATAACTACTTTGAATCTGGCATGACTCCCAGCGCGGCAAAAGGATATCGTGAGATGAGGCAAAAGGATTATGTACAGACTCCTGCGAGCCGCAATTATTAGCCAACGGTCAAATGAACCCTTCGATCGATCACGTAAATTATTTATTTAAGAAATGGAGAAAAGATAAATATGGTAGCAATGTGGAGATTGAGAAAAAATGAGGACTTGGAACGAAAAGGGTTTACAATCGTGTACAAAGAGCAACCAACTATAATTGTTATTTTATCACCTATAATGAAAAAGGCGTACCTTGAAGGAATGGCCAACGAAATATTATTTGTTGATACTACAAGCGCTTGTGACCACGAGAACACCTGTATTACATTTTTGTTTACAGTGAATAAAACTGGAAAAAGCGCAATTCCTATTGCATGTGTATTACATACCGAACAAACAGAGGCAAACTATATGATTGCATTTTCTCTGACTAAAGATGCATTACAACAAGAATACTCACATGAAAATTTTCAACCTGGCGTCATAATGACTGACGACAGCGCTGCTGAGCGAAATGCTTTGAAAACAATATTTCCGTCATCTCGTTTTCTTTTGTGCACATTATTCAGGCATCTTGGCGCTGGCTTTGTAGTTATGATCATGAAGTTAATAAAGAAGAAAGACAATATGTCATGGTGGACTTTCGTAATATATTATATTCAGTAGGTAACCATGGAAGAAGCTCAAGAGAAATTCGATGAAATGTGTGAAAAAACTGTAGTGACAAATAATGATAAACTACTCAAACATTTAAACAATTTATGGAAGAGACGCATCGAATAATGTTTGGCCTACAAAAATAACGTCATAACTATGGGACATAATAAAACAATTTCACTGAGGCTTCTATCCGGATACTAAAGGATGTCATTCTGCAACGTTGTAAAGTTTTTAACGTCTGTGCGCTTCTGGAGTTTATTACTACAGTTTTCAAAAATTATCATCAACGTAGATTATTAACTTTTGCCGATGGAAGAAAAACAAACTTGTCTATGTACTCAAATTTTCAAAAAAGCTGGACTATTTCAAACTTACAAAGTAAATGCTAACCAAGTCAGAATTAAATCGAATACACAGCCGGACAAATTTTACACGGTTGAAATAGATACAGTAACCTGTGATTGTATTTTTGGGCGTAGTGGGAAATATTGCTAGCATATGCATTACATCGAAAAAGAGACAGGAACCATTTTCAAAACATCTCCGCTTTTGTCAGTTGAAGATAGAATCTTGTTTGCAAAACTCACTTTGGGCAATAATGTTAACGAAGACTTCTACAAAGAGATGAACCAAAGTGGTAATGACAGACAAAATCCGTTGACTTCTACAGAAGAAGCGCAACATTCAAACACAATGGACCCTTGTGTACCAATTGATTTGTCCTCCGCTTCTAATTCTAACTCTGAACAAGAAAACGAAGACTTTAACAATGAGTTTGATGGGTCACTTATGCAATTACAGAATGCATTTAATAAGTTCAGAAACGCTTTATGCAATAATCGGAATTTTAAGTCATTAACAAGCATTAAACGAATGACAAGATTATTAGAAAGCGTAAAAACTTGCGAACAAGCTCATGAGCTGATCCTCAACAAATTCCCTCGACGAGTAACGCGTAAATTATAAGTTCAACCAACTTCTGTTAGTAGGCGCAAAGATAAAAAAACGAGGAACCGCATCACGTCTGGAAAACCAAAAAAAAACACTATATTTCTAAAAAACATTAAACAAAACGTTCCAAATGCTAGATAATTATTGTACAGTCAGCAGCACATTAGGTTACCACAAACTGTCAAATTTCCCCAACTCTAATGCTTCGAGATAAAATTGAAAATCGAACGAAGAAATTTGACAGTTTTGGATAGCATGATGTGCCGTTGTCTCTGTACATACTTTTCTGTATCTCTACGTATATTTTAAATTTTTCTAATATACTTAAATTCAAAAACAACTGACATTTTTTATTTAATGTATGTAAAATAAATATTTTTTACCTTTTTTTCTCAGCTATGCAACCAAATCGTAAAAATTGCGTTCTGAATACTGGTAGGGATTCATATCTAAAATAGTTCATTATGGTTAAGTAAACCCTACCGCAGTACAGAACTCAAACCCGGGTAGCATTTACGACACCTAAACGTCGTTTCAGGTGCCGTAAACCCTCCCGCATCTCAGAACTATGTGCGATCTGAGTACTGGAAGCATTTCCATATACGCGTTTTTTCATCCTAATAACCGGCATTAGTGAGGCATATTCAAAAACATTAAAATAATATTAAATTGAACGATCCGTGACACATTTTAGCAAACTAATCGTTGAATTTGAAAAATTTGACTATTAAATTTTCAAACCGTAGTAGGCCGAATGGCTTTGAAGTGCACTTCAAGGTCATTTAGAAATTGCATAAAAGAGCAATAACTAAAGGATTGTTTTTCCATCCCCTTCCCTCGCTCCCAGGTCCTTTCAGCCTTTTGTCTATGTCCCTGCAGTTTTTTTTAATGGATAAAATGATTCAAGAGAAAGGTTTATATGTATAATACATGCATAATATAGTAGAGAAACACAGATAATTTTACAGGTTTCGAGTGCAATGTAAGCGCAAAAAAAAACATTGCAAACGCTGGCTGAACCCTACGAGATAGATCAAAATAATGTACAACAGCAGGCCGAGTAGGATAGTGACAGCGCCGCGACAATACCGCGGTCCTATGTCAAAATGTCAACATTGACAACGCTAAAGGGCGAGCAAGCCTTTGCGCAATCAAAGGGAAGTTTTAGCGTAGGCCGAGCGCGAGTTTGTCGTTATCGTACTAGAGCTGCAGTATTGTGTACACCTTGAAATGGTCTACAAAAAAGTTCCCGAGGGTATTTATCTATCTCTTAGGGATAACCCACAATAACCATTTTTATCCTTTACTTTTTACGAGAAATAACGCCTTATTTACGAAGCGATTTAAAGCAATATAGCATTAATCCTTATTCAATAAAGTACCATTAATACTTTGTACATTTAATATAGATCAATATGGCTCCTTACAGCATGTAATTTAAATGAATATTTTCGAAGATGTGGCAGATTTAAAATGCAGGGAAATAGCAGTTGCAGCGTTACCGGCCGGGGGCCGACCAATTTTGATGAATTTTGGTACAGAGATAGATTAGACCTTGGGAAAGAACATAGGCTACATTTTAACTGGCTCAATATGGGCACAATATAACCGGTAGTCCATGCGGGCGAAGCCGCGGGCGGAAAGCTAGTTATACATATAAACCTCCCTCTTGAATTATTCTATCTATTAAAAAAATTGCATCAAAATCCGTAGTTTTAAAAATCTAAGCATACATAGGGACAGACAGACAGACAGCGAGAAGCGACTTTGTTTTATACTATAAAGTGAAGTCGGTTTGTTCGATCACTTATAACTTGAGAACGGCTAGACCGATTTTTATAAAATTTGATGTGGAGATAGCTGACACCCTGGATTCTGGATTTTTCCAAAAATCGGCATTTAGCAAAAAAACACAAAAACGCGATTATCTCAAAAACTAATAACTATCGGCCAGGGAAGGAATTAAAAAAATGTCGCAAATGAGCTCTACTTTAACCCCTTGAAGGGAATGTATCGAATTTCCGGTAACCCTGTATAACACATAGGCTACATAATTTTTCCAAATTCCCACGGAAACAAAGTCGAAAGCTTAAGAAAAAAATTTTTTTAGGTTCAAAAAATAATAAAACAAAATAGTTTTAAAAATATTCTATGTATTTTGTTTCCAGTACGTTGGTTCGATAGACTTCGAGACCGACAGTAACCCAAGGCACTGGGCCCTCCGGGGGGTGGCGCTGCTCTGTGACATCAAATGAAGACTTTCCTCAGATTACGGAGACAAAGGATCCTACAGAAGGCCAATGGTTTTTGAATTATTGATGTACGATTTTTTTATAGAATGCGAAAAACAAAAACAAAAAACAAAAATTTGATGCGTTCGGAGTCGAAAGGTGCGGCCTGCCCGCTTGCCCTCTAAGATTCACATGGTAACACATGTATATCTAAACATTACTTAAATGGAGTCGTCTTTTTAACTTATGTTAAACGAATAGGTTCAAGTTTCAACTTTTTATTGCTTCTTATTATTTTATTAATACGATTTTTTTCATCATCAACGTTTTTATTGTGGCTGCTGTGTAAGAAGCTTAAAAATAAGGTACTGGTTTAGTCAAATGTTTCCTCTTGGGTTTGCTAAAATAAAACCGTGTGGATTTTTAGTGTATAAATTATGAATTTTATTTATAATACATCCAGTATAATATCAGATTATCTAAGATGATGGTTTACAAAATAAAACAGTCTGTAGATGGGCAATGAGAGTTGATTGCAAAGGAACATGTAACCTTTAATATCTAGGTGCCAATTTTCTTTGTGTTAATTCCGAAATCTGTACTCTGATGAGAAAAAAGTCTCATTAGCATATTAGGCTCGACGTCTGTGACTGTTGTCAGGGAAAATGTGACTCGTAATACAATTAAAATGAAAACTAGATTAGAAACACTCCAATTTAATGTTTTATTTTGAATATGTTAGAATGATATGAAGTATTTCTAATAGCTACGCGCGGCGCGTGGGCGTACGACCCTCCAGTTCATTCACGCTCAAGTGTATTTGATACGTCACAGCGTCTATACAAATCAATATTAAATAAATATCTCCACGTTATTTCTGAATTCCTGGTGTTCGAGTTTGAATACACCGCCCTCGCAATTCCTCTATAAACAAAAAAAAAAATACTCGTGCACGATATTTCATAAAATGAGTACAAGCCTTTTTACGAGTAATAAGCTTTAAAAATTACTTGCATCAAAAATCAGCATGATACATTTTCAGATGGTTTTGTAAAAAATCTTAAATTATTATAGATTTCGCCATTTTATATACTAAAAGTGAGGTCTTATGACCGTAACTCGCCGTAACCATAGGTACATATGTAGTTTTCCTTTTTTTAAAATTTTTTAAGTTACCGTTTCTAATTTATACATTTGATTCTGTTAATAGCCCTCTGAACAAACCATATACCTATTTTAAGATGGTTTCTGTGGCCGGTTTAGATTTTAAGACTCGTAACTCAAAAATGTAAATAACTAGCATATATGGAAATTCCTTAAATTATCACTACATATGGTTACGGTGGTCATTAAGACCTCACTTTTAGTATACAAGGTGTTTCAAAAAAACCCAAAAAATAAATAAATTCCAAAATTCAATTTTAAAAGTGAAATAGTCGCAACTATAACACTTTAATACTTTGCTCAACGTAGATAGATCAGCTGATCTGCAAAATATCGGCTTAATGCCTCAATACCCCTTAGTAATCAGTTGCACGGTTTGACATCTACAAAATGAAAGTTTCATTTAATTAATATGACATACTTGTCATATTTGTAATAGAGCTGTGCAATAAGCTGAATTTTAATTAACTTTGAATTATTATTATTTTTGGGTTTTTTGAAACACCTTGTATAAAATGGCGAAATCTATACTAATATTATAAAGAGGAAAGATTTGTATTTTTGTATGTCTCGAATAAACTTAAAAACTACTGGACCGATTTCAAAAATTATTTCACCATTAAGATGCTATATTATTCCTGAGCATGACAAAGCTTGTCACATGCCACGGCTCGCAGACACAAATCAGCTTGGGGATTTTCACTGCGAGGTACGTAAGCTGATTGGTACATCTTACCGAGTGAAAGTGCCTCTGAAGTCTTTAGACGGTATGCACCTTCTAACTTCCAAGGACGATGTATTAAAACGTTGGGCAGAACACTTTAATACTTTGCTCAACGTAGATCGATCAGCTGATCTGCAAAATATCGGCTTAATGCCTCAATACCCCTTAGTAATCGAGCTGGATAAGCCCTTGTCGCGTGATGAGGTTGTCACCGCCATCAGACAGCAGCAAAACAAGCGGGCTGTTGGTATGGACCTTATACCGGGAGAGCTTTTGAAATACGGCGGTGAGGAGCTGCACACTTTGGTCTGGGAGCTGTTTGTGTCTCGCATTAGTGCTCTCTATAAGAACCAAGGAGGCCTTTCAGACTGCAACTCTTACCGCGGGATTTCACTTTTGACTGCTCCTGGAAAGGCCTTCGCCAGAGTTCTTTTAAACCGTTTGAAGGATTTGTCTGAAAAGATTCTGCCCGAAACCCAGTTTGGTTTTCGACCTGATTGGGGTACATGCGAAGCCATATTCTCTGTACGTCAGATACAAGAAAAAAGTAGAGAACAGGGCCATCAGATTTATCTCTGGTTTGTTGTTCTGGATAAGGCTTTTAACAGTGTACCACGTGAAGCCCTCTGGATGGTGCTGAAAAAACTCAGATGCACAGAAAAGTTTGTAAGACTTCTTAGACTCCTGCATGACGACATGCAATGCTGCGTCACCGTGAAAGTAAACAGTCAGATTTCTTCCCCGTCACCTGTGGGGTGAAACAAGGGTGTGTTCTAGCGCCCACGCTGTTTGCCTTACACTTTGCGGTGGTAGTCAAGGAAGTCTTACGGACAGTTTCCGAAGGAGTTCGCATCCGTTGTCGCACAGATAGCAGTCTCTTTAACCTGGCTAGGCTTAAAGCAAGTACCAAAGTCTCCTATACAGATGTTACGGAGATCATTTGTATGCTGACGACTTGTGCTTCTTAGCAGAATCCCCAGAAGGCTTGCAACAGCTAATGTCCGTTTTTCACCAAGCTTACAGTATGTTTGGCCTAAAAATCAGTGTCAAAAAGACGGAAGTGATGTCCTTGGACAACCATGGTCACGAGACACTAGCTATAAAGCTCGGTGAGGATATGCTGAAGCAAGTTGATAAATTTCGTTACCTGGGGAGCACTATTACATCCAAGTGTGACCTTGATGCCGAGATTAACTGCAGAATTGGTGCTGCATCCGCGGCATTTAGAAAGCTACATTCCAAGGTCTTCTGCTCTCATGAACTGAAGCTAGCCACTAAGGTCTCAGTATATATGGCTATAGTGCTGCCAAATCTCTTATATTCCGCTGAGACATGGTGCGTGTATCGACACCACATACGCACGTTGGACTGTTTCCACCTCAAATGTCTCCGAACCATTATGAATATCAGATGGTCCGACCGAGTACGTAATACCGAAGTTTTGCGACGAGCCGATGTCGGTGGTATAGAGGCCTATTTAATACGTCGACAGCTTCGGTGGTGTGGACACGTTTCACGTATGGCGGAGGAGAGAGTGGCAAAGCGCATCTTTTACTTTGAACTAGCAGTAGGTAAGCGAAGACATGGTGGTCAGCTTCTTCGCTAAGATGTTCAGAAGCGACATATGAGAAGATGAAACATAGAGCCCTCTCAGTGGGGTGGTTTGGCAGCGCAGCGGCCAGAATGGCGCGAAATTGTAAAGAGGCGAGTCAGCGAGTTTGAAAAACAACGCAAAGTTGACCACGACGCGAAGCGCGATGAAATAAAGGCCCGTCCTCCCTGCCATTAGTTATAACTACATAGGTGGCGAACTCGCGTGCCCTCATTGCGGTCGTAGTTTCACCATAAAGATTGGCTACATAAGTCATCTTCGGGCGCACGAGCGCCAATCAAAATAGGAGTCGAAGTGGTCGCCGTGGCAGGGGGGTGTCACTCCGCAGTTTAGGCATGTTCGCGCGGCGGGCATACCGAGTATGCCAGCGCTGGCTGCTACCCGCCGCGCGCGCGCGCTCACCACGTTGGTCGCGTGTTGAACAAAATAATAAGTGTATCTACTTATTAAAAATATTAAAACCAGATATAAACACGTTTTTCCATCACAATAGTCTGTAGGTGTCTGTAGTTAGTGGGTATTTAGGCTAGGTATCAAATAACATGTTTGGTTATGTTATCTTGTGTTTTTACTTACTACACTTACTAACTAAAGTGACTCTTGATTTTATAAGCATTGTTATCTAACTTAATTAATTTCAATAATAATTTACCTCTAAATCAGCGGCGAGTGTTAACCCTGAGCTCTCGTCGCCGATGCGGCATCGAGTCGGCGGTGCGCAATAGAATATGAACGCTAGCGGCTGACTATAAGTTTCAATTTCTCTTGCAAGCCTGTGCCGCTTGCAATAGTAGGCAAATTTTTATGCCTAAAGTTGACTTTTGTTAGGGAGTGAGACTTCTGTACGTTAGTACTATTATTTATTCTGTGGCCATGGCCGAAATCGGTCGGACTTCATCATAATTTTCCCGAATTCCCACGGGGACGAAGTCCCGAGCATGATGCTAGCCTATAATAATTTCACAAAGACAAACAGTAACCTTTTGCAATAGTTACGCACGGCGCGTGGGCGTACGACTCTCCAGTTCATTCATGCTCAAGTGTATTTGATACGTCACAGCCTCTATACAAATCAATATTAAATAAATACCTTCCCGTTTTTTCTGAACTCCTGGTGTTCGGGTTTGAATACACCGCCCTCGCAATTCCTCTATAAACGAAAACAATATAACTAGCAGTAGGTAAACGAAGACATGGCGGTCAGTTTCTTCGCTAAGATGTTCAGAAGCGACATGATGAAACATAGAGCCCTCTCAGTGGGATGGTTTGGCAGCGCAACGGCCAGAATGGCGCGAAATTGTAAAGAGGCGAGTCAGCGAGTTTTAAAAACAACGCAAAGTTGACCACGACGCGAAGCGCGACGAAATAAAGGCCCGTCCTCCCTGCCATTAGTTATAACTACATAGGTGGCGAACTCGCGTGCCCTCATTGCGGACGTAGTTTCACCATAAAGATTGGCTACATAAGTCATCTTCGGGCGCACGAGCGCCAATCAAAATAGGAGTCGAAGTGGTCGCCGTGGCAGGGGGGTGTCACTCCGCAGTTTAGGCATGTTCGCGCGGCGGGCATACCGAGTATGCCAGCGCTACTCGCCGCGCGCGCGCGCTCACCGCGTTGGTCGCGTGTTGAACAAAATAATAAGTGTATCTACTTATTAAAAATATTAAAACCAGATATAAACACGTTTTTCCATCACAATAGTCTGTAGGTGTCTGTAGTTAGTGGGTATTTAGGCTAGGTATCAAATAACATGTTTGGTTATGTTATCTTGTGTTTTTACTTACTACACTTACTAACTAAAGTGACTCTTGATTTTATAAGCATTGTTATCTAACTTAATTAATTTCAATAATAATTTACCTCTAAATCAGCGGCGAGTGTTAACCCTGAGCTCTCGTCGCCGATGCGGCATCGAGTCGGCGGTGCGCAATAGAATATGAACGCTAGCGGCTGACTATAAGTTTCAATTTCTCTTGCAAGCCTGTGCCGCTTGCAATAGTAGGCAAATTTTTATGCCTAAAGTTGACTTTTGTTAGGGAGTGAGACTTCTGTACGTTAGTACTATTATTTATTCTGTGGCCATGGCCGAAATCGGTCGGACTTCATCATAATTTTCCCGAATTCCCACGGGGACGAAGTCCCGAGCATGATGCTAGCCTATAATAATTTCACAAAGACAAACAGTAACCTTTTGCAATAGTTACGCACGGCGCGTGGGCGTACGACTCTCCAGTTCATTCATGCTCAAGTGTATTTGATACGTCACAGCCTCTATACAAATCAATATTAAATAAATACCTTCCCGTTTTTTCTGAACTCCTGGTGTTCGGGTTTGAATACACCGCCCTCGCAATTCCTCTATAAACGAAAACAATATAACTAGCAGTAGGTAAACGAAGACATGGCGGTCAGTTTCTTCGCTAAGATGTTCAGAAGCGACATGATGAAACATAGAGCCCTCTCAGTGGGATGGTTTGGCAGCGCAACGGCCAGAATGGCGCGAAATTGTAAAGAGGCGAGTCAGCGAGTTTTAAAAACAACGCAAAGTTGACCACGACGCGAAGCGCGACGAAATAAAGGCCCGTCCTCCCTGCCATTAGTTATAACTACATAGGTGGCGAACTCGCGTGCCCTCATTGCGGACGTAGTTTCACCATAAAGATTGGCTACATAAGTCATCTTCGGGCGCACGAGCGCCAATCAAAATAGGAGTCGAAGTGGTCGCCGTGGCAGGGGGGTGTCACTCCGCAGTTTAGGCATGTTCGCGCGGCGGGCATACCGAGTATGCCAGCGCTACTCGCCGCGCGCGCGCGCTCACCGCGTTGGTCGCGTGTTGAACAAAATAATAAGTGTATCTACTTATTAAAAATATTAAAACCAGATATAAACACGTTTTTCCATCACAATAGTCTGTAGGTATCTGTAGTTAGTAGGTATTTAGGCTAGGTATCAAATAACATGTTTGGTTATGTTATCTTGTGTTTTTACTTACTACACTTACTAACTAAAGTGACTCTTGATTTTATAAGCATTGTTATCTAACTTAATTAATTTCAATAATAATTTACCTCTAAATCGGCGGCGAGTGTTAACCCTGAGCTCTCGTCGCGGATGCGGCATCGAGTCGGCGGTGCGCAATAGAATATGAACGCTAGCGGCTGACTATAAGTTTCAATTTCTCTTGCAAGCATGTGCCGCTTGCAATAAAAGGCAAATTTTTATGCCTAAAGTTGACTTTTGTTAGGGAGTGAGACTTCTGTACGTTAGTACTATTATTTATTCTGTGGCCATGGCCGAAATCGGTCGGACTTCATCATTATCATCATTCCTGAGTAACATAGGCTTCATAATTTTCCCGGATTCCCACGGGGACGAAGTCCCGAGCATGATGCTAGCCTATAATAATTTCACAAAGACAAATCGTAACCTTTTCCAATAGTTACGCGCGGCGCGTGGGCGTACGACTCTCCAGTTCATTCATGCTCAAGTGTATTTGATACGTCACAGCCTCTATACAAATCAATATTAAATAAATACCTTCCCGTTTTTTCTGAACTCCTGGTGTTCGGGTTTGAATACACCGCCCTCGCAATTCCTCTATAAACGAAAAAAATATAACTAGCAGTAGGTAAGCGAAGACATGGCGGTCAGCTTCTTCGCTAAGATGTTCAGAAGCGACATATGAGAAGATGAAACATATAGCCCTCTCAGTGGGACGGTTTGGCCCAACATAAGCCATCTTCGGGCGCGCGAGCGCCAATCAAAATAGGAGTCGAAGTGGTCGCCATGGCCGAAATCGGTCGGACTTCAGCATCATCATCATTCCTGAGTAACATAGGCTTCATAATTTTCCCGAATTCCCACGGGGACAAAGTCCCGAGCATGATGCTAGTCTATAATAATTTCACAAAGACAAACCGTAACCTTTTCCAATAGTTACGCGCGGCGCGTGGGCGTACGACTCTCCAGTTCATTCATGCTCAAGTGTATTTGATACGTCACAGCCTCTATACAAATCAATATTAAATAAATACCTTCCCGTTTTTTCTGAACTCCTGGTGTTCGGGTTTGAATACACCGCCCTCGCAATTCCTCTATAAACGAAAAAAATATAACTAGCAGTAGGCAAGCGAAGACATGGCGGTCAGCTTCTTCGCTAAGATGTTCAGAAGCGACTTAAGAGAAGATGAAACATATAGCCCTCTCAGTGGGATGGTTTGGCCCAACATAAGTCATCTTCGGGCGCGCGAGCGCCAATCAAAATAGGAGTCGAAGTGGTCGCCATGGCCGAAATCGGTCGGACTTCATCATCATCATCATTCCTGAGTAACATAGGCTTCATAATTTTCCCGAATTCCCACGGGGACAAAGTCCCGAGCATGATGCTAGTCTATAATAATTTCACAAAGACAAATCGTAACCTTTTCCAATAGTTACGCGCGGCGCGTGGGCGTACGACTCTCCAGTTCATTCATGCTCAAGTGTATTTGATACGTCACAGCCTCTATACAAATCAATATTAAATAAATACCTTCCCGTTTTTTCTGAACTCCTGGTGTTCGGGTTTGAATACACCGCCCTCGCAATTCCTCTATAAACGAAAAAAATATAACTAGCAGTAGGTAAGCGAAGACATGGCGGTCAGCTTCTTCGCTAAGATGTTCAGAAGCGACATATGAGAAGATGAAACATATAGCCCTCTCAGTGGGACGGTTTGGCCCAACATAAGCCATCTTCGGGCGCGCGAGCGCCAATCAAAATAGGAGTCGAAGTGATCGCCATGGCCGAAATCGGTCGGACTTCAGCATCATCATCATTCCTGAGTAACATAGGCTTCATAATTTTCCCGAATTCCCACGGGGACAAAGTCCCGAGCATGATGCTAGTCTATAATAATTTCACAAAGACAAACAGTAACCTTTTCCAATAGTTACGCACGGCGCGTGGGCGTACGACTCTCCAGTTCCTTCATGCTCAAGTGTATTTGATACGTCACAGCCTCTATACAAATCAATATTAAATAAATACCTTCCCGTTTTTTCTGAACTCCTGGTGTTCGGGTTTGAATACACCGCCCTCGCAATTCCTCTATAAACGAAAATAGCCACATTGTGATACGAGGGTGTGAAGGAGGTTATTGTAAACGAGTTGACGTATGTGAGCACGAGCCGCAGGCGTGGGCTCACCATTGTCACGAGTGTACAATAACTTTTACACCCGTGTGTCTCACGACGTTTTTCAATACATTTGTGAGAAAAGTCATAAAAAAAACAAATGTAAGCAACCAAATACCTATTTTTCACGAGAATTTGCAGGAAGAAGACAATCTTGCGCGGTTTTCGCCGTGTTCAAAATGTCGGGTGGTGTCAAGTCCGTAATATCACTGTTCTCACTAGACGAAGACATAATTTATATGCAAAAATAATGCAAAAACGATAATAGCGCCTTTTTGTAAGTTTTTATTGTAATTGGCGCGCATGCGTAGATTATGTTTTTAATGGATCAAAATTATCGGGCGAAGAATTCAAATATTCAGCCTTCTTGTTTTCTCGGTAAATAAAATATTAAAATATTTCAAATTAAATGTAATTAAATATACGCAAAATAATATTTGTATTCCAAATTTGAAAATTATTTGCTTATTTTTATTTATCTGATTAATGTATTACACTTGAAGTCGACATGATTTTATTCTCAGTATGCAAACCTCCTTGCTGGTAGACTTTTGAATTTGACTAGTGAAAATTAAGAAAAAACTACAAAGTAAAATGCACTAGTGCTTTAATGAACTACTTTCTGTTTATGTTTATAGCCAACAATGCTTATTTTTCGAGCAACTGTATTGAAAAAATATATATCTCATAAGTACAAAAGCCTTTGTCTTCCGCGGGCCAAATGCACACATAGTGCGCGAGATTACTATCGCAAGCGGCGTAAACAATCGCGCGACGGGTTAATAAGCCTTAACATTACTTGCATTGAAAATCAGCATGATACATTTTCAGGCGATTTGGTAAAAAAATCTTAATTAGCTTGAAATTTGTGAAAAAAAGCAAAAATAAAAAATTTATTAACGTTTTATTATAATAAGGCTCGAGTTCACCAACTAAAACATAATCATTGATAACGTAACCGCTCCATTATCATTTAACAGTTGCTTAAACAAACCACGTTTTTTTAACGAACAGTTAACTAAACAAACGTTTTTGAATAAATGGGTTGTAAATGAATGAATAAGTTTGCTTTTACGCGACCAAAAATGGCAGCGTAACATTATACTAAGAAATGAAATGCCTACTATGTCAACGCTATGTCCGTGCGTGAACGTCTTTATTATTTAGCATCCTTTTTCTACCCGTCTCTATCACGTCGCTGTGATTGTTTTTGACAGCCGGTTTGGTCGAGTGGTAGTGGCGCTGCTTCTTGATCGACGGAGCCTGGGTTAGATTTCCAGCCAAGGCAAATATTTGTGTACAAAGCAGATGTTTGTTTTCGGGTCATGGGTGTTTGTGTTTGTCTTTATATATGTTCCGAGGGACCCACGACACATGGGAAACCGTGGGCCTTTGAGTGTGTAGCTTTTTTTTTTATACTTTATGATTTCATCTATGTTTGTATAAACTAAATCTTGTTCCGAAAGCTTTCTCGTCACATTACTCGAAATAACTGCGCCGTATTTGAAATAAACAGGGTGCGCGTAAAATTCGCTGAATAGCTTCGATTCGAAATCATCTAACACATTGTTTTCTTCACAGATCAAATTCAAAGCGTCTTTTATTTTTATTTGCTCAAAACTGATGAATAACGTTGGGGAGCAACTAACTAATGGTTAAACTAAGTTCAATACATCGTTTAAGTTAAACAGTTAGTGCTCGGTAAACAGCAATATACTGTTAAACAGTTGTATAAGGTTTAAACAACCGTTTCAGGTTTAAACAACCGTTTCAGGTTTAAACAACTGTTAAGAATTTTTATATCTGTTGGTGAACACGGGCATAAGAAGTATTTTCAATAGGTAAGCACGGCGCGTGGGCGTACGACTCTCCAGTTCATTCACGCTCAGGTGTATTAGATACGTCACAGCCTCTATAGAAATCAATATTAAATAAATACCTTCGCGTTCTTTCTGATTCCCTGGTGTTTGGGTTTGAATACACCGCCCTCGCAAACGAAATATTTTTTCGTATAAAGAGGAATAGAGGCTGTGACGTATCTACTACACCTGAGCGTGAAAGTTTGCGAGGGCGGTGTTTTCAAACCCGAACACCAGGGAATCAGAAAGAACGCGAAGGTATTTATTTAATATTGATTTCTATAGAGGCTGTGACGTATCTGCTACACCTGAGCGTGAAAGAACTGGAGGGTCGTACGCGTACGCGCCGTACGTAGCTATCCCTACTTCCCTACTAATATTATAAATGCGAAAGTAACTCTGTCTGTATATGTGTCCGTCTTTACGCCTAAACTACTAAACCGATTTTGATGAAATTTAAGATAGATAAGGGCCTGGGAAAGGACATAGGCTAAATTTTATCCCACAGTTGGCCACGATATAACCTGTAGTCCACGCGGGCAGAAAGCTAGTTGGAAATACTTTGTATTATACTAAAACGTTAATTTTTTTGCCTCTTTTTCACAAATTTCAAGCTAAATAAGATTCTTTTACAAAACCACCTGAAAATTTATCATGTTGATTTTTGATGCAAGTAATTTTAAAGCTTATTAAAAAGGCTCCGGCCGCGTTTTAGACGAGTTGCTACATAGACCACATACGTTCGCGGCCATCTGATACTGACTAGAAGAATTTTTGAATTTTACGACTTTGATCGGCATGGAATGTAACAGTTTGACACCAGATTTTTTTAGACTAATTCGACCCAGCTGAGCTCGATTTTGCTCGGTGTCAGAGCGATTTCACCCCCCCCCCCCGCCCTTCCCCCTTTTTCATAGAAAATATGTCCCTCGCAACGGTTTTCTCCGGTTTGTACAAAAGCTGTTAGATCTAGAAGAAAACTGTCAATAACAATATTAATCTACATTACCTATATTAGCTACCACATGATATGAATATTATTTTTATAGGTCTTACAGTTTTTGAGTAACATCTACCCAAATTTCTAAGTTTTTAATTTTAACTATATTTTCGCCATAACACAGGAAACCGCTGAATGAATCAATCTTGATATATTAACCTACAAAACAAGGCCCCATTAACAGTCGTATGAGTTTCGTTCACTTTTGACAACTTACAGCGCCAATTCGCGAATATGAACAACAATTAACCCTTATAAACTACTTAGGTAGGTACTTTATATTTCTTACAGGTAGGTTTCTAAAGATAAGCAAGCAAATCTTTTACAGAGTGCTAGTCAACGATATATAAGGTCCTAATTTATTAGTCACTTACCTTCTAAGGCGTTATTGTATAGGTTGATAGTATTCCAAAAAACAACATAAAAATTAATTATCTGAAAATTAAATTTTGTAAAAAAATAAAAAATGAATTTTCCATTTAAAGATAAAGGAATGGTTCTCTTTCGATTATAGCCGTCCACTCCCCGCTCTACTACTGCCATTATTATTTACGTTTGAATGGATGGGTTTATTCAACATAGTAATGAAAAAATATCATAACAAAATTTTTCAAGACCTTTTAAATTTAATATTATGCTTTTGTTTTTTGACTCAAATGATATATTTTGACCTACACAATAACGTGTTAAAAGGAAAGTGACTAATAAATTAGGACCTTATATATATGTTAACGGAAATGTATGAAATCCGTCATTGTATACAATCCCTAGGAATATAAAGAAGGTAGTTTATGAGGGTTAATTGTTGTTCATATTCGCAAGTTTGGCGCTGTAAGTTGTCAAATGTGAACCAAACTCGTACGACTAATGGGTTCTTGTTTTGTAGGATAATACATCAAGATTGATTCATTCAGCGGTTTCCATATAAAATGGTGAAAATACAGTTAAAATTAAAAACTTTGAAATTTGGGTAGATGTTACTCAAAAACTATAAGACCTATAAAAATAAAATTCATATCAAGTAGTAGGTAATTTAATGCAGATTAATTTTATCATAGACAGTTTTCTTCTAGATCTAACAGTTTTTGTACAAAACGGAGAAAACCGTGGAGAGGGGCACATTTTCAATGAAAAGGGGGGGAAGGGGGAGGAAATTGGTCTGTCACCGGGCAAAATTGAGCTCAGCAGGGTCGAATTAGTCTAAAAAAACCGGTGTCAAACTGTTACATTAAATGCCATTCAACATTAAAACGAGAAGGCTTTGCAGATTATTCTACACTGGGCGTCAAAAATAAGTAGTACAGTTTTAAAATTGCGATTTCTCCCAAACTATAAAACTTAGACCTTTGAAACAAAAAAGGTTAAAAAGAAAATTTAATCTTATTCAATAAAAACTTCATGCATTATAAGAACTTATAATGCTTGACTTTAAAAAAAAACGAATAAATAAAAACACTTTTTTTAAACTGTTGAAAGGTGTTGTCTTACTTAGGATTTTTGTGTTTGACACATTCGCTGCTGATAAAGCAATTGTAATTGAAAAGCATAGGTATCTTCAGAGAGTAAATTTGACTAATCATGCCTCTTTCACCAGAAGAATGTGCAAGAATCTTAGCTTTTCTCGAAGTGGGCATCAGTATGCGTCGTACTGCAAGGAGGGTGGGTGTAACTTTAAGAACGGTTCAGCGAGTAAAGCAAAGGTACGAAGAGACTGGAAACCATCTAAGGAGACGAGGTAATGGCAGACCCAGGTGCACAAGTACCCGAGAAGATCGCTTTATTGTTTCCACTGTGTTAAGAAATCGACACCTTAATGCAGTTGAGGTTCAGCAACAGCTTCTTCGGACCCGAACAGACTACATCAGTGAGAGTACAGTGAGAAGAAGACTTGCTGAAGCTAACCTGAAGCCTCTAAGACCAGCAAATGGCCCCAAACTTGAGACAGAGCATCGCGTAGCAAGACTACGCTACGCCCGTCAACACGTACAATGGGGCGAAGAAGAATGGGCTAGAGTTTTATTCACAGATGAGTCTCGATTCTCTTTATACACTTCAGATGGACGGCGGAGAGTCTACAGACGACCCGGTGAGCGATACATTCAAGCTTGTATCTCGGAAAGAGTCCAATATGGCGGGGGCTCTGTACACGTATGGGCTGGTATCTCTTCAGAGAGTCGCACAGAGCTTGTGGTAATAGAAAATGGGACTTTGACTGGTGAAAGATATGCCTCGGAGATCCTCAACGAGTATGCAGGGCCATATTTAATAAATATGGGTGATGGAGCCATCCTAATGCATGATAACGCCCGGCCACACACTGCTCACCACGTACAAGAGTACATTCAGGAGGTTGGCATCAACTTGATGGCTTGGCCATCGAGAAGCCCAGATCTCAACCCGATTGAACTCGCCTGGGATGAGCTTGGGAGGCTAGTCAGAAGGCGCAGTCCACCTCCTGCCACACTCAGGGCTCTAAAACATGCGCTGATAGAAGAATGGGAAAATATTCCCCAACACCGCCTCCGAAACTTAGTGTTCAGCATGCCAAACCGGATCCAAGCTGTAATTAGAGCCCGAGGCGGCAACACAAGTTATTAAATTGTGAAAAAGTTCCAAAACGTGAAAATTAAGTGGTTGACATATCGTTAAAAATTGATACTTTTTAGTATTTATCTTAATTTTAAGTTTGAAACTTTATTCATGCCAAATAAAATATAACTTTAATAAACTTCGTTAAGTTTACTATAAACTGCTTTTTATTTCATAAGTGTAACTACTATAGTTTAGGAGTAATTGCAATTTGAAAAGTGTACTACTTATTTTTGACGCCCAGTGTAGTTCGTTTATAGAGGAATTAAATTGCGAAGGCGGTGTATTCAAACCCGAACACCAGGAATCCAGAAAAAATAAGAAGGTATTTATTTAATATTGATTTCTATAGAGGCTATGACGTATCAAATACACTTGAGCGTGAATGAACTGGAGAGTCGTACGCCCACGCGCCGCACGTACCTATTGGAAATATTATAGATCTGTAGCCCGGGGACATTTATATTACGAAAAAGGTTACCGTTTGACCGTTACCCACCGCGGTCATTAAGACCTCACTTTTAGTATATAAAATGGCGAAATCTATAATCATTTCACAAAGACAAACGGTAACCTTTTTCGTTATATAAATGTCCCTGGGCGGCGCGTAGTGATAAGTTAAAAAATATGCTAGTTATTTACATTTTTGAGTTACCGTTTCAAATTTAGGGTGGTCCAAAAGGTGACGTCAAGGATTTTTTTTTCAAGTGCCTACTACGCTTACAGTCATGCTAAAGCGCGCAGCAGGCTAGTAAATTACATAAAAGCATATTCGAAAATAATTTATCTTATAACTATAACACATTTAAAAATGATTTAACATGCTGTTTTTGACGTTCAGCTATCAAGGCATTGAGTATCGAGATAGCGCGTGCGGTGAGCGCATGCTGCGCGGTGTTGTTGCGCGCGGGCGGCGGCGCCAGCAGCGGGCGCGCGCGCAGGGGTCGGTTGGGGATCATGAATTGGCAGCGAGCGAAGGTGTCAGTGTCGTTTAATTTCCCATTTAAAAGAAGGTAATAGTGAACAAGGAGCGCGCATTTGCGTCTGAATTCCAATGTATCAATACCAACCATTCCAGATACGAACATGGAAGGGTATAAAAAGGGATAATATACAAATAATCAGAAAACTTGCGTTGCACTCGTTCTAGCATATTTTTATATTTTTGCTCATGCAGATCCCAAACTACAGAGTTATATTCTAATACACTGCGAACAAATGCATAGTATACAACTATTATTATTGCATTTCTCTTATTAAATCTCGCGCAATTGCATACCTCCTCTATGAGCATATTAAAAGTTAAGGTTGAATCCACAGTAAGTCCTAAGTCCCGTATCTGAGTGACTCGTGTAACGGGTACACAAGACATGTGGTATAGGTAGGAGAGCGGGGAGTGTGATCTAGTGAAGGTTATAATTTTAGATTCCTTACCTCTGGGTGAATCCAAAAATACCCCATATATGTTCCGCGATTTTTTGTAGTTTAGAAGTTACGATTTTTTGAAAGCGTTCTTCAAATTTTCTACCAGCGCTACTTTAAAAAATCATAACATGTTTAATTTTAAGAATTTTCAATTTTTTTATTATTTAGCAGTATCACCTTAAATCGCCCTTTCATATGATAAATCAAATACGCCACAATATTCATTATAAGTTATCAAAAAACAGTCGAAAGTGAAAATTTTTGGTTTGCAATGAACGGAGGATACTTAATATGCAAAAATCACTTAAAAATACTAAATGGCTGTTTCATAGGTTCAAACTCATTTTAAAAACGTTAATGATTCCTCAGCTTACTAAAAAATAATAAAATATTGGTCGTAATGGCCGATTTTTCGATGAAATCGGCGTTTAAACTTAGGTGAAAATGCGCTTTGAAAATGTTGTGTTCGGAAAAATTGTTTTAGCTTGTTTTTTTTATTCTAATAACCGGCATTAGTGAGGCATATTCAAAACCATTAAAATAATATCAAATTGAATAATCAATGACACATTTTGGCAAACTGATCATTGAATTTGACCAATTTGATTATCAAGTTTTCAAACACTAGGCCGAACGACTTTGAAGTGCACTTCAAGATCATTCAGAAATTGCATAAAAGAGCAGTAACAAAAGGATTGTTTTGCCATCCCCTCTCCTCGCTCCCAGCTCATTTCAGCCTTTTGTCGTATCCAGTCCACCACATCCTCAAACATTTACTGCGGCCGCATGTGTTACTACTTACTGCGTTATTTCTGATTCCTTATTTCAAACTTACTTCCTCATGCTCACTAAACTCCGTTTGGCGCAGCAACTGACTTGTACTTAAAAATGTAAAAAAAAAACACTACATATAGTGACGGCGGGATACGGTCATTAAGACCTCACTTTTAGCATTTAAAATGGTGAAATAACTTAAGATTTTTAATAAAACTATTTTTGATTTTTGATGTACTTAAGTAATTTTTAAAGCTTATTAAAAAGGCTTGTACTTATTGTATGAAATATTGTGCGTGAGTAAAAAACATTTTTACCATTGCCCCTCGAAAAAGAGTCCGTTATTCTTCAAAAACAGTGAATAAAACGCTGTTTATTTCACTGAGTGAATAAAACATTTTGAATTTGGAACATTCGCGAATATACGGATTTTAGTAAGGAAACAAAAGAAAATGTGCAAGGAGGTTGCATACTCTCGCTATAAAAACGTACTAAAACTTGACTGTATGTAATAACTGGCTGTATGGAATATGGCTCGGTTAAAAATTTAAATTTAGAATAAGGAATTCAGCCAATTTCCTGTGCAATTTTCATGCAATTAAAAGTTTCTGTTAAAAGTTTTTGTCTCAAAATCATAAAATGAGTTCGACATCCAGTGATGAAAGTGAACCTCTCGTTCCAGAGTCATTTCGCGTTAAAGCAGCAGCTCTTGTTGATAATTTACTGTCACAGAGTAATTATTTTCTTTTTCTCGTAGTCAATGGTAAAAAGTAGAGTACCTAACACGTGAAAAAATATTCATCTCGGCTCTTGTATCCCTCGAAATGAATTCACCTTTTTTTCACTTATTGGGTAATCTACTATTTCATCGTTTAGGATTGCGAGGGCGGTGTATTCAAATCCAAACACCAGGAATTCAGAAACAACGCGAAGGTATTTGTTTAATATTGTTTTCTATAGAGACTGTAACGTATCTATTACACCTGATCATGAATGAACTGGAGAGTCGTACGCCCACGTGCCACTCGTAGCTATTGGAAATACTTCTTATTGTACGCCAGTCATATTGAATATTAAACTAACAAATAAACGGCAGATTTTTTTATATATTGTTAGGACCACTACCAGTATCGAATATCCAAGTTTGCAGCTTCGAAAGACCTGTGCTAATTTCCTGAGATTTCAGGTAAATTACTAGGGAAATCGCGAAATTTGTGCACTATTTTGGTTAAAAACATTTTGTGAAACAAAACATATTGTTCGTTTGAGATTTGGCAGCCAACTAGTCTTTTTTTTTAATGTTACTTTTTTTGGAATTTTTTTTCGTTGTACTTTCTTGGTTAGTACAGAGCTGGTTCTCGCAATTTTGTTCTACTTTATAAACGTATAAATTTTAATTTTAAACGCATACTTTAGGATTTATATTGAGAATACGAGTTTTTCGAGTGCTGCAAACTTCGATATACGATACTGGTAGTGGTCCTAACAACATATATTAAAATCAGAATTAGCCGTTAGTTTGTTTGTTTAGACATTTCTCGTGTTAAATATGACTGGCGTAATATCATAAAACGTTAACTTATTTTTTATTTTTATTTCTTTTTCACAAAATTTCAAGCTAAATAAGATTCTTTTACAAAACCACCTGAAAATTCATCGAGTTGATTTTAAATTTTTAAGGCTTATTAAAAAGGCTTGTAATTATTGTATGAAATATTATGACCAGTGGATTCAGTGTCTCTCAGTACTTTTCGATATACACTCACCTTTCAAGACTATTGCAATACGTGATACCCATACTCCCTGGCTGACGAGCAACCTTCGTTACTTGATGCAGTTGCGTAACGAAGCAAAGGCTAAATATACCAAGACAGGCTTAGATAAACATAAAAATTATTATAAACAGCTAAAAAGTGCTACCAGTTCCTGTCACATTTTAGAGCGCTTTCACAATCATATTAATTGTAATTTAAATAAACCTAAAACTCTATGGAAGAATTTAAAAATCAGAGTCTTACCTGACCCCATGAAAAATACTGAACTCCCACAGCATATTCTGGATCCGGATATGATTAACGCTGCGTTTTTGGAGGTACTGGGTGCTAATAATGTTTCTATTTCTTACCTTAAATTTTTTGAATGGCATAGGTCAATCTCTGCGGAATTCAAGCTTCTGTCAGTGTTAGAACTTGACGTTGGTAAGGTAATATTAGATATTAAATCAAATGCCCAAGGAACCGATGGACTCAGCAGAGATATGATACTTTTAATCTTACCCCACACACTGCCTGTTATTACAAACATCATAAATCAATCAATCACCTCTAGCATATTTTCCTCTTCATGGAAGACAGCTTTGGTTCGACCTACACCTAAGAACAGCAGCCCTACTACCCCTAACGATCTTCGGCCAATTAGCTTACTTCCATACTTGTAAAAAATTCTGGAAAGAATAGTTTACAATCAATTGATTACCTAATGTGAGTCTCATAACATCCTCCCGATGTACCAATCAGGATTCAGACGGGAACGCAGTACATCTAGTGCGCTCATTGATGTAGTAGATAACGTGTTGTCATTTCAGGATAAGGTTCAATATTGGGTCCTCTATTATTTATCTTGTACACCGCTGATATAACTTATAGTATAACAAATTGTTATTATCATTTATGATATCGCTCTTTTGAACGAAGACCTAAGTCGAATAGCTGTGTGGTCTGAAAATAATTGTCTGGTTTTGAACCCTTTGAAATCCAAATTCCTAGTGCTTGGCTCTGAGCAACAAATGAAACATACAGTGGATAGAAATCCTAATATTGGCATGCTAGGTGTAAATATTGAACGTGCAGATGAAGCTCGTAACCTAGGTATTATTATGGACGGTAGACTTAAATTCGAGAACCATGTTTTGGAAATAGTGCGAAATTGTTTCTATCGTTTTAAGGTCTTATACCGAATACGTGATGATCTTAGTGTCAATTTACGAATTTCTCTTTGTGACGCTTTAGTATTGTCCAAATTAAACTACTGCATCACAGTCTATGGCCCTTGTCTTCTAGTAAAGACTCAGCATCTGATACAGCGTGTACAGAATGCTTGTGCCAGATTTTGTTTCAGGATCCCGCCACGTACTCATGTTAGTCCGTATTTACACGCGGCAAAAATCATGACAATATGTGATCGACAAAAGTTTTATGTGGCAACATTATTGTTTGGCACAGTTAAAACTAAGACCCCGTAGTATTTGTATAACAAACTGAGTTGGCGTCTTCCTAGAAATACGGCAAAAAATATTCGGATTCGTCGGTTAATGTCAAATTCTGGAAATGCCAGATGGCGAAATTAATGCCACATTCTATGTATGACAAATTCTGATTTCGCCAGATTCTACAAATACCAGATTCTTATGAAGTCAGATTCTGTAAATCCCATATTCTGGAAATGCCAAAATAAAAATCATGGTTAACATATTATGCAGTTTACAGGACAACATGAAAACGTAGCACATCTCAATAGATACCCATTAGTCGATTAAAAATAGTATAACATAGCAATACAGCCGGGCATGAATGAATCTGTTTATGTTTATCCCTTCGAGTGAGGGTGATTCAAAAGTACACACGACAGCACATCAGGTTGCCTTGACCTTGACGTCGTTCTTATGTCGTTCGTAATATTTATTCTTCTTGTTACCACTTTTTGAAGTGAAAACTTCTTTAGCGGCGTTGTGCACTTTTTTGGGATGGGTAAAATATGTTAATGTTTAACTTTTGTCAGGTCACGTGTCCTGATCGAAAATTCGTAAGACGGAAGGAGAGTGAAAACTTCTTCGTTGTGCATTTTTTGGGTAAAAAATTTTAAACTCGCGTCAGGACAGGTGACCTGCAGGCCTAAGATAATCGCAGTGGCGTTATGTCATGGCATGTCGATAAAATTATCTCGTGTCGTCTTCTCTGTCACGAACCTTAGCATGAAGGATATGAGACAGATACATCTCGACACGACAAAATTTATCTCATGACTAGATGTTAAAGTTGACAGTTGTTTTTTATTTTAAGGCTCCGATGTTGAGTTGGCCAAAACAATAAAAAACTTTCCCAGGGAACATAAGTCAAAATAGGAAAAAAAAATGGAGTTCCCATACAAACTTTATCAGCATATAGCGCATTTTGTATGGAATCTCAATTTTATTTTTGTATTTTGACCTATGTTCCTTGGGAAAGTTGTTCAATTTCATGGATTTATTAACCACCCGAGAGGTTGAAATAGATTTACCTAAAGCCCTGTATAGTACTAAAGTGATTGAAGTATATTGATGTTTGGTAAATATTGAAATCCGCAGCTTAACTTTAAGTGGACTAGGAGACCATTCCCGTTTTTAGGCTCTAGGTCTATTGTGAGCCTAGAGATTATAAACTGAGCCATAGGCTTTGAAATTCGCCAAAAACTTTGGAATTCTGGGTCTTCTATGTCGAAGGGGTCACAAATGTCTCTAATGCGCCTTCGCTCAATTTTTCTGGCCTGACGCCTTCCGTAAAGGCTTATCATATAATTGTGATAAGGGATCGCCATGTCCGACTCCACTTCCAGTCACTTACCCACCTTAGAACAAACTTTCGAGTTGCCTCGACCGGGAAGGGCTCTCTTTGTCATGTGGAAAACTTGTGCTGCATACAATTTCTGGCCAGTTACATACATAATACTCGTACATAGATAGGCTAATAAACACATTACCCTCCTTTGCGTCGCGCAGTCGGGTAAAAACTGACAGTGGCGTCATTTATGTGAAAAGTCTATGAATTTTCCTTTTTCATTCATAAATTACGTCCACATATGGTCTAAAAAGAATGAAAGAAACGTATTGTTTTGGCCAACCCAACATCGGAGCCTTAAAATAAAAAACAATTGTCAACTTTGACATCTAGTCATGAGATAAATTTTGTCGTGACGAGATGTATCTCTCTCATATTGTTCATGCTAAGGTTCGTGACAGAGAAGACGACACGAGATATTTTATCGACATGCCATGACATAACGCCACTGCGTTATCTTACGCCTGCATATAATTGTGATAAGGGATCGCCATGTCCGACTCCACTTCCAGTGACTTACCCACCTTAGAACAAACGTTCGATTTTACTCGACCGGGAAGGGCTCTCTTTTTCATGTGGAAAAATTTGTCACGCTCAAAATCGAGCAGGCCATAATATCACATATCCATCTGTCAAGACCCAACAAAAATGCGTTTCATGTTAGGGTTTGATAACAAAATTATCTCACGTGGCTAATTTGACCGAACGACATGCCATGACATGACAAAAATGAGTTTATGTTAGGGTCCGACGAGATAACGACAAAAAGTCGTGTGATAATTATGGCACGGCGATCATCTTAGCTCTGCTGATCGAAAATTCGTAAGACGGAGGGAGAGTAGACCGCAAGGAAGTAATACATGTTCAAGTTTTTACTTCTGCCGGCACTCCCGGAGTGCAACCCGTTTTTTTTATTACTTTTCTTTCAATGGACATACAGACACACAATTTGCTGTTATTAAATGTATAGATTACTGTCGCTGAATGTGAGCGAGGTTAATCCGATTCATTCATACCCGTTGCGCTGTGTGGTATGACACCTTGACACCTAAATCATAAGAAGAAGATTTCCGAAAAATGAGACGTCATGGTTTTTTTGTCAAAAATAAGAAAAGCAAGAAAATTGCTGTGTGGTGATCGGTTGAGAATAACAACACCCCATTTCTTTTCGTGGGTGTCTTAAGAGGCGACTAAAGAAACTCAAATGAGACCTGCCTCCTAGTAATCCATCCCTAGTAATCCATCCCACACTTCATTTTTTTCTGAATCTGAGGTGTCGTCTTATGGTCTCATGCGGTGTGGTAGGCTCTGTAGTGTAAAGGGCCGTCTGTTTCGCGACCACCCTCCTACCGAAGTCCGACGCCAAACAGCTTGCTGTGTTCCGTCGGTGCGTGGGAGTATCAGTGCCTTTGTAGGCATTTTTTGGGTTAACTCGCTCCATCGTCGACCTCATCTTTGACCTTTACGGTCAAGATTGAGGTCAAGAGTTTACCCATCTTATATAAAAAAAAATATAAATTGCAAATAATACAAAAATGGCGCCACCCACTAACCCGAGCTTAAGCTCGATCGCTTAGGTACAAAAAATTAATGTGAAAATTACACATTTTTCCAAGACAATACACGTAATTTCACTAATTTACTCCATTCATGCCGGCGCGGAGGGCGGCGCGACTGCTCGGTATCAATACTACGTCACAATTTATGAATGAATATCAATTTGATAAGGTTTCTTTAGTTTTCTGATGTCCTGATGTACTACTTGAGATACGCCACCCTCGCACTTTTATGTCAACTAGAATATTTGATTTTTTTCATTTTTTCGCGGTCTACAATGCCTATTAGCAGATAACCACAAACGAAAATGTCATTCATTTACTTAGATGATGTTTTGGTTTGTAACTATTTAATACCTGCCAACCCAGTAATTAGGCCAGGAAGAAAATAGACCACTCAACGTTTTCATACTCTACAGGCTTCATTCTTTCGGTTGGTATTACATTTATTCGATAAAGATGAGTGCAATGTTCAGTAAAAAAATCATTTTTCAATTTTAATAAATCATAGTCTGGCCAGGAATTTTTTAGGCAACCCACTCGCAATCTATTTTTAAATTTAACTACTTTCAATCTAATAAACTTTGGTGGTTAATCGCTTCTCTCATTCCGATCTTAGACTAATACAATGTTTTTTTTATAAAAATCCAACGTGAGTGTTAAAACTGTATACGAGTTCAAGTGCTTTACTTGCATTTTCACCTTTTATAAAAATAAACTATTCTGTCCACCATACCCCATATACATCCTCACTGAGGCGCACGAGCCTCCCTTAAATTTTGTCCTATACTATTCAACTTTTTTCATCACAATGAAAAGCATTGTGAGGCAAAAAGTTGATTTATCAAAAAAAAAAATTGTAATGTGAAAATTACCTACACTTCTTTTTTCATAATTCATAACCCTCGCTCTATCTTTTTGCATTTTATTTACTTCATTCATGCCGATGCAACTGCTCGGTATCGATACTATACGTCACAATTTATGAATGAATATCGATTTGACAAGGTTTCTTTAGTTTTCTGATGCCCTGGTGTACAACTTGAGACACGCCGCCCTCGCACTTTTATTTCAACTAAAAATTAGTTTTAATGTTTTTTTATAAAAATCAAACGATTGAGCGGTAAAACGGTATGCGAGTTCAAGTGCTTTACTTACATTTTCAATTTTTATAAAAATAAACTATTTTGTCCGTCACTTTTATTGTAAAAAAAAAACAAACCCAAAAATGATTTTACCATCGTCATACCCCATATACGTCCCCACTGAGGTGCACGAGCCTCCCTTAAATTTTGTCCCATACTATTAAACGAACTGTAGGTGAAAAGCATTGTAAGGCAAAAAGTTGATTTATCAAAAAATGGTTGCCTGTAAAGTCGGTTTTACGGGCGAAGATTTTACGTGACATCGTCTTTTTCTCGGTAGAATATTTATTGATATGAATATAATTAAATTTTTGCTAAATAAATTTGAAATTAATGAAAATTTGTAAAATAATAATTAATTAATTAATTAATTTTAAACTAATAATTTACTTAACACTATCAACATTTATCAATAGTATGACATAACCTATAAACTCAGTTTCTCAACTTTTGTGTCAATCTAACAACTAATCAATCAATCATAGTTTACGATAATGAAATATCAGTGTACAATTATTTACCTTTATTGTTGTAGTTGTTGTAAATGACGAATCTAAGCACTCCACATTTTCACTACAGACACAGCTGACGATACTTTAACCACACGTGTGAACTTGTATTATGACGCTTTCTTGTTTTTCCAACGCCAAGAACGTTCGAAAAAGACAAAGACAGAGACACAAGCATGCGCCGATTCAATGCGCCTAATTCTCTAGTGCTGCGCGCGCGGCAGACCGATCATAGTTGAGTGGGAGAGAGACGCAAGGCATTCGGCGGGCCTCTCTCTCGTTCGGTGACTCATCGTAACGTTACCGAGCGTTACACTTTTTCATAAGTGACTCCCAGCCGCAACCTAATATAAGACGTTGTCACGTCAAAAATTTGTAATTTGAAAATTACACTTCTTTTTTTATAACCCTCGATCTATTTTGTCGCATTTTATTAACTTCATTCATGCCGGCGCGACTGCTCGGTATCGATAATACGTCATAATTTATGAATGAATATCGATTTGACAAGGTTTCTTTAGTTTTCTGATGCCCTGGTGTACAACTTGAGACATGCCGCCCTCGCACTTTTATTTCAACTAAAAATTACTTTTAATGTTTTTTTATAAAAATCCAACGATTGAGCGGTAAAATTGTATGCGAGTTCAAGTGCTTTACTTACATTTTCAATTTTTATAAAAATAAACTATTCTGTCCGTCGCTTTTATTGTAAAAAAAAACAAACCCAAAAATGATTTTACCATCGTCATACCCCATATACGTCCCCACTGAGGTGCACGAGCCTCCCTTAAATTTTGTCCCATACTATTAAACGAACTGTAGGTGAAAAGCATTGTAAGGCAAAAAGTTGATTTATCAAAAAAATTTGTAATTTGAAAATTACACTTCTTTTTTTATAACCCTCGCTCTATCTTGTCGCATTTTATTAACTTCATTCATGCCGGCGCGACTGCTCGGTATCGATACTACGTCATAATTTATGAATGAATATCGATTTGACAAGGTTTCTTTAGTTTTCTGATGCCCTGGTGTACAACTTGAGACGCGCCGCCCTCGCACTTTTTTTCAACTAAAAATTAGTTTTAATGTTTTTTTATAAAAATCAAACGATTGAGCGGTAAAACTGTATGCGAGTTCAAGTGCTTTACTTACATTTTCAATTTTTATAAAAATAAACTATTCTGTCCGTCACTTTTATTGTAAAAAAAAACAAACCCAAAAATGATTTTATTATCGTCATACCCCATATACGTGCTCACTGAGGTGCACGAGCCTCCCTTAAATTTTGTCCCATACTATTAAACGAACTGTAGGTGAAAAGCATTGTATGGAAAAAAGTTGATTTATCAAAAAAATTTGTAATTTGAAAATTACACTTCTTGTTTTATAACCCTCGATCTATTTTGTCGCATTTTATTAACTTCATTCATGCCGGCGCGACTGCTCGGTATCGATAATACGTCATAATTTATGAATGAATATCGATTTGACAAGGTTTCTTTAGTTTTCTGATGCCCTGGTGTACAACTTGAGACACGCCGCCCTCGCACTTTTATTTCAACTAAAAATTAGTTTTAATGTTTTTTTATAAAAATCCAACGATTGAGCGGTAAAATTGTATGCGAGTTCAAGTGCTTTACTTACTTTTTCAATTTTTATAAAAATAAACTATTCTGTCCGTCGCTTTTATTGTAAAAAAAAAAAAACCCAAAAATGATGTTACCATCGTCATACCCCATATACGTCCCCACTGAGGTGCACGAGCCTCCCTTAAATTTTGTCCCATACTATTAAACGAACTGTAGGTGAAAAGCATTGTAAGGCAAAAAGTTGATTTATCAAAAAAAATTGTAATTTGAAAATTACACTTCTTTTTTTATAACCCTCGATCTATTTTGTCGCATTTTATTAACTTCATTCATGCCGGCGCGACTGCTCGGTATCGATAATACGTCATAATTTATGAATGAATATCGATTTGACAAGGTTTCTTTAGTTTTCTGATGCCCTGGTGTACAACTTGAGACACGCCGCCCTCGCACTTTTATTTCAACTAAAAATTACTTTTAATGTTTTTTTATAAAAATCAAACGATTGAGCGGTAAAACTGTATGCGAGTTCAAGTGCTGTACTTACATTTTCAATTTTTATAAAAATAAACTATTCTGTCCGTCACTTTTATTGTAAAAAAAAACAAACCCAAAAATAATTTTACTATTGTCATACCCCATATACGTCCCCACTGAGGTGCACGAGCCTCCCTTAAATTTTGTCCCATACTATTAAACGAACTGTAGGTGAAAAGCATTGTAAGGCAAAAAGTTGATTTATCAAAAAAATTTGTAATTTGAAAATTACACTTCTTTTTTATAACCCTCGATCTATTTTGTCGCATTTTATTAACTTCATTCATGCCGGCGCGACTGCTCGGTATCGATAATACGTCATAATTTATGAAAGAATATCGATTTGACAAGGTTTCTTTAGTTTTCTGATGCCCTGGTGTACAACTTGAGACACGCCGCCCTCGCACTTTTATTTCAACTAAAATTAACTTTTAATGTTTTTTTATAAAAATCCAACGATTGAGCGGTAAAATTGTATGCGAGTTCAAGTGCTTTACTTACATTTTCAATTTTTATAAAAATAAACTATTCTGTCCGTCGCTTTTATTGTAAAAAAAAACAAACCCAAAAATGATTTTACCATCGTCATACCCCATATACGTCCCCACTGAGGTGCACGAGCCTCCCTTAAATTTTGTCCCATACTATTAAACGAACTGTAGGTGAAAAGCATTGTAAGGCAAAAAGTTGATTTATCAAAAAAATTTGTAATTTGAAAATTACACTTCTTTTTTTATAACCCTCGCTCTATCTTGTCGCATTTTATTAACTTCATTCATGCCGGCGCGACTGCTCGGTATCGATACTACGTCATAATTTATGAATGAATATCGATTTGACAAGGTTTCTTTAGTTTTCTGATGCCCTGGTGTACAACTTGAGACGCGCCGCCCTCGCACTTTTTTTCAACTAAAAATTAGTTTTAATGTTTTTTTATAAAAATCAAACGATTGAGCGGTAAAACTGTATGCGAGTTCAAGTGCTTTACTTACATTTTCAATTTTTATAAAAATAAACTATTCTGTCCGTCACTTTTATTGTAAAAAAAAACAAACCCAAAAATGATTTTACCATCGTCATACCCCATATACGTGCTCACTGAGGTGCACGAGCCTCCCTTAAATTTTGTCCCATACTATTAAACGAACTGTAGGTGAAAAGCATTGTAAGGCAAAAAGTTGATTTATCAAAAAAATTTGTAATTTGAAAATTACACTTCTTGTTTTATAACCCTCGATCTATTTTGTCGCATTTTATTAACTTCATTCATGCCGGCGCGACTGCTCGGTATCGATAATACGTCATAATTTATGAATGAATATCGATTTGACAAGGTTTCTTTAGTTTTCTGATGCCCTGGTGTACAACTTGAGACACGCCACCCTCGCACTTTTATTTCAACTAAAAATTAGTTTTAATGTTTTTTTATAAAAATCCAACGATTGAGCGGTAAAATTGTATGCGAGTTCAAGTGCTTTACTTACATTTTCAATTTTTATAAAAATAAACTATTCTGTCCGTCGCTTTTATTGTAAAAAAAAACAAACCCAAAAATGATTTTACCATCGTCATACCCCATATACGTCCCCACTGAGGTGCACGAGCCTCCCTTAAATTTTGTCCCATACTATTAAACGAACTGTAGGTGAAAAGCATTGTAAGGCAAAAAGTTGATTTATCAAAAAAATTTGTAATTTGAAAATTACACTTCTTTTTTTATAACCCTCGATCTATTTTGTCGCATTTTATTAACTTCATTCATGCCGGCGCAACTGCTCGGTATCGATAATACGTCATAATTTATGAATGAATATCGATTTGACAAGGTTTCTTTAGTTTTCTGATGCCCTGGTGTACAACTTGAGACACGCCGCCCTCGCACTTTTATTTCAACTAAAAATTACTTTTAATGTTTTTTTATAAAAATCAAACGATTGAGCGGTAAAACTGTATGCGAGTTCAAGTGCTGTACTTACATTTTCAATTTTTATAAAAATAAACTTTTCTGTCCGTCACTTTTATTGTAAAAAAAACAAACCCAAAAATGATTTTACTATTGTCATACCCCATATACGTCCCCACTGAGGTGCACGAGCCACCCTAAATTTTGTCCCATACTATTTAAACGAACTGTAGGTGAAAAGCATTGTAAGGCAAAAAGTTGATTTATCAAAAAAATTTGTAATTTGAAAATTACACTTCTTTTTTTATAACCCTCGATCTATTTTGTCGCATTTTATTAACTTCATTCATGCCGGCGCGACTGCTCGGTATCGATACTACGTCATAATTTATGAATGAATATCGATTTGACAAGGTTTCTTTAGTTTTCTGATGCCCTGGTGTACAACTTGAGACACGCCGCCCTCGCACTTTTATTTCAACTAAAAATTACTTTTAATGTTTTTTTATAAAAATCCAACGATTGAGCGGTAAAATTGTATGCGAGTTCAAGTGCTTTACTTACATTTTCAATTTTTATAAAAATAAACTATTCTGTCCGTCGCTTTTATTGTAAAAAAAAACAAACCCAAAAATGATTTTACCATCGTCATACCCCATATACGTCCCCACTGAGGTGCACGAGCCTCCCTTAAATTTTGTCCCATACTATTAAACGAACTGTAGGTGAAAAGCATTGTAAGGCAAAAAGTTGACTTATCAAAAAAATTTGTAATTTGAAAATTACACTTCTTTTTTTATAACCCTCGCTCTATCTTGTCGCATTTTATTAACTTCATTCATGCTGGCGCGACTGCTCGGTATCGATACTACGTCATAATTTATGAATGAATATCGATTTGACAAGGTTTCTTTAGTTTTCTGATGCCCTGGTGTACAACTTGAGACGCGCCGCCCTCGCACTTTTATTTCAACTAAAAATTTGTTTCAATGTTTTTTTATAAAAAGCCAACGATTGAATGTTAAAACTGTATGCGAGTTCCAGTGTTTTACTTGCATTTTCACTTTTTATAAAAATAAACTATTCTGTCCGTCACTTTTACTGTAAAAAAAAACAAACCCAAAAATGATTTTACCATCGTCATACCCCATATACGTCCCCACTGAGGTGCACGAGCCTCCCTTAAATTTTGTCCCATACTATTAAACGAACTGTAGGTGAAAAGCATTGTAAGACAAAATCACAAAATTTTGTAATGTGAAAATTACACTTCTTTTTTCATAACCCTCGCTCGATCTTGTCGCTTTTTATTTACTTCATTTATGCCGATGCGACTGCTCGGTATCGATACTACGTCACAATGTATGAATGAATATCGATTTGACAAAGTTTCTTTAGTTTTCTGATGACCTGGTGTACAACTTGAGACACGCCGCCCTCGCACTTTTATTACAACTAGAATATTTATTTTTTTAAATTCTATCAGGTGGACAAAAAAAAAGGAATCTAAAAATTATTTTGTTATCATCGTATTAAGCCCATATACGTTCCCAATGAGGCGCACGGATCCCTCTACGATTTTATCCCATACTACACTGGGCGTCAAAAATAAGTAGTACAGTTTTAAAATTGCGATTTCTCCCAAACTATAAAACTTAGACCTTTGAAACAAAAAAGGTTAAAAAGAAAATTTAATTGACTTTAATGACTTTACTTTAAAAAAAACGAATAAATAAAAACACTTTTTTTAAACTGTTGAAAGGTGTTGTCTTACTTAGGATTTTTGTGTTTGACACATTCGCTGCTGATAAAGCAATTGTAATTGAAAAGCATAGGTATCTTCAGAGAGTAAATTTGACTAATCATGCCTCTTTCACCAGAAGAATGTGCAAGAATCTTAGCTTTTCTCGAAGTGGGCATCAGTATGCGTCGTACTGCAAGGAGGGTGGGTGTAACTTTAAGAACGGTTCAGCGAGTAAAGCAAAGGTACGAAGAGACTGGAAACCATCTAAGGAGACGAGGTAATGGCAGACCCAGGTGCACAAGTACCCGAGAAGATCGCTTTATTGTTTCCACTGTGTTAAGAAATCGACACCTTAATGCAGTTGAGGTTCAGCAACAGCTTCTTCGGACCCGAACAGACTACATCAGTGAGAGTACAGTGAGAAGAAGACTTGCTGAAGCTAACCTGAAGCCTCTAAGACCAGCAAATGGCCCCAAACTTGAGACAGAGCATCGCGTAGCAAGACTACGCTACGCCCGTCAACACGTACAATGGGGCGAAGAAGAATGGGCTAGAGTTTTATTCACAGATGAGTCTCGATTCTCTTTATACACTTCAGATGGACGGCGGAGAGTCTACAGACGACCCGGTGAGCGATACATTCAAGCTTGTATCTCGGAAAGAGTCCAATATGGCGGGGGCTCTGTACACGTATGGGCTGGTATCTCTTCAGAGAGTCGCACAGAGCTTGTGGTAATAGAAAATGGGACTTTGACTGGTGAAAGATATGCCTCGGAGATCCTCAACGAGTATGCAGGGCCATATTTAATAAATATGGGTGATGGAGCCATCCTAATGCATGATAACGCCCGGCCACACACTGCTCACCACGTACAAGAGTACATTCAGGAGGTTGGCATCAACTTGATGGCTTGGCCATCGAGAAGCCCAGATCTCAACCCGATTGAACACGCCTGGGATGAGCTTGGGAGGCTAGTCAGAAGGCGCAGTCCACCTCCTGCCACACTCAGGGCTCTAAAACATGCGCTGATAGAAGAATGGGAAAATATTCCCCAACACCGCCTCCGAAACTTAGTGTTCAGCATGCCAAACCGGATCCAAGCTGTAATTAGAGCCCGAGGCGGCAACACAAGTTATTAAATTGTGAAAAAGTTCCAAAACGTGAAAATTAAGTGGTTGACATATCGTTAAAAATTGATACTTTTTAGTATTTATCTTAATTTTAAGTTTGAAACTTTATTCATGCCAAATAAAATATAACTTTAATAAACTTCGTTAAGTTTACTATAAACTGCTTTTTATTTCATAAGTGTAACTACTATAGTTTAGGAGTAATTGCAATTTGAAAAGTGTACTACTTATTTTTGACGCCCAGTGTATTAAACGGACTAGTCTTTTTATACTTAAATGTCGGAATCTACCCATCGTTACAATTGGCTACAAGTAATTATTTTTTCCCGAAAAAGTCAAATCAAGGAGTTTTCGTTTTTTCCTATTTTGGCGCTACGCAACATAACCTCTATCAGAAATGCGATTGCTCGTGATGCATTGTTGGTTTTCGTGTTTTGCGCTGTTATTTTATTTTCTGTTGCAAAATGGAATGTATTCAAATTATTTATTAAATTTTTAAGTAGAAAATATTAAAAACGTAAAAGACAATTTAAAATTTTACCGAGGTAAATGCCACTGGAAAGTCATTTAGAATGATGGTCTGAATTCAGGGTTTAAGTTTTTGCTAAGCTGTCCCTTGCACCCTGTTTGTGTAAGTAATCAGTTTCTTGAATACGAAATTTACAGGTTAGGAGCATTTTGTGTCAAAATTTTATTTATCGTACCAAGTTTAACTACACGAAGATTTCTAAAAAAACGCTACTTTTAAAATAAAAAAAAGAAAATAATTATTTGCAAAAAAACTTTTAAAAAAATGGCGCCACCAACTAACCCGAGCTTTAGAAAATAACACATATACACTTTCGCTCGCTCCATGTTGACGCACACAATGGATTCATTCATGCCGGTAACAATACTACGTCACAATTTCTAAGCAGATATCGATGAGAAAAGGATTTCTTTTCTTTTTCTGCTGTCCTGGTGTACTGTTCAGATACACCGCCCTCGCAATTTTATTCCAACTGGTGAATACTTTTTAGATATTAAACGTTTTCATTAAATCGGGTCACTTAAAACTAGTTTTCTGATATTAAAGACTTCGTTCCCGTGGGAATTTGGGAAAATGATGTAGCCTATGTTCATCAGGGATAATGTGGAATTCTAATGGTGAAAGAATTTTTCAAATCGGTTCAGTAGTTTCGGAGCCTATTCAATGCAAACAAACAATCAAATCTTTCCTCTTTATAATATTATAGTATAGATGTGAATCAATCTGCTAAGCTGAACATCTTTCGACAAAAAACGTATTTATTTAATAAAATCGACTCTCCTTACAATATGAGCGACCAGCATTGTGAGTACATAGAAATCGAACTTTTTTTTAAATTTCCTTTTTTATTATGAGATGGGTTGACTGTTGATCCCAATCTTGACTAAGGTCATAGATAAGGTCGATGATGGAGCGAGTTAACCCAGAAAATGCCAATTATGGCACTGGTACTCCCAGGTACCAACTGAACACGGCAAGCTGTTTGGTGTCGGACTTCGGCTTATTTAAAGTCACCCAATAAAGTTTTCTAAAAGTTTTCTTCAGTTTATAAAATGTATAGGTACTTTTTTAGAAAATTCATAAAATGGCGTAGTTATTTTAATCAATTTTAATGCAAATTATCACAATATATTTCTTTTTTTTAAATCTTTACATTAGGAAGATATTGAAAATTTTCGCCTAGTATTTTTATTTGAAACGATCAGTAAGCTTATCAACAATCTGAAAAATGTCAGTTGGGTGCCTAAAAGTAAGGATTTTTTTATAACTTTAATTTTTAGAAAGCAAGCAGAAGGTTTTGGAATAACCTTGTAACCCCCATATCTCAGGAACAACTCATTTCATTTTAATGTCGTTTAATGGTTTAATGTCGTTATAACCTTTTTTTTAATAAACTGTCGACTCCGTAACTGAATTTCGACGCAAGAGTTTACGACGAACGCTAGTCCGACAGAACACTAGGTATGGTATAAATATAATATATATTATGTGTCCGAATGCATTTCAGTTAGTATTATTGATACAGGTACCTATGTTTTTATTATTATTGTAGGTAGTCTTTAAATTTAATTTTTATTCTTAAAGCGGGTACCTTCGTATTTACTATGAGTTAAAATTAGATGTGATTGCATTTGCATGAAGTACGCCTATAATTTATCTGTAAAAATGAGTGCTCCTGTATTGTGTAATGTTTTAAAATCGCAAAAAGCCAACAATATGTTGGAAATATCTGGATACGTCTATTGTCTCAACAGAAAATGTGATGATATATATTATTGGAGGTGCAGCTATAAAAAAAAAACATGTACGGAGTGTGTGTTCGTACGAAAATGGCAAATGGTGAGTATATTCTTATAAATGATGAAATTGCGGAGCACATGCATGCACCAGATCCGTCACAGAAACACAATATAGATTTACCATCGCAAATAGCTCAGGCAAGTCTTGAAGGTGTTCCTTGTACCCTTGCTCCCTTCTTACCTTCGATCAACTATAGAAAACTAGATACACAGTCCCATACAAGATGAAATTTAAAAGTGTCCTAACTACAATACGTACTTGGATAGTTGTATACCACTTCATGTATTATGAAAAAGTTCTAAAGTGTCAAACATTTTAATCTAATTTAAACCTTAACGTAATATTATAAGGTCGAAAATAAAATCTGTTTAATTTGTAAAATACCACTTTTGGTTTTCAACAAAGGATGACGTAAGACAATTTGATGACACTGGCTGTCACGTAGAACATGGGAGGAGTGGAGTTGCCTTTGTTAATTTTAAAAATATATTAGTTGGGTAGATTTCACATAAAAAAAATCTTCGTACAAACTTTTTAACAAATTCAAAATGCTACGAAATGGTGTGGTTTTCTTTTTAACCCCTGATTGTGTTGTGTATGTATAGGAGCATCATAGCTCTTAAACGGATGATGTTAATGGTGCAGTTTATTTTATTCGAAAGCTTCTTCTTGCGCTGGATTTCAGATATGATTTATCAAAATTGGTTCAGCCGTTTACTTTTATGTTAGTTTTTATGGTTTTTTATTATTAAAAAATCACATTCATTTCAAATTAACCGACGATTAATATACATTACAATTGATAATCACAGCCGCCGCCATTCTTCTTAATTATTGCTTATAAACATAATATTCTATGCTTATTTTTTTTATGAAATATGAAATAACTTATAAAAAAAGAAAAGAACTGTGTTTTCCCGATTACACATATATTATGTTTTGCTTATTTAAAACTTAGTATAATTTTTTGAACAGAAATGACCTATTGAGATTTAAGAGAGGAAATTAGCTATGAAACTAAATTGATATTTAAGTACAAGAAATAATTTATTTTAAAAAAAGCAACCAACTCAAAAAAAAAACATTTGTCTTCTTCGCTGTCATCATCTTTGTCCTGAAGATAAAACATATTTTTTTTATTTTATTCAATACAAGAAACTCCAAATCAAAAGTGATAAAAAGGTACATATACTATTTGAGATGCAGCTGTTTTGTGTAACCTTTTGACTCCTTTTGTAATGACATACGAGTCACTTTCTAAAAAATGCTTGGAGCAAAAGACACTACTTTGCGACGGCTAAAAAAAATCTTCACATCTTTGACGTGCGATCACGGATGTCCACTGTCCACATCACACAGGATCTCTAGGAAAACTAAAAATCCAATAAAACTTTATGTTTGTAAACGTCACGCACGTTAAATTTTTTTTTAATTCAATTTTATATGATTAATGGTTTTGCCATAATACCTTTAATGTAAGTATAGAAAACAGAATTAATATATACTCTTTACACTTAAATTTTATAACACAGATGAAAATGAAAAAAAAACAATAGAAAAAAAACAGCGTCTCTATTTGTTTTAGAACAGAGTCACTGCATAACCCGAACAAATGATGTTGAAATACAACGGTATGGATTTGTAAGTTCGGCTAGTGTCTATTCAATTTAAAGGGTTATACTTTCGCCGAATGTTATTAAATTAAACTAAAAAAATGTTTTATAACCTTTTCTTGGCCAAATACCAAGATAATTTCAATTCACATATAATAATTACAAAACTACTTATTTAAAACATGTCATTCCATATTCCTTTAATGTTCTGGAGGTGTGATTTTTACAATTTTTCACTGCGCACTGAGGCATGGTTACTTTCGGAACGAACGAATGCTACTAAACGAAAAGACAACCCAAAACGTCAAGTGGGTGATCATTTAGTGAGGGAACTTTTTTGTTGTGGATTGTGTATCTAGTTCTTTATAGTTGATCGAAGCTTCTTACCTAACAAGGATGTACGGCGAATGATTGTACATCGCGCCAGACTACGAAATATGCCAAAACTTCCTGCAAGCTTAAAAAAAGTTGATGTCCCTGAGGTGTTAAGTTGTACGCAAAACGGTGAGAAATTTCTTAATGGGCAATATAAAAATCAAGATGAGTGCGTTTTGGTGTTCAGTACAAGAAAAAATATGCATTTACTACATGTGAGCAAGCTCTGGATCATGGATGGTACTTTTTGCTGTTGCCCAAATCCGTGCTGCCAATTTTACACACTGCACGGAATAGTGGATGTGGGTTCTACCCGGAAAATTCTACCTTTGGCTTTTGGCTTACTGTCACATAAGTCAACAAATTGTTACATCGTGTTTTTGGAAATACTGCGGACATATGCATATAATAATTACAATATTTCACCTTGTAAACATATAGTTATTCAAAGTTTCTGGTAATGATTTAATGTCTTTTTAAGTACGTACGACAGCACATCAGGCTATACATGCTGACCTTGACGTCGCCCTTATGTCGTTTGTAATAGCGGCGGCTTTTGTAGTGCGAATGTATAACCTGATATGCTGCTGTATGTACATACATACTGTACATATTATTGGTGGATAACATCTAGAATTATTTTAATATTCCGAGAACCATAGACTAGGACGTCAGAAAACTGTAAAATTTTATCATATCTCAATGTATATTGATTCTGACGTAGTAATCCGATACATTCATGCTCGCCACGCGGCCCGAGTGTGTGGAGTAAGTGTGAAAGCATCTTAATAAAGTCTAGTGTAAGTACTCCTTAACATCGGGATTGATACAGCAGCAGGTCGAGCACGATGGCGATAAACTCGCGCGCTCGGCTCACGCTGAAAACTTCACTTTGATTGCGCGAGGGCCCCGCGCAAAGGCTTGCTCACCCTCTGGCGTTGTTAATGTTGACATTTTGACATAAGACCGCGGCGCATTACGCTCGCTATCACCATCGTACTCGAGCTTCAGTATGTAGCTCTATGTACTGACCTTCAATAAATATCAACACAATACGTATCTTTAGAATAATGACTAATAATTTTAAACAGTTAAGGATAAGCTGGTTAAGGATAAGCTCCAAAGCCTAGCTCATAGACGCAAAGTAGCTTGCCTATGTGTTTTTTATAAGATGTACTTCGGGGAGTGTGCTCAGGAGCTGCATGAGCTTATTCTGCCTGCCCCATTCTTCCATCGGACGTCCAGACGCACTGCGGGGTATCACCCTTATCTTGTCGAGATACCTCGGATACGTACTGAGCGCTTTTCTTCATCTTTTGTATTGCGCACTGCCAAGGAGTGGAATTCTCTGCCGGCGTCTGTATTTCCGAGCTCATACAACCCGAATATCTTTAAAGTACGAGTGAATAGGCTTCTTCTGGGTGAGCTCGCTACATCCTCGGCCGCATCTTTGCTCTGAGCTAGATTGTGGTCAAGAGCAAACCCATTCTTAATAATAAAAAAAACAGTAACAATTGTCCACGTTAAAAACATAAGAATCAACCGACTTAAATCCCAACAATGCCTATCAGCTGATAAAACCACAAACCAAAACGTCATCTCTAAAATGTGTGTATTTTTTGAATTTTTTTTCAAAAGTACTGATTTAATTTTGATAAAATGTAAATGAGACCACCTCATGATTATCTTCCAAACAAAAAAAAGAATTTTGAAAAACGGAAAAAGTTATGGCCGAAATAGTGAAAAAAATTCAATTTTTTCCGAATTTCTGATTTTGGCGCTCGATGTTTTGGTAACTAACTCCTCTGGAGTTTTCTCAAATTTTTGATTTCTAGTCAGCTACAATTTGAGCCTACAATAAACACGATCGAGGGTTAAGGGTTTGCCCTGTAGCCTAATCTTTTTGAAAAAAGTCAAAAAGTCAGAACGACATTTTTTAAATTCCGTAGATTCATTTCCAATGTGCTCGTTAGTCGTGTGAGGCAAGAAATCTGTGATTTTTTTTGACATTTGCCCGCATTGTTGTTTCATTGCACTTGAGCTGTAGCTATCTATTCTGTAAGTATTACTACCGATGCTACTAGCGCTCGTACCCCAGTGGCGCTTGCTGATCTCAACCGATCAGTGAGGTTAAGCAACGTACGCAGAGACAGGGAACCAGCTGGGTCACCTAAGTGGTAATTTATCACTAGCTTTGGAGGGCACGTTAAGTCCCGGCTGTTGTCGATTGACTATATAGTCGTTAAAACCAAGTTAGAGGCCACTGTGCGGTTTGAAATCAGGGTTAGCCAAGTTCACTACACATTTTAATACCTACACGATAAGAAGAAGACTGAGTATCGGATGTCATCGTGAGCTTCCCCTACACAGGTGACAGTGTAGTGACGGGTAGTGACAATATCGGTCGTGTGTCGGTCGTAATTGTAAAGGTGGCACTTCACTTGGCGTTACGTATTTGCTGTATTTGGCCAAATACTACCATGTGTGGAGGATTTATTTGTCTGTATTTGCCATATTTGCACAAATATGACAAACACACATTTAGGCAAATTTAGACCTTATTTGCTGTTGGCATCCCAAGTGAGGACGTCGTGTTTGTGCTGTTTGGACTACGTACAAATATTCGGACAAATACGGCGAATACGCTACGCAAATACGCAACGCCAAGTGAAGTGCCACCTTTACGCTAACAACCTGTCACCACAATACTTAATTTAATGAGGGATTTTCTTTTTATTTATTTTTTAATTTTTCCCTAGTCGCCGGATAGATGGCGCTAAACTAGGTACGTTACTGCAAGAAACGGAAGGTTACATTATTTTTGATTATTTCATTCGAACGTAATTTTGAGATCATAAAACGAAACGTTATTGTCATACAACCAGTAGTGTTGCCAAATTAGGCGATTTTTCGCCTCCATCTCAGAGGGTGCCAAGGCGACCAAAAAAGTGATTCCGATTAGGCTATCTCAGAAAAAAAAAACGTATTTAGACTACATGTATGAATTCTTTTAAATCTTTTCAAATTATATTGCCTGCTCTTAACTATGAGAACAAATTGACTATGATTAAGTCAGATTAGGTATCAGAATAAATAGATTTTATTACAATTTATTTTAAAAACTTTTATTTACTTACCTACTTATGTTGTGTTCGTTCGACTGTGTTTGTTCGGGTTAAATCTTGCAAATGAATTTTAAAGCGTTATCCTCAACCGAATCAGCTGAGAGATACATAAGTAAATCAGATCACAATGAAATTAATATTATGTAGTCATTGAGCTAATCTGATGATGGAGCCGGAAGTTGGTCGATGGAACTCGTAATAAAATAACACAACTCCATTGAATTTAAGCCGGTTGATTGGTCGTGATAAGTTCGAGTTGGACCCAAAGAGACTTGGCAACACTTATGACACGCCTTTTGGCTTTGGCGCCTTTGGCTTTGGCACCTAGTAACGGAGTCAGTTCAGCGCCATCTAGAAAGCTCTGAGGAATTTTTTTTTAATACCAAAAAAGAAAACCTCCCATTCTAAAACGGGTCTAAATTCGCGTATACATATTTATTTACCTATTCCCGACGTTTTCTATGCGGTTTTAGAATTTAATTATTCGTTCAAAACGCGTTAAAGTTTTATACCACAACTAGCTTTTCGCCCGGGACTTCGTTCCCGTGGGAATTTCCCCGTCAATTTTCCAATGTTTTTAATAGTTATTCTGCTATTCGGGACGGAGAGAAATACAACAAATAAAAACCATGGAAATCGGTCCAGCCGTTTTCGAGTTATAAGTGTTGTAACAAACACGACTTTCTTTTATATATATAGATACTTGTATTTCATCCATGGATGTAATATAACAATTTAGGAATAATTCCATCTAATAACTCTCAAAATGTCAAGTGGTTCTTGATGTGTTTTGGCAGCCTTTTAATGAAAATAATCAGTAAAATAAATATTTATTAAATTTTACGCGACAGCACTGAATTGAATGACAGGACATTTTTTTTTATCGACAATAGGTAGCAGAGGTTCTACATAATGATCTGCCACCCCGACAGAGATCACAGGCGTGGACGGATTGATGGATGTTTTTACTAATGAGATGCTTTGATCTCTCAAGTTGGCTGAAGGCAAATTAGTTGGCGAAAGAGAAATACCTAAGAAGTTCGCATATGAAATTTTAGTTAATGTTAGAAACAACACAATATGCTAGAAACAAACGTGCATGTATCTTTGGATTTTTAAATATATTGTTAGTATGCCTAACAAACCTACGCTACTCCTATGGTGTTCAAAAAACTGCAAGATTTTGACACTTGTTGCATTTTTTTTTTGAGAAAATTGAAATGAGGAAGCATCGTGTTCTAAAATTGTAAACAGAAGTTTTTCCTACAATATGAGTCCAGGAGCTTTCTCAGATTACCGGTTGAGGAGATACAATCACTCAAAAAAATTTTTGAAAAAAAAATAAACTGACTTAAAAAAGCGAAAAATAAAGACAACACCATTTAATGGGACATGTAGTACTAACTGATTTGTTTTAAGTCGGTGCGAAGACGGCATATCAAGGTTATTTGCGTTTATAGCTTCTAGTTGAAAATGATAGAATTAGCAACATTGTGAAAGTCGTTGATTAAGTTAAGAATTTATCTTATTACCTTGTAGTGGAGTTTCTAATTTCAAAATTTAAATAAAGTACTCGGCCGGAACAAAATCTCTTACTTAAAATACATAAATGTGACATTCCTAACAACACTAACTGCAGATGTGACACACTGGAAAGAATCACTCACATAAAATACTTGGGAGTAGTGTTGGATCAGCATCTATCCTGGCACTGGCAAATAGAATACGTCACTAATCGGGTTCGTAAGTTGGTCTGGGTATTTAAGTTTCTTCGACATGTCGCTACTCCTACGCTCTTGAATAGAATTTATATCTCTCTGGCTCAGTCAATACTGGGATATTGCATCACAATCTGGGGGGGTGCAACAAAAACTAAATTCCTGGAGATTGAAAACTTAAAGTACTAAAGGTGATGTACTTTAAGCCGTACAAATATCAAACGACTGACCTCTACAGATTGGCTTACGTATTGTCTGTACGCCAGCATTATTTTGTACTGACTGTTTTGAGGATACATAAAAAATTGCCTTTTAATCCACAATTAACTCTCCGAAGGAGAAAAGACAATGTAGCTGGCTACGATTCTTTATGAACCTCCTTTTGTCTTCGCTAAAAGACAATTTGATGCACAGGGAACTTATTTATATAATAAACTAAATAAAACACTACATATTTATAATCAAAATCAACATGAATGTAAAAAAACTTTAACAAACTGGCTCAAAAATAATGCCCATGACGATACGGAAAGTCCACTAACGCGCATAACATAAATTAAGATCAATATAGATATTACAACTGATATAACATATATGAAAATATCATACAAATACCCTAATCCAAATAATAATTTTAACATTCTACATCGAAATATCAACAATTACTTACCGATCAATCACAACACACATGCTGAGGCAACACACACACATACTCACACACACACACACACACACACACACACAAATTTTGACTTATATACTCGCTTCATTTTTTACTCTATTTGTGTTTAGTTTCTAAGAGCTACGGTTTTTTTTGTATAAGACGACTACATTATCAGTTGCCGATCGTGTCACGAACATTACCACCCCTACCGTTCTTACTGTCAACAAGAAATATCCAGAAATCACTTTTACCTTTGGAGAAAATAACGATGACAGAATAAACATTCACATGTGTTTAAATTTTAAATGTAACAAGGTAATCATCTTAAAAATTATAATTTATTTTATTGAAAATCATTAGTTTATCGAGCTGTCTTCGTTTTTGGAAGTATTTCCTTATACACTTTTTAAAGATACATTCTAACGTACTTTTAAAACGCTTTTCAAATAGTTGTAGGGAAAGAAAAATGTTCGGCACGAATGAGATATTAATGCTATTCCAAAAAAAATCCATAAATGATTATTTGTTTATTGCTGTAGTTTTTCTACTAAAAATATTAAATGAAAATGGGAAGTTTAAAAAAATTCTTAAAATGTGATGTTGTTGTCACTACCCAAGACATTTTATTAATAAGGTTTGATTAGGTTTTTTTACATTTTGCTGAGTTTTTACCAAACGATATCTTTAACAAATATGATTATTATAAAATAAAATCCCTACACTACATATTATTCGTCTACGCAGCGCCAGCGCCCAGCAGCGCCAAAAAAAACGACCGAACAGAAAACTGCACTTAAGGCATATTATGCTTACGCACATGCTTGGTTAAATTATGGGATTATCCTCTGGGGAGATAGTACTGACGTAGACACTCTGTTCATCCTCCAAAAGAAATGTATACGCATCATTGTAAACATTGACAACCTTCATAGTTGTAGACCCCATTTTATTCGTCTGAACGTGTTAACGTTAACGTCTATGTATATTCTGGAGGCCTGCAAATTTGTACGCAAATATCCGCACTTCTACAAGAAACAGGGAGACGTACCGCGGCGTTACCCAACCAGAGACAAAAACAAATTATTACTACCTTGCTCTAAATTAAAGATTTTTGACTCGGGACCCCTTGTTATGACCACCAAAATTTACAATGCCTTGCCTAAATATATAAAAAACGAAACAAACAACACATCCTTCTGCTGTAAATTAAAACATTTCTTACTAGAAAAATGTTATTATAATTTAGACGAATATTTATCTGAGAAATTTTAAAATTTTAACACTTTGACACATTAATTATACATAATTTATTTTGACATTCACAATTTTTATTATTATTAGCTACAATATTTTATATTTGACATCTAATTTGTACTTGATATTAATTCTGACAGAAACTAATTCTTTACTAATTCTTTACTAATGACATTTTAATTAACAGTTTATAGACATACTATTTGCATTTATACTCATTCTGACTTTTTAATTCTAACATTGACATTTACACACAACAATGAAATAAAACATATTTGACATATTATATAGAATAGAATAACTAATAATGATAACTTAAGCTAATAGTACTAATATTGACATCGCATATTATTTAACCTCATATTTATTTTATTATTCAAAATATTATGCAAATACATTATTTCGATAAATTAATAAATTTTACAAATAATTTAACAAAAATGCCAGTCTGCCTGCCGTTCCACTTTTGCAATGCCCGACAGGGTTCATATGTATATAGAAGAACATATTGTAGATAAGACCTTTTATACTCTGTACATATGAATAGCAATAAATAATTGAATTGAATTGAATTGAGTCCGTCTACTCTCCGAACTACGAGCGGCGAGTTTCAACGTGCCAGACTGGAAGTACTAGGACATCATAAGCTAAAAGCGGTGTGTGCCACTTCTCAATAAATGCCTTCGTAGAGTCGCAGCTCGTATCACTGCGTAGCTCGTTGCTACGCGATTTTGGGTATAGTTTGTAGACAACGTCTGGATACTTTGAATTTTGAAACTCATCAAATATTATCGAGATTTGAAAAACGAAGTAAGGATGTGTAAGTTGTCTTTCCCTCTTTAACAGAGTACTTTTACACACGAACGAAGTCATGGGCGGAAATCTTAAAGCAAACAGTCGAATTTAGTAATTTTTCCAAGGCTTTTAACTTTTATCCTTTTTTTAGTTAGACTAATGATCTAACTCATGACTACAATTTTAATGTAAGCGAAAATTAAGAATTAAATCAGTCCACAAAACTTTCCCTACGGGTGTACGAAAAATGAAAAAAATTTTTGCCTTTTTCCATACAACTTGTGCGATTGTTTGATTTAGTGTGTGGCCTTTAGTTTGATTTTCTCGCTGGAAAGGAACGGCCACCGCATTGTGACCGCCGCCTCACTGTGTCGGTCGTCATGGTTACCGTTCAGAAGAATTTGACTAGGAACACAGAAGATCGATAGAGAACGTTGCAAATAGCAATAAATATCCTTCACCTGCATCGAATATAGTAGGTGCAATGCCGGTGGCGTGCCGCGTCGTCGCCATGGTTACCACTCAGATCAATCTGACTAGGGAGACAGAGGATCAATAGAGGTATCCAGAGAACGTAGCAAATAGCAATAAATATCTTCACCTGCATCGAATATATAGGTGCAAGGCTAGGGGCGTGCCGCGCCGTCGCCATGGTTACCGTTCCGAAGAATCTGACTAGGGAGACAGAGGATCTATAGAGGTAACCAGAGAACGTAGCAAATAGCAATAAATATCTCCCACCTGCATCGAATATAGTAGGTGCAATGTGGGTGGGGCGCGCCGCGCCGTCGCTATGGTTACCGTTCAGATGAATCTAACTAGGGACACAGAAGATCAATAGAGGTACCCAGAGAACGTAGCAAATATCAATAAATGCATCCACCTGCATCAAATATAGTAAGGTGCAATGCCAGTGGCGTGCTGCGCCGTCGCCATGGTTACCGTTCAGAATAATATGACTAGGGCGACAGAGGTGCAACAGAGATTCACCGTGCATTAAATGCGATTTCACCCCTTCCATCAAACTCCTCCTACATTGAACTATCTCAATATGTACGTACAGGTGCAACGCTGGGCGGGGGACCGTTGCCATAGTTACCGTTTCAGAATAATCTGACTAGAAATACAGAAGATCAACAGAGATGTCTCATATTAAATATGATCTCCATTAAATCATGTTAGAAAGGGATGGATGTAATACTATTATTGCAATCTTATAGTTTTTAACTAGACAAGTTTTTTAAGTAATGTGTAACGTTACTTAAAATACTTACGTAAAAATTCAGCAGAGATTTCTTTAAATTATTTGAGGCACATGTGCTTAGTTGTAGTGGCACTGGCTCTTGATTAACGGTTCATGGGTTCGATCCCAGTCGGGGCAAATATTTGTGTAAAAACAGATGTTTGTTCTCGGGTCATGGGTGTTTGTGTTTGTCTTCTTGTATGTTCCAAGGGACCTACGACACAAGGCCTATGAGTGTGTGACGTTTATGTCGGCAATGTCATGCTTAAATCCATCAAAATAATTAATTGACAAATAATTCCCCATACATACTTACGAAACATTTCACATAATTCAATTAAGTATCTATTTATTTGGGGTTACTAGGTAGGCAACCAGCATGATACTAGCTAGATTCTCAAATCCTTTAATGTTTGTTTGTATGTACACACATCAAAGCGGTCTAGGGATATTGCACGATTTTTCATACAAAAAATCGTCTGTTTGAGAAGCTATAATAGCATACTCGAGATACATGGAGAGCTATAATTTTCAGACGAGCAAGTGCTAAATCTGAATTTTCAATTCTAATCAATAAATTTTGTTTTACTTGAAATTTGTGAAAACGTGACGGAAACGAAAACGAAAATGCACTTTTTGCCTGCTTTTTGTATGAAAATAGTCGAATTTACGCAAAAAAAAATTCATTTTCGTCACGTTTTCACAAATTTCAAGTAAAACAGAATTTATTGATTAGAATTTAAAATTCAGGTTTAGCACTCGATTGTCTTAAAATTATAGCACTCCATCTATCTGGAGTATGCTTTTATAGCTTCTCAAACAGACCTCGTTTGTATGAAAAATCGTGCAATATCCCTAGACCGCGTTGATGTGTATATTTCTTGTAATCTTGACTTGTTTTAAGTGGCATCCTGAATGTCCTATAAAATAAAGATTTTTTATATTCTATTCCATTCCAGAAGTACAGTCAGGTGAGATGAAAATGAAAAATGTCTGCGAGATTCCGTTTATAAGGGGTGACTTTAAACAAGTCAACAAACTGAACAACTTTCTTTAACGAAAAAAAAAGCGATCAGCTGCTTCCTTTAGTCGACTATACCTACACGATAGTTTTAACCCTTTATTCCCCCTGTACCAGATTCCCAAAATACTAGATGACTAGCATACCAGACTGACGAGCATTATGGGTCCTATGGGCTAAGTTGTTTTGTTTCATGGGTAAAATCACCGTTTTGCTAAGTAACCCAATGCCAAACCTGCCAAAACTACAAAATCATGCCAGATTTTTCGTCTTTCTTGGTATATTTTTATACAATAAAATTAATAATGAAACCAATATCTCCCTGTTAAGTAAATTCGAATGTAAGAAAAAAGTTACCGACTGGCTGCAAAAATGTAACTATCACGAGACCGAGAACCTTCTGAAGCCTGTAAAATAATCAAGAAGAACAACTGAACTAGTTTTTGTGTTCTAAATTGCAACCGCTTAATTTTTCCCAACTTCACTCCTGAGTTTATCAAATCTCAAACACACACACTCACACACACATCACATACACATTCTCAAATCTCACACATTCACTCACACACACACACACACACTTGAAATTATTTTGGTTGTAAGTTTAAAAGTGTTGTTACGACAATTTAAATTTTATATCCTTCCTAATTCTTATTTTAGGTAAGGATTATTTTTCCCAACTTCAGTAGTTATCTAGTTAATTTAAGCTACGCGGGGGTCCCTGGAGACCTGCAATACAGGTTTTGACCTAGCGCAGGCTCCAGTCTCCTCCCTTTCTACCTGTAATAATTTTGAATGCGCAAACTGTAATCTGGAGAAATAAACGATTTTTATTATATTATTATTATTATGCAGAGACACCGCCGCGTTGCTGCGTCGCCGCCCTCCGTGGTAAATATGATTGTAGAACCTTGCGAAGCACTCGTAGCCCAGTGGCCGACCAGTGAGGTAAAGCAACGTACACAGAGGCCGGCAATCTGATGGGTTGTCCAAAACCGCAATTTGTCACGAGCGTTTCCGTGCTTCGGAGGACACGTTAAGCTGTCGGTCCCGGCTGTTGTCGATTGACTATAGTCGTTAAAACCAAGTCAGAGGCCATTGTAAAAACTCTGACACCAGGTTTAGTCAAGCTTGCCACACTCTTGACTATACATATACGATAAGAAGAAGAAGAAGACGGCAGAACCTCGTCCGTGTGGTTTGGTGCATTGCAATATAAATGATTTTGTCTCTGAGAAAAAAAGAGCAGTAATACAGGGCTTTACGTATTTCCCTTTCAACCTCTCGGTGGTTAATCAGTCCATGAAACTAAAAAACTTCCCCAAAGAACATAGGTCAAAATAAGAAATAAAATATTTGATCTCCTATACAAAATGCGCTATATGCTGATGAAGTTTGTATGGGAACTCAAATTTTTTTTTCTTATTTTGACCTATGTTCCTTGGGGAAGTTGTTTAGTTTCATGGACTGATTAACCACCCGAGAGGTTGAAAGAGAGATACCTAAAGCCCTGTATAAGTTTGACGAGTAGTCACAATGGACCGATTTTAATGCAGTTTTTTTTTTGAAAGCTGACGTACTAGAGATAGCTAAATTTGATCAAAAAATCGGTTTCGGAAGTGAATTTTTTAAAATTTTCCAGCAGTTGAACGAGCGACTTTTGCGATTCTGTAACCTACTAGGAGATTATAAATTGATGAAGATCTAAAATAGCAAGCACAGGACGCATGCGTCGTCAAGTTTTTATATAATAATATTTGTACGTCTTGCCAGGGTTGCTTCAGAAGGGTACCAGGAAATTTTACCCTTCGTTTAAGTGGTTTACAAGGAGTACATAAACATTGAAAGATAAATGGAGGAATAAGTTAATATTAAGTTGTAAGGCTGTATTTAATATCGTGCGGATTTTATCACGCTCGCGGGATTTCCCCGCCCTGCCTCGCGTCTCGCGTGCTTATTCCACGCATTACAATAGACGTTTGTAAAAGACACTTGCGGGTGTCATGCATGCAAATATGGCAATACACTGCACCTTAATTTCAGAAATATTAGCAAGTTTCAAAGGTTTGCTGAACTTAAAGTACGTTAAATTTAAGTCTCACGAAGCATTGCGAATATATGGGGAAATATAAGGAAAAAATATCATAAAATGTGATGTGACCTTGCCTCGCACTGATAGTAGATTATAAATAGACGCCTTCAATGTCACACGTGCTTCCCAGACAACCTGGCATTTCGAAGCACTAGGATAGCATAAACAGACAAGAAGTGAATCCAAACACGACAAGTTACAGTCACTGCGCCAAACGCAGCGAGCGAGAGCTAAGGAAAATGAGTCAGCTTTGTGGCAAACCAAGTTGAACCTTAACGTTACAGAAATAGCGATCTAGAATGATAAATATTTTAGATGGTGTTCAACAGGTTCCTGCCACGAGTATCATATATTTATAAATTTTCACCTGAATTAAGGTGTCGTCATCACAGGCATTGGAAGTCTTTGACAGACCACATAAGCAGTTAGGACTTTTTACGAGTAGTTACCAAAAAAAGTGTCTTCAAGCAACTGCTTAAGTTGTCATACTTTCTCGAATTAAGGCCTTATTATACTTACGGCCAATTCGGAGAGCAAAGCCCAATTGATTCTAGCTTTTCGTAGCTTTTTCAACCGTGTGCAGTTTATCGTGACATTACAAGACGTAAGGAGCGAGCTTACGTACTATTATAGTTATTAACGATACTAGTGTCGTAGGTAATGTGTAACGTGAGCCCATTTGAAACACGAGCGAAGCGAGTGTTTTATAGGGCTCCAGTTACACATTACCTAAGGCACGTATATTGTTCAACGTTTTACAATGCAGTAGTCGAGGAAAAGAAACTAAAAAAATTTTGTCAAAAACTTACATCGTATAGGTATATCCAAAATTCTTAAAAGATAGTATTTCTAATTAACATTCACTGAAAACGTGTTAAAATTCAACAATGTGCACTAATATTTTACGATTAAACACAAAACATCAAGGAATTAACATTTTTTAACACAAAAATGATTTTGTTGAACAAATAATTTCAAATGGCGGGCAAAACAATGGCGAGCAAAATATTTTTCTACAATTATGAGGCAAAGGCTAAGTAAATAAAATGCCCATTGCGCCTACAGAAATGATTAAATAATTCAATTATTTGTTAAAAATCAGATTTGTTTTATTGAAAAAGTAAAATAAATAATTTACTTTTATATTTTATTTCACTGAAAATCACGATTTTCGTCAGAAATAATTATTTTATCAGGCATAAAAACTCTTTGCTGTCATAATATATAGCCAGTATGAAGCTTTATGAGAAAGATAATACTCTCACTTGTCAAAAGGGTCACTGTATTATCAAATCAGCTACTCTTTATTGCGTCATACATTTTTGTCAGTATTTTATTCACTTTTTGCTTACTTTTTATGCATCATTTGATAAAAAAAATAACTTTACTGGATCACAGAATAGCCACTGAAGTTGAATTTTGGTATATGAAAAATGGTTTACTTGCTCATTAGTTCAAATATTTTTTTTCTTTTCAAAATCTTCTTCTCATTTCAAATTACATAACATGACATGTGTTTTATGGGGTACGTAAACGTACACTCCGTGGCCATGTTACGGGGCCATTTCCGAGCAACTGCATTGTAAAAGACATTTTCGTCCATCCTGACTCCCACGCCACCTGTTATGGTTGCCATGGCAACCATGCATTGAATATTTGCAGCATATCCGGTGAGTGGAATACCTCTGTGTATCCTATAACTGCCTAGTGTAATCGTTGCCATGTTAACGATATATGTATATCGCAGGACCCAGACGACGAACACTTGGTTACAGGAATGAATCTCTACTTAAGCTTTGTGCTCCTAGTCGATTTTTGAACTGAACTTTCTCCACGAAAAGAAAGAAAAAAAAATTCTACTTTCCATTTGGAGGTTACACACGTCTTCAGACTTTTATAAAATGACAGTTCCATAACATATCTATTTACAAGTGACCACTTAATTTACTATTAATTAGTACTTACTAGGAAGCAAAGAGAATTTTTAATAACAATCTTATTAGAGGAACCAAGAGAACACCCAAAGTGTTTTGAATCCATTTATTTCAACAATCTCTAACTGAGTATTATTACTCAATACATGTTAGCATGATTAAATAAACACCTAACTACCTAACTGACTAATAATAATAAGTATTAATCAACATTTAGGCATGATCACTACACTTGCCAAAGAATCTTACCAGCGACTGGGCTTTGTTTTAAGAAATTGCCGAGATTTTCAAAATCCTCACGTTATAAAACTTCTCTATTATGCTCTTGTGAGAAGCAAGCTAGAGGCTAGTAGCTACATTTGGAACCCGTATGAGATAAAATTATCTATAATGTTAGAAAAAATCTTTTGGGGACATTAGGTGTTAATTCTTTAACAGTTCGGAGATGTCGGGACCAACTAGTTGTCGCCCTTAAAATCCTTCGCGATCATATAAACGCACCCGAGCTGCTGGAGCAGGTGAGTCGGCTGTACGTGCTGCAGCAGTACACGCGGCACCGGCCCGGCCACTGCCACCGACTGCTGACGCCGCCCGCGTGCCGGACTCCCCTCTCGTCCGCATGCAGACTCACTAGGCGTGATTGTGATTTGTTTGCGGATGGATGGAATATGATTATGCGAGAGTGTTTCATATTCTGTGAGGAGACGGACAACTATGTCTCTATGTTACAACTATGTTATTGTTATTTTTTATCTTACTTGCATTAACTTTTAGGTTGTACATACTTATTTAACTATTACTGTAATTGGTGTATACCGTTGTATTCGTTTTTAAAATAAATAAAATAAATGACTAAAAAACACTAATAGGTGGCTGGTGTTAAGAAAATCTATTGATTCGGGCATCAAACAATCTGTATTTGTATCGGGTAATAAATCCAAAGAGAAAATTTATCAATTTTATAAAAAAAAAAGATATTACTTATGAAATAAAGTAAAACATCAGAGAACTGATGTTTTATTTTATTTCATAAGTAATATCTTATTTTTTTCAAATTTTAAAATTTTGAACTTTTTTTTCAGTTTTATACGTTTGGGTCAAAATATGGTTTCAACCTACTTAATTAATGACCAATAATGAAATAATACCATTAAAAACTGCATGAAATAGCTACGAGTTTTGCTACCTACTAAGTAGGTGTTCAATTAAAAAATATGCGATTAACAAATAAGTTGATTTTTTATTACTGTATTGTATTTTATTAAAACCGCTCCTACCTTGAGCGAGTATAACTCGGCAAGTTAACTTAGAGCAACTCAAAGCGACCAAACTATTTTTGGACTGCACAGTACCAGGAAATCATAATCCACAAGCGCTTCTTGGTGCTACGACTCAATGAATTCACTCGTAGCACATTATCGTATCTCGTAGCAAAACTCGTAGCTATTTCATGCAGTTTTTAATGGTATTATTTCATTATTGGTCATTAATTAAGTAGGTTGAAACCATATTTTGACCCAAACGTATAAAACTGAAAAAAAAAGTTCGAAATTTTAAAATTTGAAGTAAAATTAATTGAATTATAAAATAGGTATTGAATATTAAAATAGCATTTTTAATAATAACTACCACCTTTTCATTATTTAATTATTTACCGGACATAAAATCGTTAAAGAATTTTTTTTACAAAGGACAGACGTTAAAAATACTGAACAACAAAGTAGGTCACAAAAGGCTGTCTGTGTTGTAAACTATTGGTATAACCTTGAAACACACACGTAGTAAATCAATCATAACGTATTTCCAATACACTGATACTATATTTCTTTCCCACTTACACCTGTCGAATAAGCATAACCCCTTCCACTATTCCCGCCTCTGTTGCACTATTGCACCAATGTATCAGTTGTGCTTGCATCTCGCTTGCGCTAATTGTAGCTGCATAAATTATTTATCTTCTGTCTTTCACTGTCATTAATTTCGTTGTTTGTGTATGGGTAAGTGCTGTTCGTATGGACGCATGTATTTTATTGTTGTAGTGACGGTAAACCTAAAAATTAAACTGATTTCAAAACGAAGTTTGAAGCCGGTACAAAGGCGTCCTATCAAACAGATCAGTAGGTACTACATAGAACATTAAATGATGTTGTCTTATTTCTTTTTTTTTAATTAGTTTATGTTTTTTTTCTTTTATTTTTTAGAAAAAAAAAAGAATTTTGAAAATCGGTCAACAAATGGCGGAAAAATATTTCGTAAGATAAATATGGGGCCATTTCCGTGTACAACGCAGTACTCGGAAATGGCCCCGTAACATGGCCATATTGGCCATGGAGAGCACGTTTAGGTACTACATAAGTCACACGTGATGTAAGTAATTTTGAAATGAAAAGATTTTGAAAAGAAAAAAAAAATTAACTAATCAGCAAATATTACTTTTTTTAGTAATATTTGCTGATAGTTTATTTTTTTTTCTTTTCAAACCCACTTTTAACTACAAAAACTTTATCAAAATCGGTCCAGCTGCTCTCGAGTTATAAGTGTTCGAACAAACCCAACTTCTACACTTGGGAAAGATTTGATTGTTTGTTTGTTTGCATTGAATAGGCTCCGACCGATTTGAAAAAATCTTTCACCATTAGAATCCTACACTATCCCTGCTAAACATAGGCTACATAATTTTCCCGAAATCCCACGGGATCGAAGTCCCGGGCGGGAAGCTAGTTGTTTATATAATCAGAAGATTTTAACGAAATCCTATAAGTCTAGTAGAGGTATTTGTCCATTAACCAGCACTTGCCCCGTTATTGTGAAATCGAAATTAAACAAAATGTTGCGGGAAGGTTTGGACAACATTACATTACGTTTTTCATAGTTAGTCTATTGACAGTTTTAATTGCAACAAAGGTTCAGCAAAAATAAGCAAGGAAACGAGCTATATTTCCCTTCGTAGCATAATGTACAAAATGAACATGACACTCAAAATGTATATAAATCGCACAATGAACAACACGGAAAATGAGCAAAACGCAAAATGTACAAGAAGACCTGTGTTCACACACACACCTGCATAACAGACCTGGTGTTAAAATTATTGGACTCCTTGGTTGATAAGAGTTATTAGATTTATTAGTAAAAAAGCGTAGAATAATATATACAAGGTGTTAGGAAGAGCGTATGCCGAAAGATTAGGTTAAGTAGGTAGGTTCATCGGCTTTGTGCTCTGGCCAATCTAACCGTTTGATTTTTTATTTCAAAAATTTTGCTGAAAGATTTTTGAAGTTTTACTTTATGGTCTGTTGCTATGTTACTGTTTATCCTGTTTTATGTCTGTCATCTTTCAATATTGTATTTTCACTAATTATATAAATAATACAATTAAATCGAGTTTTGCTGTTTATAAATAAGATTCTAAACTAATCTGCATCAACGAGTTTCAAAATTGATATCGGTCAATTGCAAGGTCAAGAAAATTGGTTAACATGACGTTTCACACTCATGCATTTACTTCGAGGCATCATCGGACGACTGGATGCAGTTGAAGGTAGACTCACGAGCAATACTACTATTATTGACAGCCAACATGTCTGACAAGACCCTAAAGAAAGTTATGAGATTTGGAACATCTAAAGAAGTCTGGGATGAGCTTCACCGCCTCTTCGACTACTCAACGGATGACAAGACAGATTTGTGTTTTTAAAGAAAAAAAAAAGAAAATTGAAATATTGAATATTGAAAACATACACTTACTGCTTGGATTTCTTTCACTATCACAAGGATCCGCTACATGACATTGCAAAACACATTTCTAAAGTCAAGAATATGTGGTATGACTTGACAATAGAGTTAACGAAGGACTTTAAATGTGAACTGCCAGAAGTTTTATTAATTTGTAAAATCCTGGACACGTTACCCGAAGCTTTCTTTCCTTTTATGTCAAGCTGGTTACTTTTGTCAAAAACAGATCGCAATATTGAAAATTTAACAATACAATTATGTAATTTTGAGAAATCTCTTTCAATAAAATAGAATAAAAGAGAATAGTAGGTATTTATTTGCTGGAAAACAGTACAAATTACGAATGTTATAAAAAATTGAGAACAGTGTTTTCAGCTTACATGTAAACATGCAAATGTTAAAAATATTAGTGTGTTATTCACAGTTTTTTTAAATATTCTACAACATGCCATTCAAGAAAATTATGTCAATTAATACAAAATGACAATAATACTTAATCAAATATGTCAAAAATCAATTACAATTCAATTATGTCTTTCAAGTTAATGTTTAGTACTATAAAAGCAATGTTGTAGTAACCATTTTGTCAAATTCACTTTAAGCGAGGCTGCCGTCATCGTCTTAAAATTGTCAGTTAGTTGGTTGTATAAAAGAGTACATGAGTGAAATATGTTTTTTTCATAAATGTATTTGCGAGCAGGAGGCTGATATAGTAGGTTTATTATATGTTTTCTAGTTGGCCTTATCCTAACCTCTCCTCAAGTCTTTCAATACTCAGGATTTGATGCAACAAAAACACAAACTTCCCTTATGCGCACATACATGGTAGTGGAAGTATGTTGAGTTTTTGGGACAGGGGTTTGCAGCTGTCATAAAATTTTGCGTTGCAGATTGCACGAATACACTTTATTTGCAGAATAAAAGCTCTATTTATATCCACTGAATTTTTCCCAAATAACAGATCATATGTAAGTACTGAAAACACGTATCCATGGTAGGCTGTTAAAGCCGCTTCAGTTGATATAATCTGTCTCATTCCCTTTAATACAAAAATGAAACGATTTAATTTACCACACACTAGTTCTACGTGTTCTTTCCAGTTTAGATGTTTGTCAGTTATAAATTCCTAAAAATTTAAATTGTTATACTTCATTTACGATTTCATTGCCATAAGTAATATGAATAGACTTAGGATTTGAGTTATATGAAAGGAATTGCATAAATTTAGTTTTTCCAATGTCAAGTCAGGATGGGTCTAGGTCTACTGAAGCATTTGTAATAAATACAAAATAGTAATAAATACAAGAAATTTGCAAATAAGAAGTGCGTAATGTGTCGATTTTTAAAAAGCGAAAATCTTACACAAAGTAGCAGTAACTGTGAAAGAGCTTATAACATTTTGAAGAACTTAATGATGAACATTTTTAATATGAAATTGTGAGTTGATGACTTCATCGTAGAGCACTGTGATTTTTTGAAAGGAATAATTACCCTGGCGTTAAGAAGAATCAGCCTAACTCGAAAAGATTATAAAAAGAGGACCCTAAACAATGTATCTCTCTAATAATGATGATGAAAGCACCTTTCCAGATGAATCTGTGTTCAAAGATAATCCAATTGATTGTGAAAATTGGCGAGGGATGATAAAAAAAAAAAACAAACGATCTAATGAGTCTACAAAAATACAGACTGGTAATAAGGAATGATCAAAAAAAGATGACGAGACAAAACAAAGTAAAAAAGTCTTGCTTAATTGCAAAAATTATTATTTTGAAAAATGGTGGCTATCATTTAATTGACAATATTCATGTACATTTGGATGTGTGGCCCTTAATCCTAGGATGAAAACTCCGAGAGATTCGTTCAGTGATGGATAAAATACTTCATATTTGCATATTGAAATCATTTGTGACGCAATAGTTCAAGAATTATTGGCAAAAAAGTATGGGCCACACAACCAAATGCCTGCGATTCTCAGTAATAAAAATAAGATGAACCGGTTGACGGAGCCCCAATTTTATCATTAACATCTACAGTAACTCATAAAAAAATCGGTTCCGGCTATAAATCAACCCAAAAAACCTAATACTTTGGAAAATATTTACATTTATTTATGGGCCACAGGATTACGTAGGGCCCACTTCATATCTGGTAAACCAGCAGCCCGAGATAAAAATAAACGACGCTGGCTCTAATCACATATAATATGTGACAGCATATAGCGGCAAAAATCTTCTTATGAAACTCTCATCAGAGAGAAAAACGTGAATCAAATTCTGAAGCATTTGGATGGGTGGATCACGTTCAAAACCTTCTTCTTCAGCCAATACTGCGTCACATAAGTTGCGAAGGTGTTACAAATGAAGAGAATTTCCGTTACTGAAGGTGAGTACTAAAAAAAATGCAAAACATTAAGTATTTTAGGAGATATCGAGGTTTCATTTTTGTATGGAAAATTCGTCAGGGTGACAATGATGTAAGGAATCTTTTTCAGGACAGGAAAATTATATTATGGTGGTGATTTATGACCATGTTAAAAGCATGATTCGTCGTATAAATAAAAAATAATAATAAGAAATCCATTTCATTTATCCAGCATAGTACAGTCAAGAGCAGGTCACGCTTTACACTACCAATGCTACTCTTTTCAACTGGACACTGGTGTATGATTTAAGTACAAAGGAGAGTCGTAAGTAACAAACTCGATTTTTGAAATATGTATTTATCCCAACATTTTTTATTCATTGTTCACGATTTTAATACAAAAATGAAACCTCGATATCTCCTAAAATATTGAATGTTTTGCATTTTTTTTTAATACTCACCTTCAGTAACGGAAATTCTCTTCATTTGTAACACCTTCGCAACTTATGTGACGCAGTATTGGCTGAAGAAGAAGGTTTTGAACGTGATCCACCCATCCAAATGCTTCAGAATTTGATTCACGTTTTTCTCTCTGATGAGAGTTTCTTAAGAAGATTTTTGCCGCTATATGCTGTCACATATTATATGTGATAGAGCCAGCGTCGTTTATTTTTATCTCGGGCTGCTGGTTTACCAGATATGAAGTGGGCCCTACGTAATCCTGTGGCCCATAGATAAATGTAAATATTTTCCAAAGTATTAGGTTTTTTGGGTTGATTTATAGCCGGAACCGATTTTTTTATGAGTTACTGTAGATGTTAATGATATAGTTGGGGCTCCGTCAACCGGTTAATCTTATTTTCATTACTGAGAATCGCAGGCATTTGGTTGTGTGGCCCATACTTTTTTGCCAATAATTCTTGAACTATTGCGTCACAAATGATTTCAATATGCAATTATGAAGTCTTTTATCCATCACTGAACGAATCTCTCGGAGTTTTGGATCCTAGGATTAAGGGCCACACATCCAAATGTACATCAATATTCCTTATTTGCTGTACCTAGTTCACACTGAAAGTTTTGCGTTGCTGGCCGCCCATAAATGTTTGAATTTCGAATGTTATATTTTTTTAAAACATGAAATCTCATTAGTTGATGAAAATAAATTTTGGCGGGAAGTCGCTTGTCAATTGTTTTTTTATCTCAAGTTGAAGTTCGTTGTCCGTAGCAAAAATGGAACTAACATGAAATGATTTTAGGGCGATGATTTTTACGATTTTAAAAGTTCGCTTTATCTGCAAGATTGCAATGCTCGTCTTCAAAATGCTTTTGGGAGGGAAGCACTACATTTGAGCACTGTAAGGCGTTGGTATGCCGAATTTCATCGCGGCCGTGTTTCTCTCTATGATGAAATTCGTGAAGGTCGACCCTCAACTGTGATCACGGAGGAAAATGTGGCTACCGTCAGAAGACTTATTGAAGAAAATCGGCGTATCACTTATGAGGAGATTTGAGGACATTTGGGGATTGATATGAGCCAAATTCAGAAAATTTTACATGAACATTTAAGAGTTACGAAACTTTGTTGTCGGTGGATTCCTCACGAACTCACTCCAGAACAAAAACGGTATCGAGTAGATTGATGTAAAGAAATGCTATTAAAGTACAATCACGGACATTCTAATGCTGTGTATGATATTGTGACAGGAGATGAAACATGGATATATTGTTATATTCCAGAAATAAAGCAACAATCTTCTGTGTGGGTGTTTGAAGGTGACAGCAAACCAACAAAATTGAGGCAGGCGAGAAGCGTGGGCAAACAAATGATTGCGTTTTTTTTCTCCAAGACGGGTCCTGTCTGCACGATCCCACTTGAGCAACAAAAGACCATTAATGCTGAGTGGCACACCCCTATTTGTTTGCCAAATGTCTTAGAAAAAGTAAGGGAAAAACAACCTAGAAGTCGCATCTTGTTCCACAATGACAATGCTTCGGCGCACACCGCGAACAAAACAAAGACATTTTTGGCTTCTGAAAACATAGAGCTCGTGACTCATCCCGCGCACAGTCCAGACCTAGCACCGTGCGATTTCTTAATTTTCCCAAAAATCAAAGATTTAATGAGAGGTTCGACATTTACGGGGCCAGAAGAGGCAGTGATTGCTTTCAACCAGCACGTAGAAAACATACCCTCAGACCAATGGTTCTCGTGTTTCCAAAAATGGTTCGAACGGATGAAAAAGTGTTTAAAATGTAACGGAGAATACTTTGACAAGCAGTAAATATTTAGTATATAATATTGACAAGCAGTAATATTAGTAGCAACACAAGACAAGCAGTAATATAGCAGTATTGACAAGCAGCAGACAAGCAGTATTGACAAGCAGTAATATTAGTATTTAGTATTGACAAGCAGTAATATTAGTAGTAGTAATTTATAATTGTTTATTATAAATAATTGTTTTATTTATGAGTTACGCAAAACTTTCAGTTTGGCCCACGTACAATACATGTACATTTGATGCAGTTGCACACTTGACAGCTGTAGCGTGTATTGATAATGTGTATCTTAACATTTGCGCTCTAGACCCAACTTGTGATTTTTTCCGTTTAGTTCGGTGTTTGATCAACGACGATTTCAAATCCGATATCGATTCTCGTAGACTCATGATATTAACAAACACTATGGTTCCGTTACATCTATTAAAAATGGACCTGTTACTATAGATTGCCAATGTAATGTATGTTATGTGTTTGAAAAAGTTATTTTACAACAACTGTACAGTGCCATCGGCAAAAGTATTTGCAGCAACCAACAATTTAACGGAAATGAACGGCTAATTGTTGTGATTTCTTAAGATATAGACGTATTAAAGGAGGGAGAAATTGTGGTTTTCAATAAAACACGAAAAAAACACGGTGTGCACCGAAAAAAATTGTGATGGCATTTGTAAAGCTATCCTTTTGTCTGACATCATATCATTTGACATAACCGAACTTGCGGTAATGTCATTATGTGAGATCCAATACAGTATTACCCGGGTGGCGCTGTCAGGCATTATCGAGCCCACTGTTTAAGAAAAGATAAACAGTGGCAATACTATGACGACCTGTGCGATAACGTGTTAAATAGTAACTCTACAGAAAAAATACAAGTACATTGTGTTTTATGTACCCGTGTTAAACGTTGTATACAATTTCCAGGAAATGAATATAATTCAAAACGACTCGACCGATTTGGATGAATCTTTTGTTGTTATCTTCCTAATAGTCACGATCAGGTTTTTTAATAACTTTGCTTCGTAGAAACAACTGCTAAAGAGATAAACAACATTCGGTTTAAGGTGATTATGTTTAGACATTATTTTTTTATTTTTTTCTATTTATAGTTTGTAATTAATTTGATGTTAACTTTGTAAACATTTTCTCTTTTCACTGTATCCCATGTAATCTAAGTGCAGTAAAGAAATAATGAGATTAAAAACTACGCCTAATGATGTAACAATTTCAATCCAACTCAAAAAACCCGCATCAAAATCGGTACATTCGTTTAGGAGCTACGATGCCACATACAAACACACAGATACACACACATGTCAAACTTATAACAACCTCCTTTTTTGTCGCGGGTTAAAAATAGGACAATACAATTTCGATATCCATATATCTAATCCATCTAGTCTGTGAAACGGTCGAAATGTCGCTATGGTAACACACCCTCTGCTCTCAGCTGATCCGTGGCAACGGCTCCTCCCATTTCAATTATTTTTCTCAGAACCACCTCTTCATGATTCATGTTTTCCTAGTCCAACGAGCTCGATTCGTTGCCATGGTGATGAAGCCGGCCATTTCGTATGTTCATTTCAAGAGGACAAGCTCAGAGCAGTGGCGTGCATAGACATTTTAGGCAGGGTAGGCAGTGAACTTGTCTAGTTTTAATTGACCGCTCAAACTCGTTTCTATGCGACTTTTGACAAACGAAAAAACTTTCAACGTACCTAGCTTTGAGATGTTTTTCAGAAAGCTCATGCTTTTTAATCGCTGTATTAAGGTTATTCAAATCAAAATAGCCCTGCGCCGTTCCATACGTTTTTATAACAGTTTGAAAACAAAATGCACGGAAAACAAAATACTTAAGCGGTTAGTATGCACACAACCCGTGAACCAATAATGAATATAGTATATTATAGTAATGTCTTACTGCGGTACCTTTTTTTGCGTCAAATCCACGTATCGGCCTTTTGCGATAAGTAATGTTTACTTTTTCTTGAAAAGGTAAACTTGAAAAATTACGCAGTTTAGGCAAACAAACATCATCACCACACTTTTCAAAACTTATTGCACTCATTTTGTTTTAAACAAATATCTAACAATCACTATAAACTGATAAAACAATAATTTGCAAAAGTTTTCGTACCTACGTAGTTGCAAAACAAAAACAAACCAATATGGCTGAATGCATCCAATAAGACAAAAAGGCCGCAAAATTAAAAATCTATAACAGCCATTTCAAACTTACCGAATATTGACACTTCTCAATTTGGTAGAATCGCTTTATAGGCAGAGCTTTTTTCTCCATACAATCAGTTTGTTAATATTTGGCGGGGGAGGCGAAACAGCCAATCAGAAGCCCCCATTTCAACACAAAACCTCAACAAAAAAGGCATTTCAAACGAGTGCTTTTAACGAATAATTAGAAAGGCAAATCCGCGCTCCTACGAGGGCTCTTACTAGTTCAGTAATAGAAGTTTAGATGGCGCTTTTTTGAAAAGTTAAAGGTTAGAGAAATGAAGATGGCGTCATTTCGGAAAACGTTTATTCGTTTCACAAAGATCTGTGATCGTTGGTGTACATTATAATATTTAATTTTTGTATTTTTTGCCTTGAAAAGCCTAGGGTAGGCACTGCTTTTCTGCTTGTATGGAATGCACGCCACTGGCTCAGAGTTACTTGGCAGTGATATTTTATGCAGTGCTCGGAAAGGGTGCCGTAACTCGGAAATGGCCATGGAAAGCACGATTTACGTACCCTGTAAATCAGATGTGATGCAAGCCAAGCGCCCCATTTTATTATTCCTTCGCTCGTCTTTTAAGTTGGCTCACCGCACTTGTATCATTAATAACTTTATTGTAAAATGATTAAGGTTCCAAAAATACACACACATATTTGAAAACCTCGCAATAAACCTCTGTTCCCAGTACACCAATTTATCAGTTCAATTGATTGAACTAGTAAAACTTTTTTTGGCGACTGCTGCAGTGCAATGTGTTTTTCTATTTTTTTTAATTAGCGACCCTTTTGGATGTTGAAATCTACGACTTACGAGATTTTAAAACGTAATATATGTGCGGAAGGCTGGATGCATTAGCTTTCAAACAAAACAGAACCGCATTGAAATCGGTCTTTACTTTTAGGAGCTGCGAAGCCACAGACAAACACACAGATACACACGTCAAACTTATGACATCCCTCTTTTCTTGTGAAGGGTTAAAAATCAACCATTAGTACCGATAGTCTGCCACGGTAACCAGGAGGCGTGGCTTCAGGTTCTCCTGCAAATGATACAACGTGTTGACTGAAACGCCAATCACAGTTCAGTAATTCCGCATGATTTATGTGATCCTAGTCCGCAGAATTCGAATTCTTGCAAAATGGCCGCTTCAACGGGATGAGAATACTTCATAATATTCGAATCAACAGGCAGTCTAGATACTAGACTGTCAGTCTTATCTATATGTTTAAAAAAATGAATTGACGTTTGATAATATCACTGAAACTCGAGAACGTCTAACCGATTTGGATGAATTATTTATTGTTAAAATTTTATTAAAAGAAAATAAAATTTAAAAAGAATTCAAAAAAACGAAAAAATAAAGACAATTTAATGTTTGAAGTCGGTGCGAAGGCGGCCTGTCAAACTTATTTGATTTGGCGTAGGAAATCAAATGATTGTCTTTATTTTTTCGGTTTTTTGAATTCGGTTTAAATTTTATTTTCTTTTATTTTTTGTAATATAAAAAGTTTACCGCGAGATAGGGAGTGGACGGCGGGAAAGGTACAGGCAGTCGTTTGACTACAATACAGTAGGTCTTTTTAGGGTTCCGTACCCAAAGGGTAAAAACGGGACTATTACTAAGACTCCTTTTTCCGTCCGTCCGTCTGTCAGTCACCAGGCTGTATCTCATGAACCGTGATATTTAGACAGTTGAAATTGTAATTAAAAAACATAATTACAACAAACGTAATATTTTTTTGATTGTTTCATAGATAATGGAACCCTTCGTGCACGAGTCCGACTCGCACTTGGCCGGTTTTATTTTTACTCACGACCCCCCGCGTGAGGTAGAAATGGTTTCGATTAAATGAGGTTGTCTCTAAATTAGCTAGCGAAACTTTCCAACTTTCCCCAAGCTTCGCGTGAAAAGCAAAATTAGCAGATTTTTTTCATATTTCAACCTAAATTAGTTTCGCTGGCTAATTCACATCTTCAATTTTTCGTTACCTACCTTATTTTGAGTCACTTATCCCCGTAGGGACAGCTCAACCCGGGGACCCAATTTATTAAAAATCGGCCAAGAGCATGTCAAGCCACACGTAGTGTAAGGTTCAGTAGTTGAAAAAGTACAATTCATTATTTGTTTCTCGTTACGTTATTTTAACGACTGTACTTGGCATTGTCGTAAGCTAAATTTGACGAACGGAAGACATGACGAAAAGAGAATTTGACTAAAACTGCTATTTGACAAAAAATAGATTTGACATAACGGTGACATGACTGCAGCGAATTTGACATATGTCATTGAACTCTTTGAAAAGACAACTTAACTATGATAGTTTTCCTTATAATTTCGTAGTATTTTCTAGCACTGTGATTTTTTCAGATTTTTATGAAAAACGTCCTTGACAAACTCTTACTGTCTTTAAAAAACCTATGGAACTGTCTTTAAATAACAATTTATTTTTTATAAGATGGGTTAACTCTTGACCTCAATCTGGACCATAGATGAGGTCGACGATGGAGCGAGTTAACTCAGAAAATGCCAATAAAGGCACTGGTACTCCCACGCACCGACGTAACACAGCAAGCTGTTTGGCGTCGGGCTTCGGTAGGAGGGCGGTCGTGAACCAGACGGCCCTTTACAGAGCCTACCACACCGCATGGGACCATAGGAAGACACCTCGGATTCACTCTTCAGATTCAGTGTTTCCTAGTGGTCAATTCACTCGCTTCTTACAGTGATGCAATACTAAGCCACAACCACAACACTGCCAAATTCAAACAAATTCAGAATAAGTTGGGGTGTCGGAAAGAAATGGGGTGGGTTATTCTCAACCGATCACCACACAACATTTTTTTTTCGAAATGTTGTTTTACCGTTTTGACGGCGTAATCAATATGTACAACCGTGCCAAACTACAGCTTTGTAGCTTTTTCTGTGAGAAAAACCGCTGACGGAGACGGACAGACGGACTTGGCGAAACTATAACTACTAAACCCTAAAATATGTATACCCTTGCAACAAGGCTTTCATCAGGCGTGATCTTACTTTGCTTAGAACCTTATCTTCATGTTCCATGCTTTCCTGGTCCAACGAGCTCAATTCGTTGCCATGGTGATGAAGCGGCCATCTTGCATTGTTCAACGTGTTAGTTACTAGCACAGAGTTAGTTACTAATGCTCTGGTATTAAGAGCGATTTTGCGACAGTTTTCTAGTTTGGTAATAATTTTCCACGTTAAAAACATATGAGTCACCTACTTCAATCCCAACAATAGTTTGCACAAAGTAGATAACTAAGTGTCAAAAAATTAATTAGTTTATAAATTTCCATTAGTTTCAGGATTGTGTAGGGGTCAGTCCTTTAAGGAAGACTCCTAACTACAATATCTGCCTACTTAATTCAAGCTATGAGCAAAAAATTGAAGAAAAAGATTGAAAGGACTTGGGGAGCTACCCCTACGTAATCCTGCAACTTTTGAAACTACATGATTTATTTCCTCAGTTTTCCTTTTTTTCGCGGACTACAATGCAGATAACCAAGCCTTATTAATGCAGGAAAATTAGTCAAATGAGGGTGAGAATCTCGGAATGAGAGATAGTCAGCTAAAAAAGTTGTATAAACCTTTATTTTAATACCCTAAAGCTTGTCTCAAAACCTACATATCGTAGGGTGTCCGCGTCTACAGAAATTACAAGGTCAAAGGTCAAAAAATCGATTTTTTACACATTTCTTGAAAATATCTCATTTCCTATGGGTTGTATGCTATTTGTACTTATTACAAATATTGTAGAGGATTAAATTCTCTACGAATTTTATTCAAACATTTTTTAATATCTTGAACCATTTTCGAGGGAGAGGGCAGAGCGCGCGCAGTGTTTAAAACGTTATAGATGCTAAACGGTAATTCTTATTGGAAAACGGTATGAGAAACATAACAATGTTTTTTAATACCTATTCAACGATACCCCATTAGATATAGTTCGTCGGTTTTAATTTTTTTCTTTGTCACAATATGGCGTCCAAAATCGGCCATTTTGATTTTTCCAAATTTTTATGCTTTGTATAACATTTGCGCCATCATAACAAATCAAACGACGTATCTTTTATCAAAATCGGTCTACGCGTTCGGTCTAAATAGTGCCACAGAGGTACAAACCCACATACATACATACATGAAAATGACGAACTATGTCAAGTGGGGTATCGTTGAATAGGTATTAAAAAAACATTTTTAGGTTTCTCATACCGTTTTTCAATCAGAATTACCGTTTAGGAGCTATAACGATTAAAAACACTGCGCGCGCTCTGCCCTCTCTCTCGAAAATGGTTTAAGATATTAAAAACATGTTTGAACAAAAGTTGTAGAGAATTTAATCTTCTACAATATTTGTGTTATGTACAAATAGCATAAAACCCATAGGAAACGAGATATTTGCGATAAATGTATAAAAAATCGATTTTTTTACCTTTGACCTTAAAATTTCTGTAGACGCGGACACCCTTCGATATGTAGGTTTTGAGACAAGTTTTGAGAACATACATAAAAAAAATACATACAGTCGAAAATAGAACCTCCTCCTTTTTGGAAGTCGGTTACAAAATAGGGATGATCTATAAATAAACGCCAACCACGGCTTCACTTGTGTCGTAGGTTCCTGGGCGTGGCTGCTGGTTCTCCTGCAGATGATACTACGTAACTGAAACACCAATCATAGTTCAGTAATCTCCGCGTGATTCATGTGATCCTAGTCCGCAGAACTCGAAAACTTCCAAAATGGCCGCTTTAACGGGATGAGAATACTTCGAATCAATAAGCAAGACGTTTAGTCTTACTAATAAAACTTATGCGTAAAAAGTTAAGACGACTAAAAACAAAGGAAAAATTGTGTTTGGCATGTTATGTGCAGAAATAGGTAACTTATTATTAGTAACACCTGAAGTATAATATATTTATTTGTATTTATAAACGAGTACGGTATTAAACAGCATAAACATGTAAACATTACATTCACGCATGTCTCTACTACGGTTATATCTTATGTGTAAGTACCCCTATGAGATGTTCATACCTTAGTTTGCAAACCTCAAAACCCAATGTTTCTCTCGTGGTATTTTATCGAAAAAAAATTCAAGGTGCAAAGCGGGTGGAGGGAGTAGCCTAAACAATCACAGCGCTCGCTACGGCTAATATTGATATTATTGTCGCTGACTTGAGCTGTCAAATCCATATTGCAGTAAACATTTTCTAATCGTTTTTGAGACTAATTTTGTTATGGTCCTAATGAGATGTGTTATTGTGAATGTATTCTCTAATATAGTAAAATAACACAAGATTTCATTATTTTTTTCTTAATATTTACTTACTTCTCGCTTGACAGCTGTGACAATATTGTCCATAATGGCCAACTATCACGTGGCGCGGTCGTCGCGCACGGTCCCAATACTGCAGACCCTTGCAACAAGCCTTTTATTAGTCATTACACTTGCTACCACTCCTGCATGTTCCATGTTTTCCTAGTCCAGCTTGCTCGATTCGTTGCCATGGTGATGAAGCCGCCCCCTTGCATGTTCAACGTATGTACACACCCGCACTGAGTTAGTAACTACTGCTGTGGTATTAAGAGAGATTTTACAACAGTGTTCTAGAATGGTAAAATAGGGGCACATCTATAAATAAACTTGGCTTCACATTTGTCATAGGTCCCTTGGGATACAAATATAGAACAAACACCTGCTTTTCACATAAAAATGTTTGCCCCGATCTAAAATCAAACCTAAGAACTGTTGGCGCAAAGGCCTATGCAAACAATGGATCTATGTATTTATTTATATTAAATTACCAGTTAAGTTATTGGTGCTGCTTCTGAGCCCAACGATCTGGGTTTGATTCTTGGTCCGAGCATACTAATGGTTGTAAGTAATGCAAGTTTATCCACACTACAAGAGAAACTTTTTAACTTTCTGACCCAACATACAATTTCTGCAACAATTACCGAAAACGGCTAAAATAAATCCAGCCGTTCCTAATTGGTTCGATTTAATCAATTCATAAAACTCTCTTGATTTTCACTATGCTTACTTTAAAAATCAACCTAGTACAGGTGAGTTTGCCACGGTAACTAGGGGGTGTGGCTTCAGGTTCACAGCCTGAAAATAAAACAACGTGTTGACTGAAACGCCAATCATAGTTCAGTAATCTCAGCATGATTTCTGTGACCCTAGTCCGCAGAATTCGAATTCTTGCAAAATGGCCGCTTTAACAGGATAATACATTTTCGAATCAAAAGGTTAGTTAGTCGAGGGTTCCCAAAGTCTGCGCCGCCGTAGAAAGTACAGAAGAGGCGCCGACGTGAGGCGATCCTTTTTACTATATTTCAAAACCTAAGGTAAATAAACGTTTATTATTTTATTTTACTTTTTCTTAAGTCTATCTTAAATGGTTATTATTTGTTATGTTTTAATTTATTAGATATTCTAAGTAAATAAAAAACTCAGCTTCATATTGTGGATGTTTTAGTTTTTTGTACCTATCTACCTTGTATCATTGGCTATAAATAAGTAAAGGTAAGAAGGCTAAACTGTAAAAACTGTGTTGGCGCATGTTACACGCAGTGTATATTAATTATTAGTAAGACCTTAAGTATATATTTTATTCGTATAGTACGGTATAAAATGATATTTAAAAATTTAAAAATTACAACCACGCATGTATCTACGGTTATATCTTATTTTGTAAATACCCCCCTATGAGATGTTTATACCTTAGTTTGAAACCCTCTAAATCCTGTACTTCTCCCGTGGTAATCGAAAAACTAGCAAACTGGTTTTTAGAAGAGACTTTGATTAGGAAGTTTTTCTCTAACTCATATGGGATGGCGTATGTAAAGATAATTTAATTAGCTACAACTTATATCCAGTCCAAGCTTTCAAACTTGATTGGTTGCAGAGATGCAATTAATCAAAGATGCCGCCCCGGAGCGACGCGATTTCCCCCACTAAAAATCCAAGATGGCGGATATGAAATTTTCGGATGGCGGTCCGCAGGTAAGACGCTTGGTGACGCGGAGCTCGGTCTTAAAAAAATAAAAAATAAAAACATTCCTATACTCGTAAATACTGAAAATCTGAGATACTGAGATTTAGAAAAATATTTCGATGATGCCACCTATCGAAAAATGAGTCAGAAAGGCGCCTTACGGTTAAGGTTTTCCTCAAATTGTCCTTGTAGCAAAAGAAATATATGCAGATAAGTAAGATATATCAAAGCGTATGACATTTACGCAGAAAAACAAACAAATAATTATTTAACAGTAAATATATTATAGTATTATGTATAACTTATACGCCGTAAAAAAATACCCACTAACTGAACAACTTTCTGTATAGAACACATACAAACAAACTCGTAATAGTAATCTCAATACATTTACTTGTAAAAGCCTACTTTCAGAAGCTGTAACATGTGATTTCCGCATGGCTTTGAAAAACAAGTGCTATCAGCTGATTTTTCTTTTTATACATAATGATTTCTTCTTTCGGCTTATTTTTAAAAGTTATTCAGTTCAAAGATTTAACCTTGTAAGACCTCCCGTCTCACCAAAAGAACTAAATCTTTACAATCCTTAAGACCGGAATATTTAATAACATACCTCAGGTTTAACGTACACATAGTATTGCAAAAAACGGTATTTTTTCCATCTTGAAATGTATTTTTTTTTCAATAAAAATATTTTGTAATAATAAGATTCATTGTTTATTTTGGATTTTGAAACACCTAAATTTATCCCGCCGATATTCACTGAAACCGGTACTCACTACTCACAAAAGAAATAATTATAAAATGATCAATACAGTCACCCTGTATATTAAACAACTATACATTATTTATTTATGTTGTTTGACGTCTGCTTCTATATGGTGAATAAAATAAAATTATTTTTCTTTCTTTCTTTCTTACTTTTATATTCAAAGGTAAAGTTTCATTGTTGTCGATTCTGTAATTGCACAGATACGTACGTGCACATCTTATATTAAAGATATGCGGCCGTTCAAAGTAATGATATAGTTTATAATTTATTCTGTATGACCCAAAGGTATTTTAAAGAACAAATAACAAAGAGTTAATTTGACAGCAGCCGCATACCTCTAACCCCCTAAAATGTGAATAAAATAAAATTCTTTTTCTTTCTTTCTTTCTTACTTTTATATTCAAAGGTAAAGTTTCATTGTTGTCGATTCTGTAATTGCACAGATACGTACGTGCACATCTTATATTAAAGATATGCGGCCGTTCAAAGTAATGATATAGTTTATAATTTATTCTGTATGACCGAAAGGTATTTTAAAGAACAAATAACAAAGAGTTAATTTGACAGCAGCCGCATACCTCTAACCCCCTAAAATGTGAATAAAATAAAATTCTTTTTCTTTCTTTCTTTCTTACTTTTATATTCAAAGGTAAAGTTTCATTGTTGTCGATTCTGTAATTGCACAGATACGTACGTGCACATCTTATATTAAAGATATGCGGCCGTTCAAAGTAATGATATAGTTTATAATTTATTCTGTATGACCGAAAGGTATTTTAAAGAACAAATAACAAAGATTTAATTTGACAGCAGCCGCATACCTCTAACCCCCTTAAATGTTTTTCGGTCTTGTGGGTATAAAGAGTTAGTTTTTTTTAAGTACCTTTGGGCGTAACCACAACTCCCCCGCAAACTAATACCCGGTCTTACGAGGTTAAGTTTCTCAGGGTAAAATAAAAATCTAATACAATTTAGTATCGCAGCAGGCATCAAAATCACTTATACACTGTCGAACTCAAGAGATTGACAACGAAATTTTACAAAATTAATTTAATGAATGAAAATATCCAATTTAATTTTATGGTAGCAGTTTTTTAACTTCATCATAGAACACAAGTACTAACGCAGCCCCTGTACCTCTGAGGATGTTGGAGAACGCCCCCTTATAGAAAGCCTTGATGCCTTCATCCTTGAGAATTGTTGCCCAGCAGTGGGCAGTGCTCTTGTACTGTCGCTCGTGGATCGGTTTCCCGGACTGCATCATCATGCGACGTCGCACGGTGTCTAGCGGATACGAAGTAATACCGGATACTGTGGTCACCGTCTACAATAAACAGTTACGGGTGATAATGATAACACCACAAATGGCATTGCGTATTTACTGCCCTTGTCTCGTGTGCATACGTCACCGTCGGTGGTGGGCTAGAACTGTCATGGCCACCGGCAGAAGGTGTTGTGGTGGTGCATTGCCGAGCCGAGATTATTATAGAAACAAGTGTATCCTAAAGTTCCTGTGTACTGTGGTATGCAGACCTTCACGGAGGATCGGGCATAACGCAACTTCTTTCTCATTCGGTCATTTCGAAGAAGATAATTCGAATATCAATTTAAAAGGTTTGAAATGGTATTCGATGTCCTGATTCGAAATGATTGAAGATCTGGCCTTGCGCGATTCATGGATTGATGATTGTGAATTCATGGTAGTGAGCTCGCGGAATAAGTTGTAAAATACGTTCGTAGGCGTGCAATAGCACTTAATAAGCGGTGTCTAACTCTACAGCTGTGGATGTGACGGAAAGTAAATAATATTGTAACGGAAGTACAGTTTTTTTATTATAACCGTATATTGAAAAGGAATCAAGCTGTTTTAATTAATCGCCCCCAAGAGACACCGTTGCAGTACCGAGTCTCGTACGAGGCCCGCCTTTTAAAAACGGATTTCGGGTCGGGACGTTCGGGTTTTATCACGATGTTTTCCTTCAACGCTGAGCAAGTGATAATTAATGAAAAAACCATACATAACTCCTAAAAGTCGAATTTAGTGGCACATGCCCGCACCAGGATTTGACCCGTAAACTTCCGGTTATAAGTTGTTACCACTGGGTTATCACTATTTTCAATGACAGTAAATTATTTTTTTAATACAATAATAACGCTAAAACCATTTCACTCGTCCCTATCTTGATGATCCAATCAATAAATACGAATCATAATTCATACTTTAATATGATATATGTGAAAGTGTGCTTTTAGTTTGTCTTTCCTACGTTGTAACAAAGAAACGGATCGTTCTGATTTTTTGCAGCTAGATAGGGACCCGAGTGATTCAGTAGCTGGGGGTTTTCGTCTAACACGCAATTCCTCTTAAATATTATAATTCCATCTAATATATAAAATTCTCGTGTCGCGGTGTTTGTTGCCAAACTGTTCCGAAACGGCTGGACCGATTTTTATAAAATTTTGTGTGCATATCGGGTAGGTCTGAGAATCGGTCAACATCGTTTTTTTTCATATTTAAAAAACTTGAAAATCCAACGCGACAATTCCCACAGGAACGAAGTCGCGGGCGGACAGCTAGTATAGTTAGGTATATAAATCACTGTGTTAATAATCACAAACGAACATAATTAAAGCATACGTATCTTCGATAAAGTAGCTGTGCACCCATAAAAATTCATTATATCCGTATGTGTTTTGTGATCTTTTATTCATTTAGTCTGATGCACGGATATTTTTACAATTTAAGTTCCTTCCATGCTTGCCTGGGAGTGAAAGAAAACTTAGAATGTGCCAGCTATCTATTCTTCACTGGTATACAGTAAAAGTCTCTAAGACTAGTGGTTCTAGAACCACTTATAGCAGGGCTGGCCAACTTGGTTATACCCAAGATCTCCTGTTTACTAACGAAACCCTGTGCGATCTACCAATTACATACTTCTTGAAATCATAAATGAAACAGCGTAGTTCAGTACACAATCATGTAGTATTTTTTTTATTATATTAAGAGAAAAAACATAAATCTGAAATGTTTTTTTTTATTTTTTTGCCTTGCCACGATCGATTGGACTAACAGTCGCGATCGACCGGTTGGCCACCCCTGACTTATAGGGATTATAGGTGTGAGCTATGTATGTATGTTAGACGTACCTGAGCTATGAGCCACATTAGTAATAGTGGAGTGTTTTTGCCTCCTTCCGGCAGTAACGATCGAATCGTGTCGAATAGGCCGAAGTACGAGGCCCGGTAAATGATGATTCCCTGGACGGAGACGACAAACCCCCGATAGAGTCCAAGCAGCCCGTCTGATTTGAACGTTTTAACCACACAATCGATCAGACCATTGTACTCTCTGGTCTTTGACGTTTTGCCTACATCTACAGCCAATCTGTAATAGAAAATACAATATTTATTTCATTTCATATTTAAAAACTCTTTCTTATACATACATACGCTCACACCTGTATTCCCGAACGGGGTAGGCAGAGCATCAGTGGTTCTAGTTAACCTTTTCTCGTTCACTTTACATTCCAAACCAACTGTCCATTTAATAAAAGGCTATTTGGCGGACACACTATTTCTGCATACTTTTTTGGGCCGCAAAAATAAGTTGGTTTTACAAACTTATTATTGCTGTTAATATGAATTGGTTTGCTATGTAAACAAGATGGCAAGCAAGTTTATTTGACAGCATTGTTGGTTTGTAATTAGTTAGTCTAGAATGAAGCATCAGGAAATGTAAACAGAGCTTACATTATAGATGATTATACTTTTATCTGTTGAATAACTAGAAAATGACTCAATCCACAAAACTGAACTATTTTCCCCAAGGAACAATAAAAATAATAGAAGCCTCTCCATATTTGCCTCAAAATGTAACGTGGGAATTTCTCAAGTAATTTCATATGAATTTATTGTGAAATTTGTTAATTTTCATGGACAGATTCGTTTTTATAGCTGCAAAAATAAGTAGTTTACAAGTTTTAAAGTTTGATCGCACGGTGACGGGTTCGAATTCTGGTCACATGATATTATTCATTTTAACTGAAACTAAATAGCTGTAGAAAATGTTTGGGATTTATCAATAAACATTAAGGCACAATTTAAATGCCATTTCGAACAAAGCCATCTAGGGTAACTTAACGGGACTCTTTGGTTAAAAGCTTCGCTACAAATGACGAAATGCCTGAATTTACAACCTCCAGACTCCACAGTGATAGTGCAGTTTGATAGTAACAGAGCTCTATGCATTTTATGATTTCCTAGTAAGTTACGGGTATAACATGACTTCTAAAAGAAAATCGTATTCAACCCACCTCGTTTGGAAAGTGGATTTAATACGATTTTCCTTTAGTGTAATTTAAAAAATAAAGACTGTAATTGCTGGTGTTTTTATTAGTTATGATTTTATTTATACTTTCTTTAATTCCAAAATTATTTTTTATTTAATACTTTGTGACATTTCTTTCTTTTGGTTTTTAATTAATGACACTCAATACAGCTTAATTAAACGTTTACTCAGCTACTGAGAAATCTTTTGTTTTAAAAAGAATCAGTAAATGAATTTATTTGAAGCTACATTTAAGTAATAAATCTGACATTCTCATATATTTACCTGATAGTTATTTTTTCTTGTTTATTACCTACTAGTAGACATTCCATGGTGAATAATTATTTTATTTGACATATAGTTGTTATTTTAATTATGTTTGTTTTGACATTTGTATTAATATTTAAATATTTGACGATTATAATACGGGATATCAACAAGTTTTTGTATGAAAAAATCAGTTTCCCAAAATTGTTGTATGGAAAACAGAAATCTTAAATGAATCGAGAAGTGCAAGTTCAAGTTTTTACTATCCCCGTAAGAAAAATATTAAAGTGAAAACAAATAGTGTTCAACACAAAATAATACCGTCAGTTTTTCTCTGAACACAGCAACTTGCTGACCTCTTAGATTTCAATAGTTTCAATACAGAACTATGACAACGCCGATAGTTCGTTTTACCAGGAGAGCATAATGCATAAAGAGTTCAATTCTCTGCAACGTGCATACAACGTCACTGTGACGCTGAGCAGATTCACTTTCAGTTCCGAGCACCTCGTTACCATAGCAACGCCGGTAAATATGGCAAGCTTGCACATTTATACCTTGGATTTATATAATATATTTGTTATATGTATTTATTATATTTGTAGTGTTGGTTTTATTTTTAGTATGTTTATGTAGGTATATTACGTATTTTGCACGCTCTATTTTCTTTTCTAATCAACTTTCCGTGGCTCGGGTTTGCTCTGTTATGTGCAAAGAACTGTCAATAAATAAATAAAAGTAGAACAGATCATAAATATACAAAGTTCCAAATAAGAATTTGTTTTTAAAAGGAAAAGTCATCAGCAACATGGACATTTTTGAGTCCCTTATGAACCCACGAAACAAAGGAAACCAGTGACATGTTTTTAGGATGTGTCGTATAATTAAATAACAAGAATATTAGAACTTGTTTTTTAGAAACACAAATTGGCAACTGCTCGAAGAGTTAAACAAACGCTAAAGATAACACCATTGACCCCATTATGTTTTTGGAATTAATGGCATTATTTACACTTAATATGCTCACGCCCATAATCCCATTCGGGGTAGGCAGAGTATCAGTGGTATAGAACCGCTTGATGCCACGTTTGACATAAATTTTGAGGGTTGTTGGATGAAAAATGATGTATAGTGGTGAGAGGTTGTCAACCAATATTTAAAATAACGAATACATAAGATTAAGAACAAAAACTACGATTACAATTTAAATTAGGCCACTAAATGTATTGCCTCATGAATTTAGTGTTTATGGAAATTATGATAGTGGAACATAGCATAAGTTATATCAGATAACAATAACTCAGTTTGCGAGTAGAATTCAAGGGAGCTGCATGTTTCATCCTAAGGCGAACAAGAACCTCCTGAAACGTTATGCGGTCCTAGTATACTGCGAGCGGAGCTATCGATCAGTCTCGCCGCGGCTCGTCACTTTAGTTTTAACCTACCATATCAACATTAAATTCTTCGATTTTCTGAATTAAACCTACTTTGATACTGAAAATATATGACCTTTACCCACCTATTTAAGTAATTAAAAATTTGTAAAAATAATCAAGAAAAATCTTGATTGTATGTGACATAATATCGCCTTGATTATTCACATTTAATGACAGAAACGCTATGAAACAATTATCGTAGGGTGACGTAGGATAAGTATCTTTATATTATCATTAGTTTCATATGTCAATAAATAAACTTCACAAGTTTCTTAGAAACACCGAAAGTAAATAGCCAAACATTGCCGCACAGTGTCCAGAATATATCGATTTGTATAACTTTGAGTTAGTTTTATTTGCAAAAGGATAACTAAATGTACTGAATAATGTAAGAATTATTTCTTATTGAAATAAATACTAAAAATTATGTATAATTAAGCAGTACTGTACTATTTTAATCTAATTTAAACGTATCCTTAAGCAGAATTGAAAAATAGTGACATCTAGTGGTTATTTACGATACTTCTTTGTCTAGTGGTTGTTACAATTGGTGCGGTGGTGTGTGGATTTTCACCTCGGGAATCGCAGCATACGATTAGACGAGGGATCGGTAACCTTTTGGAACGAAAGAGCCAAAAGTTACAATTTACAAATTTTATCAGTTTTTGAATTGCGAGCTATGTGAAATGGTTGACTATAGTAAAATGTAGAATGCGAGCGCATAAATTTGTATGTGAACTGGCTCGATATTACATTGAATTATTGAATACTAGCTTTCCGCCCGCAGCTCCGCCCGCGTGGACTACGGGTTATATCGTGCCCAGCTGTTGGATAAAATGTAGCCTAGGGTCCTTCCTCAAGGTCTAATCTATCTTTATACCAAATTTCATCAAAATTGGTTCAGTAGTTTAGTCGTGAAAACTTAACAAACAAACAAACAAACTTACATTCACATTTATAATATTAGCAAGGATGTAGTTTCGACAGTGAAATAAATGTCCTAGAGACCTAGAGAGCTAGGTCAATACGCAAAATCAGAGCCATAGCCGCAGGTTGCCGACCCTTGCTTTCAATGAGGACTATCGTTTTTTGTCTCACTAGGTGGCGCCGCCACTGTAGAGTGAGGTCCCAAAGTACGGCTGTCAAAGTTTGTTATTACGGGCAACAAAACAAAAATTTACATTTAAATCATATTTAATACAATTTAACCGTAGAGTTAACGTATTGGCAACGCCGCAGTGTTGCGCAGTCCCGTTTTGCTCGGAAAAAAGGCGGACATAAGTTTCCGAAAGATAAAACTGTCTCAAAGCAGTGGTTGGTAGCGATTCGCAGGGTCAACTATGTCCCTTCAAAACATTTACGTATCACATATCAGAGATCTATACACAATACATAAATACACACAGAACAAACATCTATGTTCATCACATGTTTGTTCTTGGTCAGAATTAAACCTATAACCTTTAGCCCTGAAGCCATATTAAATGGAATATATACATATAGTGTATATCCTTACTTTAATATTATAAATGCGAAAGTAACTCTGTCTGTCTGTCTGTCCGTCTTTCACGCCTAAACTACTGAACCGATTTTGATGAAATTTGGTACAGAGATAGATTAGAGCCTGGGAAAGGACATAGGCTACATTTTATCCCACAGTTAGGCACGATATAACCTGTAGTCCACGCGGGTGGAGCCGCGGGCGGAAAGCTATTATGATAAATAATGCTTTCGCGTTTACAGAGTGGACTTGGCCTCTATAGATAAGCAAATTATTTTGTGTACATGTCACTAGAGTCACTAAATATGCATTTATCATCATATTAGCTTTCCACCCGGGACTTCGTTCCATAATTCAAGGTGTCAGCTACCTCTTTACCAAATTTTATCAAAATCGGTCCAGCCATTCTCGAGTAATTTAAGTGTTGAAACCAACCCGACTTTGTAATAAGTATATTTTAAGACAAGCTTTCCGTCCGGGACTTCGTTCCCGTAAATATTTAGGAAAATTAGGTAGCCTATGTGATAATATAGGGTGTCAGCTACTTCAACACCAAATTTCATCAAAATAGGTTCAGCCGTTCTCGAGTTATAAGTGTTAGAACAAACCCGACTTTGTTTTATATATTAGGAAGATTGTAGCCCAGAGACCTCACGCTACACCAGCGCCCCTAGCGGCGAATTCACACGCGGTAGCCCTCATTGACGATTGACATTGTTCCCTATGCTATCCTTGCGAATTACCGACTTCATTTGCGAGGCTTTTTACATTTACTCTAGCTAGTACGACAATTATACGTAAAAAATCATATTTATTGATTTGATTTATTATTATTATTTTATTAATTCAGTATTAAATAGATGTGAGCACAGTATTAAAGATGAATTTAAACTAACCGTCGCTGAGTACTAAGGCAAATTACTGCGTTCATAAAACTTTCAAGCAAAAAGTTTTTTTCAAACCGATTTTAAAGTACTTAAGTTGAACAATGAAATTCACCAAAAAGTTGATGACAAAAACACATTCAGGTGGTCTGGCAATCAGGACTTCCATTGAGATAGGTTAAAAATCTGAAGTCAATTCTCAAGTTTATTCAAGTGCCTGCCCTCGAAAGTTACGCCTAATTTCATCAATATAGATTACTAGCTTCCCGCGCGGGACTTCGTTCCCGCGGGAATTCGGGAAAATCATGTACCCTATGTCCATCCCGGAAAATGTAGGATTCTAATGGTGAAATAATTTTTCAAATCGGTCCAGTAGTTTCGGAGCCTATTCAATGCAAACAAACAAACAAACAATCAAATCTTTCCTCTTTATAATATGTATAGATATAGAATATAGATATAGATACTTCTTTGTGAATTGTGATGAATTTGAAAACAAATAAGTTCAAAGATCAAAATCTTTCGTTACTTTAAAAGTTTCACTTTGGTGGATTCGTTACCTCCTTGCGCTTACTACACCACCCACACCTCTTACACTCCTCGTCCTCCCCTTTTGCAATCTATAGGAGGTTTTATATCTTCGCATGTTTATGAGGTCCTAGTATCTCGTTGCTGCAACTAGCCTAACTCGCGAGTGGGCTTTTCGACATCTAGCGGTTCAGTTTGGAAGTTATAATAAGGATTCATTTTACATGTTTTTTTGAGTTATTCTTGCCAAAAAGCACGTTAAGTAAAAAAGTAAACTAACAACATAAATACAACGAACAAACGCCCAAACAGCAAATAAATAAATAAACAAGGACCCACCAAAATTGTACTGACCCAGCGTACTGACCTCAACACGGTACTCTCAAGAAAAGTAAAAAAATATCAAAATAACATTTAAAAACTAAAAAAAGCAAGTTCTAGTTTAATTCATTCATTCAAAGTATCTTCTTTTTTTCTAATTTCGTACTGTGTGGGGACAGGCTATTTTAGAAACAATGCTGTCCTGTCGTAAGAAAGAAAAGTAAATAAATCTCTCGAATAAGTTTAGTATAAAAAGTTCTTTACGAAAATGCCAAATGCCCATTTCTGACGCTAGCTGACAAGTACTTATAATAGATACTCGTAATAGAAACTCGAAAGCTAATCATAATCACATAAAAGTGAATCTAAAGTTTGATCTATAATTATTTTTAAACAAAAACACGAACACAATATTTACCAAATGGATCCAATTTATAAAAGCAAAACATTGGAAGGTTGTCAGAGCGCATGTGCAAAAGAAAACCACGTGCTTGGCACGTGTTTGTTTCAAAACAACAACACAGTCGAAAAATAAGATGATAAATACATTAATGTTGCTTGGTTATCGATGCCAAACTAAAGTAACACATCCTGGCTGCGTCGCCTAGACTTAGTCGTAAAAAACTTGAAGGTGGTTTCTTGAAGAATCCAATCGATAGTCTGAACATCAGCTAATATGATAAAATGAAAAAAAAAAAAAAAACCACGCGAGATCTCTCAAAATTAAATCTACTGTCGTAATCTTTATGCAATAACGCAACATTTATCATTTATGATTTTGACTGTTTCAGTCAGAAATCGACAAAAATTGATCAAAACAAATTTTTGTACAACAGCATTGTTCTGATAAATTGATTTTTTCTATTATCTAAGAAGAATTCAAGTGAAAATCGAACCAGAATCAGATACTAAATTAAATATTCTTTCATATGCATAACTTTTTCTTAGGTATAGTTTCTCTTTTGGTTGTTTTGAGAGCAAACAAAAATGTGTCCAAGCACTCGTGCCGAATGCCTTACGATGTCAGTTTTACAGATTTCGATACTAGGAGAACATGGAGTTACAGCAGTTATCTCACAGCGACCCAGTGCCACGCACACAGTTTCACATCGTTGTGTGCTACGCAATAAGATAGAGGCTAGGACATGCGCCGTAGACACCCTAGGACCCCTGAAGGCGGTTACAAACTCCACCCCTCGCCCACCCTGATATTCATTTGACATGGCAATTATCTTTTCACTTCTGTCATAATACTGGAATATGGAATAGAAAACCATTAGATTATCAATTTTTAAGTATTGCTTACATCCTATACTAAGTTTTTTTTTAATTATTAAGGAATGAGCATTCTACAAATATGGATGGTGGGTTGTGTTGGTGGCCTTTCGGGATATGTTAGTTAATCAATTAATTGTAATATAATTTTGTTTAATTTGAGAAAAAGCTTTTTTTGAGTATCAACCATGTTTTCGAAATTTTATGAAAGGACTATTTTTAATCCGATGCATATCTGTAAACAATGTACATGTGTATAATAACAGTCCAGGTTTTACTAGGAGGCTAGAAAATGTAAAGAAGTTAAACAGTTAGGAGTGTATGAAAATGGAGAATTGAGAAAATGCAAGATGTAAAAAGTTACCGTGGCAACGTCAGGACACCTCCCAACAGAAGCAATATCGTGTATATACTCGTAGGAGATTTTTTTTCAGTTGTTTCTCCTTTCGCTCTTCTTTTAATTTATAGGCAGGTGAATAAGCACTGCAAAATCGGGAACCTCACTCAAATAGAGACAAAGCACTTAGTCACAAGATTTTTGATATTCCTGGATTACAATGCCACGGAGGATTTACTATTGGTGATAAAAATGATCCTCATATCTCATACCCCTGCCTGTTTCCCAACATTTTCCTTTATCAATATAAATTAACGTTAATGCTATAAAATGTTATCTTTTTTGGTTTGTTTGTTTTGATACATACAAACGCCTATTTAAAATTTGTAGTTTTTGAACATAAACCAACAAATTAAAACAAAATTCTTAAGTCAAATCTTAGCTCCGTATACGATTTCTTTTTTAATTTAACCATATTGACCAGGAAAACAGGAAATAAACAGAGGTTATACGAGTACAGTACGTTGAGCTTGTCTCTGTGTTTTAAGAATGTTTGAATGTGAGCAAATATGGATGTCATTTATGGCGCCACCCCGTGCTGTTACCGAGGCAACGACGTCAGCCATTTTAAGTACTAGAGGAGGACAGATGACGAGCGAAAGAGGAATGTTTGGATCAAACCAAGTGGCAATCTGCAGTCTCCAAATGGCAATATGTATTTATACTTTATCGTACTATTACACAAACATAGTTTGCAATAATATGGAACACATTTTTTCCTTCCGGTCGGGTAGATATCAATTTGTACGGATCAACAAAACACACAAACTTCAAAATCAACGTTTTCCCAAAATGTCTGATTTTTCATATGTCATAATATGCAAATGTACCAATACTCAAATGTTGGACAAAATTGGTACACTCATGGACAAAATGAACCTTCTTACATTTTCTGCTACCCTGGTACTTCACGCTCAATTTAGTTTAAGAAAGTATATAGTTATAAATATACAGGGTGTCCCAAAATTCAACGTAGTAGTGGAAAACGTCTTTAAGGGTGTTAATTTTCGAAGAATTTTAAGTTTCTTTTTTTGTAAAAGGAAAAGATAGATATATTTTTTTCTTTTTTTTTGTTGGAGTAGTCATGGGCAGGCCAATCTTCTAGTTCCGGCGTATCGTTGAATTTTGGGACAGGGTGTAAACCATGGTGAACTACCGCATCATAATGTTATTCATGTAGTTTAGTTATGCATATAGTTAGGTATACATTCTCCTTGGTGATTCTGGTTATCAGGCCACTTATGATAGAGGATGACACTTGTAAAATAGTATCTATACACGTCATAATTTGCAAATTAAGTATTCCTATATTGTTTAGGTTTATTTTAATAGTGTTTTTATTGCGTAGGTAAATATTTAACTTTTAAACAATGGATAACAACACCCTGAAATTCATTCAAAATCAAAAAGGAAAGTCATCATTGATCTATAACGGACTTCGATACAATTTTTCGAATAACAACAAAACTGGTTCATCTATGTGGAGGTGTGTTAATAGAATTGACTGTTCCGCATCAGTTACTTTGAATCCTGAAAAAAATACTATAATTCGACAGAGCCCACATTCATGTTTGCCGCATTACAACCGAAATGAAGAAGACGTATTTATTGATACATGTAAAAAGAAAATTGAAAAATCAATGACCCCGATAAAAAATATATACGAAAAATGTGTTTTGGAGAGCGAAGGTACAAGCAATACAATTTTACCAGCATACGAAGAAAAGAAAAGTTCTCTGTACAGACATAGGCACCGAATTTTGCAACAAAATAATACTGAGTTCGACAAATTAAATGATGTCAGGATTCCGAAATTGCCATCGAGTGATGGGGAAGATGATAAAATATTGATCTTCATAACAAAACCAGGCAGAAAGTTTCTTCGTGAGAATAAAACAAGGGTCTAATATGACGTCTGACGTCTTTGACAGACATTAGAAAGGTGCTGTCAACCTAGTTTTGTTCATAAACCTAACCAAAATAAGTTTTTAGTTTATCATAACATGTGCGAACTTTTCTATGATAACAAATCTTAAGCTAAATCAATTTGAACTTTGTGAAAGAAAAAATAAAGCATAATTTTCTATGCAACAGTTAGTTCTGTATCAAATTTTCAAAAGGTAATCTGTGCTCGGGGATGATAAAGGAATCAGATTGAAAACTGACGAAGGTTTTCATACCCTTTTCAATCTAATAAACATAACAATTTGTGTCAAACGTGGCATCAGGTGGTACGCTAGAACCACTGATTATCTGCCTACCCCTTTAGGGATTATAGGCGAGAGGGTATGTATGTATGTTTGTATGTCAAAAGAAGCAACATAAAACAAGCTTTTATTGTGAAACCACCGTATCCAGCTAAACTATTTTTCTACACTAACTAATAAATTGCATTTAAAAACAAGTAGATCAGTTTTCCAAATGATTTCTAAGGAGAACGGAAATATAACTCTACAACCTCCGTCGGAACTTCAAGCGAGACTACGAGCGGCGAATGCTATTGCCGTTCCCAGATTATATTCCCGTATACAAGGTACTAGGGCACCATAAACTAGAAGCGATGGTGCGCGCAACCGAAACTGTACAACCATGAGCACGTGAAGCTTGATACTTTGGACATTAAACCAATAAACCTCTATTTCGTACGCGTTAAGATGGCGTTAGGAGGGAAATCACACTACAACTGAGCTGCTCTTGACTGTACGGAAGCAACGCTGTATAACAAGTGACATACGTCCCTTTATTCCCAGGAGAGTTCTGTTCAGTTCTACTGTCGGCCGTGGACATTTGATTTACGAAAAAAGTAACTGTTTGCCGTTATACCCAAGTTTTAAAGAGCGCAACCGGCCGTTACCTGTTTTTTATTTATTTTTTGTTTCCGAGGTTACGCCATGGTTTAGCTATCGTCGTATTCTACAGGAAAGTCACCAATCAAAATTATTGAAGACCAGTTGACGTCAAGCCACTCGTTTCAGTTAGTAAGTGTACTCATTTTATGGCCATGTCTGTAGCCACTTTAGATTTAAAGTTACGACGGCAAACGGTAACATATTTTGTGATTTTAGTGACCCCCGTTCGACTGCTCTATAGGGTGTTGAAAAAGGGGAGACTGTGGGAGTAAGAGGTGAGATACTGGGATGGGTTGGCCAATCCTGGTTCGATCCTGTCCGATCGCCGTAGAAACAAGTAGTTTCTATCAGTATCAACTGTTTCTATCACACCGCTATAAAACTGCATGCTAGATAGAAAGAGAAAACATCTGCCTTCGATTTTTACCCTTTTGTTACACAGATCATAAAATTTAATTAATGATACAGCGTAACTATTGAAAATTGTTTGTATATATTTTCAAACTGAAAAATCGTAATTTCTGCGGAAAAACAACACGTACTAAAAGAAAAACCTGTTGCCAAAATTATAATTTACTTTAAATTGAATTATACCACAGCTGTTGGAGTTTGTGATACCCAAAAGTGTTCGGACAACCGGACCAACAACCGCACTACTGCTACAAAACAGATTCATTCATTCAGTGATACTAACGCCTACAGACTAACGGGGTAGGCAGAGCATTTTTTCTCCCATCCTTGAGTTTATTTCCCAGTCGGGCTAAAGAAAACATTTGTGTAAAAAATGGAAACATGAAAAAACAGAAGCAGATTTAGCCATGATCTGAGTATTTTATCTTTTTTTTTTACCAGCCCATATACATCCCCATATACACCCCCCTTCGAAATAGGTTCTTATCTTATTATTTCAAAATTTAAACTGGTTCTGTTCATTTATTTTTTACTAGCGACCCACGCTGGCTTCACACGGTTATTTAGGATGTACAAAACCACTACTATTGCTGTACCAGTAAATTCGTCTTTTCGGATTTATGTACAGATTTATAATTAATTATCACTTACTCAACGGTGAAAGAAAACATCGTGATGAGACCCGCCCGTCTAAGAAAATTCATTTTCGAAAGACGAGCGGTCCACCAACCCGCATTGGGCCAGCGTGGTGGACTATGGCCTAAATCCCCTTCGTGTTTCGAAGGGAGGCCCGTGCCCCTCTGTGGGGACGTATATGGGCTGGTAAGAAGAAGAATATACGAAACAATGTAAGTGCCTGGATTCCATCATCAGATCCTGACTTGGTTACAATGGGACCACCACCTCTGGAGTATTTTTTTGAACAAAAAAAGAATTTTGAAAATCGGTCCATAAATAGCGGAGAAATCGGTGAACATACATAAAAAAGATACATACGGTCGAACATAGAACCTCCTCCATTTTTGAAGTCGGTTAATTAATTACTTATTAAAATTTGATTTAATTTATTCTTATCGATTCGCAAGTTTCTTTTTTCATATCAAAAGCAAAAGGACCTAAGCAGTCTGTAGGCATATTAATTTCTGCCTACTAGCTACTTGAGCAACTATTAGGGATCGTAAATTCTATATGTGCGAAATCTTGCGAAAACTTTGATACCACGTTGTAGGACCTGTCCATTTGCTCATCAGTTTGTATAAAGAGCGTTGCGAAATCAGTACAAACCCATCTATTTAGACTTTATGGTAAGTGGCGTGTTACATTTAAGCTGCTTGATCAAGTTTATTAGGGGCAGAGATTAATAATTAGAAAAAACTAAGGATGTGAATAAGTCCACTTAACTGAACAACTTTTCTCAAGGAAAACAGATCTAAATAAGAAAAAAAATTACCTCTAGACACAAAGAACGTCATAGTAATTTTCTAAAAAAGTTCAAGCCCACTTCGTATGCACATGAAATGTTTATTGCATGTTTGGGTGCACTTCCTGATGACGGTGTATTTGAAAAGTCCCTTGTTTTAAAATGTTTTGCTTTTTTCATCAAGAAATGTAGATTGAAAATTGTTTATTAATATACTTAATATTTTAATGAGTTATTCTTTTTTACCAAAAGACCACAAAAAAGTAACTAAGCAATTTTCACAAAAGTTATGATACGCATTTTTTTTTAGTTTTTACTATTCTTAAAAATGGTTGCGTTGAAATCTTTTCGAATAGCAATGTGGAATTAATGGCGTTGAAATCTTTGCTAGGAACGGCGATGCAGGGGGTACTAGGAGAGCATAAACGTACGGAGATTGCGCCCACCTGAAGCCAGCCTGAAACTTCGCGAAGTTCCACAGAGGCGTAGACCTTAAATCTACTACGTCAGAGTTTATATTCGAGCATTGAAATGGTTATTCATGTTGTCTGGAGACGAAATAGAATGATCGATATTTTCGACAAATGCGATTGCTATCAGGGAATGGAGAGGCTAATTGTATGGAGAAGCAAGTTTTGTGTAGATATTTCTTTAAAAGGAGTTCAGTTTTACTTACAAATCTATCACAGTCAAGGTTAACGCTTAACGCCTCATAAAATTGTCTTTGTTCACCGTTTAGACACAAGTAAAACAAAGACAAGTTTATGTTTCTATGGGAATTTGGATTTTGTGCTGTCTTTTGCAATTTGGAGATTAACCTTTGTCCTCGATGGACGTACTATATATCTTAAAGTGTACGGATGCTAAATGTTTTTTTTATAAAACAAAATTAATTTAAAAAATAAGGATAAGAATTGATAATTAAAAACCGTTAAAAATATTAAAAATTTAGGCTGCCGCGGGCGCCGTCGTATTAATTCAATAAATAAAATGATTTAATAAAATCAGCTTGCTGTTTTATCACCCGTTCCACCTCACCTTTTTATGTTTTCAATGTGCTTGAATAAATTGATTCTAAACATTCATACTAAAGTGTTATCAAACATACTCAACTTTAGACGTTTTTAGATCTAAACACTGTCAACGGATTCACGTGAAACATGCATCAATTAAGAGGCACTATGATGCCGCCTCCAGGGAGAGTTGGTATCCACACAAGACAAAATGCCCCTGCTCGTCAACCGCTCGATCAATTTCACATTGTAAGAGTAATTTGTAAGTTACCGGAGGAGAAGAGGGTACTGTACGCCTATAAACCCTAAAATTGTTGACAATCAGGGGTTGCCTGCTAACCATGAGTAGAATGCTTAGTAAACATTGACCAGAGCTAACTGAATTTGGAAAAATCAATATTTTGTCCCGATACGGCAAAGCATCGTGTGCTCGTTCAAAATTCTATCCTTAATGAAATAGGTTAAGGTTTCTTTATTAAAAACAACTTCGAAAGTTATTACCTTATTCAATTTTCTTTCGAATGACGTATAAACCGACCAAATTGAATACGCAGAAGTTTTACAATTGACGTTTTAAAAACTTCAGTGATACCTCAGCTTACCAAATAATAATAGAAATATAGGTCATAATAGGCAATTTTTCGATGAAATCGGCGTTTAAACTTAGTTTATTTAAAAAGCACTTAGAAAATTTTATTTATCGTAAGTTATCGAAATTATTATGTCGCACTGGACTTGCACTAAAATTACAAAAATCTTTTAAGTTTCGCTAACTTGTATTATAGTCATTCCTTAGAGGACTCGAGAGCAGGGTTAGCATAGGCAAAACCTGACCACCTATCAAGCATTATACCCGTGTTTCATATTACCAGCAAAATATTTCAAGAACAACCATAGAATCAAGTGTTTTTAGAACGATGTGTTGTTCTGCCTACCCTATGCATAAATATTGGTTTATACGGTTTCAAAATCAATCAGTTTCCGAAACTTCTGGAAAAATTTGGACTATTTTTATTTTCAGAGAATTCTGAGAATCCTGAAAACAATTTGCAATTGGAATTGCGATCCTGAACAGTGCCCTCTAGCAACAACCCATGGGACTATCTGGTATAAGAGTTTGGCAATGCTACGACGAGAGAACAACTAACAACCACCTGAAAGGTTAAATGTAAAGGAGGTTGCTGAGAAAACAAATTGAAAAAGTCAAACTAGATGGCGCTGTTTTAAGAATACGTAGAATTTGACGATTATTTCAGTTTTAAACAAAATTGCAAAACTGCCGGAAGCCTATATCTATTAAGTTTTAGATTTATGTCATCCTTTTATTTCCCCCAATTTCCCCACGTATTGAAAAATTACGCAACACTTTTAATCACGCACACTTAAGACACAATTGCGAGTGTGTGCATAACTCATTCACAAGTTTATTACGTATTAGATAAATAATTTATTATTGAACAAACAACATAATAAAAAATCGAATATTTTCCGGAAGACCAAGAGGTCTTGTACCAGACTTTTTTTTTAACAGCCCACGAAACTCCCTTCGAAACACGAAAGGAATTTTAGGGCATAGTCCACCACGCTGGCCCAATGAGGTTGGTGAACCGCGTGCCTTTCAAAAACGAATTTTCTCAGACGTTCGAGTTTCATCATGATGTTTTCCTTTACCGCTGAGCAAGTGATAATTAATGAAAAATCCGTACATAAATCCGAAAAGAACAATTTAGTGGTACCTACAGGCCCGTACCAGGAACTTATAGAAAACCTGCTTAGAATCATTACAATGCCTTGCCGGCCCCCCTATAAGGTGCCATAAGATCGAAAGAAGTGCCCACATTACAAAATCGTGCATCGCGCCGTCGCCATGGTTACCGTCCGGAATAATATGACTAGGGAGACAGAGGAGCAACAGAGATTTACAAAATGTGATCTCCACCTCTTCTATCAAGCTCCGCCTACATCATGCCATCATACTGTGCACAACTGCACATATGCAAGTATAGATGCAACGCCGAGTGACCGTTTCCATGGTTACCATTCAGAATAATTTGACTAGGAAGACAGAGCATCAACAGAGATTACATATATTTAGGTAAAATATGATTTCCACGTACATCGTACTCAAAAAGGATGTAAGCACTATTTATTAACTAACTAGACCATTTCATCCAACTAGTTCTATTGATTAATACGTATGTATGTTCCATTGCTTGTATTCTTAGATTTTAAATGCTACTTCAATTGAACTGTTCAAACGACTTTGTTAGGAATAAACAAACAAAAATATGAACTTTATATTAAGTAAAATATGAGTTTGTATAAATCCTCCGAAAAATTATTAATGTTCCCTGGTATGTGATCTAGACAAAGACAGCGTTTATTTTATTGTTATATCTTCAGCACACAAAATTTGCACACAAAAAAAAAGAAAGACTAATACTTTTAAAAAAGTAAATTTAAATAGGTGACTAATGCTGAGATCCACGAACACCTGGAAATGCCCACAATGAGATAATAGATTACTAATATCAAGACTAAATACAGAAAACGGCTAGAAGACTACCCCAATACCCTTGCACGAAAGCTTACAATATCCAAGACTTATCTAATCTTATGTTAAACGCCTTAAAAGAAAATATTTTATTTTTTATTTTTATTATAAGATGGGTTAACTCTTGACCTCAATCTTGACCAAGGTCATAGATGAGGTCGACGATGGAGCGAGTTAACCCTGAAAATGCCTATAAGGCACTGGTACTCCTACGCACCGACGGAACACAGCAAGCTGTTTGGCGTCGGACTTCGGTAGGAGGGTGGTCGCGAACCAGACGGCCCTTTACAGAGCCTACCACACCGCATGAGACCATAGGGCGACACCTCAGATTCAGAAAAAAATGAAGTGTCGCTGCCTGGGATGGATTATTAAGAGGCAGGTCTCATTTGTGTTTCCTTAGTCGCCTCTTACGACACCCACGGAAAGAGATGGGATGGTGTTATTCTGAACCGATCACCACACGGAAAAAAGATATGCTGTAGTGTGAAGAATTAATTATTATTAGATGTTCTCGCTGGAGGACACACATTTTGAATGAGAGAAGCAGTCAATACATCCACTAAAAGTGAATGCACTGATTGCAAATAAAACGGAGAAGAAAAAAAAACAGATTTCGTGCATCACACGACTATCGAGCACATTGGAAATGAATCTACGGAATTTGAAAAATGTCGTTTTGACTTTTTTTAAAAAGGTTAGGCTACAGGGCAAACCCTTAATAACCTGATCGTTTTTGTTTCAGGCTCAAATTGTAGCTGAGTAAATTGTCCAGCAGAATTTTTCTAAATTTTTTGATATTATTCTTCGTTTCCAAGATATTTAACGCCAAAATCAAAAATTCGGAAAAGTTTAATGTTTTTTTCACAATTTCTACCATAACTTTTTTTGACTCTCTTTTGCACCTTACAGCTCTCGTGAAACGCTGCTTTTGTCTTCACAACTCTGCGAGATATAAGGGGATCGCACTTTTTTGTAAAATCGGAGCCTATACTGGAGCGAACGAAAAGACATTTCCAATGTCAAAACTACCGTTTCAGCAACAGTTTCAAGCGCAACGCAAAGGAGTATACGACAACTAGATTAATAAAAGAATATTATCGCTCTGCAGTAATCTTGCATACTTAGTGAAGAATAAAATTGCATTAGGATGGGACTTTATAAAAACGGAAATAATCGTATATGACGCTGATGGGTTGGAATTTTTTTAAAAAGTTTTGGCTAATAGATAAAATGGTTAAGATGTAGTGCAACTATAACGAGCTCCACAGAACAAACAACGCCGTTGTTGGGTGGAATTATAAAATGAATACACTTATTAACAAAAACAGAAGCAATCTATTACATGTCCTTCACTATTTGTTCGATGACTCTCGTGTGTGATCTTTCCGCACAAAAAAATTCAAGAAATACAATAAACATTCACAACCAAATCGGCGGAGGGCTGATAGGGAGAAAGACGATTTTATTCAGAAAACTCGCATGCAGTTGGTGACAGGACAATTAATCAACAACTTCGAGCGACGAGAGACTGACTACGAGCGGCGAATGCTATTGCCGTTCCCAGATTATATTCTCGGATAAAAGTACCAGGGCATCATAAACTAGAAGCGATGTGCGCGCGACCGGAACTGTACAAACAAAAGCTTATGAAGCTTGACACTTTAGACATTGAACCACTCTATTCCGTACGCGTTAAGATTCCGTTAGTAGAGAAAATAAAACTACAACTGAGCTGCTGACTGTACGTAGGTAATGCTGTACAATTATTGGATAATTCCTTTATTCCCAGGAGAGTTCTTAAGTTCACATGGCGGTTTCTGACATCAAGTGAACTCTGACATCAGGATTAGTCAATTTAACTATATACTTTATTATATCTACACATTAAGGAAAAGAGGAGAAAGTCACATAAGTTTGAGCCTTTTGCAATTGCTAGTTTCGTATCCATTCCATAAAAAATAAATATAATCGAATCAATTCCATTTAAAACAGAATTGGACAACTGCTGCACCGCCTGTGCACGTCTTTCGCAGCTCTATAGGGTGTTGAAAAAGGGGGAGTCTGTGGGAGTAAGAGGTGAGATACTGGGTTGGGTTGGCCAATCCTCGTTCGTTCCCGTCCGGTCGCCATAGCAACTGAGTCTTTCCTATCTGTATCAACTGTTTCAATCGCACCGCTATAAAACTACATGCTAGGTAGAAAGAGAAAATGTCTACCTTCGATTTTATCCTTTTGCCATCCATTTTATTAGATTTAATCAAAGATACAGAATAATAACAATCTCAAATCGATTACATATTTTCAAACGATTTCAGACAAATTGTAATTTAATCGTAAAAACAACATGTTCTGAAAGAATTTTCTTTAAATTACATTTTTTTGGAGCTTCTGCAGCTGCCCCTAGTTCAGTCAACCGGAATAACAACCGTACTACTGTAACAAAACGGAAAAAATATATTCATTCATTCCGTTATACTGATGCCTACAGACTAACGGAGTAGGCAGAGCATTTTTTCTAAGACTTTAACCCATTCTCTATTAAATCTTTGAAACGACCACAGTTCTTGACAATAATTCCGCTAAAGAAAATATTTGTGAAAAAAGGATACACGAAAAAACACAAACATCAATGAAATAAAAAAACACGCCATGACCCGAGAACTGTTTTTTTTTCTTTTTTTTTTTCAAAATTTAAAATACTGAGTTCAGTTTGTTTATTTTTACTAGCAACCCACTCCAGATTGGCACGATTAACTATACCTATGCGTTGGGCTAGGTTAGGTGGTAAATACTTAAATTAAATACTCATAATAGAAACTCGATAGCTATGTTTTGTGTGTTATGTGTATGGGTTTCTGTCTGTCTGTCTGCCTTCATTATATTCTAAAGAGTTAAAGTTTGTAATGACATATTTATAAACAAAACCACGAAGAAAAACTATACTAAAGAATGGATCCTATTAACGAAAGCAGAACATTAATATGCCTTGTAGAAGGTTGTCAGAGCGCATGTCCAAAAGAAAACCACGTGCTCGCACTTGTTTGTTTCAAAACAATAATAGTCTAAAAATTACTTTCCGAGCACTTTCCGATCAAATCGACACATGTTTATTTGATACTATATATAATTCAAAAATGAGTGTTAAATAGTTGCAAATATTGAACGGTTTACGTGGGATCACATCAATGACTTAATAGTTTTGCTTACGTCTATGAGAAACAGTTCTGGTAGAAGTATTCAAGAGGAATTGATTATATTCCTTTTTAAGCTAAGAACTGGAAATTCGAACAAAGTGATTGCCAATATATTTGGGATATATATTTGGGTAATATATATTTTTGCCAATATATTTGGGTGGTTAGAGGTTTTACGAAGCTTCGAAAATGGTTTCGAAATGGTTATACATGGTTTACATTTGGTTATACATCAACAACTCGTGAAGAACTACTTGCAAACACGACACGTACTGCTCGCCAATTGCTTGGTGTCCAGGATGATCAATTGGCGTAAATTTTTGACGGAACTTACATTCGTCATGAAAAAAAGTCAAAATAATGATTACCAACGAAAGCCTTATTCAGGCAGAAAATAGGCACCGTTGTGTAAAACTTTTGTACTACAACTGGGTTTCTTGTTCATTTCGCTGGACCATTTTATGGGACGCAAAACGATGCTTCTATTATGAGACTGGTGATGGAATAAACTGATTTTCAATCCTTACTGTGACCAGATGATATTTTTATTGTTGATCGTAGTTTTCGCGATGTCATTTTACCTCCGCGAAAAGGGTTATAATGTACAAATGCCTGGTTTGTTGGGTAAAAGAAAGCAACTCCCTACAGATGAAGCCAAAGAGGCCGTTCATGGAGCTATTTGTCAAAAGTATCGTCTATTACACCACACTCTGGATAGTAAAATATTAATCGAGGTGAAAACTATCTGTAAAGTAGTGGGATTTATGCAAAACAAGTATGGAAAAAGGCTTGACGTTCGCAGCGATATGGACAACGAAATAATCGATAGGATAGAAAAAAGAATGCATATACCAAACATATTAAGCATTGAGGTGGAAATCAAGAGATGGAGTCGATGCAAAACAACTTTAAAAAAGCTGTTGGCTTCAGAAGTTATAGATTTTCCACGTTTGACTGTAAACCAACTAAAATTATTATTTACTGACACACATCAGCTATCGTAAGCTGTGTCGTACCGGGCAGAATTGCTGGGTGATGAAAATAATGTAGGCATTCAATACACTAAAGATACGCCAAACATAATAAAATGCGATGTCAGGTCTCGCCACAGAAAAACATATCGAGTTTACATTGACTACGCATCGAATAGTACCGAAGTTAAATGCATACCAAGATATTGATGTGATTATCCAAATGGGCTCAGGATAGTTGGATGTTGCTCGCATGTTGCGAGTATTGTTTATTATTTAAGTCATGCCAGGTTTCTTGCTAAAATACGACCTTCTGAATTATTATCGAAAATCTGTTCTACAGATGAGACAGTGGTCGCCGTTTTTCAAAATAGTGATGACGATGACTGAGCAAGAACCCATCATTTGTGGACGCTTTCTGGTAAGGCTATTTTGTCTTCTGATATTTATGTGAAATGCTGGCTGATATGCTATATACAATCTAACGCAACCTTTTTACTTGCTGTTGTATTTTGTTTTTTATTTTAATGACGTATGTCAAAATGTTTTACTTACCTTAAAGTCTGTACGTATAGAAGATATGAAATAAATCTTCGCGTAATCATTTAATTTTAAGACGAATAATGTCTTATTTTTCGCGTAAAAGACCGACATTAAGTTTGTATAATTGTGCACTTAAAAACTAAGTGATTGTTTGGATAAGTATATAGAATACCATTTAGAAGAGGAGTAGGAGTTAACAATGATTGCAAAATTATGTTTTTTGTGCCTTTGTATATACAAAGCATAAATAACATTGTAAAATAAACTCCATGTATTGTTTCTATTGTTTCAGATGAAGATAATAAAGTCGAAAATATTTGGGCTCCACATACCAGTACAAATGTCCAAGGAGCTCTTTTTAACCCTCCGGTCCATAAGAACTTAATCTTAAAATGTCTGATATCGGTACGACTTATCTCACAATTACTGATATCAATAAGTCTATATTTCAAAACGAATTTGTCCCGTAATGTCTGAAATTTTAAATGTACTGATCTCAGATCGGCTGAATCAAAAATTTTACATAAGCCAATTAGTTATCTTAACTCTTTAGAGTGTATTCATATACATACTCTACGTAAGTATTCTCCTTGCACTTGACAATGCAACTCATTTAAGTATATAGATAAAAACAATAGCGTTATTTGTCAAGTATTGTCACTCAATCTCTATTTGTATCAAAAAAATATTATTTTCAAATGACAATAAAATTCATTTATTATGGAATTAAAGCATAGCGAATAATTTTTTATCGAAAACCAAAACGGATACCCGTGTTTGTTATGCGATGGACACAAATATTCTCTAGGAAATAAAAATATAAGTGGTTCATTTGTGTAAATAGGAAAGAATCTTCATTCGGAGATTTATTCATTCTTGATGAATTGCATTCTTTCCTATTTACAAAAATGAATCACTAAATCTATTCATCACTAGCTTTCCGCCCAGGACTTCGTTCCCGTGGCACTTTTTCAGTTTTTTCTTTCATAAGAACCTTCTCCTGACAATAAGAAACACAACAAAAAAAGAATCATCCAAATCGGTCCAGCCGTTCTCGAGTTTTGCGCTTACCAACAGATTTAGTGATTCATTTTTATATATAAGAAGATGTAGAATTCAATGTCACAGATTCATTACTCTGTGGCTTACAAAAGTATTATCAAGAATCAGAGGCCGATTCGCATGATAGAATAACAGAGATTTTCCGTCATATACTTCACATAAATATGACTAAACCAATTTTGATCAAAAATAGCTAAGAGCCGTCAGCTTTCAAACAAAAAAAAACCGCATCGAAACCGATGCAATACACTTCAAATAAAAAATTACAACTTGTTTTGTCTGTTACCTCGTTCAAACATTTTTAAGGAGTGACTACGAGCGGCGAATGCTATTGCAGTTCCCAGATTATATTCCCGAATAAAAGGTACCAGGGCATCATAAACTATGTAGAAGCGATGTGCGCGCGACCGGGACTGAACAAACAAGAGCACATGAAGCTAGATACTTTGGACATTGAACCACTCTATTTCGTACGCGTTAAGATGGCGATAGGATGAGAAATCACAAAACAACCGAGCTGCTCTTGACTGTACGAAGGCAACGCTGTGTAACAAATGACGTAAGCCCCTTTATTCCCAGGAGAATTTTTGTTCAGTGGTTCGGATGTATGGATTTATGTATGGATGTTTGTTATTCTTTCATGTTTCAACGGCTGGACCAATTTTGTTAAAATTTGGTATGGAGGTAGCTGACATCCTGGATTATTACATAGGCTAAATAATTTTCCCAAATTATCACGGGAACGAAGTCCTTGGTGGAAAGCTAGTGCCGTAATAAAGTATCATTATGGTAGAACACTCTTTGTAAGTGGAGAGATAAATACATTAAGAAGTTGGCATGCGCTCGTAATGTTTAGGCGTAACGCCATCTAGCCCACTTAAGATTCAGTTTTATGGCGAAGTATATAAACGACGACTTAGGCAAACCGATTATTCATAATGCGAAGTAGTTGTTAATACGTAGAAAAAAGTATACCCACGAAAACGAAAATGTTTACTTCACGTGTTATTATACAGATTAATTATTTAATTATAAATTCGTAAAGGACACTTCGAAGTCGGGAAATCCAGCCCTATTACTTGTCATCATAAAAAAAGAATTTTGTGTACAAAATTTTAGCTTTCTGGGTGGGGTACATGGTGAGTTACTCATTCATTATTCGAATGAAGATTAAAAATATTTGTAGAATTCTTTATATTGTAATGTACTCTTTTTTTCCAAAACGGCCACAAATAAGTCATTTAGCCACTTTCGCAAAGTTTTGATACAAAAAAAAATATAGTTTCAAAAGGAATTGTAGTTTTAAACTATAGCGTAAAATAGTTACGCTGAAATCTTTCGAATAGCAAATGTGAAAGTGATGGCGTTGAAATCTTTGCTAGGAACGGCACTGCGCGGGGTACCAGGAGAGCATAAACGAACGGAGAGCACGCCCACCTGAAGCCAGCCTGAAGCTTCTTAAAGTACCACAGAGGCGTAGATCTTAAATCTACTACGTCAGAGTTTATATTCGAGCATCGAAATGGTTCTACGTGTTGTATGGAGATGAAATAGTTGAAAAGGAGATGAGATGAAAAGGAGATGAAAATATTAATCGATATTTTCGACAAATAAAAAAGGAAGGGACTGTATTTTGCTAGATGGTCATCACTACCACTTGCATAAATCTAACCAAAATGGGACGTCTTTGTGGAGATGCGAAAACCGTAAATCGTACTCAGCTACCATAACACTTGATTGACCAAGGCCAAACGAAGGTTTTGAGGGAGATAAGAGACGCGTGTGCTTCAAAAAGTACACAAAATGAGATATTATAGTTGTTTTATAAATGTAAGCTAGATGTTTGCGACAGTATGGAACCCGTTCAGCAAATTTACGAGAATAATGTAGATTAACAAGTTATAAGAAAAAATAAGAAAAAAATTTAAGTACAAAGAAATATTTTTTATTCAAATATAGCAGATTTAATGAACAAAATACCTACTGAATAACCGGTTTCATTGCTAATTTGAGATATGTTATATCCATTGTTATGCATCTCAATAATGTGGATTCGCCCCTGCATATATTGATAAGCTCGTATTTTAAGTCCAAAAAAGAAACAATAAAACGCACAAAAAAAATATTCATACTCGGAAAACTCTATCACATTTGTCAGTTCTAGCTTTCGAAATGAACTGTTCACTTGGATAAAGGATGCCAAATCGCTTGCCAGAATTTGTCTGTCTGTGCGACCTGCTTGTTTGCAATAATACAGATACGCAATGCCGCGAATGCCAAGGAAGCATGGGATGCTTTGTGAAACGTCTTCGAAGACCGTGGTTTTTATCGCCGCGTTGTTTTGCTTCGCCGACTTCATAAGATGCAGTATAACGAGTTTTCTAATATGAGCTCTTACATTGAGGCCGTCATGTCACCTTTCGAGCAGTTGCATGAGATTGGAAGAGAAATTCAGGACGAGGAAGTGGCAGAGCTGTTGCTGAGCGGACTACCCCAGGAGTTCGATATTATTGTTGCCAGTTTGGGGACAGCTACCATGACAAATGGTTTGTCGAGCGAGCTAGTAAGGACCAGGTTGATTCAGGAAGATTTGAGAAGGTCGTCTTCTGAGAATGTGACTGTGGACACTGCTCTGGCTGTGAAGAAGAAGGTGCTGTGCCATTATTGCAAAAAGGAAGGACACATCAAGAATAAGTGTTATAAATATAAAAAGGACAAGAAAAATAATTATAAAAGTGATAACAATAACATTGTACTTTTAGCACTAAGTGCAGGCAATTTTATAAAAAGTGACTTGTTGATTGACTCAGGGGCTACCGCACACATGTGCAACAATGATGGCATTATAGATAATTTTAAGGTTTGTGAAAATTATGTTACTGTAGCGAATTATGTTACACTTGGACAACGTATAAAAAGAATATAAAATAAGTAATAAATTTTAAAATTAACTTTGGCGGACCTAATGATTCGTGTTTCGTAGTAAGTAACTGCAAAAGGCAGGCAAGTGATCTACAACAGTGGGGCGCCGTTGTCACCATCCAGTGACTAACAGACTTCACCGCAGAGCTGAACGGGGAGACTCGACAGAAAGACTCTGCTTTCTGTATAGCCTTCGTCCCCTATCATGACAGAACGGTGATAAACCGGTCTAGCGCACTACACCTGGCTTCCTGTGTAGAGACTGGCCTACCCAATCACTAAGGAATGTCACTTCTATATATATTCCAGACTAGGAAAACTTTGATACCGCGTTGTAGGACTATGGTGTTTTTTGAAGTATATAGGGATTTTTTCGATTAAAAAACTTGTGTAGGTCATTCAGGCCATCATTAGAAATGTGGTAGTGTGTTTTTTCGCCTTTTTTTTCCATGCTTTTATGGCAAAATGGCATTTTCTGCAAAAATGCGTAAAGCCTGAATACAACGTCGTAGATGTTAAGGGAGAGAGCGAGAGAGAAATATTTTCATTCATGACGACACGGTACAAGTAACATACACACAAATAACAATAAGTAGCTAAGCAGTTGACACATACTGTGCCGGTGAAAGTATGAGTATGAAAGTATGAGAAAAAATCTTAGAGATGTATAAGAGAGTTTGTTTGTACTTTTTTAAAATATTAAGCAAAAATAGGTATAGGGTGACTTCTATTTATGCGTATCACTCCTTATACGTGGAAATGGTTGTTTGATTAATTCGCAGTTCTTTGCTCATTACCTACTCAGCACTTTACTATTATTGCGGACTCCTTCGCTAGTTTTTGACTCAACTTGACAGATGACGAAACAAATGACGATCGGACAGGGACTTTTGAGAAGACGGACGCAATATTTTTGTAATTTTAAAACATTGAGGTAATATTACAGGGTTTGAAATAGAAAATAATAAAAAATCTACCTTTCTCCATAGATAAATAGATGAGGATTTATTTTACTGGACAGTACTGTCATCGCCAACTGATATTTTCGGGTGAAAAAAATGTTTTTTGATTGGAAACAGCAAAAAATAATTAAATAAGTATAAAATACGGATTCATATGACCTTGCATTTATTAAAAGCAAAAGAGGTGCTCCAGTTTTTCTAAGAAAAGGTTACAGATATAATTTGAACCAACAAAAGGAAGCAGCCACTTCATTGTGGCGATGCAGCAATCGTTATCAATGCAGTGCGTCAGTGAATTTAAACAAAGACCGTGAAAAAGTACTTCGAGAAAGCAACCATACGTGTGCACCAGATTATACCAGTGACGCTATAGACATCGCATTTGACGCTTGCAAGAAAAAAACCTTCAGATCTGATAGGTCCTTTTCCCGGAACAATAGACAACTACGGGGCGCTCGTTTTTCCCCCTGTTATAGGGCGCCCCGTGCGCGTCGCTTCTGAAGTAGCTTACGAAAGTTTATATGGCGGCCATCTTGAATTCCACCATTACGGAATTATTATTATTATCTTATGAGGAAGTGCCCACCTCTGGTGTCAGAGTTGTTCAATACTATGAAGGCATTTGTGTTAAGGTTAAGAGTAAGTGTTAATTTGTTAAAGACATTATTTTGTTTATTTTTTATTATAATAACACGATATTTTTGTTGATAGTTGTGAAACCAGCAAGAAGAGTAAGACATTTGTTAAGGATATTATTTAGTTTTTTTTTGTTATCATAAGAATATATTTTTGTTGAAATCTGTGAAACCAGCCTTTGAGTTTTTTTCAATTGCCTAACATTGATAGTGAAAGTTGACTTTCGGTGAAGTAGATATTCGGGGAAGTAGACGTCCAGGGAATGGACATTCGGGGAAGTAGGCGTTCAAGGAAATGGACATTTAGGGAATGGACGTTCGGGGAAGTGGACGTAACAGAACGAGTAGACATTCCGGGAAAAGGACCTATCAGACCTGAAGGAAAAAAAGTTGCTGAAGAGTTTGACTCCGTCCAGCATATTTACGAAGAATCCTTTCACCAACTAGAAGATAATGGCCTAGTGGAGCCACATGAAATTCGATGGAGCGAGTTAACCCAGAAAATGCCTATAAAGGCACTGTTACTTCCACGCACCGAAATTCTGACAACTTATTAATACTTGTTCTACGTGTAACCAGGGTTCCAGACCGTAGAATATTGTTCTACGGTCAGGAACCCTGGTTACACTGTGCATTCGGATACAACTGAACGTGTCCAAAAACGTTTTCTATACCACCTTACTTATAACAGAAATAAATGTAAACAATTCCGTTCTTACGAAGCTCGTCTTGCATATTTCAAATTGACCTCTCTGAATAAACGACGCAAAATTCTCGATGTAATGTTCTTATTCAAACTCATTCATGGCTTGATTGATGCACCTGACATCCTTGAACGCCTCAAATTTTCGATCCCTCGTCATAACAGCTGGCTGCGAAATCGTAGAACCTTTGCATTTCCTCCGTGCAAAACAAATCTCGGTCTACACGCGCCTATTTATCGTATGTGCAAACTATATAATGCTATCGGAAATGACATTGATATTTTCTCTGGTTCTGTGGTCTCCGCTTACTTCACATCTATCTAGCTAGTTTTAATTACTTTTATATGTTTATTCTTTATTATTATTATTATTATTTTTTTATGTTGTTATAATTTCAACCCAAATACGGAATAGCACCTTCTCTTCTACTTATGCTGTGTTCACGTCTTTAGGATTCATTCTTGTTCGCATGTACTTTAGTTAAGTTTTTATGTGTACAATATATTTGAATGATATCCCGTTTGTGAACCGTAATAAAAAAAATTACTTTATGCTATTTTTGACCCTCAGAAAGCTCATCAAATGTAGAGATAAGTGACTGTAGAAACACTTAATATCCCACCCAGCAAGAAATATAGGCGTAAGTAACATCTAATATATCGAATAATATATCTAATATAATATATCAAAGAACGCATTTATGAAAAAAAATAAAAATTTTCAATGGGAAATAGTTCATTTTTTGCCTAAACGTAGACGTCAGTATTTCCATTTATTATGTCAGTTTTTTTTGAGATAATGGGTTTGCTCTTGACTTCAATCTAGCCTAGGGGCACTTTTAGTGATAGTTTGGCCGTGTTGTAACCAAAACTAAATTCTTAATAAATAGAATATTATTCAGTGGAGGAGTTTCTTGAAGATACATTCAAGTAAGTAATACCTTTTGACATTGTTCCATTGGGAATGTTATTTATTTATTTTTGAATTTTTTGACATTGTTACAGTATGTAGCATACTTATAGATTTACATTTATTTTAAATATTGACATTATGTTATCTTTTCTCAAATATTGTTTTTTCCTTTTTTCTCTTTCTTTGATTAACTATACATATAAATTATTGTTATTATTATTTTTTATGACGATCATAATATGGAGTGACACTACATGTAATTACATATTGTAAATGTTATCTATAATAATGAAATAAATGAAACTACAAACTAAACTAAACTAAATATTTGTAAACTAAACTAAACTAAATATTTAATTAACTAAATGGCGCTTCCTTGGACTCTTACTCCAGCCCTGTCTGAGAAACGAAATGACAATGACAATCTTCTGTAGAAGTAGTTTTTTTCATCCATCAGGATAGACAAAGGACGAAGCCATACAGATAAATCTTTGTTAGGTAATTTTTTGAAAGTCACGTTTTGAAAATAAAAGGTTTTCTTCTTGATTGATCTTTTTTCGCAACGGAATCTATGTACGTGCAGCCGGATTTCAAATTCAATGGAAATAGACATTTGGAAAAGTAGAGTGCTAACTGAAGTCTAAAATGCACGGGTGTTGCCTTACTGCCTTAGATACTGACATAGGTGGAGTTTATTAGGAACTTCCACTGAGAATCAAAAATAAGGTCGTAACATATAAAATTGTGGTATATTTTTACTCCATAATTTTTTTTAGTATACCTGATTTTTTCATACAAAAGTTTACACTTCTCAAGAACGCGAAATACAATATAAACAACATTTTGTAAGATGGTTAAGATAAGTTTAAAGGCACACTTAGTCTATTGAAAGCAGCACGTGTAACAAGGGTATAACAAATATTAAAAGCATTAAAATAAGCCATGCTGGACTGGGAGTAAAAGAAAAATATAGAATGTTCCAGCTGCCTACTCTTCCTTAGCATACTGTAAAAGTCAGTAAGTGGGAAGCAATGGGTTTTGCTGGTGAAAGACTGAAAACCTGTCACCACTTACATCATATAACCCTCTGAATTTAGGTATGTCAAACGTGGCTTAAAACCACTGGTTTTAAAGTGGTTTTAAAACCACGGATGCTTTGCATACCCCCATAGGGATTAGAAGCGTGAGCGTGTTTATATGTGTACTAGCTGATGCCCGCAACTTCGTTTGCGTGTTAATTTAGATTTTTACATACAAAAGTTTTTTCCCGCTAACTCCCGTTCCCGTGGGAATTTTGCAATATCCTGTTGCAACTAAGCTTTAAGTTTACTAAGGTACTCGGTATGCCAAATTTCAAGCGTCTAACTTAAGTGGTTTAGATTTTTCATACAAAAGGATTTTCCCGCTAATTCCCGTTCCCGTGGAAAATTTCGGGAATTCCTTTCTCAGTGCACCTCTACGGTACCTAAGCTACGTCCCTTCCAAATTTCAACGCCTACGTTTAGCCGTTTAGGCTGTGCGTTGATATGTCAGTCAGTCAGTCAGTCAGTCAGTTTCTCCTTTTATATATTTAGATGTATAATACAACTACGTTTAAGCTGTCTTCAGATCCAATATAATATAGTATGGCCAAGTTTTCAAATAAAGAATCATTTTCTTAGAATAGTGCTTGAAGAAAAACCGGCAATTTCATGTATACTTCCGTCAATGTAGTGTTCTCTGTTCTATAAAAAAAAAAAAACCCGTAAACAAAGTTGCGGGCATCAGCTAGTCCAATTATCTCAGTAAGTTCCCCTACTGCCATCCTTAAATCACACATTCTTCTCGTTATTGATTTTGATGTCAGTGTGTGCGTGTCGTGCTTTATATGTATGTGCGAAGTGACTTATCGTCAATAGCTAGCGAAACTTTAGGAGGTGGTTCTCTGATGAAACTTTAAAATCCCCCTAAAAAATTATTTAGAAGACACGAATTAAAAAGAATCCGGAAAACAATTTACAATTTCCCAAAAAAATTCCAACTTGAATTACGGGCCTAAACAGTGCCCTCTAGCGCCAACCCATGTGACTATTTGGTATAAGGGTTTGGTAATGCTACGCTGAGAGAACAACTTACAGCCACCTGAAATAGTCGGGTAGAGTTAGGTTTTGCGTCAAGGAAATTGTAACCAGCAATTTTTTTTCTATAGATCTTAGCAATTAGTATTAGAGATGCGCGGCAGTCAAAAAAAATGTCAAGAACTGTCAAGAGGTTTTTTGCAATTAACCGGTAAATTACGCGTCTGGCGGTAAAAAGTGTTATGTAACGAAAAAAACCGCAATAAAAGACGAACAAAATGAGTTTTGTTGAGTCCCGATCGGTTTAGTAGTTTTTAACCGCGTGTTTTGGCCATTTCTCGAAATTCAATAACTCTCGTTGTATATTACATAAAGAGCTGAAATTTGGACTGAAGGTAGATATTACACCTTCTAACATTTGTACTAAACTTTAGCTCGATCGGTTTCTGAAAAAACAAATTCGAAAAGTCCAAAGTCCAAAAATTATATAAAAAAAGGGTATAAAGAAAAAAGTTTTTTTATGAAGAGCAGCAATTTTATATTTAAAGATCTAATATCTAATAATACTAACAAATTAATTTATAATTCTTATGTCAAATCATAGCTCATTTGACATATGATTTCTTAACCAAGTAGTTGTGGTATTTATATTAAAATACTAGCTTTACGCCCGGGACTTCGTTCCCGTGGGAATTTCGGAAAATTATGTAGCCTATGTATTAATCCAGGTTATCAGCTACCTCCATACCAAATTTGATCAAAATCAGTCCAACCGTTCTCGAGTTATAAGTGTTGTAACAAACACGACTTTCTTTTATATATATATATATAATATTATAGATATAGATAGATATAAAAGATAGATATAGATGTACTGCTTTCTTAATTTTACCGTATTGACTAGGAAAACAGGAAATAAACAGAGGTTATGAGAGAAAAGTTCGTGGAGTTTTTTTCTGTGTATGAATGTTTAAATGTGAGCAAATAGGGATGTGATTTATGGCGCCGCCTCCCCGTGCTGTTACCGAGGCAACGACGTCAGCCATTTTGAGGACTAGGAGGACAACTCGTTGTGGTTTCTGCTGTTCTAGTACCAAAATTCACGCGTATAACTTTCTTTCAAATAATTTGCTTCACCCCTAAATGCAAGAATAAGGATCAGAATACAAAACACAAATATAAATAAGGGCTCACAACAGTATGTATATATTTTTAAATAATGAAATAAAACCAGTGACTAACAAGTAAACACCTAGCCAAACCTCTTTAAGATAGCTAGAATTTTGCACAAGGATTTAACCTGTTAATCCGTGTATCCCGGAATTACATGAAAATATACCCTAAATATCTAATGGTTTCTCTCATAAACCTCACCTCACCGGCCGGCCGACCCAAGAAAGACCGAGTGGATCAGGTTAAGAATCTTATTCCACCAAAGAATCTATAAATAGGTTTTCACGAGACTTTTCTGCAAAATTAATAAAACTTATTTAAATCAGTGAGATTTAGCCACCTACACACAGGTGGAGAGCCCATCAGGTTCCCCGCCTATAACTATCTACAATGGCAATTTGTCAACAAAAGCAGATAAGTCTGACGACGGAAGAACAGCTTTAATATTTCGTTTTATGAGGATGACAACTTTGCAAATTATATGCTTGCAGTCCGACAACGGCACTGAATACTGTAATAAACAATTTGAATTATTTCTAAAGGAGAATGCTATAAGAAGAAGATTAACCGCCCCTTAAAAACCCCATCAGAATGGATTTTCTGAAAGGAAAAATAGAACAATTTTGGAAAAATCTAGAAGCTTAATGCTTCAGTCCTATGCTCCAAATAGTCTTTGGGGAGTAGTCGTTCAAAGGTTGGATGTCTAGCATTGGCGTCAGAAGATTAGATATGTGAGAAGTCTACTGTGTCTATGCTATGATGCTAGGCAACCAATTCTGTTGACAAAGAGACTCACTGGTGAAAAAATATCCCGTGTTATATTTGATAAACTTTCGTGTTATTGACTGTTTTAAAAGTCCGAGAGTGTTAAAAAATCTAAAATAATTAGCTTGGTCGCTGTATAAATCTATTTGTGTTAATTTACTGTCAATTAATTCTTAGTTTAAGACTTCCTACTTCCTGTAAGTACGTAGCGCAAATTTCAATAGTTCAGACCGCAAACTATCTGTCAAATCGCAGTATTAACACAAGTATTGGCAACATTACACTTTTTGAAAAATGTGCAGGCAGGTCTCATTTGTGTTTCTTAGTCGCCTCTTACGACACCCACGGAAAGAAATGGGGTGGAGTTATTCTCAACCGATCACCACACGGCGGCTGCTTCAAAAGTAAAACAGCAGAATTTAATTACCCTTATCTGCAGTTGAAAGTTAATATAAAAATAGTTTAATTTGTTTAGTTATATTAGTTCGCTAGCGGCTGGGGCCTTGGGGTAGGAAGAATAATGTTCCCTTATCCCACCTGGGTGGGGAGAGTTGAATTTTTTTCCACTCTTCTCACCCAGGTGGGATGGCGAGGTGGGAATAAAGATGAATCACCAAAACAATTGAAAGAAGACAACAATAAGATGTATGTTGAACTTTTGATGATAACGATAGTGATAAAGATTTAATAATTGAAAATACGAATATTCCTTAAAATTTACAAACGGAACAGCCAGAAACAGAATCTGAATATGAATCTCTAATACAAATACAAGAATTTTACAAATACAAGAGTTTAATAAAAAAAAATCACTAATACAAGAGTTTTGCGCGATTGAATTAAATTAAAAAAAACAGAAAAGCTTGATGCATTCTTAATGGCAGTTTATAAAGTAAAAACATACGCAGATGGTTCTGTTGATCGCAACAAAGCAAGGCTTGTTGTAAAAGGATTCTTTCAGACAGCTGGTGTGGACTATGACAAGACTTTTAGTCCCGCTTAGTCCGACTAAGCACGATAAGAACTCTCTAGATGAAAATCTCTGCTTACGCCAGTTTGATGTTTTGACTGTTTTCCTCAATGGGACAGTAAAGGAAGAAATTTATATGGCTCAGCCTGAGGATTTCAGAGATCAATCGAAGAGAGTCTGTCGATTGATACGAAGCTTGTATGGCCTCAAACGGGCACCACGCTGCTGGAACACATGTATTCATGATTTTTTAATTGAATAAAAATTCACACGCAGCACTGCTGATCCATGCCTGTATATCAGGAAGACAGGTAAAACTAAGATACTCATTGGTCTTTATGTTGGCGATGAGTTGGCGTCTTCCTCATCAGAAAAAGAAGGTGAAAAATTAACTAAAGAATTGAAGTCTCGATTCAAAATTACAACTAAGCCTGCAATATATTTTTTGGGTTTAGAAATATAACAGCACAATAAAACTATAACATTGACACAAAAAGCTTACACGCGGAAAATACTATAAAAATTTGGAATGCTTAATTGTAGAATAGCACAGACGCCTGTTGTAAAAGGAAAACAAATCGAGGCGAAGAAGAAGAAGAGACTAACTTTCTTTACCGACAAGCAGTAGGTGCCTTAGCATATCTTGTGGTCGGTACAAGACCTTACATTAACTTTGCTGTAAGCGTTGCGTCTAGAAAGCTGGAAAATCCAACGAAAAATGACGTTGACGAATTTTGAGATACCTAAAAGGAACCCTAGATAAAGGAATTGTCTTTTGAGAAACGATAAGGCTTAATATATTCGCTGGTGATGACGCCACTTGCCATTTCACTTCAGGGATGGTCCTGTCAGTTGGTGAAGCCAAAAACAAAATATTGTAGCTCTATCATCAACTGAAGCAGAACTTATGGCTGCTAGCGAAACTGCTACAGAAATAATATGGCTACAGACACTCATCAAAGAGATGACAAGCTCTCTGATATACCTACGTTATATCTGGATAACGAATCAACCATAAAACTGGCATATAATCCACCATATGAGTAACACTGGAGGACCAAGCACATAAAAAGACAACACTTCTTCATTAGAGGATCGCTTTTTTTCGTTAAGGAAAGTTGTTCAATTTGTTGACTTGTTCAAAGTCACTCCTTATAAACTGAATTTCGCAGACATTTTTCACTTTCATCTCACCTGACTGTACTTCTGGTGTTTTGAGAATCTGGTATCATGCTGGGTTGCCTACCTAGTAACCCCAAAATAAATAGATACTCAATTGACGTAAATATTTAAAATGTTTCGGGAGTATGTAAGGGGAATTAATTATTATGATGGATTTAAGCATGACATTGCCGACAAAAACGTGACACACTCATAGGCCTTGTGTCGTAGGTCCCTTTGAACATACAAGAAGACAAACACAAACAACCATGACCCAAGAACAAACCTCTGTTTTTACACAAATATTTGCCCCGACTGGGAATCGAACCCATGACCCGTTGATCAAGAGACAGTGCCACTACCACTCGACCAAACCGGCCGTAAGCACATGTGCCGTGAGTAATTTAAATAATCCTCAGCTGAATTTTTATTTTAAAATAAATAAGGTTACACATTACTTAACATACTTGTCTAGTTAAAAACTATAAGGGTGCAATAATAGTATTACATCCCTTTCTAACACGATTTAATGGAGATCATATTTAATATGAGACATCTCTGTTGATTTTCTGAATTGCTAGTCAGATTATTCTGAAACGGCGGTCCCCCGCCCCAGCGTTGCACCTGCACGTACATATTGAGATAGTTTAATGTAGGCGGAGTTTAATGGAAGGGGTGAAATCGATTCTATGCACGGTGAATCTCTGTTGCATCTCTGTCGCCCTAGTCATATTATTCTGAACGGTAACCATGGCGACGGCGCGGCACGCCCCTGGCATTGCACCTACTATATACGATGCAGGTGGAGATAATTATTGCTATTTGCTACGTTCTCTGGGTACCTCTACCGGTCTTCTGTGTCCCTAGTCAGATTCATCTGAACGGTAACCATGGCGACGGCGCGGCACGCCACTGGCATTGCACCTACTATATTCGATGCAGGTAGAGATATTTATTGCTATTTGCTACGTTCTCTGAGTACCTCTATCGATCCTCTGTCTCCCTAGTCAGATTCTGCTGAACGGTAACCATGACGACCGACGGTGAGGCGGCGGTCGCAGTGCGGTGGCCGTTCCTTTGCAGCGAGAAAATCGCTTCGGCCGTCTACTGAACCGGTGTTTCGGAACTGGTTCCGTACGAGACTTTTAAATGGAACTGGTTCCGATCGAGGATTTTAATTTGCTTGTATTGAACTGGTTCTGATCGCGGCTTTTCATTTGCTTTTACATAACTGCAAGAAAAAGTCTTGACATGACTGTCTACGGTGTATTCTCCGTGGGGGGAAACTCTTTTATGATATATTTTGCCTTAATGATAAATTGAATAAATCGAAATATCATGCGTTAAATCATTTTATGACAACTAAATTTTATAACATGTGCAATTGTTCAATGAATATTTATTTCCGTTGCAAAAAATTATAGTAAATAATAGGAGTGCTTTCTGCCTATACTCACTGAAATGTCTCTAAGACACGTTTAATTTTTTCCCTTTTATTTGAAGACCGCAAACATCATCGCAAAAACAAATACACAAATGGAAATACAATATGGGTTTGCTCCAATTACAATCGTGGCTGCAAAGGGAGTATTAATTTAAACGAGAAGAACGAAGTGCACTATGATAAAAACAAAATACATAATGTGGTTGTGTACATAAAGTGGACTGTATACCAAACCAAGCCCAAACTAGCTCCAACTTTGATTCTATCCAAAAGCAGTATGATGAGATGGTATACAATCTAGAAAGTAGTGCGTCCATTTGATGGCGGAAATACCACCTTTTGAAAATAAAAATAGAAACAGGTCTTTTCAATACATAACCGAAATATTAGGTGTGCCTAAGATGCGTTTTTCATCATCTAGTGACGTAGAGGTTCCGAAAAACCTATTATTAGTAGGATTTAGACCCTTTAAGGGGAATTTGTGATTATCACTTGCTTTTCTGTGGACTATGGCCTGATCCCCTTCACTGTTTCGTAATCTCATGGTAGGGACCTATTATTTTTCCCCATTATTTTATTTATTGGTATGATATCAGGATACCAACATTTAAAATAAAAAAAACCCATACTTGTGTAATGGATGGCTCACAAAATTTGATTGTAAAGGAAATGAATAAATTAAATAATAAAGCAACTGAAAGTTTTTTACTGATAACTCGCCTTTATACAGATTCTTTTTGTGAAATGCTAGACATGGGAGTAAATTTTGTTGCCGAAATCCCTAAACTCTCTGAGGTAAAAAGTGGACTTTATGCCACTAGACATAAAGCTATTTGCAAAAACTGTATTTAGATGTTACAGAAAAGTTGGAGTGCCAGAAATACATAGTAATTTTCTTCTATGTGAATATGAGGAGGAAAATAATAGATTCTTGTTTTTTGTTTTTGTAATAGATTCTTGTTTTTTGTTCAAAGGAGTCACTATCACAACTAGCTAAAACAAACGAATTTTTTATAGACGCTACATTTCAAAGTTGCCCGAGACCTTTTTATCAGTTGTTAACTATCCACGGGGACTTCGGCAGCTCAGAAGACACAGTTCTGGCTAAACCTTTAATTTATGCCTTAATGCCTACTAAAAAACATACACCGGCCTCCTCGAACTTTCAAAAATAAATTAACCTGATTTAAATTAAATTAAATAATCATTTATTTCAGGCTTCGCCCATATGAAAAACGAATACATTTACATTTAATATTAATTCAAATAAAAATAATCACAATACAACTTCAATTAAAAAAATTTGAATGTCACAGATAATGTCAAAATAAATAAAATTAAAATTAAATTAAATAAAAGAAAAATAATGATAATATTTTTAAAATGATAATAATATTTATTAAAAATTAGCATATGACATTACGACTTTGAAGTCGCTTTATGTAACGCTATAGCTGCAGCATATCCAGATGTCTCAATTAAAGGCTGTTTTTATCATTGGACCCGTAATATGTGGCGTAGAGCAAAAAAATTAAACCTCAATTGCAAAGAAGAGCGAAGAATTTTAGGTCTTTGTGCCATTCTACCATTGTTACCGGAAAATTCGATATTGGACGGTTGGGAGTACATTAAAATGGAGTACAAAGAAAATGGTCTGAGAATGTCACGGTTTAGGACATATGTAAACTATTTACTTAAAAAGCTCAAAATTATAAGCGCGTTTGGTTAGCGGCACCGAACAAATAATGTTTTAGAATCATTTCATTCGAAATTAAATAAAGTTTTAAACAAGAACGTGACTTTGTTACTTATTAATATTATAAGTTAACATAGATCACATAAGTTGGCCCGATTAGGAAAAAAGTGTCTCGGAGAGTATCAAACAGATCAACTAATTGATCCGTTTAGTTGGTCGGAGTGGAAAAAGTGGTTTATTTGTTCCAAGGTATAAAAGTAATCTCTGTTAAAGAGGGAAGGACAAACAAAGAGACTTTCACATCTTTACTCCGTTTTTCAAATCTCGATAATATTTGATGAGTTTCAAAATTCAATCTATCCAGATGTTGTCTACAAACTATACCCAAAGTCGCGTAGCAACGAGCTACGCAGTGCTACGAGCTGCGACTACGAAGGCATTCATTGAGAAGTGGTACACACCGCTTTTAGCTTATGATGTCCTAGTACTTCTAGTTAGTGAAGTCTGGCATGTTGAAACTCGCCGCTCGTAGGAGAGTAGACGGATAATTGTAGGGATTTATTTTTATAACAATACTTGTTAAAGATATGGTGTGTTAATAATCCACCAAAATATTTATAAAAAAACCTAATGAAACCTAATTAATAAAATGTCTTGGGATGTGACTAAAACATCACACTTTCAGATATTTTTTTGAGTTCCCAATTTATTTAATATTTTAGTAGAATATACAAATAATTTAATGTTTTTTTTTGTTATAGCATTAAGTATACAAATAATTTTGTGGAAAGAAAAATATCCCATTCGCTCCCTAAAACTATTTGTGAATATCCTTCACGCGGGTTAGCGTTTCAAAAGTACATACTTATAATAAAACTCCATTGTGTCGTGCCTAGCATTATACATAAAAACAAATGTCGTACTATTAATAGTTAAAAACGTGATAAAACAATAAAATTATTTCAAAAATTGATTTTTAGCTCATCGTTTTTCTCTTAACCTTTCCGTCGTTTTGTGAGGATCTCTAAAAAGTGTGTAAAGGAAATACTCCCAAAAACGAAGACGAGGAAGAATGTTTATTCATCGTTATTTTATCTAAAGGTAAAAGTAATTTCTGGATATTTCTTGTTGACAGTGAGAACGGTAGGGGTGGTAGTGTTCGTGACACGATCGGCAACTGATAATGTAGTCGTCTTATCTATCAGTTTCCTCGCACGTAGGTCGACTAGCAAATCGTGATGGCGAAGGAAATCCATTAAGTGAACTTCGAAATCCCAGGTTTAGTTTTAAGGTTTTTGACGAAGGTTTTTATTGGTGGTCCGTTGCTAGTGTGTGAGTAAAGATTCTATGTGGATTTTGTATTTGTTAAGCTTCTTTTAAAAATTTACGCCATCTATTGACGTCGGCTAGAACTACGATAGATTTGCGTGCTTACTACGCCCCGTTAAGCTTACTTGTTTGCCTCGTTTCCTTAGTACAGCTTCAAGATACTAGTGTGCAGTTATTGGGGGCGTCGCCGTGCATTTCAATGAAAAATAGTTACTTTTTTTTAAAATTTGAAATTAGAAACTCTCTAAGGTAATAAGATTCACAACTAAATCAACATTTTCCACAATGTTGCTCATTCTATCATTTTCAGCTAGAAGCTTTAGATGCCAAGCCAAATAACCTTGATATGCCGTCTTCGCACCGACTTGAAACAAATCAGTTATTAGGTACTACGTATCCCATTAAATGGTGTTGTCTTTATTTTTCGCTTTTTTCAGTTTAATTCTTTTTCTAAAAAGTTTATATATTTTTTGAGTGATTGTATCTCCTCAACCAGTAAACTGAGAAAGCTCTTGGACTCATATTGTAGGAAATTTGACTTCTGTATACAATTTTAGAACATGATGCTACCTAATACAAATTTTCTCAAAAAAAATGCAACAAGTTTTAAAATCTCGCAGTTTTTCGAACACCATAGGAGAAGTAGCGTAGAGTTATGAAGGTTGCAAAGTCTGTTAGGCATAGTAACAATATATTTTTCAATACAGTTGCTCGAAAAATAAACATTGTATGGCTATAAACATAAACAGAAAGTAGCTCATTGTAGCCCTAGTGCTTTTTACTTTGTAAATTTTTCTTAATTTTCACTAGTCAAATTAAGAAGTTGTACCAAGGAGGTTTGCATACTGAGAATAAAATCATGTCGACTTTATGTGTAATACAGCAATCAAATAAATAAAAATAAGCAAATAATTTTCAAATTTGGAATAAAATATTATATCGCGTATATTTAATTACATTTTATTTGAAATATTTTATTTACCGAGAAAAACAAGAAGGCTTCGAAACTACCTGGACCGATTTGAAATATTCTTTCACCATTAGAATCCTACTCCGATGAACATAGACTACATAATTTACCCGAATTCCCACGAGAATGAAGTCCCGGGCGGAAAGCCAGTCTTTAATATCCGCAAACTTTTAAGTCACCCATTTTAATGAAAACGTTTTATACCTAACATTGTATAAAAAATATTCACCGGTTAGAATAAAATTGCGAGGGCGGCGTATCTGAACAGTACACCAGGACAGCATAAAAAGAAAACAAATCCTTTTCACATCGATATCGACTTAGAAATTGTGACGTAGTATTGTTACCGGCATGAATGAATCCACTATGTGCGTCAACATGGAGCGAGCCAGTGTCTAGGGAAAATGTGTTATTTTCGGGTTAGTTGGTGGACGCCATTTTTTGTAAAGTTTTGCAGATAGTTATCTTTTTATTTTTGCAAAAAATATAAAGTTGCGTTTTTTAGACATCTTGTTATCCTGAAGGTCCTGAAGGTCAGGTTATTCCATTTTCGTTGTAAAAAGATTAAAGAGATATCATTAGTTACATTTACAGCAAGCATAGCATGTTTAGTTACTCGTTATGCCATTAACCTGTAAGTCCTTGTATCCCCGAATCACATGAAGATATTACAACGGTCTCTCTCAAAAACCTCACCTCACCGGCTGGCTCAACAAAAACCGAGTGGATCAGACAGAGTCTTGATCCTCAAAAGAATCTTTAAATTAGGTTCTCACGGGACTGTTCTGCAAATGTAAAACTATCAGTGAGATTTAGCCACCTACACACAAGCAGGGAACCAAACTATCTACAATGGCAATTTGTCACGAGAGGCAGTTAAGTCTGACAGAAGAACGGCTTTAATGTTTCGTTTAATGAGGAAGACAATTGGAGCTTTAGTGATAACTTAGGCGATGAGCAACAGTTCAGAATTTTGGACATCAAAAGAAATCGCGAATTATTCTGGAAATAATAATAGAGGTTTGCTTGTAGTGGAGGAATTTGGATTGACTAAAAAATAATTGAATCGAAAGAGGAAGTAGCTAAAGATTTTGAAGAATATAAGAAAGTAATTTTTAATATGCTAACATCCAGTGATTTTTTTGGAAGATATGGAAATATTTTTAAAGATGGGTTAGGGTTAGGAGGGCAAAGAGTTGGATTTGGTGAAGGAGTGTTTAGTTGAAGATGTTAGAGGTTGGGCTGCGGGCGGCTTGTTATATGAAGGTCATATTCAGACCCCGTTATCTTGTCGCACTTGACATTGCTTTACAGTAGAGCTTGAAAGTTTTTTTAATCGACCATCTCGATATCGATGTTTATTTAATAATATATTTAATCTATATATATATATATATATATATATAAATGAATTGCTCTTCGTTAGTCTCGCTAAAACTCGAGAACGGCTGAACCGATTTGGCTAATTTTAGTCTTGAAATATTCGTGGAAGTCCAGGGAAGGTTTGAAAGGTGAGAAAATATGGAAAAAGTGCGAGGAATTAAATCTAAGGCGTAACAAAGTTTGCCGGGTCAACTAGTTCATAATGAAATTTTATTTACGCCTTTTAAGTCTTACTGCCGTACTCAGAGACGTCAATTAAAGTTAAGTACTGTTTAACTCTGATGTTGTCTCTTTCACTCTTGTTGATTTAAACAAGGATAGCATGACATTTAATTACTTCTTAACTTTAATTGACGTCTCTGAGTACGGCAGTAAATCTCAATGAAAACTTTTTGATTTAAAATAAGTATTTAGCGAGAAAATATTTAGCAAGAAAATATATTTAGCAAGAAAAGTTTCAAAAAATGGTATAAGACAGCGATAGCGATATGAATTCTACTCCAGAAAGTATCAAAACAGCTGCAAATTAAACCTTTTGCCACAAAAATCACGGGAAAAATATTTAAAAGCATATGAAAATTTTACTCAGTGGAGAAACGAAAGACGTGTAAAATCACTGACCGAAAGTGTGTTTTTATCGTACGAGTATTTCAGTGAGATGTCCAAAAATATGAATATGTTATTGTGTATATTCTATGTTATTATATGTTAATGATGTATTTGTTGAATTTCATTATGTTATCTTAATTGTTATTATGTTAAATGTTAGGTGAATGTTTGAGGAGATGAATTAAACTTTGTTTTCATTAACTTAGTTTTTTTTAATAGTTGTTTGGAAAAGTTTGGACTGTGTACATATAAATTGGCTGTATAGCTTGTACGTGTCCTTGCTCAGTCTCTTGGCGTATTAAATTTAAAAAATCATGTGACTTAGTTTTTTATTCACTCAGTGAAACAAACAGTGTTTTATTCACTGTTTTTAAAGAATCACGGGCCCTTTTCCGAGTATCAATGGTAAAAAAGTGAGTAATTAATGCACTCACTTTGCGCTCGGTGCAACAATCTATTATTGTTATTATTGTCCATCTATAATTTTTTCAAAATTTAATCCGCTATGTATGGTTACCGAGTCCAAGTGATCTCATTTTTGTTAAAAGTGGGAAAGGCAAAAAACTTTTATTATTACAGGGCTAAGTCTCATGAATAAAAACGGATATATTGACCAAATTAAATCAAACCTCCATTCATCCGCTATCCTCCTGGTTATGCGAGCCTTAACCGTTGCCATGGTAACGGGGGTGTGTTGCAAATGCAGGTTATCGAGATAAATATACTATGCACTACATCGATATGACCTGTAAGGGGCGGGGCCATTCATCACATCGATCGTACTCCTTCTATCCTCTGTCCTCCTAGTCTCCGGATCTCTCAGCGTTGCCATGACAACATCAAATCTCGCCTAGCATTCACACGCTATCGAAGCCTTGTAGGATAGACAGAGCTCGTAAGTAAGTCAAAACTAATACGGAACCCTAAAAAGGATGACAAACAGATAAAATGTAAAAACATCAAAAGGAGTACAACGTAGAAACAAACAGCTATACCATTTCCTTGATAGGGTGGTTAAGTCATTTTGGGTTTAAGTATGAAATCGTCGCCTTCACTATTACTTGGTTGATAATTTCTTTGGTTGAAACGCTTTCCCTAAATTGCTTGTTGTTTAACAATTCAAAACTAGACCACAAGGCAATTTTCAGTAAAAAATATTTCTACTTTTGTTTTGTCTGATACCTCGCTCAAACATTGTTAACTAATGCTGGTTTTCAATGAAATCAAGTAAACATTTCTAAAGATGCCACCTCAAAATTTTAATTACTGAAAAACCTAAAAGTGTTCGTGTTCGTATGAAGTAAATGTGGAAGAAAATCAGATTTCAACGAATTCGTAAGAAGAACGAAATTATAACTCGACAACCTCCGTAGGAACTTTGAGCGACGAATGCTGCTATATTCTCGGATAAAAGTACCAGGGTATCATAAACTAGAAACGATGTGCGCGCGACCGGAACTGTACAACCAAGAGCTCCTGAAGCTTGATACTTTGGAGTGGTTCAATCCACTCAGTTTTGAACACTTTTTTTTGTTGGGGTACACAGTACATATGAAAAACTTATAACACCTGTCTTTTTTGTCGAGGGTTAAAAACAACCGAAACAAACGATAACTATAAACTTAAAAATGTTGTATAGCTCCGACATTAGGCTCTACCACTAAAAATAAAACTAAAACTTAGACTCTGTTTAAAAATGGCTGACATAGGTTCTTTTGCCTTTCACGAAAGGGATAAATTAAAAAACAGGAAAGTTACATGTTTTGATGGTTTGTGGTAAAGCAGTTATTGCTTACTCTTGAATGGCTTAACCAACTTTAATCGAACAGCTAAAAACCATTTCAAATTCGTCAGCTTTCAAACAATAAAAACAGCATCGAAATCGGGCAATTTGTTTAGGAGCTACAATGCCATAGACAGACACGCCGAAATTCAGATACATAGACACATACCAAACTTATAACACCCCTCTTTTTTGTGGGGGTTAAAAAAAACAAACACATTTAGCCAAGTCCTGCGAATTTTGTTTATTATATATTTTTTTAACTGTGTTCAGTTTATGTATTTTTACTAGCAACCCACCCCGGGTAATAAGGATGTAAAATACAGTTTTAAAATTCGTTGCGTGGTTTAGAAGTAAGCGGATAAACAGAACAGATAAAGCCAGATGCAGCCGCGGAGCGCGACTTTCTTTACACTATGTAAAAATCTCACAGCTTACAATTTTTGTTGATTAATATAATGTTTTTAAGCATGTTACATACACTATCACGCCTTATATGCTACTTGGAATAAATTCACGTAATAGAATCTCAAAACCTAATCTCATAGAAATAAATCTAAAGTATTATGTTAACTTGTTGTTTTGTGGTTGTTTTGTATGTTGTGTTTGTTCTAAAGTAATAAATAAATTCTTTGTCTGTCTGACTATCATGTGTGCATGTGAAAAAAATGAGGCAAAACAACAGTTATCCGAAAAAATTTAGAAGAACGGAAATATAAATCGACAACCTCCGTCGGAACTTCGAGCGACGAGGGACTGACTACGAGCGGCGAATGCTATTGCCGTTCCCAGATTATATTCCCGTATACAAGGTACCAGGGCATAATAAATTAGATGAGATGGTGCGCGCAACAGAAACTGTACAACAAAGAGTACGTGAAGCTTGATACTTTGTGAATATTCAACCATTCTATTTCGTACGCGTTAAGATGGCGCTTAGGAGGGAAATTTGCAATACAACTTATTTGCTTTTGACTGCACGAAGGCAATGCTGTTTAACAAGTGACATAGGGTGTTGAAAAAGGGGGAGAGTGGGAGTAACAGGTGAGGTACTGGGTTGAGTTAGCCAATCCCGTAAGGTCGCCATAGCAACCGAGTCTTTTCTATCTGAATCAACTGTTTCACTCGCACCGTTTAGCGTGCTAGATAGAGAAATATCTGCCTTCGATTTTTAACCTTTTGTCATCCATTTCATAAAATTTAATCGATGGTACAGAGTAGTAACAATTTAAACTCTTTGTACGTTTTCAGGGTAAATAATACGTAATTTCAGCGGAAAAACTACATAAATTGAAAAGAAAATCTCTGTTTTGCTCATATTACAATTTTCTTAAATTTATTTTTTTATCTTACTGCAACAGCAGCTCGAGCATGATGTGCAACAAACTCGCGCGGCATGGCACTCGGCTGACGCTGAAACTCCACTTTGATTGCGCGAGGGCCTTGCGCAAAAACTTGCTCGCAATGTTGACATTTTGACATAACACATCTTGCTCGAGCGGCTGTGGTAGTTTCAAATGTCGGTGATTTGTATCAACCGAACAATTATTATCCAAAAGTTTCCCTAGCTCGGTCAACCGGACCAACAACCCAACCTCTGCAATAAAACGGAGGAAACAGATTCGTTCATTCAGTTATACTCAGACCTACAGACTCTAACTGGGTAGGCAGAGCTTTATAAAATCTTCGAAATGACAGTTCTTGAGTTCAATTCCCAGGCGGGCTAAAGAAAACATTTGTGTTAAAAACGAAAAAAGACATTCAGCCACATACAGCCATAATCCGAGAATTTTGTATTTTTACCTTTTTTTTTCAAAATTTAAAAAACTGTGCTAGGCATTTATTTTCACAAGTGACTCAGTACAAATACTGAAATAACACTTATATCCCTGTCGGGTAGGCGCAGTGAGCACGTAAAGTGTTTCTTAAACTACTAATATATTATACGAGGAGTGATCAAAAAGTAGTGATAATGACCCACTTGTACAATTCATAATTTACTCATTCATACCAATAATGAAAGATCATTTCATCACGAGGGTAGATACAAAAAATTTAAGTCTTAATTTTTTAAGAAACATAGAAACTGTGTCTAGTTGATTGACAAATTCTGTGGAAAGATGATCAGCTCAATTCAAGACTGGAAGAACATCGACAGAAGATGAGCACCGCTCAGGCCGGCCATCGACGTCAGTTACGCAGAAAAACATTGAAAAAGTCGAAAAGATTGTTCTAGACGATCGTCTTGTTACAGTGCGTTATTCAGTACAGAAAACTAGCATTTCATATTGCAGTGTTCAATCAAAATTTAAAGATTTTCTGAATATGAAAAAAGTCTCAGCGCGTTGGATACCCAGAATGTTAACAGAAGATCAGAAGAAAACCAGACTTATAGGTAATGACCTTTCCGACGCTTCGTGTGTAAATAACATTAAATAATGGATAGTTTTTTAAAAATTGTATTTAAAACACTTTACTAGTATCATCAAGAAATATTATGCAGTAGAACTTATGTAAATATGTTGTTTTAATTCTACATTAAGGGAGTTCTTTCATTGACCTCTGTATACCAAACACTGTTAATCATGTTGAAAACTTAATACTAAGAGCTCTTTAACCCGTTTTATCAGTTTTATGTAAGTGATACATGCCCAAAGGTGGTAAGTATTCCATTCGTTCAAAGATATTTGCCCAATGTAGATTTGATTTTAAAAGTTGGACGACTTGATCAAATCTTATAACAACACCGTCATGGCCATACGACACTGAACAAAAGAATCGAAGAGGACACTTTCTTAACAAAAGGAATCTTGTATAAAATGTTAGCTTTCTAAGTTTGGATATCCTTGAAGGGTTTGAAATAGACAAATCAGAATTTTCATTGTTCGAATGAAGATTTAATGAAATTACTTAATGGATTACTCTTTTTTCCCAAAAGACCGTAAAGAAGTCATTTAGTAACTTCTACAAAAGTTTTGATACGCAAAAAAGTTTGTAGTTGCAAATGAAATTTTAGTTTTCAACTATTCTTAAAAATGGTACGAGCTTTTCGAATAGCAAATGGAAGTGATAGCGTAGAAATCTTTGCTAGGAAAGGCGATGCACGAGGTACCAGGAGAGCATAAACCTACGAAGATCGCGGCCGTCTGAAGCCAGCCTGAAGCTTCGCGAAGTTCCACAGAGGCGTAGAGAGTTTATATTCGAGCAATATAATGGTTCTGTTGTTTGAAAATGAAATAGAATAAGTAATCGATATTTTTGACAAATTAGTTTGCTTTGATCGGGGGACGGAGAGGTTAATTTGTATGGAGAAGCGAGTTTTGTGTAGATATTTCTTTCAGAGGTATTCAGTCTTTCAAGCAATTCTATCATTAACGTTAACAGCTAACGCCATTATTTAGCAATGGCAAGTTGGAAGTTAACCTTTGTCCTTAATGGTGGATCATGGACGTACTATATCTTACTGTGGACGGATGTCAAGCATTTTTTAAATACTATTAAATTAATAAAAAATGAAGGTAAGAACTGACAAGTAAAAACTACTAAAAATAAATACAGTTAAGGCTGCAGCTCCATCATCTTATCCTTAGTAAATATATATCTGTAATAAAATCAGCTTGCGGTATCTACACCCGTACCACCTCACCTTTGATAGTAATTTGTGGTTATTTTTAACCGACTTCAAAAAAGGAGGACATTTTATGTCTAATATTAAGATATGTAGATAATTAATATCGTGTATACTTGTAGAATAAAAAACTATGAAGATGCACACCTCCTTTGCCCAACGTTTATCCCGTTTCGCCCTCCCTTTTATATACACAAAGGTGAACAAGCACTGCAAAATCGGGAACCTCACTCATGTAGAGACAAAGCACTTAGATCATAATCCATTGATTGTAATGCCACGGTCAATATTTTTGTATTTCACATCCCCGAAAAATATACAAAAATCTGTTTTCCAAAAGCTCTGTATGAAAAAGAAAAAAATCATGGTGGGGACTAAACTTATCCAAATTTAACTGTATTGCCAAGGAAAACAGGAAGTAAACAGAGGTTATACGAGTGCAGTCGAAGGAGCTTGTCTCTGTGTGAGAATGTTTAAATGTGAGCAAATAGGGATGTGATTTATGGCGCCGCCCCATGTTGTTACCGAGGCAACGACGTCAGCCATTTTGAAGATTAGGAGGACAACTCGTTGTGGTTTCTGCTGTTCTAGTACCAAAATTCACGCGTATAACTTTCTTTCAAATAATTTGCGCCATCCCTAATTTCAAGGATAAGGATAGGATTACGACATTATTATTTTAAAAAATTATCAAATAGAAACTGTGACTAACTCGTCAACACCTAGTCAAAACTTTTGAAGATAGCTGAAATTTTGCACAAGGATTATTTTTATGATGCAATATGGAATAATGTTGCGTTTTTTTTTAAAACTTATTCAACGATCAGTGAGGTTTAGCCACCTACACACAGGCGGGGAAGCCATCAGGTTCCTCACCTGTGTGCAACTATCTACAATAGCAATTTGTCACGAGAGAGAGATAAGTCTGACGGAAGAATAAGCCTGACAGAAGAACGGCTTTAATATTTCATTTAATGAGAAAGACAATATCGGAGCTTTAACCTTAAAAATAGATAAATTAGGCAAAAGAAATCGCGAATTAATCTGGAAATAACAATAGAGGTTTGCCTGTAGTGGAGAAATTTGGTTTGATTAAAACAGTAACACAAGAGCTCTTAACAGAAATGAGCTCTTTTGCTCCCACTTATAGAGGAACAAAGCGACACTTTTCGAATAGAAGGGATGAAAAATATATTTCTTTGCTTTTTCCAAAAGGATTTTATTTTTTTACAATAAACAAGTTTTTTTACAATAAAGCAAAATAGCAGTAAACAAGTTTGTAGGAGTAAAGCTACAAATTTTGCTACGAGCTACAAACGCACAGCTTGTAGCGAAGTAAAGCTACAAGCTGTGTGATATATTCAATTTCGTTTCAAGGCTTTACTCATCCAAATCCTTATCTCCTAACTGATGTTACAAATTACTAGTGTCTTTATTTGTTTGTCCTTTTGCTTTGGACCGGAGCAACGGATTTCCGACCCGATTTTTACACATAGATCGTTAATAGAGTGAAATAAGCTATAAACGAAGACTAGTAAATAAATAAATAAGCTACAAAGTAAACAGATTAAAAGTTCATAGATTTAAATGTATTTTGGTTTTAAAGCATTTTTTTATCGGGGTAACAAATCCGTAAGCAACATTGTAAACAGCGCCACCTAGTGTTTATGTATGGAACTTGTTGATGCGGTGCTTTTCTACAGTTGGTGGTGTGTCTGAATTTCAACCACCTCTGCAGCAACATACGCTGGTACTCTCACTATATATTCTAAGAGGAAGGTTTCCGGGATTTAATCTAGGCATTTGCAAAGTAGCATTTGTTGGTATATACGAGTATATGAAATCAAGTAAATAATAAACAGCTATCTGAGTTCATATCCGTTCTAAACCAATTATCCAATGAATACAAGGCCATTTTGCGTACAGGAAGTTCTGCATACATTTTCCAATTGAAATTGCTTTGAAAGGGCCTCAAAAACAAGTTGGTTTTGCAAAATTAGTATTGCACAGAAGTGAGATCCAGCGGGCTTATTTTTATAAGCCTTTCTTGAAATAAGTTGATTAAGATTGTAGTAAGTTGCGGTCTAATTAAGCAAGCCCAATTATAACGGCTGTTCGTAACTTATTACTATGAAAAAAAAGGCTTTATGTGAGTAGCCGAGAGGTATATGGGGTCACTCTGAATTAGTGAAACTTTAGGGAGTGATTCTCCCTTTAAAACAGAAATACAGAATCCTTTATTCCACACACAATACAAACAACATTTTCAAAGGCAGGGTGGAAAGCTTTATGTGAGTAGCCTTCTTCTTCTTATCGTGTAGGTATACTCAAGTTTTTGGCGAACTTGGCTAACCCTAGTGTCAGAGTTTTCAAACCGTACAATGGCCTCTGACTTGGTTTTAACGACTGTAATCAATCGACAACAGCCGGGACAGGCAGCTTAACGTGCCCTCCGAAGCACGGAAACGCTCGTGATAAATTTCCACTTTGGTCACCCATCAGGTTCCCTTCCTCCGTGTACGTTGCTTAGCCTCATTGATCGGTTGAGATCAGCGAGAGCTACTGGGCTATATGTGTAGCCGAATTTTGGGCTTAAAATCAGCTTGCTGTGCCCACACCCTTTCCACCCTGCCTTTGTAAATTATGTGTTTGTATATTTATAACAATATTGTGTGTGGAATAAAGGATTTTGTATTACTGTTTCAGGGGAGAATCACTCCCTAAAGTTTCACTTATTCAGAGTGACACCATATACTTCTGACTTATAGCGAATTAACTAATCAAACAATGAGTTGAAATAATTATCTACGATAAAAACGAAGAATTAACCGAATTCAATCCCAACAATGCCTATCAGCAGATAACCACATAAGTACCAAAACGTCATCTCATTAAAATGTGCATGTATTTTTTTAAATTGTTGATTTTTTCCAATACTTTTAAATAAAATTTATATGAGACCACCTCTATATTCTTTCCAATAAAGAAATAATTCTGAAAATCGGCCGATAATCGCTTAGCAAACAAAAAAAAAGAAAACAGTTGAATGTATCTTGATGTATGAATGTATCCAAATTAAATCAAACCTCCATTTATCCGCTATCCTCCTAGTTATGCGAGCCTGAACCGTTGTCATGGTAACAGGGGTTCGTTGCCAATGCAGGTTATAAATATACTATGCACTACATCGATATGACCTGTAAGGGGCGGGGCCATTCATTACATCGTACTCTTTCTATCCACTATCTCCGGACCTGTCAGCGTTGCTATGACAACATCAAATCCCGCTTAGCATCACGCCTATGGCCTTACAGGAAAGGCAGAGCTCGTAAGTAAATACGGATTACGGATATTTTTCAGATAAGAAACACATTTTGTATGAGCCTTTCATTAATTGGCATTAAACGGACCACATTGATTATCGCGGTTAATATGACCCATCACGTAAGATATTTAAAAAAAAAATTCAACCCAACAATTCATTAACGCTAGCTAACTTACTGCCGTACTCAGAGACGTCAATCAAAGTTAAGTACTGTTAAACTCTGATGTTGTCTCTTTCACTCTTGTTGATATAAACAAGGATAGCATGACATTTAATTACTTCTTAACTTTAATTGACGTCTCTGAGTACGGCAGTTTAAAGACATTATGGGGTTTATGTTATTCTTGCCGATTTCACTGTTACATTGTTGATAATTTTTTTGGTTGAACCGCTTTCTCTAAAATTGCTTTTTAAATTGTTTAAATATTCAAAACTAAGCCACGAGTAGATTTTCAGTAAAAATATATCTACTTTGTATAATTAAGGTGCTCAAATTACAGCTTGTTTTGTCTGTCACCTTGCTAAACAGTGTTCTTATTAAAAAACTGTGGAAGAAAATCAGATATCAACGAATTTTTGAGAAGAACGGAAATATAACTCGACAACCTCCGTCGGAACTTCGAGCGACGAGGGAGACTGACTACGAGCGGCGAATGCTATTGCCGTTCCCGGTTTATATTCTCGGATAGAAGTACCAGGGCATCATAAACTACAAGCGATGGTGCGCGCGACCGGTACTGAACAATCAAGAGCACATGACGCTTCATACTTTGGATATTGAACTACTCTATTTCGTACGCGTTAAGATGGCGTCAGGAGGGAAAATCACACTACAACTGAGCTGCTTTGATTGTACGGAGGCAACGGTGTATAACAAGTGACACAAGAGTTCCGTTCAGAGGTTAATCGTTCCCGACTCTTATCGATTAAATTTTTTTCTTTCCAGTTGGTCAAATTTTCAAAACTTCAGACTTTCATGTACTGTCGTTACATCAGGTCAGAGGCCATATGGCGGTTTCTAACAACAAGTGAAGTGTGACACCAGGATTACTCAATTAACAATATAAATGATTACACCTTCTTGTTAAGAAAAGGAGCAGAAAGTGACAAAAGTAAGTCCCTTTTGCCAATGATGGTTTCCTATCCAATCTCTAAAAAATCTAAATAAAATCGACGCTTTGTCATTCAAAACGGAATTGAACAACTAATCAACTGGGAATTGGGGCCCTACGAGATTGATGATCTTCATACATTTAGGGAAACTGAAAAAACTTTGGAAAATTATCTATACATATAATAAATCAGTAACCGACTAGAGTCAGTACATTGATTATTTTTTGGAAATTCTTTTTCCAGGGGGCTTTACTATCGAAACAGACACCAAATCAACATTTATTTTTATTTTTGTCGGGCTGTCTTTCTAATGAATGAATCCAACTGAATTATGTAGTTTGAGGTCCGGAATAACATCAAACATAAAATATTTTTCAAAATTCTACCCCTACGGGTAGACCCCCTATAGGCGTAAGTGTATGGATAGGTGTGGGGGCCATTCGTCACTGAACAAAGAAATTTAACAAATATCTTTGACGAGTGAATTACCACCATAATAGAGTCTTTAAGCTAGTATTCGAAATTCAACAGATTTTGGCTTTCTGCATTGTTTTTTGTCTTTACGTATTACACTGATTTTTATTTATAAACTCGTAAAGGACACTTCGGAAGCCCAGCCCCACAGAACTGTGCCCAGCCCTATTTCTTGTTTTCATAACAAAAGGAGCCTCGTGCAAAATTTTAGCCTTTTGAGTTTAAGGTTTCGACTAGCCCTTGGTGAGAGTCAGAATTTTCAATATTCAAATGAAGATTGAAAATGTTTAAGAAATTCCTATTTTTAATGAAGTAATTTTTATGATTTACCCTTTTTTCCAAAAGGCCACAAAAAGATAATTTAGCAACTTTCGCATAGTTTTGGTACACAATACAGTTAGTGGTTTTTAATAAAATTTTATAGTTTTAAGCTATTCTTAGAATTGGTTGCGTTAAACTCTTTTCGAATAGCAAAAACAGAAGTGAGATAGCGTTGAAATCTTTGCTAGGAACGCCAATGTACGGGGTACTAGGAGAGCATAAACGTACAGAGTTCGCGCCCGCTTGAAGCTTTACGAAATTCCACGTAAGCGTAGACCTTAAATCTACAACGTCAGAGTTTATTTTCGAGCATTGTACGAGTAATGGTTCTTCATGTTTGATGAAGACGAAATAGAATAATTGACATTTCCTTCAAATTCCATTGCTTTAATTTGAGGAGAGAATAATTGTATGAAAAAGCAAGTTTTGTTTCAGTTTTACGTACAAATCTATAAAATTTGAGGTTAACGGCTATCGCCTCACGGAATCGTCTTTTTTCACCATTTAGATACAAGTTAAACTATATAAGCTTATGTTCTTTAGCAAGATGTCCTTAATGATGGGCCATAGTGTTTCTTAAAACAAAATATATAAATTAAAAATTACCAAAAATAATATCAGTTACGGCTGCGGCGCTAACATATTAATTCAAATTACGCTCAGTAAATAGATTGCTGTAATAAAATCAGCTTGCTGTGTCCACACCCGTTCCAACTTATCTTTTTACCCGACTGCGCGACGCAAAGGAGGGTAATGTGTTTGTCAACCTATGTATGTATGTACGTTTGTACCTCTGTGCCACAGAGACCAAACGCGTGGGCTGAATTTTTTTTTGTTTTTTTTGTTTAGGTGGCAACCGTCCAACAGGACATTACTGCCAGTGTCACGTCAATTTACGTAAAAAATATATATTACGTATCGGGACAAAATGCAGGACTTCCCTCTATCAAATCCATTCTCTATTCGTATGAATAATCCTATTAATTAAAAAACAACTATTTATCTGTAAGGAAAAAGGTTACGAAGTGGTATTGACCTGGGTCCCAGGGCACTCGGTAGTGAGTGGTAATGAGGAAGCTGATCAGATGGCGAAGGAAGCAGTTGTGTGTGGGGAAAAGGTTCCTTTTAAAAACTACTCTCATGATCTTGTTGCTCTTTCCTATTCTTTTCTGATGCGTTCCTGGACCTCTTATTGGTCGGTGTCGTGTTAATCCCGCGGGAAATTGTTTGCACAAATTCATTCGGATGTTAAACGAAAACCCTGGTTTGCCAAAAAGTTACAAAAGCAGAATTTTTGACGCGAGAATTTTCGATTGAAATGAAGCGATCTTTTTTTGATATTAAGTCAAAATAAGGTGAGAAAATAAATATTTTAAATAAAAACAAGACAAGACAAAATGCCCCTTCTCGTCATCACGTATCCTCACGCAACGCGTTGAAGGAGTAATTGATATGTTACCGGAGGAGAATAGGGTACTGTATGCCTATAAACCCTAACATTGTTGAAAATCAGAGGTTATCTGCTAACCATGAGTTGAATTCTTGGTAAACATTGGCCTTAGAGGAGACTGAATTTGGAAAATCGATATTTTATCCCAATACGGCAACGCATCGTGAGTTCGTTCGTTCGAAATTCTGTCCTAAATGAAATTAGTTAAGGTTTCTTTTTCAATGACAACCTTTGCAAGTTGTTACCCTATTAAATTTTCTTCCGAGTGACGTTATACAAATAAACCAACCAAATTGAATAGGTAGAAGTTTTACAATCGACGTTTTAAATCGGTCGGCGCGCCGCGACCTGGCCGTGACCCCGGGGGCCTTGACTGTGAACATTTCATCTGTATCTATTAGGTACGCTCGTGCTTTTAAGGGACACTTTGTTCACTAAAAATACCTTCTTAGCTATTACGCGCTGTTTTTTTTATTACTCACAAATTATAGTAAGTAAATGTTGGAAAACCAAAACTTTTTAACCAATCAAATGCTACAGTTTTTTGGAAACCGAGATTGTCCATCTCGAGGAAGTGAATTATTTTTTCACTGTACAGAGTTTTTAATTTTTTTTTTAATAACATATTATTTGCACATCAATACAGTAAAGTCATGTAGTAATTAAGATTTTAATGGAAGGTAAAAAAATAACTGTTGTTGTAGTCATTTTGAATAACCTGTAAACCTTAACGTGTCACCAACTTTGTCACCGATTGACCCAATAGAAGTCTAGGCTCCGCCTCTCACCCCCACCCACTAGTTACTACGATAATTCAAATCTCCTGAAAGGTTATGCTCTCCTAGTACTCAGTCGTCGAGACCGTGATTGAGACACGTGGACTCATGAATTATTTTACTTACAATTCTTCAAAATTGTGAATTAAACATAAAACCAAACATCAACTAAAACCAATCTGTGACCCCCTTGGCTATCGTTTTTCCTAACTACTATTTATTATATTTGATTTTTATAAAGGGAATACGAAGAAGCAATTGCATCCCCGGACATTTATTCTTGATTTTTTACAGATTTATGACAAGAAGACCTTGTAAATGGTCTTCTAAGGTCTAACAATGTTTAAGAACACTTCAAAAACATCATTAGTTAGATTGGCCACTTTAAAAAGACATAGAAAAACCGATATCTTTTAGCTTACGCCGGTGTTGAGAATAATGATTTTTTCAGTTTCTCCTCAGAAAGGGGCAGAGGTCGCTGTACACAGCCACACATCAAGCAAACGAGAGTCTTGTCATCTAATCAGAACTAGTATCAAATATTTCAGCGTGCTGATCGCTCAAATTGTTAAGTGTTATTCAGTTTATAGTAGGCTGATTCACATCCTTCAAGTTTTGTTGTATTGCGGGCGAAAGGTTGACAACCTACCACCACTAAACTCATGTACCATCTAATAACCCTCAGAATTCATGAATTAATGTCAAATGTGTTATTAAGGGGTTTCAGAATCACCGCATTTTCTGCCTACCCCAAAAGGGAATAAGCCTCTCGTTCGTGCCCATGTCTACAGATTCTCATTTCTGTAGATTTTCATTTCAACAGAATCTCATTTTTCCTGATTTTTCATGTCTATGAAATCCCATTTCTAAAGATTTTCATTTTAACAGAATCACATTTTTACTGATTTTTTAAAATTAAAAAAGAACCCCGGTGTCATGGAATGGCTGAACCAACTTTGATGAAATGTGTCTAAGAACACATTTCAGAAAAACTTGCTTTCAAGGAGAAAAAAAACTGCATCAAAACCCTTCCATCCGTTTGGTAGCTACGATGCCACAGACAGACACACAAACATTGACGTCAAACTTATAACACCGTTCTTTTTGCGTCTGGGGCTAAATTTTTTTTTAACATATTCATACCTATCTAAGATTACAACCTTTTTCAATTTAAAATGAGAATCTGAAGACATGGGCAAAAAGGATTATAGTTTTACGCTAGTATACAAACTCGTTGACGTATAGTTTTACTGTAATAATTGATTTGATTTTATTAAGCAAATATGGATATCCGAAGAATTAATATTAATTAAGAACTTAGTTTTTAGTTAGCGTTGTTTTTTCATGTTAAATGTAACAGTCATTATTAATAGGGAATATGAAAAATGAGCGCAAATATAAAATGTTTAAAAAAGAAAGTAAGTTGTTTTTCTTGAATCGAAAAACGACTTATGATTAGTTCCTTTCAAAAATGGTTTTAATGGGATTGGTGATCTGTAATTGTAATAGATATCTGTAGAACTAGGAGTCTGTTAAACTGGCGGGTAAGATGCTTGGTGACGCTTCGGGCTTCGCCCTACGCGGAGCTCGTAAACTGGAAACCTGTACAACTGGGAAACTGTGGAAATCTGTAGGATTGGGAATAATTCGGGTATATAGATAGATGCACATCCTTAATTTTCGCCAGCTAATTTAAAGTCTGGGTGACTCGTATTTTACTCGGTGTACATTTTACTCAGCGTAGGTAACTTTTCCCAGTTGATAATGAGCCAGACTTGTAACCGGAAGGTCGCATCCTGGTGCGGGCCTGCACCACAAAGTTCATCTTTAAGGATTTATGTACAGATTTATAATTAATTGTCACTTGCTCAGCGGTGAAGAAAAAAAAGGGTGATGAAACCCGCACATCTCAGAAAATTCGTTTTCGAAAGACGAGCGGTCCACCGATTCGCATTAGGTCAGCGTGGTGGACTATGGCATAAATCCCCTTCGTGTTTCGAAATGAAGCCCGTGCCCCTTGGTCGGGACCTACATGGGCTGGTAAGAAGGTAACTTTTAGTGGGCGTAAGTGTATATATAAGGATTTGGTTCTGTGCCAAGTACGGAGCAAGAATTTTTATTCCACCGATTAAAAAAGTTAAAATTCCACCAGGAAAATATAAACTCACGGAGATGTTATAAACAACAAGGTTCAATTTGAAGTGTTTGTATATGAATGACTTCAACTAAGTTAGCGAAACTTTAGGGGCTGATTTTTCTCATCATAAATGTGTTCTTTTATTTATTTCCGAATTCAATAATTCCTTGGTTCCATATTTGGGGTAGGTAGATGAACGGTAGTTGCGTACACTGTGTTCATAACAGAGCCATCTAGTGTAACTTCGCCGTATTACGTCTCTTATTAGCAGTCAAGCCTTTGCACCGAGTCTGTTACCATGGCCTTGTATTTCGACTACCCCCCGCTAGAGGACTATCTTTAACGAGGACTCTTTGCGGTTCCTGCTCTCCTGGTACAAAGTTGGACGCGTATAAACTAGCACATCATTTCCGTCGCCCCCATGCGTCTGACTCACTGAAGTAAATCGAGATTTACCTGGTGTTTTTTTTTTTTAAATGGCTTTCTCCTTGGCAGTCAGCAAATATTCTTGTTACTTCTTGTTAGATCTCCATGTCTCGAGTGTAAAATTGAAACACTTGAGTACACACGTTACTTTATTTCTATATGTAACATCAAAACTGGTCGCAAAAATAAATAAATAAGTAAAGTGCTTATATTTTCTTTTTTTCGCTCGTGTTTCAAATGGGCTCACGTTACACATTACTTACGACACTTGTAAAATTCCGTATAGGTAGTAAATGTAAACCACTGTTATTCTCGTTCCATATGTATTTATTCAGCGTAATATCATTTTACAATCACGAGAACATGGAAAAACCATGCGCACGGTAAACGCGGTAAAACGATGACAGCCCATGTCAATCTGACAGGAGACGTCAAGCAATAAAACTGCGTTCGTAATTATAACAGTTTCCTTCCCCACTAGGAAAAGAAATTCATAATATGTAGGTGACATCTAAAGATATATAAGATAGTAACAGAGTGTATCTACAAGTTAACAGAGACTGTTCACAAACTTAAGTTTCATTAACTAACATAATACAAGTTAACAGAGACCGTTCACAAACTTAGTTGTAATAACTAACATAATACAAGTTAACAGAGACCGTTCATAAATTTAGTTTCAATAACTAACATAATAGTTTAAACATTTAACGGGGTTGTTAAACTAAAATGAATTTTCTATACCTTTAATAACTAAACTTAAACAGAATAATAGATGCCTGACAATCAATATAAAACAGATCACAAGTTAAGCCTAACCACAGGTTTAATTACTCTTTTGCTTCTACGTAGAGTAGGTTCAGCAGGAACAACTGTAGGCCCTGAAGGTGCATGTACAGTAACATCATCAGTGGTAGTAGGTATTACATTGTCCGAAGGCAAAGATTCAGGCTCTGACAAATCTTCAGTTACCTTAGTATGATTTGGTTCAGGTTCAGAAGCCATGTCTTGTGTATTGGGGACAGAATCAGAGTTAGGGATTTGAGCCGCGGCTTTATCATAATCATCAACAAATTTCTCATTTAGAAAAGGAACGTCATTCCCAACCCGGCGCAGTTGGTCGATGTGACGACGCCACACGATACCATTATCTAACTTAATTAAATAATGCAATGTTCCTAGGACCTTATCTACAGTTCCTAACTTCCATTTCCCCTCCCCTGTATAATTTCGAGCTACCACTCTTGTACCAGGCATCAGTTCCCGCACGCGTACCACCTTTAACTCCCTTTGAGGTGATACAGTGAGCTTGTTTGGACAACACAATGATAAACGAGAGGTTGGTTGGTAAGTGAAAACCATTTCTGCTGGGGATTTGGTAGTGGCGGGGTGTGGAGTTATACGGTATTGGAATAAGATTTCGTTCACTTTAGACTGCATGGTCGTTTTGCTTGCATTTAAACATCGTAATTTCTGTTTTAAAGTTTGAACATATCGTTCTACTTGCCCATTTGTGGCAGGATTGTAGGGAGCAGATCTTTTATGTACGATTCCATGCATTTTTAGGTATTCGAAAAACTTGGGATTAACAAATTGCGCACCATTGTCGCTTGTGAGAATTTTTGGGTAGCCAAATGTGGTGAAGATTTTGTCTAAAACATCTATAGTAGAGTCAGTATCAATTTTATTCAGAACATGCACTTCTGGCCACTTCGAAAAGGCATCAATTAATAAGAGAAAATAAACATTTTGAAACTTACCAGCGAAATCAACATGAACTCTTTCAAACGGCTTAGAAGGAGTCTCCCAAGTGTGTTTCGAAGCTACCTCTGGAGGCGAGTTTAGGTGTAGGGAGCACTCACGACAATTTCTGGCAATGTTTTTAATATCCTTGTCCATCCCTGGCCACCAGCAGTAGCTTCGCGCAAGACCGAGCATTCTATTTACACCGAAATGACAAGAATGTAAATCTTTCAGGATAACGTCTCTGAGACAGGTAGGTACCACCACACGTGTTCCTCGCATCAAACAGCCTTCTAATAGAGAGAACTCAGTTTGTTCAATACCATACCTATCAGCAAGAGAAACTTTTTTGCCGGTTGTCACGCCCGACAGCAGAGGTGCCAAGGATTCATCAACTTTAGTGGCAGCAGCAATATCCTTCACCGTAATAGGTAATACCGAAATCATTCCGATTTGAAGAGTATCGCAGTCCTCTAGCTCGCCAGACTCCTCTGTGATAGGTAGTCGTGAAAAAGCGTCTGCATTAGCATTGTCCTTGGATTTCTTGTACTTAATATCATATTGGAAGCCCTGCAGAAAAATAGCATAGTGTTGCATACGTGCAGCAGAAAGATGAGGCAAAGCCTTAGTAGGCGAAAAAATTTGGACGAGAGGCTTGTGGTCAGTATGCAAAATAAATTTTCTACCATATAGGTATTGAAAAAAACGCTTGACCCCAAACACAATAGCATAAGCCTCTTTGTCAATCTGTGCCCATTTACGCTGTGAGGAATTTAATGTCTGTGAAGCAAACTGTATTGGCCGTTCAGTTCCATCAGGCATGACATGCGACAAGACGGCGCCCACCCCAGTAGGCGATGCGTCCGTAGCCAGTATCAGAGGCAGATCAGGTGAGTAATGTGCAAGCACAGTATCTGATAGCATTTGGTTTTTGATTGTTAGTAAAGCTTTATCACACTCAGCCGACCAATTCCATAGTGTCTCTTTACGTAAAAGCTTATGTAGAGGCTCCAACGTGCTACTCAGGTTTGGTAGGAATCTACCATAATAATTTACTAGGCCAAGTAATGCCTGCAGCTCAGAAACATTTTTAGGATTTAGGGCCTCCACAACGGCTTTTACTTTACTGTCGACCTTGTGTACACCCTCTCGGCTAATTTTGTACCCACAGTATTCAATTTCATTTTGCATAAATTCTGACTTTTCTAGATTAACTTTTAGACCAAATTCAGCAAGTCTAGCAAACACCTTATCCAGTCTGTCCAGATGCTCAGCATCGTTTGCAGCTGTAACCCGAATGTCATCAATGAAACAGTGAACCCCAGGAATGTCTCTTAAAATACTTTCAATTTTTCTTTGCCACTTGGCCGGCGCACAGTTGAGTCCAAACATTAAACGAGTACATTTGTACAGACCTTTGTGAGTATTGAGGGTTAATAAATGTTGATCCTCGTCCCTAACCTTCCAATTTAGATAGGCATTACGTAAGTCGATTTTTGAGAATTTATCCCCGCCAGCTAAACCATTAAATAATTCTTCAGAAGTAGGTAAGGGATGTTCATCAACCAAAAGGTTTTGGTTCAGTGTCAGTTTGTAGTCCCCACAAATCCTTATTTTACCATTAGGCTTAACTACTGGTACAATGGGGGTAGCATACTCACTGTAATCAACCTTAACTAGGACCCCGTCCTGTACTAAATTGTTAATCTCCTGTTCAATCCTATCTTTTAAAGCAAAAGGCACTGGCCTTGCACGAAAAAACACTGGTTTTGCATCTGGTTTAAGGTATAGAGCAACTGGTTCCCCTTTTATCTCACCAACATTTTTGTTATCAAACAAGTCACTGTATCTCTCAAAAAGTTTTTGCAAAGATAAGGCATGCGGCACGTTACCTGAGGACACTTGGTTTACTTGTGTCAAACAATCCCTGAAGCCTTTGAATGCATCAAACATGTATATCCAATCCCGGCCCAAGAGTGGATGCTGCTTCCCCGAAATGATGAACAACTTGACCTCTAGTGATTCTCTTCCAATAGCAACCGTGACATGTGTGACACCTAAAACATTTAGGAATTCATTAGAATAAGTACACAATTTTATTTTTGTTGGTAGAAGTTGAGTTTTGCAGATTTTTTTGTAGTCTTCTTCATTCATTATAGACACTGCTGAGCCACTATCAAATTCCATCTGAACCTCCTTCTGATTTATTTTTGCTCTGATCCAAAACTTGTTCGAAAGGGGGGAGTTTACTCTGCAATTATTGATATAAACAATCTCTTCTTGATCTTGTCTAGTACTAGAACTAACCGCAGAATCAGCTGAGTTTTCTGTATCCACCTGGTTCACATTTTTCATCTTAAGGCACATTCGTTTTAAATGGCCTGTCTTTTGACAGAAATGGCATTTAGTATTGATCAGATTGCATTTATTAGCATAGTGATTGCCACCGCATCGGAAACAAACTATTTGACTAGTAGATGTAGTATTTTTTAATCCTGAAGGTGTCTTCTTCTTGACTGTAATAGCTTGAACCTCTTGGGTGTGTGTTCCCTCAGCCTGTGCACTTTCCATTCCAGTTGCAATGTCAATCGCCTTCTCCAATGTCAAGTCTCGCACTTCTAGTAGTCTGTCTTTTATTCTTTGAGATTTAATCCCGCAAACCAATTGATTTCTTAAGGCCGTATTCAGGAATGAACCAAAGTTGCAAGTGGAAGCCATTTTGCGTAAAGATGCTAGGTACTCTTTGATGGATTCACCTTCCTTTTGGTGTCTGTGATGAAACTTGAAATATTCGGAAATTTCCAGAGGGGTAGGGTCTAGATGATTCTTTAAGGTTGTCACATTATCCTCGTAAGTACGTTTCTCTGGTGTAGTAGGTGAAACCAAATCGCATATTGTTTCATATAAGTCAGCTCCAATGTAATGTAATAAATACGAATTCTTCGATGCAACTTGAGTTATCTTGTAAATCGAGAATGCTCCTTCTAACCTTTGTACCCAACGCTCGAACTTGTTTTTGGGATCGTAGAACTCGATGAAATTGGGCGGAATGTTAACCGAAGCGCCCGCCTTGGAAGCCTCGTCTTCTTTACCCATTTTCGCTGTGTAGGTTCGCCGAAAATCGTCGCCAGTGTAAAATTCCGTATAGGTAGTAAATGTAAACCACTGTTATTCTCGTTCCATATGTATTTATTCAGCGTAATATCATTTTACAATCACGAGAACATGGAAAAACCATGCGCACGGTAAACGCGGTAAAACGATGACAGCCCATGTCAATCTGACAGGAGACGTCAAGCAATAAAACTGCGTTCGTAATTATAACAACACTTGTATCGTTAATAACTATTATTTCTCCCGGAAAATATTGTCTGTCTCATTCTCGTCTTTTGAATATCAATTTACTTATTCGAAAAACGAAATTTGCCGAAATACAATAAGAAAATAAAAGCATTATTGATTTCTTGATTGATGTTCCTTGAGAAAAGTCGTTCAGTTTAGTGGGGTCTAACGTCTCATCGTCGTGTACCTAGTTACGATAGGGTAAATCAGGCTACCTACGGAAACTACTTGTATGAAGTACTAGCCTGTGTCGTCAAGTATTATTGTCCTGATTTACTTAGTATTGTCATGATTTACTTAGATACTTAAATCAAATCAAATCAAATATACTTTATTGTACACACAAACAGAAAAATAACTAAAAATAACAATAAATTTACATAAACCCAAGGCATGTACAATAAGGCGGCCTTATCGCTTTCAGCGATTTCTTCCAGGCAACCTTAGGGAAGAATTTGAGAGAGGAAATATCATAGCGGGTGTACTAAAAAAAATTATTAAGTTAGAAATTAATTATACCTATTAAATCCATAATCCTTAATTACTTAATTCGTTAATTAAAATTAACTCTGCCCAATTTGTTCTCTGGAAAACCGTTTTGTACAAGCATGTCCCGGCCCGGCGACGACGACGACGCCGTCGCCATGGTTACCATTCAGAAGAACCTGACTAGGACGACAGAGGTTTACTGGAGGCCTCATTCACTGAGCTACATACAGTATTATGACGGACCACCCAAGATGGCAGACTAGTTAGTTTATTTTGTACACCCATGATATGGGTCTTCTTCTTCTTATCGTGTAGGTATAGTCAAGTATGTGGCGAACTTGGCTAACCCTGGTCGGTCCCGCTCTTAATTTTAAAGCTTTCAGAGTTGGTGTCAGAGTTTTCAAACCGCACAATGGCCTCTGACTTGGTTTAAACGACTGTAGTCAATCGACAACAGCCGGGACCGACAGCTTAACGTGCCCTCCGAAGTCCGTGCTTCGTTTCCGTAAACGCTCATGATAAATTGCCGCTTTGGTCACCCATCTGGTTCCCTGCTTCTGTGTACGTTGCTTAACTTCAACGTACACATAAGCAGAGAACCTGATGTCTCAGGATAAAGGCTGACATACGCATAAAATTTAATTTTGGAATTGAGTGCTTTTACAACCACATAATGTTCTGGCTACCCGATTAAGTAGTTAAGGATTACAGGCATAAATGTGTGGATCGACTTGTGTTTATTTAACTAATTCCGGATCACACATATGACGCAGCATACAATATACATATATACAACAGTTCAGGAGCTACTAGGAGGATAGGAAATGTACAGAGGTATTTAGTTTGCGAAGCGTGTCCCCGTGTATATCAAACGTGTATATAAAATATGTTGAATTGTTTACATGTTAGTGAAATTCGTGGCATTGGTGCCGCCCCACCCTGTAACCCAGGCAACGTCAGGACAAGAGGGGGATGGATTAAATATATGGACCAATCAAGAAGCCTGCATTGAAAGTATGGAGAAAAACAAAAGGAAAACGCTTCGGTATTTTTGTTATGTTGTGAGTTTATTTTAAAGTGTTACAAGTTTACAAAAAGCTTAAATACACGTCACTTAGCCTCGCTAAATAATAGGGTTAAAAAACCGGGGTTTAAAGTTAAAAAAAATACATATTATGGGAAATGTCTTGCCAAGCTTCGCAGACAAGTAACGGTGGTCGCAAACCAATAAATGATTGGTGTTAAAATGTTTTATTGATAAATTATTGATATCCATCAGCTTCGGATGTTCCAATATTTAATTTATTTTTCTGAAGTAGATCTTTAAGTGACTATTTGGTATAAGGGTTTTGCAACGCAACGTCTAGACTACGCAACAAGCAACTAACACTTTGAAGGCTATTACACTGTGGAACTCTGTGTTTTCTGCTCTTCTGGTACCTCAGTTCACGCGTAAAATTCCAACTGGTGTGCCCGAAGCAAAAGAGTCGATGAATATAGCCCCAGTTAATTTTAAATTTGCCGACATTGGCGACGCGTAACAAACATCCAAAAAAACATACAATCGAATTGAAAACCTCCTCCTTTTTTTTAAAGTCGGTTAGAAAACGGGGTATGACCGTAAAGCGCACTACACACCAAAGCCGCCGACCCGGCGACTTTTGTCGGCGGGTAGGCCGCCGGCACGATTATCACTAGAAACTTGCCCGGCGGCCTACCCGCCGACAAAAGTCGCCGGGTCGGCGGCTTTGGTGTGTAGTGCGCTTAACGTGGACACGATCATGTGTTTTTAATCAAGAACCCGACAAAAGAAGGGGGGTGTTAGTAACTATAAGTTTTGCGTGTGTATCTGTGTGTATGTGGTATCGTAAGCTCCTAAATGAATGGACAGATTTAAATACGTTTTTTTTTTAAAGTTATACAAAAAAAAGTTTAAAAGTTATACGCAATGAGTTAGGGGTTATGCAAAATTTTCAAAGGTATTTAAAAAAAATCCACTTTGAAATTATACATGGACCTAATATTATTATTTTTAGTTAGCATTTGTTTATACAGTGGGAACTTTTATTTTCTAACTGTAAACAATGTCTTTGCACAGGCGCTGCTGCCGCCGCATCAACATTTTTTTTACCGTTTAGAAGAATCTGACTAGGGACACAGAAGATCGACAAATGCATCAAATATATATTGGTGCATTGCCAGTGGCTTGCTGCGCCGTCGCCATGGTTACCGTTCAGAATAATCTGACTAGGGCGACAGAGGTGCGACAGAGATTCACCGTGCATTAAAATTGATTTTCACACCTTCCATCAAACTCCGCCTACATTGAACTATCTCAATATGTATACGTACAGGTGCAACGCTGGGGCGGGGGACCATAGTCTCGAGCCGAACGCGCGAGGCGAGGCCGAGAATAATCTGCAGCTCGAGAATGATGGCGACAAACTTGCGCGGCGCGCCACTCGGCTGACGCTGAAACTTTATTTCGATTGCGCGAGGACCCTGCGCAAAGCCTTGCTCGCCCTCTGGCGTTGTCAATACTGACATTTTGACATAGGACCGCGACGCATTACGCGCGCTGTCGCCATCCTACTTGTGTTGCAGAGAACGAGCAATCTCCACCTGCATCAAATATATAGATGCAATGCCAGTGGCGTGCCGCGCCGTCGCCATGGTTACCGTTCAGAAGAATCTGACTAGGGACACAGAAAATCGACAGATGTGCCCAGACAACGTAGCAATATCTCCACCTGCATCAAATATATATTTGTGCAATGCCAGTAACGTGCCGCGCCGTCGCCATGGTTACCGTTCAGAATAATGTGACTAGGACGACAGAGGTGCAACAGAGATTCACCGTGCATTAAATGCGATTTCACCCCTTCTATCAAACTCCTCCTACATTGAACTATCTCAATATGCACGTACAGGCGCAACGACAGCGCGGAGAGCCCATTGCCATAGTTACCGTTTCAGAATAATCTGACTAGAAAGACAGGAAGTCAACAGAGATTTCTCATATAAAATACTAGCATTCCACTCGGGACTTCGTTCCCGTGGATATTCGGGAAAATTATGTAGCCTATGTTACTCAGGGATAATGTAGCATCCTAATGGTGAAAGAATTTTTAAAATCGGTCCAGTAGTTTTTAAGTTTATTCGTTACATACAAAAATACAAATGTTTCCTCTTTAACCCTTTCACGCATATGGGACACATTTGTCCCCGTCACTTTTTTCAGTTTTATGCTAAATTTATTCAATTTAATAAATAAATAAGTTTGTATTTACAAACTTAAGAGTAGGCTGTATGATCTGCGCGCTCACAGCACTAAGAAACACGGACTAAAAAAAAAAAAAACTTGGCGCGAACTTGTGAGTTATTTGTCGACTGAAGTTGCGTTTTCTTTTTTTGTTTTTGTAACAATAATTGAGTTTTATGTTTGTCAGTGTGTCAAATTATATTCTTTGGTAAGTATTTTGTAAGTTTTATCTGTTTTTCAAACGTTTCAGTAAGTAATTAGATTACTTTTTGCCAATAATTATAAAGGGACACGCCTGTCCCAGTATGCATAAACGGAGTCTTTTCTCGTACATTTTACTGTTTTGATAAATACATATCTTTTAAGTTTTTATGGGGTTTTGGTAAGCATATAATATTACAAATTTGAATAATTTGTTTCAGAACATGTCCACGAGACGGCATAGAGAGTTTTCTTTGCGGGATAGTGATATTTTAGAAGTTTTGATGGCTGATAACAGTGATGACGAGGACGGATTGACATTAGATGAGGAAGATCAGCAGTTTCTGGCACAAGACATTGATGCAGGTCTTTCCACTGTTGAGATTGAACCCAGCATTTCACCAGGCGTTGACGAAGGGCGAGGGCAACAAGAAATGCCTCAAATGAGCGGAGATTCGTCATTCAACTGGAGGAAAAACTCGTATGTGCCTCATCCTTTCCGCGACCAAGAAGGATATAAGTATGGTGAAATTAATATTTTAAATAGCCTCACCAGCTCAGAACTCACTCCTATTATGATCTTCAATGCAGTGGCGAATTTCGATCGATTAGTTGATGCCATTATCATACCTGAATCGGAACGATATGCATTGCAAAATGGAAGACCTTTCGCTCTCACTAGTGCAGAGGCAAAGGCATTTCTAGGGATGAACTACGTGATGGGATATCATGTTTTGCCTACATTTCGTAGCTATTGGTCCTCGGATCCTGACATGGGAGTTTCTTTCATTGCGAACGTAATGCCGCTCAACAGATTCGAAGAAATACGAAGAAACTTACATTTCAGCGACAATAATAATGCACCACCTAGAATGCAACCTTCATACGATAGGGCTTATAAGATACGACCAGTTTTAGATCACTTCAATGAGAGTTTTCAAAACGCTATGACTAATACAAAAACTCAAGCAATAGATGAGCACATGATTAAGTTCAAAGGCCACAATATAATGAGGCAGTATGTCAAAAATAAACCAGTCAAGTGGGGATTTAAAATGTGGTGTAGAGCTGATTCAAGCACTGGCTATTTATTTCAATTTGACTTATATACCGGAAGAAAACAAGGTGGTGCTGAAACTGGATTAGGAGAGTCAGTGGTTTTGCAACTAACAAAAGGTTTAGAAGGTCTAGGCTGCGAGCTTTATTTTGACAACTTTTTTAATTCTCCAAACTTGCAGCATAAATTGGCAAACAGGAATATAAGGGCTTGTGGAACAGTTCGTTTCAACAGAAATAACATGCCCAAAAATGTGCCCGTCGATAAAACTATGCAAAGAGGGCAAATATTTACGACCAGCTCGCAAGGTATTTCTTTCATAAAATGGATGGACAATAAAGCTGTTTTTATGTTGACAAACTTCTTATCCCCGATACCCACTACTACAGTAAAGAGAAGGGTGCAAGGAAATGGTGAAAAAATCAATGTCACATGTCCAGAAGTCATTGTGAAATATAATAAAAATATGGGAGGGGTTGATTTGATGGACCAAAGAAAAGTTTGCTATGAGGTTGACCGAAAAGCAAAAATCAAATTCTATCTGCGATTATTCTTTGATTTGCTTGATATTGCTATAAATAATGCTTATATCGTATACAGCAAATTGCATAGAAAAGGCAAATTGAAGGAACACTGCTGTCATGCCTAGAATTTCGCCAAGTTGTTGCTCGTTCACTCATTGCTGATTTTTCGTCTCGTCAGAGAGCTTTTCCGTCTGCAATAATGACTAAGAAGCGAGTTAGTTATACCCAAAAACGGGAGATGCCGTCACATATTATGGTAAAGGCAAACATAAGGAAGAGATGTGTACAATGTGCCAAATCTCGTGTCGAGAATCGAACAAATAATACCTGTGCAACATGTAAAGTTCATTTGTGTTTTACGTCAGAAAGAAATTGTTTTGCTGAATACCAGTTTTTATTTAATTTCGATCATAATTTGTTTTTTTTATTAGTAAAACGTTATTTTATATAATATTGTAAATCAATTTTACGTAAGATTGATTTCAGAAAATTGCTTCAAACTGACGTTTTAAGCAACCTTTGACGCATACTGGGACACATTTGTCCCGTGTTTAAAAACACAAAAAATATAAAAAAATGTTTATTATTTGATAATTTTATGTTTAAGTTGACCCTAATAAACAGTTATAACTAGTATATAACATTGTTTTGTTTTTCGTAACACTATGTGCGTGTAAGGGTTAAAATATTTGTGTAGGTGGATGGTGATCTCCATAAAAGGATATAAAAATACTATTTTAACGATTATCTTTCTTGGGCTTAAAAGTTTTAAGAAAGCGGTTCTTGATCTGCTTTCCACTTAAAACAAATAACATAATTTATATTAATACTATCAGACGCAGATCTTCATAGTTTATTCTGGCTACCGCATTTTGAATGTTTCCGATTATTTGTTTGGAATTTTGTTTTTGTTTTCTTTTTTTGGACTTTTCTCAGTGTTTAAACTTAGTATAGGTATTGTTGTTCTTACAACTTAATTCTAAGCTTGTCATTGAGTTTTATATTTAAACTGTCTGATGTGCTTGAATGTGGTGGTGTACACTCTGTTGGTAAAACTAATAAAAAAAAAATGCACAAGATTTCTATTTTTGAAGTTAAGTATTGTGTTAAGTATTATGATTGATGACCCTTTTTTAGAGAGTATAGCCAATAAAATATTTATTTTTCTTTATTTAATGACAAAACGAATAATATTTTTTTTTAATATTATTCGACTTTTAGAAAGAAGTTCGTATTTTAAAAAAAGATTATTCGTTTTCTCATTAAATAAAGAAAAATAAATTTTGATTGATAAAATCAAAATAAAATACACTTCAAATATATTTTAATTTGATTTTCACCTTAATGCAATAAAGTAATGACAATGAATTAAATATTTGTAAATATGGCTAGATTCACGTGAATTAACAGACATGATTTTGTTGTATGGCGAAGCTCACGGAAACGCATCACGAGCACTGTCGTACTGTGATCGTTCAGACTGCAGCCGACAAATGCACGCGTGATCACAAATGCAGTTCAACGAGTACGTGACAACCGTCCAGTGGTTTCTGGACTACATCACGAGGACACCAGACCTCAAAATGTAAGTTGGTCGTTAAAACGGAGAATTCTGCTTTATTTTCGTCTGCATCCCACTTCCAGTACAAGAAAAGCAGGCCGGATATTTGGAATCAACCATCGAACCGTAAACGAAGTAATAAGAAGAAAGAAACATTCATTTATGTTCCTAAAAGTCCTCGCACTTTTACCTAGGAAAAAGAATACACTATTACAGGCAAGACGTCGTTTTTTGAAGGCAACGAAAACAGAATTCAAAAATCTAAATGAGGTCAAGGTACCTGAAAGCTAATGAGTTCAGTGTTATTGAGGATAGAGATGATAACAATAAAAAACAATATTTTTGTCACATCATTATGCAAAAATTTTTTACAGAAATCGTCTGATTAAATTTTATGTAGACGGTACATTTAAATCTGCGCCAAAACCCTTTTACCAGCTCTACACAATACATGTTAATATGGATTGTGGAGAAGAAATGGTGCACATTGTTGCTGTTATTTACGCCCTACTACCAAATAAAAGTCAAGAAACGTATGTTCGGCTATTGACTTAATAAAGATAAACCAACATTGAATTTCGGAGTCTAAAAAGCGATTATGAACTAGCACCGATTAATGCATTACAAAAAGTATTCCCTGATATTAAAACAACCGGGTGCTACTACCATTTCAGCAAAGGAAATTGGAAATATGCGGATAAGCTGAACTTAACAAACTCAAAAGAAGGAAGGTTATTAACAGCAATGACGGCAAATAGTTATACCTCTACTACCTGATGGAATGATTTGAGAAGGCTGGTTGTCTTTATGGGAAGAAGTTGACAATAATGACCCCAAAATAAGAAATTTTCTATCCTACTTTGAAAAGCAGTGGCATTAACAGCTGCCACAAATAAGCTGTCCTTCTGAAATAACAGAACAAATAATGGTCTTGAAGGATGGCTTCAAGACCATTATTTGGATGGAAAGATTAAATTGTTACATTCCACGTAACGCATCCTTCATTCTATTTCTTCAAAAATTATTAAAAGAAGCAAAATGGCAAGACAGGAAAATACGCCATTCTTTGTTTTATGTTGTTTTAATTTTATGTTCGTTAGATAACGTATGCAGGTGCTTAAAATAAATAAAATTATTTATACTAAGTACTTTTCACTATACTAACTCCTTCGAAAAATCACATATCTAGCACCATCAAGCCTTCATTTTCTGATTAAAAAAATTCTGCGTTGACAGTTTGACACAGTACCTATTGCAAGGTAGAAATTTTGATTCTTAGTCAAGTGTAAAGGTTTGGTTCAAATGCTGCATAGTCGTATTGCAATGTAGGTATTTTGCTTGCTAGTCAATATAAGCTTTAGGAAAAATTTGGCGTAGACATTTTGATTTCTAGGCAATACGATCAGGTAGCAACTCAAATTATAGCGGTGACCCACTGAAGAAAAGAAAAAAAATCGATATAATGTTTAATGCTAAATACAAAAGAGAACTGTATAAGCTTGAGGGTCAAAAAGTTAGTTCATTTGAACTTTTGATAAACCTTGGCCACATTAAAAGAATATTAGGTGCATAAAGATTTTATGTTTAAGAAGTTTATTTTTGTTCTACGATCTTTATGACCCAAAACTTTACTATTAAGTATTTAAATTTGTACCTGACTGGTACCTGAGTGTTTGTACCTGACTGGTTTCGATACCATTGTAAGATGACATTTCAAAAAAAACATGTATAAAAATATTTTGAATTGTTTTTCTGTCCACCAAAATGAGTGAATCTAGCGAAGAAATTCGATACATTTTAAAGTTCTACTATAAAAAACGGATAAATGTGACACTAGAAGAAAATAAAAAAAACGATGTTCTTCGTGTTTTATTTTGGAATGCTTTGAAAGAGAGATTGGAACTAAACTGGTGGCCATGACTAAGCCATTGCCGAGGACACTGAGGACCGATGACACAACACAAAGCAGAGAATTTGCTCCTGGAAGTAGAGTTCAGGCAAGAAGCTACTCCTCACCGGGACGGAATATGGAACAGTATCCCGCCGTCTTGGGAAGTTCCATTATAAAATAAGAGCGACGGCGGTCTCTACGCCACTGATTCCCCGGGGAGACGTGTCATACATTTGAGTTTAGTGCGTCGTCACTAGTTTGGTGAATGTTATTAAATAAATATTGGTAAATATGATTATCTCGTATTTATTAAGTATTTGATAACAATAAACGTTAGAAAACGTATTCTTAAGAAATGCGGACAAAAAGCATTGAACCAAAACTTAATAACCAAAATCGAGTGCAGCATTTTTTGCAGACATGGACAATGCCGAGGATAGTTAATATATTTTTTTAAACCATTTCCATATCAGTACAGTTAAGTCGTGAATTAACATATTTAAATAGTAAGTAGTCGAATATTTTTTTGTATTTTTCGTCATTTAAATAACCTGTAAACCTTAACGTGACACCAACTTGACCCAATTTCAATCTCGGCTCCGCCTCCACCTCCACCCACTAGTTACTACGATAATTCAAATCTCCTGAAAGGTTATGCTCTCCTAGTGCTCAGCCGTCGAGACCGTGATTGAGGTGTCACAAACTCTTGGCCTCATCTACTACTGCTGTTTTGTTTTACTAACAATTCTTCAAAATTGTGCATAAAACATAAAACCAAACATTAACTAGAAACAATCTGTGACCCTTGTCTATCGTTTTTCATACTTTTTCATTTGATTTATATAGGGAATAAGCTAAATAAAGCATTTGCAACCCCCTAAGAATGTTCTTGATTTTTTAAAGATTTATGACAGGAAGACCTTGTAAATGGTCTTCTAAGGTCTGACAATGTTCTAGAAGACTTCGAAATCATCATCTGTTTAATTGGCCACTTTAAAATCACATAGAAAAACCGAAAATGTAGTTTACGCAAGTGTTGAGACTATTGATTTTTTAGTTTCTCCTCAGAGAGGGCAGAGGTCGCTGTACACAGCCAGACATCAAGCAAATGAGAATCTTGTCGTCAACTATACGGCAATTTTTCTAGTAGATTCTTTTCTAATGTTGGACCAAGTTAGGGCTGTAATAGACTGGAGTTCATCAGGTTCTATCAAATAGCAGATAGAAGACGTATTGGAACAAAACCCAGACTTGGATGAAATAAGTGAGTATGCTGGAAAAATTATGCTGAAAAAATAGCATTCCTTAGAGCAAGTAAGCGAAATTTTCTCGTCGTCCGGGGACGTAAATTTGCAAAATCCCACCGGGAGATTTGCCCGTTGCCATTAGTAGGGCTAGGAGAGACAGGGCGTTGCAGAAAGGGAGAGTAAACGAATGTGCCCGTAGCCTGATACCATGTCAGTTTTCCCGTTTTTTTAAAAAAATCAACATTTTATCGGATGAGCACAGCTAAGGGCGTCGCCAGCTCTTGGCCCAGGTGGGGGCAAGTAAATATTATGGAGGATAAAAAAATATGAATTGTAGGTACAGACAAGAGCATGCAATTTTACACTTGTAGCGCGAGTCTTTGCCTCTACGTATGCCTCTACGTATGTTGAATTGGCGATAGTAATAAGAGCGGTTCCAACTTTGGTTGCTTTGCCATTGGTTACATTTTTTCTTTTCTAGGGGGGGGCAGCTGCCCCTCCCTACCCCCCTTGGCGACGCCCTTGAGAAGAGCATAGTAAAAACAACCCATAAAACTACGATGTCGGTCATTAGGAAATACCAGCATTCAAGAAATCGTGACAGGTATTGACACAGCACCTGCGGTGTATAAAAGAACAACAGCAGGTTTAAAAGATTCAAGGATTGATCTGATTAATGTAATAACGATGTCGGTCATTAGGAAATACCAGCATTCAAGAAATCGTGACAGGTATTGACACAGCACCTGCGGTGTATAAAAGAACAACAGCAGGTTTAAAAGATTCAAGGATTGATCTGATTAATGTAATACCGACTTTTGATTTTGTTAAAAAAACTTTATTCAAACATGATTTGTGTCTTACTGTGTGATTTTCATTATTTATATTTATCGAGAAGCCAAAATATCGGACACGCCAAAATCGTGTGACCAAAATATCGGGAATGCCAAAAAATTATAGCAAATTGGAACAATTCAGTTCTATGCAATCATATGTCATTAGTTTTGGACCCCGATAACATCCCGACGTCAAGCCTAAACGATTCTAAACAAAGACTTGAATCAAATGAGCTACAAATACACAAAAATATGTAAATGATCCATGCCAGCTTGCTGTTTGGTTTGGTAAAAATATCGATCGCTTGCACGTGTCATGGAGGTCTGGCAACGGCGCATTAGCTTACAAGGCACCAGGGCTACATAGCTCTGCAAGGGATGCCATAATATGACGTCAATAACAACCATGTGTGCGGCGTTCCCATTACGTTGTACTGTTTCAGAAATTTCGTAGCCCGTATGACAAACCAACTTTAGATAAATAATATAAGGGAATAGTAATATTAGGTCCACGGTATTAAGAGAGACTATGTGTCATAATTGTAGTCATATGTATGTTTGTTCATCATCATCATATCAGCCTATTGCAGTCCACTGCTGAACATAGGCCTCCCCCAAGGTGCGCCACTTTGCACGATCCTCCGCTTTTTCATCCAGCCACTACCCGCTATCTTCTTTAGGTCATCTGACCATCTCGCAAGGGGACGTCCTACGGTTCTGCGACAGACATGGCCAGCCTACTGCCACTTCAGCTTGCTACACTTTTGGATAATATCCATCACTCCGATTTTCTGTCGGATGACTTCCTTTCGGATTCTATCCCTTAGTGAGATCCCAAGCATGGAGCGTTCCATAGCTCGCTGAACGACGTGCAATCGGTGGGTCAACCTCACTGTCATATTCAACGTTTCGGCTCCGTAGGTCATGACTGGTAGGACGCATTGATAAAGACCTTGGTCTTTAGACACTGCGGGAGTGGCGACGAAAAGATATGACGCAGCTTCCCAAATGCCGCCTAGCCAAGCTGCACTCTTCTTGTGATTTCCCGCTCGAAGTTGTCTCTACCTAACTGCAACGCTTGCCCGAGTTATCCGGAAAATTTTGATTCCTCAACAAATAGAAGGTATGAATAGATATTTGGGAATCTTAAACACATCATTGATAGCACATTTGATTAAATTTATAACAAGTTCTGTCCCAATTTTTGTTATAAGTTTTCCCGCCACGTTGGCAGCTGTTGGAGAAATTATCGATCGTTTCGTTGCACGTGCCACTGAGGCTTGGCAACGGCGCATTGGAACACAGTCTACCAGGATTGCATACGTCTACAAGAGAACGCCCAATGACTTCACTTGTTGCACAAGCTGAACTTTTCTATAGGTAATTTAATTGTCAGAGTTTTCTTTTTTTTCCCATTCGTCCCATGTGGGGACAGGCTAACGTTAGGAACCAAGCTGCCTCGTCATAATAAAGCAAACTAAATATTATTCTTAAAGATTTTGTCTTATGAGATTTTCTCTCAGCTAATTAAAAAAAGTTAGTAGGTACTCAAATGCTCGACTCTGGGAAGCGATGTAATAAGAAAACGGGTAAATATGTTTTGTTTGGTAGTTAAAAAAACTTTAATGATTCAAACCCGAAACTTCACTTTTGAACAAAATTGAGCAATAGATAAAATAAAATTCTGATTAAATAATTGATTTTTACAAACAAAAGCACAAGAAAAACTTTACCAAAGAATAGATCTTATTAACAAAAGCAGCACATTAATTTGCCTTGTGGAAGGTTGTCAGAGCGCATGTGCAAAAGAAAACCACGTGCTTGGCACGTGTTTGTTTCAAAACAACAATACAGTCGTAAAATAAGGTGATAAATACATTAATGTCGCTTGGTTATCGATGCCGAACTAACATAACACATCCTGGTTGCATCACCTAGACTTCCTCATAAAAAATCTCGAAGGTGGCTTCTCGAAAAATCCAATCGATAATATGAACAACAGTTGATGTGATAAAATGCAAAATACTTAAAAACCACGCGAGATTTTTCAAAATTTGGTCTACTGTCGTAATCTTTACACAATAACGCATTATTTATCATTCATGATTTTGAGTGTTTCAGTCAGAAATCGACAAAAATTGATGAAAAAAGATACGTGTTCCATGACATTGTTCCAAAAAAAAACAATTTCTCTATTAAATAATAGGAATTAAAGAAAAAATCTAACCAAAATCTGATAGTAAATTAAATATTCTTTCATTTTCATAACATTTTTCCTAGGTGTAATCCGTCTTTTGGTAGTTTTGAGAGCAAACAAAAATGTGTCATTTTACTCTTGCCGAATGCCTTACGATGTCAGTTTTGCCGACTTCGATACCAGGAGAACATGGAGTTACAGCAGTCATCTCTCAGCGGCCTAGCGTCACGCACACATCTTCACATCGTTGTGTGCTACGCAATAAGATAGGTTAGGACATGCGCCGTAGATACCCTAGGACATTAACAAGCTCCACCCCTCGCCCACCCCTTCTCCGTTTCCATTTATCTTCTACGAAATATATTTTTTGTAAAGAGAATAAGTGCGGTAGTCAATACCTATTACGCAGAAAACCTTTATAACAAAAACACTCATTTAGATATGCTCTACTTAGTAAAAGACTAAAATCACATAAAGACAAAAAGACAAAAAAAAAATTGTAGTACACTAAACTCTTTACATGCATGCTGGCCACTTAAAACCAAAGAGATGGTGAGGTGTCCTTAAGGTTATAAAATGGACAAAAATCAAAAAGGAAAATCGGTTCTCCTTCACGAAGGACACCGATATAAAAGATGCCCAAAACCTTTTAAACAATTATTAACTCATCTTGATTTAAATAGCAGTGAAGAGAGTATACAAACATTGTGTCCGTCATTTACGCTTTGCATACGAACTTGCCATAAATCTCTGTTAATAGCATTTCAAACTATGTAGCTTGCTTGAGTCAAGTGTTTTTATCTGCTGCTGATGCGGCCTTTCGTACTAAAAATAGTACTATTAGAGACAAACTCGGTATCAAAATCAATAATTTCAAACGCGATTGGACTGAACAAACGAGAAAAATATGCCCACTGGACAAATGAACTAGTGGGAACAAAGGTTATTTTTCTTCATGCTGTATTGAGGCAAGAATTGTGATATTCTTTTGACATGGAATGTAATAAACTTTGTTTCCGCTTCTTCTGTTATTGAACTGCAATTGTGAAAAAGTAACTATTTTATTCATCATCTTTAAATATTGCGCACCTCCTTCATTTCTATTTGATGTAAAATATTTGCATAAGGATGCTTTTACGTGTATCAACGATTGCCTACGCCCATACTACGACATTTTTCGTAGCGTTTAGAACACGCTACGAAAATTCAAATCACCGAACTTCCAAAGCAATCTTTTCGCAAGTTCTAAATACTACTAAATGTAAAATTAATTTATGTAATGTTAAGGAAAATGTACGGAACCTGCTATTTCAGACGTGCATACAGGAATGAAGACGATACCTGTACTTGTTCAATGAAAATGGAAGTTGATCGTGTTAATTCAAAGAAATTTACAGATAAAAAAACAAAAGTTATTGAATTTTACAAATATGGCTTCATATGTTCCTACTTTCCCAATATTTTCCTGTGATCTTTTGAGGAAGCAAGCGTTTCTGCCCTCACACTAGCTGAAACAATGTGACATTTGGTCACTACAGTTAAAATCACAACTATCTATCTCACTCATACTTGGCGAAATGGCTTCATTACCCATCTCTTCTGACTTGTAGCCTAGTTACGAATTTCAGAAATTAGAGTTCCATGGGAACACTAATCAGTCAAAAAAAAGTTTTCCTCTCAACCAACAAATATTCTTGCAAATTTTATGTTTGCTTACTAAACGCGCCATCTTTTAAAGTAACTTGCAATGTAAGCGTAGTACAGTCAACAGCACATCAGGTTACCACAAACTGTCAAATTTCCCCAATGGATAGTAAACTCTACTGCTTGGAGATAAAATATAAATTTTACAGTTTTGGATAGCACTGTACATTTTTTTCCCGTACAGAGTCGGTTTAAGTTGGGAGATTTAAAAATGTTGAGTGCGTGGTTGGACAAAAAAGTACTTTTTATGGAAAATTGAGGCAGTTGTGTTTAAATTTCAGACTAAAATTGAAAAAATACTTATTCAGGGTTACGACACAGAAAAAAAAAATTGTGTAATTTCGACGCATAAATACCAGAAACACAATCGACCAGATACGCCAATGACTTAAAACTCAAAACAATCTTTAGTGTGAGACTTTAATGCGAAAACGATGTAGATAAGCTAAGTAAACAATTTTCTTCAATAAAATTAGGTATTTTTCAAAAAGTTGGCTTCCACAATATTTTCCACACAACTTGTGCCTCCGGGAGGACTGCCTCATCTGAAACCCCCTATATAATATATAAGTTACTCTATGTCTGAAACCTTCTTGAAATAGACAGCTAGTGAGCAGCCGCTACGTCACGTGTGCGCCGTTATTGGCCAAGTCAGTGACTAAACATGGCCGCCCAGACTTGCCTTGGAGTAAGACCTTGGACGGTGGCACTCACAGTTTCACCGTACTAGGATCGCAAAAGTTATTAGGAGATCGATTTAATGTACTTAAACCGTATTCTCCAGTTTAATGGGCAGCGAGGCGACAGCAAAGGAGTTTATTTGACGTCATTGTACTAAGATCTCATGAACGAATGGAGTTTAAGCTGCGTCAATTTATTGACAGTGATTCTGTTTTCTTAATGTCTCTCGGAAAACAGTGTCTTTTTCGTTCTTGTCTCTTATTCGAGACACGAAATTTGCCGAAGCACTAAAATAACATATCGAAACATAAAAACAACATTACTCGCGCGACCGAAACACCCTTGTTTATAATTAACTAGCTTTCCACCCTCGACTCCGCCCGCGTACAGGTTATATCGTGCCCAGCTGTGGGATAAAATGTAGAATATGTCCTTTCCCAAGGTCTAATCTATCTCTGTACCAAATTTCATTAAGACGGACAGACAGACAGACAGAGTTACTTTCGCGTTTATAATATTATAACATATAATACATAATATAATAATATAAATATATAATATATAATAAGTAACGAAGTAAGGATTATCAACGCTACAAACGTTGAAAAATTAAAATATGTTACTTTCGTTGTAGTTTTTATTTTAATTTTAGAAAGCAAATCAATATATTAGTTTCAAATAACGCTTAGAAATAGCGCTCAGGAGCCTAAATAATATTGGATATTATTTTCGTATGCATACAAAATATTCATAGTAATAAACTCAAATTTAGAAAGTAAAGAAAGCTTAGCTAAAGCAAATAAAGGGAAGCCTGCTACGTGGTTCCAGCACGCAACGACTTCAGCAATAGCCTCTGCTGGTGGTACACAGAACGGCAACGTCTTTCACCGGACTGCTGCGCATGGTTACCAGGAGCTCAGAAACAACAAGGAAATATCCTACTTAGATCATACCTGTGAGTAAGGCTGTGTGCCGTCCAAACACAGTTTCACACAACCTTTTTCTCTCCTGCGCGCGCATGCGCCAAGATATTATAAAAAGATATTTCCAATCCAAACGCTCGATAATCTGACGACTAAACTACCAGGAAAATATAAAGATGTAGGAAGTACCTGATAACTTGGTTTTTGCAATTGAGTTTCACCCTTCCGAAAATACTATTTAGATTCATTTTAGGAAATTGACTTCATGTAAAGGAAAACTTTGTGGAAAGTCGAATATTTTTTTGGTAAGTTCTTATTTGCATCTTTGGGAAAAATTTTATCTTATAGACCACACCTAATTTCGGATGAAATTGTATAGTTACATGTTTTTCCTTTTTAGCACATACAATTTAAAGCCAGACATAAATGAAGAATGCATTAAATAAAAAATTCTTTGTTTAATTTCCAGCACATTAGTTTACTGCACAATACATTGCTACTATCTTGCTATATTACAAAACTAAGTCCCCGCGGCTTCTGTCTATCTGAATGCGAGTAACTCAAAAACTACTGAACGGATTTTCATACGGTTTTCATAATCGGACGGAGTTACCTACTAAGTATAACAAGAAGAGCGGTTTCTCCCAACACAAGCAAACATTTGCTTAAAGGGCGGCTCCCACAATCCACTATATTATTGTAAACCAGTTACTGAATACTTTTTTTTTCGGAATGGGAAACTTTTGGAGAAAATTCCATCTCTTCGAACCATGTGTATAATTAAAGATAGAATACTTTTAAAGAAAATTATATCTTGCCTACTACTATTAATAATGAGAACTATTCACCAAGTTATAATAAACATACATAAACTTTTTATTAGTATTTGTGGTTATACTGTCTAACTATCATGGTTCACGAGATATGGTGAGAGACGGGCGGACGGACGGACAGCGGAGCCTTAGTAATAGGGTCCCGTTTTTTCCCTTTGGGAACGGAACCCTAAAAACAGTGAAATTAAACCTAAATCCACACAATATTCGTGAACTGTGACGTCACGCTAAGCGCGCCAAAATGGTGGCCGTTTAAAATTCTCGTTGCGGTTAGCTACTATTAACTTTCGAAAAAAAATACTTATAATTACTCTTCATCATAGATATTTGTTTTACGATTATTAAGCGATGTAAGCTATTTAATTAATATTTTTTTTAAATACGTGCTAATTCTCTATTTTCTGTGCCTGAACAACAAAGGGCCTATCGATAAAGAACCAGCGCCTACAATCGAACAACCAACGGGATCAGTTGAACAAGGACCCCTGCCTCTCAGGAGATCGAAAAGGATCTGAAGACCACTCGCGTCTCTTAAAGACTATCAAGGGTGAATGATATGGAACTTTTTCATGATTCATAGAAATATAGATTTATATTTTTTAATCAATAAATATTAAATATAATTTAATAGCCGGTAGTATGCGGTTTTTAATTTATTTCTTTTTACCAACCCATATACGTCCCCACCGTGGGGCACGGGCCTGTCTTCGAAACACGAAGGGGATTTAAATTAGTCCACCACGCTGGCCTAATGCGGGTTGGTGGACCGCTCATCTTTCCAAGAGGAATTTTCTCGGGTTTCACCGTTGAGCAAGTGATAATTAGAAATCCGTACATAAATCCGAAAAGACGAATTTAGTGGTACAGGCCCGCACCAGGATTTGAACCCGCAACCTTCCGATTACAAGTCTGGCTCATTACCAACTAGGCTATCACGGTTTTTAATGCCTAGTGTTAATGTTCAAAGCTCACATTAAAATATTCATTACGATAGTATTTTGTTTAATGAGTCATTAACCCTGTATGTAGCTCTGTATAAACTTATTGGAAAAACAGCACACTTTAACGTGGTCCGGATTGTACTTCTTTTGTTTTTACATTTTGTCTTTTTTAACCCGCGACTAAAAGGATATGTGTTGTAAATTTGACAGTGTACCTGTGTAGCTGTTATCTGTGTGTCTGTCTGCGGCATCGTAAGCTGACGTTATCAAGGTGGTTGATCAAACTGGTTCAGTCGCTTAATAAGCTGAAATCCAAAAAAAATAGTTTGTGTTATGTTTTGGTTTTTTAAAGAAAGTTTCAGTTTCACAATATTCCCAATCCCATCCTTGAGTTCAATCATTATCACTTATTTTAAGGACACTTTACTATTTTATTTTATTTTCATGTCGATTACCTACGAAGTAGCTTTATGCATTCTCTGCATTCATGAAAATCACCGCTTTGATTTTATGTTGCTCTGGTACTTGCTAGTGGAAATAGTTTCATTTGCGCAGTCGTATGACGGCTTTCACGTCTTACGTTTCGTTTAATAATAAAAAACTAAGTATTGCATTTTTTAAATGTTCCTACAATATCAAGGCTTAAAAAGTACCTACTTAATAATCAAGTCTTTAAAAAGGTGCCTACTTAATACTTATCCCAATAACACAGTAGCTGATTTTATTAATAGTGATAGTTTTCGTAGTGAACTGCAAACTTTTTTAGACTATTGACTGTTTATATTTAAGTTTGAAATTCCTTAAGTTATTATTTTTTCCAAAATTAATTTTAGCAATTTTTTGCCATACACTATAATCCCAACCCAAATGATACAATTAAGATTAACCACTAAGTAATACCAGCTTTTAAATACATACATCAGTTGCTCACACAAAAAAATGACGTTTAAAAACACACTCACAAATTAAAATGCTTAACATAATACTTCTAACAATAAGCAACCTAGTAACTAAACAAATAGGTATGAAAATCAAAAAGCAGGCGAGAGATAATTTTACGGCAGCAACGTTACTGCGTTCGTCCCAGTCGTGCATGCAGTTTTCAATACCGTGCAAGAGAAACGGCGCATGCTTTTTCAGACACCTTTAAAGCTTGTGCTAAAAACTACCCCCTTCCCCATCAACATTCAGCAACACGTTTACAGTTCAAAGGTAACACTTCCGTAAGAGCGAAATTGAACACTCAAATTAATATGATCGGTTTTTGGCCGTACTAGTTGCATTGCCAGAAGCTTTAACTTCCACGCATTTATGGGCTCCCAGTACAGTTGCTCGTTGCTCACACCTCATGGTCCACCCAGGTGAACCAATGAGATGGACCACGACGTGTTTAAAGCGCTCACGAGAGCCTTAACAGAGTTGGCACTTGCCACCTCTGTCATGTTTGAGAGTTGCTCGAAAATAACATACATTTTTATAAGATTTTTACAGTTATTTCCACATCTTTATTATAATATGTTAGGTGTAACATTATTAAATGTGTGATTGTGGTGAAGGAGAAGAGTACCGGTACCATGTTTTGTTAAACAGTACAAATCAGAGCGTAACGCCGTGCTGGTATTGCTCGGAAGGAAGAAAGAAGGTTCGGTCCTGTCCGTATGACCGAAAGATCGATGGGACTATGGGTGGTGGAGGGAAAAGTTATAGTAATTTTCAAAAAGTAAAATCGTGGTGAGATCCTGTTATATTGTAACAACCAACCAATACAAGGAAAAGTTTGAGGGCCTTTGGGTGTGTGGTATTTAGAAAACAAACTACAATAACCCTTTGATATGGCTATTGAATCAGCTGCTCTTTATTTCCTGTCGGAACACTCGCTCATAATATTTTATTTTATTTATTTTATTTTATTTTATTATAGCTTTGTATGAAATACAAGCCTGTGATGTCAAACACTGTTATCATGATTTACTTTTTTTTATTGATGTTTACTGTTTGTAGGTTGTAGGAACATGTATGTATGTATGTATGTAAACGCTCATAGCCTACTTTAAAAAAAAATGGGTTTGCACTCGAGTACAATCACCTAACACAAGGGCAAACTGCGGTTGAGCAAGCTCACCCTTTTTCTTAAGAATTTCCTGAAACTTAAGTTAAGAGTTTGGAAATACAGACGCAGGCAAGGAATCGGCAAAACTGACATCGTAAGGCATTCGGCACGAGTCTTTGGACACATTTTTGTTTGCTCTCAAAACTACCAAAGACGGATTACACCTAGGAAAATTGTTATCAAAATGAAAGAATATTTAATTTACTATCAGATTTTGGTTAGATTTTTTTTTTAATTCCTATTATCAAAACTGACATCGTAAGGCATTCGGCACGAGTCTTTGGACACATTTTTGTTTGCTCTCAAAACTACCAAAGACGGATTACACCTAGGAAAAATGTTATCAAAATGAAAGAATATTTATTTTACTATCAGATTTTGGTTAGATTTTTTCATTAATTCCTATTATTCAATAGCAAAATTGTTTTTTTTTAACAACGCCATAGAACACGTATCTTTTTTTATAAATTGTTGTCGATTTCTGACTGAAACACTCAAAATCGTGAATGATAAATGAGGTGATAATAATAATATTTCGATGAGATAAGGGTAATTAATACCCCGCAGTGCCTCTTGGCCGTCTAAAGGAAGAAAGGAGCAGGCGGAATGAGCTCATGAAGCTCCTGCACCCACTTAAAGTACTTACATCTTGTAAAAGCAAACTACTTTGCGTCTACGAGCTAGGCTTTGTAGCTTATTTTTACCAGCTTCTAATCACTTTCTGGCTCTGCAGTTCACCGAGTCCAAGCACAAATTGTAAGCGTAAAAGCATATTAGCGTGTACTTTGGCATGGTACTATTAAGAAGAATCTGACTAGGACGTCAGAGGTATACTGGAGGCTGCATTTCAATAGAATTTATTGACCTATTTTAAATACATATTTGCATGCCAGAACTGGCTAAATGCGAGATTCTCAATTGTTAATAAAAAAAACTATCTAAAGAGGTAAAGTTTGTAATTATATATTTTCAAATAAAAAATATACCAGAAAATTTATCCAGATAGTAAAAGCAAAACAAAGATTGTCAGAGCGCATGCGCAAAAGAAAACCACGTGCTCGGCACGTGTTTGTTTCAAAACGGTAACACAGCTAAAAAATAAAGTTATAAATACATTAATGTCTCTTGTTATCGATACCAAACTAATGCAACACATCCTGGCTGCATCACCTACACTTTCTCGTTAAAATAACTAAGGTGGCTGCTTGAAGAATCCAATCGATAATCTGAACATCAGCTATAATGTGATAAAATGCAAAATTCTTAAAAACCACTCGAGATCTTTCAAAATTCGGCCTACTGTCGTAATCTTTACACAATAACGCAACATTTATCATTCATGATTTTGAGTGTTTAAGTCAAAAATCGACAAAAAATGATCAAAAACGATACAAGTACAATAGCATTCTTCCAAAAATATCAATTTTTCTATTATATAAAAGGAATTAAAGCAAAAAACTAACCAAAATCTGATAGTAAACTAAACATTCTTTCCTTTGATAACATTTTTCCTAGGTGTGATTTGTCTTGTGGTGGTTTTGAGAGCAAACAAAATAGTGTCCACTCGTGCCGAATGTCTTACGATGTCAGTTTTGCCGACTTCGATACCAGGAGAACATGGAGTTACAGCAGTTATCTCTCAGCGGCCCAGCGTCACGCACACATCTTCACATCATCGTTTGTGTGCTACGCAATAGGATAAAGAGGCTTGGACATGCACCGTAGACGCGCCGTAGGACAGAGGTCGGCAACCTTTCAACCAAATAACAACTTACGAAATTTTGAAGTTTTTAAAGAACCACCATACATTTTCATTGCAATTGTACATACCTAGCTATCGCTTGTGCAAGCGCAACGGGCTCGCAAGATTTTGATATAAAGTAAATTATTTAAAACTGAAAATGCGAAGTTGCCTCGACGTCGTATTTACACAATGCAATCAACGAGCGTAGGAAGCGAATTTTTTTTATGTACCTTATTGTTCAAATTATGATGTTTAAATATAATACAGGCAAAATGAGTGAGAGACGACAAATGATATTTTTTTGCATATGAACCTTGAGAGCCGAACTTTATATCGAAAGAGCTTCATGCGGCTCGTGAACCGCAGGTTTCCGAACCCTGAGGAGAATTACAAGCTCCACCCCTTCCGCATCTCCATAAACTTCAGCGATCAGCTGACGCAGAATGAAACTTTTTTTTCGAGAATTATCGGTTACTTGGGGAAAGTTGTTCAATTTCAAGGGTAGAACATCCCGTAAAGTTTCGCTAACTAATTTAAAATCAATGTTTTAAAAACCATACGATGTTCCTTAATAAGAAGTTAGGTATTACGGGCAGAAATCATTGTCGGGCCTTGGTTTATATAACAAGAGAGAACTATTTTCGGATCACATATGACATACAACATGTATATCAAAGGTACAGGATATACCAGGAGGTTAGGACATCTGAAGGGGTTAACGAGTTTATGAAAATGTAGAACTGCGAAAATGCGAGATATAAATAGTAATAGATAGCATTGGGCGCCGCCCTGCGCAACGTCACCATCAGGACACTCCTAACAGAAGCCATATATGAGGACTAGAGAAGGACAGGTGATAGACAGAGAAAGTAGTTATGGACCTACCAAGAAAAATAAAAGGTACTTTTGGTAACGTTGTGAGCGTGTGGTTAAGGCATCATTGAAAATAATTGCGTACATATAAATAAAGAGTGGTAAAAGTTTAGTGAAGAAATTTCTTGGGATACAGACCTTCATTGGTCAATACGTATACTACTAAAGAAGAATATCCATGCTGTATTATGGGAAAACCTTCACATTTAATACGAAACTCTATTAACCAATAAACACTGTATGAAACCAAAAATGAGATCAAAAAATCCCAACCAAATCGTTCATCAATTTTTTACAGAGAGTATATGATATGAATCTCTGCTTACAACTGTTTCTTTTACCTAAGGAACCCAAATAAAAAAACATGAAAAATTACTACATATTGATTTATTTTTTAGAATGATTATTATTTTCGAATGCTTTTTAGAGATAGAAAAAAAACTACTAAAAATTTTTATGACGTATTTTTATTTTACTAAAAATTTTTTAAAAATTTTTCAACCATCTCGGTTACGTTAGCTTACTATTCTACAGACAATCACACAAATACACACGTTAAACTTACAACACCACTCTTTTTTAACTTCAACTTAGAACATCAACACTCATACTACCGGAAAATAAAATCCCAGTAGTTCTGTCAACAGAACTGCTTAACAGAACTACTGGGAACAAAGGTTAACATGTCTTCCCCTGGGCAAAAAAAAAACAGATTCATTTTTTGAAGTGAGTTTAACGCCAACTTAATAGTCAAACTGCCGATTTTACTAATACTTTGTTGACAATTTCTTTTATTGAACCACTATCCCTAAAGTTACTTTTTGTTTCAAAATTCTAAACTAGGCCTTTTTGGAGATTTTGAATAAGAAATGTACCTTATTTCGACATTTAAAGCTGCTGAAATTATTACAGCTTGTTTTGCTTTATTACCTCATCCAAACATTGTAAACAAATGCCAGATTTACTGAAATAAAGTTATACAAACAAATTCCGACTAAGCTTACCTCAAATATTCAAACTACTGATAAAGTCTTAAGTCTAAGAATTTGTATGAAGAACGGAAATATAACTCGACATCATCTGTCGGAACTTCGAGCGACGAGGGACTGACTACGAGCGGCGAATGCTATTGCCGTTCCCGGTTTATATTCTCGGATAAAAGTACCAAGGCATCATAAAGTAGAAGCGATGGTGCGCGCGACCTGACTATAGAACCAAGAGCACGTGAAGCTTGATACATTGGACATTGAACCACTCTATTTCGTACGCGTTAAGATGGCGTTGTGAGGGGAAACCACACTACAACCGAGCTGCTCTTGACTGTGCGAAAGCAACGCTGTATAACCTTTTATATTGTGGTAAATCGTCCCCGGCTGTTATCGATTGACTAGTGTCGTTATAATCAGGTCAGAGGCCACGTGGCGGTTCCAGTACAACACAGGAACTTAAGTAAATTACTAAGAGCTAATAACAAGCTTCCACATATAGAAAACTAGGAGAAGGAAAATTAACCATACACTTCACACTTTAAGTTGACATAAGGTAGTCCCCTTTTGTAATTATTAGTTTCGTAACCATTCCATAAATAAATCAAAATTAAATTGAATCTACTTCAGTCTAAACGGAACTAGTTAACTGACTAACAGCGAATTAAGGCTGTTGTTGGATGGCACAATAAAAGTCTAGTTAACTCTAAAATTAAAAAAAATGTTAAACGGCTGAACCAATTTTGATCAAACATTGCATAGCTAACAAATAACCGCAGAAAACTGTAAATACAAAATTATTATTTATACTTCCAACATAATGGCTAAATCGATTACTAACGCCAAATGACTCTAAAATAAAAGTAAAATATTTAAACCCTGATATTCAACGCTTGTAACTTTTAAACGGCTGAACGTCTCAGCTTTCAAACAAAATAAAACCGCATTGAAAACTTTTAGGAGCTACGATGAAACAGACAGACACACAGATATATACACACAGATACACTGACACAGATACACACGCCAAACCGGGTTGACGTGTTGAAAACATACTCATTTAGCTCTTATATTCAATTTTGACTACGGAGATCGTCAGAAGATCGATAGAAAAGCCTAGGACTACAATTTTTTTTCAGCGGCGGGCGGCGCGCCGCGCCGTCGCCATGGTTACCGTCCAGAGTAACATGACTAGGGAGACAGAGGTGCAAGGGAGATTACACAAAATGTGATCTCCACCTCTTCTATCAAGCTCCGCCTACATCATGCCATCTTACAGTGCACAACTGCACATATGCAAGTATAGATGCAACGCCGGCGGGAGGCCGTTGCCATGGTTACCCTTCAGAATAATTTGACTAGGAAGACAGAGCGCATCAACAGAGATTTCATATAAATATTCAGGAAAAATATGACTTGCCTACAACGCACATAGTTCTATGGGGTTGACTTAAAATTAGCAAAACTTAAGGGATTTTCCCATGAAACTGAAAAACTTTCTTCAAGGAACTCATTTGAAATTCTCACGGAAAAATGTTGACCTCTCATACAAAGGTAAACACTTATTTCATACTTCACAAAATGTTTTTCTTCTAATAACTTTTGGTCTGAAGAAAATTCAGTAAGTACTTGCATTATCTTGTATCAATTACGACCTACTTAACAAATATGGACGGCTGAAAGTAGTGAGTTCCATCGAAACGAATAAAATGCATTCATCTTTGTCTGCAGGAGCTTACAGCATGTAGTTTCTATGTGGTGTAACTGAAACAGTCGATGAGATTTAAGGACACCTTACAGTCCATAATATTAGTGCTTGTATTGGGCACTGTCCACGCCTCTTGCCTCCAACTATTACCCTCCTCTACAACACCCTGTTCTTTCTGAGGGGAGTTTTACAAATCTTCATGTGTTTATGTGTTCCTAGTAGGTATCCAACAGCAGCAACTTGCAGGATTCTCCATGTGCGACCGCCAGCAGTACAGGTACGACATCTAGCGGTACAGTTCGGAACTTATTTATATTATAATGTTAGAGTTAACTATTTAGTTTTACTATTAATCGCAACTCCTTCATTCAAATTGGGTTAGTTCTTTTGGACTATATTTTGCATGGAGAGAAATCTAAAATAAGTTTTGAAGTCGGTTAAAAATACTATTTAATTGTTGGATGGTAAAGATCTCCTTGTACAGATAAGCTCGAACTTACATTGTAAGTTTAACTGTCCATTGTAATTTTTGTGATAAAAATATTATTTGTTGTGAACCTCGGGGTCTGACGCGTTCAAATATTTGCTGACTGTTTACAGCTTCGTTCGAATACCACAACCGCTTCTTGTTCGTGATCTCCTAGTACTCGATATACCTAATATTGACCGGGTCGGTTATACCCGCCTCTTGGCGTACGACTTGAGTTGTCGAGTTGTATTTCGAAATGGTGAAACTATTAGTTTTCAACTTATGTTTTTGTTATTCTTATTTTTTATAAAATATATGGGATGACTTTAAATTAATTCGCAAAACTTTAGGGATTATTGATTCTCTCCATGAGTCTCAACAACTTTCTGCAAAGAACCCATTTGAAAATTTGAAAATTAATACCATGGCAATCAGCTGAACGCACAAATCTTATGTAGATGAATTTTTTTTTTTAAATTTTAACATTTGGTTAAAAGTTTTTCAATTTTGTAGGCTAATTCACATCCTCTATTTTTATTGCTAATTTTAAAGTCACACAACATAATGAAATTGTATTTTCATTTCTCATACTCGGAAAGTAGTGTTATTTTGATCTGATTATTGGGTGGAAAATGCTGCTTCCCTCCATAGGGAGGGAAAAACTCATACAAATTACTTCCCACCTAAGGACCGGAATGAACTTTAAAAATAGAACTGCTGTCAGCTGTGAAGAGTTTTATGAAAAAAAAAACTAATTAAAAAAAATGCTGCGGCCATGTGAGTTTCTAAACAGCCAGAGTGAACTTGGCGCAAACTTCTTTGAGCGGAATAATCCGCAACAATTACGCGGTGAGTTCTATATTTAAAATTTAAAAAGTCGACATAAATTTGCGGAATACTAATGTGTTATGTACGTATTTGTGACGGAATTCAAAAAAAAGGTAATAATCTTTTATGCTAAGATTTGAATATTAAAAATGAGTTCAAGCCATTCTGAAATGTTGACACCAGATTCAATTAAAGACGAGGCAAATAGTGTTATCGAAAATCTTTGCTAGAAATTTCAAAAGAAGAAAGTGTATTTCTTACATATTTCAATGGACTGCCTAGCAAAACACAGCCTTTTACGCTATGGAGCCGTTATTCAATGCTCAAGAGTACTTAGTGTAAAACACAATCTAAATTTGAAAAAAATCCATAATTTAACATCATTTTTGAAAAGACAGTCTCAGGCGTTCAAGAGTAGGAAATCTAAGGTTTTCACCTTTCATGAAGTGGATTTTTTTTAAATGATGCTCCTAACGAGATATATTTGGCGGTGAAGGTAAGTTGACCTAAGTATTTATGGATTTATTCTAAACATAAACGTCGTTTCTAACGTCTGTACTGTGATTGTTAACCGACTTCAAAAAAAAGAAGGTTATCAATTCGTCCCCTATGTATGTAATATTTCTAGAACTGTCCAGTTTTCGTATACTCAAAAATTAAATGTTTTTCACAGGTGGTATTGATACTCGGTATAAGCGGCGCTTGCAGAAGCAGTGAGCTCACAAATTTTACAATTTAGGACATTGAAAGTCAAGATCAATTATTACTAGTAAAACTGACTAAAACAAAAACAAATATTGAGTGCTCGTTTGTAGTAAAAGAAGAGTTTACACTTGTTTACTTCAATGAAATACTCAAATGTAAGCCTTGAATCACGAGTTAAGGTCTCTGGAACTACTTGAAATTTCAGGCGGCGAGATCACTGTACCTTTATGCGTTCCTGGTATCATGCGATCGCTCTTTCCAGCAATAGACTTCAACGATACCCGTAGAAATTCTCTTACCAAAAGATTTTAACACTAACATATTACAAAAACAACTTTGAAGCCAATAAAAAATTTTTGACTCTTCTACTCCATTCCAGCTAGATTGAGTCACTTATACAATAAATACCGTAATTTAATTGATTTTCACGGTATCTCCTTAGTTAAAACTAAGCCTCTCAACGCATAGTGTCAAAAACGTTTACGTTTTACATACAATACGCATATTGTCCAAATTTTAACCAATATTTATTTAGTTCAATTCGCTTTGAGTCAAATACGTGTCATGTCCAATACGCTTAAAGTAAAATACGTGTCACGTCTAATACGCTTTAAGTCAAATACATGTTACGTCCAATACTCTTCGGCCACCTACGAAACCAATGCTACGTAACCAGTTACATGCAAAAAAAAAATATCTTGCTACGTAACTAGTTTCGTAGGAAGAAAGAAAACTCTTTCTTCCTACGAAACTAGTTACGTAGCAAGAATTATTTTTATATTTTGACTAGCTTTTCGCCCGGGAGTTCGTTCCCGTGGGAATTTTTTCGTCAATTTCTAATGTTTTTAATAATTATTCTGCTATTCGAGACGGAGACAAATACAACAAACCAAAAACCATGAAAAACGATCCAGCCCTTCTCAAACGTGTTCGAACAAACCCAACTTTGTTTTATAAATTACTAGCTTCCCGCTGGGGACTTCGTTCCCGTTTGAATTCGGGAAATCATGTAGCCTATGTTACTCGGGCATAATGTAGCATCCTAATGGTGAAAGCTGAGAACTACACAGAGATCGACCATGAAATTTAAAAAAATCACTTGAAGAGTTGAAAACGCGGGAAGCATTAGTGTCGGACACTGCATTGAAACAATTTGCCCTTATTTTTTGCATTTGTAATTATTCAAAGTAAGTTTTTAGAATAAATATTTAGTTACGTTTAGTCGTAATTCATAAAATTAAAGAATAATGGGCACATTTGTATGGACACTGGGCCCACCCCTGAAGCACCTTGTAGCACTATACAAGTAAACACTACGCATAATTTAGTTTATGACTTCATAATAGAATGAAGACTATATGAATGAGTGAATGAATGAATGAATTTGTTATTTAAATACCAACATTCTATATTTTAGCCCTGTGGTGATTGGTTGAGAATAACACGAGCCCATTTCTTTCCGTGGGTGTCGTAAGAGTTGATCCACCCCAGGCAAAGACACCTCAATTTCTTCTGAATGTAAGGTGGCGTCCTATTCTCATGCGGGGTAGGCTCTGTGTCTGGCCGTCTGGTTGGCGACCACCCTCCTACCGAAGTCCGACGCCAAACAGCTTGCTGTGTTCCGTCGGTACGTGGGAGTACCAGTGTCTTAATAGGCATTTTCTGGGTTAACTCGCTCCATCGTCGATCGCTATTCGTCAGCGAGGGGCTTGAGCCTACCCATTCAGGGTGATCATGTCGTAGTCAAACACGCTGGCCCAGTGTGGAATGGTCAACTTCATACACAACCTTTGAATTTCTTCGCAGGTGTGTGCAGGTTTCCTTAGTTTTCCTTCACCGTAAGAGCGCCGAATAAATGTACATTTGAAATCGAAATTCGGAAACACATTGGTACATGGCAAGGCTCGAACCTGCGCCTCATATACCGAAGGCAGCTGCACTAGCCACTACGCAACCGACGCGCCTCTCGACCATAGTGTCAAATACGTTTACACAGTGAAAATGTATAACGCGATATTTAACGATCCATACATGCCAATATATGAGATTGTAAGCTCTCCGCGTTCTTCTCAGCCCAATGGTTATGCCCTCTCGCAGCCCCAAATTTCAGTGCTTTCCCCTAGTGAAAATTTTCTAGAGTTACTTGTCAAAATGGCCATCAACATTGTTTCAAAGTTTGAAGGCTCAAAAAAAATGTATACAAACTTGTAGTCGAATGAAAATAAGTGCTTTGCCTAAGGGTGCAAAAGCTACCGAAAATTCACGAAAAGAATTCAAAGTTCTGAAAGAGGAAGACTACTATGCTGACTATGTGCCAACTTTGAAACAAAAAAAAGACACCTTGTATAGGTCTCGTAAAAGTTTTTTGAAATGTGAAATATTGAGATTTTCAAGACTCCACAGATCTTTGCTGAAATTTTGTTGGTAACCGGTGATGGCAAAGAAGACAAAGTGTTAATATTTTGTACGTACATGGTTAAGAAGTTTATCAAAGTTAACAAAAAATATATGTACATAGTAGAACATGGATAGTAGTAGTACAAGGTGGGGTGCAGAATATTTTACTTCGGGTTCAGGAATGGGTTCGGAGTTTCTAGAAGGTAAAAATAACATATAGAGTGACTTTTAATTAATTAGCTAAATTTTAGGGATTGGTTGTCGCCATGAAACTTAACAACTTTCCCCAAGGAACCTGAAATTCTAAAACAAGTTCATATTAAATCAGCTGATGCCTCAAGTTAGTATGGAATTATTACCCTAAAGTACACTTTCCTGGTAGATAAACTTATTTCGACTTTAATTTCATAGGGAGAGCTGATTCACATCCTCAATTTTCGCTTACGATTTTAAACTGACCCAGTTTGGGCTGACGAAGATATTTAAATATATAAGATGTCCTAGCGTATGGTGAGGTCATCACGTTAATTCGTAGCTCAGTGGCGCTCGCTGATCGAAATCGATCATTGAAAGCGACGTGTAAAGTCTGGCAAAGTGATAATTTATCACGACAGTTACCGTGCTTTGGAGGGCACATTACGAGTAATTTGGGTTTCCTGGCTGTTCTCGATTGACTACAGTCGTTAAAATCAAGTCAGAGGCCATTTGTTAGTCAAGTTCAAACACTTGACTATACCTACAAGAAGATATGCATCCGATATAATTTATAGATGTAGATGGTTTTTGTGCAGGATAGCACTTCTTTTTGGAGTTTTTATTTTTCTATTTTTGATTTTTATTGTATTGTTTCTAGTTTTTTGACTTGGTCTGCTAGAGTCTTGTTGAAATTGTACGTTTTAAATTGTTTTAACTATTATACGCTATATTTACCACAATTACTAGCTTTACTTTACAGTCCCGTATTGCTCGAATCGGCCAAAGTTTTAAAGAAAACTGGGGAAAGCTTATTCGCTTATGCCAATGCAGACTGGGGTAATAAAGAGGACGGGCACTCGTTTACGGGCTGTGCTTTGGTTTTTAGTGGTGCTGCGATCTCTTGACAGACACGCAAACAGCGTTGTGTTAAGTACAGCGGAAGCTGAATACATCGCTGCTTGTGAGGCTGCTAAAGAAGTTAGTGTAATTAAATGACTGTATAGTGAACTAACAGGGAATAACCAGGCTGTTATTATTTATAGTGATAGCCAAAGTGCAAAAAAGTTAGTTTATAGTCCTGCAATTGGACGTAGATCCAAAAATGTAAATATTAGGTTTCATTATGTGAGAGAATTGGCAGAATCTGGTGTAATTAAAATTGTGTACTGTGATACGAATTAGATGGCTGCCGATGCTCTTACAAAGGGCTTAAACTTTCCAAAGTTTAAGTTATGTTCAGAACGCTTAGGGACTAAGTGGGGGGTGTTGAAGAAGTTCGTAATCCACAAAAGCTAGGCATAGACGGAATTAAACATCTATGTTTTTTTTGCTAGGAGATACTGTTGATGTCACTTAACTGCTGGGCGAGCGTGGCCATTTTGACGGACGGTTGACGGAGATATTGTTGATGTCATATTGTTAGTGTTAATTGTATTAAATGCGTACTCAATTATATACTTTCATATTCGTATAATTTACTTATTTAGTTGTAATGCCGCGAGAGCGTCTCACCGTTGCCGTGGTAACGTTCAGAATAATTTGACTAGGAAGACAGAAGATCGAAAAAGGTTAGCATGTAAGATCTTCATCCCACCTGCATTCCAAATACTAACTATACATTCGCACACATCTATGGTTGCTATGGTTGCTACGAGTCGTTGCCATGGTTACCGTTCAGAATATTTTAACTAGGGAGACAGAAAACTGAAAGAGATTCCAAAATTCTCCATTTGCATCCGAACTTAGTGCACATATACATAAACTGTAGGTGTGTACCGGCGGTGCGCCGTTGCCATGGTTTCAACATTGAGGGAGAAGAGGGAGTAGAAGAGCTCAAGCGGCCATCTTGAATTGAGTGGGGAAGCTCGAGCGGCCATCTTGAATTGAAGGAGCCTTTAGATATCGTTACCATGGCAACGATCGTACTAGGCACTCATAAGATAGACAGAGCTATTTCCATCGGTTGCACGTGTACTCCCAACTGCAGATATGGGATGCATGGTTAAAAGATTAAAATATTTATAATACTGAATCATATATGGTATGGGATCACTTTCAATAAGCTAGCGAAATAGGCTAGTATTCATTCATACATTATGGAGTGTCGGCGACTCGACCTGTTTTTGTAACTTTATGTTTTAAAATGCTTTTGGATTGTTTACCTTTAATACTATAATATCTGTATCTGCTCTTATGATTCTTGCTTTAATTCAATTGTTAATTTACCATATTTTCTCCTCCTCCTCTTATCAGCCTATATACGTCCCCACCGAGGGGCTCGGGTCTCCCTTCGAAACACGAAGGGGATTTAGGCCACAGTCCACCACGCTGGCCCAATGCGGGTTGGTGGACCGCTCGTCTTTCGAAAATGAATTTTCTTGGACAGGCGGGTTTCATCACGATGTTTTCCTTCACCGTTAAACAAGTGATAATTAGAAATCCGTACATAAATCCGAAAAGACGAATTTAGTGGTACAGGCCCGCACCAGGATTTGAATCCACGACCTTCGGATTACAAGTCTGGCTCATTACCAACTGGACTATCACCGCATATTTTCTAGTTTCATTTAATTGTGAATTAGCGACATTGCGTCAGCATTACGCTATTAATTTATTTATTAATAAAAAAAAAATATTATTAATATTTTAAAATCGGTTTGCTCTAGACAGCAATCTAGCTCAAGGGTAAAGATGTGGTTGAGGATGTAGCAAGCTCACCCAGAAGAAGGAAACTTTTTTTTTACATTTTAAAAGGAACCTTCGGGAAAATCTTCTTTTTAATTAAGTTCTCACGGGAACCAAGGCGCGGGCGAACAGCTATAATAATTTTTCTGACTATCTCGTTCTTAAAACAGACGCTTGGCAGCGCTCGCCTTGATTTCCCCCGTTATGAAAATCTTCTGACAGGCTATGTTATCCTAGTTGCCAATGCAGAAGACTGCTACGGTGCCGTACTTACGCGACGTTGCCAAACCGAAATCAACTGAAAAATGGGCGTTGCGGGCCGTTTCGCGCAGGTGCTATATTGTATGTGTGCGGCGGCGACTCGTACATGTTATTTACAACTACAAGCTTAAATTGTGACGTCAAAGGGTAGCACTGAATGGCAACGTCGGATTTGCTCCATGACCTTCACCTTCTACCAACCAAATATTTTCAAGGTTTCTCTTGTCACCGCTGTAAAGCAATCGCATTGGATATTATGTCGGTGCCAGCTAATATTTCGTTAGGTAAACCACGTAGCGGATGATGTTGCCTATGAAACTGAACTACGTTCCTCATTGATCCTACATTAAATTCAAAATGAATATTCGACTTCCATACGAAAACAAATAGGCTCACCGCACATGTTGTATGGAGAGATAAAATATATATATTTTACCTATGTTCCTAGGGGAAAATTATTCGGCTTCGTAGGCTGATTCACGTCCTTAATTTTAGCTAACTAATTTTTAAAGTTATCCACTCGTTCACAGAATATGTATTGTATAATTCACACGCGTAATGAAACCATTGGGGGTTTTAAACTTGCTTGGAAAGTACCACTCGGTTATTGAAGATCTATAAAAATTTACACAGTTTAAAAAATAACGTTTAAAAAAATTCTAGAAAAAATACTTAATTACACAACAAGACAGTTGTGTAATTAAATTAACTTCTCATGGGTTATACAGTCCTAATAGAGATCATATACACACGCGTATTAATTACTCGATGATATAATCGGACTCAGTCCTGTATGTTGGTATATTTTATAAAATATGTGGTGAGGTCACATAATTTTAATAATATATTTTAAGGGAAGACAGTGGTTAGTGAATAGGAAACCTTCAGAAAAAAAGATGTGAGCATGTTAAATATCGGTTTGTAACGAAGATATGTTTCGTGTCCTAGGCAACCTAGACCATATGCAGTATGCAAGTGAGATTTGACATGCGCAGAAAGAGTTTAAACATCTTTGCAGCCTCTGAATCCCTCGTCGCCACGAGGCTAGTTTTCCCAGTTAGTCAATACTTTCATGAACACGTCACAACTGCGACACAACGTTAAACTCCTTAACATTATGAGAGCCTGGTACCGTCGTGCTATTTCGTCGTACGAACGCGTGGCCACGTGCTGGGTTGCAAGAACCAAGATTGAATGCAAAGCACCTTTTGTCCTTGAGTGTTTGTACTTGAAAAACCCTTTTAGCGTTTTACATTGAGGTACACGCTTTTATAAAAAATATAAATAATCATAATCGGTGAAAGATACTGGCTGATAAAACGATATCAGGCACGAATTTTTTTTACACAATGAATAAACGTTATTTTGGTTGATATGCTTAAAGTTTTTTATAAGGTATTCATAAACTGCATCAAAAGCTGTTGTTGCCAACGCCGACGTCTTTTGTATGCTTTTTTTAATCATTTTTTATGTGGAATTTTGTATATTTTTGATGTTTTATTATTGTGAATATGAAAGATTGGGTTGTGAGGGCAACATTACTTTGAATACTAAAAACGAAATTATTAAGCAAAACCAGCACGAGATTTACTGTAAAGGGGATATTAAAACAACAGCATTCCTTAAAAAATTGGATAGTCTAAAACAAAAAGTGAGTCACAAATGTTGTCTCAGAAAAAACGATATGATGATATGAAGTTTGATATGCAAAATGGAGGAGTGCACATGTTTAATGATTTGCCAAGTTCAAGCAATGTAAAGAGTGGTTTATATAACGAACGCAATAAAGTATAAGGAGTAACAAAACAGAGATTTTCGCTCCACGGCGAGGTAGTTGTTCCAGAAAAGTTTCAAAAATTGCTGTTTGCTGATTTTATATCGATGACGATTGAAGAGTACAGAATTTTAATATTTTGCATAAAAAATGCACGACAACAAATCAAAAATATTAAAAACTTTTATTGTTATGGAACTTTTAAATCTTGCCCACGATGTTTCAAGCAGTTATACTCCATACACTGTTTTGAAGGAAAAACTAAAACATTAAAACCTTTTTTTGTACCTTTCTGCAAAATAAAAAAGGGATACATATGAAATATTATTTCGTTTATTAAAATCGCAGATGCCATCGTTTATACCTCAGTAGGTTACTCTGGATTATGAGAAAGCAGCAATGAAAGGAATCAGAAATGTTTTTCCATTGATTGAAATAAAGCTCTGCTACTTTCAGTTCAATAGGGCTTTATCCCGAAAGGCAAAGAATCTGAAATTAAAAACTAGTGTCAATCAAAAAGAGACACGTACCCCGCTGTGCAGGCTTAGCACGGTTACCACAGCTATTTATAAAAAGAGGTTTCGAATACGTCATGGCTAAAAACCCTATTGGGATGGACGTGCAGACATTCAACAAATATTTTAAAAAGCAATGGTTCGACTAAACCAATTTTTCGAAAGTTTGCTATTGTCGTGAAGAAACAATCAGAACTACAAACAACTTAGAGGGATGGCATTCAAAAATTAACCGATTTATTGGGCGTAGGAATCCAACCTTATCACAAGTCCTGGATTGTTTAAAAAATGAAACTGGCATTGGGAAACAAAATACCAGAAAAAGCAAAAAATACATGGAAATAGATATAGAGATAATTATCCAACAGCTACATAAAAGAAATCTTGGTTGGCCATTGCCTGGAAATAATCGCACCATTTTCCTTAAAGTCGAATTATAAATTCCGTGCCAAATATGTAAACAAAGAAATGTCATTGTCAAAGTAAATTCCAATTATCAAAAACATTTTTGTCCAATACATTAATTAAAATTTTATTAATTTTCAAAGAAGTTAGTACTGAATAATTGTATTGTGACGTTTGTTTCAGGTGTTATAATTATTTATTATACTTAACAAGCAAGTATGAAAACGAATAAGAAATTTTCTTAAATAAATATCAAGTGTCATAAGAAGTCAATATATTTTACTTAAATTAATTTGCATTTTAAAATTCTTTTAAATTATAAAAAGATTTTCCACCAACTGTGTATTTGATTTTTAAATGAGTAAGTAGGTATAAATTTAAATCATCTGAAAAAATCTTTTTTATTTATCAACTTTATGATAAAGCTATTTTAGTATGGGAGGCGCCTGTGACCAGCCTCCTTGGATTTTCTCGAATGTGATGTCGCAGTTTGAAACCTAGTCACATCGGTAGAGGATGATTGAGGTGTACTTTTTGATCACCTAATCATCCTCTACCGATGTGACTATTTCACCACATTGACACATCGGTTTAATTATGTATTATATTTATTTGTAACATATGTATTTTCCATTTTTCATTACCTATATTTATTTATTCCTAAAAATTTCTGTCTCGTCCACGGACGTTCGTTCGTCACTTGGTTATGGGACTCACTGAAAACCAGCATTGTGGCTCGCGGTCTCATATCCTGATTCCCGAGTCGCAACATATAGCTGAGTTGAGGACCCTTTGTCGCGGACCCTACAGCACATAGCGATCTAAAGCTAGTTTGCTATTGTATTTGTTGTTGTCTTTATGTAGTGTATCGTGATCGTGTTTTATAATATACTTAATTCGGTTTTCGAAACTGGTTACGAACCGTTAGCTTCGAAACTGGACTAAGGGAAATAAAATTACAATAATTTCAGATTTTCAAAATCTCTTTGGTCACGCTGAGAAGATTCTTTTAGGTTTAAATGATAAGTTCCAAAATGTACCGCTAGATGTCGCGAGAATCGAAAATCTAACTCGCGAGTTAACGCAATATTGGGGTCGAGATACTAGGAACACATAAACACGAGAAACGCTTCCGACAGAAATATCTGATGTAGAGCGCGGGGAAAAATTGATCGATAGGGATGAGAGGTGGGCACAGGAGAAGCATTTTTGAAGTGTTCGAATGAATTCGTGCGGGAAACGAATTCGTCATCAAAATAAAATTTTACTTTTATTTTGATGACGAATTCGTTTCTTTTTTTTTATGTTTGTTTTTGTGCATTTTTGAAATAGGTACTCAAATTCTGTTTCGTCATAAATCTTAATTAGGTATCGTTCTACGCAGAAAAAAATAAGACTGGTGAGTTGGTGACCCATTATGAGGATCGTATTTTTTAAAATCTGTCGATAGTATCGCTCATTCTCTGTAATTTCAAGTGTTAAAGTAACAGTCGACTTAGCCTCTTCTTTTCTTCTTATTAGTAACCGACAATGTCACTTTACGCGGTTTCTACTAGTAGAAAATGCAAAACGAGTGGATCGGACCACTCGTTGCAAAGTTCACAGAGTGACAGTACACGCATACGAATTTTGTCAGTTCTAAATAGAATTCTATTGATACAAAAATACGTCTCCTGGGCTGCACCTATTCAAATTAAAGCAGTGTCCTTAGATAACATCGACTGTTTCACTCTCAGTATATTAAAACTGTATGCTAGACAAAGATGAATATATTTTCGATAAGACCCACTACATCTGCCTTTAAATTTCACCTACATTTCAATGACAAAGGTCATAACGCTGGAATGGGAGCGAAAGTAAAACTTGTGCCAGCTGCCAACTCTTCCCAGGCATTTATTAGAACCATTTATTAGAACGAGAATTTTGCTGTATTATGGGCAAAGGGCTGACAACCTCTTACCATTATATTCATATTCCATCTAATAACCCTCATTATGAATGTCGAAATAGGAAAAAAGTGGTTTAAGAACCACATGTCATTCTGCCTACCTTAAAAGATATTATGAGCGTATCTATATAGATAGATAGAAGGTCATAAATAAAGCAAGAGTTAAGCATAGTTTTGTTGTTGTTACTGAAGAATTACAAACTGCAAAACGTCATAGAATAATAATATTTCGAACACCACAAAGTAAGCTTTCCCACAATTTGATGATGAAAATAAGTGTAACTAATCGTTGTTTTCCTATGTCAGGTAAGAAATAAAAACGGTGGCAGAATTCAATTTTATTATGTAATAAATTCTTTGGTCCGAAAACAAGAGAATCAATAATACCAACAAAAAGACAAGGTTTTACTTTTTCAATAAAGTAGAAATTACTCCAGTAGAGTAGGAAAACCAGCTGCCCTAGCATAAGCAATGAAACTTCACTCTCATGTCAGTTGATTGCCAAAGAAAACATAAACTTTATAATATGACGTTGACAAATGATCTTGAACTGCTAAAACGACGTATGTAGAAGAAATGAAAACTTCTACAGATCTTAATAGGGTCAATTTTCCTTATGTTGATTCGGAAGTCTATTCACTCATGAAAGAAAAGTTTCAAGATATATCGTGCAGTGGACTCAAACATAAAACTGCTGAAGAAGAATAAGAAGCAATCTCTCATAAGTACTTAATTAATGTGATTCATTTGAAGAATAAGAAGCAATCTCTCATAAGTACTTAATTAATGTGATTCATTTGAAGAATAAGAAGCAATCTCTCATAAGTACTTAATTAATGTGATTCATTTGAAGAATAACAAGCAATCTCTCATAAGTACTTACTTAATGTGATTCATTTGAAGAATAAGAAGCAATCTCTCATAAGTACTTAATTAATATGATTCATTTGCAACCCTTTTTCTCCTGAAAGGTTAAATCGAACCGGCTTACAAGGCACTTTCTACCCAGAATCTTCTCGTTTATCCGCAGTTCGACCTTCGTTTGTTCCTGGTCTCCTAGTACCGTGACGGCAAAAATAGACGTGTTGGATACAGCAAGCTGTCCTTTTTAAAAATCATTCTCTAGTTTATTTCTAGATATCTAGTTTATTTTTAAACGGTTTTATTTGATGATCTCTTTAATGCTCCTTTTTTATTTTATTTTTTTATTTTATTTAGAATTTAGAATGTATTATTTTTGATGTATTTGGTTTTCTGTTTTGTCTAGTCAGTGAAATTGTTAGTAGTATATATGTTTTTAAGTAATAATTTTAATTTTATTCTAAAACCTATAAAAAACCTCTAAATATTGTGGTGTTTATAAAAAGCCAGAGACTATGAAAAAAAATGTGGGACGGTTTGGACATAATTAAGCTAATTGGACATGCTTGATTTATTAAAAGCGGCAAGTGTAACAATTCTATAGCAAAAACAAGGCTTTAAACAGACAACAAATGAAAGGAGCCATGTTTCAGCTTCATTTTCATTAAATAAACCCATAACGAAACTTGTAATTTTATTTAAAATCTCCATAAACTGGCAAATATCCTACTAATAGTACAAATCCTAATGCGATGTATGGATGTTTGTTACTCTTTCACGCTCAAACGGCTGAACCAATTTTAATAAAATTTGGTATGGAGCCTACGTAACGTATTAATCCAGGGTGTCACTGACACCCTGGATTAATACGTTACGTAGGCTATATAATTTTCCCAAAGTCCCGGGCGGAAAGCTAGTTTCAAATTAAAACAATATTGTAAATACTTTTCACAAGGAACTTTGACGAATTTATGAAAAAAAATTCGGCTTCTCGTGCATTATAACAAGAAACACTTTTTTCAGAAATTCAGATTAATGTTGGTTTGTTGATAGATAACACTTTAAACATGCACTATTGCCTATTAGCGAGCTTTTGTGGCAAAAGCTAGAAAGCTTAGAAATAGGGATTTTCTAGGGTCGTATCCAATAAGGACTTCTTGAATATCCTTTTTTTAATTTCGAAGTTGCATAAAAAAAGAAAAACAACATCATCAGAAGCTGTTCTAGAACTCCGTAGTTTTTAACGTTTTTTGGGGTTATATTTATATAGGTATTTACTAGAAGTTTTTGTTATTCTGACATTTTTGATTAATGAACAGAGGGCCGCATATCAAGTCACTACAAGCGTGTCGTCTGTGCTATTATGATACATTCGGTTTTGCAGTAAGAACGGGATAATCTGGAGTGCTGGCCTGTGTACTCTAAGTTAATATGTTTTTTTTTTAATTTGTCAATATTTTATTTATTTTTTCTATGCTTGTTTGGCGTTTTTTTTAAATCTGATAATTTTATATCAGTTTTTTAATGAAAAATCAAATATCGATGTACCTACCTTATCAATGCTTGTTTACGGCGCGTGCGATACAAGTCCTGCACACACGGGTGTGCAAGAATCGCGCGAAGGTTTATATAAATTCCTAAAGTGTGGTAGTTATTATTGTAACACGTTAGTATGGGCGTGGGACCTCAGTGCCCTGATTGGCCTGTATTAATAAAATAAAATAAAGTATCGTTACCATTAAAACGTCACAAGTATCATTGAAATGCTCGAATGTAAGCCTTGAGTCTCTAAATTTTAGGTCTATGAAACTCTATGAAATTTCAGGCACGCGAGACCTCCGTACGATTATGCGTTCCTGGTATCATTGCGATTGTTCTTTCCAGCAAAAGATTTCAACGCTACCCGTAAGTAAATTCTCATATCGAAAGATTTTAACGCTAACTTATTCAAAAAGAACATTGAAGTCGATTGTTAATTCAAGACAAAATTTCAAGAAATAAGATTTTTGTGATTCTTAATACTCCGTTCAATGAACGCTCAGAAAGCAGTGAAGGAAGAGAGTACACTCGGAAAGCATTCAATTGTAGTTTCTAAAGCAAAAACACTCAAAGCTGTATGAAAGCTAACATTTCTTAACTGTCTCACTTAGATGAAAAGTTTTTATCCTCAACTCGAAATCGGATAGCTTTCTGCGTTTCTTCTACAATACATTTTTAGTAAATTTTTAAACACACCGGGAGTTGGTAGCAAAATGCTACGAAGCAGAGGTATTTTTGGTAGAACCCTTGTTGCTGTAAATGGGGACGAAATGAGATGAGATTCAGTTTAAATAAATAAAAAAGAGTAAGCTCTCATTCCTTTAGGCACTTTTAGTCTTATTACCGGAATGTCCAGTCTGGTCATTAAATCTATTTCCTTGAACGTCCACTTCTTTGAACGTCCACTTCCCTGAAAGTCCACTTTCTTGAATGTCCACTTCCCTGAACGCCTACTTCCTTGAACGTCCACTTTCTGAAACGTCCACTTCGTTGAACGTATATTACTGTGTATTTCAGCGATCAATGTACGGGTGGTAATCGCCGAAACACAAAATGAATAAAGTAGACGAGATTTATAGAAATACAAGGTTTAATTAAATTTAAAATAATACAAAAAAATTCGACACTGGGACCTAAATGTTAACACGAAAAATTGCACAGTAGAATTTAAAAACAAAAATTTAACAAATGGGCAGGCCTATCGATTTAAACTGCAAATTACGATTGGAAGTTTTGTTTGGGAAAGAAGAGCTGGTTAATTTAGAACAATAATTATAACATACGAGGGTCATTCAATAAATACTTAGCCTACAGAAAGTAAACGAAAATTTTGGAATAGTGGCAATTTATTTTTCAACATAATCTCCTTTTAGTTCGATACACTTAGCCCAGCGATGCTCCAACTTTTTTAACCCGTCCGAAAAATAGTTTTTGTCAAACTCTGCAAAATAGGCCTTCGTGGCGGCGATGACCTCCTCATTTGATCCATATCTATTCCCGGCGAGTAATTTTTTCAGATTAGGAAACAGAAAGAAGTCACAAGGGGCCAAATCTGGAGAATACGGTGGATGGGGCAGCAATTCGTAGCGTAATTCGACCAATTTGGCCATGGCAACGGCAGACGTGTGAACTGGTGCGTTGTCGTGGTGAAACAGCACTTTTTTCTTCGCCAGATGGGGTCGTTTTTTCTTTATTCGGCGTCGAATCGGCCCAATAAATTGGCATAGTAAAGCCCTGTAATTGTTTTACCCTTCTCGAGGTAATCGATGTAGATGACACCTTGTGAATCCCAGAAAACGGTGGCCATAACTTTTCCGGACGATTTTACAGTTTTTGCCTTCTTTGGAGCACGTTCCCCAGTCTAGATCCATTGTTTTGATTGCTCCTTGGTCTCTGGTGTGTACCAGTGGATCCAGGTTTCATCGAATGTCACAAAACGACGCAAAAACTCCGCTGGATTCCGCTTAAACAGCGCCAAACACGTCTCCGATGTGGTCTCACGGTTGCGCTTGTTTTCCGGTGTGAGTAAACGCGGCACCCATCGCGCCGACAGCTTTCTCATGCCGAGTTCTTCGTGAAGAATATGATGCACTGTTCCTTCTGAAATGGCTACAGTCTCAGCTAGCTCCCGAACCTTCAATCGGCGATCTGCCAATACGAGATCATGGATTTTTTTAATGTTTTCCTCCGTAGCAGCTTTTTTCGGTGCACCTGGACGTGGTTCATCAAAAACCGACGTACGGCCACTTGCAAACTCGTTGAACCAATTCTTGACGGTGGCCATCGATGGAGAAGAGTCACCGTACATAGCATCCAAGCGCTCTTTGATTTCGATGCGCGTTTTCCCTTCCAAAAATAGGAATCGAATCACCGAACGATATTGCTCTTTTTCCATTTTTGTAAAACCGATCGACACGTTCGCTTCCATAAGTTGTCAAATTAAAACAAATGAAGGGATTGGAATGAAAATTTCAAAAAAGAATTTAAAAAGAATGTGCTACACTGTGGTAAAACTCTTTTGAAACTACAGCGCCGTCTGGCGATGAGGCTAGGTACTTATTGAATGCACCTCGTACATAAATCGAATCTTGTGGCTTAACTATATTTAATTGGTATCTGAACCAAATAGGAAGATTAATTTAATTCGTCGACGAAGATTAATTTAATTCGTCGACGAACTAAATCCCCACCTATTTGTCAGATATATATAAAGCTATCGCAATTGACTAATTATTTATGAAAATTAATGAATATAGAGGATGGATTAATGGGACTTAACTAAAAGGTCTTCTTGGGGCCGCCGGAGTATCCGCAACGGAATTGTGGCTGGTTCAGGTAGGGGCGAACGCAATTCGTGTGAACATCAATCGGACTTCGCATAGGTAATTTTCTGTCCAGCCTTTTAATAAACACTGCAAATTTTGATGTGCGTCACTAAGAAATATACATGGCTTACAAATATTCACTAATATTTAATTTAACCTTCAGGTAATAAAAAACACTCTACAACCTCACGTTTCGTGTTTAATTTAGCAAAATAAAAAATAAAATAAGAATTTTTCATTCGAGATGACGTACGTCTTTATGACGTCCAATCACAACCAACACCAAACAAAAAGCAAAAATGGAGAAAGTTCTAAAATTTTGAAATCTATTGAATAAAAAAGAAAACTAGACCGGAAAGAATAAGTGAACATAAAAAAGATCGCAAGCAGAAATGCTGCAGTATGCATTCGATGTTATAAAGTTAGATCAAGGAAGTTGACGTTCAGGGAAATGGACATTCGAGGAATGGACGTTCAAGGAAATATACTTAATGACCAGACTGGACATTCCGGTAATAAAACTTAAAGTGCGTAAAGGCTCTCATCTAACAACAAAAATTGAGAAAAGGGAAGAGACGGATATAAACTTAACTCGGCATGTATTTATCAAACAAATTAAATACATACGTATAACAGTTACATAGCGTAGTAGTCGACTTGGAAGTCTTTGAATAGACTCCGCACCCAAGTCGGGCGTAGCGAAGATAACCGGTTCAGGTGGGGTTTCACTGATGGCTCTGACCTCCGGTGGGAGTGTGGCTTCCCTGTGCAAACCATGGCTCATTTGACTTCATACTCGCATGCCTAAACACCTGCACTCTGGAAGAACTTATGGCCGCTACTGACAGTACCGTTGATGTGGGTAAATATTGGGCCGAAAAAATATGACTTATGCCATCGACACGAAAGAAGAAGTCGAATTGTAACCATAAAGTATGATTGAAGAACTGAATATGCTTTTGTAATAATTTACATGCCATGTGCATGACATTCCATCATGAAAAAGAACGTAATAATAGCCTGAGGTACAGTTCACATGTTAGACTGCTGTCCGTATTCGCACTTTCCCTTTGGTATTCATACTGCTTTACCACAAAACATTAAAACGCCACTTAGGAAATATCTAAAACTGACTTATGTATGTTTTAGACATTGTCTAACGATAAAATTATGATTTTTGCAATATCTCTTGGAAAGAAATTCTAAAAGATCACAATGAAATAAATGTGTTGTCTACTTTGTTTGCTCTTTTTCCTCTACTTTCTTCAAATCAGATACTCGAGGTTAGGGACGCATTCTGGAAGAAGCTCCGATTATGCCGGCATTGCAAACTTTCCTAAAATATTTGAAGCGGCAATGGAAACCTTGCCAGAAGTCCTCAGCTGCTCAACTAACAGACAGAACGACAAACCCATTAGAGGGTTGGCATAGACGACTGAATGCCAATATACCAAAAAGGCCAAACTTTTTTACTTTTTATATAAATTGCAACAAGAGGCGAAGCAAGCAGATTTTCAAATAAATAACGGTTTATTCAAATATAAAACATATAGACAATACTTTTGATCGAAAATTGAATGAATTGCTTTCGGAGCTAAATAAAAACAATATTTCAAGCATCAAATTCTTAAAAAAAGTTGTTTATTTGAAACTGAGGAAGGGAGTGAAATTTCGTAAATAAAAAGACATGTTTTTTATTTCTTCAACTCATTCCTTTAGGTTTGTTTTAATCATTTGGGTACCTAATGTAAACATTTTTTAAATTGCCGGGAGTGTACTGTCCATAATTAATAAGTTTAATATGTTGTTATTTTATTTAAGAGATAATGGGAATTGGGGTTGGAAAATTTTCGGAATGGTTTACAAATCCAAAACCATTTGGAGATATATGTATTTGCTACGATATTTTCAAAATTTCAACTCAAAACTGTGAAGGATTGCATTTATTTTTAATAAAATGTGATAACCTTTATTTTACCCTTGTGACGTCACACAAGGAAGTAATAACGAAATTTATGCCAACACTTCATTATAAAAAAATGTCAATCATATTGTAGTATTACACCTAGGATTTAGTGTCCTAAGTGGATACCACGAGTTAAGAGTAAGGAATAATGTAAGGGTAGTGTCGGATTACACCTAGGCTTTAGGAGTTCAGGTCACTAAATCCTAGGTGCAAGTTTAGGGTACCTAGGCGTTGCGGCGAGGATTCTAGGTCCTTAGGGTTAGAATCCTAGGCAAACGCAACGACCTAGGTGGAAGAGGAAGGCGAAAAGAAAAAAAAATGAACTAGGGTAAAACACTGAGGAATTTATTGGGACCAATGGGTTAACCTATCCACACTATGGCTCGTAGTACTAGATATAAGTAAATTATTAAAAAGGTATGTCTACGATACTGTTTAAGCCATAGGTCCAGGACGGGTGATCTCCACGGGTTAAAATCCAAATAAAATCCTGACGGGACCCCAAATCCGGTCAACTATTTGCCACTAGCGAGGCGTGGTAGATGGATAATATATAGGCTGAAGAGTCTCCGACACGACGGAGAAAAATCCACTGCGTAGCGGTGTGGTATCCTTACTAATATTATAAATGTGAAAGCGTGGATGTTTGTTACGCTTTCACGCAAAAACTGCTCAACCGATCATCATGAAACTTTGTACACATTTTCTCGGAGGCTCTAGAAGTAACATAGGATACTTTTTATTTTAAAAAATGTGAAAGTCCACGCGGGCGAAGCCGCAGGCGGAAAGCTAGTATCTATATATATAAAAGAAAGTCGTGTTTGTTAAAACACTTATAACTCGAGAACGGCTGGACCGATTTCCATGGTTTTTGATTTGTTGTATTTCTCTCCGTCCCGAATAGCAGAATAACTATTAAAACATTGGAAAATTGACGGGGAAATTCCCACGGGAACGAAGTCCCGGGCGAAAAGCTAGTAATAAATAAATTAAGGTAGTCTTTAGTTAGAAGATTTAGAATATAGCTAATAGGAGATTTACACTGGTTTTAAGGTAAACATTAAACTTTCCAGTCCCTGGGCCAAGCACTGACCCAGGGAGGTCTTTAAAATAGAAGGTCCTGGTGTTAGTCTCTACTCAGAGCACTGGACGGAAAAGGTGGTTTTCTTCAGCTCCCTGTTTTTCCCAACCTCAAATCTGAAGTCCCAATCCAAAAAAAAAAGTAAAGACTGACAAAAGTAAGTGGCCAGTCTAAGCATCATTCTATGTCAATGGTTAAAATGGTTAAGGTAAGATCAACGACATAGAATGATGTCATAGCATAGAATGATGGCATAAACCAAAGACATAGAATTCGAGGACAGAACGATGACAAGACAGCTGTGACAACATTATCCAAACATGCCATGGTAAACAAAAAGTGAAACGAAAAGATAAAATTCAATAGTTAGGGCTTCAAACGAAGCCCTACATTTCCAGTCCCTGGGCCAAGCACTGACCCAGGGAGGTCTTTAAAATAGAAGGTCCTGGTGTTAGTCTCTACTCAGAGCACCAGGACGGAAAAGGTGGTTTTCTTCAGCTCCCTGTTTTTCCCAACCTCAAATCTGAAGTCCCAATCCAAAAAAAAAGTAAAGACTGACAAAAGTAAGTAGCCAGTCTAAGCATCATTCTATGTCAATGGTTAAAATGGTTAAGGTAAGACCAACGACATAGAATGATGTCATAGCATAGAATGATGGCATAAACCAAAGACATAGAATTCGAGGACAGAACGATGACAAGACAGCTGTGACAACATTATCCAAACATGCCATGGTAAACAAAAAGTGAAACGAAAAGATAAAATTCAATAGTTAGGGCTTCAAACGAAGCCCTACATTTCCAGTCCCTGGGCCAAGCACTGACCCAGGGAGGTCTTTAAAATAGAAGGTCCTGGTGTTAGTCTCTACTCAGAGCACCAGGACGGAAAAGGTGGTTTTCTTCAGCTCCCTGTTTTTCCCAACCTCAAATCTGAAGTCCCAATCCAAAAAAAAGTAAAGACTGACAAAAGTAAGTAGCCAGTCTAAGCATCATTCTATGTCAATGGTTAAAATGGTTAAGGTAAGACCAACGACATAGAATGATGTCATAGCATAGAATGATGGCATAAACCAAAGACATAGAATTCGAGGACAGAACGATGACAAGACAGCTGTGACAACATTATCCAAACATGCCATGGTAAACAAAAAGTGAAACGAAAAGATAAAATTCAATAGTTAGGGCTTCAAACGAAGCCCTACAATATGCCAGCTTATGCCAGACTGCTCAGTGTTGCCAGATTCAGAGGTTTTCCCTAAAGCCTAGGCGTTTTTGCAGGTAAGATTTTTTCAGATTTTGATACCACGAAATTGATCTACTTATTTTCCACTATTGTACGAGTGTTGATGTGTTAAAGATTAAAGATTCAATTAATTCTATCTTGACAGATTTAAAAAGGATTTCGCTATTTTTCAGTACTCTTACTATTGATGTGTTCTTTGTCTAATGTTTTAATTGAGTGTTTATTTCCTAAAATTATTGTACATAAAAACAGTCTTCGAGATCGCTTACTGGTACTGGTACGAGTTACTGAAAGAACTTGTGTTAATTTCAATAAAAACTTTTAAAAGTAGTCTTCGAGATCGCTTCTGGTACCTATGACTTAAAGAAAGAACTTGTGTTAATTTCAATAAAAACTTTTAAAAGTAGTCTTCGAGATCGCTTCTGGTACCTATGACTTAAAGAAAGAACTTGTGTTAATTTCAATAAAAACTTTTAAAAGTAGTCTTCGAGATCGCTTCTGGTACCTATGACTTAAGGCGGTTGCTGAGGTGTCATTTTCATACAACACGTTTCACCAATACACGCCGGACTGAAAGTATATCAGATTCTCCAAACTACTTTGAAAAATTGTTTAAAAAATCTAGTTTTCGGCAACCGAATAAAATTATTAATAAATCAAACCATTTTTAAATTATAAGTCTTCGAAATTATTGAAATTTTTGCCTAGCTTCTGTTTGTGTGCGTTACATTTACAGAAATTGACAGATACATAGATAGGAAATGTTTCCCGCCATACATAAACTGGCCGTTCTGAGACGTGATACTGTTTAACTTCGTTTCATAAAAATTAATGTAAAATGAGTTAAATATCGCGTTATTTTAATTAAATTTAAATTTAAGGTAACATATATATAACAAAAACTACTTAGAAACGCTTATACTTATTTATTTTAATTTTTTACAAGGCTTTATCCGAAATGTATAGTTTTCAAACGCATTTTGATTAATGTCACAGATTATGAAATGTGTCAAGTTGTCATTGATTTGTTTGTTATGATTATAATTTTTGTAGATTTTGTATTTCCTCTAATTTGAGAATGGTACAAATGGTTGTTCATAAGAACGTCCGATTTCCATTAAATTGAAATAAGCCAATCACCTAACAGCTTACGCGTGACCGAGGCCGAATCCCAAGCTGTCTCGAACTATATTTTTCCTAAAACATGAACCAAAAAATGCGTCGTAAGTATTTGTAAGCCGTAGGTAGGTATAATAAGTGAAAATTCTAGTAACAGTAATCTACAACAAGTTTTCATTTTATTGTAGCCGTAGAAAGGGTCCCGTTCTGTTTTCCTACTAAACTGAAAAGCTTTTCCCAGGGATCAGGTCAAAATGTGAAAACAATAGTTTGCCTCTCCATTCAACTCGAGTTATCAGCTGATTTATCTACTTAGTAGGTATGAAAATTTAAGAAGTCGAATTTATTTTGAGAATTTCAAATAGGTTCTTTGAGGAAAGTTTTCAGTTTTAAAGAAAATTAGCCTCTAGACGCTAAAGGTTCGTTTACTTATCAAAGTCGCCTTATAAAAAGAAACGCCTTATAAAGAGAAACAAGCCCCCCGCTTTTGAGTGTTTTTAATATGCTCATTATTTTAAAAATTTCATTTTAGAATCAATGAGCATTTGACAGGCTCATTCATTGCCTTTTTCTAGAGTAAGTACCTAAGTAAGAAATAATTTAATATTTTAATTACAGATACAGGGTCAACTCAGAACATCGGGAAGGGGGCATTGGGACAAGACTAATTTTTATAAAACATGCATGCTGCCAAAAGAATGCCTTCCAAGATCCACCGTCAAAGAATGCCTTCCAAGATCCACCGTAAAGGGCCCAACAAGTACAAAACGAGAAAAAATTAATATCAGCCCATCATAGTTTTGTAAAATAAAATGTTGATTTAAAAAACTTCTAAACGAGTCTCTCATTTTTTTTACAACCTGGTATGATTAGTTATTAATTCAATCCCTAGAAACACCAGCCAAGTTTGCCACACACTTGACTTCACCTACACGATAAGAAGAAGAATTCAAATCCCTAATTCCCGACTAATATTACAAATGCGGAAGCAACTCTGTGTGTCTGTCTGTCTCTCAGTTAAGTATGCTTTCACGCCTAAACTACTAAACCGATTACAGAGATAGATTAGACCTTGGGAAAGGACATAAGCTACGATTTATACCATAGCTGGGCAACCTGTAGACCATGCGCGCGGAGCCGTGGGCGGAAAGCTAGTTATTTATAATTTAATACAATATATCCTCAAGTGTTCAGGCTCATTATGACATTTTTCTTAAAATGTTCTTTCTCAAAATGTTCTTTTCGCGTAATATCCTTTTCGAAGAAGGACATTTTCAAAAAGTGGTCAGGCTAATTATGTCTTTTTCTCAAAACGTTTTTTCGCAAAATGTCCTTTTCAAAAAAAACTTATGTACAAGCTTTGGCTTACTAGGTTATTTTAATTTTTGATTGTTTTTTCAATTTGGAATCCATGATATTTTTATTAATATGTTTTTTATAGACATACACTGTAGAGCTTATACAAAGTATAAGTGTAATATATGATCACAGATATGGGTATATTAAATAATATCTGTACATAACTGTTTAGTAAGCAAGTATCCGCAATTGTATTTCTCAGTAAGTGAACTATGCAATTTCTTTTGAGAAATAAATTTCTTAAACCATAGATCATGATCGGCTCCAAATAACCATTTTTCCCGGAAACTTAAAGAAGGTATTGTTATCTACTTTAGCGCTACGCAATGTACAGAATGCGATATAGGTTTTTGGATGTTTATGATTTACGCTATTATTATAATTTTTTAATATAAAATAGACTATAATTCAATAAATAATTTAATTTTAAAACAGGAAACCTTTAAAATAAGCATTTCAAAAGGAACGGAACGAGGCAAAAACTTGGGTCATTGACTTGGGTCGTGGGTAATTTTTATGTGAAACGCTGGCAAGTTTTATGCCTTCCTGAAATCACACTGACTGAGACCTGCTTTAGCATTAAATATGTCTTCCAAAACGATTCATGAAAATGTATGGGACGGCTTCGCACAAACTGAAACCCTGATTCAAGCTGTCATTCTGAACAATTTTATAGCGGAATTTTCCACGCGTTTCTCGTGGTTACACTGATTGTGACACCAGATTTCACTCGTTCCTTGTGGCAACACTGGTTTTTACACAAAGATAACTTTTCCCATAGGTAACACCACACTAGACATCGCATCGATTATCGATAAAACACAGCAGAATGTTTTTTAAATGATTTTATTTAGCTTGCCTTGTTATCTAGTAATTGAAATTTGACCCCTTCCTTTTGACTGATTGATCTAAAATTTTGTAGGTACGCACTTTTAGTTTGGATGATTATATAGTTTAATACATTCGGTATCATTGTAAACCAATATGGCTGCCAACAATTTTTTTTGATTAATTCCATAGATTGATGAGGAGAGTGGTGTAATGACAGGTACCTAGCACATACCGAATTATTTTTTAGCTTTGAATACACTGTCTACATCATTTTAATATTTATTTTCACCAAAATCGTTTAACTTAAGAAAATTTTTCACTCATTTTTTTCGTAATGATAAGCTAAATATTCAAAGTCAAACTATTATGTAACTCCGTTTCCAGTAGTGAACAACTAGCAAAAAATTTCAAGAGGATTACGACATTAAGATCCGTGTTGTTAAGTTCTTCCGTTCTGATATTTGGCTGGTGCTGATATTTGCTATAATTTTTTTTGGAATAATAAACCTTTGCGAAAAATATAATCTGTTGTAACATTAATTATTAAAGAAAACAAACTTCATTGTGATTTAAAAAACAAATTTTCAAATTATTTCTGTGAAGAAAATCAATTTAAGGAGCTCGTTGTTCTATAAAACGAAATAACAGAGAAATAGTGTAATCCTTCCTTCCTCGTGTAGATGTTCGAAAGATACAAATGAAATATCAAAACGGTGTCTGTACGTAACAATGTGTACCTATTAAAAATACCCTTTTTCAGAAAAAAAAGTTCTGAAGAATGTCCTAAGTCAACTGACACAATTTTTAAGTTCCTGGGCTAAATTAATTTTAATACTTTAAATTTAAGCGCACTGTCATGTTTACTAATGTCAAGTATATGAATCTATGACATTAATGGATGACTAACCGCGCAACTGATTCCTAGATTTGCGACCATCTTACTTTTGAATTTAATTTTGGATTTCTTTTTATTGGGTTATTTTGAAACACTTGCCGACGTAACGTAGTATGTCGTTTTGATTGGTGTTCCACCAAATATGGTGGACAGGCTGTATGTTGTCTTTTTATTCTGATAAAAAATATTATCTCTTATTTATTCTGAAAAAAGTAACTACATTTCTTTGCAATTTTTTTTGACCTGACTAATAAAGTAAAACCACAAATTAAGAATTATTTGAAACTGTTATGATGTTTATTGTAGAGACGATATAACACGATGTATATCCATTGGCTGTAAAATTTCTGCCCTTAATTTCATCAAGTGCATTTTATGGGACTTTAACGAACTTATAGACTTCAAATTTAAGAGGGTTATTAGTCGACAATTGTTAAAATACCCTGACTCATTCAAACCGAAAAATAGATACTCTAATTCGCTACCAGTTCAGATAATACCGTTATGAAATAGCATAGTCAGAAAAGCACAACTTTGAATATTTTACTTATTAATACGAAACCACATTCTAATGTGTTACATCGATACTCGATAGTCGATCTCTTCTGCGTTGATACTAACGGGTAAAGGGTCTTCGACGTGGTTACACTCGTGTAACAGCCAGGATAACAAAAAAACGAGTGAAATCTGATGTAACAATCAATATAACGTGAAATGAGTGGAAAATTCCACTGAAAAGTTCAGCATGATAGTCTGAATCAGGGTTTCAATTTTCGCAAAGCCATCCCTTAACACGAAACGTTTTGAAAGAAATATTTTATGCTTAAGCTGGTCGCAGTTGGTATGCTTTCAGGGAGGCATAAACTTGACAGTATTTCCTTTTACAAACATTATGTCCGTCATTTTGAATTGTAATTTACCTATAGCAACATTTATGACACGCAAGTTTGGTCTAGTGGTAGTGGCGCTGCCTCTTGATCGACGGGTCCTGGGTTTGATTCCCAGTCGGGGCAAATATTTGTGTGAAAAGCAAATGTTTGTTTTCGGGTCATGGGTATTTGTTTTTGTCTTTATGTGTGTTCCGTGGGACCCACGACACAAGTGAAAACCTTAATGTGGGCCTTTGAGTGTGTAACGTTTATTATTATTATTATTATTATGTAAAAACGTATATCCGTCAATCTGGGTTTTCAAAGTGGATGTCCCATATCAATATTTAAAATAAAAAAACTTGAAAAAATAGAGCTCGACCTTTGTCCTCGCTTTATAGGTAGCTTGACTTAGCCTGTGGCCTCACCTCCCCGACGCAATTCCCGTTAGACCCCGCCTAGACGTAATTCAGTTCAAAATAATATGTGAGTCATTTTTAACAAAAAGACATTTTACGAATATAACATTTTGCGAAATGTACAATATGAGCTTGGACTTTTTAAATTTTCAACACCATGACGCAATCCAGATTTCCTACCTAGATATATATGAAAATGAAAAATGAAAAAAATGAAAAATATTTATTTCACTTAATTTGTAACATAATATATAGATTGGGTTGATGCCTCCTTTTAAGCTTGATAAAGCCTGTGGCAGGAGACAACGCTCTTCCATGGACATAGTGATTTTTTGGTTAACTTGTTATAGCAATTTAATGAATGATATAATTTTCCTTATATAAGAGAAACAAAGATTCTTAATTACCTACTTAACTAATAAAAAAAGAACAAAATAAGAAATAAAAACAAAATCTCAAAAACAGAACCAAGAGTGCATGTGTGTGTGTGTGTATGTATATCTGTGTGTGTGTGTGTGTGTGTGTGTGTGTGTGTGTGTGTGTGTGTGTGTGTGCGTGCGCACGGGCGTGCGCAAGTGTGTGTTGCATCCATAGTATACCCACCTACTACTATGTTATTTTAGGTTTCTGCGTAAATTAGTTTATAGTAAGTATGTACATAAGTAGGTTATGTAGTGGATATTTATTATACATAAAGTTTAATAAACATTAAACTTTGATAAGCGTATAATGACAAAGATAAAGATGAAGATAGCCCTACGACATTGTCCTGGGATATTCCACTATCTTGATAGAATTATCTCTAAGTCATCATAAGTTTTGGATTCAAGCCATGTGGTCAGTACTTTTTTACAATCATAGAGATTCTTATGATATACGCACAGTTCTTTATTAATTAGGTTATAAAGATGGGCTGACCTTGTAGAGTATTGTCTCCTAGCAAAACATGTTTTTGCACTCGGAACTTTAGCAGCCAAGTAATCTCTTCTTCCGGTAGTAGTTTTAGCGACGTATGGTAAGTTTTTATGTACCTTAAGGATAGTGTTAGCTATATACAGTTTCCTAACGGACAATAGTTTAGTAAATTTATACAGTGTAAAAGTAGCAAATCTCCTCTTTTTAAAGTACATCACTTTTATCAGTCCACGCTGTGCCCTTTCCACATTTATAAATTCCGTTTTGGCTGCACCTCCCCATATAGTAATACAATATACAATGATGGATTGTACAAGCGAGATATAGATATCTTTTAAAATGTCCCTGTCTGTCTCAGCGACCTTACGCGGCACCACGTGTCTAAGGGTTTTAAATATCCAGGTTAGTTTTCTAATTCTTAGAATAACGTGTTCTAGATGCGGGTACCAGGAAAGTCGCTGATCCAAGAATACACCTAGATACTTAGTTTGAGTAACTTTACTTATAACCGGGCAGCAACAGTCTGGTCTATCATTCATATCATCACGGGTACACTTATGTATCTGTATTTTGTAATCGTCACTTGGTTGCGAGTTATTATAAATACTAAAACAGATATAATTTGTTTTCGTGGTATTCAACGTAAGTATGTTGTAATTTAGCCATTCACTTATTTGTCGCAAACCTCGCTCAGCATCGTTTTTGACACTGTCCCACGTGTCACCTACAAACACGACAGCAGTGTCGTCAGCGTACGCAAAGATCGACGCATTCCTAATCTGCATTAGACATAAGTCGTTTATGTAGATCAAAAATAACGTCGGCCCAAGGACGCTACCCTGTGGGACGCCATAAGATACCTCTTCATATGCACTGGTACAAGTTTCAAGTCTGACAGACTGTTTCCTGTTCGCCAAGTAATCAGTAAACAATGCTAGCGGGATACCTCTGACACCAATCTTTTCTAACTTGCTTATAAGAATGGGGACAGAAACCGTGTCAAACGCTTTTTTGAGGTCTAAAAAAACCGTTATACATTTTTTGTGCTTATCAAGCTGTTCGGTCACTAGAGATGTGAGTGCAGATACCGCATCCTCGGTTGATCTGCCCTGACGAAAGCCGAACTGGTTATTTGATAATATGTTATAAGTTTGAAGATATTTAAGCAGTCTAATATTAAGTATTTTTTCTATGATTTTCGAAATCGAAGGTAGAACCTACTAACAATCCGCTTCGGCTTCGAAAAGGTATTGCAAAGTGAAGCACAAAAACAGTCACCTATCATAGTCAACTTTTAGAATGGGGTAGGTACCTAACCTTAAATACTGCTTTTAAATATGATTGCATTTATTTTTGAGTGTTTTGAAGCACAAAAACGGTCACCCATCACGCTTTAATTCTTCAAAAGGTTGCCTAACCTCATTGACCGCATTCAGATTGTCAATGAACTGAATTTTGTGTGCTCAAGAATCGAAAAGCGGCTTTTGAGAACTGAGCGTAAAAACACGCTGAAAATGATAGTGATAAGTGACCAATATGCTAGAGAAGTTACGAACTCAAAATTTTGATTTGTATTTAGATTCCTAATAATCTGACAGATAAAACGCCTCCTATCAGTAAATTGACAGATAAATACGCGAGAATTTATGAATGAAACTCTCAATTCGAACGTCTATGTGTGCGTAATAAACTTTTATTGCACGTTTTCGCAATACATGGGAAAATAAAACATTAAAATAAACTGAATCCTTACTATAACAGTCAAAGATAGATACAGGCTTTCGGCAATTTCAAAACATTATGCAAAACTAGTCTTAATTATGAAATAATCGACAAAATCATGACGAAATTACCAATTCTAAAAACAGCGCCATCTAGTGGGACTTTTTCAATTTTGGTTTCACAGCAACCGCCTTAAAGAAAGAACTTGTGTTAATTTCAATAAAAACTTTTAAAGTAGTCTTCGAGATCGCTTCTGGTACCTAAGACTTAAAGAAAGAACTTGTGTTAATTTCAATAAAAACTTTTAAAAGTAGTCTTCGAGATCGCTTCTGGTACCTAAGACTTAAAGAAAGAACTTGTGTTAATTTCAATAAAAACTTTTTAGTTACAAAGGGTGGATTGCACCACAGAAGCAGTTATAGTAAAAGTTTGTGTCAAATTTAACACTAACAGTAACTCTGACTTTAACAGTTACAGCAAAATGCGTTGCACCAGCGAATTCGTTAGCTTTGTTAAAGTTAAAGGGGTTGCAAGTCAAATGAAGCCTGATTTACCTCAAATTCGATGCGGGTGACATTTTTAAATGGCAATACTAAACATAATCGTAAAAACCATAGACATAGTGTCACTCATAGACATAGACATAAATTGTTAAATACCTCATGTCACTTCATTTAATTGATGTCAGCTTTGGTGAACAATTTTTCTCTATTGTAAAAAGTTTTGGATTATTATTTTATTAAGTTTGCGTGATGGGCGCTAAAAGTAAGCGCAAAAAAAGGATGATATTTTATATCCAGAGAGCGGCGATTCGGACTCCGATCGCGATGATTCCGATTAAGTATCAGATTTCTGCCGTCAGTACCCTGAAGATGGTGGGAACTTTGAATATCTAGTGATATATGAGAGTGCAGTAAAACCAACTTAGGAAATCGTTCTTACTTCTTTTTACCTGGGCCTGTCTATTTAAGTTTTCTAGCTAGTTAGGCAGGGATCTCAAGTTTCTTTAGTTTGAAAATTAAATTACAACGTCCTTCTATTTTTCGTATTTAGTATATTGTAAGTATTTAAAAAGATTGTGATGGGATCGTTTCGAGACGTTGAAACAAAATCTGATAGACGAGTTTTGCACTGTCAGCACTTGTTTTTCAGCTTTTGGTTTAGGCACGGATCATACACTGTATCACAATAATCCAACTGAGACATAACCAGACATTTCATCAACCTCCGTCTTACCGCCTTACTTAGGGGGTTTTTAAATATTTAAATTAAATCTATTTCGTTTTGCAAGATCTATATCTAAAATAGTTTCAACTTGCTCTCCGTTTCTTATTCAGAGCAATTATTATCAGTCATGTATGTATGTATGTATGTATTTATTCTTTATTGTACAATGATAATACGTTTACAGTAATAGGAAGTTTACAAAGGCGGACTTATCCCACGTGGGTATTTCTTCCAGTCAACCTAGTAAGAGTACTTAACAGAACAAAGAACTACTCGGCGTTATGACAAATTCATTGTTGTAGAGTAAAACAAAAATATATTATTGGTGGCATAGTTTAGACCTTCCAATTGTTTTATTTCAACTCTTTATTTTATCATAGTTTTTCTGTTTGTAAGAAAATGTTTACTACCACTGCTGCTTTGTTTACATAATTTCTAATATGAAAAAAAACGAAGTATAGGTAAGTATACTTTTCTTTTTCTATTTACACTGACAAGATCATCAGTTTCGTCTTCAGAACTGGTTTCCACGAGTATTTCTTGGAGCAGGGACATGATGTTTAGAGGTTATATTCAACGCGTTTGTCAATTTGACGGATAACTTAACACTAACTATAACACTAACCAGCGAAAAGTGAGCAGTTACGGTTATGGTTAAAGTTATGACGTTATTTAACAAATTGTCAACTGGTGCAACTCATTTTTGGCCTAACCGATACTTTAACTGAAATTTTGGCGTTTGTTATTGTTAAAGTAAGATGGTACAACCCACCCTTAGTTTTTGATTGTCAGTGTTATGTAGGTAGCTTGTATGTAATTCCTTCATATTTTTGTCAAATCTAATTCGCACGAGACATAACTAAAATATAAGTTTTTTAGTGGGTCATACAGGGCTTTTTAAAATATTTAAAGGGGGAAAGTGAAAAAATCTAGCAACACTGATATCAGTGCCATTCACGCTTTGAGTGTATCTTTAGTCATTGCATTCACGGGACGGTGTTATTATTATTATTATTTTATCTAGTTTTTGTTGAGGCTTCGACCATATCAGGATGGTCATGCCAGCCTCATAGTATTAGGCAATGTTTTAATTATCCTGTTTAATTTGAAGCGACGTCCTGCAAAATCGGTACAGCTTGGTCGCAAGTGGACACAATCTCTCCGCCAAAATACAATTGATATCTCCACCATACAATCCTGAGGGAACATTTTTCTTCTAAGAGTGCCGTTCAGGGAACACTCCAGCATCAAGTGAATTAAGTGATCACACAATGGATTGGCTCTCTTACGCATAAGGTGATAAAATTTGTTCACTGGAATGTGCCCTGAACGTAACCTGAAGGCAGAAACAAGATTGGATCTCGTAAGATTGGGGCACTTCGAATTGTTTTGTACCACACCCCTCTTGTTGCTGCGCTTTCCTCGAAGTGTTGTACCCACTGTTCTAGACAATTGTATTTCACAGATCGAAGATACTCAGCAGCAAAAGGTTCACATCTTATTTCTGTACCGTTTACAGCGGCCTCGCTTGCTAGTTTATCGGCCATTTAATTTCCTTTTAAACCTATGTGGGATGGTACCCACTGAAATTTTATTTCTACATTATTATTATTTAAGGCATGTATATTGTATACTCTTCAGTATCTCATATGCTACTTAAACATCACGTGTTACGGTGTTATTGTGTTGACAGTTTTTTTTTTTTTCTGGCTCACGGCAGGCAAAGACCCAACTGTCTTACTTCATTGTGTGACGTTATCGCCAATTTATTTTAAAAAATCTTAGCATTTTAATGGGGCTATTAAATACAACAATATTGAAAATGTTTGTATAAAAATCAATTTCAATGCAACCATGATCCAATCCAGTCAGGTTTTACTGTTAGCAGGGTCACGGAGGTCAGATGGCAGTTGCTCCTCTGTAATAACTTGACCGCCAAATCCTAGATCATGGTCAAACGTACCAATCAAGAAGTAACGCGGTACGACATATGGTACATACCAATACCAAACCACGCAGATGTATTAATTTATTTTTGAGCTTGTTGATATCTAGATAATAGATAGCAACAGGCATGCTCATAATATCAAACAAATGCTAAATGTAAGTTTCGCAACTTAGTATAGCATTACAAAAATTACTCAAAACATACTGAACCGATTTACGGTGGCAGGTTTCTGGGCGAGCTTATATAGAAACTCTGTGACACAAACGATACCGCGTTTCAGAAAACTGCCAGCTCCACCTAGCGGCGGGTTAGGAGAACTTATTTACGTCGACCCCAAATATTTTTTTGGTTGGAGTTGCTCGACATGGCATTGCTTTAGAGGCCATACCATGGATTGAAAATTAAATTCCTGTACTTATGACTTTTTATTTTGAAATTTTAACCGAATTTAAAAGTAGATTACCATACGATCTGTATTCAAAGTATGCAATATTTTTAGAATTGCTAAATATTTGCATGATAACGTTAGTCTGTTTAAATGGGTCTCTAATCGAAACTACGGGTAAGTACCTTTCGTAAGTATTAATTATAATACACACACCGGCAAATTCCAAGCTAAGTCGATTGTATGAAAAACACACTTTTGTTTTTCATACAATCGACTTAGCTTGGGAATTTTAAAAATATACGTTTTACGTGCGTAACTGCACTAGTTTTTATGCAAATAATTTTTTTAAATGGTCTTCTCTCTTTTTTTACAAAAAGCCTAAAATCTCTCATGTAGTCAATAGAAAAAAAAACTTTAAACTTTTCATACGAAGTTGTATGAAAAGGTTTTTGCAATGTTATCTTTTGGCCTTGCGGCACCTTCTTGAAAACTTCTTGTATGTTTTATATTTGCGAAAACAACAGACAAAAATTTTGGCCTAAACTAAGCGTAAAATTTTAATAACAGCATCAATTAAAAATCTCTATTTATAAACTCTAAAGTTGTATGAAAAACATAAGTTGTTCCGCTTAATTTGCCAGTGTGTGTATAAATCTTTCCGCCGGCACGGCGGCTTCGTCCGCGCGGACTACACGGTTTGAGCTGTTTCGTTTTTTCCAAATATGGCGGGATATTGTAAGTTATCCCAACACAGATTTACGACCGCGTCTTTGCTCGCGTAGATCATAAAATTTGCTCAACTGCCCTTTAAAAACAAATTATTTTTACACACTTTAATACCCCATTTACCCACCCCTTAAAGTGATGAAATTTAAAAATCCTTATAAACGTTTTTTACTAACCGAAGCTCTTTATGTGTTCTTCAAATTTTGACAAATATATTATATCTATACTAATATTATAAAGAGGAAAGATTTGATTGTTTGTTTGTTTGTTTGTTTGTTTGTTTGTTTGTTTGTTTGTTTGCATTGAATAGGCTCCGAAACTACTGGACCGATTTGAAAAATTATTTCGCCATTAGAATCTTACATTATCCGGGATGGACATAGGGTACATGATTTTCCAGAATTCCCGCGGGAACGAAGTCCCGAGCGGAATGCTAGTATAATATATATACCGGTAAAATCAACCTTAATATGTAATTAATTAAATATTGAAAAATGTTGTATTCTTTTCATTTTTAAATCAAGTTTTAAAATATCAGTGGAAAAGTAGTGTATTAAATTATCTTTAATTTGATGTATAATATAGGTATATGGGGTCTGATGGTCGAAAAAACATGGAAACATGAATTTGATTTTACTTCTGATAACATACAAATTATGAGACGATGAATATACAATTTATTCTGACTCGCTGCAAAAATTCCTAAAAACTCAATGTTTTTCTTTTTGTACAAAAACTTATCAAAACATTAAAAACCATTTGTTCTCATCTACAATAAAAAATAGACGAAACTCAGATATAATCTATGATAAACATTGGACACTAACTTCATTGCAATTTTTGCGAGAGATGTTTTCTGCAGATTAAAACATACAATAAATGATTAAAACGTGCAAAGAAAGCCGATAGTTTCTGATATTTTATACAAATTTTATAAGTAAGAATAGATTTTTGTTTAAAAAAACCAGAGAATTTAATTTAGGATCTATTTTTTATTAAATAAATAAGTAAAATACTATTTAGTTTTTGTTGAATAAAAATATATGTATGTAACACCACGTAGCAGCAAAAGCGTTAGTTAGTTCCTTTCCGAACCGCTAGATGGCGTTGCCAGTTTTCTAGAACGCGGTATCGAAGTGTTCCACCTCCTATTTATAAGCGGCCTATACTTTATCATTACAACAAATGAAAAATGACCGCTTCCCGCGGTGGAACAATGCTCCTAGATTGTTCCACCGCGGGAAGCGGTCATTCTCATTTACCCACCCCTTAAAGTGATGAAATTTAAAAATCCTTATAACTAGTCATGGGTTATAACAGGGTAAAATAGGTACCTGTTCCTCCTGTTCCTGTTCCAGATAAATAACAGCTCCAAAAACCTGTTACTAAGTAACACCCTGTTCCTAGGCTCACCATCTGTTCCTCGGTTCACATATAGGTATTGGGTACAATGTTCCTTGCTGTTCCATGCCAATAATAAATAAGGCTTAGTTTATTAACAATAAATATTGTTTGAAAATTAATCAATCATTATAAAATTTTGAAAATTAAGGATTATGTAAGTATGTTTAAGTATTGGCATCAGTCAATAGAGACTAAAAACGTATGATTTCATTAAGTTTTTGGGGTAGGAAGTCATTGACGCCTAAACTCATAATTTTGGAAATAAAACTCGGTATTTCGCCGGAAAGCTGCAATTGTCCCTTTCGCACAAGTCTGAGGTGGGCGGTCGACATCGAGACAGCATGAAAAACAACTGAGACGCTAGTCCAAACTGAGACACTCCTCTTAAGACCCAATTTCACCATACTCTGTTAGTTATTTAACAGACGATTAGCAGCTAACCCGAGATTTGACAACGTATTTTCATACTTTTTGTCTGACGTTTTGTCTGATTAACTTCTTAATCTTGGATTAACTAACTAACAGAGTATAGTGAGATTAGACCTAAATGTTAAGGCGATTAATAAGCAAACAAATTGGAAAAGTCCAACTAGATGGCACTGATTTTAGAATTCGTAGATTATTTAAGTTTTAAGTAAAATGTCAAAACTGCCGGAAACCTTTTAATCCCGTGTATTGAAAAATCTTGCATAAGTTCCTTGCGTATTAGAAAAATAATTTGTTGCGCTTGCCGAAACAAAGTTTAACGTTGTCTTAAGTATCCCACAAAATTTTGTTGGATTGAGTTTTAGTCATCCTGAGAAAAAGCTAAGTATGTTTAGTTTAAGTGTATGAAAACAATCAGTTTTTCAAAAAAAAAATGGAGATCGGCAATTTTATATTTAAAGACCTACTATTTGAAACCACCAACAAATTAATTTAAAATTCTTAAGTCAAATCTTAGCTCAGTTTAGAATTTCTCAACCCAGTCTTCTTCTTCGTGTAGGTATAGTCAAGTGTGTGGCGAACTTGACTCAAACCGCCAAATGGCCTCTGATTTGATTTAAAGTTTGTAATCGATCAACAACAGCCGGGATCGACAGCTTAACGTGCCCTCCGAAGCAAAAAAACGCTCGTAATAAATTGTCACTTTATTGTCACCGATCAGGTTCTCTGCTAACCCCTTAACCTCACTAACCGGTTGAGATCAGCGGGCGCCACTGGACTTAAAGCGCTTCCCCATTATGGTTTATATATTAAATATGTACTACTTTCTTAATTTAACCGTATTGACCAGGAAAACAGGAAATAAACAGAGGTTATACGAGTACTGTACGTGGAGCTTGTGTCTGTGTATTAATGTTTAAATGTGAGCAAATAGGGATGTGATTTATGGCACCGCCCCATGCTGTTACCGAGGCAACGACGTCAGCCATTTTGAGTACTAGAGGAGGACAGGCGATACAGCGAAAGAGGAATGTTTGGGTCTAGAGGAAATATAGTTTTCAATAACAAACCTATACAGACGGACTTATCCCACTAGGGAATTTCATCCAGTCAACCTAGAAACAACGACTATAAGATAAGATAACGTAGACTCCACATGGATATTGCACACTCAGGTATAATTTGGCCAAAAAATGTACGCATGTACGTGAGAAGCCTTATTCTACCTTCGTAGCTTTTAACAGTTTTTTATTTTGGATGGATATGTGATACTCTTGAAAAACATACCCGAATGGTGCCACATAGGGCTATGTTATTCCAAAATACCATAATACTGTGTTGTGTTGTAGAAAGTTTAAAAAAAATTAAAATGACAAAATTTAAAAATATCAAAATGTAAAAATATTTTTATACTACAAATAAATTTCACTAAAAGTGTTCATATGAATAAAATTACGAAGAAAATCAGTTTGCCGAATAATCAGAAATATAACTCAACAATCTTCGTTGGAACTTCAAGCGACGAGGGACTGACTACGAGCGGCGAATGCTATTGCCGTTCCCGGTTTATATTCTCGGATAGAAGTACCAGGGCATCATAAACTAGAAGCGATATGCGCGCGACCGGAACTGTAAAACAAAGAGCACATGAAGCTTGATACTTTAAACATGGAACCACTCTATTTCGTACGCGTTAAGATGGCGTCAGGAGGGAAAATTGCACTACAACTTATCTGCTCTTGACTGTACGAAGACGACGCCGTATTACAAGTGGCATTACTCCCTTTTCTGTTCAATGGTAGGTTGTTCCCAGCTGTTATCGATTGAGTACTGTCGTTATAATCAATTGGTTCTGATAACAACTAAACTGTTACACCAGGATTAGTCAAGCTATTAACCATATAATTAATAATAATACCCACACATTAGTGAAAGGAGGAGAAAGTATACAGGGCTTTAGGTAAACCTCTTTCAACCTCTCGGGTGGTTAATCATTCCATGAAACTGAACAACTTTCCAAGGAATATAGGTCAAAATACGAAAAAAAAAATTTTGTTCCCATACAAACTTAGCGCATTTTGTATGGGAGATCAACATTTTTTTTCGTATTTTGACTATGTTCCTTGGGTAAAATTGTTCAGACTGATTTATATAGCGCATTTTGTATGGGAGATCAACATTTTTTTTCGTATTTTGACTATGGTCCTTGGGTAAAATTGTTCAGACTGATTTAGCACCCGAGAGGTTGAAAGAGATTTAGGTACCAAAAGCCCTATATAAGTTAGTCCTTGTACGCATACTTAGGGCGACTTTCACCGAACGAACAAACAAGAAATTCTGTTTAACTGCACAAGTTGTCTTGCGTGCATACAGTCTTGTCTATTGTCTCGATAGGGGTAGACAGATCTCTGACACCAGGGTTAGCCAAGTTCGCCAAATACTTGACTATACCTACACGATAAGAAGAAGAATTGTTTACCACTTGACGCTACGCCGCTGGTTAGTTTTGAAACACAGGCTGAAAGCGACCAGTATCAAATATCTGTCTTTAAAAAGTACGTGACCTAGCCGCTCGTAAGCGGGTAGTGCTTCGGCAGACGAAGATTTAAGATTTTTTTAAGCGTTAATTGTACCAAGCACGTACACTTTTACATGTTTTACTCCAAGATTGTCTGCACTTTTTATTGTTTAATTCCTATTTGTCATTAAGGATAAATGTAACTATGGTTTTCATTTCTTACCTGTATGTAAATATGTATGGCTGAATCAATATACAATACATATTATAGGTAGTTTTTCGAACACCCAAGTCCCCCAATTAGTTCGGATAACCGACGCTCTACTGTACGTTGAAGCGTAGAAACTATATATGATAATATTTTTTATAGGGAGATGAAGAAATTAAAAAAGAGGTCCCGCATGTAACAAGTTGCGTCATGGACGAAGCCAGAAACGTAGGAACAGAACAATTGGAAGCTTGCAAACAAAAAATTTTGACACCGATGTACCGTTGCCGAAGCTCTACGACGATGGTGTGGAGGCCTACCGGAATTTCATTCATGAAAAGCCAAAATTTCAAGAAATTTCAAGAATACAAGAAAAAGAACCACGCACTCGGTGTTCCCAAGGTAGCTTATCATGACGACATAGAAAATATCGTAATTCCTTAAAAGTATGAAGATTTTCTTCTTGGAGATTATAATTTGGAAGGTTCAAGAATTTTCAAGAATGTTCCAACCTTGTTGGTAATTTCACATGTGTTGTTTTGGGTCCTAGTCAGCAATAAAGGGATCAAAAGTTTCTACCCTCAATCGTTTTTTATTTATTAGCTCCTGAAAATTATAAATTTCTGAAAAACTACGTTTCTCGTTATACCTTGCTTATTTAAATTAATAATAAAAGTCAAATGAAGAAAATTAAATTTGGTTCGTAATGGATCACCTCTTTCGGTAAGAGAATTCTGCCGGTGTAGCGTTGAAATCTTTTGCTGTGAAGAGCTATCGCACGATACCAGGAACGCATAAACGTACAGAGATCTCACCCATCTGTAATTTTATGTAATTCCGTAGAACTTAACTCTAGTGACCAAAGGCTTACATTCGAGCTATGGTCGATGATTCGAGCATTTCAATGATACTTGGGACATTTTCAAACTGACGTCGCTTCTTATTATAGAGACCAATAGAAATCCATTTTTCTCTAAGAAAACATGATAAAACTACAAAAATGAGAAAAAAATCAAAATGCTAAATTATTATTCAATTTTATTATATTGGCTGAAGTTATAGTTGTAAGCTATGTTCGTAATTTTGTATGTCAGTGTTGTTGTTTTACTAAGAGTCTCTGGCAGTGGCAGTGGCGGCGGCGGTGGCGGGGCGGCATGGGAATTTTTGTTTCTATCGCCCGCCCAGTGTGGTAGTGTCTTTGGAATCCCTGACCTATATAAGTCTGACCTGTGTATCTGTATATCTTTGCGTCTATGTATCTATGTGTCTGTCAGTGGCATCGTAGCTCCTAACAAATGGACCGATTTCGATGTGGTTTTTTTTTGTTTGAAAGCCGACGTAATCGAGATGATTCTTAGCTAAGTATATTTTATCAAAATTGGTTCAGCTATTTTCTGCGAGGAATGTTAACAGAGAACCATTGCTGTCGCTGCCGCCGCTCTCAGCTGCGCCAGGCTGCAAACATCTGTTCGCTCACTCATGTTTCAAAATTATATACAACGAGAAAAGCTGTATTATAGTAACATGTCGACTTTGAATAAAACAACCAGTCAATGAGTCTCGACTTTCTCACATTTTGTTGTCAAATTTCTGAAGTAGATATTTCCACGAAAACTATTGCATAATATATAACACCAGCCGGAGACGTCAAGTACTTTCATCAATCTTTAAATTACAATTAAAATTAGATGGGGGATTCGAATAACTGACATCTGCCAAACTGACTCGAATTTTCCTAATGAAAATAATTTATTTTCTTCGTGACTTTTGTGCTTGTAGATCGCAATAAATAGTCCTAGGTGTATTCTGGTTAGTACTTTCACTATTGTTTTTGTTTTTTGAGCTGTTTGGTGTTGCTAGTGTCTTTAACTGAGGACACAAGCAATGATGACCCTGGAGGAGGTCCTAACATCTTCTAACCCCTCCAGCTGCTTGCTGGTCTTACCCTCTGTCTTCGCATTTAGAGTTCGAAGCTTCCTCCCACACATTTAGAGTTCGAAGCTTCCTCTAACATTCCATGATGATAAGTCAAAAATCTCCAGAAAAAACAGGTCCCGCCCTAAAAGATCGAAAATATCTGATAACGGTGTGCGATCGAGATCTCCTTCGTCTTCTCGTCCCAGAGCTTCTTCCATCTCAGACACGGAAATAGTCCCTCATCAAAAAACTCCCGAAACTTCTTTTTCTTCATATCAGCTGGATTCCTCCCTACCTGATTCAAACCTCCCCTTTGGGCAGTCTACACAGGTACAACGGTCCCCTCCTCCTCATCTTATCACTGACCCTCCTTCTCTCCAATCTCAATCCTTCACTCAGGGCTCTCTCCTTACTCCTGTTGGCAGGGAATTATATGTTCCCTCGGATAAAGGCAATTCTGTGGTTCATGTCTCCTGCGGCCGGCACTACTTTACAACCTGTGTCATTTGGTTTATTCCTTCAAAAGAGAGCTAGGGAATTCCCTAGTATCACTGAGGGTAATTTAAAAAAGTAGGTCGAAACCGATTTTCTGTTTCCTTTCATACTGGTGAAGACGCCAATATGTTTATTCAATCTCCTACTCTATCCTCCCATAATTTCAGGGCCTTTGACGTTCCTTTTAGGCCTAGTCCGCGGTGTCCCGGCTGATTGGTCTCCTGAGTTGATATTGTCCAACCTCAAGGTCCCACCTGGTTTCTCTGCAAAACTCCTTAAGATAAGAAGACTAAATTATAAAAATTCTCGTGCTGATGGTACTTATGCCTGGGCTCCATCGGAGATCATACTAATAACGTTTGATGGGCCCAAAGAGAGTTTACTTACTCGTATGTTTCAATTCTCTTGAGGTTGAACAATATTACTATCCTGTTGTCCAATGCTTTCGTTGCTGTCGGTATGACCAAACTAAAGTTATGTAGATCGGCCCCTCGAAGTTTTCGATGTGGTGAGGGTCACATGGGGGACTCCTGCTCTCAGGATGCTGAAAAGGGAAGACTATTCAAAGCAGAAGTAGTCTGTCTCTCTTAAATTTTTTGAACAACTAAAATATTCTATGTTTTTTTTTGAACAACCTAAACATTCAAATGAGTCTGTCTACAAAAATTATTGTAAAAAAAAAATTGTCCTCTTGCAGCTTCTTTGGCCACCTAAAGTAGCCAATGCTACTTCCCAGGTTGCATGTACAGATGCCGATGGAAAAACTCACCTACGACCTATTTCACCGCTACGACGTGAAACTAAGGCAAAGGATTTTATAAACTAAAAGAAATACAAGAAAAAACTAATTTAACAAAATGAAAGAGTAACAATAAGTATTGTTCGGATCTTCATAAAGCATACCAAATTAATCTTTTTTTTTTTCAAATGGTTGCTAAAAACATTATCAACAAACTACGACCTCGTAAATCGCACACAAACGTCCCGAATGCTGCATACAATAGTAAATGATACACACGTTCCATTCAGTTTATCTATCGAACTGAAAATCTAGACTGTACTTTGGAGTGCGCTTAGGTTAACAGAGACAGAAAATCTGCACTTTAATAAGTTAGTGCAGTCAAGATATAGCAGCATCAGTTCGGCTTGCGTAGCTGCATTCGCGAGATGCAACATAGAGAAACTCGTAAATAAGTGAAGGAAATAACGACAATCGCAGCTCCCGATAGCATTTGAACACGAGTGTATTGAAAGTACCCCCGTTTTCACCCCCTACCCCACCTTTTCCACCCCTTTAAAACAGAAAGCTTACCGATGACTGCTATACGCTTTTGACGCCGGGTTTGCTCGGTAAATATTTTGAATATTTTAAATACTTTTATAACTAAGCAAATGATTGCCATGGCCGAAATCTGTCAAAGTCATCAACATCATAACTAAATAATCTCTGTACGAGCGGGAACAAAAAGGTTGACACAGAAGATAAATCTGTACTTAATAATTATGTTCTAGGGGCGTATTAGACAAAGAAAGCCATCGCAAATGATCTGCACGGATTGCCGGCGTCATACCAATATTTTGTGTATATCTTTAAAACAATACATACTCAAAGGCCCACATTCCTTGGAATACACGACCGACACGAACATCCACGACTCGAGAACTAACACCTTCTTTTTACACAAAAGTCTGCCCTGACCAGGAATCGAACCCAGGACCCGTCGATCAAGAGACAACGTAACTACCACTCGACCAAACCGGCCGTCAAATATGTATGCCAGCCAGCACTGACATTCAACGACGTTCCATCGTGCTGTATAGACTTGGTTTGCTGTACCTGATGTAAATGAAGACTACCAGAATTCTGTTTGTACCAGGAATGTGCCTCCTTAGGGAATCAACGCGGTCGGGAAGATTTAAATCTTGAAGGATCTTGATATGAGAATAATCTACGATTCTACACCATGTAGTGTAGATGTAGATGAAATAAGCAAAACAATTCTTTTTTTTTAACAACAAATTGCTAGAGCTTTTAATAAATTAAAAGTGACGTACGGACACGTGATTTGTCTAGATTGAATGTAGCTTTCCGACCGGTTTGAATAGAAAAGCTTCTGCTTTCAATTTATGCTCTCCTGGTGACACGAAAGTATTTATAACTGCGTTTTAGCAGGGAGTGGTTAAACAATTTTTTGACTGATTTCAATTCCATTTTAACCCCCGAAAAAAAAGAGGGTGCTCCTAAACAATGGGCCGATTTCGATGCGTTTTTTTTTAAACTGCATCGAAACTGGTCCTTACTAAGAAAACATTTACAAGCTGTCCAAGAAAAGGTCCATTTCCATTTTAAAATCGATTTTTTTTATCGAAAAAAACATTACATTGTGTACTTAAACTATATCAATTTTCGAAAGGGTGAAAGGTAGGTGGCAGAATATAAGCGTTGCGTACTATTGCAACTATATGCTGAGAAAAAACCTATTCACTGTTACAATACACGCTTCTATCTTTCTATCGGTTTTGCTTTCTTGAGCTTTTCTTGAATGTTGTTTCTTATTGTGAATATTTAAGTTGTGATTCCTTTGTGTATTTTGTTTCTGTGAATAAATGTTTTATTTATCTCTTACTTAATTTTTTAAAAGACTTGTAAATAAACACATCACAGATTTCTAGGAAGGCGTAAAAACCAACTAATGTTTTTCTTTTCGAATCAAGTGTTAGTATTGAAACGTGGCTTGACACTGGGAATTTTTTAATGCAAAACATTTTCTGTTTTCAAATGTTATTAAATAAATCATACAGCGCAATCTAATCCCAAACTAATTCATAGACTAAAGTTGCTACATAACTAATATACTATTTATACATGTTTCATTTTTATTTAAATACATATTTATTATACAAGTACCTGTGAGCAGATCCGACTCAAAGTCAAACATAGCTTTAATTCATAGAACATTCAGGATGTTACTTAACATAAGTCTCAAAGTAGTGAATAACATTAGCATTTTTAACTTTACGCCTATTCGCAAAGGTGCAATCTTCCTCAGGAGAAGAATAGGCAAGAAACTCCGAGAGTTGCTCTTTTTAACTCAATCACTGATACTTAAAATACGAATTCCATATATTGTATTAGTCGGGAAACCGCAAAGTCATTGCCGACTGCAAAAACCCGTGCTCTCTTTTCTCCAACGAGCGTGAACAATCAATCAATACCATGAATGTTTTCTATTAGGAAAACATAGAATAAACAGAGATACGCCACAACACAAGGGAAAACCTTTGAGTATTTATTTAATATTTTATTTATACTTTATTGCAAACTTCACAGCTTTATTCATTGCAGTATTTGGCGTCTTTTTAATTATTTTATTATCAATCATAGGCCTCTATATCATGATTTAAGCAGCGACTTTGTGAGATCGGCAACGCCGCTCGTGACTAAATAAACCGATTCCCGAACGACACATCCGTCCGCATTTATGGCTCGCGTACTGAGGGTCCGTTGCAGAACGGAATCCTTCAATATTGTGCCTTTTAGTTTATTTTTCGTCTAAATTAAGAAACCAGGCAGTGTCATGAAGAGAATGATAATGTATCCCGAGTCCTGTAATTATCTTTTTTGTATTTCAGTTAGTAATAATCGTAGACCACATTTGCCAATGACACCCCATTTACTAATCTTGTAATGCCTATGTTTCAAGAATTTTTTCTTGCAGACTAGTGGCTAAATTCTAAATTAACTTTCAACTGTTTTTCCCAACTTGGGTTGAAATACAAAACAGAAATTGTTGAAGTTTGGACGGCTATAACCAAAAATCAATTTAGTATACCACAATAGATTAAAACGAATGTTGTAGAGAATTAAATGTACATTTGTCTACCCCAGACACATTTTTTTAAACTTATAGCTTCTTTAAAATATAAGAAAAACTTCGATTTAGGACATATTTTCGGGGGGAGAAGATGAAGGAGAGGAAAATCGCGGTGGCAGCCGCATCGAAATCAATCCATTCGTTTAGGGGCAACAATATCACAGTGAGACACCTTATAACAACCCTCTTTTTTATCGGGGATTAAAAATTAGTCAAAAAACTCTTTAGCCACTCCCCGCGCGTCGGTGCCAGTGGAGGCTACAATGTAGTTATAACTTTTGTGTCACCCGGAGAGCATAAATCCAAAGCGGAAGCAAGCTTTTCTATTTAAACCTGTCTGAAAGCAACATTCATTTTAGACAAATCACGTGTCTGCATGTCACTTTTAATTTATTAAAAGCTATTGCAATGTATTGTTTCCAAAAAAAATTGTTTTGCTCATTTCATCAACATTTACATCATATGCAATCGTAGACTACTCGGTCAGCAGGGTCAACTGGACAACTTGAAAAACTCGTCGACCTGCCTGGCCTCTATTACGTATTGTCTAAAAAGACTTATACGTGATCCCCAGACACTGACGAGTAACTTATCTACTCGTCAAGAAAATTTCAATGTGACAAGTGATATCAAATTAAAGAATAGGGAGGCCTTTACCCAGCAGTGGAATCCAGAGGTCAAAAAATATATTTACAAAAGTGATATCATATTCTAAGGCCACAGTCTCGAGTATACCGCTGTACTCGAGACTGGGAGTCAACGGTAGTGGCGAAAATTGCTTTACGATTTCATCGCTCGCTGCTCGCGGTCAGTATCGACTTTTATTCGAATGCAACAAGTGATGGTAACATAACCACCACCTTCACTCCCCTGATCGCTGACGATCAATTTACAGCAAAGAGAGACTGCTGTGATGCAACAGATATATCGATTATCGAGCTATATTATAGCTAGATTAAATATATAACCGTTGATGACGTCACGCTTTGTAAAACTTGCCCTTTACTTGTCCCTATCGATTTTTTGCCATTTTTCACTCACTCATTTATCCAACTTTGAATATGACGCAGTCTAGAAATTGTTTTAAGTTGTTTTTTGTATCCTTTTTTTTTAAGAATTAACAATAAAGCAAAAATGCGTGATAGCCACATGCTAGTAATGATACTGACTTGTAACCGGATGGTTGTGGGTTCAAATCTTAGTGCGGGCCAATAATATACGTCCCTCACGAGGTGCACGGGCCTGTTGGTAGTGTTAGTTCATAAAAATTTAATATTTATTATACCAGAACTATTGAAATGTACAATTTAATGCATGTACTTTATTTGAAGTTTGACGACTGTCGTGCTGTCATAACATTGAATCTCTGTCTATCCTGTCTCCCTGGTCAGATTATTCTGAACGGTAACCATGGCGACGCCCCGCCCTCGGTATATTGCACCAATGTTGGTAGCTTTAGATTTCGAGGGAGTCGCTGTGCCTCTTTAGATTTTATGTGCTCCTGTTACCTCGACCCGTCGGCGTTGCCATGGTGACGGGGCACCAAACTGCCGGTAGTTACCAACGGTGGTTTTTAATTTTATAGGAAATTCTCGTAAAACACTAATTTATGGATTCTATTAGATGGAAACCTGGGACTTAAACACAACATTATTTGCACCTATAAGGGAATCCCTGTGCAAAATTTAGTTTATCTTTGAGAGTTAGGGCTGGGGGTTGACTTTTCTTATTCAAAAGGTTTTCGGTTAGGACTTGTGTATTACGATTGTGAAATTAAACTTTTCATCTTTTGCAGATACTCCGTCCTGCAGACTGCGAAAATTTAAATACTACAAGAAAAACGAACCAGAAAATTATTACAACATATTCTAATCATTTATATTTTTTAGTTTCAATATTTACAAACAAATGGATTGTGCTTTCTAAGTGTCTGCCTTTTAAGTTTAAAATATCGGATACGTGCGTATATTTTAGACGTCCTAATACTAGGAACGCATGAAATGATAGAAGACAAACTACGGATAAACCATACAAGAGTTTTATTCACAATACGCAAAGAGAAACACTCGAACAATAATTTTAATCATATCGGGTGACTATTAAGGATGTGAAGCAGCCCTCTGAACTGAACAACTTACGTCATGGAACATAGGTCAAAATTATTGTTGCCTCTCCTTACAACCTAAGGGTTTGTTCAGATTTATGGACTGAATCGCCCCTTAAACGATTGCTATCAAATAAGTCAATACATTAATTTAACATTAAAATTAATTTGGACAATATTTTGTCATGGCCACAGCCGTATGTTTTATGTGAACACACGCTATGCGTCATACGACTTAATTAATTCTTTAGCTATTTAGTGGTGTAATTAAATTTTTGATGTAAGTGGTAAATATGTAGCAGCAGCTTTAAACGATACTTTATACCCGATTTATAAAACTTTGGTCGAACACTTATTTCGTTCCGAGCTGTTTCTTGAGATTTTTTTTTGTTTTGTGGGTCAATTTTCATTTCACTGTCGTTAACTAATTTCTTCATTCAAACTTCTAACAGAATTAATCAGATAGTTAGCTATTTAGTGGTGTAATTAAATTATAGATGTAATTATTATACAAGAAACACAATATGTAGCAGCAGCTTTAAACAAAACTTTATACCCGATTTGTAAAACTTTGGTCGAACACTTATTTTGTTTCGAGCTGTTTCTTGGGATTTTTTTTGGTTTAGTGAGCCAATTTTCATTTAACAGTCGCTAACTAATTTAAAGTCATCGAATTTAAGAAGTTCAAGGCATCGGACGAAATTTTATGGGTCCTGGGATCAGAAAAACATTACGAAACTGGCAAAATTATGAGGACGTGCGCAGCAGTGTCTTCGATGTTTCAGGGATGGCAAGATCTAAGAACTACACAGAACGATAAGAATGAGGGTTGTGTGACAAAATAGTATATTTTCGATAAAAGAATTCGTAAGAAAAACTGCCCTAAATGGTGTCACACAAAAATTAACTAGATATTCGGTAAAAAAAAACATTTTTACCTTTACTCAAACTGGTGAGAGTGCTACAAAAGGATTAATGAATCCTTTCACAGAACCAGGTTTTGAACCAGGTTCACAGTCCCTAAGTAATGTGCAGCCTTCTTTAAAAAAAAGAAGGCTGCTTTTCTGTCTCACATATTCTTCGTATAAATAGGTAGAGGTCTCCTTTTAGGCATGAGAATGCTTGTGCCAGGGGCCCCCGCTCTTCTCTTAGATACAATTCTTATGCATATGTTTATGTAAGGACAATTTAGGCATACAAAGTGTATATATGTGTGTGTGTGTGTGTGTGTGTGTGTGTGTGTGTGTGTTTGTGTGTGTGTGTGTGTGTGTGTGTGTGTGTGTGTGTGTGTGTGTGTGTGTGGGTGTGTGTGGGTGTGTGTGTGGGTATGTGTCACAGAGTTTCGTATTGCGATACTTTACTCCCGTCTGGTGTTATAGGATATTTTGTGTCATATTGATTGACAGATAAGTATGGATTATATGAATAACTTTTTACAGTAAGGAAATAAACCGTTCAATGTTTAAAAAACCCAAAACATAGTACTAAATTTGCATGTGCAAAATAACTGATCTTACGACATACAGCGTTATTTCCAAGGTCATTTGAAGTCTGGTTTGAAAATGTACGTATGAGTAAGGGCCATGCAAAATATGTTTGCATGATTTCATTTATAACTTTGTCGGCGTGATTGTTATTATGTATAACCATTCCAAATTATAGTTTTGTAAATAATAGCAGTCTCTGATTTAAGCCGTAATCAAACGGACATGACGATACCTCAGAATGACTTGGTAATTTATTTGATTGTTGCGTTTATTTGTACCTGTGGTTGTCTTGTATGTTTTATGTAATGAATTTTGTATGTCTTAAGTATTCTTGTTGACGGAACCAAAAAGCATCAATATTATTGGAGCAATCAATTTTATTAAACTTGCTTACTAGGATAGCATAAAATAAAACAGCTACGTTTGTAATCAAATGTACTTGGGAAGTCGAGCGTTTAAAGCAAGAAAACAAGCAATTTAAAGATTATATTGAGCACTTTAAAAATTTCCAAGACTTATGTCCGTTGTGTAAGGAAAAACATTACCAGATAATGCCACATTATCTTTTAGTTCATTGAGGTGGTCCATCATGGACCAAATTTCATTTTCTTCATTTGACTTTATTTTAGATTCAAAAGGAAGATTTGAAGAGTTTAGGAGTAGTTTTTATGATTTTCAAGAGTTAACTCAAAAAAGATTGAAAATAAAAACTTTTTGACAAAATAAAAAAAGATTTTGTAGCTTTCGTACAGCTAGTGTTTTTGGTCTGGAACCTACGTTTTTGATTTGTTTTATTCGGTTAAAGACAGATTCTGTTTAGGACAGATTCGCTTTAAGACGGATTTTGTACAGGCAAGAGAAAACACTTTTTTAACCAACGTCTTATAAACACGCGTAAAATCGTTTTTCCTTTAAACAATAAATGGTGTAAGGACAAATAAAACTAGGCAGTAAAATACTAAAAAAAATAATTCAAAATACACCCCTTTCTGAGCGTTTAGATTGCAGCAATGATAATACAGATTTTGCGAGAAACCACCAAAAATTGAATGATAAAATCCTTAAGACGGTAAAACTGCCCCGAGTCCTAAAAAAACTAAATAGTTTGATAAAATAGTAAAAAAGGTACCTAAAGCAACATAAAAGTTCGTGAATTTCACCTACTAACATCAGATAAAAGTTAAATGGCATAAAACGAATAGCGGTTTAATTTAACAAATAGTTAACTAAATGTAGCTGAAATTTTACTGTACTATATAAAACACAAATTAGCTAAAATACAAAATAACGTTAAATTAAACTATGCACGAAACTTTGTAAGTGAAAATAAAACATAAAATTTACGGTTCAAGAGCAACCTATTTTACTGTCAATAAAGCTAAAACACATACCTGTACAGAGTGTTGGGTAAAGATGAACACTTATTTAAACAATAAACCACTAAAACAATATAAAAATCACTAAAGTCCAGGCCAAACCGTCATGAACTTAGTAGTTTTGTATGGCGTAACCTCTACACTCCTTAGCACACTCCTCCACATCCATCTCGATGGACCTATGTAGCGGACAGGTTCAGCAGGAATGTATAGTAATTAAGATACTACTTTTCTTGACAGTAAAGTGCAGTATAATTAAAATAAAATATATTTACAACAAAGAAAAATGATAGTGTCAGTCGTAAAAAGAAATGAAAAAACAAGAGAATAAAAACAAATGACGGTCGCGCTTCGCGTTCCATAAAGGTTTTTAAAATTTGAAAATATCAAAATGCAAACTCCTTTGCTTAACCTTTTCACCGCCAAAGTCTGATATATCAGACGTTTAAGTTTCTTGCCCTCGCCGCCAAAGTCTGATATATCAGACAAAAAATTTTTTATACTTTAATATCGTTCACCAAGCGTTCGACATACGCCACGACATTAAAAAAAATTTTTTTTTTGATGTCGTGGCGTGTGGTGGGCGTTTTTGATGAAAACTCTTGGCGCTAAAAGGGTTAAATAGTACTCGAACCAATAAAATAATTTTGGTTTTGAATTTAGAATCTGACGCACACCTAATCTATCCTAAACAGAATCTGTCAATTACGTTCAATTTCTATAGTTAAAAAACTAACACTGAAGGCTTTCCGACATTTCCGAGTGTCCTCTTGTATTGTTTTATTTTTATCTTGAATTTTAAATTGGCTTTCATTTATTTTATATGTTAGCGTTAAAATGTTAGCATTCTCCGCGTTTTGCTTTGGAAACTACTTATAAGTTTTCAATTTCTCAATAAAAAAACTAAAACTGAAGGCTTTATGAGTGTCCTTTTAAACACATTTAGTGTTTTTACCTCCGAACCCATCCCTGGAGTGAAAAGGTCACCCCTTTTTGAGCGTTTGTTAAATAGAGTAGAAGAGTCCTAAAAAATCTAAGTTTTGTCTTGAATTTTAAAGCTTCAATCTTTCGATAAGAGAATTTCTATGGATAGCGTTGAAATCTTTTGCTGGGAAGACCGATCGCATGGAACCAGGAACGCATAAACCATACGGAGGTCTCGCGCATCTGAAATTTTACCTGAATTTTATGCACTTTCATAGACCTTAACTATAATGACTCAAGGCTTACATTCAAGCATTTCTATGACACTTGTGACCTTTTTATGGTGACGACATAAAATAACAGCCTTATTTTTAATTTGTGAAAGTTTCCTCGCCTTCTATTTTGTTAATAAACACCTGCACTCGGGAAGAAACTTATGGTCGCTATTGACGGTGCCGTTGATGTGGCTAAATATTGGGCCAAAAAAATATAACTAATGCCATCGACACGAAAGAAGAATAATAAAGTCAATCTTGCCATTGGCCAAACGCTGATTGCAAAATGCCACGTAAAGAAAATATTTCTTAAAACGTCGTTTCTCTTATCCATTATGGGATGAAAGCATATCATTGTTCATACTTCATCTTTCAATTTTTATTCATGTTTTAATGATGATGTAAGTTTCCTTTTTACGCCAAAAACTACTAGACGCATTTTCATGAAACTTGAAAGCCATCTAGTTAACACAAAAATCAATTCATTTTTTAGTAATCGCCCCCGGTATGAAATCGCAAGTCCAAAGAAAAAATGTGTCACTCTGAAAAGGAGGTTCCTCCTATAGATAACGGGCCATTTAGTAGCAGTCAACTCTTGAGATGTGAGCCAGTAGTACCAGGATTACAGAGATACAAGGCGGTGTACAGTGCAATCCCCACAGCGGTGCCATCAGGTGAAGCGGGGACAGGGGAGGCGATTCAATTTGAGGGCGGTTTTCAATACAAGCCCTATAGGTTCCCTAGACTGCATTTACTCTTTCACTCGTGCCTCATTGAAACTGCATGATTGACAGAGATGAATGCATTTACATGCGTTACATCGGTAAAACTGAATTGAATACCCGCCCACTGAAAGCTAACGACAGTATTGACCTTACAAGCATATGAATCAGGTTGTAATCAATTGCTTACTTTACGTGAGCAGAAAACCGATGGAAATGGTCACAAAAAGTATAAAATCAAGATGTCTGATTCATACACGGAATAATGGTTTATTTGTAACTGAATTTAGTTTTATTTTTAATCAAACACATGTTTTTTTATGCATGTGTTCAAAATTAGTATTAAAGATTTTTTTTAAACAACCGAAACATCTATAAATATTCTACGATGAACCGCGCGCGCCTTTCGAATTTTCTTAGACCTGCTTGTTTTATACCGATGGTTTCCTTCAGCGCTGAGCAAGTGATAATAAATGAAAAATCCATAACAAACACCATTTTAGTAAAACAGGCCCACACTAGAATTTGAACCCGTAGCCTTCCGGTTACAAGTCCGGTTTATTACCAACAGTACAATGAATTCAGGCTCTTATTGTCTCTCGACAATGAAAGATGAAAGAATTTTTGAAATCGGTCCAGTAGTTTTTGAGTTTATTCGTTGCAAACCTACATAAAATACAAATCTTTCCTCTTTATAATATTAGTGTAGATTTAAGCACAACACTGAATCTCCTCTATTTTCAACGGTAACCATGGGGACGCTTCGCCTCCGGTATATTATACCTGGACATAGTATACCTAGTACGAGAGGGGGATCGATAAGCCTCTTCTGATCTTATGCGCTCCTGTTCTGCCAACCCGTTTGGCGTTGCCAACGGGTCTAGGGAACTTGTTATATTCTTCTTACCATCAAAACCTCCTTGATATACAACTTGTCTGTTCTGCATTTTGGGATGTGACAACGTCACTCAATAAAATACCATGAATTCGATATTTACGTTTTTTATTTGGGAATATAAAGTTCTGTTAGACAAAACAATGACAAAACAATAACAAATCACGTTGCTCTGAACTCTAAATTATTGTAGGCGATCAATCTAAGAATTCCTAGACATAGTTTATTATATTCACGTGCATTCGAATAAATGATTGCCGAAGCGTATCGCTATCTACAAGTATCGGGGCCGCATAAAATCATAGCGAAACTTCCGTCGTATTGCTGGACAACTTGAGCACAAGTTTCAGTTTACTGGCTTGACAAACTTTGTTTTAATTTGAAAATTTATGTCCTTCCTTCACGACGTAATGGAGCAACGAATTTTTTTTCCAAGCGAAATAATTATTCTGCCCGTGCTAACTTACGGTGCTCAAACATGATCAGATATCCAAAAATCTAAACTCAAGGTTTGCCAACGAGCTATGGAACGCAGTATTTTGGAAGTAAAACAGATTGAACGCGTGAGGAATACAGTACTGCGATCCCAAACCCATAATGTTTGCGTGGGCGACAAAATTGCCAGGCTCAAGTGGGGCTAGACTTGACACGTGGCCCAAACGCACCCCAATAGAAAAAAAAAGTTGGGAGACCTTTGCCCAGGAGTGGGACGGTATAGGTTAATTCAACCAACTTTAATCCCAACAATGCTTATCAGCAGATAACATTGCTGGGATTTCATGTTTTTTTTAAAGCGCTCTATCAACTTCGATGAAATGGTCACATCAATTATGAAAACAATCTATAGTCGAACTGAGAACCTTTTTTGGAGTCTGTTTAAAATTAGAATAAACTAAATTGAAGAAGAAAAAGTTTTCTTGATTAAAATATGTAATAAAATAAAAGAAATAAAATGTTAAAAATGTGTAAGTAACGTCAAACTTATTGAAAGCACCTAGGGGTGCTCAAATTGAAGTAACCAGAGTAATCTCAATTGAAAGTAGCAGGACGGCATAAAACCAAGGAGACTTTTCGTTCACACCGCTATGAAACACGCTCGCTTCAAGTAACGCTACGACTTTAAAATGAGTTCGGAACAGGTTTATTTAATGTAATGTAGCAAAACATTTACATAAATTATTAAAATAAAATCAGTCACATCAACTAATAAAAACTCTTTGCGGAAATAGAACTTGACCTTACGAAAGTAATAAAATAACAATGCTGACAATTTACAATCGATCATATTTTCAAAGGAATTGAATTGTTTTAGATTACAGTTAGAAAACGACAAATACAGAGGTAGAATTAAATTCCACCAAGAGATGTGCCACCTTTGTGCATAAGCGCAAAGTTAAAAATGCTAATCTCATTCACTGCTTTCCGGGTCAGAAGTACCATCGATTTGTACCATTGATGGTACTACTGACCTAGATTACCACTGATGGTACTAGCGACTTTTACACACTGACAGGCGCCCAAACATTTATTTTACGTAGTAACTTACTGGCCACTTGATTAATTAAACCTCGTTTTATTTATATCATGACGTTTAGTGACTTTATACGTCAGTCTGCAATTCTGTCATTAATTTTATTAGAAAATTCTATCCATTGAGATATAATTACTTCGTACTAGAGGGGACACCGCGAATCGCTCATTTGTAGCACGGGTTGCTTTATTCTGCGTAGGACGCTTGCCGCGACGTGACGAGTATTGTGATTATATTTAATCCCAAACATGCCTTCGTGTGTAGTGAGATAAGTATAAACAACTCGAGAAAATTGAATAAAAGTCAAGGAGTGACGACTGGTAAAATTATTGTATGGTTTGTAAAACGGGCACTAAATCGTATTTTAAAAAACCAATAAATAATTTAACCCACACGCTGCAGCGTCCGGCCATATTCTATAGGGTACCACTATATCTACCTACTCCTCTCTATTCATGAAACTACGGACGCGCATTTTAAAAATAGTTAATTACTTACACAGATATATTTCAGTGAAAATTTTCAATTAGGTAATGCATGTACTTAACTTTTTTTTAACCGTCTTAAAAAAATGAGGTTCTCAGTTTGACCAGTATGTATATTTAGCTATACTACTTCAAAAAATAATAGATAAGTTAAAAAATAAATAACGTCGATAAAAATACAAAATAGTAGTCAAGTAGTTAAATTTAATTTCAAATATTTCGTTTTTTTTTTGTTATGTCACTTACGCCAATAATTTAGTTGGAAGAAAATATTATTTTTTGTTTTATGTGGAAGGAAACTCACGTGCCAAATCTAGTGTTGTTTTTAATGGTACAAGCGACATAAGTTTAGGTCAGTAGTACCATCAATGGTACAAAACGATGGTACTTCTGACCCGGCGGGCAATATTTTCTTTTGAAATAATAGTATTATTTCTAAAATTGATAATTTATGTCACTGGCCAATTCGGGCAATACGGGACTGTAAATCAAAGCTGCTGAGTGATACAGTGGGCTAAGAAAGTGGTGAACCAGTTTTGATTTAGTTTCCTAGTCATCGAAAATTACAACAAGCTTCATGTAAAAAACATAAATATAAAACTGCAAAAAGATGTGCTATCCTGCACAGTCAGGGTTCATTGTTGACTACGGAACCCAAAAACTACACTTATTAAATTATCCAACAAGGTTGGAGCAATCGATATTATTAAACTGACTCACTGGGAAAACAAAAAATAGAAAAGGTACGTTCGTAATCGAACGTAAAGCAAGCAAGCAATTCGTAAAGCAAGACAACAATCAGGATTCAAAGACCGTATTTAGCACTTCAAAGATTTCCACGACTTGCTTTTTATGTCCGTTGTGTAAGGGAGCAGGATATAACGAGAAACGTGGTTTTTATGATTTTCAAAAGCTAATAACTTAAAAACGGTTGAGGACAGAAACTTTTTGATAAAGTGAAAAGTGTATGAAAATGTGATAGCCTTCGTACAACTTTGACTGTTTTTGCTCTAGAACCCACAGTTTTCAATTTTTAAGTAAATAACTTAAATCGAAGGCTTTTTGAGTGTCCTCTTTTTTTAAATTCACAATTTACAGTTAACTGTACTTTTAGTATTTTTACCTCCGAACCCATACTTGGACTGAAAAGGTCACCCCTATATCAGCATTCATTGAATAAAGTCCTAAAAAATCTAATTACTTGAATTCTTTTCATTGAAAATGGCGTCCACAATGTTGTGGTCAAGCCAATGTCTTAGTATTTTAATCAAAATTAAAAAGAATGGCAAAGTCGTCAATATCAAGTAGAGAAACCCTTTGTAATACGGCAGGGTGCACCGCTAGCAGGTGAGGATGATGATTTTGGAGCACTAAGGATATGCTAACCTAAATACAATTTTTGGTAAAAAATTAAAATTCTTGAATGCAATAAGCCTAAGTATATTTTATTCGGCGCGTGGCTTCTAAAATAAATCACAGAAAATTTGAAATGTTTAAAGAAAGAAAAAAAAAATGATAAAGTACCAGTGTAAAAGAAACGCATCAAAAACCAACCAAAAAAAATGTATGTAGGAACACTGCAAAACCATTTTGTTAATAAATGACTGATGGTTTTTAATACCTAAATTAAAATAGTAATTTTTGACTTTTTGGAAAAAAATCTGCCGCGATACCGATGTTTAGTTTTCACTTTCATGGTAATATCCATGACATCAACGAATGACGTAAAGTGACGTAAAATAGCTCACCCTTTCCGGACCCTTATGACCTTTACTCACCCCACATAATTACTAAAATTTTGTCATGAATTTTATATTGACTTCACTGTTCTTTTTGAAGATGTTAGCGTTGAAATCTTTCGGTAAGATAATTCAACGGATAGCGTTGAAATCTTTTGCTGGGAAGACCAATCGCATGATACCAGGAAAGCATAATAGTACGGAGATCTCGCCCACCCGAAATTTCATGTAATATCGTAGACCTTAACTGTAGTGATTTAAGGCTTACATTCGAGCATTTCAATGATACTTGTGACGTTTTAATGGTGATGACATAGAGTTAATCAACACCAATAAGAATATCTTCTATAAATCAACTTCAATAGAATAAAAATTGGCTACGTTAGGCCACGCGCAAAAAACAAACTTAAACTTAAAAAGCAAACTTTTTTACTTCTTTGTAGGTATACACCGGGTTTTTTTTTAAAAACAACAGTTTAGCTGCTCGGGCATTTGATTCCTTAAAAATGAATACTCCGTAAATGGATCCTAGAATCAAAAACTTTTTTTTATGTTTCTGCCTAGGTTCCTTGGGGAAAGTTGTTCAGTTTCGTGGGTCGATTCATATCCTTAATTTTCGCTAACTAATTTAAAGTAACTTAATAAGGATTCGTAGTTGACTTCTTCTTCAATTTAAGAGCTGAGAGCTCTTGTCGTTCTTGACTACGGAACCCAAAAACCATACTTTCCAAATTGGAACCAAACGCATCGAGGACCACCATCAAGGTTGAAACAATCAATATTATGAAATTTTATCACTAGGAAAGCATAAAATACAACAGGTATAAACGTAAATTGTACGTATCTGGGGCAGTGTTACCGGATTAGGGATTTTATCACTAGATCTGCTAACTTTTCAGAGCTCTCAGTTACTTCATTTACAGTTTAGCGATCATTCAATTTTTTGTGGTTTCTTACAATATCTGTTTTATCATTACCGCAATCTTGTTGAAATTGGAAGAATATTCAGTGGTAAGAGCACCTTCGCGCGATTCTTGCACAACCGTGTGTGCAAGATTTGTATCGCACATGCCGTAAACAAGGCGCGTGCGCGACGGGTTAAAAGCATATTACGAAAAAGAATGGCCAGAAGATTTAGTAGTTAGGATTTACTATGATTTCATGAAAAAAACACACAAAATACTCTTTCAGAGATCAACGACAACCGTCATCCTCTTCAGCAAACACTGGTTTAAATTTTTTTCAACACATTTGCTCATAAAGTGGGTCTTATGTCATTGTTTTAAGGTTCATAATGATATATATTACCCAGCCCGTGAGTAATAAAAATAAAGCACTAGTACGTAATGTTTTTTTTTTTCTAAATTTCAGAAAAGAGATCAGATCTTATTTTATATTTAAAATTAAGTGTAAATATTAAACTTTTTGTAAATAAAAATATGATTTCACATCAAATCATCTTGATTTAACATAAAATTATCATTAAGTTAAGTTTTTTTATTTGGCTGTATGGTATATTTGTCAATGTGAATCTCATTTTGCGAGCGAAAAAAGAAAAAAATAATCGCGCCTCTTTTCAGATGTTTTCACTTGGTTTTCACAAACGGCATTTGTATTCATCAGATTATTATTATTGTCAGAAATACAACACAAAAATGTCTTCTTCATGTACTATTATGTGGGACAGGGTCAAAAACCATGCTGTCTCGTCACACGGGTTTGAGTGTGTAACATAATTTTATTTTTATTTTATATGTATGTGACACACATTCCTCACATTTAAATGAAAAAATGAATGTCGAGGTGGCAACACTGATCTGGGGAGGGGCTCTTAAATCCCGGACGACCCGTTGCTACCATGACAACGATCTGACTGGGAAAGCATAAAATAAACGGAGTGTGTCGTTTATGGGGATGTTTTCCCGAGGGACCACCCTGAAAGGAGTACAATTATTTTGGCATACTTTTCACAGCCATTTTGTTTTTTTGCAAAACAGTGGTGCACGGTAAAATCTATATAAAAATAAGCCAGTCTTCGAACAAAAGAAATATTCTTGTTCAGAACGCATAGGCAATTTAAAACATAGATGAGTACATCATGAATTGGAGCTATCCACTTACGATTTCAAATGGAGCTATCGTTACGATAGCTACGACATTGTATTCCTTGTCTTAAAGGAGAAGATTCTCGGCCCATAAAACGTTGGGCTCAAAAAACGCGAAATGTCTACGGTCACTCCCACAAATGGTTTTAAAAAAAATCTGGTTCTCATACATTTTAAAGTTGCTCCGATTCCGGCGAAATTTGATGTGTCTCTGTGGCATCGTAGCTCCTAAACGAATTAACCATTTCTGATGCTGATTGAGATGTGTTTTAGCTATCTCCGATCAAAATTGGTTCAGCGGTTTGTCCCTATGTTCGACTGTATGTATTTTTTTAATGTATGTTCACCGATTTCTCCGCTAATTATGGACCGATTTTAAAAATTATTTTTTTGTTCGAAAGAGTATACTCCAGAGGTGGTCCCATATAAATTTTATCGAAAATGATTCTGCGCTTTTAAAAAAATCAACAAAAACAAAAAATACTACAAACCAGAACAACATCTAAATAAATGAGTGACTTTCACGTTTGTGGTCATCTGCTAATAGGCATTGTAGTCTGCAAAAAATACTAGTTATCTACTTTGTGCGAACTGTTTTTGGGATTGAAGTCGGTGACTCATACGTTTTTAACGTGGAATTTTTTTTTTATAACGGGATAGGTTAGCTCTTAAACTCAATCTTGACCAAAGTCAAGATCGACCCTGTGTTACTTTAACGGAATTTTATAAATCCACTGAATAATTCATATGCTAACTTTTGTAAGTGTGAGAATCCTATTTTGTTACATATCTGTACTATATTTTTTTTATAGAATGGAGGTACATACTTCACTAATCTAGGGAGGGGCGTTTATGACCCAGCAACTGACGACCTGGCCTCGCTATACTAGGAAACCATAAGATAAATAGAGTGTAGAGATATTTCACTCAGGGACGTTTGGGCGGTGCCAAAGCGACCGCCTCCCTCGTTACCACGGCAACGATCTGGGCTCAATACAGGTAAACAGAATATACAGTTTGTTCCCTAAATCAAGTATCCATCTGTTTCTTCTCTGCTAGTAATAAGGTTCAAATTAGAATGAACTTTGCCCTTTAACTTGGGGCATTGGGTGTACATGTGTCCACATTTTCCTTTATTTCACAAATCTCAATATAGCTCAATCGTTTAGAGCAACAGAAGGTTTTATCCCCGGTTTGTGGGTTCAAGTCCCATTGGCACTGAAAATTTTAATTTTTATGAAAATGCCAATACAATCAAACAGATTCGTTTATAAAAGTATACTCGTAGTTCGTACTGACAACTACGTCACTTATGTATCTCAAGTATTTTCTCAAAAAGACTTGTATGAATAACTTTAAAATTAAAAATGTTGTATCATCCCCAAAGTTTTTCGCCTTTAACTCTTCAACGGCTGAACTTATTTTGGTCAAATGTAATCATAATCTATGATATTGAAAAGCCATGTCGATTACGTCAAATTTCAAACAAAAAAAACCGTATCGAAATCGGTCCAATTTAAGAGCTACTTTACCACAGACAAACAGATATACACGTCAAACTTGTAACACCCCTCTTTTTTTGTCGGGGTTTAAAAATATGTAATAGACACTTTTGAGCAATAATGTAGTTACCGTTGTAAAACTGGATCTCCAGATCTTAAGCACTTATTCCTAAGGCCGCATTAGCGGGCAGCAGGGCGATACAGCGAAGTCCACGGTTGTTTTGCGTGTTCGTCGCAAGACATCGACATCGACACAAGACATCGATGCAGCAAGATAACAATAACCACCCTTAACTTGTCCCTAAAGAATTTTTGGCATTTTCCACTCACTCATCCGCCATAACGCAACTTCAGACCTAACTCAAAAATTTGCTAAACTAACACCCGTATTTTAAGAAGTTAACTCGAAACTTCCTCCACTCAACTTCAGCTAAGGAAATCCTCAAAACGACCTCGAATTTGGTATTCTTAGTTGTCACCTCAAGATTCCTTGAACGTGGCATACAGCTACTCGACGATAGATGGCACTAGCTAGCGTAAATTTTTATTCGATATTAACCTTTTACGATTTATTATCATAAAGATAATCCACGAAATCTTCAAAATAATTCATTTTTCATATGAAAAAGTAGCATACAACAAGTTCAAGCATCGAATAAAGCGTTAAGAAAATCTTAAGGTAGTTCTCGAGGTACCTTAACTTTGACAGTTGATTACTCAAATCATCCTCGACTCCACTGAGGAAAATTGTAAAGTCGAGGACGGAAGTGTCAAATAAAAACGTCAAAATCCTTGACAGAGGTTGAGTGGAGTCGAGGAAATCTCGAGTTAACTTCTAAGAATATGGGTGTAAGTTATGTATAGAGAGACAAAAAAATTATGTTAGATATGTTTTAATATTTACCGGATACGGTAAATATTAAAACAAAGGTACATTAATGATAGCAGCACACATATTATAAACAAAGTGAGTCAAATAATTACTGTCAATGTTGACAGTTTGAAACTTCCCTAACCTGCCAAACAGTTGATTTTTAAGATGAGCCCTTATCGTTCTGAGGGTAGCATTATGTCCTTTAATCAGGTTTATAATATTGAATCTCTGTAGGTCCTCTGTCTCCTTGGTCAAACCATTCTGAATGCCACTTGTCGCTTTGATTTCGACATATTTTTCTTATATTTCCGTCTGCAGTCTACGAATATACAAATATTTCAAGAAAAACGAAACGAAACTATTGTCAGTGGTAATGCCTATCAGCAGATAACCACAAACTAACACATCATCATCGAATATGTTGTGTTTTTTGTTTTTGTTGATTGTTTCAAGCGATGGGACTACGAGAATTTGGGAATTTTGAAAATCAGGAGAAAACATTGAAAACATTAAAAAAACTTACAGTGGAATTGAGAAGCTCCTCCTTTTTTAAAAGTCGATTAAATATTTCCTATACATTATATTTTCGTTTCAAAATTGACTAAAAAACTAGCTAAATAGTGAAATCAAGTTTAGAATCGAATACGCGCGTCTATGTCAGACGTCCCAATACTAGGACCGCATGAAATGATAGAAATCAAACTATATCAAACTGCGGATAAATCTGTACGGCGCGCGGCAAGAGAAACACTCGAAAAATAATGTATATAACACTAGTATTTTATATCCATACTAATATTATAAATGCGAAAGTAACTCTGTCTGTCTGTCCGTCTTTCACGCCTAAACCACTGAACCGATTTTGATGAAATTTGGTACAGAGATAGATTAGAGCCTGGGAAAGGACATAGGTTACATTTTATCCCACAGTTGGGCACAATATAAACTGTAGTCCACGCGGGCGGAGCCGCGGGCGGAAAGCTACTAAAAAATAATTTTCGCAATATTTGAGCTAAGAAAAGCGCTACGAGGAAATATAATTATTATTACACTGATTCTATACTATTGCTTTCGTTGCTACGAGCTACGTGAGCGTAGCGTAGTCACTCTTGCTACGTTATTTTCGTAGTCACTCTTGCTACGTTATTTTCGTAGCTAATCGTCTGACTAATTATAATGACTAGCTGTCTGAGTTAGTCGTCAAAATTCAACCTTGTAACTTAAACTACGCCAAATCTCAAATTCTTTGGAGCGCGCAGTCGTTTTATAGGTTAGTTAGGTTACAGACATATACATGACCTTTTCTGTTCTGGGACTAATTTTGTGCTTTTTTTGGTAATTTAATTTTGAGAATATCATTTATCATTTCATTTAAAATAAATACTAAGTTTATGCTTTGTTTTATTTTTTGCGTAGTTGTACACGTCATACTCGCCGCACTTCGTCCAATCTCTGTAGTTAGGTCTGCTTTAAGAAATTTCTTCATAGAAATAAGCAGTGCATGTTGTGTCATCTCTCTCTTTTTGTGTTTCTTCCTGTATGTCTCTTGTGTACAATAAACAGTTAATAAAATTAAATAAATAACTAGCTACAGCTGATATTTAAATCGCTCACGCACACATGCACGTTAAAAGCTGCACACAGCTGAGCCTGTTCTCGTGCGACACAGTTGCGGTGCATCCGTCTCAGCCTGCAGGTCTAGCACGCGCGAGTCAGAGTGAGCTAGCACATCGAACTGTCACAGCACTTGTAGTAGTATCTACAGTGCAACGAGAGACATTAAGGCCGGCTTCCACAACTTCTATAGATATCATTGTGAAGCGATAACATGTGAAAATTTCTTAATTTTCTCTTTGTAAGTAGGCAGTTAATGTAGATTTCTTGTATCCCGTCATAATCTTAATATATAAAACAAAGTCGGATTGGTTCGAACACTATAACTCGAGAACGGCTGGACCGATATTCAAGGTTTTAAATTTGTTGTATTTGTCTCCGTCCCGAATAGCAGAATAACTATTAAAAAATTGGAAAATTTAAAAAAAAATCCCACAGGAACGGATTCCCGGGCGAAAAGCTCGTTTTAAATGTATTAGAACGCATGTAGCTTCGTTGCATCTTATATTGCGTGACTTTAAATTAGTTAGGGAAACTCTAGGGTATGTGTGTCTGTAAGTAACGGGAAGGAATAACGAATATTTATTTCAGGTTTTTGGTTTTTTAATATTTCAAAGTATATGGACTTGTAAGAGTTTTTGTACATTAATGTACTTATGTGTGGATTTACATTTTATACATATATGATACTGAAAATGTTTTATGCTTGTCGTTATTTCTTCGCTCACAGTAGTGAACCTACTTAATATTAAGAACCTCCCCTTATTTAAAAGACTTCACAATTTGCTTCGTATCCCCTATGTCATTGCGATAAAGTTAAAAATGCCGGTCATTTTACCCCCTTCCTCCAGTTTCCGTCTCAGTCACTACACCGCTTTTCCTCGTGTATAAAAGCGTTACAGCACCTATCAACTAGATACGACTACTACACCAAGAACTGACTGTTGATAAAGATGACCTATTTTTGCTTATGATGTCCTAGTCCTAGTGAAATATAAAATTTTGCGAATGAAATTTCACTGTACAGTTTCATTATCTTAAGCCCGTATCACAGAAGAAAACTCAAGTTTTGATCTATACTTAATCATTGATTATCTCTTTCTCTCACTATCAAAATGACAAAGTTAGTTTGTAGTAACTTGTACTTTGATATTGAAAGTAAAATATAAGAGTTTGTTTTATTTGTTATACAGTAAAAATATAGATGTACTTACAGTTCCGGACCGGTTTATTACGTTTAAGAAAACTCAATATTTCAGCTGCCAACTCTTCCCATGAATACTGTAGAAGCCAGTAAGCCCTCCGTTAGGACTTTGCAGTAAGTATCGTGGGCCTACAGTTGGCAACTTAACATCACTATACTCATGTTTCATTCTAATAATGAATGAATGAATAAATTCTTAATTGCATACGTAAACTAAACAAAGGAAATAATAATACAAGTGTAAAAGGTGGTCTAATCTTCAGAACGTAAATCAAATATGGCGTCATGTGGATTTAGCGTCATCAAATCTACTTTTCCAGATATTAATTTATCTTCATCATCAATGTTGAGGCCATTCAGCCTTTTGAGACGAAACTTTTTGAGATAATTTATTATTGTTAGTGTTAATATTAGTATTTAGTGCAGATAGTGAGTTCTATGATTAATCGTGTCTATTAAACAAAGTGACTTCCCCGTAATAAAGACAATAAGATACAGTAATTTAAAAAAAACTCTACTTAGCTAATTATGTTAGATTTAAATCACTCATGTCTTTAGGCTAGATCGTAATTTGCACACGCAGCAATTTTACCAAAAGTTATGACTATTATGACGATTTGTGTTTCTTTTAATAATTAATTAACAAGAATTTTAGTGAAAATAGAAAAGTTTTTTGTTACTTTAGATGTTTTTTTTAGCCATGACTTACTTTAAACAGGTATAATATAACTTCACTGAAAATGCAGTTACTTTTAAAAAATTATATCAATACTCATTGGACCAGTAAATCTGAGGTGTACCATCGACGAATTAATGCGAGATTACATTTGAACCTAGTATTCAACCCTTTTGTTTAAAGAAAGAAAGCATAACGTTCGAAAAATCGAAATGTGTATGTTGTTTGTGCCATTTGAGAAGAATATGTTGATAAGGGTTACCTTATTCGACAAAAACGTTCGCCCTTATTGAAGAAGCTCCAGAGAGAATTAATATCCTCAACGGTTTTCTTCAAGAAAATTAATTTCATCAAAAACTAAAAACAAACAGTAGTGATAAAACTTGTAGGAGTAATCCATTTTAAGTTATATTTTATTTTGAACGTATGATTTAATTATCTAAGTAGTTTTTCAAAATGAAACCCATAAGCCAACTACCTAATTGTCCATTTATCAAAATATGTCCGTCGACAAACAGAAATTTCAAGTTTTTTTTGTGATATAGATGGGAAATGAAAATGATAACTTCCTGGTCCGAAAGGGTTTTAACGCTGTAGTCAATCGATAACAGCCGGGACCGCCGCTAAACGTGCCCTCCGACTTAAAATTGCAACTTTGGTCACCCATCAGGTTCCCCGCCACTATGCACGTCGGTTTACCTCACTGATCGGCTCAGATCAGCGAGCGCCACTGGGCTGCGAGCGCTTCATATGAGATAACATTATGACCTCGTCATTCGCAAGGACTGTAAAATATTTAGATATCGTCATCGTGACTTGAAATTCGTTAAAGAAATTTGAGGATGTGAATCTGCCCACTAAACTGAACAACTTTTCCCAAGGAACATTAACTTGAGCGATCAGTCTAGTTCGGGTGAGTCAATCAAATTTTTTGACAATTTCAACATGTTTGAGAAACCTTGAGGGTTTCGCTAGAACCAAGTCTTTCAGAGGCCCTTAAGCTCCTAAAATTGGGTACGTTCAGTAATTTTACCTTCTAGGAACTCCGAACCCATTCCTGAAGTAAAATATTCTGCACCACATGTACCATCCTTTTCTGAATGAAGTCCTAAATAAATTTTTTTTTGAAATTTTGTCTTGATTTTCAAATTGACTTCAATGTTATTTTCGAACATGTTAGCGTTGAAATCTTTCAGTAACAGAATTCTACGGGCAGCGTTGAAGTCTTTTGCTGGGAAGACCGATCGGATGATACCAGGAACGCATAAACATACGGAGATCTCGCGCGCCTGAAAATTCATGTAGCTCCACTGACCTTATCTCTATTGACTCAAGGCTCATGTTCAAGCATTCAATGTTACTTGTGACGTTTTGAGTATTACACCTTATTTATAAATAGAGTGAATCAATACCAATAGAATACCTTCTGTACTACTTCGTGTCCTTGTTTTCTGTGAGGCACCATTTGGTAAAGTTCTACAAATAAGAGAAAATAAAAACCGGCCAAGAGCGTGTCGGGCCAGGCTTATCAGCAACTTGGTTTATGTAAAACAAGCTTTCCGCCCGCTACTTCCTTCGTTACGTTACGACAAATAAACAGACTTTCACATTCAAATTTATGTCATTAGTAAGGATACGTCCATGCTCGACTGGGAGTGTTAGAAAAATTGAAAATGTACCAGCTGCCAACTCTTTCCAGGCATACTATAGACGCCAGTAAGTGGGACGCGAGTTTTGTCATATTGTGGGCAAACGGCTGACAAACTATCACCATTTTACATGTTTCATCTTATAACCCTCAGAGTTAATGTCAAAACATGACGTTCTATCTTCCCCTAAAGGGATTATAGGCGTGATTGTATAGACAGAAATAATGAAACAGCTTTCACGACATCTGCCGCCGATTGTGGATACTTTTTTCACCAACAGCGTGGCCTTAATAGCACGGGCGTGGCGCCTCCCTGACCGGCCTTAAACAGCTCAGCCGTAGTTACTAGATACCGCTGATTCTTCTGAGAGCACTTTTCATAAGACCTTTTTTCATTTATTTATTTAATATAAGATGGGTTAACTCTTGACCTCAATCTTAACTCTTGATCTTAGGGTCATAGATGAGGTCGACGAGGAGAATTAACCAAGAAAATGCCAATTAAGGCACTGGGTACTCCCACGCACCGACGGAACACAGCAAGCTGTTTGGCGTCGGATTTCGGTAAGAGGGTGGTCGCGAACCAGACGGCCCTTTACAGAGCCTACCACACCGCATGACCTTACCAAATTGCTAAGTATTGATACTTGTTGGCAGTTGATTGATATAACGATTTATTTAAATTTCAGCTTATTTTTTACTTACTGTAAAAGGTGATTGTTCAATCGTTTTTACTACTTCCCTGTTAAATTATATCTGTATAAGTCAAGTAGATTTAGAGATTCCGTGTTAATTTTTCGTATTTTTAAGACGCAAATTTTAATAACTTTGGATAGAATATAACTTGAAAAGCATGCATTTTTATAAATTGTTCAATAGACAAAGTTGTGGGAAATTCAATAAGATTTGTTTCATAACTACAAAGATTGTCATTAAACTAAACCGTCTTCGAGTTATCGGCAAAAAACTAAAAAAGGGGCCTTTATTTCTCCCTGGCTGCCGCAATACCTTTAATTCATGATCCTGAATTTTTTTTGAAATAAATTACTTATTTTCCCTAATTTTATATTTTACCTGAACTATTTACGAATTTTCCTGATTTACGCTTTTATTGTTAAATTTTGTTGAAAAATGGTATATAAAACAGAAAATATTAAGAAAAATATTAAAACATTTAAAAATTCTTAAAGAAAATTCCACTGGTTTTTTTGTGACTTTATTAATAGGTGCTTTTTTTTAAACTAAAAATAATTATTCACGCAGACAGCATTAAGCTATGATTTATATGTGACCCGTTATCTAGTATTGTTGATCAAAGAGCCGCACAAACAGTTTATAATATTTAGAATGGGTTCGCTCTTGACATCAATTAATCTAGCTGAGGGAAAAGATGCGGTGGAGGAAGCAGCGAGCTCACCAGAAGAAGCCTATTTGGGCTGTAGAAGCTCGGAAATACAAACGCTAGCAGATAGTACATTACATAAGACCAAACATCGCTCAAGAGGTCACGACGGTGAGCGAAATTAGGTATTCCAGCGTCCTTCCGAAACAAAGTCACAATCCGGTCTAATGTTCGAATCTAAGGTCCCTACAACAAAATTCGACTCAGCCTCTGACCTATATTTGAGTAGCAGTCGTCTTTGTCATTATAGTAGTGAGAGAAAGAGACAATCATTACTTAACTATAGTAAAGGGTCTTCTTCTGTAATACGGGTCTCTAAGATAACGAGAGTCGGTACGTGTGACCAAGACGACGTAAACAATTACTATTGCAATGCAATGAAATAGTGTTTAATTAGAAATAATTCTTCATCAGCCCATATACGTCCCCACTGCTGGGGCACGGGCCTCCCTCAATAACATGAGGGGGAAACGCCATACTCACCACGCTTGGCAGACGGGTTGGCGAGGGTTTTGATATAATTGCAGAGTTTTCCTTCTCTGTGTGCAGATGAACTTTTTTGCATATTTACCTTAGTCGCCTTGTACGACACCTCGGTAAGAAAGAGGGTGGTCCTATTCTACTCTGCCGGGGACTCACACGGCAATTAGAAATAATTGTTTGATATAAAAATGAACAAATGTTCATTCTGTTTCTGCACAAAATTAACACTGAAACCCAGGTAGAATGTTCGAATATCTGAAGCCAAATATTACGTTTCAAATTGTTTACGTGAATTGAAACGGATTGTCTTGATACTTTGTAAACATTTACCTACAATAAACGACTTCCAATCGGGCTCAAAAAGTGTCCGCGACAAATGAATGCTCATCACGGCGATTGGGCATTTTTTTTGATAGGTTTTCTCACTGTTTCATTTTTTTTCTTTTATTCTGCTCACTCATCCTTCAGTTCGTTTAAAAGCTCGGACAGTTTTTGGTTCCCGTTTCTTTGTGATTGGGTATCTAGTTGTTTTATTGTATATCAATGTTTGTAAATGGCGTTCCAAAAATGTATTTCCTCACTAAATTTGTATTACCTCACTCTACACATTGATTTAGGTATTAGGTCGTTCTCCCAGCTAGAGCACGCACTTGGAAAAACATGAATAATTTACATTGTATAGAGCACACGGAAAAATATCAGGAAAAATATGTATGTGCTTTTTTATACATATTTTTTTCACTCGCTCCGCTCCGCATTGAAACTGTTCTCGGCTAGAAAACTAAACGAAGCGCTAGTAGCCTATTGACATTCACTCACTGATGGGAACCGATCAGTGAGGTTAAGTAATGTTTACATGGCAAGGAACCGTGATGAGGTGACCATAGTTGCAATTTATAATGGGCGTTTTCGTGCTTCGGAAGGTACGTTTAACCGTCGGTCTCGGCTGTTATCGATTGGCTACAGTTGTTAAGCCAAATCAGAGGCCATTTGGTGTTCAATTTTGATAATAGTACCAAATGGTTCGTCAAGTTCGCCGCATTAGAAAACTAACCTATGAGAACGTTTCTGTGGTCAAAGGTCAGGGCGCATGCGCAATAAAAGAAACCACGTGCTTGCCATGTGGCCCAGATTTAGCTAAGTAAACAAAGCAATTTAACTTTTTCCACTGATAAGAATACAATATTAGAAAACAAAATGGTTCCCAATGTTACAGTTTTTGGGTTAAAACTAAAGACATTTGCAAACGTTAATTACGCACGAATCAATAATCCCGCCAGCGGAAAACCTTGGCTTACTTTTGTGGCTATTTTTTAATAAATACTCACTGGCCCAGTGGAATTCTTTTGTAATTAGAACTCTTATGTTACAATCTAACATGAATAAAAACCATTTCACAAGTTTCAGTCAGGAAAATGAAAAAATGTGGATAAATAGGTTTGAGCAAAATGAGATTGTGATAAACAATATATATTTCAAGCGAATACGAGCAGTATCTATAGACAACCTAATATTAGTCAAAAAGCGACATTTATTTTCTTCCACATACAAACATTTTGTTACATGTCTACTTTGTCTTTCAGCAGTTTAGAGGGAAAATGCAGTGTTGCAAAAATTGAGGTTACTCGTGCCGATTTCCTCTCGAGTTCTGTTCATTCAACGCGAGTACTGGGATCACATGATATAACAGGAGCTTTCTGTAAACAACTCATCTTAACACTCACAATCACATTATTTCAAAGTGTGTGTGAGATATCCGCGTAACCTATCTCGGGCATGCGCTGTTAACATTTTCGGACATAGCTCCTCCCAATCCGTTCCAATTCACGTAAATAATTTAAATAATATTTGTCTTCACAATTTCGAACATTCTACCTAGGTTTCAGTGTTAATTTTGTTCAGATACAGAATAAACACTTGCTCAATTTTATTTCAGACAATCAATTCTATTTACACTATTTCATTACATAACAATAGTAATTGTTTACGTTGTGATGTTTACCTAGCACGAAACGTTATGTTATTGTTATGATAACCTTACTTAAGCAAAAAAGGTAAGCTTTAAAATTGTTAATAGAATTGGATGTTAGTTTAAAAATCGGGCTAAAGTTTGTGTACTAAACTAAGCAAGTTTTCAACAAAAAACACTTCAGTCTATAAAAGAAAGAACATAAAAGGGGCTCAATTGAATCAGATATAAATCGATAACACTGTCAGGGAACCTCAGGTTCTAAAATTGTTGTGATAGATTCTTATGTAACAAATACTAACACTCCTACTCTAAACAGTTAGTTATTTAAACCATTATATTGCAATACTAGCATTCCACTCGGGATTTCGTTCCCGTGGGAATTCGGGAAAATTACGTAGCCTATGTTACTCAGGGATAAAGTAGCATCCAAATGGTGAAATAATTTTTCAAATCGGTCCAGTAGTTTCGGAGCCTATTCGTTACATACAAAAATACAAATCTTTCCTCTTTATAATATTAGTATAGATAACAACAAGTTTCAGTCATAAAAGTACCAAAATGTAAAAAAAATGATACTAACGCTATAAACATCCTGACAAAAAGTTAATTAATTAGATCAATTACGAGCAATATATTTATAAAACCTAGTGCAAGTCATAGGCGAGACAAATAATCTTTACCATAGATAACTTTTGTCTAACGAGTACTTCTGTCCTTCAGCAGTTTTAAGGATAAACAAAAAATTAAGAAAAAATTGAGGTTACTCGTGCCGAATTGCCTCACGTATTGAGTTAACTCACTGCAAATACCAGGATCACATGACATAGTAGGGGGTATGATACTGATAGCGCAATAACACCCACAGATGTTCCAATTGTAGTAGGTAGTACGATAGAATCTGGCACATGCGCCGTAAACATCCCAGGTCATCTTACTCCTCCCTCTACGTTCCGATTTACAAATATATTTTTTTAAATTAATGCTGATCTTCCCGGTTTGTCAATATAACGTGCGTTCTTGTAGTATAGAAGTGTTAACACGACTTGGGCGAATATGTTTCAAGAAAACACGGGCTACTGAAATGCCTTACTTCGCAGTTTTTTTAGCTGACACTATGTAATGTTTATCTAGAACGGAACGTTATTATAACCTTATTTTACGATAAAAGCTAATAAATGGGCGTTAAATTTATGTTGTTACGTAGCTACCTTTTGACTATTAAAAACCACTTACTAAAAATGTAAGAAAATATTTTCTAAATTAAAAACCAAGTAGGCGGGTCGTTTTGAATTTTTTTATGTGAGTTCAAAATTTAGCCAAATTCGCCAAATTCAAAATTTAGCTGAATTTTGAACTGAACTTCATCTCGTTCCACATCTTCCCCCATAAAACCATTTTACATGCCACTACTAACATAATAATTTTCCACGTTATAAAAATGTATGAGTCACCGACTTCAATCCCAACAACTGTTCGCACAAAGTAGATAACTAGTATTTTTTGCAGACTACAATGCCTATTAGCAGATAACCACAAACGAAAATGTCACTCATTTATTTAGATGATGTAGTTTTTTTCTGGTTTGTTGTATTTTTTTTGTTGATTTTTTTAAAAGCGCTGAATCATTTTTGATGAAATTTTATGGGACCACCTCTGGAGTATACTCTTTCGAACAAAAAAAGAATTTTGAAAATCGGTCCATAATTTGGCGGTGAAATCGGTGAACATTAAAAAAAAGTTATATACAGTCGAACATAGAACCTTCTCCTTTTTTGAAGTCGGTGAAAACCGAGCTTATCATAGTAATCAATCTTCTCAAAACAAGAGATTTTCATTGAAGTTGAGAGTAAGCAACGTCAATCTCACTTCGTTCGCGCTATTCTGAGCGAATAAAGATATTACTTTTCGGACTGTGACAATTTCTATTGAACTATACGTATGGTTACGGATAAATGGAATGTATATAAGCTTATTGTATACAGATCCCCTGTTGACAGAGTTTTCAAACCGCCAAATGCCTTGGTTTAAGAACTGTATCAAGACCCGTCAACAACAGCCGGGTCTGCTGGTTTAACGTGCCTTCCGAAGCATTGAAACGCTCGTGATAAATTACCACTATGCTCAGGAGCACTTCACAGCGAGCACCACGGGGTTACGCGCGCTTCGCTGCTGAGGAGGGGTAATGTCGCTCAGCACAGGTAGCTAAACCAGTGTGATAAGCCAGATGGAAGGATTGCACTGGAAACGCCACTCTTCAGTTCAGTCTCAGGTCAACCTTCGAGCGCGCTTTTAGAGGGGCGCTCAGTATTTTGCTGTAGACAAAATTCGGTAGGCGTACCCAAGGACGGGCTCGTGCAAAATTTTGTTGCGTGAGGCGTTTTTCAAAGGTGCAGATGCAGCTTGTAAACGAGGGTAACATCAAAATGTTTTGGATTAAGACTGAATTAAAAGAGTTATTAGATAGTTCACCTGTTTTCAGGTAGAAACACAAGGCCTTCGTTTTAATCAAGCCTTCACTTCGCTTGAAGTGTAATTTGACAAGATTTCGAGATCTGCCGCAAGGACTTTCTCCGCTTCTTCAATACAATACAATATTTAATATTTGTTTTGCCTTGTGAAGTATGCAGTAAAGTATTTATCTATCTAATATACTTTATTTGCACACAGAGTACTGTATCAATTAACAGAACTATCTTCTGCGCATAAATGAACATTCTAGAAGTTGTTGTCTAGAATCTAGGTTGGGGATGTATTAGTTGAATAGGAGTAGTTCTAGAACTGAGCCTCAGGACATTTGGTATTAACTTTCTTTCTCTTGCTCACTGTGACCCCCAGATGCAACTTTTTCTCTCACTCAATAGTACCATGGGTAAAGAGGGGATATATTAAACTCATATCTAAATATGCCTTTTTTTTCATTTTCACCTCATACAATTCAGCTAAAACTTGTCAAGTAACTACTGGAACCTGAATCAATCCATACAAATATCAATAATCTATCCTTTTTTCTTGCGAATTGACTTTTCTTCCGAACTGAAAGATTTCTTTACAAGTGACGTCAACGTTTAATAATTTGAGGTTTCACTAGGTTTAAACACTAGACTAAGAAAATGTGCAGTAGATGCCAAGTCCTAGCTACTGCAACAAAGTAGACAACAACTTAGCTTTGATACTAGGTCTTCATAATGAGCGAAGATATTCGCAATAACGTGTCACTGAATGGAGTCCTAATTTATGAGAACACACATGAACAGTCCCTCACACATTCACAATTGTAGCGTCATCAGCTAGTCGTCGTGGTAGCCTCGCAGCAGACGATCACTGCTCGCAGCACGACGTTATTTGGTGGTTTGAAAACTCTGTCCATAGGGTAAACTGGCTTTATTAGACAAATGAGGATGATATCGTTTAGGTTAATATGTATGTATGTAAACACTTTATTGCACATAATAAAAAGTACAAAACAAAAGAGATGGATACAAAGAAAACTATGTACAAAGGCGAGCTTATCCCTTAGAGATTTCTTCCAGCTAACCCTCTAGAAAAACGAAAGGAGACTTATCGCATGACTTCATCGAAAGGAGACTAATCGCATGACTTCATCGTTAGTATGACTTCATCAAATATATCAAATCAAATATCTTAATTCTCTAAAACGTCAACTTCAATTTCACATTATTTTGTTCGCACATTCAAGCTGTCACCAGCATGCAAAATGGAACGGTGCAGTCCAATTGTTCACAATAGGTAGGCATGTAGATTTGCAAGGTAAACGAGATTCGGAGTAATGAAAATATATTAACAAAACCGTTATGGGCTATTTGTCAAATGTGTGTCAGATCAACTTTGACTAATATTCACAAATACCTACTTACACTGTAGTATGTGATAACCTTGACCTATTTCCTTATACACACATCAACACTGTCTAGGGACATTACATATTTTTTCATACAAAAGAAGTGTGTTTGAGAAGCTATAAAAGCATACTCGAGATACATGGAGGGCTATAATTTTCAGATGAGCAAGTGCTACACTTGAATTTTCAGTTCTGATCAATGAATTTCATTTTTCTTGAAAATCCCTCCATGTGTCTCGAGTATGCTTTTATAGCTTCTTAAACATACCTCTTTTGTAAGAAAAATCATGCGATATCCCTAGACAGTGTTGTTATTTGTCAAGAATAACGTGTTTTACGATTTGCGCAGTTCTTTTCATAATTTTTAATTAAAAGTTACTAACGTCTCAGCTGGTGATACGAGTTAAAAGTTGAAAAAGAAGTCAAAAATACCGTAAGGTTAAACTTGCAGAGTTGGTAGATGTACTCATTGAAAAATTAAAGATTAAATGTAACTTAAGGGAGCTATTTGACGTGCTGAGATCAGATCAGCTACTCCTGTCAAAAATCTCGCTTAGCATGAAAGTATACTAATAGCTTCAGACGTTCGTCGTTAGTTTTGTTTTGTTTATGGATCAAACGTCCCCGCTAAATCTTTTTCTTCAGAAAATCATAGAAATAGACCTAGCATTTATACGTAAAGCGAAAACTTTGGATTCCTAAGAATATTACATAGCTAATGTTTATGTGGAGAAGAAGTGCAAGTTCATATTAGGGGCCTCTGGTACCGATATTAATTACAAAATTAGTTTTCAAAATTTGTTCGCAGTAAATTAATTTTACTGCATGTAGAGAAAAAACATCCCATATAAACAACGTCATAGTACATAGGCGTTAGAACTACAACAAGACTACGACGCTAGATTAAACTACAGTGTTGCAAAGACTACGTCGTAGATATACTAAGGCCTCAGAAGTAAGGAAGATATCGTGTGACACGCAACGAAACGAATTATTCCAGAGATACAATATGTAAACACAACGGCACGTCAGACTATACATTGATATGACCCTCATCCCGATAAAAATAAAGACGACTTAAATAAAGTGCTATTTTCTGTAGCTACACATACATTTCAATTCAAGGACGGGTGTCGCTATAACAAAGAGTCACATGGCGGCCTTGACAGCGATGACGGCTAAACAAGCCGCCAAAGGATGATGGGCATTTTGGTATCGGTATTAGTATGGAACTTGGTACGGGCACCAATTGAAATAAATGATACATCGTTAAAAATTTAATGTTCTGTAGAGTAAGAATAACCGAAGCGCTAGCCCTGATTCATTGTCCAATTTGAGTAATCCTGCCTTGAAAATTATTAATTTTTCATCAATTATTCATTTTTTTTGCGACATTATTCTTCATTTTGGCATAGTATTTTTATTTATTGTATTAATTATAAATGGTCATCATTAATTATGAAAAAACCTACATTCAACTTGTTTTATTTACTGCGAGAACAAACATAAATGATAATAATTAATTATGATCATTTATAATTAATATAATAAATAAAAATACTATGCCAAAATGAAGAATAATGTCACAGAAAAAATGAATAAATGATAAAAAACAAATAACTTTCTAGGCAGGATTACTCCAATTGGACAATGAATCAGGACTAGACCTTCAGTTATTCTTATTCTACAGAAAATTAACTTTTTAACGATGTATCATTTATTTCGATTGGTGCCGGTACCAAGCTCCATACATCATCCTTTGGAAAAAATCAGATATAATGAAGTACAATACATTGTAGCACACGTAATTGACGCACCAGGAAAATCGCCAAATGGCTTGAAATGACAATAGCCAGAACCAACAGCGAGGAACGCTTATGATAAAAGTTTGGCAGCGAAGGCACTGCAGAAGAAATAAAGTGAGTTTGCTCAGCACGGGCACGAAATAGACTGAATAGAAAAAAACTGACAAGAAAGAAAAACCTGAGTATTACGGTTAGTAAACTTAGATCTTCTTAGCCATATTTTCAATAAATATACTGTAAGAGGATACCCGGGACCTCGTTCCCGTGGGAATATTGTAAAATCTTTCCTTACTCCTTGCCTACGTTTTAAAAGATACCTTTAGGCCAAATATCAGATTTGTAGGTCCAAGGGTTTGGGCTGGGCGCTGATGAGTGAGTGAATCAGGACCTTCAATTTTATATATTCAGAAAGATGATTAAATCTAAAGCAAAGCAGTTAAAGGTGGCCATGGTGAAACGACAGTCGAAAACCCCTAAGAATTGTTGATACTTTTCACCATTTGCTTTGATTTCGATACCACGTAAAAAGACAAAAAAAAGTCAAAAAACAAAACGCGTTTTTATATATAAATTCTTTCGCAGAAATACTAGGCTGTTAGAAACGGTAAGGAGGTGTGATTGAATGACGTGCAAAAGAGGGGACCCTGATTTTACGTGTATGGAAGCGGTATGTTAACAACGACGCACACATAAATACGTGCGCTCGTTCAGTCAATTGATTGATTGAGTCATGACCTTCCTCGGGTCAATCTTTGCGAATAAGACTACTAGGAAAACATGATATCATAGAAAGTCTCCGAATCCCGTTAAAATGGTATGTCACGAAAGAGGCGTATGTTCGGGCAACTTTATTTTACCTTTGGCAGGGAAAACAACTGCTTACAAATAAGGAGTATAATTTTGGATTTATCGTTGCTGTAATAAAGATCACAACAAATATCGAAAAAATAAAATAATGTCGTAGGCATTTATACGATAAAATAGAATGTGTGGGTGCTCTGTAAGGGCGGCTTATTCAAACTAATTTTAACTTAAATACATAAATAACTATAAGGTACATTATTTTCTGTATGGTTTTTGTGACTTAGAACATTTTGCGAAAAATAAAAAAATAGAGATTTAGTTTTAGTAAAACCTAGATTTATTTCTAAACTCTACTTAATTCTGACATTTTATCATGTTTAACGTTTCATTAAAATCGAGGTTTAAGCTAAATAGATGGCGTGCACAGTTCGGGTTAACGTTAAAACAGAGTTTAAATGTAGATTTAAAAATGATGCAAGTCTCCTTTAATTATTTTTGATTTTGATCGTGACTAAACCTTATGGGGCATTTAAACTAACCGGAACGTAAAACTTAGAGCATAGGAAAAACAGATTGTAACGAAAACACGAATGACGTCAGCTCATACAGCGAAGTCTATTTACAGTCAACGGCACATCAGGTTACCTTAAACTGTCAAATTTCCCCAATGGATAGTAAACTCTAATGCTTGGAGATAAAATTGAAAATTGATTGAAGAAATTTGACAGTTTTGGGTAGCAAGTTGTGCTGTTGTCCCTGTACAACATGTTGACTTTAGACGTCGCCCTTATCTCTCTCGTAATAGCGTCGACTTTCGTAGTGCAAATGGGTAACCTGACGTACTGCTGTAAGTACGTTTGAGTCCTAAGGGGACTGCAAGGGGGCTGGTGACATGATAAGAGCGATTCTTCCCGGCTCCCGCGTACGAACTACTTGTGTCAGGGACTATCGTAGCGCGTTTCGTCCTAGAATTGCTCTAGGTCCTAGAGTCTAGGAGCCTTGTCTAACTAGTGCACCTATCTGGTCAATAGTTACAAGTTGTCGGCTGCTTGATTAAATAGTTAATTATTACTACATCGAATAAGTGTTTTAAGAAAGCCTGTCCAAGATAACCACGTTTAATGGGTATAATTATACCTACGTTTGTTCGCATAAATGAGAATTCACAGCTAAATACAGAAACTTGTGATAAACCCTACACAACTCGTAGCTTTTCATGGTTTCCGACAAATGTATAAAATACGAAGCAGTTTTTGGAAATAGTACTTTATGATGGCTGCATGCATGGTAAGTAGCACTTTATATTATGCACACATATATGCGATAATTAATATAAAAAAACAACGCTCGATATATTATACAAGTGATTAAATAACAGTCCCATACCCATCCCATTAAGTTTATTTTAGTAATAAAGAAGTTCAGTTTAGTAATAATGTAAATAATAATAGTAGATAGATATGTTTAAGTCAATTTGTATTAAAATTTGAAAAATATTTGCTGTGCCCTCACAGGGTTTCGTATTTGAAACTTGTATTATATTAGTAAGACCTTGTACACAATATGGAAATGCAAATAAATGATTGAGTATTGAGTATATTCGCAAAATAAACGACTGACCAAATAATTCAACTGAATGATAATTATTAATGAGCGAACTAAATTGTACGTAAGTTTGATCATAATTGTATTAGGTGACTTTGTATTAGCGAAAATCAAGGATATGAATCATGCGAAACATAATTGAAAATATTTATGTAAAGTCGTCATTTTTCTACTTCAACTTTATTATGAGTTGTCATTTTTATACTACCACATTCTTATACTATGTCATTTTTCTAAGTAGGCATTTTTATTTAAAGAAAGTAGACGTTATTATACCTCGTCATTATTCTTTTAAGACATTAGTCACCTAAATCAACTGAACAAACATCCCCAAGGAACATAGTTCAACTTGTACAGACAGCTGCAGAGATAACTGACCACCCCTATAAAATAAGGATGAAGTTATTTCACGAAATGTTTTAGATATTTCAATTATGTTTCGCATATTAATATAGTTTTGTCAACTAAACAATAACGATAACACGATTTTAAAATTGTATGTTTCGTCATAGACAACTTCATCTGTATCCGGTAGGGGTGGTCAGGTATCTCCGCAGCTGTCTGTACGATCAGCTGATTTACCTTTGTATGGGAAGACATTTTTTAAAGAATTTCTTATTGGTTCCTTGGAGAAAGTGCGGTTTCATGGGGAGGATCGCACCTTTAAGTTTTGCTAACTAATTCAAAGTCACTTTATGCGAAGGCTTCGAAGGTTTAAATACTTGCAGTATCGCATAACGGCCACTGGTCGCATTTTTATTTTTACACAGCCCACCTTTAGCCATCATCCTCAAAACATAACGAAAAATTGCATGGGATGAAGCTACAGGGTGCCAGCTGTGCCAGTATGGTCAATTAGCCAAAACAATCTTGTTTTCAAAAGCTTGCGAGGCTTCGTTACACAACAACACCTTCAATATAGTGCGAGAATAGAGGTATTTTTTGATTTTTTATTATGAGATAGTTTAACTCCTGACCTTAATCTTGACCAAGGTCATAGATGAGGTCGACGATGGAGAGTTAACCGAGAAAATGTAATTAAACCACTGGTGCTTCTAGGCATTGACGGAACAAAGCAAGCTGTTTGACATCGGACTTCGATAGAAATGGTCGCGAACCATACCATATAACCATTGCAGAGCCGACCATACCGCATGTGACCACAGAACGACACACTAAAATCTAAATAAATTGTGGTGTCATTGACTAGGATGGATTAATAGGAGGCAGGTCTCATTTGTTAGTCGCCTTTTACAACACCCACGGAAAGAGATGGTCGCTGTGCGATAGATACCACAAGTGTTTAAATCACTTTGCTAATTTTGAAGGACGAAGCTGACAACTTGTCTGTTTTAAAAATAAACTGTATTTTGTTTTTCTTATCGCGGTCTTCGTGAACGCCAAGCGCTGCGCACCAGTCAGTGACGTTTGTAGTGCACATACATGCATTTCTATCGATTTTTTGGATGCGCAGATCCGGCAACGCAGTAGGTAACCCTCAGGGCAAACTACCAGGAACACAGAGGTACCAAGGAAGTAAAATTTATTATATTCTTGAACACATGGCTCAAACAGCTGATAGTTGAAAAATGAAAAACGACAAAGAAATTATTTTCAAATCGTTTTCAAAATGCAATAATTGAAATATTTCACTCGAAATTATACTTATAGGTTTATGATTTAAGTCCTTAATCAATTTCAATTTAAATAATTTCCTAAAATGTTAAGAACTTGAAAAAAAGAGGTTATAAAAAGGCAAGAAGAAAATATTTTATATGTTTCCCAAAAACATTGGAAGCAGGACAAACAATCACGATTCACGAGAAAAGAATAGATTAAAATATGAAAATACTTGTAAAAACGGCAGTTAAAATTCTAAAATTGCTTGGCAAGTAAATTATTTCTAGATTTTAAAGTTTTGACTCTCAAATGAGCCAATTCTGTTAAACCGTAGACGGAATATTAGACACATATAGTCCCACAGTCATTATGGCGCACAACAGCGTCTAAATAGTCGAGAACATCATTGCCATAGAAAATATTCCGTCTACGTTATCTTACTAATATTATAAATATATTTTTACACGTTGGCTTTGGATACAAATTAAAAACAACTCAGGACAGCAGCCGTGTTTCAAGTAAGACATAGGATACATTTTACACAGTGACGAAATCTAGGTGGAAAACAAAATACAGTTCCTGCAACAATACTCATTAATAATAAGAGTAGTGTGCAAAATCACGGGCCTCGTCTCGAATATGACACGGACAGGCTAAAAACATAGCAGATATCGCTAAAGCCTGGGAAATCGCCGAGGTTCTAGCTATCTCAGCCCCTAACAAGTTCACACGCTTAAAGAGTCCAAATGCGGAAGCTCTTTATCATCGATCCTCTGGTTCTTGTAATCCGGTAAGCGAGAATATTAATTTGAGACGTCTAAACGCACGTTGTGGCAATGTGCGCACTAACGGAACGAACAGCGCGAGCGCTCGAACGTATAGAAAACAATGACTACAACAACCACGCATGCGTGCAGAATCTCAAGAATTCTTAATAATTTTAGGTCCAATGCTGATAACAATGCAAAGCAACCTTGTGTGTTATTCGAGTGGTTTATAAACTATAGTACACTTACCTGGTTCGGGCAAAATCAAGAGGATACACGAAGAAGAGGGAGGTGGCACCCGCTGCACCACCGGACGCCAGATTTCCCAGGAAGTATCTTCCAAATTGTGTGTCCTTATTGATTCCTTTTAAAAATATCGTCTTGTATTTGTCTTTGAAAGCAAAGTTCAGGGCTTGCGTCGGAAAGTACCGGATCACGTTTGCCAAGTTCCCTCTCCACAGCGATCGAAACCCCTGTTCCTTGGGGAGACGGATGAAGGCGTCAATAATACCTAAAAATAAATACAACACTTTGTTTCTATAATATAAAATTACACCATCTAACAGACGTGCTCAAGGCGACTGTGTTATACTCGTACTTAGTTATAGGGATGCCTTTTAAATAAAACTTAACTGAGCTATGATCTTTTGCGGGTTCTTTATTTACTAAATACCCTAAATACTATTTAGTCCGAAAAAATGTAAGGGTAGGCCCTCTAAATAGTGCTTAATAAAGTCTTCTCCTTGATAAGTGTAGCTGGGGGTGGCAGAGCAATAAAGGTCCCTTTTTAAATGTTTTGCAGTCCTATCTGGCGACAATACCTTCAGTTATGAATTAAAAATGATTAAATATACCATGACTTTCAACAAATAATTTCTAAAAAAAATCATGCTTTTCAAATTACACCCTATCCAAAGTGATAAAAATTTCTGTCATGTAAAACGAATAAACGAAACCTACTTCTCTTCAAAATGAAATTTTGCAAGTAGGTAGTTAACAATTGGAAAATGTCCGCTAAACTACATGAAATACTGTCGACGGAGCGGAGCGTGCTATCGACGCGTATAAATAAATAAACACTACACACTCAAAGGCCCACATTAAGTTTTTCCCTTGTGTCTTGGGTCCCTCGGAACACACATAAAGACAAACACAAACACCCATGACCCGAGAACAAACATTTGCTTTTTACACAAATGTTTTCCCCGACTGGGTATCGAACCCAGGACCCGCCGATCAAGAGGCAGTGTCACTACCACTCTACCAAACCGGCCGTCAATAAATACATACGCCTTAGTGACACTATCTTAGACGAAGGGTGTTAACCTTTATATTTCTTGTCTTCCGGGATTTGCTTGCTCACATGCTGCACTTGAAGAATTAGCTTCACTCGCTCTATCGGCGCTACCGAAGTCTTAGCTATTGCCGCGGATATACCGCCAGCAAAAAAATCCTTTATAAAGTGGGTCGTATCAGCTGGTGGTTTTGGTTTCTTTTCTTCTTTCCCCATTTCAAATCAAGTTTCTATCGTGGAATTTGGATAACCTGGAATCGAGATAGTGATTCATCTGAAATAATTATCATATTTTTTCATTCGCTTTGCTGTTCGTCGCCCGGGCAGTTCTACGCAGCAGATTTTTTATTTTATTTTTTCATTATTTCTGTGTTATTGGAAAACGATTGCACATAACAGGGTCATATTAGGGGTGAGTTCTTATGGAGTATAGTCATCGTAGAGGAGATTCGATTTCCGAAGTGAATCTGCATATGCAATTCCAATGTCGACGACAAAGTGATGTCGCCGGCCACAAATGCAGTAAGTAGCTTTATACAAACCTGGAGCAAGCCAGTCAAGAAGCATACCTGCCTTCTCATCTCGGCTAAAGGTGCCGCAAAAACAGTTGAATGATTGACTACTGGATTATCTGTACAAAGCATGACGAACCTCAATACACGCGCGGAAATACGTCCCTCGTGTTTCAATAACGTTACTCAACAAACACTTTCGATCAGGACAGACACAGGATAGTTACAGCACTATTACTGCAGTGTAAAACGTTCCTTCGCTTCTTCCGACAGTCAATGTGACAGACTTTTGGGATCCGTCAAGCCTCAAGCCGCCTTTTCCAAGTAAATTTCTCGTTTTTTTACTTTTCAAGCAGCGAAGCATTCCTGGTGCATGTTTTAAATTTATTTATCACTTCAATTAAAACGTCAATTAACAACAATCAAAATAAAATCCAGAGCTCCATCGGAGTTTGTTGTGACTTGTCAAATTTTGAAACTAAGTAATTTGAATTGAGAACAGCACGTCGCGTCGGTACAGTACAATCTTCACCGTCATTGACTAAGAAGTTTTAAGACTATGGAGATTGCACTCAGTGTGGTAGTGATGAAAAGGTGACACTAAAAATATCAGGATCTAACTTTCTATGGGTTCTTGAACCGTGGACAGCAAAATTTTTCAATAAGGTAACCAGACATCTCATCTCCACCAATTCTACTCATTAAACTGCACAACTTTTTCTAAGGAACGTGGTATTTTACTGGTGTTTTTATATCCATGCTACCACATGTAAAATTCTCATAAAAAGATTGGAACTTCTAGTCACTAAGGCACATATCGCACAAATTGTAAGGAGGCGAAAAATTTTATTCATACCTCGACCTATGTTCCTTGGGGAAAGTTGTTCAGTAAATGAATTTGAATTATAAATATCAAAATAAGAAAAAAAGTGTCATTGTTTGATAATGTGCCTAATGTTTAGAATGTCAGCCCAACAAAGTTCGTTAACTTGGGTAGATGGTGCTATAGTCGCTGTAAGCGACCAAGTATTTATGCTAATATTATAAAGAGGAAAGATTTGATTGTTTGTTTGTTTGATTGCATTGAATAGGCTCCGAAACTACTAAACTGATTTGAAAAATTCTTTCACCATAATGATCCTATAATTATCCGTGATGAACATAGGGTACATGATTTTCCCAAATTCCCACGGGAACGAAGTCCCGGGCGGAAAGCTAGTCAATAATAAAGAGGAGGAAAGATTCGACCGAGCGACTTGACGATGCGATAGCTCAGTTAGTTGGAGTTAAAGTTACTTGCCATCGACTCGCTGAGAAGAAGTTGGTTAGAGCGTTGGCACGGTACGCCATGGTCGCGGGTACAAGTCTCGCTCGCATCGAATTTTTCTTCCTCTTTTTCTATTTAATGAAAGTTGTTCGGTTTAGTGAGATTCACATCCTGTCTCCGGTCAACTGCAGTGGACACAACTGAGCGGAAATGTTTCATATTTGTACGGCGCAATTATATACCTTTACGTAATAAAAATGAAACAATTGGGCCTGATCGAAGCGGAGACGAGCTGTGCCTTGAGATGTCACCTGGGCGGCAATTCGCAATGAAACTCTCCGCTCAGCGCCCATATTCTGAATAATTGGACTCGACTTCGACAAGACTACTTACTACTGGAATCTTTAGGGTGCAAGCGGAGACGCATTGAGCCTTACCAACTGACAGTATCGAATCGAATAGTCGTATTCGGGCAATTGATGTTTGGTCAAACGTTATTCGGTTTCAAGTAGGGAACCCGTGCAGAACAGAGCTAGGCCAGCCAGCCTCCGCATAGCTCAGTGCGGTGGATATACCCATCGCTTTGGTAAGATGAATTTTAATCCTACCGTCACCATGCGTTACGCCATAGACGCAGAAATAAGTTTTAAAACTCAAGACAGAAATAGTTCACATACAGAATAGTTCACATATACATTTTGTATCCATTTGCCCAGCCAGCCCAAAAGCTCTGGAGCTATTTCACCTATGCCATCATTCAGAGCATAATTAGCTCCTTCCATAAGCAAAATATAATTTTATGTGCAATCGTACTATCGCCACTACGACGGTTTGTTTGCGCGTGGCTGGAGAAATTTCGCTAGCAAGCAAAGTTGTATCATAAAAACTACAACACATACAGAGTTTTATTTTATGCAGAACTTTAGTTTCAAAAGTGTGCAATCCACCTGTGAAATCTCAGTTTGATATCCGTAGTCGTTTTGACGTGAGAGCGCAACAACACTGTGCTTGCTCTACAAAATTTGCCCAGCCAGCACAGCTCAAAACCAATAAAGGAACCCATTAAGGTTCAAAGTAAGTATACCTAGGTTTAGAGTCTGTGATAGGCGCACAGATACAAAAGATTCAAAGCATTTGGACGAGTGATTACCGAGTTATAGGCTTTTGAAGTTTGGGCTGGCTGGAGAAATTTGCCCAGCCAGCCCATTGTGATCTCAAAAACTACAATACATAGAACTAAAATTATTTGCACGAAAAATTTACTTAGGACCACTTTCACCAAAAGTGCTAAACGTATTTATCAGCCTAAACCACTGACATAAAGTGTAATTTAACTTATTTTTTCTATGTCTATGGCCTAAACACATTTAACTCAGTTGTCAAAGCAACAAAATCTGTCAAATTAAACAAAATTAGTCCTGCTAAATACGTTTAGCACTTTTGGTGAAAGTGGCCCTTAGAATTTGCGCAATAGTTTGTAGTTTAGGAGAAATCTAAATTTTTCTGTTTTCCCGCGTAAAATTCAAATTTTTATCATTCTTATGACAGAATGCGACGTTGCCGTTCTGAATTTTACCAAATAACCTATAAACCTTGCCGTCGCGTCGAACGACTTTCTTCGTTATGGCATTGTAATAAAGACTGTGGGACTCGCACTTGTATTCCCATGTCTTGTGGAATTGCAGTTCAAGAGCTGAATGTTAATTGAGTGCGTAGTTATTATTATAATTTATTCCTGTAAATTTTACGTTAAATCTTGGTAATTATGGTCGCTAACAAAAGCATAAGCGAAGTTAGTTTCTGAAACTTCCAAATAATAACCTATGCTTCACAATTTTTAGGAGTATTTGATACTTCGGTATTTTTTTTATCTTTTTAGTTAGGTAATTTGATTTAATAATCATAATATGTAGGCTACTTCAAATAATATAATTATTAAATTAAATTACCTAACTAAAAAAGATAAAAAAATACCTAAGTATCAAATACTCCTAAAAATTGTAAGGCATAGGTTATTATTTGGAAGTTTCAGAAACTAACTTCGCTTATGCTTTTGTTAGCGTCGAATAATTACCAAGACTTAACGTAAAATTTACATGTAAGCTAAGGAATAAATAATAATAATAACTAAACGCACTCAAATAACATTCAGCTGTTGGACTACAATTTCACAAGACATGGGAATACAAGTGCGAGTCCCACAGTCTTTATTACAATGCCATAACGAAGAAAGTCGTTCGATGCGACGGCAAGGTTTATAGGTTATTTGGTAAAATTCAGAACGGCAACGTCGCATTCTGTCATAAGAATGATAAAAATTTGAATTTTACGCGGGAAAACAGAAAAATTGAGATTTCTCCTAAACTACAAGAGTTGGGATTCCAATTTTTTCTGTACGTAATGTGCCTATTGCGCAAATTCTAAGTAAATTTTACGTGCAAAGATTTTAGTTCTATGTATTGTAGTTTTTGAGATCACATGGGCTGGCTGGGCAAATTTCTCCAGCCAGCCCAAACTTCAAAAGCCTATAACTCGGTAATCACTCGTCCAAATGCTTTGAATCTTTTGTGTCTGTATGCCTATCACAGACCCTAAACCTAGGTATACTTACTTTGAACCTTAATGGGTTCCTTTATTGGTTTTGAGCTGTGCTGGCTGGGCAAATTTTGTATAGCAAGCAGTGTTGTTGCGCTCTCACGTTAAAACGACCTAGGGATATAAAACTGAGATTTCCCAGGTGGATTGCACACTTTTGACACAAAAGTTCTGCATAAAATAAAACTCTGTATGTGTTGTCGTTTTTATTATACAGCATTTGCTTTCTAGCGTAATTTCTCCAGCCACGCGCAAACAAACCGTCGTAGTGGCGATAGTACGATTGCACATAAAATTATATTTTGCTTATGGAAGGAGCTAATTATGCTCTGAATGATGGCATAGGTGAAATCGCTCCAGAGCTTTTGGGCTGGCTGGGCAAATGGACACACGCATTTAAGCTGCGTGGGTTAGATCAAAATCTAATTTGAGCCTTAATGTCATACTCACTTAATAGATGATCACCTGGCGTTTATCGCATTCGTGAGTAGCGTGTTCGAGGGTTGAGTTAATGTCTCAGGTTCATGTCAACCGAACCACGATTCAAAAATATATCCATGCGTGTTTGTTACCTTGTAGAAAAATCGAAAAATCGACATTTGTAGAAAAATGTCTTGATAACAGATTGATTGCCCTGCCTCAGACTTTGCCTGATACCTAATTGAGTTTGCGTCAGCTACGCAGGAATACTTACGCAGTGAAACGCGTAGTGTATCAAATACCCTATACAAAGCAGGCGTTCGCTAGAAATAGTACCTCAATTAATTGTAGGTCATTTATTTCTGGGTGATATTTAAAATAAAAAAATCAACAAGCTAATTTCACATTGTTTATTGTGTATAAATTTGCCTCAGATCAAGCTTATGTCAAGTAAAATCGAATACAAGTAACAAATTTGTTGTAAAATGATTATACAGGCTCAATTAGGAAGCCAAAAACCAGGCCGAACTAAAACTCAAGTTCGTAATGAGAACACACTAGGAGGGCAAAATCAGATATCTAAAAACAATTAGTTCAAGTGAATCACATATTTATAAATTTTATCATCACAATAACATGCATGTACAGAAGTGCCACACTCGCTAACATACCAGAAATTGTCTTTGGAAAGTTGACCATAAGCACCGAAAGATTCCAAAAAAGTAGCGGCCAGTATTTTGTAGGTATTGTATATGTATTTATTTTTCTCTGGAACCGCGCACTTCTTCAGTCGGTGTTATGATGATAAGGTAAATGTTATTAGCAGCTTTTTTTAAAAGCTTTTAGACACGTCAGGGAGGGCAAAGCCTATTAAAGGCAGCTATTTAACCCCCGACAAAAAAAGGGGTTTTATACATTTTACGTGTGTATCTGTATGACTGTTTTGTAAGGCATGTATAGTTGGCTTTATAGAAGTATTGCTCTATAGTCACAACCTCTATGATGTATGATTGTCTATTAACTTAATGGCTTTAGGTACTACATACATCATGGCGGATTATAATAATATTTTAATTAGATATCTTGTGTAACAATAAACCTGTGGTTCAACAAAGACGTGGTATCATTCAACAATACAAGTGCATCGTAGCCCTAAACGAATGTACCGATTTTGATGCAGTCTTATCGTTTGAAACCTAACGTAATCGAACTAGTTCTTAGATAATGTGGTTAACCTATACATATCCAATATCTAAGTAAAAACGCGACCTATGGAGCCACTACAAAACAACTAATACTTGGAGTCAACAGTAGTTTGTATTAGTAAACACTATACATACACATTGCAATGATATACTTGGTAAAGTCAAAACATGAGTATCGCGATTATTTTATAATGAGGCAAAGTCTATAAGCCTTTCATAATCAGTGATTGGTCATCGGTTGTTCCTAGGCAGGTGGTTGATATGTCGCATTATACATATAGGCATCTAGATAGGTGGGAGCAGAGAAAATCATATTTCGTCATAGGTATTACAGAGGGAGACTCATGTCTTGATCTTTACTTAAGTAGCTGTCATATTTGTCAGTTTGTTGGGAAACAGAATGACAAAGATAACAGCTACTTAAATATAGGAGTCTGTGTTGCGTAATACGGGCCTAAAGTGTTCGGGGCTGTTCGTCAGTGAGTGGGCTGTTCGTCAGTGAGTGAAGAGGGGGGCTGTTGCCGGGCAGGCGATCCGCGAATACGGTGGTTTATCTATACGCTAAGTCTAGCAGAGAAAATCATATTTCGTCATAGGTATTACAGAGGGAGACTAAAGTCTTGATCTATACTTAAGTAGCTGTCATATTTGTCATTTTGTTGGGAAACAGAATGACAAAGATAACAGCTACTTAAATATAGGAGTCTGTGTTGCGTAATACGGGCCTAGTGTTTGGGGCTGTTCGTCAGTGAGTGAAGAGGGGGGCTCTTGCCGGGCAGGCGATCCGCGAATACGGTGGTTTATCTATACGCTAAGTCTAGCAGAGAAAATCATATTTCGTCATAGGTATTACAGAGGGAGACTAAAGTCTTGATCTATACTTAAGTAGCTGTCATATTTGTCATTTTGTCGGGAAACAAAATGACAAAGATAACAGCTACTTAAATATAGGAGTCTGTGTTGCGTAATACGGGCCTAGTGTTTGGGGCTGTTCGTCAGTGAGTGAAGAGGGGGGCTCTTGCCGGGCAGGCGATCCGCGAATACGGTGGTTTATCTATACGCTAAGTCTAGCAGAGAAAATCATATTTCGTCATAGGTATTACAGAGGGAGACTAAAGTCTTGATCTATACTTAAGTAGCTGTCATATTTGTCATTTTGTCGGGAAACAGAATGACAAAGATAACAGCTACTTAAATATAGGAGTCTGTGTTGCGTAATACGGGCCTAGTGTTTGGGGCTGTTCGTCAGTGAGTGAAGAGGGGGGCTCTTGCCGGGCAGGCGATCCGCGAATACGGTGGTTTATCTATACGCTAAGTCTAGCAGAGAAAATCATATTTCGTCATAGGTATTACAGAGGGAGACTAAAGTCTTGATCTATACTTAAGTAGCTGTCATATTTGTCATTTTGTCGGGAAACAAAATGACAAAGATAACAGCTACTTAAATATAGGAGTCTGTGTTGCGTAATACGGGCCTAGTGTTTGGGGCTGTTCGTCAGTGAGTGAAGAGGGGGGCTCTTGCCGGGCAGGCGATCCGCGAATACGGTGGTTTATCTATACGCTAAGTCTAGCAGAGAAAATCATATTTCGTCATAGGTATTACAGAGGGAGACTAAAGTCTTGATCTATACTTAAGTAGCTGTCATATTTGTCATTTTGTCGGGAAACAAAATGACAAAGATAACAGCTACTTAAATATAGGAGTCTGTGTTGCGTAATACGGGCCTAAAGTGTTCGGGGCTGTTCGTCAGTGAGTGGGCTGTTCGTCAGTGAGTGAAGAGGGGGGCTGTTGCCGGGCAGGCGATCCGCGAATACGGTGGTTTATCTATACGCTAAGTCTAGCAGAGAAAATCATATTTCGTCATAGGTATTACAGAGGGAGACTAAAGTCTTGATCTATACTTAAGTAGCTGTCATATTTGTCATTTTGTTGGGAAACAGAATGACAAAGATAACAGCTACTTAAATATAGGAGTCTGTGTTGCGTAATACGGGCCTAAAGTGTTTGGGGCTGTTCGTCAGTGAGTGAAGAGGGGGGCTCTTGCCGGGTAGGCGATCCGCGAATTCGGTGGTTTATATATACGCTAAGTCTAGCAGAGAAAATCATATTTCGTCATAGGTATTACAGAGGGAGACTAAAGTCTTGATCTATACTTAAGTAGCTGTCATATTTGTCATTTTGTCGGGAAACAAAATGACAAAGATAACAGCTACTTAAATATAGGAGTCTGTGTTGCGTAATACGGGCCTAAAGTGTTCGGGGCTGTTCGTCAGTGAGTGAAGAGGGGGGCTGTTGCCGGGCAGGCGATCCGCGAATACGGTGGTTTATCTATACGCTAAGTCTAGCAGAGAAAATCATATTTCGTCATAGGTATTACAGAGGGAGACTAAAGTCTTGATCTATACTTAAGTAGCTGTCATATTTGTCATTTTGTTGGGAAACAGAATGACAAAGATAACAGCTACTTAAATATAGGAGTCTGTGTTGCGTAATACGGGCCTAAAGTGTTTGGGGCTGTTCGTCAGTGAGTGAAGAGGGGGGCTCTTGCCGGGTAGGCGATCCGCGAATTCGGTGGTTTATCTATACGCTAAGTCTATAAGTCCTACATAAGACTGATACTTGACACTATCTGTCGCTATCATCAGTATAGCGTATGAGAGAGATGAACTAACATCCAAAATACTCTGAAGTGTCGGGTCGGAGACTTACAAAATAAAAATGCCCTTTTTAAATCGTTTACAACCGATGTTATCATTATAAAAAGTGTTGTAATAATATGAAATGGCAAAAAAACATATTTGCCGAGAGGCAGATAAAGATTGTAAATTATTCGCTTGTTTACGGCGCGTGCGATACAAATCTCGCACACACGGGTGTGCAAGAATCGCGCGAAGGTTTAAATTATTGCCAACGGTTGTTCGCGGCAAATTATTAAGAGTTCGAAATACGTAGTTTGGGTTTAAATTTGGCATACAGAGACCGGATCATTACACTTAAAATAAACCTGAGACAAACCAACGACATCACAGACTATTCCAAGCACTAACATATATACCTCAAAATTTACTTTTTTATTTATTTTATTTATACGGTCCAACTTGGTGTTACGAGTTTACTCTATTTACTTACACATACATAATAAAATACATTTAATTTGAAAACTACGGTTATCTTGTAAGTGAATACAAATCTTAACGTAATAATTCACTATTAAATCTAGAAATAATAAGGCGCGCTATGGTGGTATGTCTTATGATTTTACTTTCTCACTAATTTGTGGCAGTTTTGTGAAGTGATTTCGTTGTAAGTATAAAGTTATATGTCATGTCGTTCTTTGACTACTTGATGCTTTCCTCCGTAGAATATAGGCAGCGGCGGATTAAGAATTTCGGGGGCCCTAGGCACAGAGGCTGTTGGGGCCACCTCTTGGTATTACAGTTTGAAATTTTTTTACTTGACTTTTTCTGTAGAATAAATAATCTTTTTGGAGCGTGCAAAATTTTGGAATGAACATAAAGATGGCTAGAAAGATATTGAAATCAATCGTTTTATAGAGGTCAAATATACACAAGCCAGCCACAGAAAAAAATAATCTGATACACATCTACTCATGTCGATGCGCCAGCGCAGCGAGCCCAAAATATTTTGGTTACAACTTAATTCTGAACCTTAATCCGGCACGCCCTAAGATGAACTTGGGGGCCTTGGGGCTTAATCCGGCCCCTGCAAGTTGGGGTCCTAAGAACGTGGTAATGTTAATATAGGGTTAATCCGCCACTGTATATAGACGTGAGTTTTTGTATGTATGTCTTATCGCTATTAGTATAGTGTTTTAGGAACCGGTTCTTTCGGTTCCAAATTCAAGCCGGAACCGGGTACCCGGTTTTTTTCAGTTCTTTCGGTTCTTGCTAAAAATAAATTTAAAAGTACGTTCTTATGTGATAATATCAAGTTATTATCCCAATTTATTATCCAAATAGAATAAATATTATATTTACTTGCCTCTCCCTCAAAATAAAATACTGGATTCATACTTTTGGAATTAGTTTCATTCAACGTAGTATTATACCGATTTTTTTTTAATTTAACACTTTTAATGACATCAAAACTACCGTTATTTTTAATTTGTCTTTGCCTTAACAATGACATTTCTTTTTTAGTTGAGTTTTTGTTTCTAAAGAAACGTTCAGGCATAGGAAAATTTTACTGAAAGCCGTTACGTTAATATGCGATAAGGCGTGACACTGACCTTTAAAAATCATAAAATTAACTAAACAAAATAAAATCTGATTGCTGTTGATCGATCCTTAGATCTTGAATTATTAGATTTTTTTTCAAGAAAATATCACCTTCCCCATTTAACTCAAACAAATCAATTTTTCTATATTAACTAGAAATTGGAACTTATAAAGTATAATTGCAACTAGAGATTGTCAACGTTGCCGAATCCCATAAAAATATACTTAAATAGAATAAATGATGAGCAATGTATATTTGTATACTGTTAGCTTGAAGTAAATGATTTTTATTTGATTAAAATTATAACGGTATTTATAAACTCAACAGTAAAATAACGGTAGTTTTGATGTCATTAAAAGTGTGAGAATTTAACATTGTCGGTATAATGCGACGTTGAATGAAACTGATTCCAAAAGTGTGGATCCATAATTTTATTATGAAGGAGAGGCAAGTGGATATAATATTTATTCTATTCGGATAATAAATTGGGATAATAACTTGATATTATCACACAGGGACGTACTTTTACATTTATTTTAAGCAAGAACAGAAAGAACCGAAAAACCCGGGTTTATATTTTACAGAACCGGTTCTTTCAGAGACACTCAGAACCGGGAATTACCGGTTTTTTTTGGAACCGGGAAAAACCGGTTCGGAAGCGCTAATAGTGTGATACTTGCTACCGGCAACTATAAGTTGTTTTGAGATAACTATAAGGATCAAAAGATGAGAATGGTTCATCACAAAGACCAAGTGTCGATATCAGTCGTTTCATCTACTTTAATGGTATTTATATGCTACTTTTCTACATTCAATATAAAGCCCGTCATACTATTAACACTATTAAAATATATATTAACTATGATTAACAAATCCATCGTAGGGCTTTGCGTGCGATATTACAAAAATACCAATTAAATCTCCGGAAAATGTAACGCAAAGTAGAACAGTCACTACGCAAAAAAGTTTATTACAAAATTGAGATACATATTTAGATGAGGAAAATATATGACGTTTGAAGTCATAAGAACGTATATCATACAAAGCGCCTGAAGTGATCACTTTTACCGGTTTCAAGAATATTTAAGTGATAAATAAAGACTGAGTTCGCCACTTTGCCTAGGGTAACCACTTTCAAAAAAAGTGTTATTGATAAATCCAAATAAACGGACAACTTTAAAGAGAATTTAGATGAGTTAATATAGTTTTCACATTTTTTTATTTTCAATTTTTTTTATTAGGTACTTCTTGAATGGAATTTTGTGCATTTGAAATTTGTAGAGCGACCAGCTAGTTGGTTATAGTATTAAATATACTAATTGCAGCACCTGTAGCTTACAAAAAAACTATCTAAATGAATCCTAGTCCTCGCGAACGAATCGAGAGCGCAGCTATTCCCTTTATACATTCATGACCATGTTTTTAAGGACATTTGACTGGCAGCATGTTTAAAGCAGACTCACTGCCTGCATTTTGTGTATAACTATAAATATAACACAACATATTACATCTTATTACGAAATACCGATTTAATCCTATCGAGGCAATCTGTGAATTATGATGCAATTAAGTTAGATAAAAGCTAACGCTCCACTTGGCTAGTAAATACTATTTGGTTTTAACCTATGAAATTGCCGTTTTACGCCCAACATTTTTGAATATTGGGACGCCCAAATTTAACATTTTGAGGGAAAGTTTGGAACACTGTTAGTTTTTTCCATACTTAGTTATTTGAAAATTCTTGAAAAATTTAACGCATTTCATGTATTAGGAGTAGTAGTTGATAAGAATTTTCAGCTAAAGCTTCTATGCCGTCTGTGAATCTTATGAAATAAATATAACATACATATTTATAAATATAACATCTCATTAAATTTTGATCCCTCCTTGATCCCTCGCGCAATCAAAAAATAATCATTATTGTACAGCTGATATATTATTCTCTTAAAGCTGTAATCGAGAACTGCCTCTTAAAGAATACTCTTATGTTCAATCGATTGATTATGGAAAAAATAAAGCTTAAGAAAAAATCGACAATTTCACAGGGAACACCTATTATTATAAAATATTAATTGTAACAACTACAGTGTAATGACTACACCATAACTACGAGTGTCTTTCGGGAAGTCTTCACTAGCATTAGTTGCCCGAACACTTTATCATATGACACCTTGACAAGAATTTAAAAATGTTTTCTAACCTACCAAACTGGTTTTGTATGAATATTTTAACATTAGTTAACGTAGGTACCTTTTTGCAACTTAGGTCAACAATTATAATCCTTTAATCTTATTTGAAACTTTTAATTAAAATTCAAATAAGATATGACCCAAAATTGAGTCATGTCTAATTTTAATAAGAAATCATCAAACTCTTTGATTTTGAAAAACTGTTACGTTTTGACAAGGTCACAAAAACCTTTTGTATCAATAGCAAATATTTTTTATAAGTTAAGACTCCCAAAAAGACCTTCGACATATTATTGGGTCTACAGTGTAGACTCTACACAATCAACTAGAGACAAGCTATCCCAAACACCTATCAGTTGCAAAGTACGTCGGTCGCACACGACACGGCTTACTGCGGCTTAAGAAAAAAACATGTCTTGAACATACCCTGTCTAAGCCTAAGGAAGACATTCAAAGATTGCATGGACTGGTGCATCTCTAGCAGTGACTCGTTTAGTACTTTTAAAATCAATGGCAAATGTCGCTTACAACTGGCATTCATTTATACATTTTTCCTTGACAGACAACGCCATCTATAAAATATACTTGTAAACTATGCAGTCGTTACGTAGCTACTAACCAGTGAACTATAAACATATTTATAATCAGATCGATAAAATAATGCCATCTAGCGTAACTTCTGCATAGATCTATATACTTAGATATGTATATAAGAGATTAATAATCAATTACGATCAATGCAGTTTACCAATACAAAGCGACATTTCTTTTTTTTAGAGACGGGGACTCCATTTGACGATCACCCATCCTTTTCAATCGACTTCAAAAAAAAGGCTGTATGTTGTCTTTTTGGGAAGAGACATCAGTCCATGCTAGAAAGTCAGTAGTCAAGTTGACAGTACCCGTTAAGATAAGAATAATCGAAAAAAAGTAGGGGGTCAAATGAAATAAGCAGACAAAACTTCAACTTATGGAAGGGTCCATGAAACTAAGTATTATCCAGAAACTTCAGTATTTTTTAGATAACATTTTGCAACAATCATTTATTAAAACTGTATAATAATGCGTATTTCTCCTAAGTTAATTAACTTAAATATTTTCAAAGAAATTCATTACTATTTTTAAGACCCAGCTTTAAAAATTTATACTTTTTGAGCCGAAACGATTATTAATTTTTGTCACAATTGCAAATGTGATTTAATTTTTTTTAATCAGAAATTTCGTGTGTAGCGTCTAATAGGAGGCAGATTGCACAGTGATCTCTCGGGATAGTTCGAACTAGCGACACGTCAGAAGCAAGGTGAAGCAAACACCCATTCGTTATTCAACTTGGTACTCGAGTACGTCATCCGAAGCGTTACGCGCAACGCACACTGCGGCGTTGAAAACCAGTCGAAACGGAGACGTCTAGCATTAGTTCACTCGCACATTCCGTCTAACACGCCTGCCACAGAAACGGAATGACAAAATGGCGGCAGAGGCGTACTGTGCGCTTGCGCCAACCAATCCAATTGAATTAAAAAGTTTGACAACGCCTCGACTCTTAATTTTGCGTGCAATCCGCATTATACCTCAACATGGCGAAGTAGAACGAATACAAAGTGATATGAAACTGGAATGATCTGGCCTTATGGTCTTCACTAAGTCTTCAATCTCGTGAAAAGCCAAGAGATTGAAGACTTAGTGAAGACCATAAGGCACAACCATGGGTCGAGATGGTGTAATCCATCAGAGGGAGGTTTTTTCTGTTTATACAACGCGTTTTGGTAGACTCCCGTATTAGATTTTCGCTTAGTGGTCTTTCTGTATTTACCTAAATGTGTATGAACGTTTTTATCAGAGCTAAATTTAATTTTTCACGACGTTCTTCGCTAATGAACATTTCCGGTATTCAAGCCTACATCTATAAATAATTTTCGCTAGACGAAAGATTATAGACGATTTGTATCGAAATTATAGAGATGGATATAATTATAAGAGCTTACGAAGATATTTTTAGCGTGTTTACTTTTTTTTCATCTTTCTGTAAAAAACTATTTCGAATAGAAGATACACATAATCAATTTTCAAACCGAATTAAAAACAGTTCACTGAAAACAAAGTAACTCAATACTTTGCAGTAGGCAAATGATAGTTAAATAACTCTTAACATTCGCAATATGCCGAGCAAAGCCGTGTCGTGCGCCTAGAAAAATCCCTTTCCCTACGGATGCCAGTCCACCAAAGCAAATTTCAACATTATGTATTATGTTATACAGTACAATTTCAAACGAGACATCTCACCAACCTTAGAGAAAGGGTTAAACTAAAACCTTCGACTGTGAATTCATTATTGCAAACTTCTGGCAGCTACACAACCTATGTAAAACAGCCGAAATCACACAATGCCAGGATAACCCAGCCTGGGCAAATACATATGTGAAGTATTTTTGTCATTTTTTATCAATTAATAAACTTCCAGCAGAGCTTTGGTTTCCTAAGATACTCAACTGTCTCCTAAGAGTTTCCATTTTAACTTGGACAAAAATACTTTCGTATGCCTGTCCAGATGACCGGCTCTCTTTCCGGCTGTTTTCCTGTACAGGTCGCATTTCGATAATTTTGTTGACATTTTTTGTCAATCAATCAATCAAATCAAATCATTTATTCGCTTAAAACACGGTATAAATAGATGTCATAAAAAAAGTACAGTCATGCTGATTTTAAATAGCAAATAAAATCAGCATGCGAATGTCATTATATAAATCAAGATATTAAAATTGGGACGAAAATAAAAATTACACATTTCTAAAAATAATTTTAAATTAATTAAATGTCATGAATGAAATAAAAATTGAAATTATAAGATATCATAAAATATTTAAAACCTACGCAAACAGTTCTTTGATGTCATAAAAGTTTTGTGATGTCATAAAAAGTTCGTCGATTCAGATTTTTTTTTAATTAATTGTTTTTCAGCCCTTTCGAAAAATGTCGACTCGCGAAGTCTACAGCTCACAGAGCCGGTAATTTATTATTTAGAGCACCTACTACATCGTATATTACAGGGCACCATAGTCCTACTGCAGTCAAAGATACCATTTGATTCCTTGTCTATGGCTCTTCGTTATTCTTTTTGGGACAGACGAAGCTTATACTTTGCTTATCGCTTACCGCAATATTATCTACCCGCTTCGAATCACTAAGCGGGTAGATAATCTTGCGGTGCATCTAGTGACCATTTTATGGTGTGGACCATCACAACGCCAACAAAACCACCGAAACAGAACTGTTTCTACCTTAGGAAACCAAGCTCAAACTGTACCAACTAATTTCACAGTCGAAATTCGCTATTTATTAATAATTTTATACTATTCCGTTATTCTATTTATATACGTCAATATATAGCATAAATAATCACAAACTCCTATTTTCCGGTCAGTCCCCAAAAGTATGCGTTTAATTTTTTATCCGACTGCCAATGTTGTTTTCAGATGTCCTTATTTCCACTGCATTACATATCCCTTTCGTATTGTATTTCTTTTAGTATCAAATCAATATGTAATTCAAAATAAAGGATAATAATATCAAAATCGTTACTGCTATGTTTGCAAAAGTAAAATAGGTTGAGTACTGTATGTAATGAAAATTGATTAAGTATATTATGTACGATAGTTGTATATATATTCACAAAACTATTAATGACAGTCAGTTACACTAAAAATACAAGAACTCTCTTATTCCCTCTTTTCTCTTTTATCAGTGGAATTTTATTACAGTGGAAAGCCCAAACGCAAAATTTTGGGAAACTGACCAATCACATAATGATACATATTACCCCCTATTCACACCTGTCGCACGGACGAGATGTATTAAAGAAAACGTTAAGGCCAAAATTTCGCAACGCAGGTCAATCATGATTTGTAGAATGTTCAAAATAACGAAACAACAAAACAAAAAACATGTCTAAGCATATTTTGTATATTAATATATACTTTTATTACACTCAACTAAAAACGCAAGAAGAGAATTGAGTGATTTCAACATTGGCATCTTACAAGACGAAAAACATTATATAAAACATAAATTAATCACAAAAAGAGGGATCATATTTTTGAAGTATGTTATATACTAAAAATGCATGAGATGAGTTAATTCAATCAATAGATTCCATCCAGAATTCATGCGGTTCTACTGAAAGATTTACTCACCTATTCAATTAGTTGGGACAGGTGCGTTAGGGTGTATATTTGTGTGTAACAGTCGGCGACAAAAATACCTTTCGATAAGTATGGGAATCGGCTGTATCTTTCTTCTTCAACAACGATGTATGGGGACTTTTAACAGCGACATATATTTTGAGTCTTATTTCTTGGGAACACTGACACAGTAAAACAGGTTAACTAAAGTTTTGTTTCTTTATTATTTACTGATTGACCGGGACACTTTCACATATTTTCAACATCACACAATATAAACAAATTCACGGCAGCCGATTCTTCCCTAGTTATCGAACGATATATGTCGCAACTATCAGTAAATAAGTCTAAAATGGCGCTTAGCAAAAGACTATTTGCGTATCTTAGCGGCGTTGTCTGCGTTTTCCTTGAGGATCTTCGACTTGAGATGGTCCTTGTATTTCAGGATGCCTCCTTCCCATTTTGTCACCGTTTCGTTCTCGCAGATCCAGATTTCCTCTGCAACCTGAAATGTTATAATAAAATAATCAACTATTGGTTTTCATCTTTGGTGGTACTGGTCTTTGACGGTCGTTGCCTTACGTGCCAATATTTTACTATAATTTCCCCAAATTTAGCTAGTGATTACGAAGGAAACCGACCCGATTAATAAGTTAGTGATTACGAAGGAAACCGACCTGATTAATAAGATAGTGATTACGAAGGAAACCGACCTGATTAATAAGCTAATGATTACGAAGGAAATCGACCTGATTAATAAGTTAGTGATTACGAAGGAAATCGACCTGATTAATAAGCTAGTGATTATGAAGAAAACTGACCTGATTAATAAGCCGGAAGTCGTGGCTGACCAGCACCATGCCGCCGTCGAAGTCGTTGATGGCGTCAGCGAGGGCGTCGATGGTTTCCATGTCGAGATGGTTCGTGGGCTCGTCCATTAGCAGTAGATGAGGCGTCTGCCAGGCCAACCACGCGAACACTACGCGGCAACGCTGCCCATCCGATAGCTGGCGCATTGGGCAAACCTAAAATGAATAATTTACGATATTAAATTCACTCAAAGCCCAGTGGCGCTCGCTTTTTTTTATTATTATAAGATGGGTTAACTCTTGACCACAATCTCGACCAAGGTCATAGATGAGGTCGACGATGGAGCGAGTTTACCCAGAAAATGCCTAATAAGGCTCGTTGATCTGAACCGATGAGTGAGGTTAAGCAACGTACACAGAAGCAGGGAACCTGACGGGTGGTCAAAGTGGCAATTTATCACGAGCGTTTCCATGCTTCAGCACGTTAAGCTGTCGGTCCCGGCTGTTGTCGGTTAACTACAGTCGTTAAAACCAAGTCAGAGGCCATTGTGCAGTTTGACAACTCTAACACCAGGGTTAGCCAAGTTCGCCACACACTTGACTATACCTACATGATAAGAAGATATTAAAGGGTTTTACCGGAAATGTATGGGCCACTGGTGCCTTTTTTTGTCTGCAAACTAACGCCATCTTGTTAGACGTGTAGAGTACTTCCAAACAAACAATAGTTACTATTGCAGCTCATCCTTCTCGAGTTATACATAATTATCTATAACGCGTATTTAATAGGAAAACTGAAAGTATGAGCTACTTTTAACGATCCTTTACTATTTATTTCATAGTACAAACTCTGTTAGACTCAAGTTACGTCACGTTGGCGTTAGTGGCATAGTGCGACATGAAGTCTCTCTTCACCATAACTTTGTTACGAGTATTTTATTAACAAAACCGAAGATATCAGTGGTTTTTACGCCTTAATCCCATCTACTTTATGGTTTAGACCCTATCTGGAGTCAAGTTACGTCACGTTGGCGTTAGTGGTATAGTGCGACATGAAGTCTAACTTCACCATGGCAATGTTTCGAGTATTTTATTAACAAAACTGAAGATATCAGTGCTTTTTACGCCTTAATCCTGTCTACTTTATAGTTTAGACCCTATCTGGAGTCATGTTACGCATAGTGCGACATGAAGTCTCACTTCACCATAGCTTTGTTACAAATATTTTATTAACAAAACTGAAGATACCAGTGCTTTTTATGCCTTGATCCTGTCTATTTTATAGTTTAGACCCTATCTGGAGTCAAGTTACGTCACGTTGGCGTTACTAGTGTCATAGTGCGACATGAAGCCTCACTTCACCATGGCAATGTTACGAGTATTTTAATAACAAAAATGAAGATATAAGTGCTTTTTATGCCTTAATCCTGTCTACTTTATAGTTTAGACCCTATCTGGAGTCATGTTACGCATAGTACGACATGAAGTCTCAGTTCACCATAGCTTTGTTACGAGTATTTTATTAACAAAACTGAAGATATTAGTGATTTTTACCCTTAGTCCTACCTACTTTATAGTTAAGACCCTATCTGGAGCCAAGTTATGTCAGGTTGGCGTTAGTGGCATAGTGTGACATGAAGTCTCACTTCACCATTGTAATATTACGAGTGTTTTTATAACATTTATGCTAGACGTTTTTAACCACTTGATGCGAATCAGTCGTGGCCGTTAACAAATAATATACTACTCGTAATGTAAAATGTTAAAATGCTAATGTAATTCACTGTTTTGACCTATTTGAAGTAACATTCTGTGTTTTCTATGAAATAAATCTTTTTGATACAATGTGAATATTCTCAATTTTCGCGTATTTCCTTAAAGAGATAGAAATAGTATTTAAACAAAAAAAATTCAATATAGGTTCACAAAAATCCATACATTCAACTCAATACTCGTAGCGTATTGTTGTAGTTATGTGTGAGATTATGTCGCACTATACCACTTACGCCATTGCAACGTAACTTGAATCCAAATAGATTTAAAACATAAACGAGTGTCTCACATTTTCTATTTGTCAATAAAATACCTAAACATAACATAGTTGTGGTGAAGTGTTTATGTCACACTTGTCTATTTGCTAGTCAAAGAAACGTAAAGCAGTAACGAGTACTAATATCTTCAGTTTTATTAATAAAATACTAGCAACATTGCCACGGTGAAGTGAGACTTCATGTCGCACTATGCCACTAACGCCAATGTGACGTAACTTGACTCCAGATAGGGTCTAAACCATAAAGTAGATAGGATTAAGGCGTAAAAAGCACTGATACATTTCTTCGGTTTTGTTAATAAAATACTCGTAACAAAGCCATGGTGAAGTGAGACTTCATGTCAAACTATGCGTAACATGACTCCAAATAGGGTCTTAACTATAAAGTAGACAGGATTAAGGCGTAAAAAGCACTGATATCTTCAGTTTTGTTAATGAAATACTCGTAACATTGCCATGGTGAAAGTAGACTTCATGTCGCACTATGCCATTAACGCCAACGTGACGTAACTTGACTCCAGATAGGGTCTAAACTATAAAGTAGATAGGATTAAGGCGTAAAAAGCACTGATATCTTCAGTTTTGTTAATAAAATACTCGTAACATTGCCATGGTGGAGTGAGACTTCAGCCACTAACGCCAACGTGACGTAACTTGAGTCTTATAGAGTTTATAGTATAAAATAAATAGTATAGGACCGTTAAAAGTAGCTCATACTTTCAGTTTTCCTATTAAATACGCGTTATAGATAATGACGTATAACTTAAGACAGATGTATTTTAAAGCTGAGCTGCAATAGTAACTATTGTTTGTATGGAAGTACTCTACACGTCTAACAAGGTGGCGTTAGTGTGCAGTCAAAAAGAAAAGGCGCCAAAACCAGGCATTGCCCTTTAAGATTATTACCAAACAGTGATTCATAATGGTTTTTGTGGTACGTGGCCGAAGTTATAGCACAAGAGTAATGTTTTCTGAAACGAATAAAGACACGGCGTTTTTCAATAAAGAGAAAATTCATACAAACATTATAAATACTGCCTGTTTGATACGTTATCACGACTAAAATAACTGACCGATTGCTGATTTTTTTATGATAGTTTAAGGTGAGGACGTTTATGTAATATTGCGTGCATCTTCTGGTGTAGCTTTTATACGCAATTTCTCAAACTACTCATAAAGTGTTTTGGATTCACGGTTTTTACAGATTGTCTCAGGTTCCCGCGAGAATTTTGGGTAGTCCTTACTTACTCTTAGCCCTAACTATGAACTATTTTTCTGACTTTCAGCTTTATTGGAAAAACAGGTTGTTAGACAAGGACTTTCATGTAAACTTGTAATTCCCTTCAGATCTCTTTTTATTCGGCCCTTCCGCAAAATTCTTTATAGATTATCTCCTAACTTCAATTTCCAAAACTCAACTCGGTGCCATCCGATCGGATGACGCGGCGCTTGACGGCTTTTTTCCGTTCGGATGATTGAAATTATGCCGTAACATGAATTCACTAGCGTTTACTTTTAAAAACAAAAATTGGTTATTGTTTCCTTATGAAATTCTTCTTCGAATGACGTATAATTTGTTTAAATTGAATGAGTCAAAGCGTCGTAAATAAATCGGGTTTCAAGATCGCGTAAACAAAGAGCGGCATTCATACAATGGACTCGAGTACTCTATTTTTTTTAATGCGGGAACGACATAAACAAATATTGTAAGTGTGTTCTCTATTAATCCATCATTCTATTACACAATTTGTTATCTCTATGAATTCTTTTATTTTTTATACATAATTTTTGACGATACAACACTTCTGCCTTCTACGTGACTTTTTATTGCGATAGTTCACATTCTCAAGTGAGCGCACGGCAGTATTTTTGGTTTCTCACTAAAGGAACATTTATTGTAGATTCTAATACAAAAAACCGCATGAGAGTCGGCAGCCAAACAAAGAAATAGGAAAATAAAGAAATAGGAAAATAAAACAGCCGCCACGCTAGCGACACGCGCGCGTACGGCTTTTCGATAAAAAATGGCGGGTTATACGGGTCCGCATGAATTAGCGTGTGCCGTTACAATATTTACCTGCTGCCGCCCCGTGAGGCCGTACCGACCGATGATCTTGCGCATCTCCTCTCTCTCTCGCACCTCTGGGAACTCTTTCATCATGTACTCAAGCGGCGAGAGGTCCAAATCCAGCAACTCGTGGAGATGTTGGTGATATCGCCCGATGCGGAGATGGGAGTTCTTGCGGATCATTCCCGTTGACGGTACAAGCTGGAAAGTATAAGGTACAAGCTGGGGATATTTCATATAAACGAGGCCTGTTTGAGAAGCTATAAAAGCATACTCGAGATACATGGAGGGCTATAATTTTCAGACGAGCAAGTGCTAAACTTGAATTTTCAATTCTAGTCAATAAATTTTGTTTTACTTGAAATTTGTGAAAACGTGACGGAAACAAAAACAAAAATGCACTTTTTGCTTGCTGAATTTACGCATTTTTTTTTCATTTTCGTCAAGTTTTCACAAATTTAAAATAAAACAATTTTTTTAACTAGAATTGAAAATTCAGGTTTAGCACTTGCTCGTCTGAAAATTATAGCCCTCCATGTATCTCGAGTATGCTTTTATAGCTTCTCAAACAGGCCTCTTTTGTATGAAAAATCGTGCAATAACCCTAGACCGTGTTGATGTGTATATTATACTTACGTCTCCATAAAGTAGTTTGAGCAGAGTAGATTTTCCAGCACCGTTGGGCCCTACAAGCGCCAACCGCGTGTCCAGGTCGATCCCAAACTCCAGGTTCTTATAGATCCAAGGGCCGTTGTCCGAATACCTAAATGACACATTCTGCGGAAAAAATAGAAAGAAATCGCATTAAGTCACAATAGTTGGAAAATTGCATATTATAAGTAAATATTCTATCGGATCGCAACCAAAGCGCTGTAGCCTAGTAGCGCTCATCAGTGAGATTAATGATGGGTGACCAAAGTGGCAATGTCTTTACAGGATAAGAAGATCAAAGAAATTTTGGATTCGTCCTTTGCGCCTGGTTGCGTAATTCATTTGCGATCATTGTCGAAAGACTGCCGATTCCTCCAGCTAGTTGACGCAGGTGCGAAACAATATATGTATCATCCAATCAGTTATGACATCTTCTGCTGGACATAAGTATCCCACAACGTATCAAAGCCGTAAATCGTAGTAAAACTCGTCGACAAGTATTGCATAAAGTTTCCCATCACGATAAATCAACTTCTGATGACGTGAAAGATTAATAATGTCGTGTCGTGTTCATTTTTTAAATCTTTTTTTATTTTAGGGATATTTGTCTTCTACAATAATATTATAAAGAGGAAAGATTTGATTGTTTGTTTGTTTTTTTACATTGAATAGGCTCCGAAACTACTCAACTGATTTGAAAAATTCTTTCACCAGTAGAAAGCTACATTATCCCCGATCGACATAGGCTACATAACTTTCCCAAATTCCCACGCGAAGTCCCGGGCGGAATCCTTTAACCTAAATACAGCTAAGGGCTATCGATAGTTGACCTTGAGAAACAGTAAGAATATCGATAGGACTATCGATAGTATCAATATTATCGATACTATCGATTGTATCGATAGCCAATAGTTTGCGATACTATTTATGACAGACCAAACTATCGATAGTATCGATACTATTGAATTCTAAGAAAAGACTATCGATACTTTCTACTATTGGTTGCAACACTAATATGCAACAAGTGTCGTGTCCTGTCCTGTTGCATATAGGTCAACACAAGTCCACACCATTAAAAAAAAATCCTTAAGCACTAACCTGCACCATAATAACAGGCGGCGGAACCTTCCCACAAGAGGGGAAGTAGAAATTGAGGGTCTTGTCATCAACCACCTTCTCCGTGAGGCCTTGGGCCACCATCTTAGCGAGGGTCTTTTCCTTGGACTGAGCCTGACGCGCCAACTTCGCCGAGCCGTGACCGAACCGGGCTATGTAGTTCTGGAATGGAATTTTGAAATATATTTTTATAATTTGGCTTTTTTTCTACAATCTTTTTCTTTTCGTGTAGGTATAGTCAAGTATGTGGCGAACTTGGTTAACCCTGGTGTCAGACTTTTTAAAACGGCAAATAGCCTCTGACTTGGTTTTAACGACTGTAGTCAATCGAAAACAGCCGGGACCGACAGCTTTACATGCCCTCCGAAGCACGGAAACGCTGGTTTCTACAATAGTTATTATTTATGCACAATAAATAAATAAACGCACTCTAAGGTGAACACTAAGGTTTTCCCATGTGTCGTGGGTCCCTTGGAACATATAAAGACAGACACAAACACCTATGACCCGAAAACAAACATCTGCTTTTGACATAAATATTTGCCCCGACTGGTAATTGAACCCAGGACCCGCCAATCAAGAAACAGTGTCACTATTACTCGACCAATTGCGTGAAATGGTTCCAAATAAGTGGACTGATCACCCGCCTGTGCCTGGTTGGCGTCTCCTCTGGCCGTAAAATCTTAGCGAGCAACGCCATCTCGCTATAAAATTCAAAACTAATTCGGATACTTTAAAGACTGTTAATAATTATTACCGAAGTCCCCTCCCTCGAAGTGTTCCGTCGGTGCGTAGGAGTACCAGTGCCTTAAAAGGCATTTTCTGGGTTAATTCGCTCCATCGTGGACCTCATCTATGACCTTGGTCAAGATTGAGGTCAAGAGTTGACCCATCTATACTAATATTGTAAAGAGGAAAGATTTGATTGTTTGTTTGTTTGTTTTCATCGAAGCTCCGAAACTGCTGGACCGATTTCAAAAATTCTTTTACCATTAGGATGCTACATTATCCCTGAGTAACATAGGCTACATAATTTTCCCGAATTCCCACGGAAATGAATTCCTGAGCGGGATGAGTCTTTAAATAAAAAATAATTTAAAAAAACTGTGATAAGTTACCTTCATGTGCGCGATCTGGTCTTGCTCCCAGTTATACTGCTTCATTTGGTTCTCTAGGAGTTCCATCCTTGTCCTGACGAAGGCCTCGTAGTTCCCAGTGTAGTATTTGAGCCGTCTCTTGCTCATGTGGACTATGTTCGTACACACTCCGTTCAGAAAGTCTTGCGAATGCGATATTAGGACCAGGATGCGTTTGTAACTGGAATGCGACAGATTTGTTTATTTATTTAGTTTAGGATCTGAATGAATTGTTTTTTATTGCAGACCACAAAAATAAAGTACATATACATACATATAAACAATAATAAATATGATATTACAAAAGGCGGCCTTATTGCCATGGTAGCAATCTCGACTTTGTTTGTCAAGAAAAAACATTTAAATAGAATAAAAATGATAGAAAATTGGGGAAGGCCTTGTACATGGCTATCAAGAAATTCTTACAAAATGCTTTCTTGCCTACATTCTTTCTTGTTGTAGGCAACATTAGGAAGGAAACCTTATAAAAAAATAATTTATTAACTTGCAGCTGCAGCACACACAGCTTCTTAATTCTTGTTGTGATACGACAATCATCAATTTTATGAATACAAACTTCTATGTCAATGAATTATTAGATTTATTGTCTCCAAGATATGTAGTAGAGAGGCTGTATCCCTTTCTTACAAGGTGACATGCCGCCATGACACAATATGACACTTTGAACGAATACCAGTAGAAAAATAAAATGAAAAATAGGCTTGAAATAATAAATATCGTCAAATCCCAAGACCATTACATACATACATACGCTTACGCCTGCAATCCCTAACGGGGTAGGCAGAGCATCAGTGGTTCCAGAAAACCACCCAATGCCACGTTTGACACAAATGGTGAGGGTTATTAGATGGAACATGTGGTGTAATGGTGAGAGGTGGTGGTCAGCCTTTCGCACATGATACAGCAAGGCCCTCACCATTCTCGTCGCGAAAACAAAATACTATATGATTTCCTGACTTGCTAACATTTTCACTGACCCGCGAACGGATCGGTGGGATATCATAAGATTATACTTGTTAAAAGTAATAAGTACTAACTGCTTCAGCTCCTCTTCAAGCCAGACGCAGGCGTCGAGATCGAGATGGTTGGTCGGCTCATCCAGCAACAGTAAATGCGGCTTTACATACAGCGCTCGCGCCAATGCGATACGCATGCGCCAACCTGGTAAACCAATCACCACATTAGTAAAATACATCTCGGCCAACCACAGCGTACCACATGTGCGTAGTAAGTAGTCCGCTATTGGTTGTTGCGTACGCGGCGTTGTTTCTTGTCGAGTCTGCAAGGCGGCGGCACTATTTCCAGTCTTGCAGGATGTGGTAACCTGATCTGCGGTCCATCAAGTTACCACATGCTCGCTCTTTATACTGTTTCGATAACAACACAACATTGTTTTTAACAAAAAGGGGTTGCTCATCTTGAAATATTAATTAAGTATAGAATAAATGACCGAATAACGTTATTCCGAGCCTTTAAAAAATAAATGTCACGTCGTAAATGACAGCCGCAATGTGTAGTCTGGCTATCAAAAGTAGTCCCTGGATATTTTTGCAAACTTTTTACATGGTATTACTAAATGAAATCGTCAACGTCAATTTCCCAAGTAGTAATTTGGTCGTCAGTACTATAATCTTATCTTGTTTTATCGATGTACGGGTGTAAGAATGAATAAAACTATTAAAAGCGAAGTGCGGAAGATGTTGTTTTGCATGATTTCAAAGTTTAAAGAAAAACAACAGGAGAAAAACACCGAATTCAAACAAAAACAAGATTGTTTACGTGTGGTGTTTGATTTCTTAAGTTAGTATGACGCAATTTTTTTGATACTTAGTTTTTTATTAACTAGTTTATACCTATTTTTATCAACTGGCGTCTTTCTGGACATTATGTGTCACTTGAAAGCCAAAGAACAATCACTGCAGATTTGTAAGTAAACAATTGCTTGCCCAGTATTTTAGAAAAAGTTCGTGAAAAGCGTCCTCGCAGTTATGTCACCCTTAACCACGATAATGCGTCCGCACATTCCGCTAAGAGAACGAATGCGTATTTGAAGGCTTCAAATGTGGAACTGATGACGCATCCGCCGTACAGTCCGGACCTCGCACCTTGCGACTTTTTTTTATTCCCAACTAGCTTTTCGCCCGGGACTTCGTTCCCGTGGGAATTTTCCCGTCAATTTTCCAATGTTTTTAATAGTTATTCTGCTATTCGGGACGGAGAGAAATACAACAAATCAAAAACCATGGCAATCGGTCCAGCCGTTCTCGAGTTATAAGTGTTGTAACAAACACGACTTTCTTTTATATATATAAGAAGATAATAAAAGATAAACTTAGAGGTTTACGATTCTCAAGCCCAGACGCGGCGGTGAATGCATTCCAAGAAGTCGTTGAAGAGGTCCCTGTCGAAGATTGGACCCACTGCTTCACACAATGGTTCCAACGAATGAAAAAATGTGTAAATAGTGAGGGAATATACTTTGAAAAACAATAAATTAATCATAAACATCTTATCTAGTTTTATTTATCAGAATCCATAAACTTTCAGTATGACCTAAGTATTATTTTTGTTTTAACTATTCTTAATTGATACCTAACATATAAGATAACAGACACCAGTCATCTTAACATTAGTAAATGATAATATGTTAAAAAATAGTTTTAATGTAAAAATAGTTTTAATGTAATTTTCGCACCTGTGCTCTGACTGATCATAGTATATCGGCGATACGCCCCAGCTTCGCACAGACGCAATCTGACCTTCCCATCATTTTCATAACAAACTTTGTCTTCACAAATAACGAACACAGCAAAACTAATATTATTAATGCGACGATTATTGAATTAATATTGCGTCTTAACTTTTAATAGATTAATGTAGCTCGCAACATTTTTAAATGAAATTAATTTAATTTTGATTTCAGACGTAAAAATAATACTAGTATCAACTTCGTTTATTTAGTGTATAGCCAGTGTGGCCAACAGAAGATTTTTTGATTTTGCCGCCGTTTTTCAGGGACAGCTTTCATTAGCCAGACTCTAGTAGTTGCGGTTTTTTTGGAATTGGCCTGGTGAGCATTTTATTAATTAACTGTGCATAAAGCGTTGATGATATGACGGATCGTAAGTAAGAGGGTACCTCTTACTCGTAAGTAAGAGGGTTCGATCCCCTGTACAGCCATGTACCAATGACTCGTTTTCGGAGTTCTGGTTTTCTGAGTTATGACATTAGTTGCACACTAACCGGTGCTTTTACAGTGAGGGAAAACATCGTGAGGGAAACTGCAGAATTTAACTTTGACCTGAACATTCAGATACCTGAATGTGTAACCATGATTCAGTAATTCAGTCAGATTCCCTTGTTGGGCCACGGAGGTCAGATGATCTGTTGAGAAACCGGACTAAGCATTAGGAAGAAGCTGTCACAGTCAAAATAGCTTCATTTTGAACAATGGGCTATGTATGACATTTTGAAAATATTTTTAATTTAGTTTAATTCTTTATTTAACAAAAAGGAATAAGGTCCCGTTTCTTAAACAAATATTTATCTTTTGAAATAAAAATATAATAATTAAAAGATTCTCAGTACGGTAAACTAATCCTGAGTACGGCATTATGCAACGAATTTAGCGGTACCCATAGTGTCAGAATCCAGTGTATTGTAAAGCCAAGTAGTCAGTAAATATCAATCCAAATAATCAAAACCACGAAATAGAAGGTAAAGGTAGAGTCCAGGTAGCAAAGCCAAGTCGTCAGTAAATATTCAAATAATCAAAACCACGAAACAGAAACAAACTCAACAACCAACAACTCAAAAATACAACGGTTAGGTTATGTGTCAACCAACTGTCAAACTTCTTTTTTTTACTTTGGCAAAAGAATTAAACCGTGGAATGTAGTAAGCAACAAATCTTAACCAAAAATTTTAAAAAAAAATTTTTTATCTATGATCAAAATTATTTGATATATTTTTTATTTGAATACTAGCTTTCCGCCCGCGGCTCCGCCCGCGTCCTAATTTTTTTTTAAATAAAAAGTATCCTATAAACCTCACGGAGCCCGAGACCTTTCCAACGAATGCAAAACCGTGGAAATCGGTTCGTGCGTTATGAAGTTATAGCGTCAGGAAGGAAAACCCGACTTATTTTTATATAGCAGATGGGACCTTAAAATGAAAAAATCAAATTATTTTAAAAATTTTGCACATAGCCCATTAAAATGTTACTTAAAATAAGCCGAAGTAGTGAAGTACAGCAAGTCAAGTACTTGACGACTTCGCACTAGATAGCAGGTCAACATGTATAGACTAATGTGTGCTGCTGTGTGTACATTAAAAGATATACATACATACATTCGTTATTTTAACTGTACACCTAGGTGCAGTCACAAAATAGGTAAAAAAAAATTTTATTTCTTTTCTTACAAGATCAGCTTAAAACTAGTGGCAGGTGAGCTTTAGTAAGGTCATCGCCTGTGTCACCGCTCTTCCGAAACTAAAAAATAGGTATATGCTTAAATTACAGTACTAACAAAGATTAAGAAAAATAAAATGAAAATGTGTGTCTGTGCGTGTTTTCGGGTGTGTGTACGTGCGTGCGTAGATGCGTGCATGCGTACGTGCGTTCGTGAGTGCGTACGTACGTGCGTGTGAGAGTACATGCGTGCGTGAGTGCTTGCTTGCGTGTGTGCGTATGTGTGTATATATATATATGTGTGTGTGTGTGTGTGTGTGTGTGAGTGAGTGTGTGTGTGTCTGTGTTTGCGTGCGTATGTGTGTGCGTGCGTATGTGTGTGCATGCGTATGTATGTGTGCGTATGTATGTGTGTGTGTGTGTGTGTGTGTGTGTGTGTGTGTGTGTGTGTGTGTGTGTGTGTGTGTGTATGTCACCTCCAGAGAAGTCCTTGGTGGCTTTCTGCTGCATCTGCTTGGTGAACCCGAGCCCGTGCAAGATGTTGGCAGCGCGCGCCTCGGCCGTGTCCGCAGACAAGTCGTCCAGACGATCGTACACGTCCATCAGCTGCTCTTGAGCCTCTGTTGGAGACGGGTAATAAACATCAGCAATGCAATTACTCGGGAAATAGTATTGATTAGTTTCAAGACTTTCGGTTATTTGTTCATATTTTTTGTGTATTTTAAGTGATTTAATTATTTTAAATCAGCGAAACTTTTGGGGGTGATTTTCCCCGTGAATCTGAACAACTTTCCTCAAGAAACCAATATGAAATTCTCAAAAAAAATTCGGCTTTCCTTACGAAGGCAAATATCTATTTATGTTCCTTATGAATAGTTTCGTGAGCTGATTCATATCCCTAATTTCCGCTAACTTATTTAAAATAACCTCATTTGAAATTAGGGGGAGACGGATCTGCGCATGAGGGGTGAATGACGTATGAGCGGGGAAAGTCTAGCATAAAATTGACGTTATCTTGGAAGTAACGAATTACGCCAAAATACAGGTTGAAAAAGAACCTCCTAGCTTTATTGAAAATCCTGAACCAGTATCACTTACTGAACACTTTTTATATATTTTTTGTTTTTTTATTTTATTTTTGGGGGGGGGGCGGAGATTATTTTTTCCTAAACGTAGACACCACTCGGGCGAACCCCCCGAGCGCTACCCGCACCCCTCGCGTGCCTGGTGTAGGAGTAATGCCTACGTTTAGGCAAAAAATGAACTATTCCCATTGAAAAAATATTTTTTTTTAATTTTTTTTCATAAATGTGTTCTTTGAGTGATACTGGTTCAGGATTTTGAATATAGCTAGGAGGTTATTTTTCACCCAGTACATGAACGATTATCTAATATATTTTCTAGATTTTGGCTTGGTTTTTTTTTATTCATTTTTCTTTTTTCTAATAGCGAGTAAAAAAACAAAATATCAGCAAATAGTAAAGGCACTAAGTTGACGTCATCGTTTAGTATTTCCCTCTTTGTCTATTTCAATTATTTAAACGTTTAATTCTTTCTTATTTTTAGATATTAAAAAACTATTAAAAAAACTTATTTTTAGATATTTAAAAAAAATAGTCATCTACCCCATTGAGTAATACCTATACTATTACTCTTGATTTCTAATCAAACAAGTATACTTACAATATTAAGCTGCGAAATCCTTTTAGATCAAACTACTATACTATACTCATGTTCCATCTAATAACCCTCTGAATGGATATTAAATGTGACGTCAAGTGGTTCTAGAACTACATGACGTTCTGCCTACCCCGAATGGGATTATAGGCGTGAGTGTAGGGATTTATGGAAAGAGAAACTGAACGAGGTGAAGAGAAAGAAACGTACCATCGTCTTCTGACTGGGCCAGCTCTTCAGCTAGTCGTTCGAGCTGGATCCTCTCCTCGTCAACCTCCATGACGCACTGCAGCGCGGTTTTGTCAGACGCGGGCATCTCTCGAGTGAGATGGAAGATATCGATATGCGCCGGAATAGGCACCTCACGCCTACCCAACGCTGCCAGCAGGGAAGACTTACCTGAAACAAGGTCATGATTTTTAATTTTATTTCTCTGTCACTAATACCCGTACGAGTTAACTTGAGACGGAATGATAAAATATCGAAAAAGAGAGATCCGTAGCATAGATGCTATATCTTTGTGTATCTTTTTCGATATTTTATCATTATGCATATAATATACGGTATATTAAAGGTGACGTCGTCGGCCCAGGTCTCAAGTTAACTCGTACGAGATATAGGTTAGCTGGAAGAGAATTGTGTATCCTGTTATCTGTAACATATGGGTTATGTTTAATGTTTTTGTGTAAACAATCTATACTTTTAAACTAATATTATAAAGAGGAAAGATTCGTCTTTTTGTATGTATGTTTGTAACGAATAAACTCAAAAACTACTGGACCGATTTTACCATTAGAATGCTACATTATCCCGGAGTAACATAGGTTACAATAACTTTCCCGAATTCCCACGGGAACGAGGTCCCGGGCAGAGCTAGTAAAGGATAATCATAATCATTATACTTATAAAGTGTTCATATACTTAAGCTGGACGTACACCAGGGACGCGCCGCTGTTATACGGCTTGCAAAGCCAAAATTTTGCTACACAGTACGCAATAAACTAACCCGTAGTATTACAGTTGTAATAGGGCTTAGAGCGAGTTTTTTGGATGGCTTTTTAGGTCAAGATCCTCGAGGCAGATTTCTTTGAATTTTTCAACATCTTTTTTAACGTAAGAACGCCGTTCCAGCCTCTGCAGAAAATACTCTTCCCGGTGGTCGGGCGGTGTATCGGTAGCTGTGAGATGCCGCTTAATGACGTCGTTGTGTAGTAGATACTGTCCCTCGGATTTGCATTTCCTACTGGTAAGATCAGAGTAAAAAACGGTTTTCGGAAGTCTGCAGTCTTCCAGCCGCCGGACGTGACCATTACAGCTGATTTCTCGTCAGGATTGCCTCCATGCCAGTCATATAACAGCTCCGCAGTAGCTCAGTATCGGGCATACGATATTGCCACTTAATACAAACAATACAATATACAGTTGTTGCGCAGAAACCGTAAATGAAAGGTGTCGAGCTTTTTAACCAAATTCAAAAAAAGGTGTTGTTATACATATTTGTTCAATCAACCAAAACAAAAATACTTACACCTTACATTTAGATAGCGTTTTGGTTTGTGCTTATCTGTTAATTAGCATTTTTATAATTGAAGTCTGTTGATTGATATTTTTATAATGTAAACAATTATTAAGTCAAACACCAAGTTTCAGCTGCATACATGAGTAGGCATGGACACCACCATGGGCAGATCATTTACAGACTGATTAATGAACCAACCTAACGGATCTATTTTGTATAGTACGGCAATTTTTCAGACTCATATTAAGTGAATCTGAAAAAATCTAAGGAAGTATTTCGAATATCAAGCGGTTCCTGTACGCTAACGGTTAAATCGTTCGTACGGACCGCTAGTAAAAAATAAGTCGTAAAAGTCGACTAAGGAATGACTTCCAAGTTAACTCTCAAGGTTCTATACATTTGTCGGGAACACTTCGATACCGCGTTGTAGAATACAGCTAGCGCCATCTACACTTTCAGATTGGAACTTATTGTCACAAGGAGCTAGGGCAAGCTCAGGAAACCGCGAAGTTTTGTAAACAGACGAGTTTATTATGTTATTTGTAAATGTGTTCTTATTAAAATAAATAGTACATGTAAAAAGTCAGAGACTGTATGTAAGTGACTTTTTAGGCTTTATTCGTCACTTGAAACATGTACTAAAAATCATAAATTAAATATTATCCCAATCGGCTTAGAATTAAAATCGGATTTAATTCCTACAAAAGGTTTAATTGTTTTAATAGCTTCATTTGTTGCCAAATAAAACTATCCTAAGTGTTCCCCCTCGGCGGAGGTGTGCGTAAGTGGTGGGGGGTAAAAATGTACCCCAAGAGGGATATTTTTGCAATTTATCGTTTATATCTCGTAAAGGACTTACAATATTGAAATCTGTCCTTCATAAAAGTTGGAGGGCATTTAATCTTGCGTAGGATAAGACCAGATTCATATTTTTTGGACTACCCGTTCTCATGCTGTAGATCAAAGTTGTATAAAGCGTCAAGCAGGCTAAGCGAAAAAGAGTGGCCCCCTAACGACGGATTTGGTCATTCTTTTAGGTGGTGTACTGGCAGGCCCTAAGATCACTCTATGCTTAATATCAGTTCTCGATCTTCTTTTGTTTTCGAGTTATTTAGGATAATGTCGAAAAATCAGAGTATCACTGAAAATGTCATATTTTGTAAATTGTTCAAGTTAGATTAACCAAACAAAATCATGTTTAATAATAATAAAATAGACTACAAAATGCATACTTTTTTATTATTCTAACTTGAACAGTTTACAAAATATGACACTTCAAGTGATACTCTGATTATTTTTTAGCAAAAGAAAAATCGTTTTTTATAATGATGTTTAAGGATAGGATGCAAGTTAACAATATGCATTTTGTAGTCTATTTAATTATTATTATTAAACATGATTTTGTTTGGTTAATCTAACTTGAACAGTTTTGAAAATATGACACTTTCAGTGATACCCTAATTTTTCGACATTATCCTAAATAACTCGAAAACAAAAGAAGATCGAGGACTGATATTAAGCATAGAGTGTTCTTAGGACCTGCCAGGCCACTCTCGTTCGCTTAGCCTGCTTGACCCTTTATCCAACTTTGATGAGCTAAAGCATGGTCTTATCCTACGCAGCATTAAATGCCCTCCAACTTTTATGAAAGACAGTTTTCGATTTTGTAAGTCCTTTACGAGATATAACCCAAAAATCGCAAAAAATATCCCTTTTTGGATACATTTTTACCCCCCACCACTTATGCACACCTCCGCCGAGGGGGAAGACTTAGGATAGTCTTATTTGGCAACAAATGAAGCTATTAAAACAATAAAATCTCTTGTAGGATTTAAATCCGGTTTGAATTTTTTGTTGGTTTTATTCTATTGACCTATATAAGATAATTCCAAAAAAGAAGAACATCAACAATTCAATGTGTGATCTGGGAAAAATAAAAAATTTGGGGAAATAAAATAAATTACATGGTTTCAAAAGTTGTATGATAATTAAGGGTATATGTGTCCTGAATATAGTTTAAAAAAGTCCTTTCGATTATAGGTGCCGCGGGTGGCAGGAAGTCCTTCTTTTCAGTTTTTTTTTGCTCTGTTCGCGTTGCTTTTAGTTTTCCTTTTATTTTATTTACCATGTTTGTTAGTTAGTGATTTGATCCTTATGATTGATCCTATCGATTGATGCGATAAGTATATGGTTAGTTTTTTGTATTTCCACCGGGTCGGTTGCTGGGTGTAGCACGCGTATTGTCAAAAATCTTTGAAACATAAAAACATGTTGAAAATGTTCGGGAGGAAAACTCCACTGGAAAATTATTCAGAATGATGGGTCTAATTCAGGGTGGTTCGGCTTGACAACATTCAGAATCGGAATGCTTTTTACCTGCAGTATATGACAGAGCAAAAAACAAAAAACTGAAAAGAAGGACTTCCTGCCACCCGCGGCATCTTTAATCGGAAGGACGTTTTTAAACTATATTCAGGGGACATATAGCCTTAATTATCATAGAAATTTTAAAACCACGTAATTTATTTGATTTCCCCCAATTTTTCTCAGATCGCACATTGAATTGTTGATGTTCTTTTGTTTGGGAATTATCACATTATTGAATTTATGATTTTTAGTACATGTTTCAAGTGACAAATAAAGCCTAAAAAGTCACTTACAGTCTCAGACTTTTACATTTACTATTTATTTTAATAAGAATACATTTACAAATAACATAATAAACTCGTCAGTTTACAAAACTTCGCGGTTACACTTTCCCTGAGCTTGCCCTCGCTCCTTGTGACAATAAGTTCCAATCTGAAAGTGTAGATGTCGCTAGCTGTATTCTACAACGCGGTATCGAAGTGTTTCCGACAAATATATAGAACCTTGAGAGTTAACTTGGAAGTCATTCTTTAGTCGACTTTTACGACTTATTTTTATACTAGCGGTCTGTGCGAACGATTTCGTTATCGTACAGGAACCGCTTGATATTCAAAATACTTCCTCAGATTTTTCAGATTCACTTAATGATTGCCATATACAAAATAGATCTGTTAGGTTGGTTCAATTCAAGGCCAGCTTAACTTAATCGGTCTGTAAATGACCTGCACATGGTGGTGTCCATGCCTACTCATGTATGCAGCTGAAACTTGGTGCTTGACTTAATAATTGTTTACATTTAGATATCAATCAACAGACTTCAATCATAAAAATTCTTATTAGCAGATAAGCATAAACCAAAACGCCATCTAAATGTGAGGTGTAATTATTTTCGTTTTGTTGATTATTTTAAGAAGCTCTTAATTAACTACGATAATATGTATATGGGACCACCTCAGGAATATACTCTTTTGAACGAAAACATAATTTAAAAAATCTGTCAACAGACGCACATGTTAGAACAAGCACGCATGACATTTTGCTGTATTTCGTTTCAGAATTTCTTTGTCATCTACCTGCAGTATATGACAAAGAAATTACGAAACAAAATACAGCAAAAAATTCTAAGCAACATGCACGATTTTTCATACAGCAGATACCTTTTTGACAACCTATGAAAAGTATTTGTATAAAATCTTTAGTGTGAGCAGGTTCTATACCTGTATTTTCAATTCCTATAATTGAACTCTTTCTAGCTTGAATTTTGTGAAAAAGAGACGAAAATGAAAAAGCATTTTACGTCTGTTTTTTTAGTATAAAAATGGTAAAACTAAATTTTCATTTTCGTCTCTTTTTCACAAATTTCAAGCTAGATAAAGTAAATTTACAGGAATTGAAAATTCGAATATAGATCTTGCTCATACTAAAGATTTTATACAGATACGAATCTTAAATACTTTTCATAGCTTTTCAAACAGGCCTCTGTTGTTGGAAAAATCATGCATGTTGCTTAGACTTTTTTGATGAGTGTAGATATGAGAAAATTACGTCACAAGGTTTATGCTAAAATAGCAGGACAAACAGAAATAAAGCTTACCACATCCATTAAGCCCGACGAGTCCATATCTTCGGCCGCAGTTGAGTTCAAGCAACGTGTCTTGAAGAAGTTCGCTACCGTAGAACGTAATGGAAAAGTTGGCGATCTTAACGTCCCTGGAGCGAGGGTGCACAGCCAGGGATCCCGTGCATGACCGCGCTTCAGAGTTCATTTTCGCCTCGGCTTCCAGCTTTAGACAAAGTGCCTCTGTAATTAAAAAAAAATATTTGTTAGTAAGCTTTTATACTTAGCTGGAAATTGGTAAAAAGCTTTTAAACTATGTTATTTTACAAGCTGTGGGGACTTATTTCCTTCTTTTGATTGATTTTTTGGCTATGCCAATATCAGTATTTTTCACTTTTTAGTTTCGTTGATAATAGAACTCTTTTCATATATTTTTACAACATTCCAATTTTGTGTGGTCAGTACTGTAATAGTATCGTTAACTGTTGCCATGGTTGTCTTTCTGACCGCGATTGTACTTAAGCTCACGCATTTGTCCCATTGGGGTAAGCAGAGATTGCAGATACCGCCGTTTGCGACCTGGTACGATTCAAACACACATATTTTGATTCATAATTCGCTTCATACATAACTCGTCAGATTCGGGCACTCCTAACACGGCCTTTCTACAATCAAAACTTTATTTAGTAAAAGTTTTTAAAGAACATCTTTATCGAAGAGACACAGCAAGTTACAATCTGCTATCATATCATGTACGGTGGGCGCAAATTTGAAGTCAATTGATTACAATTGGACAATCGTCTCTTGAAAGTCGCATATATAGGGCACGACTAAGCACTGCACCATTCAAATAATACAGAAATATTACTTAAAGGTAGTTATTGCGTAGGTAACGGGCAGAGTCGAGTTACAGGGCGTATATAACATTGTCTTTTCCGCCGTTTTCTCGTGGTCCCAGGATTTTGTCCCATTAATGGGACCACGAAGGAGAACTGTTTCTCGTAGTCCCAGTGCTATGTTCAGTAATGTATTTATCCTCCTTTATATATTCTTCCAGTATAGATACATAAAAAAAATAACCTGCATAGATAAACTTTTTAGTGTGTGTCTTCCTAAATAGATAGATTTAAAAAATAATAATAAAAAATATAAATTAAAATATCTACTTTATATTATTAAGGTATATTTATTTATATTTATATCACAGTGGAACGTTTACGGTGAAAGGCACCGCACCAATAACGTTGTGGAATGTTGGCATTCGCTATTAAATAAAGACATGAAGAAACGCCATCCCAAATCTATATTACGCCTATTAAACATTCTGTTTGATAGAGAACAAGAATTCTCTAAGTCATCAGAAAGGGGACGAGAATTTGTAAAGCGGGATGAGAACATTATGGATTACCAACAACAGCTGATCCACGGTGATATTTCGGTGGGACATTTTTTAGAAAAATTGAGATAAATAAATATACCTAAATAATATGAAGTTGATATTTTAATTTATATTTTTTATCATTATTTTTTTAAATCTATCTATTTAGGAAGACACACACTAAAAAGTTTATCTATGCAGGTTATTTTTTTAATGTATCTATACTGGAAGAATATATACAGGAGGATAAATACATTACTGAACATAGCACTGGGACTACGAGAAACAGTTTTCCCTCGTGGTCCCATTAATGGGACAAAATCCTGGGACCACGAGAAAACGGCGGTCTTTTCCGGGGAAAATCTCAGTGACAATACCTAGATGCCAGCACATAGGATGTGAATTGTTATCCCTGATAATAACTACTGTACCCAATACAACAGGTTTGGATGGTGTATTCCATTTTTCGCGCTGTTGGAGTGAGGAAAGATTTGAGTATTAAATTAGTTTTATTTGTATATTTTTGAGAGATTAATTGCGCGCGCGGCGAACGTCCAACTTGACAGCTTTTTTGACACTTGAGGTGAAGTGGGAGGGGAGTAGGAAGGATGCGTTTATTTTGAAATATAATGTGCGCTTTTTTCCTGAGTGTAAACAATAAATAAATTATAAATAAAATAATAATGGCGTAGCCACTATTCAGATTCTTTATTAAAAGAAAAAAAATTGGATTTTTCATCGTTGTGTGACAATTTTTCATTGTTTGTGTTGGAATTGAGAAAAAATATTTACATAAAACAGACGCAAACTCTTTTTGTTTTGTTTTTATTAGGGTCAGGAACTTTCATGTGATTATAAAATAAGAAAAAGAAATAAATCATACAGGCCGGCTTTGGTTAATACGACAATAATAAAAGTATGATGACATCACATCTTCAGTAATACTAAATTTCTAGAGCAAATAAGAAAGCAATGAGTTTTTATAATAGTCACAGTGGACTGGCCCCACTCAATTGTACAAACTAAATTAAATAAAGTTCAAGCTGAGATAAGTCATGCATAGCAATGTCAACATTTATTTCCTACAGGATATACATACACGCACGATTTATGTGCTTAGGTAAGGAAATCAGATAGCTCAGTTTCATCACCAGGCCAGGAGGTCTCCTGGGGTCGTTTTATTTGTGAATATAACAAATAAATAATTGTGAATATATACATACTTAATTAACTTATTGTATGTCGGGAATTTGGAGTTCAATGTTTATTGCTGGTCTCGAAACTGAAAGACATATCTATACATATTATGAAGAGGAAAGATTTGATTGTTTGTTTGTTTGTATTGAATAGGCTCCGAAAGTACTGGACCGATTTGAAAATTCTTTCACCATTAGAATCCTACATTATCCGGGATGGACATAGGGTACATGATTTTCCCGAATTTCCACGAGAACGAAGTCCCGAGTGGAATGCTAGTCTTTGATAAGACTCCTGTAACTTCAAGATTTGCTTGCTGATGCAAGATATTTCATGGCTTTAGATGAATTTATTATCTAAACTGTTGGGAAAATTTGAGAAGCTGAAGTGGCTAAGTGTTGGGTAAGTGTGTCAACTGTTAATGTGTCATTGCCTTTTCTCAAGATATTTTGGAGAAGCTTTAAGCCACAGGCAAGTTCCAGGCTATGAATAACTTGAAAAAAACCAATTTACTTATGTAACATCGGTTGTGACAGTAATAAATTGGTGTGACTGATAGAAAAGGCACTCCTTCCGAATGTTGCAATCTACTCTTATAATGATTTTATTAGAATCACAAATAAAAGTAGCATTTTATTTCTGGGAGAATTGTACAGCAGTTAGCTGATTAAAGGAAATTAATTTTTACAATTCCTTATGTTATCCTAGTTTGAAATTATTATTATTATTAGGTCTCTGACTACTCTAGTGGCACAAAGGCGTGAGCTTATGGATATAAGTTACTCATTTACGTCAAAACTAGAAGATTTGATGACAATTACTAATGTGGCTTGGTTAGTTTAATAATTCTATCATTCAGAAGATATTGGGTATAAAGATCTTCATATAATTGTATCATTAAAAACTACTCTACAGCTAATTTGGAAATACTAGTTATGAACAGTCAAATCAAAGTTAAAGAACTGTTATGTAATTGACTTTCAATTCAGATTCAGATTGCACTGAAGTAACAGCAAAGAAGCATAATAGCAATGCTATTGTGTTATTTCCTTTTTGTTTTATTATGTAAGTGCTTGCAATTATCTACATTGTTATGAGGACACATGGTTAACTATTAGGTCTGTAACATAAAATTGCCATGTTACATATTTTTGGGAAAACTTTTTTTTTTTTTACAAATTGGATGGATTGAATTTTTCATGAAAATTAGAAAATTCCAATTTAACAAAATTTTATAGGACGGTTTAGACAACATTAAGCATTAATCATAGGCATAGTCAGTTTATTGATAGTGTTAGGTGTTACCAAAAAATAAGCATTGAATCAGGCCACACAAAAGACAGCTTTTATTTGCTTTGCTTTAGTGAATGAATCTAAATTACAAATGGTTTAATTTCATTTCACTCAAAATCTCTAAAATACATAGTCTATTTTTGATTTAAAAAGTTATTATAGAAATAGGTTTTCAAAAATTATGCACTAAATTAAGTTGGGGAACCAGCAAATTCATATATGTATACAAACCCCTATTATTTATTCTGCTTATAAGAACAGTAAAAATGTTTACTTCTTCTTCCAAATCATCATCTTGGTCATTATTCTTGTGTCTTTGTATTCTAAATAAATGCTTGTGCTTGTGACAAGGTATGTTCACATTATAAATGCATTACATTTTCAATTTAGTACATCCTTATGCTTTCTTTGCAATACTTTACAATATTTGTGACTGTGTCTAGTAAAAGGGACCACTTTGAGGGTAGTCAATAATAACGATTAACATAGCTAATTACATTATGTTTTCACCTTTAACGACTACCCTCAAAGTCGTCCCTTTTACCAGACACAGTCATATTTTAAGAATGTACATACAACTGAAAAAAAAGCAACAATAAAACATGAAGTAGGCTTCTTAGGTCCTTAGTAAACCGATAGTGTTTTATACGAAAAACTATGGCGGCAAGAAACACTGGCGCGGGATCTTTGTTGGGACCAGACGGAGCGGGTACACTGTATCACTTGAATTTCTTTATCACCACACTGTTTGAAGTTAGTTTACTGCACAATACACTATCACTATTACACATTAAACCACTCCATGTAATAAACCAAAAATTCAATCGGCACAGCAACCCCTCAGGCTGAGTTCCCGCCAAATACAGGGTCATGTTAGGGGTACAAAAAACATTGGAATCTACAGAAATTAATAGTTCAATTATGTAAATCAAAACAAACGGCCAAGTTTCCTGGCATTTAGTTACGGAAAATATAAAATAAGACACATAATGTAAGAAAATTTCAACAGAGTGCAACGATGCATGCAATAAAAAAAACAACGAATTTCGGTACTTTATTGGAGCGCGACCAAATCAATGGCGACATTTTTAAAAAAGACAGATCACAAGATTTAGGTTTCTAGTTCCGCGAAATCACCGAGATATCGAAGCATAGAAGTATGAGTCATGAAATTGTAGTGGTGTATGCATGAAGCGCGTTACCTTCGGCGGTTAGTTCCCGATCTTCCTTGATGCCATTGGTCTCGGAGCCGTTTTCCTCGGCGTTTACGCGTGCCACTGGCTTCTTATTCCTGCTACTCGCAGCTTCCTTCTTTTTCTGCTGCGCCCGCTTCTTCGCGTCGGAAGGCATTGTGCTAACTACCTAACCTGAAACACAACACACAGTAAGCCCCACACAATCTTTAGCTCAGCCCCAAACTATTCACGCTTCGTTACTATTACACTACTGCTTTTAAGCAGATATAAACTGAACGTGCCGCATTTGTTAACTTCCTGTGGTTTACCTCGAGCTACTCATCTAATGTGATCACGTTTACCTAAATAATTTTACAGGATGATAAGCTAGTCGCCCGCGTCTACACGTGCTGCTTTGAAAAGAAAGACAAAATTGATTGACAGAAAGTCATAGACAACACGCCAACGTAAATGTAGCAAGACACCGCCACACATGACCATTCATTTGTCTTGACGAGCGCCATCTGTAAGTTTGAGAAAAAACCTTTTCAAATACACTTTTTTTTTGTTAAATTTATGCCTTTCGGGAAAGGTAAAGGAAACTATGTCCATACAGCCATGTCTTCAGTGAAAAATCTTCTTTCTTCAACTTAACCTAAGCCCTATTAATATTTAATAATTACATAATTAATATTATGTTAAACATCATTTACAACCTGTGATCCACAATAAATGTTATCTTATCTTATCCTAAGCTTCTCATGTTCTGCGTAAAACCGGAAAGCGTCTGTTTTACGAAAACTGGCGGCGAGAAGCACAACCGCGAGGATCTTTATCGGTACCAAACGGAGCAGAAACACTGTTATCACTTGAATTTTTCATCACTACACGAATTTTAGTCAATTTACTGCATAATACACTATCACTATTACACATTAAACAGCTTTTTCACGCAGAAAACGAAAATTCAATTGACAAAGCTAAAGACCCTTTTAAATACACATGGCTGAGCGTTAGCATTCTGAGCAACCGCAACCGACGTATGTAAAGCGCAATATAAGATTAAAAAATGTACTCATGTAAGTTTTTTAGCATTTTTATAAGATTTTGCGTAAGTTGACATCCAACTAACTCCACAGATTTCTTTGAATATTATTTTAAGAAACTTTGAACTCTGAAAAATTGATTTTTTTCAGATTTCCGACCAAAACAAAAAATAATTATGTTTTTATATAAGTTAGTTTTCATCATGCTGTTTCGGAGTCTATCAGATACCAAGTCACTTTAAACAAAGACACTCTTGAAAACATTTTTGTTTTAGATTATGAAGAATATTGTGATTAGCGTGAGCCTAACACTACTGGTCTGTGTGAGACTTTGAAAACAGTCGGCTGGCATAGAAACGCCATAAACCCAATACAGGTTTATAGTCTCGAAAAGTATATTGGACTCTCCAAGAAAACGTCAACCCTTTTTCGTACTTGACATTGGCCTAATTAACAAAAGAGAGCCATAGAAAAATTGAAATAATGTATGTTATAGGTACATAAAATATAGATGGCGCAGCTATCGCTAAACCTAAAGATGCCACGTTTAGTATTGCATCATGGTAAATCATTCGTTTTCTACCATTTTTGGTAGGATTTGCGCGTTTTGTGAGAGGGTTTTGATATTTACCTTAAAAAAAGGAACTTCCGGCACGTAATCCAAACATGGACCTAATATTTCACTATTCAAATCCAATATCTCACTCATCTCAAATAGTGAAATAATAGATCTTTACCTATGAAATTGCCGATTTTTTCTCAAGCTTTATTTTATTCATAATTTATTTGATTGAACAGCTATTACTAAAATTGTTTTTTATTTAAAACCTTGGCCATATAACGGAGATATTGAGTCAAATTAATACATATTTACTTTAGATCTATTTGCTGAAAAAGAAGCTCAAATATAGCTCGTTTCATCCGTTGCCCGTTTCATTGCTTATTTTTGCTGTACCGTTGTTACAGTTACAACTTTCAATAAAATAAGTATGATGAAAATTAACTCAATGTTGTCCAAACCTTCCCACAAAATTTTGATAAATTTGGATTTCACATTCCCGAGAAAAATCCAAAAACAGTATGGAAAATTCAGTTTTCCAAAAATATTGTATGAAAAACGGCAACTTCATAGGTCAAGACCTAGTCTATAGACTTCCGATGTAAACTCCGCCGCCGCGCGCCGCCGCCGTAAAGAAAAAGGAAGGGCGGTGCGGCGGGTAATAAAATAAAACACAAACTTGATAGAAGTTTCATGAATTGATTTTATTGTAACATACAATAATTTATGTTCAACCAATAGATAAACGATTACCTACTATTGGATTTGAATAGTAAAATATTAGGTCCACGATTGGATTACGTGCCGGAGGCAGGAAGTTCCTTTTTTTTAAGAGGAGTCTATAGAACCTCCGATGTAAACTCCGCCGTAAAGAAAAAAGAAGGGCGGGGCGGCGCGGCGGGTAATAAAATAAAACACAAACTTGAGAGAAGTTTCATGAATTGATTTTATTGTAACAGACAATAATTTATGTTCAACAAATTACTAAGTAGTTTTGAGAGATTAAATATTAAGGCTAGAATTTATTAGATACGTGGTAGGTATAATGCTTAAATGAGTAGGTATGGACACAATATTAATAATTACTAAAGTATTGCCAACGAAAGCTGTCCACGAGAAACGGCGGCAGAGTAAAAAATTTGTTCTCTGTATACATTGAGTATACTTACACTGAATAAATAGAGTTATGAAAGAATAAAATAGTATTAACTCCGTTTAATCAGTGTATACTCAGTGTTTTCCGAGGACGAATTTTTAAATCTGCTGCCGTTTCTCGTGGACAGCTTTCATTGGCGAGACTAGCTGTTTCAGTTTCACAAATATTCAGTTAAAGGAGTTTAATATGTAGGTACCTACTAATCTGGTACAATGATGGAAGCCTAGCCGACTAAATATATTTAAATAGGTCACTTACTCAGGTAAGTGTCTGTGTATTATTACTTACTAATGAATAATTTGTTGCCTATCTAAGAGTAATTTTTGTAACAACACGACAGAAATAAATACATCAAAAGTTGTTTTAAAATATAATTACACAAAGGTATTATGTAAGTATTATAATTGGTATGCCTATAAACGAGAAAAATATATTTTTTGCCCTACTACTTAAGTACTTATTAGATAAAATATTAAGTACACTAAACTAGATTTGAAGCTATGAATGGGTAGAGTAACGTACGTTGTACTTGTACACACGACAGCACATCAAGAGAACGATGACGTATATATATATATGCATTTGCTAGTCAACTTCAGTTAAAATCATATTGTGAATTTCAGCATTATATGACGAGTATTGGAGCGTTAATGTCAGCCTCACAGGGGACTTTGAAAATAATAAATTTAAAAAAGTTTGGGATATCTAGAAGCATTCCTTATTTGCAAAACTTTTCTAACATGTTAAAAAAAATGAAAATGTGTGACTTTAAATTAGCGAAGCCGGTTTCGTTAACTAATTTAAAGTATCTAATTACATATAAGTAATTACCTAATACATGTAGCGGTACTCATCCTAAAATGAACAACTTTTCCTAAGGAAGTTTCGGCCGAAACTGAGTCCAAGGCCAAAGTCGTATTCGGTTCTGCTGAAATCCTGTTTCGGTCTTACTTCGCAATTTATTCTTTGTCGCTTCAAACTGAGTCTTCTTGACCATAAGTGAGAAACTTGTGGTTTTTCGTAATCCGTTTTTTCTGATGTGCCGTTGTCTGTACCTAGGTTATCTCGAGTACTTTCTAATCAGTGTCTTTAATAATACCTATTAGATACATTAGGGGCACAGCAATGGCAGTAAAGTTCATAATTGCTAAGTTAGGTAATTGTACGAGATCGAGGGGGCTTCCATAAAATTACATCGATTGAACGAAGTCGGTTAGTCGCACGTTGTTCTGTTTGGCTTACATCTTAAGTTAGACACGCTTCTTCAGGTTGAGCTTTGGCAGACACATATGTTCGCGGATACTCAGGAACGAATCCATGATGTATAAAAATACTTCCTTATATCACTTTTTACAGAAGCAAAGTACTACTATCGACATAGACATTTGGTACCCCCTGCCTCCCCCAGGGCTTCTCAAGAGAACGTTTAAATTTGCTACTTCATACATTGATTTGTAAAAAGGCACCTTAGTTCATTAGGTACTTTATTGAAACAAGTTCTTTGATTGCGCCTCACAATGATCTGCGCCAACATCTGTTTTTGATTTTAAATAAGTACTTAAAGATGTAAATTATTTTTCCCGGATTTCTTGTTGTCATTAGGTACATAGACACGTAACTATATTATACTATAGCATACACATTAAGTTTACCTACCTACCTACACGCCTTGGAAAATGCTATAGAACGATATAAATGAATCCTGTGATACCTACCCAACCACCGATGCCGTCAAATGAATGCACAATATGGATTGGTCTTGCATTCCGGTATTTGTTTTAAACCTTCATAAATTTGTAAATCAAACACAGCAATGTGCATCCAATTGACCTTATTCAATCAAATTCTACATCATCTGTTGAACTAGGTACTTACTTAGATTCAAAAATTACTGTTCGCATTATTCTTCATAGTCAATCATTTTAGTAAGCTATTTCTTTTAGAGGTATTTGTTATTTTGCGAAAGTTACAGGCATATTTACATAACTACTAAAGTATATCTATCGCCAATTTCAAGTATTTTTACAGGATGGATTATCATACTCACCAAGCTTGACAGACGTTTTGTAAAACTTGTAGTTGTCCTTCTCGGTGAACAATGAACATACACGGGTTTTTGTAATTGGTGAAAGACATAGTGAATAGTTCGCGGTAACTCCCCTACCCGGTTTTTATTTTATTTTATTTTTTATGAGATGGGTTAACTCTTGACCCCAATCTTGACCAAGGTCATAGATGCGGTCGACGATGGAGCGAGTTAACCCAGAAAATGACAATAAAGGCACTGGTACTCCCACGCACCGACGGAACACAGCAAGCTGTTTGGCGTCGGACTTCGGTAGGAGGGTGGTCGCGAACCAGACGGACCTTTACAGAGCCTACCACACCGCATGAGACCATAAAAGACGCCACCTCAGATTGAAAACAAACTGAGGTGGCGTTGCCTAAGATGGACTTCTAGGGGGCAGGTCTCATTTTTGTTTCCTTAGTTGCCTCTTACGACACCCACGAAAAAGAAATGGGGTGGTGTTATTCTCAACCGATCACCACACGGCGAATCATTTCTGTGGGAATCAACGAAAATGCTTTTCGTTTTCAAGCATAGACAATGTGTGGGTTGCCATTTGTGTAAAAAAATAAATAACTACTGCTGACGTAATAACCATCTATACCCCCTCACCCCCATGTCATCAAAAATAAGCAAAGCGAAGACCCCCTGCCCCCCTATAGTGCTTACGTAATACTTGAATGGCCCCTAATGGGTGAGCCATTATACCCCATTTTCATAGCAAAACTGTTCGTAACAGCACAGAGTGCACGCACAGGGTAAAATGGTGCGGCTCTCTGGCTATGAAATTGTAACTTGAAGTCTTCGATCAACTTGTAGCATTATAAAACAAGGTTGCGCGATAGTCGCACCGAATATTGAGATCCTAACGAGGCTTTAGTATCAGTCGAACGGGATCACGATCCGGCACTGAGGTGAAACGGAAGCATAGGGTGTGTAGCTCGTGGTTTACAGATAAATAGGGGGGCTACCACCTAAGCGAAGCTGACGCTGATTGAACGAATGATGAACGAAATGAATGATGTACATTGCTGTGTTCGATTCATGTCGATAATCAAGGTCTCCTTATAAAGAAGCAATCAACAACATTCCATTCATTTACCCAGCATCAGCTACGCTTAGGTGGTAGCCCCCCAGGTTATGTATGTAGTGCTATTACCTAGTTTCATAGAATAATTTCTAAAGCCCACTAGATACTCCCAATCAAAAATATAATGTACACCGTTCTAATCTCTACGGATTTCGAACCTAAGAATAGTTCGTAGGGCTAATACCCAAGACACAGGTACACACACGCTCACTCACACATGTATATTTACTACTTTATGATTAGTAAGGGCACAGAATAAATAATAGTACTAACGTGTAAGGGGCTATTCCAGTACTTAAGCACTGTGTTTACTTTTGCTGACAAGGGGGATGGGGGAGAGCTAAAAAAATGTAATAAAATACTTGAATTGTTATTATTTTTTAACCTAAAATCCGGCAGAAAGTCACGGAGAACGAGTGAAACAACCCTGACACAAGTATTTATATCACTTACTGGGATTGACTAATTTTTTGTAATTATTTAATAAATAGTAATAAAAGTATACTTTTTTTTTTAATCTATGAGTTATTTTGTCATGTCATTGACTAAACTGTAATCTTCGTTATCTTGAGATTCCCTGGTTTTATCTTAGACTAGTCAATCAGAGAGTAAAGATTTAAACTCGTTTAACTAACGATTATTATGAGGTGACTTTATGTTAGATAGCGAAAATTAAAGATGTGAATCAGCCCACGAAACAGAACAACTTTCCTAAGAAACAGATTGAAATATTAAAAAAAAATTCATCTCTTCATACGCGATCAGTTGATTTAACTTTGTATGAGAAGACGATACATTTTTTTGAGAATTTCATTATACAAACTGTTGATTTGTTCGACAACCCCCGCCTCAGGGAAGGTATTATACACGATACCACAGACCTATATCGAGATAGACGGTAAAAGTTTACCTACCTTGCGTGTAAAAAGTGTGATCCACGGTCACAGTTTTGTCCGCCTTAAGTCAGTCCGCTTGAGACCTATGCCGTAAATGAAAATTGATTTTAATTTACTTAACTAAGCGCCTTTGAATCGTTTCCGTGCGGTCTTGATTTCCCATCACTAAATCTCGCTCGTGACGTCATCTTAAGTACAAACAATTCGACACGCTAGGTTCTCATACAGTTTGAAGCGCTCTTTTCGTCTATCTCGATATAAGTCTGCTTCACGATACTGATGCAAAAAAAATACCTTCAATTTCCATGGAATAATCCATTAATTTCATAATTAGGGACACATAACATTTCGCGTAGGCAAAGTATCGTTGCGCCTCGAATACGTACGGCCGAGACGGGTGGCATGGGCCTACTCGCGCAAGGTTGGTTGTGCGGGGCAGGGGTTCTGGTTAAGTTTTTTATTAAAGATTTTATAAAAATGTTTTATTTTTTTGACATCAGTGTCGTGTATATTACCATCCTAGTCGGGAGTTGTCGAGCAAATCAACCGCCTGTATAGGTTCCATTGTAAGTTGTTTAGTTTCGTATGCAGAATCACCCCCCTAAAGTTCCTCTAAATAATTTAAAGTCCGTATAGGGAACACGTTAAAAGGCAAATATTGCAAAAGCCTAACTATAATAGGATATTAAAAATACACCTAACTATGTAAACAGGATATCGATAAACAGACATGGACTTAGAAATGTCTAAGCGATCTGTTGGCAAGCCGAAGCGCAAGCTGATCCATTTTCTTTTTGTCACATTTTCACTTATTTGTTTGACTGTGAAAATGGAAAGGTACAACTTTCGTGATAGTCATTAAGGTTCACAATTAGTGTGATGAGCTATTATAAATCAATCTTATTGACAACCCCGAAAGTTGTACCTTTTACTCAACACAGCCACATTTCTATCTAGTGCATACATAGGTATATTGCTGCATTTGGTTTACTCGTTCAATGGAATTGCTTTCTGCAGGAGCAATGTATCATGCATTTGCGATCGAAATCGACGTGAAATCAACATTGCCCTATTTTGCTCAGACCATTTAAACGATTTTGGTTAAGAGTTGATAATTACTTACAATATACAATGCGTTTCAAAAATACCCCAAAAAAAAAGGAAATTCCAAAATTAACTTTGTAGATTAATGTTAAGATTGCCAAGTATGCCATATTAATTATAATGAAACCACAGACATAATAAATTCTATTTTTTCTTTTTTTGGTGGTGTTTTTTGAAACATCTTGTACAGATCTAACTACGGAGCAAAAAGGACCATTTTGAAGAACTTTTATGTGAAAAAATTACCAAATTGATCAACTTCGTTTTAGTTTTCTTATGGGGTGACTTTAAATTAGTTAGCTTAACTTTAAAGAGTGATTCTACCCATGGAACTGAACAACATTTTCCTAGAGACCCATGAGAAATTCCCAAAAAAATTTCGACTTCTCATACTACGGCAATCGACTGAAAACTCAAGTTGTACATAGAAGCAAATGTTTTTTTAGATTCCTTAGGGAAAGTTGTTCAGTTTTCTGGGTTGCTTCAGATTGATTCGCTAATTTAAAGTCACCTAAGTAAAATAGGCGACAATTGAGTATTTGATTAGTTTTACCTAGGAACATGCCCAAAGTTATTCTAATGATGCATAATCTGAAAATGTCAGGGAGAAACCAATTCAATAGTGTATAACTTAAAGAGACAAGTATTTCATTTTAGTACCTAAAATAAACGAAAAAAATAAAATTAAAATATGACATTCCTCAAATGCTTGCAAAGTCGTCGGTCAGTTAATCGTCTACAGATGTATAAAATTAGCTTGTCCATCTCTCTCGCGCCTACCTAACATATAAACGCTATCACAGTTCACTGGGTTCTCTCACTTTGTTCTCACTCCTTTCTTTAGGCGCTTCGAACTCATATAACAATAATATACTCGCTAATGTCTGGGTAATCATTGGATGGAATACGATAGTGGTGACAGGTTGTCAGCATTTCGCCCATTACAGCTAAAACCCTCACGTCCCACTTACTGGCTTCTACAGTATGCCTGGAAAGAGTTGGCAGCTGGCACATTCTGGGTAATACGAATGCATAACTATTGACCCGGGTCGGAAGTGCTCATTTTGAAGATTGCAGGCTGTTATAATCAATCGGGCTCGATGAGATGCGCAGCGCTAGCTGTATAATCTGTATATGTATAAACTACATTATTAAACGAACTAATATTTTTTATTCATTAGTGTCGCAAATCATGTATTCATATACATATATGTCATCTAGAAAACGACTCTTAACGATTTTGACGAAATTCATACTGTATTTAGGGTCGATTTATCATACTTTTATTTTCAATAATATGCAAAGTCATGCATTTTATTGGCAAAATTACTAAAATAAGCTTTAGCTCAACCGCACAGTACTAAACAGACGCGTAATTGTGGACAATCTCATAAACGGCCAAGTTTGAATTTGTGTTAGCCGCGCCGAACGAGCCCATATTCAATAATTTTAATACGTTTTATGATCCCAACAATAGCGAGTAATTGGGCAGAGTATATTCAAATACCAAACAAAATTATCAAAAAAAAAAACATTTTTAAACATACTGTAACTTTAACGTATTGTAAACGTTTGTTTCACCCGTGATCATGGTGCTTACAACAACGCCAAAATATATAGGTATAATAATCATAAAAATAAAAAGCCAGTTACAATATGTTTGAAAATTGTGAAAATAACCGCGAGAACCTTAAATAAAAATAAAATAAAAAGGAACATAAAAAAATATATAATTTATTACAATCACAGATTGTTCCGACCAGCAATATGCTGGCTGTAAACATAACATCATACAGCGCACGATTTATCAACAAATGCAACCAATGATTTGTTTCCTCAGTGTCAACTTATGACCAAGCTTAGCTATAGTGACGGGGCCGACAAAAATATCAATTAAAATGGAATAATTCACGTTACATACATTTAGAATAAATAATAGACTTAACATACACGAGAGCTATTTACATTGAAATGCAATATATGCTAATATGCTTAAAAGTAGAATGTGGTGTGGGTTGAGCTCGAGTGTTTTTGAGCGGGATGGCCCGGGGGGTGCGCGGGGCGCGGCGTCGGCGCAGGGGTGGCTTCAGCCAGCCTCAGTACTGCCGCGTTCACGTCATGTTAACACCGAGCGCGGAGCTCGCGTATTCATACACCACGTACGAGATAGACACAGCAGGAATCACCTTGATGAAGTTCGGCGTGATCCCGCGGTACAACCCTCGGAACCCCTCGCGCTGTACTATTTCCTTGAAGACGCCCCGCATCGTGCCTTCTCGCCCTTTCGCTGCCTTTTCTGTAAAAAAATAATAAAAAATCATGTATAGACCAGCGCATCAGACTACCCCACTTTCATTGCAAAACTGTTCTTGTTGCAACGGTACAGAGTGCACGCGTGTGGTAGATTGACTTGCGGCCCTTTATACACCTGATACATTATTTCTAACTTCCCGCCTCGGACTTCACTTCCGTGAAAATTTTGGAAAATAGTCTATGTTATTTTATAACTGGTTAGAATATGTACCTGTGTTATTCTGAAGTATAATCTACGTTAGTGCATAGTTTCATCAAAATCCGTTTAGCCAGTTTTGCGGGATGAGGAACAAACATTGAAAATAATTTGGATTTTGCAAAGTTTAAGGTCATAGACTCACGACTTAATATCCATGATTTAACTCCAATTAAAATCTAGTTTATCCTTTTTAAGTCCATTTAATAAATTTTCCTTTATTTTCTCCCTTTCTCTACATCATACAATGCATCTTGTTGTCTCGGCAATCTTAGATTTTCCTAATGCTCACAAAATGTCCATGAATTATTAGATTTAATTCTACAGTAATTTTGAATCCTTTTTAAGTACTATACTGTTGTTACGTTTTATTGTTCTGGAAACACGAAATTTGACAAGGGACTAGGGCCCGTATCAATTCTTGATCTATACTTAAGTATTGCCTGATCAGTCTGGTCCTAGGAGTACTGTTCGCTTAGACCAGTTAAGAGAGACTACTCGATATTTGACTAAACTAATCATAATTATATTCTTATAAATCACATTTCTTCTGAATATGACTATCGATGACTACCTTTCCGCCCGCGACTTCGTTCGAGTTGAAAATAAGCCTATGTCATTCTCGGGCCCCCAACTATCTAAGTGCAGAAACTCAAGTCGATTGATCAAAGGACAAATAAACAAACATACTTTCATTTTACAATACAACACTCTCTATTGCACCATTTGAAAAAGAAAAACAATGATAAAAGGCTACAATGGGATTGAAAAAGCGGTCAAGAACGCAAGGGATAGTTCAGGTTTTTGCCGTGTGGTGATCGGTTGAGAATCTCTTTCTGTGGGTGTCGTAAGAGGCGACGAAGGAAACAAAAATGAGATCTGCCTCCTAGTAATCCATCCCAGGCAACGACACTTCATTTTTTTCTGAATCTGAGGTGTCGTCCTATGGTTTCATGCGGTGTGGTAGGGCAGTCTATAAAGGGCAGTCTGATTCACAACCACCCTCCTACTGAAGTCTGACGCCAAACAGCTTGCTGTGTTCGGTCGGTGCGTGGGAGTAACAGTGCCTTTATAGGCATTTTCTGGGTTAACTCGCTCCATCGTCGACCTCATCTTTGACCTTATGGGCAAGATTAAGGTCAAGAGTTAACCCATCTTATAATAGGGATGTTGACTAATTTTTTTTTATTGTTTATCTTAAAAAGGAACTGAATCCAAAACCCAAAACCGAAATAATTTTTGAAAACTATTGAGAAATAAAAAAGTTACAAGCTATTAAATTTCAATAGAGGGGGAAACTGTCAAACAACGAAAAAGAGATGCACTTACAAACACGTGACGTCACCGCCATTTGTTTGCGTAGGTTAAAACGAGATAGCTAGCTCTCCCCACAAAACGAGATAGCTAGTCCTTACGTTAATATAAATGCTAATAACTTGTTCATTTATAAACTAATTTTAATTCTGTTTTCGGATATTAATATATTTCTAGCATTATTTTTTGTTTCACATACAATATTTCACAAAATCAAACTCTGTCAACATCCCTATTAAATAAAAAGGTGAGCCAATGCAAAAGTACACTCTTCCTGTAAGTACCTTCCTTTATACGCAAAATTATTACGTACGTACCTTGCGCCTGCAGTCTGGTCCTAATAAGAGCGAACGGGTACGAGCAGACTTGCCCCAGCGTACAGGAGACAGAGCCGCAAGCCAGCAACATTAAGACCCCTGGCTGCTGATGGTGATCCATGTGGTTCTGGTATCTGCTTATATATTTCTTCTTCAGCGTCTCGTAAACCGCCAAGTCGATCCCCGCGTACGGCACTATGCCCAGAATATTCGGAATGTATCCTTTATAAAAACACTTGAGCCCTTCTCGCGCGTATATCTTGTTGACAGCGTCGAGTATTCCGCTATATTGTCCCGTCTTTCTCAACGCCAGCCTCGTCTTTAGCACCTCTAGCGGATATATGACAGTTTGGCTGATGGCGCCTGCTGTCGCACCAGCTAAGAACCGCTCCTGGATCTCGAGCGGTTGACTTCGTGTATCCCCTTTGATCAGTCTCTTAACTTGCTCATAGGCTCCGAATTTCAGCGCCGATTCTGGTGCGATTTTGATCACGTTCATCCCGTTTCCCCTCCACATGCTAATCACGCCGCCTTCATTTATCATTTTTTCTAAACATTGGAACATATTTAATTTTGTTGGATACACCTGGAATATAAGAAAATTTCACGTTAGTGACATTTGCATCAGTGATTTTAATAATTCTATGAATGCAAAGTTCAAGAAATTTAAGGTACGACTTAGTTATCTTCGTTTTTTAACCGACTTCAAAAAAGGAGGAGGTTCTCAATTCGACTGTATTTTTTTTGTATTTTTGTTACGCGATAGCTCTGCCAACTATCGGCCGATTTTCAAAATACTTTTTTGATCGAAAGAGTATACTCCTGAAGTGGTCCTATATTCATTTTATCAAAAACGATTCAGCGCTTTAAAAAAATAAACGAAAACAAAAAATACTTACAAACCAAAACGTCATCAAAATAAACAAATGACATTTTCGTTTGTAGCTATCTGCTAATAGGCATTGTGATACGCGAAAAATAGGAAAACTGAGGAAATAGGTCATGTAGTTTCAAAAGTGGCAGGATTATGTAGGGGTAACTCATAACGGGGGGGGGGAGGGTTCTTTTTTCAAATTTTTTTCTCATAGCTTGAATTTTAAGCTGATAGATAGACGGAATTTAGAATATTTCTCTAGAGGACTTACACCTACACAATCCTAAAACTATTGTAACTTTATTTTATTCCTTTTTTGACACTAGTTATCTACTTTTTGCGAACTATTGTTGCGATTGAAGTCGGTTACGCTTTTAACGTGGAAAATTATTGTTTAATTTTAAAAAGGTTCCTTATTGTAAAGTAAACAAATAAACACCGCACACTCATTAGTTCACACTGAGGTTTCATCATAATTATATCTATGACCCGAGATAAACAAAGAAATGCATTTAACACAGAAATGTCTACGACTACCGGGAATCACACCTGAAAACGTCGATTTACAGACAGCGTCACCACTGAGCCATCGGCCAACACGACTGTGCCCAACCATAAATGCCAGGTGTACATTTGGCCTTCGCGCGCCAAATGTACACCTGGTGTACGAGATTACTATCGCAAGCGGCGTAAACAATCGCGCGATGGAAAGGTGCTTGCTTGCAATTTTCTGTAGATTAAGAATAACCGAAGCGCCATTCATTGTCCAATTGGAGTAATCCTGTCTTGAAAGTTATTTATTTTTCATCATTTTTTTCATTTTTTCTGCGACATTATTCTTGATTTTAGCATTGTATTTTTATTTATTATATTGATTTTAAATAATCATAATTAATTAAGTTACACATTAATGTGTTACATATTCATTTAAATGAAAAAAACTACTTTCAACTTGTTTTATTTAGGTACTGAGAGAATAAATAACCAATGATAATAATGAATGATGATAATTTATAATTAATATAATAAAAAACTATTCCAAAATGAAGAATAATGTCGCAGAAAAAATTAATAAATGATGAAAAATAAATAATTTTCAAGGCAGGATTACTCTAATTGGACAATGAATCAGGACTAGTGCATCGGTTATTCTTATTCTACAGAAAATTACCTTTTTAAGTCAGTTATCCCACCGGCGGCGAGAAAACGACTAACTATCAGCTATTTTCTCGCTCAAGAAACGAACAATAGATATACATTCCGTGTAAACAAAAGAGATGCATATACAAATAGTTGATCGCTGACTGTTCACACTGCCGGCGAGGACTCGCTACACTAGTTTGTCGCTGGTCGACAAGAGCTAGGAAAGATAACACTCGCTCAGAGATACTCGCTCAGCAATCAGAACTCACGCCGAGAGAGCAACCAGCGGTCATTTCTCTACAGTGCGGATCTGAAAGTACACTCGCTCGTCTCACTCGCACACTCGCTTATAGCCGAGCTAAACAACTATCGGAACTACGCACTCGCTCCCCGCGGGACGCTGACTCGTTTCTACATTCTAGCTCTGCTCGCTACTCGTTCATCGTTGCCGGTGGGACAACTGCCTAACGATGTATCATTTATTTCAATTGGTGCCGGTACCAAGTTCCATACTATGTGCCCTCATCCTTTGTTTGCGAAACTTATTATTTTTATTTATTTATTTTTTATTTTATTTGGAAAATTTACAGCCAATAAAAAACTATAGATATACACGGTTATTTGTTCTAAGCCAATCACAAATCTTCGCCAATAGAAAAGGGGTGATTCTCCTCATGAAACTGAACAACTTTCAAGGTAGTAACAGATATGAAGTTCATAAAAAAATCCTCGACTTCTCATACTAAGACAATCAGCTGATCGATCAAGTTGTATGAAATTGAAAAATTATTGGTTTGGTCAATTAAAATCTATTTTGTGCTAGTAACCGACTTTGCCATTATATTCGTAAGTATAAAAATAATTTAATGTATGGAGGCTAAGTTTTTTTTTACATATTTGACTTACATTCCTTGCATAAAGTGATGTTTCATGGATAAAATAACCCCTTAAAGTTTGATAACTAATTTAAAGTCACCAAATATACACATGATAACGATGGGTATTTTATCCAAGTGGAATCGAATACTGCATCCGTATTCCCCACAATTCGATTCGACACGGACGCTCAGAAAGTCTCAGTGCATCCCTCTCTTGAGATATTTAGATGACAGTAACTGGTATAGTCTTGTCGAATATTAAATTCGAGTCGAATGATGTAGAATACGGGCGCTGGAATTGGTTATCATACGTATAAAGTTAAGCTGGATACACACCTGTAGGAATACTTTAAGTCGATCGAGAGGCGCGGTACAGGTTCTGCTGACTGCGCCCGCGATGCCTCCAGCTAGCAGATGACGCCACCACTTGCCCGTTTGAAGCTCCGTTTGGGTGAAGTCATCTGGTACGTTCATATCCTCCCCGATGTCCAAATACTACGAACAAATAACGCAGCCTTAACTAATTGTCCGATATGTTGAAGTCACAAGAAATGTCTCCATAGCGTTACGAAAAATTTTGTTGCAGAAAATTAGACATAGAGAAAACATTTCTTGTGATCATTTGTTATAGCTAACTCTACATTACAACAGAACAAAAGCGAATAAAGTAATCGTTTTGAATGAGAGATGTGTCTTCAAAAATGATACTACTTTTGTAAGACAAATATGATTGAATTATGATGGGTAAGAAAAAAAGAGACTAATATTTTTAAAACGCTTACTCGCCTGATTCACATATTCACAAATAATTTTAGAGAAAGAAAAAAAAGTTCGGCGCGGATGGGTTTTGATCCTGAGGTCGTGGGTAAGTCCCACTCGCGCAGAAAATTTTTTCTTTCCCTAAAATTGTTTTTTGAAAGGTGACTAGGTTATGTTCGAATATGATAAGACCACTACTATACTTACGAATTGTAATACTATCTATACACGGTTTCATCGCGGTACTACAAATTTAAATTCAGATTTAAAAGGACAACTAATGAGATATTTATCGTTTGTTAACAAAATCGCCTTTAGTGCCATGATTTTACTAAATAATATTACAATAGACATGAAAACGAATGTAAAATACTTGGAAAAAAAAAACAATGTACAGTATTTATGCTTTCTTCTATGCTTTCTTCATCCTCCATGATTTCTTTGGTCGCTTTGAACGCATCTGGGTGTGCAACAATTTGTTCAAGGTTTGTATCGGAACGCTGAAATATTTAAACATCGTCAACTTGTACGAAAGAAAGGAAAAAAATATATGGCTTCGGGTTAGTGTAATAAATTGATGGAACATTTTCCAGCTCTGGTCATATAAACATGCTTGAATTACGAGCGACATAAGTATCGAAAGAGATGCTTAGGTTATACCCTAAGATCAGATTACGTGTATACGAAGAATTATGTCTATGTTATGGCTAAAGGTAGGTGTGAACATAAATTTTAAGATTAGCCGCCTTAAAACAGATTAGTTGCCTAATGTAAACATAACCTGACCTAAGTTTAGCCGGCAAATTTTAAATTTAATGATCAGAACCTGACTCTCTGACTGACCTACCTTTAGCCGTACCTAACATCTATACAAAATACTTTATCAGATAGATAGGTATAAGAGACTTAAGATTCTTTTTTAAGAGCAAGGAAGGTTGGCACTGTAGTGCTTTAGTGTAAGAAAATATGCAAGTTAATTACCATCGTGCCTGGAAGGAAGTCTCCCTTCTTGTACTCGTACAACCAGTAAGCGCAGATCATGGTAATACAGTCAACCAACATTTTCCAGCTCCTGAATACTTGTTCTGCGTGGTCTGTAGAGACCGCAAATTTGATCCAAATATATTTCAGTCTATGCATCATAACTGTCTCTCAGTCATTTAGCCGTAGTTATGCCAGCTCAAAATTGGAATTAAAGCCATAATATTCATATCAATTTTATATAAATATAATATTATCAATCCATTTGGTATTTTGACAGCTACGTTTGCGAAATTTGGACGTAAGCTGTGACTTGTGTTCGACGTTTTTAATCATTTGTTGTTGAACGTCAACCATACTCTATGGTCACCGCATTTACTCTAAAAAAGGTCAAAAGAAGATTTTATTGAGATTAAACCGGCCTGTTGCGTTTGCCGTGCAAAAACTATTTTTCTATCAACTAATATTTCCCAATAATATTTATCAGTACGAATTGACAAATCTACGAAGAATATGGTACTTTATTCTCATATTTTGTCGTACAAACAAACAAACGCCTCCCGATCTCCGAGTATCCAGCCTGCGTAGATAGAACGGCCCTCGACACCCTCGCACGCCACGCAACACTGATGACGGTGAAAAATTTTGACTGCTCGAGGGCACCGCGCAAAAGCTTGCTCGCCCTTTAGCGTTGTCATTTCGACGTTTTTTTGACATTTGACCGCGGTGCAGTGCACTGTGAGCACGTTATGCTTGAGCTGCTGATCTATGACTTGCAGTTATCCTTGAGTGGTGTCACTGCATCGCACGCGTGGACTAGACAATCTATCAAATAACTGAACCTTGACACCGATTCGAAGGGGCTCGCAGAGGCCAATAAAATTATCTACCTATTATGAATTAATGACCAAGCAACAAGCATGACGAGGGTTTGATGGCCATTGAGCGTTTTACCAAAAAAATCAATAAATTGTATAATACTTATGAGACTTTTCATCCTACTCTGAAATTTGTTTTTTAATTGCGCGCGCGCGCTTGTTTACGGCCCGTGCGATACAAATCCTGCACACACGGGTGTGCAAGAATCGCGCGAAGATTTAATTGCGAATAACCCAAATTATAATATTTGAGACGAGAACGATTCGTGATAGTTACGTAAACTATGCGTTGAATGTGTTATAAGGTTATAATATTTCACTATAATGCCGTAGATAAAGGTCGTGAATACAGCGACAAACCTTTATCAGTGTTTTGGTTTTCTGTAATGCTATAAAATTGTACATTGTAAAATACAAGACTTACGCAATTAATCAAGTCTCAACGTAATGAAAAATGAAATATACCTACAAAAGTAAATCATACCCGTCCTTAGTCCTGTGAAAATATTTCAAGTTCCACTTCCGTTATGAAAATTCAGTTTTCTTAAGACTCTTGAGCGCAAAGTCGAGGGTCTATTGTATGTATACCTACCAGATATATTAGATCTCTAGTCAGTTTTATTTGTAAGTATAATAAGTTTAATTTTTCTGCAGATAGGAGAGAAGAGTAGGTACCATGTAGGTACTTTCGTGACAACAAAAGTCAAGTTTGAAAGAAAGAACCTGGCCACATGTGGTTACCACTTAACATTAAATCTAACCTCAAATCGCAAAATATTTTAAAATAACGAGAAAATTTTGACAGTCGATTATTATTTCTATAATTAATCTTATTAATCTTAATCTTACGAAATCAAAGTGATCTTATGGAGTAGCTTAAACTTTATACTGAGCTCATTCTATATTTTCTTAAGAATGAAGCCATAAACATGAATGGATTCAGTTGTGTGAAACCTTTACAAGGTCTTATGTAGGAGTTGTTAATCCTATTGAAACAGAATGTCAAGTTCAAGAGCCGGAGAACAATCGATCAATAGTCATCATGACCATTTTTTTAACTCGTTCTTTTTCATTTTTTTGTATTTGAATGTTCTACAAACTATTAGTACTTAAATTAAACATATGCAAAAATAAAAATCTTTTGACTCAACAAACATAAAAAATAAAATAAAAAAACATTAACAAGGGAAAATATTCGAAACAACTTTACTATATCGTCGATAAGTACTCTTATCGACTATGTAAGCATATCATCAAATGGTCATTGGACTACTTGAAGCAGATTTCAATAAATAATACAGTTCACATTAAAACCACAGATCACCACCTACAAGCAACCAACGCGCGCCACGCAGATATGATTTTATAAGTAAATCAAGCCGAGCTCCGGTGCATCTCTTCAGTACCTATCAAATTATAGTTCCGCGTGCACGGTTTTTGACATTGGAAATGTCTTTTCGTTCGCTCCATTGTATTATAGGCTCCGATTGCACGAAAAAGTGCGATCCCCTTATATCTCGGAGAGTTGTGAAGACATGATATTAAAAAAAGGCTCAAAAGACTGTAAGGTACAAAAAGAATTATTCGAGAAAGTCATAAACGAAAAAAGTATTGGCCGAAGCCGTGAAAAAAATTTTTTTTTTTACCGAATTTTTGATTTTGGCGCTCAACATTTTGGAAACGATGAATTATATCAATTTGAGAAAAAAATCTCTGGACAATTTAGTCAGCTACAATTTGAGCCTAAAACAAAGAAGATCGGGTTACGAGTTTGCCCTGTAGCCTAACCTTTTTGAAAAAAGTCAAAACGAATTTTTTTCGAATTCCATAGATTCATTTCCAATGTGCTCGATAGACGTGTGAGCACGAAATCTGTGAATTATTTTTTTAAAGTAAGAGATGGGTATCAGAATGGAAAACTACACCTACAAAAAATATTTGGTCAGTTCTGAAGAGATGCTTTGGGGATCGGCTAGATATAAGTGCAATATCATATTTGCGTGGCGTGCGTTGATCTTGTAATCTGTGTTAAAAAACATCAACTTTTTTGGTTTTACTATTAAGTCAAATTATTTAATTTTGATAGTAAAATATCCCAAAAAGTTTTTAAGAGAATTTGTATAACTTAAATTACAGATGGCGACGAAAATATTGACGAAACGGCTTTGATGTCGGTTGAAACTAAATAAATATAGAGTTAGAAGTGTATCGAAGACACGAACGTCATGGAATGAATTTTTTATGGGAGTATAATATTTTGGTTGGTTGGAGGAGAAGAGATGAAGACCGAGCTCAGTGGCGTGCAATAGGAGAGGCCTATGTCCAGCAATGGACTTACACAGGCTGATGATGATGCATTTATTGTTACTGTATATAGAACCTGTTCCTTTTAATATCCCATAACTCTAAGGTCATATTCAATGAATAAAAATAATTTAAAAAGTCCAATTTAAGAACATATGTTCTTAAATGGGTATTTTGGGAGAATTCATCAATCAAAACTAAAATATTTAAAAATAAAACGAGTCTTAAGTTGGTACACTCTCATTGATAATTAGTTTCAATTATTCATAATTTAGAACACGATAATGCGACGTTTTCATTACTTACGTAAATGTATTTTATAGGAAATTCACATTTTTACCGAATTATTTTGTATGAAAAACAAAAATTTGAAATTATTAATACATAATTGAAAAATAATGTACAAGCTGTTTGATTCATATACGTGGTTCATTGATACCCTGAAGTTATGGGATATGAAAAGGAACTGGTTCGGTTCACAGGGACAGATAACCTGATGGGTGACCAAATTGGCAATTTATCACAAGCGTTTACGTGCTTTGGAGGGCACGTTAACCCGTCGGTACTGGCTGTTGTAGATTGAATTTAACGACTAGTCAATCGACAAGACAGAGGCCATTTTGTAGTTTGAAAACTCTGACATGAAGGTTGGTCAAATTCGCCACTCACTTGATTACTACACGATAAAGACAGACTGTATAAATAAGCAGTTCGATAGAGTTCAGTGACTAGTACTCTGAAATAGAAATGCCGCTTTGTTCTCAACCATTCTCGAATAGGTCAAACCAGTCAAGATGTCCGTTTTTGAATATCAACAACATTATTGTTTAAATTATATACTTAGTTTTAAAAAGAATACAAAGAACAAACGCGTTGTGCAATTTTTGGATGGGTACAAAATGTTAAACTCGCGTCAGGGTCACGTGACCCTGATCGAAAATTCGTAAGACGGAGGGTGAAGTGAAAACTTCTTAGACCGCAAGGAAGTAATATATGTTCAAGTTTTCACTTCTGCCGACACTCCCGGAGTGCAACCCGTTTTTTTAAAATAAAGGTTTTTGTTAATGATAAATAAGTAAATAAATACTAAAAGGCCCACACTAAGGTTTTCCCTTGTGTCGTAGGTCTCTTGGAGCATACACAAAGACACGAACACCCATGACCCAGCATGACAAATATCTGTTTTTTTTTTTAATAGAAATATTTGTAATGGAAGAACGACTTAAGGGCAGTCTCCATTGTGATCTAGTCTAAAGACACGTGTTGAGAGTTGCATGAATCCGTGGTGTAATTGGGTTAGAACGACATTGGCCCCGTTCTCCAAAAACCTGACTCGCTGAGGTCGGCGAAGTAAGTGGGCGAAGTAAGTGGGTGAAAATAGAATATTTTAACTAAGTAAAATAAGGAAATGTATGTAAATAAGGAATAGTAAATAAAATAAGGAAATTTGTAATGAGATTAAAAAGAGCACCCTCGGATTTTCTCGCCTATTCTTCTCTGTGGAAGGCGTAAAGTCAGTAGAGTGTATGTATCTGTTTAAATTCTGTAATGTAACATACAAGGTGAACGAATATGTTTATATGTATTTAATGTAACTTAGACTTATTTTAAGTACATCCTGATTGTTTTATAAAATAAAACTAATTTGAAAGACTTATGTACGTATGTCAACTCTTACAAACAATTAAAAAATGATAACTATTAGCAAAAACGGTTTTAAATATTCTACAGAAAAATTGAATTTTACTACTGTCCCGCTGCGCTGACGCAATGTTCTAAAGAACAAGTGGGGACTACCCTGAATGACGGCGAGTTTTTTTATTTTTATAAGATGGGTTAACTCTTGACCTCAATCTTGACCAAGGTCATAAATGAGGTCGACGATGGAGCGAGTTAACCCAGAAAATGCCTATAAGGCACTGAAACAATGTTTTTTTAGAGTTAGTTTTATTATGAGTTACGAGTATATTGTTATTATGGTTCACGTATTTATTTTAAAGCTTGCATATAGACAATTTATTTAGAAATTATTTGTGTTCCACATTCTAAGTCATACTATGAAAATCCGGGAATATTATGTAGCCTATGTTACTCAGGGATAAAGTAGCATTCTAATGGTGAAAGAATTTTTCAAATCGGTCCAGTAGTTTAAGAGCCAATAGGTTCTTTAATGCATTGAATACAATGCAAACAAACAATCAAATCTTTCCTCTTTCAATCAAAGCAGCTGAAGGCCAGAAAAGGAAGTTGCTTGAACCCAGAGAGCAATGTATTGACCACACCGATCTCCAGAGTACGTTTAGGTTCGTACTACAGAACGCGACTCAAATTCTGATCTATACATGAGTAGCAGTCGTCTTTGTCGTTTTGATAGTGAGAGAAAGAGACAATAAATACTTAAGTATAGATCAGGACTTGAGTCTCCTTCTGTAATACGGGCCTTATAATACATTGACATATCACATCATAGTAGTGCGGGGAATTCATATCAGTATGTCAATGAGTGACGTCACCGTGAGTCACTTCACATCCTCGTGACTACATGAAACCGGTTGCATAACTGGGTTTTAAGAACTCATTAACTTTTAAAATGAATACTCATGTGTATCAAATTTTATTTGCGGACGCTATTTCAGATTGTTTACAGTAAGACCACCTTTTCAATATTTATTCAAGCGAAACAAAAGTTCCTTGTTTTATTAGAGTGGGAAATTTCATTGTGATTACCAAAAGCAATATTTCAGATTTTTATTAATTTAATATAACGACCCCCCCCCCCCCGCTTGTCTTTCATAGTTTGCGATCTCAATTAAGGTTCCGACCTTACCGTAAGTGACAGCCAAGTCCTCCAATAACCAACTCAAAATTAAATAATAATAAATAGTAAAACGCTGCACACTGAAAAACCCACACTAAGGTCTCCCTTGTGTCGTGGGTCCCTTAGAACATACACAAAGACAGACACGAACGCCAAAAGCAGCCGTGAATTGACGATATTTCTAAGCAAAGTATAAATGGACTAACATACGATCTGAGGGCTATTATTGTTATCAATAACCTACTATTGAATAATTATTGCATTTCTCTGTTGCAGGGAAACATTCGAAGCACGTTTTGTGTCACGTTTAAAGCAACACGTGTGTTTGTATGATAGCAACTAAATAGGCATGTGGTTAGTAAATAAGATCATGTTATACAACGTGTGAGGGACAGCTTTTTTTTACCAGCCCATATACGTCCCCACGGGCCTCCCTTCGAATCACGAAGGGGATTTAAGCCATAGTCCACCACGCTGGCCCAATGCGGGTTGGTGGACCGCTCGTCTTTCGGAAATGAATTTTCTTGGACGGACGGGTTTCATCACGATATTTTCCTTCACCAAAACAAGTGATAATTAGAAATCCGTACATAAATTCGAAAAGACGAATTTAGTGATACAGCCCGCACCAGGATTTGAACCCGCAACCTTCCGATTACAAGTCTGGCTCATTACCAACTGGGCTATCACCGCATTTGTATTATTAATACAAATACTTAAACGGTGGAATCTAACGAAGATTGGCTATAAACATGTATTTTCCCGGAAACGTCATTTTTCGTTATTTTGGAGATAAGGAACTTACCGCGGGATACTTGGCTGCTTTTCGTGTTTTACGCTGTTGGTTTTGTTTGTTATTGCAAAACGGATAATATTATTAATACCGGAAAAAACTAAAAAACATGAAAAAAAGAACTTAATATTTTCCTGAGGGAAATTTCACTGGAAACTAATTTAGAATTATGGTTTCACTTTTTACACCCTATTAAGATTGATAGTGCACGTCCTCTTTATTGACAAAGAGAGAGAGGAAAAGGTTAATCGGATAGCAATCTTCTTCTTTTTATCGTGTAGGTGTAGTCAAGTGAGTAGCGAACTTGACTAACCCTGGTGTCAGAGTACTGTCGTACAACCGCAATGAATGCTTAATTTGGAGAGATAAAAATACAGTATTTACTTAAATAGTTTATTTTGTAATTTTTCGGTTACTTGGATTAACTCTGGAATACTGTTAACCATATTATATTGAATATTTAAATAACAACTTTAAAACATCAATTTTATATCTTTCATTTTAGATTTTTATGTAATTTATTTAACTAACTATTAATTATATTAAACTATCACATGCAAAAAAGGTAGGAAACTTTTTTGCATGTGATAGTTTAATATAATTAGGCCCGTGTTCACCAAAAATATAACCAACGGTTAAACCGCGGTTAGAAGCTAATCAGACAAAATGTCAAAAAAAATGTATGAAAATGACATTGTCAAATCTCTGGTTAGCTGCTAATCGTTGGTTAAGTTTTTGGTGAACACTGGCCTTAATAGTTATTTGAGGTCTTTAACCTGAGGTACAGGTAATGAACCTAGTTCAGGCACATTAATGTTAACTTTTTCCTTTTTTTTTGTACAGAGGCCAGCGCATCAGGTTACTCCATTTTCATTGCAAAACCGCTCTTATCAAAAGTGCACGCTTGTGGTAACCTGACAGAGTGCACGCTTGTGGTAACCTGAGTTGCGGCCATCCGTACATCGAGCCCTTAGTTTCTTACTGTGAAATTCGGGTTTAATAAATACATTTATTTTTCAATAATGCCCAGTGAAAATCCGTTGGAAACAGGAGGACATTTTGGAACACTTGATGTTTAACTAAATTAAATAACAATCACCTTACTTTCTTGTTTCCTTCGCATTTTGCTTGAGAACTGCTTCCTAAGTTTCTTAAAAAAAAACTAGTGCATTGTTTACTAAACACTATAAAAAAAAAACTAATGCATTGTTTACTAAACACTATCTATCATTTAATCCGAGTAATTGTCTCGTCACTTCGAATTAACGGTTGTAACTAATATAAGAACGTGGTGTGTCTATCACCAAAATCTACCATAACAGTTCATGATAACTGATAAGAGTTCTCATTGTTTATTTCCATTGATCCATTCAAAACAGTCACTTGTTTAGTCGTGAACACTTGCGACTTCAATTATCGTGACGCTGATTTGATTAGCTATGGTGCTCTGCCTACTCTGACAGTACATAAACTCTAAACACTCAAAGACCCACGCTAAGGTTTTCCCTTGTAACGTGGGTCCCGTGGAACATACACAAAGACAGACATGAACACCTATGACTCGAGAACAAACATGTGCTTTTTACACAAAGTTTCCCCGACCGGGAAGTAAACCCATACCAGACAATCAAGAGGTAGCGTTAGTGTTTTATTTGTGGTAATATTTGTTTAGTCTGTTTAGCAGGCCGAGTACGATAGTGACAGCTCCGCGACAACACCGCGGTCCTATGTCAAAATGTCAATATTGACAACGCCATAGGGCAAGCAAGCCTTTGCGCGGGACCCTCGCGCAATCAAAGTGAAGTTCCAGCGTGAGCCGAGCGCGAGTTTGTCGTTATCGTGCTAGAGCTGCTGACTTATTTGTTTGATAATTTAAATGTAATGTTCTAGCAGGTATAAATCTTTAATTCTTTTCAATCATTTAAGAACGTCGAACCAGCTAACCTATAACAAGATCTGGACGGAGCGCGCTCGAAAAATAACCCAGTACCTAGTGGAAATAGAGCATCAACCCGCATTGGGCCAGCGTGGTGGACTATGGCCTAAATCCCTCTTCGTGTTTCGAAGGGAGGCCCGTGCCCCTCGGTGGGGACGTATATGGGCTGATAAGAGAGAGTGGAAATAGACTAACTGACGAGAAATTTAAAAAATCATGAATAAGTATAGTTTTACGTGGGTTTTTCCAACAATCAGTACTTGGTTGATAAAAATGTTAAAGCGTGTGAGTGCACAGAGCGTACCAAATAAAATTAGTGCGCCTAATCGTTCTTTGGCCGGCTGACGCAACGGGTTGCGTAGTTGCGTGAGGCGCGCGCGCATGTGTCGACGACACATGTGTTTACTATATCACGCGTGGCAATATACCTTCAGAAAGACATCAATGTCTACTGTAGACTCATTCATAAACTAGGCTTACACCAAATTTTTTTTTAGCTTTCATTCTATACACCAAAATGCTTTATAGTTTCCTTATTCTTCTTCCTATCATGTAGATATAGTCAAGTATGTAGCGAACTTGGCTAACCCTAGTGTCAGAGTTTTCAAACCGTAAAATGGCCTCTGACTTGATTTTAACGACTGTAGTCAATCGACAATAGCCGACACCGACAGCTTAACGTGCCCTGCGAAGCACGGAAGCGCTCGTGATAAATTGCCACTTTGGTCACCTATCAGGTTCCCTGCCTCTGTGTACGTTGCTTAACCTCACTAATCGGTTGAGATCAGCAAGAGCCACTGGGCTACGAGCGCTTTTATGGTTATAACTTAACATGAACATAACACATCTGTGACAGGTAACTAACAAGACAAAAAAAAGTAACCGAAAAGAAAAGACGAGACTATTAAATAGTAACAAAAGACAGAACAAGTAGAAGGTAAGACAAGTAACCTAGCTAAAAACTTAGTGTTAGAAGAATAGCGATTACTCCACCGACAAGGGAAAAGCTTTTAAATTTTGATTGAATCGTAAGTCTAGACACGAAATGTAATTTTCTCAAGATGTTATTTCTCAAAACGTTGTTTTTTCGAAACGCTCTTTCTTAAAAAGCGCTTTTATCGAAATGAGCTATTCTCAAAAAGTCATTTTCTCCACACCTGTATAAGTTCACGATGCAAAAAAATGATAAAGGTCCAATGCTTTCGTAGTCTGTTAGAAATATGCACTCGATAAGACATAAAATGTCAGTAAAACTAGAATAAAAACCTGAACGAAGTTTTCATCGTCATTTCCGTGAAGGCAATGACTGCGAAAGGCTGTTCAGTTTGTCAAGATAAAGAGGCAAGGACGCGTTATCGCTACGTTCGCGTTCTTTTTAAATTGCCTTACATTCAATAAGTTCAATCTGTCATTTTGCTGTTCGAAAGCGAACGTTGGAAGCTAGGTTCCAGCTGCAGCAAACCATAAGTCAGATAAACTCAAGAAGGCAACAGCTGCAGCACGTCAGGTTACCCATTCGCACTACGAAATCCGGCGCTTTTACGAGCTGCATAAGGGCAACATGTGATTCTTTGTATCTTTAGCTATCGAGTGGTGTCATTAAATGCCTAATTTAGATGGTATAATTGGTAGATATTGGCTGAAACACAATGTTGTATCCCCCAATTTGATGCAAGCAGTTTTTTTTATTGCGTCCTACTGAGGAATTTTCACTTTTAAATAGGGTACGGACGCCTCAAACGAAACAGAGAAAGCTATTTTATAGAGAACTAGCTTGCCACCCGCGTAGACTACAGGTTATATGGTGCCCAGGGATAAAATGTAGCCTATGTCCTTTCCCAAGGTCTAATCTATCTCTGTATTAAATTTCATCAAAATCGGTTCAGTAGTTTAGACATGAAAGCGTAACAGACAGACATACAGAGTTACTTTCGCAGTAATAATATGTATCAGTAGGGATAATCTCAATCATAGGTCGCTACCAAAATGTTGGTGCGCCATCGCCACACAAAGAAGTCGTGCCGTCGCAAAATATAGGTCGTTCTAAAAATCACTTACAGACGCAATATGTCAATGTATAGTTTTTTTTTTTATTGTTATTTTCATCCACAGACATGATGTCCGCGTCTTTGGTTGTTAGTTAACTAATCTTATTAATACTTATTTTTTTTAACGATTTTTCAAACTAATACATATGAGGTGACTTGAAATAAGTAAGCGAAACTCTACGGGTGATTATTTTCATGAAACTGAACAATTTTCCCAAAGGAACCCTTTTGAAATTCTCAAAAACAATAGTCGACTTCCCATTTTTTTTTTACCAGCCCATATACCTACGTCTCCCACCGACTTCCCATACAAAGGCAAATCTGCTGATTGTAAAAGTAGTATAGAGAGGCGAATTATCTCGGAAAGTTGTAAAGATATAATATTCAAAAAAGGCTCAAAAGACGCGTAATTCCGAGAGCTATAAGGTGCAAAAAGAATTATTCGAGAAAGTCAAAAATGAAAAAAGTTATGGCCGAAATAGTGAAAAAAAAATAAATGCTAGATATTTTGGAAACGAAGAATGATATCAAAAATTTGAGAAAACTTCTCTGGACAATTTAGTCAGTACAATTTGAGCCTAGAACAAAGACGATTGGGTTAAGGGTTTGAAAAAAGTCAAAATCTGTGAATTTTTTATACAAGGTGTTTCAAAAAAACCAAAAAAAAAGAAATTCCAAAATTAAATTTTATAAGTTAAAGAGTCGCAACTCTAGTAATCAGTTGCACGGTTTGACATCTTTAAAAATGAAAGTTTCATATAATTAGTATGACATACTTGTCATTTTGTGATAGAGCTGCGCAATAAGCTAAACTTTAATTAATTATGATTTTTTTTTTGAAACACGTTGTATTTAGACCTTGGTTCCTTGGAAAAGTTGTTCAGTTTTATGAGCTGATTCATAGGTATTATTAATTTTAACTTACTAATTTAAAGTCATCCAATATACAGTAGTTAGCGGTGATAGCCCAGTTGGTCATGAGCCAGACTTGTAATCCGAAGATTGCGGGTTCAACCTGTACCACTAAATTCGTCTTTTCGGATTTATGTACGGATTTCTAATTATCACTTGCTCAATGGTGAAGGAAAACATCGTGATGAAACCCGCCCGTCCAAAAAAAATCATTTTCGAAAGACGAGTGGTCCACCAACCCGCATTGGGCCAGCGCCACCAACCCGCATTGGGCCAGCGTGGTGGACCATGGCCTAAATCCTCATCGTGTTTCGAAGGGAGGCCCGTGTCCCTCGGTGGGGACGTATATGGGCTCGTAAGAATATACAGTAGTTTTAATGTAGCAACGTATATGTAGCAAAGATAATGTAGCACCCAATATATAGTAGCAACGCACAGTAGTTGTAATCCTTTAAACACGTTTTTTTAATCATTATTAAAAAAAATATTTCGTTATTTATTAACACTGTGAGGAAACTACCTATGTGACGCAATAAATTAACTGTGACTTTATACCAGACACGTTTATCTCTATCTTATCATTTAGGTTATGAGACGAGCGGTTCTTTATGTAACTACGTACCTACGTTGAAATATTGCGTCTATAGTAGTTACCGCTTTATTTAGAACGACCTAATTATTGCTGGTACGACTTTGTGTGGCGCACTTTTGGTAACGAATCATTGGGTATATTCTCTACTAGCCTTCCGCCCGCGGCTCCACCCGCGTGGACTTCAAGTTATATCGTGTCCGATAAAATGTAGCCTATGTCCTTTCCCAGGCTCTAATATATCTCTGTACCAAATTTCATCAAAATCGATTCAGTAGTTTAGGCATGAAAGACAGACAGACAGCCAGACAGAGTTACTTTCGCATTTATAATATTAATAATATAGTAAGGATAGTAAGAATAAGGATTAAACCTTCGCGTGCTTTTTGAACACATGGTGTACGAGATTTGTATCGCACGCGGCGTAAACAAGCACTGTTTCCTTTTAGCCTCAAATTGTTTCTTTTGCGGCGTATTTGAAATGAAAATACGGCGCAAAGGAAACAATTTGCTTTCATAGTGGGACGAAATTAAAAAAATGATAACAAAATCGGGGGACACAGTTTTAACAAACTCACTTCTTTTTAACCGTACAGCCCCACAACACAAGGGAAGTAAATTACGAACAATTTCACACGGCAGCACTTTCATCGTGCAAATGGGTAAGTGTAACCTGACGTGCTGATGTCGTCTGTTAAAGGCTTAGAGTATACAGGGCTTTAGGTATCTCTTTTTCAACCTCTCAGATGGTTAATTAGTCCATGAAAATGAACAACTTCCCCTAGGGACATAGGTCAATATACGAAAAAAAAAATTTGATCTCCCATACAAAATGCGCTATATGCTGATGAAGTTTGTATGGGAACTCAAATTTTTTTAATCGTATTTTGACCTATCTTCCTTGGGAAAGTTGTTCAGTTTCATGGACTGATTAACCACCCGAGAGGTTGAAAGAGAGATACCTAAAGCCCTGTATATTACAGCTCTAAGGTTCTACACAGTTTCAATAAACAATTAAAATAAAAATGTCATTTTATAAAATATCCTCGCTAACTTTGGCGTTCGATAAAATACGAATACAAATGCTCATTCACCTCGCTGCACATGTTATCACTGGTATCAATTGATGACGTCACGACGACGCGCCGGTTTTTTCGGTAGAGCGTTGAGCGTGGCGCGCGATTAGCGTTGAGACTATTTTCTTTTACACGACTAAACACAAACTGGAATTTGGCATTTGAAATCTTTCTAATTATTTCTAGGTCTATAGATTAAGAGCTACCTCGTGTATGACTATAAAAAATTAGGTCCGTATTTACAGAACGTGACTCAGACTCTGATCTATACTTGAGTAGCATCTTCATTTTGATAGTGAGAGAAAGATACAATCATTACTTAAGTAAATATCAAGACTTGAGTCTCCTGTTGTAACACGGACCTAAGTCTTATACTTAGGAATTCAATTTCACATATTGAGCCGAGCGATTCAAAAATATTGTCTACTAGCTTTCCGCCCGGGACTTCGTTCCCGTGGCACTTTTTTAGTTTTTTCTTTCATAAGAACCTTCTCCTGACAATAAGGAACACAACAAAAAAAGAATCATCCAAATCGGTCCAGCCGTTCACGCGTGATGCCGTGACAACGAAAATCGGGTTCCATTTTTATATATATAGAAGATAGAAGATGTTCCTGTTGTTTACTTGCCATTCATATATTTTTAACTAGCTTTCCGCCCGGGGCTCCGCCCGCGTGGACTATAGGTTATATCGTACCCAACTGTGGGATAAAATGTAGCCTTTGTCCTTTCCCAGGCTCTAATCTATCTCTGTGCCCATCAAAATCGGTTCAGTAGTTTAAGCGTGAAAGACAGAGAGACAGAGTTACTTTTGCATTTATAATATTGAGTATGGATTTTCAGGGTTCCAAATTTTACTTATTTTTTCGAACCCAAAAGGTACCAACAGCGAACAGTAGTCGCTAGTGTAACTGTGACCACAGCCACGGCAAAGATAAATAATGTCTTGAAATTGTTGTTTTCCATCAAGCATTTTTGAAAAACTGATTTTTAATACTAACGTTTCCGGATTTTTCTCTGGAATGCGAAATCTTAGCAACATTTTTTTAGTTAAAATCCTGTTATTAAAAAAATATATACGAAAAAACTCCAAAAAATATAGAATTTTCTTTCTAAGAATAAGTATGTGTTATCTATGAGCCTCTTAAGCACAATCAATTTTAACACTGCAATATTGCTCTAATAGTACCTAAAAAAGTAAGATGCCTCGATGCAAATCTTGAAATTCTCTCAGTTGGTTCGTACATTATAAATGACTGCACATGTATGGTAATAATTGCATAATAATTCGCAAAACAATGGAAGTTGCATGGCGCCAAGTCACTCGTTGAATTCGAGAACTTAATGTGCCTGTGCTGCGGTGTAAACTATTAGTGATGCTATTTACCACAGACCTATATCGAGATAGACGGTAAAAATTTACCTACCTTGCGTGTAAAAAGTGTGATCCACGGTTGCAATTTTGTCCGACTTAAGTCAGTCCGCTTGAGACCTTACTATGCCGTAAATGATAATCGATTTTAACCGGATTTACATTATTATTTTACTTAATTAAGCGCCTTTGAATCGTTTCCGCAAGGTCACTAAATCTCTCTAGTGACGACATCTTAAGGTACGAAAAATTCGACACGCTAGGTTCTCATAGTTAGAAGCGCTCTTTTCGATGCCGAGTTCTGTTTAGTTGTTCAGTTTAATGGGGAGAGTCTTAAGTTTTCGTTTACTAATTTAAAGTCACCTCATTTGTTCATATATATATATATATATATATACCACGTTATTTTTTAATCAGTACCCAAATTTTTTGTACGAAAACTTTATGAAAATTTAACAAACCCGTATATATTTTTTGTTTTATATCGTTTAATATAAAAATTTCAAGCTAGATCTTCTGAAGCATGAAAATAAATTAAAAAAAATTGTATGGAAAAAAGAATTACATCGTCCAATTGACTCGGAACTTGGTCATTAGTACCTTTCAACACAATTTGTGACACCCGTGTTTCTTCGTTTTACAAAATTCATCCTCTAAAACGTTAAAAAGGAGTATCAAAATCAGAAAATTGTGGAAAAAAAAATTTGTCCTCCTTATTTACGCTTTATCAACGTTAAGTCACTCTGTATACCTATCAAGAAGACATCACGGATGCTAAAAGATACCGCAATTTATATGGGAATGGAAACTGCTATAAAATTCCTACAGTAGAATAGGTGAAAGGAAACCTTGAAATCGATCTTCGTATCAAATGTCAAGTGGGCAGGGACCTTTTGAAGATGACGGAACCTTGAATACAGCTGTTCTTGTAAGAATTTTTTGAATAAAATTGGTCTGGGTGGCTAATCCGAAGCAATGACCTTTAATAGCGGTGAAATGACGATTGCGACTATTTTACCCGTACAGGTGGCGAAATTGACAACTCTATCATCATTTCAGATATTTCTTTCACTTTTACTACCTTAACGGATGAAATGGTAACTATCGTTCTTCTACTGCAATTTAAAATAGCTGACAGAATAGCCACCGGCTCGTTTGGGTTTCGCATGGTAAGTCAAAAGCAGGTCACGCTTTACACTACCAGTTTAAGCTGAGCTTTGATTTATACTGCGCGCCATACAATGCAGGGCCGGTCCAAAGTCCAAAGTGTCAAGCTTGACGTGCTCTAGAGTGTACTGACGAGCTAAGCGTGACAGACAGGTATACAAAAACACCCAGATCAGAGAACAAAATACTTTTAAATGTCTGCCTCGGCGGCGCCTTTTGATATAGTCAGCCAAAGGTGAGAAAGTATAATAATGCAACTAGTTGAGTTATGGTGACAAGGACTTATCCAAAGAAAGGTTGGCAATAAATAGAATAGAATAAAAGTAAGGTAACAAGCTTAATGATTAAATACAAGATCAGTTTCATACGTGAAAAAACTCAATAATTTGCGTTCATTTTCCTTTTTAATAATGGTCAGACTTCAGGATGTAAATGTTTTTTTAATATATTGAATTAGGTCGAGGCTTTTAATAACATAGGTGTCTTGTCAGCATCATTAGAAAACTCATTAAAAATTATTGGATTGTATACATTATGAATATGTGATAGAAGAAAGCACGATATCCTTTTTACAGCGTTTTTTTTTTAGGTCTATCAGGTGGCACTTTCGCAACCACTTCTTTTTCTAAAGTCAAAATTAGTTTTATAAAACAACGCCAGCATTTGTAAACGATTACTGAAAGAATACCGATTTGACAGCTTTTAATCATATTGTAACGCTCACTTTGTGATAATCTGATAAAGTATATTGGTTGCTATCAAATCATACTTCTTTCAGCAGCCATACACGGTAAAGAAAAAAAATTTACAACTCGTGGAACGAAACCCTAAGAAGAGTATTGAAAGCATTCAACAATTTTAACCAGCAGCTCGAGTACGATGGTGATAGCGCGCGTAATGCGCCGCGGTCCTATGTCAAAATGTCAATATTGACGACGCCAGAGGGCGAGCAAGCCTTTGCGCGGGGCCCTCGCGCAATCAAAGTGAAGTTTCAGAGTCAGCCAGGAGTTTGTTGCCATCGTGCTTGAGCTGCTGAGATTTGACGACATATTCGTAATTTTTTAACGTTTTTGTCTGATTGATTATCTACTAAATGCAGAATAACCGTGGGTTGAATAATTGGTGAATATGGCCCTAGTTTATAGGGTTCTAGCATTCCGCCCGGGACTTCGTTCCCGTGGGAATTGGGGAAAATTATGTAGCCTTGTCCATCGGGGATAATGTAGCTTTCTAACGGTGAAAGAATTCAAATCGGTCTAGTATTTTCGGAGTCTATTCAATGCAAACAAACAATCAAATCTTTCCTCTTTATAATATTAGTATAGATAGAAAAACAATGAAAATTTTGCAAAAAAAATCGCTGGGCAAAGAAAAATTCACATAGATAGCACAGCTCGATATGAAAGTTATCATGTGTAATAAAAATTGTTTTCCCAACTTTAGATGCCTTAAAGACGATTTCAGAAATAATATTCGAAAGATAAAGATAAAGCGATATGTCAGCTTGACGATGACCTATTCTGATGATGAAAATATTTAACAATATTATGATTTCATGAAGTCTTGCTTCATTTTTTATTGTATTTGCAATTTTAGCTGTTATATACCTGGTTTGCAAAGGAAAAATGAATCTTTTGTTTCTATTATTAATTTAGTTTGTAAAGCCAGACTTTTCGTAACTTGATTTTTTATTCTTCGTAACAATGGTTATTTCGAGCGGTCAAGAGGGGAAAAAAAAGCTTTCTTTAAATAAAATATTTTACAAAAGACTTCTAGACATACAACGTCGAATGACGTCAATCCGAATTTTAAGTAAGCCATAGCAAAACTCGATCATAACTCGAATGTAGTGAAAGTGATGGGTGAAAACGTGCGATGAAAGTTTATTAGTTTGCAAATCGCCTCGCAGACACATTTTTAACTAAGACAGAAGTTTTTTAATGATTTGAAGTATTTAGTGAGTCTAAAGTTGCTCGATCGGATTAGGACAACCCGATGATTAAATCAAATCAACCCTTAAATTAAAAATTTTGTATGACCTCCAACATTTATAGTCCATAACTTTTAAGCGGCTTAACCAATTTAGATAAAATAAAACTATCTCGATCTTTCAAACAAGCATAACCTCTTTTCTGTCCATTCGTTTAGGAGCTACGATGCCACAGACAGACACAGATACACAGACGTGTACATACACACGTCAAACTTATACCACCCCTCTTTTTTCGACGGGGGTTAAAGAAAGTTACAAATAAATCGTAAAAATTATCAAAAATATTCACATTACGTAATTTTGCTTTGTCTTCTACTAAATACTTCAAATGATTAACGTACACATTAAGAAAATAATCATTAAAAAGTTAAGTTCTACAGTGGTTGCGAAAGTTCTAGACTTCCTCGACGCTGCGCATGCTCAAGTGGAGTCCGCGCTGGTAGACCGCTCGAGAATAGTACTAGATATTAAGTCCAGTAAATGTAGTACTAGAATGTCCGTACTAAGTCGATGTGACTAACTCATTCATGTTACCGCCACTGACGGCCGATTCTCCATAGCAACAAAACCACGTGGACGATTCCTCAAATAGGTGTCACTACATTCCAAGAAAGAGCGAGACACCAATATGTAACCGAGACAAAAAAGATAGAGATAGCTAACTGCATCTCTATCTTTTTTGTCTAGATAGAGTAAGCGTTTCACAAAAAAATTAAACGGGCTGGGAGATACACATTCAACTAATAAGTTTTTTAGTTAGTGCAATCTTGAGAACGTTCCAAAATGTAAGCGTGATTAAAGAATTGACGGACAGGTGAAGGTGAGTTTAAATGCGCATGCTGCCTAGACACCACACAGGCAGAGAAAATGAGAAAAATAGCCGGTTTAGATACCTTGACGATCCAATCCCAAATATCAGTGTATGAATCCATATCCATGATGGAGGATGATAAGAGCAGTCAATCAAGGGAAGAGAAGTAATAGTCACTGTAAGACTGCCTGTGAGTTAGGTGCAGCGAGTGCCACCGCCACCCGGAACATCTGTCCGACCCTCTCGATTTAGCTCACAAGTACCTTTGCCAAACACCGGCGAAACACCACCAGGAAGTCCTCGAAGACATCACCGGTCACTCCAGTCAGCTCTTCAATTTCCAGAGACATTCTATTTAATTTACTTAACGTATAAACTAAACTAAAATCACAGTAGAATTCCTGCTTTGGAACTTTGGTTTCTCAGATCGCGTAATACTTGAGCGAGTGTGTGTGGACGCTTGCGGGTAATACGGAATGCGTCCAATCGCGGTGACAAGCTGCCTCTCACTGAGTTAGACAGGGCGACCGCCAGTGTTGCCACCTTGGATTTTTTTAAGGCGCTAGGTCAAGAGTAAAATTTCGCCAGATTTCAGAAATTTGGATTAAGAGAAAACCACCAAATTCCGCTTAATTCATAGCATTTAAATATCAGACTAAATAAACCCTTATTTAAATTAAAAATGAATGAATATGTATGAGAGGCAAAAAAATTGTCGTATCCGACCTTCGTTCTAATTAATTACCTACACTTAACACGCATTTTTTCAATTTTGTGTATGTTTACCTGAGTGCTATAAAGAGAGTAAGCATAGAACATAATGAAATTTCGGAACATTAGGGGATTTCCGTAGATAGAGGATTTAATAGATGTCGTCCTAGCGTATACCCGACAGGGACAATGATAAATTAATCTTACTAAATTGAGAAGGCTCAAAAGACTAATACGTCCACGACATCTCATGTCTATATACTTTAGTAGTATTATATCCGAGACGTCATGATGACGTAAGTTTCAGTACAATTTTTGACAGGTGTGGTGACAAACAAAAAAGCATATTCGCGCTGAGGAACAGAAGATTTGACATTGTATCTCGTTCCCACTTGTGGTATTGTCTATGCTTACATCTTTGTCACTCATGTGTGTGCGAGTCCCTCTATTCTATTATTTCTCTATGGGGATTTCCCTCTCAAAAATGAGCTGCCAGACTCCGTATTGAACAACCGCTAAAAACCACAAAAAAAAATAAAAACGCCATACAAGGAAAAAAATCCACTAGAAGTCTTGAAAAAGCACCAGTTCTGGTGGGAAAACCACCAAGGTGGCAACACTGGCGACCGCCTGTATGTGACGACCCGCTACCACGACATTCACCGACTGGCAACGATACGGTCACCGAAGCAACGAATAGTGTGAGCGACACTAACATTACTGAGTTCAGTGGTAGAGGCTTCCAAACAGCTGATAATGTGACACATTCACAAGTTCACCGGGGGCTCGACTCGCTCATTGCGATTCAACACCAAGTGACGAGTCAGTTGCCTAGCAACTCGGTGGCCGGTGTGCATGCAATGTGAACGAAGGTGAAAGTCCGAAAGACATTGAATTCGTGCTCATTACGGAGAACTCTTGAAGACGAAACGCGTAAAAAATGATTTTCGATGTTTTTACTCGTATGTTATACGTTAAAAAGATAACATAGAATAAAGATGATCTGCACAGAACTTCATGTTTACTTAAACGATCTTTAAGTTATTGACATACATTGTATATTTTAAATACAGCTTAAGTTATGAAGTTCCGCAAGGTTTTTTTTTCGGTCCCTTTCTATTTATTAACGGTTTTTACGACGAAAATAATAATGACGCTTGCCGATGATTCTTCGGTTGGTATCCCATTTAATCTGTGCAGCTATGTACACACAAGAAGACGTACAGCTTGACACTTTGTACTTTGTGCCGTTGCTAATCCTATCGTTAACTCAGTTTCCACAAACTCAGCAGGTTTTCCCCACTACATTTTCCTTTAACGCAAATGACTGACATACAAAATGTTTACACCACATCGTGAGTATACCCAGAAATAGATAAGAAGGGAACGTCACTAGCGCCATAGATAAAAAGGAATTTTATGGGGATTGTCGATGATTTCTCATAGGAAAGTACTTCAGTATCATTGGGAGAATTACCGTAAAGTTTCGCTAACTAATTTTAAAACACCCTATATAAACTACAGTAAAGGATTAATAATAAACAGAACCAAGAATATACCGATAATTTTTATTGATTACCACTTCCTTGCATGTACAGAGGCCAGCGCATCAGGTTACTCCATTTTCATTGCAAAACCGTTCTTACCACAACAGCACAGAGTGCACGCGTGTGGTAACTTAAGTTGCGGCCGTCCGTACATTGAACAATTATGTACATTTGTACGTAGGCGCCCTGAATATTTTGAAAAACAGGGTAATGTGGTTCCTAGACCAACTAGACAAACAAACAAACTGTATGCTCCGTTTGCAAGGGTTGATGTACATCGGAAAAACTCCTTTTGTAGGGCTATAAGGGTTTTTAACAAATTACCGGAACACTTGAAATGTTTACCTCCTAAGCAATTCAAAACGAAATTACGTTAATAGATAACTGTTTCTATTCCGTCGTCGATGAATACCTTGCTTCTTGACGCACTTTTTAATTTGACATTTACATTATTTTTGACATTGTTATTTATTTATACTTTTGACATGTCTGCTACTAATTTCTACAGTCACAATTTGCATGCTTCAATTTCTGTAACAACTTATTTTCTATGTTCTGGCAAATAAATTATTATATTCTATTCTATCGGATGGTCAATACATCTGCAGAAATAAGGTTTAAGTCTCCAGTAGTTTTTTAATTAAAAGTGGTGCGATAGTAGTTTTCTAGTGCACACACGCAAAGGTAGAACGTATTAGATGATGGATTATGTTAACGTTCTTGTAGTACACACACATCAGCCTACCTATACATTTTGATCTTGACGTCCGCCCTTATCTCGCTCGTAATAGTGGCGGCTTTCGTAGTGCAAATGGATAACTTGACGTGCTGCTGTATGTAACTACGTAACGTACCGACATCAGCACTATTTCGTGATCGATATTAATTGAGAGTGTGGTGATCGGTTGAGAATAACCCACGGAAAGAGATGGGGTGGCCATCTCTTTCCGTGGATGTCGTAAGAGGCGACTAAGGAAACACAAATGAGACCTGCCTCCTAGTAATCTAACCCAGGCAACGACACTTCATTTTTTCTGAATCTGAGATGTCGTCCTATGGTCTCATGCGGTGTGGTAGGCTCTGTAAAGGGCCGTCTGGTTCGCGACCACCCTCCTACCGAAGTTCGAAGCCAAACAGCTTGCTGTGTTCCGTCGGTGCGTGGGAGTACCAGTGCCTTATAGGCAACTCACTCCATCGTCGACCTCATCTTTGACCTTATGGTCAAGATAGAGGTAAAGAGTTAACCCATCTTAAAAAAAAATTCTTTACACAAGGCTAATGGGTATGTGATGGACACAGTAGGCATCCTAATGGGTTACTTTAAATTAGCTATCGAAAATTAAAGGTGTGAATCAGCTCAAGAAACTGAAAAACTCTCCCGAAAGAACGTAAGTCAAAATATGAAAAAAGAAATTGGCCTCTCTAATCAACATGTGCGCGCGTCGGTGGTCTAACGGCTAGTGGGTCGGACTCGCAAGCGAGAGGTACCGAGATCAATCCCCAGTGCCACCATGTACAAATGACTCTTTTTCTGAGTTATGTACATTAGTTGCACACTAACCGATGCTCTTACGGTGAGGGAAAACTTTGTGAGAAAACCTGCACATTCAGGAGACTGAATGTGTAACCATGCTCCAATCCGGTCAGGTTCCCCTGTTAACCGGGTCACGGAGGTCAGATGGCAGTCGCTCCTGTAATGACTTGACCTGCCAAACTCTGGATTATGATCAAGCGTATCCCGAATGAGAAACGGGACTTAAGCGCTAGGAAGAAGAATAATCAACATGTGCGCGGTATTTGTGCAGAAGATGACAATTTTTTTAAAGAAGTTTATGTAGGTTACTTTGGGAAAGTGGTTCAGTTTCATGAATAGAGTCACTCCCCAAAGTTTTATTAACTTTTTTAAAGTCACCCCAATGAGAAATAAATCTCCCTTGTGGTCCCATCGATGAGACAAATATTAGTGGGTCCATTAGGAAACAGCGTGATTTTTATTGTTTTTTTACGCTTTCTCATCTCAACTGATCATCATGAAGTTTTGCACAAACTTTGTGGGGTACAGAAAAGGACATATTTATACTTTAATCCCGATTGATGGGAACGGGAACTACGCCGATGAAATAGCGAGGCGCTGCTTTATAAACACCACCGATTTTGGTAAAATAATTTTCCACGTTATAAAAACGTATGAGTCACCGAATTCAATCCCAACAACAGTTCGAAATGTCATCATTTATTTAGATTATGTTCTGGTTTGTAGTATTTTCTTGTTTTTGTTGATTTTTTTAAAAGCGCTGAATCATTTTCGATAAAATTTATATGGGACCACTTTTGGAATATACTCTTTCGAACAAAAAAGAATTTTGAAAAATCGGTCCATAACTGACGGAGAAATCGGTGAACATACATAAAAAAATAGTGGCAGAATTTGAATACAGTCGAACATAGAACCTCCTCCTTTTTTGAAGTCGGTAATAAAATAAAATAAACACGCTGATGAAAGTGTGTTAAACGTAAAAGATAGCAACGCATAAAACGAAGTTTTGGAATCTAAAACATTATCGGGCTCTAACAAAAATTGTGAAGAGCTGGCCTAAAATCAGATAATCTGGCAAAAACAGGAGGCCTTTGTGCAGCAGTAAAAGACACACCACAGGCTACTAAAAAAAAAAGGTTACCTCTGACTCTGTAATACCTAGACATCTACAAAAATATAGTACTTATAAAAAACCGTGCCAGCAACTTTCAAGAATAAAGTTTATTCGAAAAACCGAAATTAGTGGCAGAATTTGAACCTGCAACCATCTTTTCATGAAATTTTTTGACGTTTTGTGTGACCGTGATGTGAGTGGAATATTTGGTGAACATTGCTCCGATGACTTTTAAATAGACTTTTAAATCTTTTAAATCGTTAGTCTCTAGTATTTAGGAGAGCCTGTGAAGCATGAATCATTGTGCCGTAATAATCAGCGGAGCGATCATAAAAAACTGCAACAAACTGGATAAAACCGGATTCAGATTTGAGATTTTTGTCAATGTCTAAAGAACATGCACTTGACTGCATATAATAAGATTTGCGAAGGTTTCTAGAAGGTTTAGAGGTGGAACATGGGTTTACCCATGCACTGCTGGAAATTGGTTGAAATGGTCCCAAAATTCATCAACCTAGTTCAGGCAAATTAGTTTTAAGATTGTCCTTTTATTTTGTACACTTAGCCCTTAGTTTTTTACTGTGAAATTCTTGATTGAATAAATAAATTATTAGTAATAATTAAAATAAGTGAGCAGTGAACACCCGGCTGTGTTTTACGGGCGTATGTAGATAAAGTGATAGGTGTAGTCAGGTTTTTTTAATTTTTTATTAAACAGGAAATAATTATGCATCCACTTGATGTCCTGTTACGAGTGCCTAATTTGTGCAGTCAGGTTACGAGTGCATAATTTACAATCCAACTTTTTTAAAGTTTCACTTGGGAAATTAGAAAATAGATTTCGACTAAAAATTTTGAGTAATAAATGGTCATCATAAACAATTTGTATCTAAATAAGTGATTGTTCCAGGTAAAGTATCTACTGATAAATGATAAAACAAAGATAAGCCGATAATAATAAAGCGTGATATCATTAAAAACTTGAAGTTTTGTGACGCTGATGTTGGTGAAAGTTTTTACGCGAAGTATACTACATATATCTTGATAAAACTTTGCAGAAATATATAAGAATTACACACGACTATACAATTTATGGAAATTCCCATAGGAACGAAGAAAGTTAACCTATACAGAGAGCATGTTTAGAGATAATATGTAAAGTAAATATTACTAAAAATAGGTTACATATATAAACATTATAGTGACTTTAAATTAGTAAGCAAAACCTTAGTAATTCTCACAATAAAACTTTTCCCAAGAACCCATACGAAATTTTCAGGAGTAAATTCTAGACTTTTCATACTAAGGCAATCATCAGGTTATATGGGGGACTGGAGAGGTGATTTTTTTACATTTGTGGATTGCGCTAATTCACATCTTTAATTTTCGCAAACTAAGTTAGTAATTCAATATAATACATTCTTGTAAGTAATAAAAATAATCATTTATGTAACTTTAAAAGAATGACTTTCAAATTATGTGGAGTATACAACTATTTATAAAAATATAAGTAGGTATTTAAAACAAAAAAGAATGAATATAAGTAGTACTTCAGTTATCTAACACCTTTTAGTAAAAGCCTTGCTGAGGTTAGATGGCGCTGCGTGAGTTGTACAAGAATATTTTATTTTATATAAAAAATATAAAAACTCTTATCCAGAGATGAATTAGTTTGTTTACTTTATTCTTATCGTGACTTGCCAAACTTATGCAAGAGTTCAGAACTGGTTTTTCACTGATAGGGATTCCGAATGTCAAGAACGGTGACACTGAACGATGATATAATAATAATAAGATATTGCTTGGAACCAATACTTTCCATCAATTTCAAACAACATTTAATGTTCACTTGTAGCCCAGTGGGGCTCGCTGATTTGAATCAACTAGTGAGGTTAAGCAACATACACAGAGGCAGGGAACCTGATGGGTGACTAGAATAGCAGGCAATCTATCAGGAGCGTATCTGTAACCAGCGATTCCTGCTTCTGTCGATTGACTAGTCGTTAAACCAAGTCGGATGCCATTTGGCGGTTCGAAAACTCCGAAACAAAGTCCTCAAGTCTAACCTCAAGTCCGCCATACATTTGACTACACCATAATAAAGGAAATTCGGTTCACATTTTAGAATTGAAAAAAATTATCCCTTTTAAAGCAAATTAAATGTTTTTGACACCAGTTCAATTCCCTTTTCCTTATCTATACAAAATAGAAAATCTACCCTGGTGACTAATAACAACTAAAGTTATGGAGATGGAGTGTTTAAACGGAAACGTATGGTTATTGAAATAAAACAAATATATAATTAATAACAATCACTTTATTGGAATCCTGTGTGATCTCTTTAACAATGTCGTTTTTCTGTGTCGAAGTACAGTTTAATAAATGATGTTTCAAATAATATCTTGTGCAGAACTTTCTTGAACACTTTTTACAAAATAAAGACTCTTCGGAATGATAATACTTTTTATGATCTGCGAGATATTTTGGACATTTAAATACCTTGTGGCAAACATCACAGCCAAATCTCTTTTCACCATCATAATGTAATCTTAGCATGTGAGTTTTCAAGTATGATGCACTACTTAATTTAGAATGACATATAGGGCATACTACAGATTGATCAGGACTTGCATTTTCATGTTGCCCTAAGCGATTGGCATCTTTAGATGTTTTTAGACCATTTTTACCTTTGTTGAGGGCAGGTCTTCCTCTTCGGCAACCATAATGTACCACTTTAATATGCTGGTTCATGTACCGCTTACATTTAAACACCTCTTTACACTTTGGACAAGGGAACCTCCCAACTCCATGCACTTCTGTCATATGCACTCTATATGTTCTTTTTTTGTATACTCTGCCGTTGTTGCATATGGTACATCTTTGTAAATTCCTTATCTTGCAGTAACAGCATCTTAAATCATTTGAATCTTTGGTGAAATTAAAGCAAATTTTGCATTGGCGGACTTGAAATTTTTTTGTGATTAAGTCCTCTTTATCTTCCCACTTTAAAATATTATCATGTTCCTGTATCTTTTCTCTTTGTTTACTCTCTTTTTTCTTGTTAATTTCTGATATTAATTTCTCAAATTCGTGTGAATTATTTGAGTGACCATGCATCGCTCGTATATGCTCCTGCATTTCAGCTTTTTCAGAGAAAGTAGCAGAACAGTTATTACATACAAAAAATATTAATTCTGCATCTGCATGATGCTGCTCCTTGTGTGCGACTAACTCTTTTTTATCCATAAATATAGACATGCACGTCTTACATTGTAAAAATTCATGATCTTCTACATCCATGATTTCTTTCTTATTACTGACTTCATCACAATCCTCTTCATCAAGGAATCTTATTTTAATGCCAATATCCTCACTTGGCAAAATTTTTTTTTCAGAAAACATAATTTCTTCTTGAATATTTTGACCAATTTGATGTTTTTCCGCTTTTAAAGCTCGTTTCAAGGCGTTCGCTGTGTCATTTACGTTGAAATCGTTTTTTTCATCATTTTTATCCGAAGTATTATTCTCAATAAAATCGTTATTGTCTACACTCCAATCATCGTTGACACCGCTCTCATCTTCACTTTCTATAATGACTTCAATTCGTAAGCTACGTTTTGAAGAATCATTTAAACACTGCAATGCGTTAGTGCCGCTGACGGAAACATTTTGTAAAACTACAGCACTTTTATTATCCAAATTCTTAGATTTCTCAACACAACTGGTTGAAGGAATTTCATGCATTTCGAAGTGACTAAATAATTCAAAGATAATTGAAACCAAACGTTTTCTTGTATTGTTTATGTTGGTTTGGCTCTTTCACGGAGGGACTTACCCAACAGTTTTAAATCTTTGTATCATGAAACAAACTTTATTTGAATTCCGTGTTTTCTTTTGAAACACAAAATAAACTGTAAACTTAGATTTTTCCACAAATCAGAAATGTTATGTTATGAATCTTACAAAGAAAAAAATATTCGACAGTCAAGTATTTTGACAAACGCGGTGGTTTGAAAAAAAGAATCACCAACCACGAAAGAGATTATTACCCTTTCAAAACAAAACATGCAAAAATGAGTTCAGTTCTTGCATAATCTCCTTGCGTAGGTTTACATTCATTTTAAGCTCAAAATATATTCCCTACCGGAGAAGGCAGGCAAAACAGTGAAAGATACGAGTATATTTCACAATAAATTGACTTTTTTACGGTGAAACTATTTACTTACGTAATTCCCACGTAATTTGGGATTATTTTGTTAAGAATAAGCCATGAATAAGCACGCTGATGGATGACACAATAATAAAATAAAATGAATGTTAAAATCTCTCAGTATTCAATTAAGCTGAGATATTGACAATTGTTTTGCTTTTCTTACCTAACATTCTCTACATTTCTCACAGTAATAATTAAGTATTCAATTATAATGTCATCGTATTTATATTTACTTACGTGATTCGTAAGGTGATTCGATTCTAGATCTTTCCCATTTGCATACGATAATTATCTGATGATTAAAATAATTCATTTAAATAAAACTATTATTTTAAGGGGAAATTTAACGACTCAGTAATTAATTATGATTATTACATTCGTCATAAATGATTTACAAATTAAGTATTTAAAGGAAAAGGGAATTTACGAAAAACCAGAGACTTAATAGCATTAGTAATTTAGTTATTTGTAAATATTGACAGCAATTAGTTAAAACAATCACGGTTTGCGTCATCGCTTGACGATGAGCGGAGAAACAGGCCATTGTTAGTCAAATAGTCACCAAATTACTTCGCTAATTGATTCTTAAAGATCAAATGGAGTTGAATGAAGTGTCAAAATATACCAGTTGCTTTATAGTAATGACTTTAATATCCTGGACTTTTTGAGCTCATATCTTCTTAGCGAGTCCATGCAAGTACGTAGCCACTTTCAGTAGGTCTAGCGTTCATTAGGTCTTGTTGCGTGCAGGTGGTAGCCTATGGCACGCAGTACATGACGTTAAGTGGGCCATGGTTTGCATCGTCCAATTCCTCCGGCTGACTGACAAATCCTTTCACCCTGATGGCATGAGCTCATATGAGTATACTTTTGAGTAAAGATATATATGTCGCAGGGAAATGAGGATTTCAGGGATTTCACGAAATCCGGGATATCACGAAATCCCGGAAGATGGCTAATATTCTTGTTTATTACGTTTTCCTACTAAAAAAATCTAGTGATATGACAAAATACTAATAAAAGTCAGAGATATGTCATTTTACTAAACTAAATCTAATGAAATAAAGAATGCTGTTGATGAATAAAATAATAAAACAAAATTATAAATTAACTGGTGCATTTTTATTAGAAAATGAAGTTTTCATCAACGAAACATAAAGGTAATAAGTATACCTTTTTCTATTATGTGGATTCGTTCATTAGGTACAAAAAAACAAATGTAAGAATTTAAAAATATTAGATAGACTTCTAAAAGTATGCGAGGCTCAACAATTAAGACGACGACTAACTCCTGATGGAGATGACCTTTTTCTATTATGTGGATTCGTTCCTGTACCTAATGAACGAATCCACATAATACAAAAAGGTAATACCTGATATCATTGTTAGATTATTATGTTTAGTTGATTAAAACTTTATTTTCTAATAAAAATGCACAAGTTAATTTGTTTTTTTGTTTTATTACTTTATTCATCAAAATAAATGATGAATTACTTTATTCATCATTTATTTCTTTATTATAGATTTAGTTCAGTGAAATGACATGTCTTTGACTTTATATTCGTATTTTGTCATTTCACTAGATTTTTTTAGTAAGAAGACGTAATAAACAAGAATATTCGACATCTACCGGGATTTCGTGATATCCTTAGGGATTTCGTGAAGTCCCTGATGTCCTCATTATCCTGCGACATATACAAGGCTTGTTCTAGCCTATTTTTTCTTGCTTTCTTAGATTCAAGATGCTGGTGCAGGATTGTCTTCTTAATCTTAACGAGTCGATAATAATAAACGTAATAAACGCTACACACTCAAAGGCCCACACTAAGGTTTTCCCTTGTGTCGTGGGTCCCTCGGAACACACATAAAGACAAACACAAACACCCATGACCCGAGAACAAACATCTGCTTTTCACACAAATGTTTGGATCGAACCCAGGACCCGCCGATCAAGAGGCAGCGTCACTACCACTCGACCAATCCGGCCGTCGATGGCTTCATTGTAAGATTATTAATAACTATTATTAACCATTAATAATAATTTCCATCTTAGTGTTTTAATTGTGATAATTTTTCTTTTATCATTCTAAATTAAAATACTTAGATAAATGGTTCTGGCCATAAAGCAGCCACGACAACAGCGTTGTGGGTGGCCTCGTGGCCTACACTCTAGTGTACACTCAAGAGCACGTCGAGCTTGACACTTTGGACCGGCCCTGCATTGTATGGCGCGCGGTATAAATCAGAGCTCAGCTTAAACTGGTACTTTAAAGCGTGACCTGCTCTTGACTGTACATGAAGCAGGGCAGTTGGGATAGTACAGTAAGTGTCATCATGTATTAGGTTGTATAAGTGTCGAATAATGGAGTCAGACCTTTATATAACAGTTACAGACTAATTAGAACCATTACTCTGAATGCAACGTGCAAATAACTATGAGGTCAACGGTTCCGTCTTTTGACTGTTTATGTAACATTTTTCACCTCCATCAAGTTCGGAAACGTTTAACTGGCTCAAGCCGGATGGCTTGGCTCTGTGCCAAGTGACGCCACAGCGTCTGAGCTTAGTATCAGACTTCTTAGTCAGATCGCATCAGATGACGAGACGCTAATAGATTTAGTACACTCTATATACCCGTTTCTCTTTTAACGTTTGGATTCGTAATTTTCTTTGGTGATATAAGCTTGTTAATTTTTTATTTTAGCCCCCGACATAAAAAAGGGGTGTTATAAGTTTGATGTGTTTATCTGAGTGTCTGTCTGTAGCTCCTAAACGAATGGACTGATTTCGATACGGTTTGTTTTGTTTGAAATTTGACGTACCTAATCATGATGATTTTTAGCTACATTTGATTTATTCTGTGATTTTGCATTGACATGAAAACACACTTCCACGTTTGGAATAAGAAGTCACAGATTAAAATTACTTTTGCAAATGCCCATGATTGGCTACTTGTCGTAGAGTCATAGTACATTTTTTATCAAGGGGTGAAAGTGACCGATTGCGAAGAGTCAGCAATCACACTTTCTCACGAATGATATTGATCGTACTTTAATACTACATATTCGAGGAAATCATGACATAATGTTAACAAATAAAGTTTACATCATAGATTTATATATTTTTTCTACACCCAGTCGAAACCAGATGCAAATAAAATAAAAATATGAAGAAATAAGTCACCGCGACATTTTTACTATTTAAATTTAGAATAGAAGCTATGCAGAAAAAACAAGCAGCCAGTGTCATTTCTTTGAATTTAGAAATAAGAACTTTTTGAATTGAGACTTAATGCCTTATCTATTGCTATTCCAAATTTTAAAAAACCTGTATGGTAAGCATGGACCAACCTATTATCACTATTCTGTGGTAAGTAATAGATTTTTCCTTATTCGTTTTTGCGTAAGTAGTTTCTGAGTAGAAGTAGTATAAAAATAACACCTAAGTCTGTAATAAATAATCAATTTTGCGTCAAAAAACACAGGAAACTAAACCCCTATGAACTTATTTTTGTAGAATGGGAATAAAAATTGTGACGTAGATAATTCAGTAGAATGAGATTTACTTATGATTTGTACAGGTGATTCCTCAAAATACCAACGTAACCACATTACAACGAAGAAAGAAGAATCACAACTGAATAAACATGGAATGACGTCATGTCTACGTCACTTTGTTGACGACTTCTGTAATTTTGTGGTCACGAAATATGTTATTCAGAAAATAGTTCTTAAAACTAAGGTTTCACGTAAAAAAAATTGCTTGTAACCCTTGCAGCTCAAGCACAACGTGCTCACGGTGAAATGCGCCGCCGTCAGATGTCAAAAAGTGTCGAAATGACAACGCCAGAGGGCACCGCGCATTCTTCATCTAGAATGGCGCGATGAGAGGGTTTGTCGCGGGCCGTACTAGCTATGCTATTCTCTTTAACCTTTTCACCGCCAAAGTCTGATATATCAGACCAAAAAATTTTTTTTAACTTTAATATCGTTCACCAAGAGTTCGCCATACGCCACGACATTTTTTTTTTTATGTCGTGGCGTGTGGTGGGCGTTTTTGACGAAAACTCTTGGCGCTAAAAGGGTTAAGAAATAGGTTATAATTTCAACGAGTGTCTTATATGTTTTTGTGGCGTAACCTTTTTTCTTGTTTTTTATTTTATTTTTCGAGAAAGGCAAAGAAAACTATGTCCTTTCTCTAACTTAACGTAAGCACAAAGATCTGTTTTATGAAAACTGGCGGTGAGAAGCACAACCGCGAGGATCTTTATCGGTACCAAACGGAGCAGAAACACTGGTATCACTTGAATTTTTTATACACGAATTTTAGTCAATTTACTGTAAGTATAATATACTATCACCATTTATTAATTTTATTTAATAGGTGTACAAACAGTTTACAATCTTAAAAAGATATGGACACAGTTTAATTAGTTTTTAACTAGACTATAAACCTAGTACACATAGCATGTTTTAGGTTTTGACAGTGTAAAGATGACATAAACTTCAGCAGGTGTACAATATTTTACTATGTATTTTACTAGTGTCGGAGAAGTATCATGCAGGAGATAATTTGCGACTCTCGGTTATTTTTATTAAAGTATTATATATTATCTATATTGCGAAATGTTTGTATAGGGGGTTATAAATTAAACAATTTTTTCACGCAGAAAACGAAAATTCAATTGACAAAGCAACTACCCACGCCAAGTTCCCGCCAAATTGAGGCACTGAGAGAGTGGTGTAAGCCACATTTTCACATCTGGGTAAAGTTTAGTAAAAAATTAAACTGGAGTAAAATTATTCAGAAATGGAATATACATTTTCAGATTTTTAATCGTTCAACTAAGATGTATGTATAAGATGTAAAACAACAAAAAATAATGTATTTTTTAATATTAGCGTAAATAGTCCGTAAAGTATAAAGGAATTTGAAAACAGTAGCTTACTCTACTCTAGCTGTCAGCAGCGCCCCAATTTTGATTTGATATTTAATTTTTCGAAAAGTTACTTTACTAATTTCTAATTATTATCTATCAGACAAGCAACCATGGGAATAAAAGTCAGTTAAAATTAGAAAATAAGGAGTAAGTCTTTAATTTAAAAGAGCACTCCTCGGAGGGCCTTGCCTATTCTTCTCTGGGGTAGACAACACTTTTGCGGGTAGGCGTAGAGTAAAAATAACTTATGTGATTTACTACTTTCACTTTAGTAACATTCTAAATATTCTATGAAATAACTTTGACTTTCAAGGGCAAACAAACTATCATATAAGGTTCAAATATCTGCGTCACTTTAATAATTATGCGACGACGTCATAGAAATACTGTCGATCAGATAATAGGACAATTCTAAAAACAGAACAATGTGAAGCGGAGTTATAGTATCTCTACGAAAAAATCAAAACTCTATAAATAAATAATGTTGTAGGTACGTTCGAAAATACGAAACTTTACGTTTTCTTGGATGGATCCTTTGAGTCACACCCAGACCTGAGATCCAACATCAGCTTACCCTGACCGGGAATCAAACCTTAGTCTAAAACATTAAGAATAATAAATCTAAAACTAAATTCACATTCATCGCATATAACTTTTAAACGATTGAACCGATTTTGTTAAAACATGTTTCAGAACCAATGCTAAAAAACGCATCTGAATCGGTGAACCTGTTTAAGAGCTACGGTGCCACAGACAGACATAGCGGTCAAACTTATAACACCTCTCTCTTTTTCAGTCGTGGGTTAAGAATGATAAGTATTACTAAACAAAACCGGTTCAATTTACGAATTTACATATAACACAATGCCCTGCGTTATTTACTTATCTAGGGCATACAATTAATAGCAGACTCATCGACCAAAGTCCAATCATAGCACACTTTGTACGGACGGCCGCAACTAAGGTTACCACACGCGTGCACTCTGTGTTGTTGTGATAAGAGCGGTTTTGCAATTAAAATGGAGTAACCTGATGCGCTGGCCTTTGTACCATTTTGTAGCGAGATAATGTTTCCCCGCCGCACGCACTTTAACTAACGGAAATTTCTGTGACATATGCAAATAGCTACGTACAAAATTTATTTACTTAAACAAAGGTAACCAATAGCATAATGTTAAAAGTTTAGAATGTAACGTCTTAGATAATATACATAGCCAATTATAGATTACCCTGGATTAGCTAATGAGCGTTGACGTGAAAAGATAGTCAATGTGTTAATTTTAACTAAGTTGTACACTTAAGAGCAGATCAAGCTGGGCAGTAGAAATTAAATGAGATGAATATTATTTATCACAAGTACGAATGAATAATGTTAGTGGCACGTTTGTCCAAAGTGTCAGGCCTGATGTGCTCTTTGTAAGCAACCTTTGTTGAAAACTAACTTTCTTCGTCACCTTTATCAATCCTTAAAAAAATAAAACTCTACACACTTAAAGACCCATTGCACGCTAAGGTTGTCCCGTGCATAACTCGTGGTAACACTAAGTTGTCAGACTGCTGCGACAAAGAAGATTTTTTTTTCTTCGTCTTCTTCTTATCATGTAGAGTCAAGCGTGTGGCGAACTTGTTTAACCCTGGTGTCAGAGTTTTCAAAGCGCCAAATGGCCTCTGACTTGGTTTTAACGATTGTAATTAATCGACAAAAGCCGGGACCAAAACCTTAATGTGACCTCCGAAGCACGGAAACGCTCGTGATAAAGTGCCAAATTCTTCGTCTTCACACCCTTTGTCGTAGGTCCCTTGGAACATGCACAAATACAGACAAGAACACCATCTGATTTTCGGCAAAAATAGCGGTTATTTACTCAAGTTGAACCCAGGACCCGTCGATCAAGAGGCAGCGTCTCTACCAATCGACCAAACCGGCCGTAAAGGTAGGATATACAGAGAGCAAACACACTTTCACATTTTAAAGTACCTATTAGTAAGGATTCCGTTTAGTAAAGCAGTAATATTATAAAGAGGAAAGATTTATATTTTTGTATGTTTGTAACAAATAAACACAAAAACTACTGGACCGATTTCAAAAATTCTTCCACTAATAGAATGAGAAATTTAGAAAGAACAATCCTTAATGACGTTTCAGTAACGAGCACTGAGAAAGGATCTTTGAAAATTCCCATGGTAATTTGATATAACGCGTACAAAGTTGCAGACAAAAAATTCGCAGAAACATGAGGAAGTTTTGTATTGACTGCTGCAGTAGACTAAACATAAACACAGGAAGCAGGGATGTGAATCAGCCTCCAAAACTAACCACTAGAAAGCTGTGCCTACTGATCTGAAAGCGGGTACGATTCTCGATCAACACAAATATTTGAAAATCGTATTTTCAAGTATTGTGAGGTGTGTGTGAAGTATCACTCAAAGAACATTTTTTTTCTGCAATGGGAATAGTTCATTTTTTGCCTAAACGTAGACATTAATCCTGCACCAGGCACGCGAGGGGTGCGGGTAGCGCTCGGGGGGTGCACCCGAGTGATGTCTACGTCTAGTTTAGGAAAAAAAAATTCCCACCGAAAAAAACTGGTTCAGGATTTTGAATATAGCTAGGAGGTTTTTTTTCCTCCTATACCTACACATACAAGGTGACTTTTTAATCAGTACCTACGCAAATTTTTCTTACGGTGTCAGTAATTTAAACGTTACATCAGAAATAAAAGGAATACCATGAATTTTAACATTTAATGTTTTTTTTTTCTTGTGTGCCGTGTTCGATTTTCGGTCCAACCAGACAATTATTGAATTAATAAAACCGGCCAAGTGCCAGTAGGACTCGCGCACGAAGGGTTCCGTACTATTACCTATAAAACCGGCCAAGTGCGAGTCGGACTATATAAAAACCATCATTTCTATAAAAGCGGCAAAAAAATCACGTTTTTTGAATGGGAGCCCCCCTAAATATTCATTTTATTCTGGCTTTTAGTATTTGTTGTTATAGGGCCTATAGAAAAACATCATCTGCGGAACTATCACGGTTCATGAAATACAGCCTGGTGACAGACGGACGGACGGACAGCGGAGCCTTAGTAATAGGGTCCCGTTTTTTCCCTTTGGGTACGGAACCCTAAAAATGTATGAATGCAGTTTAATTTGTTTTTAAAATTAAAATAAAGTCTTCTTTCAGTAAAATGTCCCATCTTCAATAATTAAGGTACTTTCCCGCTCCATGTGGCATAGCCGTGGGACGCCCTGTATATTATTGGCTACCATACAATGTGGTACATTGATATGCTGACCACTTTATAACACAATAGATCAGACACGAATAGATTAAACTATAGGAAGTTTATACATAAGTCTGTGCAGTGTTTGTGAATCACTAACCGTCCGTAGGAAAACAGGCGTAGCTTTCCACACTCAACAAATTAAAGAGATAAAACACCAAGTAAGGGCAACCGATACATTTGTTTACGCTCGCTTTGCTTTGAACCGGATTTTTCCTATCTTATAGTAATCAAAGACCGATGTAGAGTATTGTAGTATAGAGCTTCGTAAAAAGGGTGAAGTTTACAATAAAACAGCTTGCTGTGTTCCGTCGGTGCGTAGGAGTACCAGTGCCTTACAGGTATTTTCTGGGTTAACTCGCTCCATCGTCGACCTCATCTACGACCTTGGTCAAGAGTTAACCCATCTTATAATAAAAATAAAAATAAACCTCTGTAAAAATAGTGCATTTAAAGGAATGTGCTTTTCGTGTTTTTGACCCCAGACGAAACAAGAGGGAAGTTATAAGTTTGTCGTGTGTATCTGTGTCTGCCTGCATCGTAGCTTTTTTTGTTTGAAAGCTGACTTAATCGAGATGGTTTTTAGTTATATTTTATCAAAATTGCTTCAGCCGTTCAAAAGTTATAAGCAATCGAATGTCGGGAGTGCTACAATTTATTTTATTGTAGAGTTATTCTTGTCACGCGCATGAAAATTGTCTTCTGAGAAAAAGTTTTCTTACGGTTTTTTTTACAAATTCCGAAAGTCACAAATCTTTTTTTTCATAACGAAAATTGTGATGAAGCTCATCTTTTTATAGCTCGAAGGGCTGTCGTGTTTTAACCAATTAATTAAAAAAGCAAATCTTGTCCAGGGGCAAGATTCAAAGTCAAAACGGCCGGTTTGTTCGAGTGGTAATAGCGCTGAATCTTGATCAACGTGTCCTGGGTTCGAATCCCAGTCGGGGCAAATATTTGTGTAAAAAGCAAATGTTTGTTCTCGGATCATGGGTGTTTACGTCTGTCTTTGGTCTTTGAGTATGTCCCAAGGTACCCACGACACAAAGGAAACCTAAGCGTGGGCCTTTAAGTGAATGGCATCAAAAGAAACAGCCAGGTTTTTCATACCACAAAGTTTTGACACGATTGTTTGAATGCAACGATAATCTTAAAATAAACCTCTTTATCAGTGATCCATCACTTTCTTATCATTTACATAACATATGCATTTCGTGAATATTTTAACATTTGCAGTCACGTTTTCATGGCTAAATCACTGAACCGATTTTGATGAAATTTGGTACAGAGATAGATTAGATCGACCTTAGGAAAGGACCTAGGCTACATTTTATCTCACAGTTGGGCACGAAATAACCTGGGCGAAGCCGCGGGCGGAAAACTAGTATTCAATATTTGTATAAAATGTCTATATGACAATGAAAAATCGCATCAATATCCAATGCGTAGTTTAGGAGTTTGCGGAGAAACAAAACAGACGCGGAAGGAGTGTTTTTTTTTATCTTAACTGTCAAGGTTAACTCTGTCAAGTTTGCTGGGTTCTGTACATATTGTACACACAACAGCACATCATCAGGTTCAACAGTTGCACTACGAAAACGGTCACTATATTACTAGCGCATCACGGGCGAACTCAAGAGCAAAGTGGGGTAGCCTGATGTGCTGTTATACAGGCTGCTTTAGGTATCTCTTTTTCAACCTCTCAGGTGGTTAATCAGTCCATGAAACTGAACAACTTCCCCAATAAACATAGGTCAAAATAGGAAAAAAAAATTTTGATCTCCCATAAAAATGCGCTATTAGCTGATGCAGTTTGTATGGGACCTAAAAAAAAAATTTCCGTATTTCGACCTATGTTGCTTGGGAAAGTTGTTCAGTTTCATGGACTGATTTACCACCCGAGAGGTTGAAAGGGATTTACCCAAAGCCCTGTATGTATAAGTTGGTTCATCCAAGTTTCTTGTCCACCGGTGATAAGGTTTAATTTAGACTGATCTTGGATACCAATGAAGGTAACCGACTGTATCTACGCATCAGCTTCTTGTAAACCTTCCGCATTTTGGTTGATAAACGTTCACGTAATTAGATAAATAAAATAATCGTAGTAATAAAAATATGGCGCATGTACGTACCAAAACAATAACAACTGTAAAATCATATGTAGTTATTGCTGAACCAATTCTATTGAGAATTTTCAGGTTTCGGAGTTTTCCGCTGTAACCACGGTCACGGGCGAAAGGGTCAAAGTTTTATATTTACATACAATACATATACATTTTTTTTTCGGAATTGGTACATTTTGCCCCATCTAGGATGATTTGATAGCTCTAATGATCTCTACTATACCCGTCGCGCGCTTGTTTACAGCGCGTGCGATAGAAATCCTGCACACACAGGTGTGCAAGAATCGCGCGAGCGTTTAAAGGGATCGTGACAATATTTCCAGTAACCCTGCATAAGCTTTTAGGTTCATTTAAATAAAGTGGATTAAAACCTCTGTTCTAAGACATTATGAAATTGATAATGCTGGAATAAATCATCTCATCTAAGGAAAGTTCATTGGTTTTGTTTTTTTTTATTATTATTAAAAGATGGCTTAACTCTTGACGTCAATCTTGACCAAGGTCATAGATGAGGTCGACGATGGAGCGAGTTAACCCAGAAAATGCCTTTTAAGATACTGGTACTCCTATCGCCCCAACGGAACACAGCAAGCTGTTTGTCGCCGGACTTTGGCAGGAGGGTGGTCGCGAACCAGACGGCCCTTTACAGATCCTACCACAATACAATGATGCGCTGATGATGACGAAATATGAGGTTTATTTCAAAATCTAATAAAGTAGGTAACAAGGTGTTATCTCGTCTGTCAGTTATCTTATCGGTGTCTACCTCTAGTAATTTCCAGACAACAGGTATCAAAGTCCGGGCTCGAAGATCAGTATAATAAGTTCTGTTTTTTACCCGATTGCGCGACGCAAAGGAGGGTAATGTGTTTATCAGCCTATGTATGTTTGTGGGTTTGTACCTTAGTGGCACTATTTAGTTTAGACCAAACGCGTGGGCAGATTTCGATAAATGATACGTCGTTGGATTCGTCATGACAGTGCGAATGTCATAGAAAGTATAAAAATTTGAAAAATCAAAATGGCCGATTTTGGACGCCATAATGTGAAAAAGAAAAAAATGGAAATCGACGAACTATGTCATGTATCGTTGAGTAGGTATTTGAAAATCATTGTTAGGTTTCTCATATCGTTTTTCAATTAAAATTACCGTTTAGGATCTATAATGATTTAAAGTTTATTAGTAACGATTTTACTGAATATGCTTTTAATTCGGAAAATATTAATTTTTTATGCAAGTGAGATAAGTATAGCTAATGAAAAAATCAATAAACAAATATAAATATCTGACCCTAACTAAAAAGTGTAGTAAAAAAAAAATTAATAAAAAAAACGCAGTTGGGTTTTTTATTTTTTTAATCATTTGTTTAATGCATATTTATTTTACTTAGATTCGTTCTAAATTTGTTCTTGTAAAATGTTATTGCAAAACGTTAACACCTGCACGCGTTTCAGAATTTGGTGTACTTTCACATTTTTAACCCCCGACAAAAAAAGGGGTGTTATAACTTTGTCGTGTGTGTCTGTGTATCCGTGTAACTGTCTGTGGCATTGTAGCTTACGATATACACAGCTTCAAATGCACAAAACCAAAAGGTTTCCTTTGTTCTATGAGTTCTTAACACAGAAGGACACGCAGACAAAAAAACAATCAACTTCTTACAAAAAAATACCGGGAGTCACACCCAAGACTATAGATCTAGACCACTAGACTACTTGGCCAAGAAAATTGCGTTTTATTTGATTTTGTTCACGTTAAACAAAAAACTGCACCAATACAAAAAATATACAAAAGAGTAATCGAGTTTCTCCGTGATTGTCTCCGAGGTTTTTAATTTCCTATTGCCACTAGTTTTTCCAATCTTGGGGAGAATGTTTGAGTGCGGCACTTGGCAAATAACGAGGATATAGTGCCATTAATTGGGTAAATATAATCTAATTGAGTTGTTCAACGAATTTGTTTCGAATCTTGAGTATTTTTATAAAGACAGACATGGTGCGTTAGTATATCTCCTGTATGAATAGGGACCTTGAGATGTAGATCCCAATCAAGAGCTCTACCGCTACGGTTAGTTATTTTTCGGCGACCAAGATACAAAACTCATGTTATTTATTTACAGTTCTTTGCACACATGACAAATATATATATAAAATCTTAAACAGAAATACGACACAAAAGGTTAGCTTATCTCTAAAAAGAAATTTCTTACAGCAAACCCGAGCCACGGAAAGTTGATCGGAAAGGCAGATAGAGCGTGCAAAATACGTAATATACCTACATAAACTATACTATAATTAAACTTATACTACAAAAATAATAAATAAATATATCAAATAACAAACATACATAAATATTACTATATATATATACATACATAAATAAATAAATAGCCTATTGCAGGGAAAGGCATTGCTCTTTAACTCTACGCTTAAATACAGCCAGCGAAGGGCTGTCTCGGACAGTAGGTGTTACTACAAAAATAACTCTAAAATTAAAATAAAACTGTCACGTTCGCTATTCATCGCTCATAACCTTTCAATCCTCGTTTTCCTACATTTAAGATTTTTTTTTAAAAAAAAACCTTTCAATAGCTGAAACAATTTTGGTAAATTATAGCTAAGAACCATCTCAAGTGTATCTATGTGTCTGTCTGTGGCATCGTTTTTTTTGACCGATTTCGATGAGTTTTTTTTGTTTGAAAGTTGATGTAATCGAGATGGTTTTTAGTCATAGCTTCAGCCGTTTGAAAGTTATAAGCAATCGAATGATGTGGCCGAAGAAGCACATTCACTCGAACGTCAAAGAGATTCGTGTCACGCAGACACAAGTAGACCATCATCATCATCATCATGTCAGCCGCAAGACGTCCTCATCATGGACATAGGCCTCCCCCAGGGATCTCCACCTCGATCGATCCTGCGCCACCCGCATCCAGCGGCTTCCCGCAATCTTTACCAGATCGTCGGTCCACCTTGTGGGAGGCCTTCCTACGCTGCGCCTTCCGGTACGTGGTCGCCACTCGAGGACTTTTCTGCCCCAGCGGCCATCAGTCCTGCGAGCAATGTGCCCTGCCCACTACCACTTAAGGTTAGCAATTCTTTGGGCTATGTCGGTGACAATTAGGTAATTTATGTTAATTAAAATCATGTTACTCTTCATGGGCCGGTTACATAAATGTTATATGACTGTTATTCTTTGCCCAGAATCAAGAGTAGTGACTCTGCCAGGGCCCCAATTCTATAACTTAAGTTGTGTGTCGATGGAATGGTCGCCATTTTATCCGTTCAGGTGGCGAAATTGAGAACTATCCAAATTTCGTACATCTAATGACGGCTGCTTTGACTGGTGGCACTACCGCCAACTGAATGTGTAGTTTGCAACTTTACGTTCGGTTGGCGGTGGCGCTGCTGTTCGGGAAGGTTGGCAGCAAGTTTAAGAAAATTAAATAAGTTGTTCTCAATTTCGCCACCTGAACAGATAAAAATGGCCTCCATTCCATCGATATACAACTTCAATTACAGAATCGGGGCCCTGGTGTCAGTAACGCATTTTTTCGACGGCGGCACTATAGAAGGACACCACAAAGGTATGCATTAGTCCATTTGTCGGTAGTCTCGGTAGTACGCGAGACACATCAGCCCATATGGACACTTTAATACGTCAGCGTCGCCGAGGGGCTCGTTAATGTCGTTGATCTGATAATGGCGGCCTCTAGTTGGATAATAGACGGGGGCTCGGCCGACCTGACACGCACTCCACGTCATTACTAGCGCCCGTATCCCGTGAACACTTAGTACTTACTACTACGCAATGAGCGACACTTGAACATTTACATTGACTACTCCACTTAATTCAACGTCCCCCTCACTTTTCTGATTCATATCGAAATCGCAGTCGCAAATTCGATTTCATTATAGATCACAGGTATTTCATTATAGAGACAGTACTCCATTTTCAAATAGTCTTCTTCTTCTTACCGTGTAGGTATAGTCAAGTGTGTGGCGAACTTGGCTAAGTCGGTGTCAGTTTTCAAACCGCACAATGGCCTCTGACTTGGTTTTAACGACTGTAGTCAATCGACAACAGCCGGGACCGACAGAAACGCTCGTGATAAATTGGCACTTTGGTCACCCATAACGTTTCCTGCATCTGTTTACGTTGCTTAACCTCACTGATCTCAACCGATTCAAATGGTAAAGCACTCATAAAATTCTGCAGGTTAGCTTGACATCGCCATCTATTAACCCGTCGCGTGCGCGATACAAATCTCGTACACCATGTGTTGAAAAAGCACGCGAAGGTTTAATACTTTTGTGCACTAAAATCCTGGGTTATCAGAAAATCTCACGTTTAATTAGATTTTTCTTGCGAATGAAGACTACGCTTTACTGAAATAACTACATACGAGTATTACAAAACAAAGCACCAACCGCCGCGTCCGTCTGTCTGTATGAATGCGATAAACTCAAAAACTACCAATGGATGAAGTCACTCAAGAGGAAGTTTTTTGTGTATAATTTATCAACGATTTGTTTAAATTGGTTTAAAAAGGATGATTACTGAAGAAGTCGGTAAAAATCAAGCCGATTTTGAGCTTTCATTAAAAACGCTGCCTAATACTGCCCGTGCGGCGGTCCTAAATAAATCTTCAACTAAGCACAGGTATGGCCATTTCCTTTCGTTTTTTACACATCCTGGGTCGCTTGCCATATGTTGTTTACTAGCGTGCGTCAGACTATGACGTGCCAATGACTCTAATGACAATCTGCACTCATCCATCATCGGACGCGGCGTAGGTAGTTGCTGTGTCGAATGAATTGAGCATTGATGGCCCAGTTAGTAATGAACCAGACTTGTAACCGAAAGGTGGCGGGTTCAAATCCTTGTGCGAGCCTGTACCGCAAAGTTCATCTTTTCAGATTTATGGTACGGATTGTATGTATGTATGTAAAACATACATACAATCCGTACCATAAATCTGAAAAGATGAATATTCTTACAGGAGCAAAATATGGTACTTAAAGTTAGAATACATTTAAGGTACAAAGGCGGACTTATCCCACTAGGGGGTCTCTTCCAGTCAACCTAACGAACATTGAGAAGAAATCTTGATAAGTAGGCGTAAAGTACAAAAAGGATTAGAAAAATTAATAGAATAGATACAGAAAGACAAATAAACAATGAAGAACTATACAGTACTTAAATAACATTATTAAAAATATAAACATATATTTAATACTAGCTGTCCGCCCGCGACTTCGTTCCCGGTGGATTTTTTTTTTAATATGAAAAATAGATAGTAGCCGATTCTCAGACCTACTGAATATGCACAAAAAATTTCATCAAAATCGGTCAAGCCGTTGCGGAGGAGTATGGCAACGAAAACTGTGACACGAGAATTTTATATATTAGATATAGGTAAATTTATCATTATTTATCACTCGACAGTCGCACGTATTCGGCCGGCGAGCGGTCCACCGACCCGCATTAGGTCAGCGTGGTGGACTATGGCCTAAATCTCCATCGTGTTTCAAAGGAGGCCCGTGCCCCTCGGTGGGGACGTATATGGGCTAATGCTGATAACATCTTAAAGAGTTGTTTAATGTAGAATAGTGTTAGTGTATTGAGCAGTAAACTAACTTAAAACAATGTAGTGATAAAGGACTTCAATTGATTGTATCTACCCCGTTTGGTATCGATAAAGATCGCCACGGCAGTGCTTAACAAACACTATCGGTTTACGGAGAACGGGACAAACTAATAAAGAACTACATCGAAGACATGGCTGTACGGACATAGATTCCTTTGCCTTCCGAGAACAACATCATCCATTATCATTGCGCCTTGGGGGACGATCACGGCGACGCAATAGATGATCCTATTGCTGCTGCTACGTCACAGCTGACAAACAGACTGATTCATCCGCGAATATGTTGCAATATGTTGTGTTATGAAAAGTATTTTAGCAAAGAAGCAGTAGTATCAGCAATATTAGTTTGCGCAGACCCAAACGTGGATACCAATGAGGAGAAAAACTAACTTTTTCTCAAGCTAGGTGGCACACAATCGACTGTACCTTCTCTTGACATAATAAACGTCAAATCGTATGGGATTTTTGTGGATAATTTACAAATAAATTGTTTTCTAATAAGAATGCCTCAGTGTAGTGCCTTTAATTGTAAAAATCGAGGGGTTCATTTATTTCCTAAGGATAAAAACCGAAGAAAGCTATGGGAAAATGCACTTCGTATAAAAAACTTCAAGGCGAGTGATACAGCACGGTTGTGTGCAGTGCATTTCATTATTGCTTAACGTTGAGATTTTCAATAAGAAAACAACAGACAATCGTGGCTCATTAACACTTTAAAAGCCAGTGATTACCGAGATAGTAAAAGTGACAGTTCTGCACCGGTACATCGGCGTTAGATATACAAGTGGTACACTACTGCAAAAGCTTTACGCTTTGCACATTTGGAGACTTTTTCCCATTTGTCATTTTGAACTGTTTTCATTCAGCACCTTAACGCCAAGAGAAGTCAACCCGCATATCGACATTTTCAAATCCTTCTTAAGACTCAATTGAAAGAAGCATTTGCCGGTAATGCTTCGCAACTTTGCCGCCTAACAAGTCATTTGCATTACGAAACAACCTATAAACATTACAACTATTGAACTAATAAACTGAGATAATAAGCTCTGACGAAAAACACGAAAACACTTCGACACAACATGACGTCAGGACGCCCTCGGCCAATCAAAGTTCAGAATTGCAGAGGCACGAACCGAGGGCACTAATATATGCTCCCGGATTTGACAGAGTGATAGCTGAACTTTAGAACTAAATTAAATATGAAGAACAAAATATTTGTGTTATGTTATTAGAATATTATGGTTTTACAAGAAAAAAGAGTTTTTTTTTTGTCAAATACTTATTAGTACTTTGATACTTATTTGTTTCTATACCAAAAGCTTTTAGAGTGAATTAATTAGTTTTAATGCATACTAGATTCAACTGTTTCATATATATAGCCCAGTTTCCAAAAAAAGTCCCTTTCTCAAAAATGATCCCTGACTGAAAAATCACCCTTTCTCAAACTCAAAATAACTCTAAATGTCTATCAAAAACATTGGTAACTGAAGAGATATAATTTTAGCGCTAAGCTAATGACTTGTTATGAATAATTAAGGGCTGTGTGGGGTCATATCATAAGTCATAACTCATAACATCTTAGTGCTCCAAAATCGTCATCCTCACCTGCTAGCGGTACACCCAGATAGAAGATTTTATTCATTCATTCATTCATTCATCAACGGACGAGGCTCTGGCGTATTAAAACCCTTAAGGGTTTCCTTACTTGATATTGGCGCCTTCGCCATCAACTTTAATGAAAATTAAAATACTCTGGCATTGGCAAACCACGAAAATCGTGGACGCCATTTCATCAAAAATTGAATGGGAGGTTTTCTTTTCGGGTATTAAAAAAAAAGTAGTTCCCCAGAGCTCTCTAGATGGCGCTGAACTGACTCCGTTACTAGGTGCCAAAGCCAAAAGGCTTGGAGAAAAACATTGCATCAAATATTCTGTTCGTTTGCTTTGGCTTTCGATCATCCTAGTTTTCTCGCGCTTTGTTATAATTCAGTTTTGTTTGTTCGTTGTTTTCGTAAAATCGCCTAACTAGGTACGCGTGGTAGATGTGATATTGATGTGATATGACAATAACGTTTCGTTTTATGATCTCAAAATTACGTTCAAGTGAATTAATCAAAAATAATGTAACGTTCCGTTCCTTGCAGTAACGTACCTAGTTTAGCGCCATCTATCCGGCGACTAGGGAAAAAAAATAAATAGGAAATCTCTCATTGATGAATAATTAGGTAAAGGTTTGAACACGCAGACCAGCTTTATCATCTGTACTCGTACTTAATTACTAAAAGTACCGATAATAAAACACTTGTGACCCTAAACTAATTAATTTTAATAATGTTGATTCATTGTTTACTTAATTATTATGCAGATTTGTTTGTTTAGTCGCAATTTATCCGCATTAATAAAGAATCATTCCACGCTGGACAGGGGGAAGAAAACAGTACAATAGGCCAACTTCCAACTCTTCCCAGGCATACATTAGAAGCTAGAAAGTAGGACACGACGTTTTTACTGTATTATGGGACGAAAAGTTGATAACTTATCACCACTATACTCAAAAATCTTTTATATATCCTGAACAAAACTACATCGTAGGTAAGGTGCGATTCAAATGAGAACCTAACCAACACGGAACATAATAATAGGATCTGTCAAAAAGTAAGTCACCAGGGAGCCGCTAACGATGGGCGGTCGAGAGATGGCGCCATCGTCGCCAGTAAACTACAACGCGGTATCGAAGTTTTCTCATACTATCGCTCATATACAATTTGTAAAAATATTGACTATTGAGTATCAGTAGTCTACCATAATACTAACCTCGACGACGCCCTTATCTTACTCGTAATAGAGCCGACCTTCGAGGTGCAAATGTATAACCTGACTTGCTGTTGTTAGTACGTTAATTGCACAATAATCGCTCTTACGGTGAGGGAAAATATCGTGAGGAAACCTGCACATTCAGGAAACTGAATGTGTAATCATAATCCAATCCAGCCAGGTTCACGGAAGTCAGATGGCAGTCGCTCCACTGTAATGACCTGCCAAATCCTGGATGATAGTCAAACTTACCCCTAATGGGAAACGGGACTAAGCGCTAGGAAGAAGATTGACTATCAGACTCTGATCTATACTTAAGTACAGACGTCTTTGTAATTTTGATAGTGAGAGAAAGACACAATCAATACTTAAATATAGAAAAAGACTTGAGTCTCCTTCTGTAATACCGTAGTCAACAATTATCCTTTCCCAACCACGTCTACCTTTGTACAGAGGCCAGCGCATCAGGTTACTCCATTTTCGTTGCAAAACCGCTCTTACAGCAACGGCACAGAGTCCACGCTTGGGGTAACCTGATGCCTGATGTGCGGCCCTCCGTACCACAATGCCCCAAGTAAAAGGGCCAAGTTCATTCTAGTTTAAACCTTATTACCAGGAGACAAGATTGGTGGACATTTAATTGAGGGAACTGACTGTATTTGTTTCTTTTTTTTTCCTTTCTTCACCGAGCAAGGGACCGATGTGATTGCACAGGGATAGTTGAGAGGGTGGAAGAGTAACATAGGATACGAAGTCCCGGTAGGAAACATAGTATTCTTTTTTTTAATGAGATGGGTTAACTCGTGACCTCAATCTTGACCAAGGTCATAGATGAGGTCGACGATGGAGCGAGTTAACTCAGAAAATGCCAATTAAGGCACTGGTACTCACACGCACCGACGGAACACAGCAAGCTGTTTGACTTCGGTAGGACGGCCCTTTACAGAGCCTACCACACCGCATGAGACCATAGGACGCCACCTCAGATTCAAAAGAAACTGAGGTGTCGTTGCCTAAGGTGGATTAATGGAGTAATAAATATTTAAAATAACTCACACATAACGCTGGCTCTAAGATACGTGTACCTTACTACATAGTTAGCAACATTCGTACAAACCCCTAGTAACGAGCCATTTAACGAGTGACCGCCGACGCAAGGTCACAGATATTTTATTAGCGAGTCGGTGTCAGTGACTTTGTAGAGAAACCTTATCTTTTGACGAGTAATATCGTTCGGAAACGTTTTCGGCGCTGTTTTTATACAGGGTGTAAAAGACAGCTTAGCAAAAACTGAAACCCTGGACTCAGACAATCATTCTGAATGTTTTCCTAGTTTTTCTCCGGAAAATTTTAATTTTTTTTTTCATGTTTTTTAATAGTTTATGCTTACATTATGATTATTTAATCGAATACACTCCATTTTGAAATAAAAATCAATCATAACAACGTAAAACACGAAAACCAGCTACGTACATCGCACTCCGATAGCAGAACGGCGCGGTTTGACGATACGTTGCGTAGCGCCAAAGCAGGCAAATAATGAAAACTCCTTAACATGACGTTTCCGGGAAAAAAAAATTACTTGTAGCTGTTGATAGTTATGGGTAGATTCCACCATATTATTTGCTAAGCTGTCCTTTACACCCTGTATACAAGCAACGTGGCGATCAAAGCAACGTAAAATGAATCTAAATAGTATGATGATTCAAAATATAAGCATGAGGAGACATTCGTCGCCTGAAGAAGGAAGAAAAAAACCTTTGCTCCGTAGCTTTTAAGATACATTACGTCGCGTCGCTTTTGTTTATAAGTCGCAACAATCCACTTTTTCTCAGTATCGTTAGCATAGCAGTACAAGACATTATTTTGGTACAGCACATTTGCTGTATTTATACTGTACTAAAATGTGTTACTTACAGCACCTCCGTGTTAAGCGGTAACGACATTCAGATTTGTAATAAATAGGCCAGGGATGCCGAACGGCCCTTTTTACAAGTTTTAACTTCTAATGTTCGTATCTAAACATGAATTTAAGTATAGTATGTTCGTTCAGGTCAAATCTTGCAACTAAATTTTAGTACGGGTAACTTGTATTGATTTGAAATTTTGCATACGTGTTTAGTTTGGATAACAATGTATGGTTAGCTAAGTGGCGTCATTCTAAATCCAATAAGTATGGCGGACAATAGTACTTGAAGATAATTATCTAAATGTAAACAGAATTTTATTTTTAAATGCAAAGAATAAACGACTTTACAATTATGAAACATGAAGTAAAAATACAATAGTCCGATTGTATCAGGATATTGTGACGTCAAAGATTCGGGGTATTGACGTAAGTGTAGAAAGGGTTTTCACTCAAAATTTAAATGTCTAAGCCCAATCACTAAGCCAATACAAATTATTTTTAATCTAGGTTTAACAATAGTACAAGATCCCGCTTTAGATTGATCTTTACCCATCGAGTTTTCTAGTGAAATTTAAATTTCGATAATATAATAATAAATAAAACTTGATACGGTCGACATCAAACTTCCTGGCAAGCTTTTGTTGTAACGTCGTGTAAAGTTTGAAGCTTCAGTTGTAACGTCCTAAAGTTCTTATTATCAGGTAATAAAAGCTAATATCTAGTACTCACAGTAGAGTGCCTCCAGAAGTTGATGAGCGCATGGATGTCAGTGGCAGGCGCGAGTAGAAGGTAGTCGCGCCATTCGTCGTAGCTGATATTGAGACTGCCATCCTGATCCATCCTGCGAACAACTCGACTTAATGAGCGAGACAAATACACTACTGCGACGGCGGCATGGGTAAATTCATTAATATTTATTGCCTTTTCAGAGTTCTCTATTTTTGAGATTTAATATATTCAAGTGCCTATTCTAAATTTATTATTTTTAATTGTTATCTTTATGGTGGCCTGTATGTAGCTTCACGAACGCTACTTATAGAATACTCCTGATGTGGTAAGCGGAGAGTATCCGTTACTGATGTGGCATGGTTCCATATATCCATGGAAAGTGAATCGTGGGCAAGCAATAACTTAATAAGAAACCATCATCGTATTGAAAGCTTTAAAAAAAAGCTATTTTTTTATTTAAAAAAAAAAAACTTTTGCCGTTAACAAGGTCTTGTTCACCTACTGGTGAAAGTATATTTAGGCTGAGCAAAAACTGAAACCATGAATGCAGAATGATTTTTCGGTGGAATATTCTTCAGATTTTTTTAATGTTTTTTAGTTAGTCCTGGTCTTTTACTCGAATTAATTCCATTTTGCAACAAAAATAATAAAAACAGAGTAAAACACAAAAACCAGCAATGTACTTCATATTTTGAAAGCAGCGATTCGGCACCATCTGTTTTGCATTGCATTTCGTAGCGCCAAAGTAGCTAAGGTCTCGATTATATATGTAGAGTATTTTAGATATACTCGTACATATAATAATAATAATAAATTGTTTATTTATTCTCTCACACAGAATATGGTTTACAGAATGTTACTTAATCTAAGAGGTACAGTACAATTAATCTATGTGAGAGACTGGTGTCTGTACTAGGGAGACCTGTGTTACAGATTACCATACATATATAAGTAGATATATTATTAAAGTATTTGCTAAACTGCCTCTTACAACCTGTATTATTTGAAATTCATTTCATTGTTTAGTATCAGTTAATTACATTGGTTCGTTTTTTTTAATAACAAGTTCAAACGCAGGTTAGCCTTCCCTGATTCAAACTGTCTAATTAAATCGATAGTTTCCCGAGCGCAAAGTTTAAAAAAAAAACTTTTATTTGCTCTCGAATCTCCATTCTTCTAAGACAACATCCATCGATTTCTCCTTGAAATGAATGAAGGACCACCAAACAATATAGAAAATACACTTTAGATTTCGCAAGTTTTCGTTTCAAGTTCTTTATTCATAACAAAATACTTTGTTGTTTAAGGTTTAAGGGTAATTCTGACAGACGCTCTTATCTATAGATAGGTACTCGACGAAATGATAGGTTTTAGCTTCGGTGATTTAACAGTGTAGGTACAAAGTGAGGTGATGACTACACATAGCTGGTGTTACAACATTAACATATATATACAATTGTGGAAGTCGTGAAGATGAATATGCCCATTCGATTGATACCTTCGATGAATTCAAACGAAAGGCATTATTTAATAAATACAACTACAGTCTACCACTGCGGTTTGTAGGTCACCCTACTGTGCGCCTGCAGACGCGCTATGTCTACAAACTCGATGTATTATTTCTTTACAATGAGAATATTAAATCATACTGAAAAAATTTTTTTTAAAAAAGAACTAGCTGACCCAACAGACGTTGTCCTGTTTTCTTAAATTTTCTAATGTTCCGCTCAACTTTCTTAACTTTTTCTTTCATAAGAACCTTCTCCTGACAATAATAAACACAACAAAAAAAGAATTAGCGAAATTATTCCATCCGTTCACACGTGATGCGATGACTAAGGGAAATAGAGATTCATTTTTTGATATATAGATGAAAGATAGATTTTAAATTCGGATGTTCTATACTTTAATATCACTTATTGCCTTTAGATCTCTAGAATTTTTTTATTCAGAGCATTGTGAATGCGGTACAGAGCCATCTGTCGATAGCTCACTGTCAGTGGATATCGTGCTCGGCCTGCAGATCGGTTTTCGATTTTTTTTAACATTGTCAAACAAAAGAAAAAGGAACACTAAACTTCTCGCGAACTTTTTAAACTATTTGGTATTAAATTCAATATTTACAATTATTTGATGTAATATTATGTATTTGATTTTTTGTTGTAAGGTTAACCCGCTGCACAGAAATCAATTAAAAAACACAATATATAATTTTGTCAAACAATATAAAAAGAATAGAGTTTTATTTCACAATAATAGTATTGGAGAAACAGAGACTGTATAGTTTATTGAAGCAGCCATAAACATTCTCCCGAAATGTTAGTTTTTCACAAAGCTCACAAGATGGCGTTAAGTGAGCGAAACTGGTATATGTTTCTTAAAGTTTTTTTTTTTTTACATTTAGAATTGAGTTAAAGTAAACCTGCGAACTTAAAGTCGGACTGGGCAGTGGGCAGTAAGCAGGGCACCTGGCTAGAATGCCTGACACCCTGTGGGCTAAAAAGACCACAAAACAGGCCCCTTCAAATGTGAGAAGGAGACGCGGTTGCCCACGAAAGAGATGGCGCGACGAATTGGACTCCTTCTCCACAAATTGTTGGCGAATGGTTAAGGACCGTGGGGTGTGGGAAAATAAAAAGGAGGCCTTTGCCCAGCAGTGGGATCTTGAGAGCTTGTAATAATTATAATTGACACTGGGCCCAAATAGACAGATGCCTGTGCTAGGGCTCCTTGTTATGATAGACAAGAGAAACAAGAAAAATCAGTATCTCGGAAATATTTTGATGAAATCACAGGGATGCCTACAACATTCTGTGTTGAGGCAAAAAGTATATTTATAGTATTTTTATGTTAAAAAAAATCAACGGCTTTTTGGGTCGCGCACAAGATCGGAGCTCAGTCCACAGCTATGTAGGTGTAAATTCAAAGAATGTTACAATCTCTAAGTATTGTTTGTAACTTAGTATTGTTGCCAATAAACACACATTAAGCTCACAATTTCTCAAAAAGTTTCACAAAAAAAGTTCTATTTATAGTATTTTTGTTCAAAAAATCATAAGCATTATAGGCAAACATAAGAAACGCTTCTTGCGCCCGCGCACAAGATTGGGCACTCATTTCATAGCTAGTTGCGTTAAAATCTCTCAAAAACTTACTATTGCCAATAAACACACTTATAAAACTCACAATTTCACATTGCCGAAATTTTAAAAAGCTTTACACTACCCACTGCGAAAGATGATATGAGCTTACAGCTTATGAGTATCACAACTACTTAAATGATGAAGAATTCAATAGTGTTAGTATTTGTTTTTCTAAGTGATTGAGGTTTATCAGCGAGGGGATAGTGTGCCAGCTCTCGCTAAGCCGATTTTTCTGGCAACCCCATGTTCAGTGGCAGTTTTAATTTTATATAGATAAATTGTTTTTTTGTTACTTAATCTAGTCTGTATTCATATTTTTAAATAAAACAGTCACATCCATCAGATTGGCTAAAAATACTTGTCCCCCGTTTTTATAAAGATTATCGATTCGATTATTAGACTGTCTTCGAATTTAAAGCGATACTTATTTTAGTGCCTATTAAGACATAAAAGTTGAAGAATCAGTCATAGAAAAGGAAATAAAATCTTAGATAAATTACTGAAGTATATCTACATTGTATTTACAATAAAATCAGTATATCGTCAAAAAATGTACAAAACCAAAAGAAACCGAAAGTACCAATCTGTAATGTGACTCTATTATACATATGTTTGTTATGCAGGTCGATTCCATTAAATAATTTTACCTGCACTGCAGAGGAGCTATTCCACTAATCAATAGCGTCTCAATGGCGAAGTAATGACAATGTGTATTCAAAACCTGCATTTAGAAAAATTTAAGACGATAATTAAACAAAAACTTTGTAAAAAGGGCTATAATAGAATTTCGGATTATCTGTAAGACAAGCAACCGTGGGAATAAATTGCTCAGCACCAGAGTTATTAAGATATTAAGTCAATTAAAATTAAAAGTAAGAAAATTTATATGATTGACTTAAAAAGAGCGACCCTCGGAGTTTCTTGCCTATTCTTCTCCTGAAGACTGCACCTTTGCGAATAGGCGCAAAGTCAAAAGTGCTAATGTAATTCGTAATATTGACGTGTTCAAGTATCATTTTATATGTTCAATGAAATAAACACTTTTAACTTTTTTTTTGACAATGGTCACCATTTTTATCTGTTCAGGTGGCGAAATTGAGAACTATTCAAACAAACTTGATTGTTTGTTTGTTTGCATTTCCTCTTTATTATAATTATTATTATAACACATAGGTGTAGTTTTTAGTGGAATCGGCCTGCTTGGACCACTGTGCATGGGAAGTAGTAAGATTTGATTAGTGATTTCTCTCAGACACTTTAGCGTTTACGCATGTTTGGCAAGGGCAAACTACGGTGTTAACGGCCGACTTACCACCTGAACAATTGCCAAACTGCATCTCTGAAACATTGCATTCATGTTGCTTTATCAAATATAACATTCCGTCCGGGGCTTCGTTCCCGTGGGAATTCAGGAAAATTATGTAGCCTAGGTTACTTAGGATTAATGTAACATCTAATAGTAAAAGATTTTTTCAAATCGGTCCAGTAGTTCCGGAACTAATCAATGCAAACAAACAATCAAATCATTCCTCTTCATAATATTAGTGTAGATCTAAAGGAAAATAATTTTGGATTGTTTAAAAAAAAAACATTTATCCCACTTACACATTACAATTATTATTATTAAATTTATTCCGCTTTGTTTGCAGGCAAAAAAAGTACTCACTATTTTAAAATATATTTTATTACAGTGTTTATTTGGTTTTGATCAGTGCTGTTCTGTTTTTGCTGATCAAACTTTTAGGAAAAATATTGAGTGGCTTCTAATTAGCTAGCGAAGATTATTGTGATTACAGCCCACCAAACTGAAAGACTTTCTCCAATAAACATATGTCGAAAAAAAAAGAACTCTCCATACAAGTTGAGCGATCGCTGATTGCCTTTGAAAGAGAGGTCGAAGTTTTTTTGAGAATTTCATTTTAAATGTTCAGTTTGATGGGGAAAGTTGTTCAGTTTAATAGGGAGAATCATCCCCTAAAGTTTCTATACCTAATTTTTAAAAATCCCACACTTTTTATTAAAATCGATAATAACTATTTCTATCAAACCCTGCTTTTAACTTCACTTTGTATAGCATCTTTTAGTGCTTATTGTGCTTTAATTAATAAACTCAATCTTTAGCAACAGAAACTGAAAAATAAAATAGAGTGAGGTACGAAAGCCGCAACTCAGGTTACCACACGCGTGCACTCTGTGCTGTTGTAATAAAAATGGATTATCACAACAGCACAGAGAGCACGCGTGTGGTAACCTGAGTTTTTACAATAAAAATGGAGTAACCTGATGCGCTGGCCTCTGTACCTGGTGCAATCAAGAGTAGATAAAGCTTACAGTAGATCCGAATCCTAAAGTTACGTATGACCAATGATATTATATGTTACTTATCGTAACTAGATTGGCAGTTTACGGCAGTGACGCGTTGCCACTTCGTAGATGCCTGCAGGCATATGTTACGTCAGTCGCCTGCTTGACATTAGGGGAGCGTGAAAGTCATTCAAAATAGTGAAATTTACTGTTAAAAATTGTGTATCACGGTCCGAAAAGGATGATAATGCATGTGTCGTTACTTTTCACAAGTAAATTTGCATAAGTTTGATCATATTGTCTAAAATTACATCAGAAAACAAAATAAATATATCGTGCATTATTTTTGCCATCGGTGTTCCTAGTAAAACGATTTAAATTTTTCCCCTTTTTTTGGGAGTTTAAGGGAAAAAGATTTGAGACATTAACAAGGTAACTATGTAAAAGATTTGGCCTATTCCTTCCCCAGACTATGTGCAGTTACACGGATGAGATTTATTTTAAAAATCCTTTGATAATTAATGATTATTAGCATGATTAGTTAAATCACTGTTAAAGCAGCGGAAACAAAGTGAACAAAAATAGGATATTGTATTCATTATCGACAGGAAACTATTTGAAAATGGCGAGAACTACTACTTTTTTCTATCATTCACCATGGAGTTCACACTGACATAAAATGTCCGTGGTGCGAGTGTAAACCAGGTCCATGAAGGTTGGATCGGTATATTTTTTAGGTCATCTCTTTAGGTGGCCATAGTTTATGCCGATTCTGTGTCATTTGTCTGTCTGTCATTTTGACTTACTCGTATGCAGTCATTCTTATTGTTATGCTATTTCGTTAAAAGAATAAAATAATCACTTATATAGTTAGGTACCCATTGAGAAAGTAAACAGTAGCGCTGCGTTCCCGTTTAGCGAGCCCTCGACTGCTTTGCATGAAATGGATCTATCTCCAGGATATATGTCGACTCATTTACGCATGAAAACTTGCGAAAACTTGTAATGATTGCAGATTTTGTGGTGATGTAAAAATAGCAAATTACTTTTAAACCTCTGCTTTATACATTAAATAGTATAAACATGTTTAAAATACATGCTTTCCCCTTTCGTACGTTGCTTAAATTGTTGCTGTAACTTGTTGGGGCACAGAACTATGGCAAAATTGGCCATCTCATTTCTATTTACATAGTTACCTTGCTAATGACTCAGATCTTTTTTTGAACTAGCTTTTTAAATAAAAAAAGCTGTCATTTTTCATATCAAAATCCGTTTACTATCTCCTACTAATAGCTTTTCTAAATATTTTCAATGTACAGACACGCTCCCGTTACAGTTTTATGACAGTTTCTATTTAAAATTTTATTAAATTCTGTTCAGAATATACAACATTAATCACACCAAAGTAATTAAATACATTTATTCATTCATTTTGGGAAAATTATTTCTCACCACTGGCAACTCTGTCCGTTTTCATGACAGCTATTATCTTATCTCACTTCACCGGTAATTAGTTAATCAGTGGAAGAAACGAGACAAATATAGTTTACTTTGGCATCATATATCGGTTTCAAAGCTACGTCTTTTGAACTATCAAGTGGTTATGCATTTCTGAGAATCGATTGTAAGACGTTACTACTCTAGTATTTATAAGCTCACTGCGTATGACAGTTAAACCACAGGTCGCTATAAGGACAGAGCCATATATGCACAAGAATAGAATAGGTCGCTATAACCTTGTTACGTCGTCATCTTTTCAAATCAAAATTCAAATCATAATTAATTACAAACTAAAGATATACATTATCATAACTCTAAACTAAAAAAATTGTTTCATAATATTAATATCATTTGAAATGCTCGTCATACGTAACTTTAGGATTCGGCTCTACTGTAACACTTTAGACTTTGTGCAGTTCAAATTGTAACTAATCTTGTAACAATGAATTCTAGTTTTGAACTTATACATGACGTCATCGCTGGTATAATAAGTACAATTACGTCATACATGCCGATCTCCAGCTACATGGTTGTGAGATGTTAATGGTGATTACTTCGTCCGTTCAGGTGGCGTTTACAACTATCTACACCTCATACACTTCATGACAGCTACCTTGACTGGGGGCGCCATTGCAAACTGAATGATATGATGTCAGCTCTAGCACGATAGCGACAAACTCGCGCTCGGCTCACGCTGAAAGTTCGGCTAAGACTAGGTTTAGTCGGTTTAATGGAAAAAAAATTGCGTGAATTCGACCATTTTCATACAAAAAACAAGAAAAAAGTACATTTTCACAAATTTCAAGTAAAACAAAATTTATTGACTAGAATTGAAAATTCAAGTTGCGCACTTGCTCGTGTGAAAATTATAGCCCTCCGTGTATCTCGAGTATGCTTTTATAGCTTCGCAAACATACCTCTTTTGTATGAAAAAGCGTGCAATATCCCTAGACCGTGTTGATGTGTATAAATTCCATACAATTTTGAAAACAAAAAAGTAGAAAGATATGAAATGAGATAAGCTTTCGCATAGTAAAAGAAATCGCTTTGCTAAGAAGACATGATTTAAAACAGAAATAACGCCAGCAAAGTTATTTGTTGCTTTTAACAAGCGCATGAAAAAAAGTAGCAAAATTGAACTGTAGCGTCAGTAATTATACACCGCCTCAGATAGGATCGCCGAAAGTGGCTATCACGCTACAAAATAGTGAGCACAGCTCTGGTTTACTTTAATAAAAGCACATGGGTCATCCACATATTAAGCCACAGCGTATGGGGGGGATCATACGAAACGTGACAGTATATGTTAAAGGGATACCAACACAGCGTGATATAGGGGGGTCGAAATTTTGCATGACATAATATGTGGACGGCCCCCAATGCTCATCTAATTTACTAGAATTATACTGTTCGTATTACCCTGCCAAATGAAATAAATCTTATGCAGTAATGAAATACTATACAAGTGTAGTACACACTTATTTCAAAGCGTATTAGTCACTTTCCGGCTTCCTTGCTGACTCAGAGTATAGTAAGTATAGAGGCCAGCGGCAGCGCATCAGGTTACCCACTTTTCATTATAAAACCGCCCTTATCGTAACAGTAGAGTGCACGCATACGGTAACCTGATGTGCGGCTCTCTGTACTTTACCCCAAGTCGAATCAACCTGTTCTATGATGGACACAAAGTTAATTGCAGGTAAGAAACTTATTTGACATCAAGCATGGTTTACGAGAACAAATTGGTTTTACTAATATGACTAGCGAAATAAGTGAAAAGCTAGTTGTTATGGTCCCTATTACAGAACGCGACTCAAGACTCTGATCTATACTTGAGTAGCAGTCGTCTTTGTCATTTGATAGTGAAAGAAAGAGATAATAGATAAGACTGAGTCTCCTTCTGTCATACCTATAAGTAATTATTATCAAAGTTCTTCAACGGCGTTGAAATTTTTTACCCATCAGACAATTAGATAGGAAAAAATATAATACTGTGACTCTAGATTAGTAATCGAAACCTTAGGACATAAAATCACTTAATTGAACCACTTTCCCAAAGAAGGAAGAACTCCCTAACATATTTTTTCGTCTTTCCAATTCTCCATACCAAGGCTATCATCGCACAAGTTGTATTGAGCGATTTTTTTTTTCATACTTCGATACGTTTTTCAGTTTAGTGGGCTGATCACGTCCTTAATTTTTAACCCACTGAAAAAAGCGAAGGTTCTCTATTCGAATGTTTTTTGTGATATAAAGCGTGTTAGCCCAGTTAGTTAAACAACTACATAGTCTTGTGATCAGAAGGTTGGGGGTTCAAAACCTGCTCCAGACCTTTACTATTAATCCCGTTTTTTCGGATTTATGTACGGATTTCTCATCAATGACCAATTGCTAAGCGGTAAAGGAAAACATCTTGATGAAACACGCACATGTGAGAAAGGCTCGCGGTTTGAGACCCGCATGGGGCCAGCGTGGTGGACTATGGCCTTAGAGTCTGGCCATCGAAACCTGTCCACGAGAAACGGCGGTAATTTTAAAAACTCGTCCTCTGAAAACTGTTTTCTACATATAAATCCACACTGATATGTACCTACCAAAAAAAACAAATTAGTAGAAAATAGTATTATTAACTCCGTTTAATCAATGTATACTCAGTGTTTTCAGAAGACGAATTTTTAAGTTTGCCGCTGTTTTTCGAGTACAGCTTTCGTTTGCCAGACTCTACTTCACTGTTTCAAAAGGAGACCCGTGCCCTTTGGCGGGGACACGATGATAATATAAGAGGTTTACCTTTTCAGTAAGTTTGTGGCCTCGTTCCTCCCGATCGCTATGCCTAAGTCGGCAAACGCCGATATAAGCTCTTCCAGATCCACTTTTCCTGAAAGTAAAAAGAAAGTAGTTTTTATTCAAATTTGTTGAACATTTTTTAAACCCCGACAAAAAGAGGGTTTTTTAAGTTTGACGAGTGTATGATATCTGTATATCGGTGTGTCTGTTTGTGGCATCGTAGCTGTTTTTTAACCGACTTCAAAAAAGGAGGTTTGTTTTTTTATGTATGTTCACCGATTTCTTCGCCAATTATGGACCGATTTTCAAAATTCTTTTTTTGTTCGAAAGAGTATACTCCAGAGGTGGTCCCATATGAATTCTATCGAAAATGATTCAGCGCTTTTAAAAAGTTATAGAATGGAGACCACGAATCGGCAAACGTAGCGTAGGGCGCCCTGTTACTAGGTGGGGTGACGATATTCGTAAAGTAGCGGGCAGTGATTGGAGGAGGAGAGCTGAAGACCGAGCTCAGTGGCGTGCCATAGGAGAGGCCTATGTCCAGCAGTGGACTGATACAGGCTGATGATGCTTTTAAAAAAATCAACAAAAACAAAAAATACTACAAATCAGAACATTGTCTAAATAAAGGAGTGACATTTTCGTTTGAGGTTATCTGCTAATAGGCATTGTAGTCTGTAAAAAAAAACAGTTATCTACTTTGTGCGAATGTTGTTGGGATTGAAGTCGGTGACTCATACGTTTTTTAACGTGGAAAATTATTTCAACATAAAATACACATTATACAATACACAGATGAAGTTTTGGTATCTAGTACCCTTCAGCAGATAGGCATTCTTGGGATTCAAGTCTGTTGATTCTTAAGTTTTTAACTTGGACCATAAATTCATGGGTATGTTAAGAGTACACTTATTTCATTTTATTATCTTTCCGGAGAAGAACCGAGTCGAGGTTCTCTGTTAAATAGTCAGTCTTCTTCTTCTTATAGTGTAGGTATAGTCAAGTGTGTGGCGAACTTGTCTAACCCTAGTGTCAGAGTTTTCAAACTGCACAATGGCCTCTGACTTGGTTTAAACGACTGTAGTCAATCGACAACAGCCGGGACCGACAGCTTAACGTGCCCTCCGAACCACGGAAATGCTCGTGATAAATTGCCAAAATGAAATAGTAGGAAGTAGTTATATTTAAAAAATTATTTATCTGCGGTTTGGTACAGCGCACGACGCAATAACTGCCTTTCCCGAATAAAATACTCCTTCAGATAGAAAAATTAGTCTGACGGGTTGGCTTCTTCTACATTTTCGCCCCTTTTTTCAGATAAGATAAAAAAGAGCGAAAATGTGTATTAATTGTAATCACGAGCTACATACACACCTAAAATCCCTGTCAGAATAGTCAGAGCATCAGTGGTTTTACAACCAATTAATGACACGTTTGACAAAAATTCAGAGAGTTGGAAGATGAAACATGATGTATAGCGGTGAGAGGTTGTCAGCCTTTCATCCACAATACAGCACAACCCTCGCATCCCTATGTTTTACTCTCAGTCCAGCATGGAAGACCACAAACTATCCCTTATTTCCGAGCATACAACTCGAGTCTATTTAAAGTTCGAGTGAATAGGCATCTTGTGGGTGAGCTTGCTACATCCTCGACCACATCTTCGCCCCTGGGCTAGATTGCGGTCAACAGCGAACCCATGGGCCTTTTTGTAATGCGAAAACGGCACGGCAAAATTGTATTACCATTGCCTCCTATGTTATAGTAAAACTAGAAGCTGAGAACATAAGGGGCAATGGTAATTCAAATGTTGAATTGCCGTGCCGTTCGAATTATAAAAAGGCCCATGTTATAAAAAAAAACTCTAAATAACCAAAAAAAACAAAATATCTTGATACTAACCATCTTGATTCTTGTCGAGATGCGAGAACTGCAGCCGTAAGTTCTTCTCATGCTCGCGGACGTAATGGATGAACTCCGACAGCGTGATGTCGCCCTGGTCCTTACCCGACTTCGCCAGGAATTTCTGGAATATGAAAATGTGGAACAATATTATTCTATTTCACTTTTGACTCGCGCCGGCTTCACCAATATTATAAATGCGGAAGTTTGTAAGGATGTATGGATGTTTGTTACTCTTTCAAGCTCAAACGGCTGGGCCAATTTTGATAAAAGTTTGGTATGAAGGTACCTAGCTGATACCCTGGATTAACACAGGCTACATAATTTTACCAAATTCCCACGGGAACGAAGTCCGGGGCGGAAAGTTATTAAGGAAATAAATCTCAGGCAAAACGATACGTTGGCCCCTAAAGTTCTTCAGTTTTTTCATTTTGTTGTGTTTGTATAATGGAAGGAAGTTAATTTGTACTATTGATGGAAGTTAATTTGTTTTCCATTAAAATATTTTAATTAGTATCTTAGAGAGGCTGACATAGGTCCCTTAAACCCTGTACCCACCTAATTTTTAATTTAAAAAGAAATTGCATAGAGTAACTAGCTGGGTGCAAGTGTGGGTGTGAATTTAAACAATCACAGTTGCTTATCATCTTAATTGTGAAAGCCACGATAGTAAGAAATCTATTCGGTCATTATTTTGTTAGCCAGTGAAAGTCCTCTTAGAAATGGCTACAATAGAGCACTGTTATTGATACCGCACAAGAGCTATATTCAGTAGAGTATATTCTTACCAGCCCATATACGTCCCCACTGAGGGGCGCGGGCCTCCCTTCAAAACAAAAAGGGGATTTAGGCCATAGTCCACCACGCTGACCCAATGCCGGTTGGTGGACAGCTGGTCTTTTGAAAACTAATTTTTTTAGATGTGCTGATTTCATCACGATGTTTTTCTTCACGCTGAGCAAGTGATAATTAATTATAAATCCGTACATAAATCCGAAAAAAGAATTTAGTGGTACAGGCCCACACCAAGGTTCGAATCCGCAACCTTGTGGTTACAAGTCTGGCTCATTATAACTGTGCTATCACCACTTCATTTAATATGACGTGTTTATTAACACAATATGTTGAAATAGTATGCTGAAATTAACATTGTTGCTTGGTGCCTAATGCCCATGAAAGAGACTGAATTAATGTTTCCTGCATGACTGACTCCGTGAAACCAGCTCCGGCTGCTTTCCATAATGAACCTAGTTTAACGTTTAATCATTAAGTCATCAGGCTGTGGAAATACAATAGTTTTGATCGACTTGGAAAAAAAAGGAGGAGGTTCACAAATCAACTAGAACTTCTTTTTGGTCCCTTTTTTTTGGTTACGCGATAATTCGGCCAATTGTCGGCCGATTCTCAAATTCTTTGCAATTCGAAATATTTTTTTTTCGAAAATCAATGTATTGTACATTCAGATGATGTTTTGGTTTGTGGTTTTCTGCAGATAGGCTGGGATTGAAGTTGGTGAACATTTTAATGTGGACATTTGTTTACATACCATTTTGTTGTAACATTGTGGTAAATAGAAAGGACATCAGGATTGTAGAGACCTCACAGGACACTGTTTTCTGAACCGAAACCTAACAATAATTGGCTTAAAAAGTGATCCCAGCTGCCCAAAATGCGACAAGGAGGAAACAAGTCTACAGAGTGTCTAATGTACGCGCTGCGCTGGTAAGATGGGAGACAATAGATTAGCATAAAGGAGATAATTGGGTTAAAAATGTGTAACTGTCAGTGTAGAGGTAAAACTCATGCGCTGCTATGGGGAATTGGGTGAAATGGTCCCAAATAAGTGAACTGATCACCCGCCTGTGCCTGACGGGCGTCCCCTCCACAGATAGATGGATAGAGATAGTGGTAACATTTTCGATGCTATATTACTAATGAAGCTAAATATGAACTTCAGTTTTATTTATTTGTATTACGAATCACATCAAGTAAACCAATTAGAAAAATAGTGTCTTTAGGCAGTGTCAGGAAATATTCTTTTAATTTGAGCTTTTGTCATTTAAATATGGTAAACTCATCTAACCTACATAAAGATATGCAATATAGGACAAAACATTTATGTTCGTAGTTGAATGCTTTGTATTGAACTATAAATAAACCACACACAACTATTGACATTTTAAATGAGATCAACACAATGCATACTCATGACAAAGATCTCTACCATAGGTCTTACAGTAGCTATTTGTTTACGGATTTTCTATCATGCTGAATGAAACCTTAAAAAAAACAACGGGTTGCACTCCGGGAGTGAAAACTTGAACATATATTACTTCCTTGCGGTCTAAGAAGTTTTCACTTCATCCTCCGTCTTACAAATTTTCGATCAGGGTCACGTGACCCTGACACCAGTTTAACGTTTTTTACCCATCCAAAAAGTACACAATGCTGCTAAAGAAGTTTTCACTTCAAAAATAAGGATTCTCGTTTAATTTTGTACGTTTCCCTATAACCTTTCATGACACTTCATAACCCTCTGGTGGTATCAATATATAAAGAAGGGAAAAAATCATTACTCAAATCAAATTACTTAAATACTAGTCATATATTGTATATCCAAATAGTTACTCCGATACTTCCATGCTGGACTGAGAGTGAAAGAAAAACTTATAATGTGCCAGCTGCCAACTCTTCCCAACCATACTTTACAAACAGGTTTTTTCTGTATTGTAGGCGAATACTAGTTTCAGTAGGTACCTTAATATAAATCTATCTTCTATTCAATTTTAAAAAGTTTTCAATTAAAATATTATATCATATTTGCTGCTCAAACGAAGCTCTCCTTAGTTAAAACCATATCTCATTTCATATCTCTTTTGTCAAAATTACACGTATTTTTCCATTTTTATTCGTCTAAATTTTGTTTACTAGTGTACACTCTCAGTGGGGTATAGTCCAGAATCTTTAGATATAAACAATGTAATCTGTAACGACTATGATCTGTAATGTATACTAACAAATAAATAAATTAAATAAATAAATAAATGAATACAGAAAAAAACCTGTTATTATTCTCATGTTCCATCTAATACCCCTCAAAACGCTTATACGCAATATTTACTTAATTTCAGAAAATTATTATGTACCTAATCGTCAGACTTACTCGTAATTCAAATCAAGAAGCCCACTCCAATTGGCGTCAAGTGGTTCCAGAACCTGTGACATTCTGCCTACCCCGAAAGGGATTATAGGCAGAAGTGTATATATACATATATGTATTTATATAGTTACTCAGAGAGATGTATACAGTCAACATGTATAACTAGAATAGACCGATAAACAAAGTAGCGTACACAGAGTCAGGGAACCTGATGGGTGACCAAAATGGCAATTTATCATGAGCGTTTCTACGTTAGGCTGTCGGTCCCGGTTGTTGTCGATTGATGACAGTCGTTAAAACCAAGACAGAGGCCATTGTGTGATTTGATAACTAACACCAGAGGGTAAGCCAAGTTCACCACACACTTTGCTATACCTACACGATAAGAAGAAGAATCAGTTAGAATATGATAAAGTAAGAGAAAGATCTCCACCCAATGACCTCCACATTCATTGCTCCAGTGCTACTGTATCACAGTAGCACATCTCACAACCCTTACGAGAATCATTTTAATTAATCCATTTTATAGAAGGGCTTCCAATGCAACTTTATAATTAAATAGTGCTTCCGACACTGGCTAGTTAACTAGTTCACACCGAGATGACGTCACCTACTGATCTGAAGGCACATTTGATTGATAAAATATTTAGTACTGAGTATTAAAAAATTGTATCATCAAGTACGTTTATGAGTAGTCTCTACGGTGTTTTTGTGTAATATTTATGTATTTAAATGTATTTTAGCGTAGGGCTTGCTTGGGGTTGAATTGAATTATTAAAGAATATGAATTTACAATTTAGTAAATAACTTGAGGAGAACCCAAAGATTTTAAAATTCTACTTCATAAATTTTCAAATTAAGCCCTTGGGATCACCCATTTTAAAGCATTTTTTGTAAAATTTTCACTATTACTAATAGGAAATCTAGTGAAAATATTGTGTATGTATATAAAAACATTGGACCGCTACAGAGACAATTCCGAACCCCTCTGTAGTGGTAAAAACTTTGTTTATACAAACTGTTGTTTGTGTTGTGGATTATTTATATAGGCTATTTTTACTTTATGAACGAATTAATGATAAAACTAAGATTGCTTTATCTGCCTTCTTCGTCTTCATCAAACACACAAATAACTTGACATGTGACATTATCTGATGCTGTTATCCAGCAAGTGTTAGATTTAGAGATAATATGAGATTTAAATATATAAGAATTTCAATTAGAGATTTTAGTTGTTTGATTAGAGAATAGAATACTAAAATATTGGATCTGACAACATCAAAACTTAAGCTTACTGTAATGAAGTATTTGTGACTCATTTCTCATATTTTGTCAATCACATTGAAGCCTCTATTATATTATATTTTTGGGTAGGCAGAATGTCTCAAATGTTCAAAGAACAAGTGAATTCCATAAATACTGGTATTTTGTTCACAGAAATTGAAAATTATGGTTGTTATGTCATGACAGCAAGTAGAGGAAAATGGCTTTGACCTTCAACCTCTGTGTTAGTTTCTGGGGAACGATTTAGGAAGTCGCCTTGTTAATCTCAGATCGATGCTTTTTTGTTTTAAATTAGTAAGTACGCAAGTGCAATATTTTAAAGCTGGCTGGTTTGACAGTACATGAATATGAAAGGAAAGTCATGTTTTGGAATTTGAAAATTTTAAAATAAGAACAGAACGGAATGGATGAGTGGTAGGCAAGCACACGTGTCGATTGTGGTAAGTGGCGTGAAACCAAACCACCGTTAGCTGGTGGCGTGAACGTAAACTCATTTCTAACCTCTGCATAGCTGCGATTGATGTGCGGCGCCAATTCCTTCAACGCTACTGACAGGTCGTGGATGTCAATCTTTCCATTTCCATCGTTGTCTAATTTAGAAAACAACTTTTCTAGCCTTTCTTCGTCTTCTTTTGGCAATTCCCCTAATTCCAACGGCGGATGACACTGCACCATTATGTCTACGGTTACAATAAGTACTAAATGTTATACAACAAGATTTATTAACTTCTAAATGGTATGTATGGGCATACATAACTCTAGCCTAACTTAGAAATCCGGCAAAAATCATTTTAGAAGATTCAGCACTTGCTATCGGCGAAAGAGAATTTTGACAGCTAGTTGCGCACTGTTACGCACACTACTGCAAAACGCAAAGGATTACACATTCATACACAATAGTCCGTTCGTTTCGGTAATTACGGAACTCTGCGTATGTATTTCTAGGTCAGATACTGATGGCGCCATCTAGTTCACTAACCGAACACTAATTCAAACCGCGGTTAGCTAATCATGCCAAATGTCAAAATTATGAAAATGACATTGCCAAATCTCGTTCTAGTTCTACCTTATAGTTTTATTTTATTTATTATAAGATGGGTTAACTCTTGACCTCAATCTTGACCTACTCGGTCATAGCTCGACGATGGATCGAGTTAACCCAGAAAATGCCTATTAAGGCACACTGGTACGTTCACCAAGACTTGGCTTTACTTGTGACAGATGGCGTAAGATTGGAAAGATTCGGTGCGCTTCTAGTACAATACCTAATCTGTGGTACGCTTTATTAGTTAACGTCGCACAAAGACCGCTCTTTTCAACTGTTCCATTTTGTTCTTCGTCATTTTAATAGATGGCAGTGTTTCGAATACATAGTACAGTCAAGAGCAGGTCACGCTTTACACTACCCGTTTAAGCTGAACTCTGATTTATACTGCGTGCCATACAATGCAGGGTCGGTCCAAAGTTTGCAAAAAGGGCTATTACAAAATTTCTGATTACCTAACTGACAAGCAGCCATGGGAATGAACTGCTCAGCTCTAGCAAGAGTTATTTCAGAATTAGTTTAAATTACAAAATAAGAAAATTTGTAAAGCGATTAAAAAGAGCACCCTCAGAGTTTCTTGCCTGTTCTTCTCTGGGAAAGACTGCACCTTTGCGAATAGGCGTAGAGTCAGTAGGGTCAATAGAATGAATGCGTATGTATATGTATTTAAATCCTTTAATGTTTGTTTGTATGTATTTCATGTAATCTTGACTTGTTTTATGTGGCATCCTGAATGTCCTATAAAATAAAGATTTTTTTTCTATTCTATTTCTATTCTAATCTATTCCAAAGTGTCAAGTTTGACGTGCTCTTGAGTGTACCTACAACCGATTTCTAAAAATAATAATTGACTTCAATTCCAACAATGCCTATCAGCAGATAACAACAAACTAAAACGTTATCCAAATATAAAGTAAGTATTCTCCCCATGAATTGAGAATGAGCTGCAAGAGCTCATTACACCTGCCCCTTTCTTACTTCTTCCAGATGCATCGCAGGATTCACACTTCATATTTTAAAATGACGCACCGCTAAGGAAAGGAACTCTCTGCCTGCTTCTGTCTTTCCGGGCCTTAATTGGCATTTTCTGGGTTAACTCGCTCCATCGTCGACCTCGCCTATGACCTTGGTCAAGATTGGGGTTAAGAGTTAACCCATCTCATAATAAAAAATATAACTTCTTTAAAGTTCGCGTGAATAGGCATCTTCTGGGTGAGTTTGATATATCCTGGACCACATCTTCGCCCCTCTGCTAGATTGTGTTGTGGTCAGGAGCGAACCCATTTGTTACAATAAAAAAATAGAACAAAGAGGTTCCCTTACGTAATAAAAAAACGACTTTTCGTAATGGCAATCGTTTGATCGCTGAAGTTGTATGGGGGGCGAATTTTTTTTTTTCATATTTCGACATAATACTAACTGCGAAGGTTGTGGATGCGAATCTTGGTTCCTTTAAACTTGTTTCTTCGGATTTATGTATGGATTTTTCATTAATTAGCTCAGTGGTAAAGGAAAACAGAGGAAAACATCGTGATGAAATGATAAAATTCGTTTTTGAGGCCTTTGCCCCTCGGTGGGGACGTATATAGATATGGAGACGTATTTTTGAAACAATAGAATTCCAATTCGCGTACGAATTGACAAGATTTGTATGCGATTCTCATGCGAATCTTGTCAATTCGTATGCAAATTGGAATTCTATCGTTTCAAAAATACGTCTCATGGACTGATAAAACAAAATGGACTTATGTTCTTTATGAAAAGATGTTCAGTTTCGTGGGCTGATTCACATAATTAATTTTCGATGGTAAATAAAGTCACCCTTTAAATTCCAAACCAACAGATTCCAAAATGTTACATCCGGTGTAAAAACACATAGGTACCTAGTTTGGTCATAAACAAACAGGATTTCGTTTTTAATTAACCATTTTAGTAAACCTTAAAACTTGACTTAATACCAAATTGTTAATATCCGTCTCTCCGTACGATGTGACACATAAAAGATAGCACCCTATAATGCTTCATTAAATTCACTCAATAACAGTCCCACATTTCGCTAAGTAAGGTCAGCCGGGGTAAGTGCCCCAACGGGGTAAGCGCGCCTACCTTTAAAATATCGAAAACTAAACAATTTATACAACTAACGCCATCTTAAATTCACGAACGACACTAAAATATAGTTCCAGATAACAATCTCAGATGGCTCTGTTCACCGTAACTTGACATATCCGCCATTTAAGTTTGAGTGTCATTTGCACGTGGGATCGGAGATGACTCGTGTTATAAATCCGGCCAAATCTTTTAAAAGTTTTATGTTTTGTGGCAAACCAACGAGGTAAGTACAAAGTTTTGATGTTTTTCTTTAAATCTGTGAATGTATTTTACACCTAAATAGGATAATAAATGTTTTTTTAACAATTTAAAATTATGTCCTCAAAATAATCAAGTGAGGGGAAAGTGCGCCTAAACTGTAGTAGTATGGCGCACTTGCCCCAAGCCAGAGTTCGGCAACCTTTTTGATTTTAGTGATTTTTCTATTTTTAACTTTGTATTTTGTTTGAAATGGTGACGTTGGATGTAAATCTTACACAGTTCACAAAGGTCCACAACGTAATAATTAATTACTTACACTATAATGCTTCTGTGCTGGACGAAAGAAAAACATAAAATGTTCCAGCTGCCGAATCTTTCTAGGCGTACTGTAAAAATGGATTTGAGGGTTGTATTTGCATTTTATTGTGGGCGAAAGGCTGATAGCCTATGACCACGTATAATATTTCAACTTAATATCCTTCACAATATTTATCGAATGTGGCATTAAGTAGTTCTATGACCACTTGATGCTTTGCCTCCCCCAATATGTTCTGTGCCTAAGTCTAAATTAAAAGGCAGATTTTTATTCTAATGAGCAATATAAGTAAGTTCCGAAGTACCATGCACTCTAAGTCTGATTAACTTATAAGTTTCTAACTGCCGCACTTAGAGACGTCAATTAAATTGATTAATCATTTAACCAGATGTTGTCACATTCTTTCTATCTTGTTGATGTAAACAAGGATAGCATGACATTTAATTACTTCTTAACTTTAATTGACGTCTCTGAGTACGGCAGTAAGTGCCGAATAGAATAGAATAGAATAGAATAGAAAAATCTTTATTTTATAGGACATTCAGGATGTCACTTAAAACAAGTCAAGATTACAATGAAATGAAATACATACAAACATACATTAAACGATTTAAATACATACATACGCATTCGTACCTCTGATCCTACTGACTCTACGCCTATTCGCAAAGGTGCAGTCTTCCTCAGAGAAGAACAGGCAAGAAACTCTGAGGTTGCTCTTTTAAATCGCATTACAAATTTTCTTATTTACTAATTTTAACTAACTAACCGTCCACTAGAAACCAAAGAGCGTATTCCCAAAAGTGTATACTTGCATACTTTTATGTCATACATCAATTGTTACCTTAAATTTGTATCTTTTGAATTAATAAAAAATATAATAAATATCAAAATAAATTTGAGTTTTATTAAAAATATTTACTAACGCACAAACTCCAAACATTTAAACTAAAAAAAAGAACTACTTTGTTAAAGTAATTTAAAGGTTTGAAACCCCTGATTAACCGTCTATGGCGCACTTGCCCCAAATTCAAAATGTTAGCCGTATTTCCTTTAAAGACTATATAATAAAACAAGAAACTAGTGTGATGCTTTTAATTGTCCATGATCTATAGAGTAAAAACAATGTTTTTCTTGTAGCGCGGTACTTTAACGCATTTTTTATATGGGCGCACTTACCCCATTTCCAGGGGTAAGTGCGCCTACGTACATGTTTTGAAATTTCATCAAAAATAGTGTCAAATTATTGATAGTTTTGATGGAATCAACATTCATTGCAATAACAAAATACCAAACTCTCACATTTTATTAAATGTAGACTCAAATATCAATATTTAGAGAATTTATTACACATTAAAATCAACTATTCAGAAAGTATGGCGCACTTGCCCCGACTGACCTTAGGCCTTTCAAACTGCTTTAATTCTTAAATTAAGCTCTCCCTTCTCTTTCACTCTTCATACCTCACGACTTGCACAAAAGAGAGAGCAATAGCATATTTATTAAAAATCCGAGGCAACTGTCATCGGGTTTCAACCAATAAAGCCATGGGGATGGCAGCTATTATGTCAAAATGACAATACACAAATTGACGCGACCCAAAGTCTATAAACTGTAGAAGTTAATACAGTCAGCCCGGCTCTAACCCACACTGGGAAGTCAATCCTATAGCATTGAGGATAGAGAGAAATGTCGAGTTCTGGTTTATGCCCCGAAGCAATAGTTTCAAATAGAACATTAACACCAAACTATAAGACACAGTTTAGTTTGCAAGTCGAGCTGCATTGTTGGAATTGGGCCGGTGTAAAAAAAATTGTGAGAGAGTGAACAAAAGGTTATAAAAGTTGGAGATTAATCGGGGATTTCGACACAATATAGAGCACACATGTCGGCGGTGCGCCTGCGCATCGTTTGTTTGTCCATTTGTCTGTGACGTGCACACAAGGGTGCGTAGTCACATATCATATAATTTAGGGGAAAACGGCAGTGATTCCAGGGCCCCGATTCTGTAAGTTAAGTTGTGTGTCGATGGAATGGTCGCCATTTTATCCGTTCAGGTGGTGAAATTTAGAAATATCCAAATTTCATACCTCTATTAACGGCTGCTTTGACTGGTGACGCCACCGTCAACTGAATTTTCAGTTGCTAGATAGTTTGCAACTTTACGCTCGGTTGGCGGTGACGCTGCTGGTCAGGGTGGATGTCAGCAAGTAAAAGTTCTCAATTTCGACACCTGAACAGAAAAAAGGGCCTCCATTCCATCGACACACAAGTTACAGAATCGGGGCTCATCTCGATCCGGTTTCACTTTATTATACAAGAATGATTTTGCTGACGAACAACTAAATGTAGGTAAAGTATTAAACACTGACTCTACTTATTTCCTTCGAACATTCAAAATTCAATACTTACGAATACCCTTAAATTATACTAACGTCATATTATCATGGAAGTATTTCAGTTTCGTGGGTAGAATCACTTGGTAAAGTTTCGCTAACTAATTCAACCCTACCTTGACAAGCCCTACCTTGTCACGGTTCTCTATCTCATTTTTAACCGACTTCAAAAAAGGAGGATCTCAAGTCAGGTGATTAAAAAAATTTTTTAAATGTTTGTTACCTCAAAACTCCGTCATTTGTAAACCGGCTTCAAACATTTTTTTTCGTTAGGAAGCATCTACTTCCAGATTGGTACCATACATTTTTTATCGACATTGGTTCAGTAGTTTAGTCAAAAAATACATTTTCGTGGGTATTAAGAGGGGTGAAAGTGCTTTATATAAATCTACCAGAAAAGTTCTATGAATGTTAAATGATAACCTTTATAAAGAATAAAATAAAATATTTTCAACAAAACATATTAAACAAAAAAATTGACCCGCCTTCAAAAAGGGTGAAATAATTTTTAAAGCTATATTCACGAGTAAGTAATGGTTACGGGTAAAGCAGTAAATAGGTCTATATTCATAGCGGAATATGGTATAGAGAGGAATATGTTTTTTTGATGACGGCGCCAGTATGTACATGTACAGGACCTAGTTTAGTGAAATAAGTATTCGCACAAGCTTTTTTTTGGCAGTATAAGGCAGATAGTTTTAATTGCGAGTAATTGTTCGGCGCTGACGTCAAAAAAATATTCCTCACTATTTACCATGTTCTGCTATGAATAGACCTATTTACTGCTTTACCCGTAACCACTACGTACTCGTGAATATAGCTTTAAAAAAATATTTCACCCTTTTTGAAGGCGGGTCAATTCTTTTGTTAAAAATATTTTATGGATAGAATTTTCAAAGAAATAAGGAACGGGTAAGTTTGTAAAATTCCTACTCCCTTAATATTACATATGCGAAAGTAACCTTGTCTGTCCGTCTGTTACCCTTTTACGCCTAAACTAGGTACTGAACTGATTTTGATAAAATTTGGCACAGAGATAGATTAGATTTTGGGAAATGACATAGGCTATATTTTAGTCCACTGCTGGGCACGATAGATAGATAGATAGATAGATAGATAAACTTTATTGCTTCTTAACAATTTGTAACATTGTACAATGTTCTTATACAATTTAAAAAAAGTTAGCGAAATGTGTGACGTAGATTGTAGTAGCAAATAGGACACAGAACTCAGCATACTTGCTGTCTATGATAGACAACAAACTGATTTTCAGCTGTGCCTAGAGTTTTTTAAACTCGATATAACCTTTAGTCCACGGGGAACGAAAGCTAGTAAATAAATAATATAAGTTCGTTTTAAAGCTTTAGTAAGTTTCGTTACCCATGCGACAAAAATGTTTGTAGTCTGGTAAAGAAAAAATAAATGAAACAAAAAAATATTCACATTCTATTTATTTACAAACTTTACAAGTTATTTCACAATATTATGATCTAATATATTACACATTTCCACGATAACAAGCGAAATGGTTTACAATATGTTAGGCCCGTATCACAGAAGGAGACTCAAGTCTTGATCTATACTTAGGTATTGATTCACTCTTTCTCTGACTATCAAAATTACAAAGACAACTGCTTCTCAAGTATAGATCAGAGTCTGAGTCGCGTTCTGTAATACGGACCTAAGACCACGTTTTTTTTATTATAAGATGGGTTAACTCTTGACCTCAATCTTGACCATAAGGTTAAAGATGAGGTCGACGATGGAGCGAGTTAACCCAGAAAATGCCAATAAAGGCACTGGTACTCCCACGCACCGACGGAACACAGCAAGCTGTTTGGCGTCGGACTTCGGTAGGAGGGTGGTCGCGAACCAGACGACCCTTTACAGAGCCTACCACACCGCATGAGACCATAGGACGACACCTCAGATTCAGAAAAAAACGAAGTGTCGTTGCCTGGGATGGATTACTAGGAGGCAGGTCTCATTTGTGTTTCCTTAGTCGCCTCTTACGACACCCACGGAAAGAGATGGGGTGGTGTTATTCTCAACCGATCACCACACGGTTACGTTTAGAAATGATAATTTTTATGTATATTTTACGGCCTCTTTTTTATATTTAGCTATACTTTTAATAGTTTTAAAAATAAGTTCATGCCACGATTATAGTTTTTCATGAGTATCCAATGTGTTTCTGCGCTGTTATGGAAATTCGTGTCCTTGATTCTAATTCGATAGAGGTAACGGTGTTTGCAAAAGTATGCCAAAACACGTATTGGATACCTACTCATCGAAAATAATACTCGTGGTAAGAAAAACAATTACAATGTATTATATTCTAAAATCAGCTTTAACCCAAATGGACCCAAAATTAAATAATCTATGAACTATCTAGTTTAAAATAATTTTCAAGTAAATTAAATTCTACTAAATAAATACTGGAAATTAACTAAAAATCCAGTCTGTGGAACCTATATCACAAAAAATACATAAATTTTATCAATTAAGTATAAAAATAAACTACTTGACTAGAAACAAATAAGATAATGATAATACATAGCTTCAGAAAATATACAGTGTTACATAGTATTTATGCATGTATAGAAATTCTTTATTGCTCAAAAACAGTAAAAGATAATATATTTAAAAGGTAATGTACTCGTAATAGCAAAGGCGAAGTCATACCCTGAAGGGATCTCTTCCAGTCTAGCTTAAGAGTAGCTGAGAGAGGAGACACAGGTGACGCGAGTTGCGCGGTTGCGGGTTACGATGCGGTTGGTAGTTGTGTCGTTTTATTGTAAAATTTCAAAGAGAAATTCACATTTGAAAGCGTTGCCAATTAATAAAGACATGCTATAACAATATTTAGAAAGAGTCGCATATACCACAGCGAAAATTATTATTGTACTCGTTTGCAGATAGTTAGACGGTATCTTTCCCAGTGCGGTACATGTCACTGATGATTCTTTCGATGGGGATATTTCCTATAGTGGCGCGGAAGAACAGCTGCACGATGACGTCACTGCGCACGCGCCTCATCGCCGGCAACAGCTGCAGCAGCCGGCCGCAGCGCATCGGCTCCAGAGGATAAGTGCGGCTGATGTACTGCCAAGAAAAAGGATATTTTCAAAGGCCATTTCAAATAAAATTTATCAATTAATGTGCGCAGAAGATAAGATAATTATCTATCAATTTTAGAATCAAGAGTGAAATGCTTGAATCAAGAGGAAAACAAGTCGGTTTTGAAAAGAATAGTACTTACCTCATTCAACACTGTTTGAGAGTGATCTTGAAAAGCAGCGACGGCGGGAAGATCTTGCAATCTCTTGCTCTCTCCCACTTGCGTGAGACTGCTGCTATTTTCTCCAGTTTTGTCCTCCGTACTTGTCCTAAACAGAGCTATAGCTCTCAAACACGCGTATTCATTGCTATCCGGTCTAACTTTCGCCATTTCTGCCAACACGGCTTCAAATTCCTCAACGTCTTTCACTTCTATCCGGGAGCTCTTGCCATTCAATAATAACTTAAAATCCATTGGATACAGAAACTGTGCTGAGCCGATCACGAACAAATCTCTCCATGACTCTTCTAACAGTAACAATCTATCGGGGAGTGAAAGGGATGTGAAGGCCGGCACGTTCTTTGCCCATTTGACGTTCATGAACAGCAGTCTGGCTGCGGCCTCGCACATAGCTTCGGGGTCTGGTGGAATGAGCAGAGGTGGCGTGATTGGTGGAGGCGACGGTAGACAATTTATTGGAGCAGCTAAAAGATTCATTCTGTACGGGTACGCGCCATGAAACAAGGGCATCGGTGGTGCAGGTATTAGATTGTGTTTCGGTAGAGCTAGATCAAGAGCTGGAGGCACTGTCATGCTCGTCATGCTCATATCTGAGGCGGGAATTACAGAGTCTTTTAGAAATAATGCCATTTGCCGGCGTATTGTCGAGTTTCGGGGTCCGCGTTCATGTTGGACAGCTGTAACCAAAAATGGGTTCTTTTAAGGTCAAACTAAGACAACATCAGCAACTTACCAATTTTGAAGTGAAAACTTCTTTAGCGGCATTGTGCACTTTTTGGGATGGGTAAAAAATGTTAAACTCGCGTCAGGACACGTGACCTGATCGAAAATTCGTAAGACTCTGGCCAAGGTCATAAATGAGGTCGACAATGGAGCGAGTTCACCCAGAAAATGCCGATTAAGGCACTGGTACGTACCGTCTTTATTCATGCCAGCATCGAGACATTTAGCGAGGCGGCAAGCTCTGCACTGATTGCGGTGCGCTTTGTCGACAACGCAGGCGCCGGGGCTGCGAGCCTTGCACGCGTACCGGCGGTCGCGACGCACTGATCTCTTGAAGAATCCTGCACACCCGTCGCACGCGAACACTCCGTAGTGCTTCCCTGATGAGTGGTCGCGACATACTGCGCATGGCACGTTGTATAAGATGCGACCTGAGGAAAATTATGGTGTTAAAAAAGGATTTATGATGTCTTGGCGTTTTAATAGTAATAGGAGCACTTTCACGTTCAACATTTTTTTATAACGCTCGACTAGTAAAGAGCCTTTCAAAGTACAAAATGGAGAGAGCGATCAAAACGCGTTTTATTTTACGATTTTAGTACAAAACCCTAAAATAATAATAACGCGTACACTAAATCAGAACTAATATAATATAGAGCATGAAGTTAGACACTTGTAGCGCGAGTCTTTGCTTCTATGGCAAATTGGCGTTTGTAATAAGAACGGTTCGCTGCCCCTCTCTGCCCCCCCTTGGCGACGCCCTAGTATGTATACAGTACAGGGCATGGACTTAGTATTATACAGGGCTTTAGGTAAATCACTTTCAACCTCTCAGGTGGTAAATCAATCCGTGAAACTGAACAACTTTCCTAAGGAACAAAGATCGAAATATGAAAAAAAAATGTTTGACTTCCCATACAAACTGCATCAGCTGATAGCGCATTTTGTATGGGAAGTCAATTTTTTTTTATATTTCGACCTTTGTTCCTTGGGAAAGTTGTTTAGTTTCATGTATTGATTTACCACCCGAGAGGTTGAAAGCGATTTACCTAAAGCCCTGTATATGCTTACCACAGAGCAAATACATCAAATATTGTGTATTTGCTCTGTGATGCTTACTATATACCTAAGTACATTCGTTTGTGTGAGTGAATAACTATGTGAAAAACTAACCTATAGAAGTCGTCGCTAATCATAAATCACACCGATATACAAAAGTGTCACAATTATGTGATTGCGGGTACAATGGAGTGGTAAAAGAGCATAACGAGCGGGGCCGGCGGCCCTGGAGCTCCGCCCCACTGGACCCTTCCCGGCAATTACAGTGACGTGGCGAAACCGCTAAAAGCACAAGTAGAACGGTCTCACGGACCCTTCGACAACTATTTAATTAGCTAATGATTAATACTCGTATTGACAGGTATACTACTACGTAAAATTAATAAACGATGACCCAAGCTACTCCTGTATAAACCCAGAAAATCTAGAAAACCTAAAAAGCTAAACCCCACATGATATTGTAGAAAGAGGCACAGAGAAAGAAAATTGGTCTATTAAAATAGATTTGTATAAAAGTCGGAATGCTGGCAGCTTTAAAAAAATAAACATTCCAAATTCAATTGAAAGCATTGGCAACAACAAAAGCTGCACAGTTTTTTGCTAAGATCTCTTCGTAAATGCGATCCCACGCGGGCTTAGCAATCGTAGAGATAATACACGCCTTTATTAATACACCTCCAAACAGACCTTAGTCGAGAAGGCACAAAGGCACTTCCATTCAAAATGATGTATTTAAAAGCGGTGCACGTGAATACACTTGCGGGGCAGGAAGCGCGGTGTCGAATGAAGACGAAGAAAAAAAAAGTTTTACAAAACTGGCCCGCCTTAGACAATAAGGGACTTGAAAGCAAAGAAGTGGGACTCCGGTACAATTTAATACGACTTAATAAAACGCCCATTGAAGACAGATAATGACAGGTTCCGCACATGAGATATCAAATCAAAAGTCGGGATTTAAATGTGCTTGTATTTATTTAGCGTTTTATAAAAGACCGTGTGAAACGGTGAACAGATGTACCGAATAGAAGACTGTTGTCAAGAAACAACAGAGCCTGACAAAATATTATGTCCCCATCTCTGAAATTGCTGTTTTCTATACAACATTTTTGGAAAACTGATTTTTTCATACAAAAAATTATTTGATATTTTTCGGGGATTTGAAATCCAAATGTAACAAAATGTTGTGGGAAGGTTGGAATAATTACTGAAAGTGCCAAGCTTTGAAATTGATATCCCATCTAACTGAACCCGGTAATTAGTTAAATTAAAACCCACTTCAAAAGTGTTTATTTGTACTCAAAATACATGACCAAGTTTAAAAATTAAATATAAAACATTTTGGAAATAGCTGCTGAATCAAAGAAAGTATGAAGAAAATTATAACTGGGAATAAAACCTTTCATATGTGGAGACCCAATATTAACTCTCGCTTAGATATGATGAATTAAGAAGATTGAGAAGGTATGCAGAGTAAACAATCATAACTTGTAACGTTGCAATAAAAATACTAGCTGCAGAACCAATCTCAATGACAATTACATATGTGATTACTAAGTTCGTTAAGTGATCCTGCCACTAAGTCATAATTTTGTATCTGCACTGTATTTTCTATAAAACATCCATCCAGAATCAATCAGTGAGGTTAAGCAACGCACCCTGGGACAAGGGAAACTGATAGGTGGTTTCGACAATAGTGGCAAGTTATCACGAGAGTTTCCACGCTTCGGAGTGCACATTATACCTTCGTTACCGACTCTTATTGATTGACAACAGTCGTTAAATCAAGTTGGAGGCCAATTTGCAAGTTTCAAAACTTTGACACAAGGGTTAGGTAAAATTAACCACGTACTCGATTGTACCTACTAAGTATAGGAAGGACTTAATTGAGGTAACAGTATACCATACGAACAGTCACCTGCGCGTAAGCATTGCGTGACGTCAGCGGAGTCGCGCTATTAATTGCGATGTACTTTACATCCCAACGAGAGGGATCACTGTGAATGATGCGCAGGCGCGTTCCCACACTAATTGCGTGATCAATTTGATGGTGATGGTGTGACAGCTGATTAGCTGACGGTATCGCGGCATTCCACCACACATTGTAAAAGGGATTATTCTACGGATGCTTGTGCTATTGCCGAATACAATAATAATAATAATTTTCCTAGGAATCATATCTTGTATATTCCATAGGGCCTTTTTCTAACTCGAAAACGGCATGGCAAAATTATATTACCATTGCCTCCTATGTAATAGTAATACATAGGGGGCAATGGTAACTCAAACTTCGAAGTGCCGTGCCGTGCCGTTCGAATTATAAAAAGGCCCATATTTGCAACTTTTTTATCATATCTTACACACTAGGATAATCCTTTTTTTTATTTCTACCTATATGTTCGTTAGGGAAAGTTGTTCAGTTTCGCGGGCGGATGATGATGAACATCCTCAATACTCGTTAGCTAATTTAAAGACCATCCAGTAAATCAGCGGTTTTCCACTTGACGGCACGGCACGGCACTGGCGACGGTAACCAGGGAAACCAAAATGTATGAAAAGGAGTCATCGCCGCGTTGTGCCGGTGCCGGCCGGCGCCGGTCAGTGGAAAAACCTGTCATGTTTTCATACATTTTTGCTTCCCGCCGTTGCCGGCGCCAGTGCCGTCAAGTGAAAAACCGCCCAATGTAGACACATGTTGACCTTGACTTCGCCCTTATCGTCTGTGTAGATACACATCTTTATTTGTAAAAAATACCGTTGTCGTCTGTAGTAATAAAATAAAACTATAATTTCAATTTGAATACTTGATTTATCACTTCTAACCCCTAAAAAGGCCAGTTAGTCAAAACGGTAAAAAAAATTAGGCAATTACAGAGTGATCATTGAACACAAATGAGCGGTATCGCTGTTGCGGGGGTGGCTGGGAGCGGACAGATGTACTTACACACCGTGGGAACCTGCACTCTGATGCACGGGAATCGGTCACGTCATCTCAACAGCTAATTAGCGAGGGTATTTGGATGTTTATTACTGCATTCAGAATAACAGTATTCTAATATATAAAATTCTCGTGTCGCGGAGTTTGTTGCCAAACTCCTACGAAATGGCTGGACCGATTTTATAAAATTTTGTGTGCATATCGGGTAGGTCCGAGAATCGGCCAACATCTATTGAAAATCCACCGGGAAAATTCAACGAAACGGGAACGAAATCGCGGGCGGACAGCTAGTATAACTATAAATAACACGCTACACACTTGAAGGCCCACACTAAGGTTTTTCCTTTCATCGTGGGTCCCTCGGAACATACAAAAAGATATGCACAAACACCCATAACCCGAGAACAATTACTGCTTTTTACATAAATATTTTACCCGACTGGGAATTGAACCCAGGACCCTTCGATCAAGAGGCAGCGTCACTACCCCTCGACCAAACCGGCCGTCAAATAAGGTAACCGTGGGCTATTGCTTTTAATTCCTTCAGTAGATATATCACTGATATTTAGATATTTTTAAGGTAAGAACTCTTTTTGTATGAAAGAACGGCAAAAATAAGTTAATTTTGTAATAATATCCTATTAAAAAAACTTATCTTTTATATTTTTATTTGTTATGATTATTTAATATTTAACCAATGAAAAAGAACAACAAATGAAAGCGTTGTTATTAAAAAAAATTCAAGAAATGTGTAATTAACAAAACTTGAAATTAAAAATGAAATATTTTAAAACTGGTAAATTTTTCGATTCGATAGCTAGTGATTTCTTACTATCACCCCTCAACAGGATCGTGACATGTGTTTTTTTTATTTTATTATAAGATGGGTTAACTCTTGACCTCAATCTTGACCATAAGGTCAAAGATGAGGTCGACGATGGAGCGAGTTAACCCAGAAAATGCCTATAAAGGCACTGGTACTCCCACGCACCGACGGAACACAGCAAGCTGTTTGGCGTCGGACTTCGGTAGAAGGGTGGTCGCGAACCAGACGGCCCTTTACAGAGCCTACCACACCGCATGAGACCATAGGACGACACCTCAGATTCAGAAAAAAAATGAAGTGTCGTTGCCTGGGATGGACTACTAGGAGGCAGGTCTCATTTATGTTTCCTTAGTCGCCTCCTACGACACCCACGGAAAGAGATGGGGTGGTGTTATTCTCAACCGATCACCACACGGGTGAAATCCAGTAATCCTGTATATTTTAAAATGTCGTTCCACTTCTTTGATCAAATGCACGTTTGACAAAGACCGTTGACGCGGGAAATACTACCAAAGCGTGCACTTTTTAAAAGAGTTATATTAGCCCTTAAAAATTAAAACAGGTACGTATAAGTAATACGCTTAAAAATAAAATTTAAAAAAACAAACGCTTCACACTCAAAGGCTAAGTTTTTCCCTTGCGTCGGGGTCCCTTGGAACATACATAAAGAGAGAATCAAACACCTATGAACCGAGCTCAAACATCTGCTTTTTACACAAATATTTGCTCCGACTGGGAATCGAACCCAGGACCCGTTGATCAAAAAGCAGCGTCACTACCACTCGACCGAATCGCCGTCGAAATGTAGCTCTCGTTACGTAGCTCTAAAAAGTTGAGAAACTTTCTATACTTTTTAGAGCTACGTAACGAAAAAGCAAGCAAGAAAGGACAATCTGCTGGAATTTATTTTTGAATCGCTCGCCTTTTAATTTGATCGGATTCTATTGATTTCCAAACTTTTTAATCACTGCACTTCAACGAAAGGCTCTAAGCAGTCTTCGATTATAGTAGTAAAAAAAAATCGAAAATCAACAAAAGCGATATATTTTGTTGATTTTCGATTCGACACGAGGCGAGCGATTCGAAAATAGTGTCCCTGAGGCGACTTGCGCCACCCTCGCTTTTACATGTTCATATACATATGATTACAAAACCTATGCAATAGGAAATCTGCTACATTGTAGCTTCTCCGTAGCACGTTACTACGAGTCCTAATATAAAAAATCCATAACTTACTTGAAGACGTAGGCATAGCTTGCATTTCCATGACTATTTTGTCAAAACTGACACAGTTTCTTCATTACTCCTGTAACAACAACATTTTTTATTGAAACTTAGAATTCCTTTAAACATTTTGCAAATGTCTAATTCCCATGAAATTTTCACACGAGTTTAACCCCTCGAACAATATTCGCGGTCTCGAAGAGCACTTGAGATTCAAACAACGAAAAAAGCAAATATAAAGAATCGATCAAGAATAAACGCAACAAATGTAAGAAATAATTCAGCATTGTTCAACTTTAAATATCGCACATCTTTTAGCCACAAAGCAGAGAGTCCTCGTATTTGTTCATTATTCTCTTTGTTCTTGCACTCTCGATGAAATAAGTGACTATTGCGTCGAGGGCCATCGAGTGGTGCTCGGTTAGTTCGCTTTAAACACTTGCCGTTTTACCAATAAATGCATTCGTGTGACTAGTTTTTTACTTCCGTTTAACTGCGGCAATTATATTCTTCAAATAATTGCAGTAGAGAAAGCGCCGACTTTATTTAAAGATGCCGCAAATGTCTTTAATCCATTAAAAAATCCTAACTAGCGAATGCATCTTGCTATAATTCTTGGAAGAAAAACACAAACAATTGCATCTAGGCGATGTTTGTACCGACGCAGAGAGCAATAGGCTCAACAGTAGCCCAATTTTGTATTGTCCTGTCTGTCGGTCAGTTTAAGATGTAAAAATTGCATATTTTTTGTCCATAATTACGGCTTGGTAAGTTCGAAAAACAGGTAATTATGCGAGGATAATCCGAGTAAGTCCGGGACGGGTGAGCTGGGAGTTGGGACGCAAAGGCCCGGTGCAGTCGAGGGGTTTACAACAAAAGCGGCTCAATAATAGTGATAATAACATCGGGAAGTCGGTAGCTTCTTGCTTTGGTGGCAAAAAACCGTTGTAATGCACTTTTTTTGTGTATTTTGTTTGAATTTACGTGTTCGTTGGCAAATTTGGCACAGATTTTGAAAAAACAAACACGTTTGGGCACGCGATGTTGAATGATTCGGATACTGGGCAAAGGAATAAACTATACCTGAGCCAACATAATTTAAAATTTAACAATAAAAACTCAGTATCAAAATGTGATAGACACAGCAAATATAAAACGGGGGTACTCAGCTTCTCAAAAATAAAATCTCGCGAAAAACTATATTATGATAGGAATGGAGCACATCAATTTATAAAACAGAAATTCTCAGATAAAGTAAAAAGTTATAACTTACTCAGTATCGATGCAAATATGCAAGTTGTAAAAGTAGCACTTGCAATTATATGTCGGTGGTAAAATTAACGTCAGTAAGCGTGTCCGCAGGCAGTTACAGGACTTTAACGACTTCACAAATAAAAGAAAATTAATTTTGAACATTAACAGGTACAATCAGATTCAGATTTACAATTAGGTACCCATAGCAAAGAGTTTTTTGTCCTATTCGTTATTTCTATGCAGGTACCAAATTGGCTCGAGCAGAAGAACAGCAGAATTAAACACGTGGCTTCGTTATTGGTTGTTTCGGTGTTATGACAATTAATGGGCTATAACTATAAGTTATCAAACTCAAAATAGCTTTAATTCATAGAACATTCGGGATGTAACAAAGTAGTGAATCACTTTAGTTCTTTCAAATCTACGCCTATTAGCAAAACTGCAGTCTTCCCCAGAATAGGCAAGAAACTCCGAGGGTCGCTGTTGTAAATTCAGTCATACACCTTATTTTCTCATTTTAATTGAGTTAATGTCTGAATAACTCTGGAGCTGAGCAATTTATTCACGTGGTGCTTGTATTTAATTATTAAACATTTAATTATAAAACAATCAGTATTTAATTATAAAACATTTTACATATCGACAGCGTGACCAATGTTTTAAAACCATTAATCATTACCGATCCAATAGGGATGTTGACAGTGTTTGATTTTATGAATTATTGTATGTGAAACAAAAAATAATGCTAGAAATAGATTAATATCCGAAAACAGCATTAAAATTGGCTTATAAATGAACAAGTTATTGGTATTCATATTATCATAAAGACTAGCTATCTCGTTTTGTGGGGAGACCTAGCTATCTCGTTTTTACCTACGCAAACAAATGGCGGTAACGTCACATGCCGGTAAGTGCATCTCTTTTTCGTTGTTCGACAGTTTCCCCCTCTATTAAAATTTAATAGCTTGTAAATTTTTTATTTCTCAATAGTTTTCAAAAATTATTTCGGTTTTGGGTTTTGGATTCAGGTCATTTTTAAGATAAACAATTAAAAAAATAGTCAACATCCCTACTGATGATGATAGTAGAAAATATAGAAATGATTAGGCTATAGTTGTTGAGCTTCACTTTTGTAAGTCTGTCAATATCGTAGCCTATGAATTATTGTTTTCACTGCCATGATAGACCAACACAAAGCTTGCTGACATGTGCAAGATAAACTATGAGGGTTGATATTTTGAGGCCATTGACGTTAGGTTGATAAAAACTCTGCACATAGTGTAATTACTTAGCTTCTCTGTCTTACAAATTTTTTTTTATTCACTCGCCTTTGTGGGTCGTTAGGATCCCATGTATATGCATTTATCACTTCGAAACTTTTTTAATTATTCGTAGTTTAATGATGACTACTAAGGTAAATCCAACGTCAACCAGCGATAATTTAAAGGCAAGTTAAGTATAACATAATATACAGGGCTTTAGGTAAATCTCTTTCAACCTCTCGGGTGGTTAATCAGTCCATGAACTGAACAACTTCCTCTTGTTCAGTTTCATGGACTGATTAGCCACCCGAGAGGTTGAAAGAGAGATACCTAAAGCCCTGTTAGTGCAGCGGTACAGATAATACAATACAATACGATACAATACAATACAATACAATATACATTTGTTTTTGTTTAATGTTATGTTTTTTTTTGTGTGTAATAAAGTATATTAATTGCACACAAAATGCAATAAATATACAAAATTTATTTATTTGTTTTTTTTTTGTGTGCAATAAAGTATATTATCATTAAAAAAATAAAGTATATTGCACACAAAAAAAAACAAAACATAACATTAAACAAAAACAAATGTTCATGATGTAGTGTACAATCCGGCGGCCTTATTGCTATAGAGCAATTTCTTCCAGGCAACCGGGGGGTGAAGGAACCGATACAGAAGGTGAAGCGGTAGACGTGCAAAGAGTAATATACCTTATACATATCTATACCTAAATATATAATATATACATATACACAAATAAATGATGAAAAACATTAAATATTACACATATATATATATATATATATACACACATCTACTATACATACATATCTAGACACGTGAAAAAAAACGAAAAAAAAAACTTAAGAAAGGTGCTAGTAAATGACAACTTGCAAGTTTAAGGAGAAGGTATTAATGAGGTAGGGATAGGAAATGAGCTTTTAGATACAGGGCGGCTATTCCACTTTTCAATGGCGTCTCAAAAGTGATGGAATGACAATGGTGACCATTTTATCCGTTCATGTGGCGAAGTTGAGAACTATCAAAACCTCATACATTGGATGACAACTACCTGACCAGCAGCGCCACCGCCAACTGACAATTAACACGTTAACAGTCCCATAGAAGCGTTCCGAAACACTCTATGTGTCCATATAAGATTTCAAATTTTTGGGCCATTATAATATGTCCACTTAACGACTAATATGACTTGTTTTTGACTTTTTCTATTTACTAGATCCTTGGCCACAAGTCCACAATGAAATCATTACCAAGGACAAGTCCGTGATCCCAGATCCCATAGAATACCACAGGGCTGGTGTCCCTCATAGGGTACACATTGGACTGTGCCCCGATTCTGTAACTTCAGTTGTGTGTCGATGGAATGGTCGCCATTTTATCCGTTCAGGTGGCGAAATTGAGAACTATCTAAATTTCATGCATCTAATGACGGCTGCTTTGACTGGTGGCGCCACCGCCAACCGAATTTTCTGTTGCTAGTGCTAGGTAGTTTCCAACTTTACGTTCGGTTGGTGGTGGCGATGCTGGTCGAGGTGGGTGTCAGCAAGTATATTAAATAGTTCTCAATTTCGTCATCTGAACAGATAAAATGGCCTCCATTCCATCGACATACAACTGAAGTTACAGAATCGGGGCCCTGTTAACGTGTTAAGTTGCAAACTGCTGGTCAGGGTGGTTGTCAGCAAGTAGGTATATGTAAATTAAATAGTTCTCAATTTTGCCACATGGAGCAGATAAAATGGCTTCCATTCCATCGACACTCAAGTTACAGAATCGGGACCTTGGACGCACTAGTTTTCCTATATAGTGAGAAGACATACTTGCATGCTTAGGAATGTGACAAACTATTATAACTCGTATATGATAGTTAAAGCACAAATCATTTTACCTACTTATAACCAAGACAAGAGCAGTCCCAAATAGCGAGAAAATGCCGCTACCACATATGATTGCTAATGTTCTACCATACGGTTACTATACGGTTATCAATAGTATCATGAATGAAATATAATTCACCTGTAGCAACCATACTCAAAGTGTGCTCAGAGGAACCACCCGAGGGCTTCGCTAGGCCTCTGTGAGGTCTTCGCAAAATACGAGCCGATTAAAAAACTAAAAGTGGAATGTCGAAAAGGATACTGGGTGTAGTGACTGATCTATCAATTATATCACAGCGCAAGCACGCAAACTTTTAGCCACGAATTTGTTATTTCTTTATAGAAAATTATTTAGCCTTAAAATGACCCACTGCTGGGCAAATACCTCCCCCGCAGCCCTTCTTCTTCTACGAGTACTTAACGTGTGGGTATAGTCAAGTGTGTGGCGAACTTGACTAAACCCGGTGACAGAGACTTTAAACCGCCAAATGGCCTCCCACTTGGTTTTAACTACTGTAGTCAATCGACAACAGCCGGGACCGACAGCTTAACGTGCCCTCCGAAGCACGGAAACGCTCGTGATAAATTGCCACTTTGGTCACCCATTAGGTTCCCTGCCTCGGTGTATGTTGCTTAACCTCACTGATCGGTTGAGATCAGCGAGCGCCAATAGTCACTAGACTAATAAAAATCACCGGAAAATATGTCCGACTGTAGACCATATCGTTTTTAATTCTAAATTAATTTAACGCAAGCAATCAATGGAAAAATTATAATTGAGTCAGGCCGTTAAAAATATCTGTTAATTTTATCAAGTTTACACATGCTTTGCGGATTCGGTACTAAAATAATTAAGTAAGAGAATTGTATTGTAACTATGCCACCTATTATATACCTAAGTAAATAACAATATGTTAGGTACGTAGGCATTTTTAGTACCTGTTAAATGAGTAGAATGGACGAAAACAAATACGCCTTACCTACCATTAGTATTTGGCTGATGTCAGCTTATTTCTCAAGTTCCTGTAATGATATATGCATATTATGCATCATCATGGGAAGGCGTCACCTCTATACTGGGCGTAAAAGCCAGCTTAGCGAAAAACTGAAACACTGGACTCAGACAATTATTCTGAATAATTTTCCAGTGGAATTTTTCTCCGGAAAATTTTAATTTTTTTTCATGTTTTTCTTAATATTTTTTGTTTTCCTTTATTATTATTTAATCAAATACACCCCATTCTGCTATAAAAACAATTGTAACAACGTAAAACACGAAAACCACATCGCATTCCGATAGAAGCGCGGCGCAGGGGATCGCGCGCGGGGCGCAGTTTCACGATACGTTGCGTAGCGCCAAAGTAGGTAAATAATTAAAAGTCCTTAACATGACGTTTCCGGGAAAAAATAATTACTTATAGCTGATGATAGTTATGTGTAGATTCCACCATTTCATTACATAATTGATAAGCTGTCTTTTAGACCCTGTTCACTATTGACATTGGAAATGTTTTTTCGTAGGCTCCGATTTTACTAAAAAGTGCGATCCCCTTATAATTGTGAAGATATGATATTCAAAAAAAGGTCAAAAGATGCGTATTTACAAGAGCTGTAAGGTGCAAAAAGAATTATTCGAGAAAGTAAAAAATGAAAAAAGTTATGGCCGAAATTCAAATTATTTTCAAAGTTCAAATTATTTTCAAAATTCAAATTATTTTCAAAATTCAAATTTTTCCGAATTTTTGATTTTGGCGCTCGCTATTTTGGAAACGAAGAATGATATCAAAAATTTGTTAAAAATTCCTCTGGTTAATTTAATCAGCTACAAGTCAGAAAGACATTTTTTAGAATTCCGTAGATTCATTTCTAATGTGCTCGATAGTCGTGAGTTTATTCGTTACATACAAAAATACAAATCTTTCCTCTTTAAAGTGGTTTAGTTACATAGGGAGAATCTCCCTCTTAAGTTTACTAATTTAAAGGAGGAATGTTTATTTTCTTACTTAGGTAATTAAGTTTGAACCCTTGAAGCACGTTTTCGAGATGGGTTATTCGAGACTTCGAGCCACAATGGCGACCACCAACACTGCCACAGCCCGCATTTAACTTCAATAAGGACCCACCACGCTATCTCGACTCAACTTGAGTCACAAGTTATCTTTTAGCTATTGGACACTAGCTTTTCGCCCAGGACTTCGTTCCCGTGGGAATTTTTTAGTAGATTTTCCAATGTTTTTAATCGTTATTCTGCTATTCGGGACGGAGACAAATACAACAAATCAAAAACTATGAAAATCAGTCCAGCTGTTCTCGAGTTACCTAACCCAACTGTTTTAAAGTAGCATTCCGCTCGGGAATTCGTTCCCGTGGGAATTCGAGAAAATAATGTACCCTATGTTACTCAGGGATAATGTAGCATCCTAATGGTGAAAGAATTTTTGAAATCGGTCCAGTAGTTTTAAAGTTTATTCGTTACATACAAAAATACAAATCTTTCCTCTTTATAATATGTATTAGTGTACCTAGTGTAGAAGATATTAAGATTGGAAAGAACGAATGAAAGAAGATTGATGAAAGAAAATATACAGTACAAATGTATAGTTGGAAGAATCAAAAGTCCTAGGTGAACGTCTTAGACCAAACTGGCGAGGTACTGAGCAAAGGCCCTGGGTACTTAGGAGTATCGGAATCCCCGACTGCGAGAAGAACAGACAGAAGTTGGAGTGATGATCTTTTTTTTAAAAAAAGTTTTTCTTTTTTCTCACACATCTTGGTTAATGATTGGTAGTCAACTTGCCCTCCGAAACACGAAAACGCTCGTGATAATTTGCCATATTAAATTGCAATTTTTCATCTACAGGGCTTTAGGTAAATATCTTTCAACCTCTCGGGTGCTAAATCAGTCCATGAAACTGCACAACTTCCTCTAGGAAAATAGATCAAAATAGGAAAAAAAAAATTTGATCTCCCGTACAAAATGCGCTGATGAAGTTTGTATGGGAACTCAAAATTTTTTTTCGTTTTTTAACCTATGTTCCTTGGGGAAGTAGTTCAGTGGCATAGACTGATTAACCACCCGAGAGGTTGAAAGAGATTTACCTAAAGCCCATCCGTTGAGCCGTGATTAAGTAACGCTCGCTCGGTCAATTATGGAAAAGAGAAGAGGCACCGAAATTTGATCTCGCTAGAGATAAAAACAACTTTCCACAAAATCAAATACATTATGTTAGTACTTAAATGGAAACTTCGCTTTGCTATGCAAATACAATCTGTCGGAAATATATGTGCATATACACCGGACTAAATGACGGATTAAAGATATCAAGAATAGTTGTACAAAAGTAATTATGGGAAAAAACAAATTAAAAATTAATTATGCAAAAAGTAATTATGTTTGTTTTTATGGTGAAAAAACTTGTTTTGCCAAAGGGATTAAAACAAGTTTTTTTTTAAATATTGTGTGGGAGTGTATTGCTCCAGTGAGGTGCACATATTTTTTCCGACGAGTTAATATAACACCCTCCAAATAATAAACAAAATCATCCACTGAAAATTCGCACATAAGAACAAGGCTCCACATCACAAAAAAACAAAATCGCATCGCTTAAAACAAAACTCACCTCTAAGGTACTTAATTTGAAAAAAGAAAACACAACACTTCACGACACGTTTTAAAAGTTTGCGCGCATGAAAAAGTAAAAGTGGTTGTGTTTACGTCAGAGGTTGTTCGAGTTATAGTGACGCAGGCGCAGCATTTTAGGGGCGGTTAGCTGGCGGGGTGAGGGGTGCGCCATGCGTCCGCCCCTCTCATTGCTGACAGATATCGATAAGCCCGTTGAATTCCTAATGCGATGTACTCTGTTTTTTTATGTGCACTCGTTAAGGGATGTTAATTGTGTGAATTTTTAGGGTCTATGTGTATGCTTTGTTTAGACTTCACAAGATAACAGAGTAGTAGAATGATGTTGAATATTATATTTAGTTAATCATATCCCATCAAAAACATAAATGTGAAATTAGAGTCAAGTTCAATATTATGATATATGCTTTGGTGAGATCTAAATGGGTGCCAAGTTTAATAGTCAGTCCTGAAATTTATTTATAACAACAAAAAATATTTAATACCAACTTAAAATATAATTTCTTTCTATAACTTAGGATAAACTTTGCTAGTTCTCATATAAGAATTATTTATTATTAAGTACCAACAATTAAGTAAAACAGTCATGGAAGAGCCCTCTATGTTCGATGGCTAGTTTCTATCAGTAAGCCAAATTTTCGGGAGAGTAAAATAAATACTTAGGTACAGCTTTACAACTTGCAAAGGCTATAATATAATTCTTATATGAAAACTAGCCAAGTCAAACCTTAGCCTTCAATATATTATCCTAAGTTATAAGAAGAAATGATATTTTAAGTTGTTATAAATAAATTTCAGGACTGACACTTGAACTTGGCACCCATTTAAATCTCACTTCTTTTGTCGTTGAAGTCAACAACCAAGGCATATATCATAATATTGAACTCGGCTCTCATTTTACATTTATGTTTTTGTTGGGAAATCATTACTTTTTGTACAGAATTTATTAGTAGGTACCATTATGACCGGCTGTCATCAACTTTGATTGCTGATTATTACATTACAGGCACCAGAAGTAAGTGTTGCTAATAGATTCAATTAATTGAAAAATTATAATAAAATGGTAAAAATTCACTAGTTTCTGATTTATTCCTTTGTATCCACCCAATCGCCTATCTGTGTGCCAAATTTGAACTTTCTAGGTCATCTGGAACTGGGTTAAAATTTTGATCTATAGGTCAGTTAGTGATAAAAATGACGATTTTTGGACGTTAATATCTAAATAACCGTTTGAGGTGTGCTGCTCATCAGTTCTGTTAGCTTGAACTTAGCTTGACGCGTGTCTAGATTAGTATGATTACAAATAGCTGGCGCTGAAGTAGCTCATGCCATTTTCAGGCCCCCCCAACTATTCCTGTGCAAAAAATCGGACCAATTCGTTGCTCCGTTTCCACTTGAGGGAAAGACAAACGCTTTTCACTTTTATAATACTAATTAGCGTTCCACCCGGGACTATGTGGGAATTTCTGGAATTTATTATAAGTAAATATAATAAACCTTCCTCTTGAATCAGTCCGTCCATTTATGAAAAACGTATGCAAATTCGTAGTTTTTCAGTTAAATCCAATGATATTATATGTTACTTATCGTAACTAGATTGGCAGTTTACGGCAGCGACGCGTTGCCACTTCGTAGATGCCTGCAGGCATATGTAACGTCAGTTGCCTGCTTGACATTAGGTGACCGTGACGGGTCCGTTAAAGTCATGCAAAATGGTGAAATTTACTGTTAAAAATTGTGTATCACGGTCCGAAAAGGATGATAAAGCAAGTGGCGTTACTTTTCACAAGTAAATTTGCATAAATTTGATCATATTGTCTAAAATTACATCAGAAAACAAAATAAATATATCGTGCATTATTTTTGCCATCGGTGTTGCCAGTAAAACGATTTAAATTTTTCCCCTTTTTTGGGAGTTTAAAGGAAAAAGATCTGAGTCATTAACAAGGTAACTATGTAAATTTCTATTTACATAGTTACCTTGTTAATGTCTCAGATCTTTTTTTTAACTAACTTTTTAAATATAAAAAAAGCTGTTATTTTTCATTTCAAAATCCGTTTACTATCTCCTACTAATAGCTTTTCTAAATATTTTCAATGTACAGACACGCTCCCGTTACAGTTTTATGACAGTTTCTATTGAAAATTTTATTAAATTCTGTTCAGAATATACAACATTAATCACACCAAAGTAATTAAATACATTTATTCATTCATTTTGGGGAAATTATTTCTCACCACTGGCAACTCTGTCCGTTTTCATGACAGCTATTATCATATCTCACTTCACCGGTAATTAGTTAATCAGTGGAAGAAACGAGACAAATATAGTTTACTTTGGCATAATATAGCGGTTTCAAAGGTACGTCTTTTAAACTATCAAGTGGTTATGCATTCTGAGAATCGTTTGTAAGACGTTACTACTCTAGTATTTATAAGCTCACTGGTTAAATCGTGTTCAGACCTCTGGTCAGATTCGGTGGGGGATTTTGTTTTATCATATCACAATAAAATCATATATATTTTTGTTACATGTTCTGTTCTGTGTGTTCTGTAATACATTAATTTAAATATTTTTGTGTATACATATTAAATATTTATTAATCTATTACCATGATAATTGTCAATACATATTCTATCTTTATCTTTATCGTATTCCTTTTTTACGCCTACGTATCATGATTTCTCTCGCTCTCTCGTAGGTTGACTCGAAGAGTTCCCATTGTAGGATAAGTCCGCCTTTGTACTTTGAATTTATGTTATACTAGCTTTCCGTCCGTGGCTCCGCCCGCGTGCCCAACTGTGGGACAAAATGTTTGGTACAGAGATAGATTAAGCCTTTTCCAGGCTTAATCTATCTCTGTACCAAATTTCATCAAAATCGGTTCAGTAGTTAAGGCGTGAAAGACGGACAGAGTTACTTTCGCATTTATAATCTATATATATAAAAGAAAGTCGTGTTTGTTACAACACTTATAACTCGAGAACGGCTGGACCGATTTCCATGGTTTTTGATTTGTTGTATTTCTCTCCGTCCCGAATAGCAGAATAACTATTAAAAACATTGGAAAATTGAACGAAGTCCCGGGCGAAAAGCTAGTATTAAATAAGTAAGGATTCATGCATGACATATCTGTTGATTTAGATTTCAATATACTTATTTTGTTTAATGTACAATAAAGGATTTTACAAAACAGTACAAAAAATCAAAAAGGCGAAAGTTTGAGAGTGTGTGTGTGTGAAGTAACTTCTTCATGCTGAAACGGCATGACCAAATTAGATTTAATTTGGCATGGAGGTAGTTGACACCCTGTATTAACACATAGGCTACATAATTTTCCCGAATTCCCACGGGAAATCTAGTAATGTAGTATGTATGGTGATTCAGATCAGATGCATGGTGCAGAATGTTACTTAAAATTAGTCAAAATAGTGAATTGCATTATTAGCATTTTCAACTTAGCTACTATGCGCAAAGTATGGTATTGTATTTTCCTTTGTTAAGCAGTTTATGGTAGGTTTTTCATATCGCATAAAAAAAGAGCGCGTCTTGCCATCAAACCTGTTTAGTTTGGCGAGTAATATAACTAAGACAAACTGTAACTTACCGTTGTACAAATAAATATAAATAATTTGGTACCGTTAACCAATTTCCAGTGAACATATCGCCGATCAAGGCTCAGTCCAGCCTTGATCTTGATCAAGATCTGGAAGGGCTGCTGGTTCCCGAGAACTCCAAAACGGAGGTGGACAGCATCATCTACCAGCAGCCCCCCTCGTCGGGCCGACCGTCACTCGCACTCCGGGTACCACCAAGACCTACAACCCTCAAGTAAAGGCAACTGTTTTACATCGCTACGTTGCCGTGAATTCGATGCTACATAATTTTATGTTTTTTTCGGAGCCCTTGTGATGGATTTGCAAAAAGGAGATAAAGCTTTTCAAATATCAAGCGGTTTCTGTACGTTATTGATAAAATCATTCGTACAGACCGCTAGCAAAAAATTTTCGTAAAAGTCGACTAAGGGATAACTTCCAAGTTAACTCTCAAGGTTCTATACATTTGTCGGGAACACTTCGATACCGCGTTGTAGAATACAGCTAGTGCCATCTACAATTCCAGATTGGAAGCTTTCGTAACAACGGAGGAAAGTAGGGTTTGGACACTTGTAAAGTCTCAGAGGCACTTATCATCATCAACAATGTAGACGCGATACCACATTATTTTTTAATCAGTACGCAAATTTTATGAAAATTTAACAGACCCGTATTTTTTGTTTTATATCGTTTCATATAAAAATTTCAAGCTAGACCGTCTGAAGCATAAAAATAAATCAAAATTTTTGTATGAAAAACAATACATGATTTTGTTATTTTGACTTAAAACTTGGTAATAGCACTCTTCAACACAATATGTGAAACCCGTGTTTCTGCGTTTTACAAAATTCATCCTCTAACTAAGACGTTAAAAAGAGGTAAGTAACAAAATCTGAAAATTTTGCAAAAAATATATTTTTCCACCTTATTTACGTGCTATCAAATCAACGTTACTGACGCCGTAAAAAAATGCGTACCGATTAAAAAATCACGCTGTATAAATAAGACTTTATGTTAACTAGTGTTATGTGTGCTCGCAAGTTCCTGAATGTCCTCCAGGCGGGGAAACTATCTTTTAGTGTAGAGTGACCTTGTTCTGCGCTTAAGTATGTGTCTTGTTAGTCATACTCTCTTTTCTTACCTGTCCTTTCACAAATGAAAGAGAAAAGAAGCCGTAGTCAGGAGTCTTAGGCAGTCTGGCTGCAGTATTCGCGGCCGCGTCAGCTGACCCAATAAGGCCGTCTTCTTACTATAGTGTAGGTATAGTTAAGCATGTAGCGAACTTGGCTAACCCTGGTATCAGTTTTCAAACCGCACACTGGTCTCTGACTTGATTTTAACGACTGTAGTCAATCGACAACAACCGGGACCGACAGCTTAACGTGCCCTCCGAAGCAAGGAAACGCTCGTGATAAATTGCCACTTTGGTCACCCATCAGGTTCCCTGCCTCTGTGTACGTTGCTTAACCTCACTGATCGTTTGAGATCAACGAGCGCCACTGGGCTACGAGCACTCCAAGGCCCGTATTACAGAAGGAGACTCAACTCTTAATCTAACACTATCAAAATGACAAAGACGACTGCTACTTAAGTTTTCACCGTGTGGTGATCGGTTAAGAATAAGACCACCCCATCTCTTTCCGTGGGTGTCGTAAGTGGCGACTAAGGGAACACAAATGAGACCTGCCTCCTAGTAATCCATCCCAGGCAACGACACTTCATTTTTTTCTGAATCTGAGGTGTCGTCCTATGGTCTCATGCGGTGTGGTAGGCTCTGTAAAGGGCCGTCTGGTTCGCGACCACCCTCCTACCGAAGTCCGACGCCAAACAGCTTGCTGTGTTCCGTCGGTGCGTGGGAGTACCAGTGCCTTTATAGGCATTTTCTGGATTAACTCGCTCCATCGTCGACCACATCTTTGACCTTAAGGTCAAGATTGAGGTCAAGAGTTAACCCATCTTATAATAAAATAAAATAAAAGTAAGATGAGTCGCGTTCTATACAGACCTAAGAGTTATGTACCTATACTAATAATAGGTCTTTACCTATGAAATTGCCGATTTTTTCTCAAGCTTTATTTTATTCATATTTATTTGATTGAACAGCTATTACTTTTTTATTTTAAACCTTGGCCATATAACGGAGATATTGAGTCAAATTAATACATGTTTACTTCAGAGCTATTTGCTGAAAAAGAAGCTCAAATATAGCTCGTTTCATCCGTTGCCCGTTTTATTGCTTATTTTTGCTGTACCGTTGTTACAGTTACAACTTTCAATAAAGTAAGTATGATGAAAATTAACTTATTGTTGTTCAAACCTTCCCACAAAATTTTGCTAAATTTGGATTTCGCATTCCCGAGAAAAATCCAAAAACGTTAGTATGGAAAATTCAGTTTTCTAAAAATATTGTATGAAAAACGGCAATTTCATAGGTAAAGACCTATTATTATAAAGAGGAAAGATTTGATTGTTTGTTTGCATTGAATAGGCTCCGAAACTATTGGACCGATTTGAAACAGTCTTTACCATTAGAAAGCTACATTATCCCCGATTGACATAGGCTGCATAATTTTCCCGAATTCCCACGGGAACGAAGTCCCAGGCGGCATGCTAGTAAGCGCTAAATGTCGGGGGTGTTATAACATTTCAAATTATAGAGTTTAGTATTACTATTCGTTAACTTTGTCAAAGTCAAAGTTTATTTACCCAGGCGTTTTAATTATTATCACATTATAAATTATTACAAAACAAATAAGTTTAATTTAAAGTGCCACCACCCTCTTTGCGAAATGGTGAAATTTAAAACCAACAACTATTGCAATCAATGAATGAAATCGTCAGTTCACAAAGAAGAGCGCGAGCAAGCCTTTGCGCAGGGCCCTCGCGCAATCAAAGTGAAGTTTCACCGTCAGCCGTCGCTATCGTTCTCGAGCTGCAGGTCAGCTTTCAAATCGAAATCGGTCCATTCGTTTAGGCTTTAGGAGCCACGATGCCACAAACAGATCACACGACTAACTTATAACACCCCTCTATTTTTTCGGGGGTTAAAAATGATTCTTGGAAACACCGAACTCTGCGCGTAATAGTCTGATAATGATAACAATAGAGTCACGGTGCCATCTTTAAATCTCGTCATTGAACTACAAACTGTCAATTGTGACGTAATCGAGGACGGTGCGCTGTGATTGGACGGCGCGCGCGCACCCGCCGTGTGGGGCGGCTTGCTATTCATGCTTTAGGGATGATTTGGGGCCACTTGGCGCAGATTACCCTTTTTGTAAAGCTGCTATCGCTGACTCTGGGGGTTGCCTTTGTGACAGCTAGTCATTTTGTAATCGCGCTTCATTTTGTTTGTCATTTCAATGAAAGCAGTTTGTATTACTACAGGGTTCTAATTACATAAAAATCAGTCGTGTTTGGTAGCAATTTTATTTTGATTACACTTTAAATCTATTTACTCGAACTACAGACTATAATTTGAAATGCTTATTTTAAATCTCTAAATTTCAGTATTTAAATAAAAAAATACAAAATTAGCATTAAATAGGTATACACATTCAACAAAGTAACTTTTATCTGTATAATAAATTCATTCATCTTATAATTCACTTAATTATCTATAAATTGTTTTACTTACATTACAAAATCGTAAATTAAGTAGTTAAATACAAAAATAAACTGCTCTATGGCATGGCAACCTAAACTAAATAAATAAATTATGTTTATAAAATCCATAACATTTTTTTAATTAAACAACTAAATTCGTTTTTGTCTTTAAAACATTGTAACAGTGTTGTAAGACTAGATTAGGGACCTTATTCTAATAAAGTGGAGAACATTTATCTTGAGAAAGAAGCATAATCGTAGAGTTATAAATATTACATATTGTACATCCCCTCAAGCAGGGTTGCGCGATATGTCTTACAAAGATTGTGTGGTTTTTGTGTTTTTAACCGACTTCAAAAAAGGAGGAGGTTCTATGTTCGACTGTATGTATGTTTTTTTTTTTGCATGTTCACCAATTTCTCCGCCAATTATGGACCGATTTTCAAAATTCTTTTTTGTTCGAAAGAGTATACTCCAGAGGTGGTCCCATATAAATTTTATCGATAATGATTATGCGCTTTTAAAAAAATAAACAAAAATAAAAAATACTTCAAACCAGAACATCATCTAAACAAATGAGTGACATTTTCGTTTGCGGTTTAACTATCTGATAGTAGGCATTGTAGTCTGCAAAAAAAACTAGTTATCTACTTTGTGCGAACTGTTGTTGGGATCGAAGTCGGTGACTCATACGTTTTTAATGTGGAAAATTATTGTTGCATCAAATGCAGCTGATATTTGGTGTTAACATCGGTAGTCGTGCTTTTTGGTTTCTCTTAAGCCCCCTCTATACAATCGTTCGTGATGGGCGAGCTACAGGCTTGATTGCCACAATACTTGAATGTTTGTCTGGGAAGTGTGGTTAAAGACCAGTATTCGCCCATCATGAGCTTTTGTGTAGAGGATTGTTTGATCGCAGCTCTGATCTACTCCTTAGGGAGGGAACTGTCGCTCTTTCCCCGGGCGTAAGTTTTAATCTTATTGCTGCCAAGCATACGGTCGAGCAAGCTGTGCTTTTGACGTCGGCGCAATGACAGCACGACGAAGCACAGTTCATAGAATACGTCCCTTATTCTGTTTACGTGCTCCGCAGCCGCCACCTCCTGGAACGCGCAACTAAACTCATTTCCAAGTTTCCTTCCTTCTTCTGCGCTTACCTGAAAAACATATTGCATAAATGAATACTCATATGCGTGAACTTAATACATAGTATGTGACGGATAAGCTGAGAGAAGACTCGGTTTGCTATCGGTGTTCAAAAGTAATGGTCTTGCGATAACTTCGACTCCGCGTGTTTTTCTCACATTTTTGCAACTATAGAGAGTAAATGCCTTTATTTATCTACCTTTTTTCATGACATGACCCCCATGGTAAGAAAAAATATTTCGCGACCCCCGACCCTTCGCTTTTTTATGTATGTTATACAATGGTTTTTTTTTCTTAGCCTGTAGGATCCCACTGCTTGGCAAAGGGAAGCCGCATCCTTCCACTTCTTGCGATCTTGTGCTGTGCAAGTTCTGGCCAACCGGTATTGTAGGCATCAAGATCACGCTATCTTTTCCTGAGTCTGCCCCGGCGTCGATGGCCATTCTGTGGCACCCAATGGGTAGAGAGCCGTGCCCACCGCTCCTCATGCATGCGGCTTACGTGCCCAACCCAGGCCCATTTTAGTTTGTCAGATTTGTCCCTACGTCGGTTACTTATTGCAGTTTTGGCTCGCAAGTTGGTGTTTCTGACTTTAATCGTTAACAAGCGCATCATAGAGTATGGACGAGTAGTCATAGGATTTTATTTTTTGTTAATTTGTTTGTATGAACATACAAATGTTTCTGAATATATCCTTTTTTTTTAAATTTTCTTAATAAATCTATCTTTCTTAACTTTAGTTGACTTTTTTAATGAGGTAGTTCTCTGACCCCACAGGGGGTCGCGACCCACACGTTGAAAAACACTGATCTACATAATAATTAATTGGCGACCAGTTTTTTGCAAGTTGGGGTTAGGGCTACAATGTACACACGACAGCACATCATGCTATACATGTTGACCTTGACGTTGCCCTTATGCCGTTTGTAATAGCACCGGCTTTTGTAGTGCAAATGGGTAACCTGACGTGCTGTTATCTGTACAACTGTTGTAAAGCCCTACGTGACGTGTTCCAGATTGCCACACTTTATTATCACTAACAGTGCCTCGCGGTTTCACTCACGTAGTTCCCGCTACCGAGGGAATAATGAGATAAAAAAGTATACTATGTCCTTTCTGTGTCTTTAATTTAATAATGTATATACATTTCATGATAAGGTTGAGTTGCTAAGGCGTGAAAGCATAATAAAAAATGTTTTTCATCTTTTCTATCTATATATATAAAAGAAAGTCGTGTTTGTTACAACACTTATAACTCGAGAACGGCTGGACCGATTGTCATGGTTTTTGATTTGTTGGATTTATTTCCGTCCCGAATAGCAGAATACATCTTAAAAACATTGGAAAATTGACGGGAAAATTCCCACGGGAACGAAGTCCCGGGCGAAAAGCTAGTTTCTAGTAATTCTGGAAGTTTTGATAGGATCCATTGAAGAGAGACACCAGCGCGGACACTAGCTGCGACTGAGGGGAACTGTCCCCATGGTGAATTTCGTCGAGTGTCCGTGAGAGGTGTCTCGTGAGAGGACTAGCGTGAAGCAAACTAGAGAGCCGCTGAGATCTTTGACTTCTGGTCTGACAAAATCTAGCCCAATCCCCTGCCGACACAATACAGGAAGAGACCTTTTGCCCGGGACTTCGTTCCCGTGAGAATTTGGGAAAATAATGTAGCCTATGAGTTAATCTAGACTGACAACTACCTCCACACCAAATTTTATCAATATTGGTGCAGCCGTTTGAGCGTGAAAGAGTATCAAACATCCATACATCCTCACAAACTTTCGCATTTCTAATATTAGTAGGATACTGACTTCTCGCACGTGGGTCATGTCGCATTTGTTGGCGACCAGGGTGATGGGGAAACCCGACGGGATCTTCATCTGCTCCTTGACTTGGCGAATGTACTCGAAAGACTCGCGGTCGGTGATGGAATACACGAAGCAGATCCCATCAGCCCACTCCAAGATTTCCTGGCTGGGATATTCCGTGTAGGTCTAGAACAGAAACATCATTTGGAGTCCCTTTTTTAGGGTTCCGTACACAAAGAGCGGGACCCTATTACTAAGACTCCGCTGGCCGTCCGCTGGCCGTCCGCAGGCTGTATCTCATGAACCGTGATAGTTACACAGTTGAAATTTTCACAGATGGATGTATTTCTGTTACCTCTATAACAACAACAACAGAATATAATAAATATTTAAGAGAGCTCCCATACAAAAAACGGATTTTTATTGCTCGTTTTTATAGATAATAGGCACCGGGCCGTATCTCATAAGCCGTGATAGTTACACAGTTGAAATTTTCACAGATGATGTATTCCTGTTGCCGCTATAACAACAAATACTAAAAAACAGAATAAAGTAAATATTTAAGAGGGCTCCCATACAACAAACGTGATTTTTTTTGCCGTTTTTATGGGTAAGGGTACTTTTTTTTATTATAAGATGGGTTAACTCTTGACCTCAATCTTGACCATAAAGGTCAAAGATGAGGTCGACGATGGGGCGAGTTAACCCAGAAAATGCCTATAAAGGCACTGGTACTCCCACGCACCGACGGAACACAGCAGGCTGTTTGGCGTCGGACTTCGGTAGGAGGGTGGTCGCGAACCAGACGGCCCTTTACAGAGCCTACCACACCGCATGAGACCATAGGATGACACCTCAGATTCAGAAAAAAAATGAAGTGTCGTTGCCTGGGATGGATTACTAGGAGGCAGGTCTCATTTGTGTTTCCTTAGTCGCCGGCTTACGACACCCACGGAAAGAGATGGGGTGGTGTTATTCTCAACCGATCACCACACGGCAAGAAACCCTTCGTGCAGGAGTGTGACTCGCACTTGGCCGATTTTTTCATTCCATGCTTCTTCTTTGTTCTCCCCATGCCCCTTTCCACATCACTAGGGGTTGGTCCTCTGAATATGTTTTCGTGATTTGGCATTATCATCATACGTGACATTTTTGCGGCGTGTTTTTCGAGCGGGTGTGTGTATGTGTGCGTGCGTATTTGTGTGTGCGTGTTTGTGTGTGCGTGTGCGTGTGAGTGTATACGTGTATGCATGTACGTGTGTGTGTGTGTAGTTTTGAGAGCGTCCTCGGGTTTGTTTGCCTGTGTCAATTTTTAGAGTGATTTGACAGGATGATTGTCATCACAGTACATGAAAAACTGATTTCCGCGACCGGGAATCGAACCCAGGCCCGTCGATCAAGAGGCAGCGTCACTACCACTCCACTCAACCGACATTAAATGATTCATCATCATAGCGCAATATTTCATGCATAAAATTTAAAAAAATGTATCACCCCGACATTTGACTGTTTTAAACAGCTGACCCATTTGATTAAATAAAATCTAAGAACCATCTCGATCACGTCAGCTTTCAAACAAAAAAAGCTGCATTGAAATCGGTCTATTCGTGAGACGATGCCACAGATAGACACATAGATAGACACGTCAAATTTATAACACCCCTTTTTTTGTCGGGGGTTGGAAACGTTGTCTGAAAAGCAGAGACAAGTGACTCAAAGTTGTCACAGATTTGGCACTTTGGTATAAGACCCCTAGCATACGGCGTATTTTAAACGCACCGACGACGCGCAGATGACGCGCTTATACGCGCTTCAAACGCGATTGGAATACAACCTTGTAACCTAAGATACAGCGATACAACCGCGCTGTAGTCGCTCGTAGTCGCCCCCCTCTACCCCTCCTCCGATCTTTTGTACGCGCTTCAAACGAGTTTTGAACGCGCTTCACACACGCGTTTGTATCGCGTTTCACGCGCGTTTAAATCTATGAAAACGCAAAAATCGGCATCAACGTCGCAGAAAAAGCGCGATCCTGAAACGCACGTCGTCGCGTCGGCGCGTTTAAAATACGCAGTGTGCTAGGGGTCTCATAGCCGGTTAAGGTTTATTTCGAACCCCCAGCAAAAAAGGGAGTGTTATAAGTTTGACGTGTGTGATATCGTAGCTAATAAACGAATGGACCAATCTCGAGTTAGTGAAAATTAAGGATATGAATCAGCCAACGATACTGAACAACTTTCCCAAAGAAACATAAGCAAAGCAGCTGATTCGCCTTTGTACGGGGAATCGAATTTGCCGTGTAGTGATCGGCTTAGAATAACACCACCCCATTTCTTTCTGTGGGTGTCGTAAGAGGCGACTTAGGAAACACAAATGAGACCTGCCTCCTATTAATCCATCTCAGGCAACAACACCTCATTTTTTTATGAATCTGAAGTGTTGTCCTATGGTCTCATGCGGTGTGGTAGGCTGTGTAAAGGGCCATCTGGTTCGCGACCACCCTCCTACCGAAGTCCGACGCCAAACAGCTTGCTGTGTTCCGTCGGTGCGTGGGAGTACCAGTGCCTTATAGGCGTTTTCTGGGTTAACTCGCTCCATCGTCGACCTCATCTATGACCTTGGTCAAGATTAAGGTCAAGAGTTAACCCATCTTATAATAAAAAAAATAAAAAAAAGAATACTTTTTTTTTCATATAGGTCTTCTTCTTATCGTGTAGGTATAGTCTAGTGTGTGGCGCTTGGCTAACCCTAGTGTCAGAGTTTTCAAACCGAACAACGGCCTCTGACTTGGTTTAACGACTGCAGTCAATCGACAACAGCCGGGACCGACAGCTTAACGTGCCCTCCGAAACACGGAGACGCTCGTGATAAATTGCCACTTCGGTCACCCAACAGGTTTCCTCCCCCTGTATACGTTGCTTAACCTCACCGATCGGTTCAGATCAGCGAGCGCCACTGGGCTGCGAGCGCTTCAATATCATATAGGTACTTAGGTTCCTTGGGGACAATCATAAAGTTTCGCTAACTTATTTAAATATACAAAGAAGATGTGTTTACGTTTTAATATATACACATCAACACGGTCTAGGGATATTGCACGATTTTTCATATTTAAGAGGTCTGTTTGAGAAGCTATAAAAGCATACTCGAGATACATGGAGGGCTATAATTTTCAGGCGAGCAAGTTCTAAATTTAATTTTCAATTCCAGTCAATAAATTTAGTTTTACTTGAAATTTGTGAAAACGTGATGAAAACGAAAACGAAAATGCACTATTTGCCTGCTTTTTGTATGAAAATGGTCGAATTTACGCAATAATTTTTTCATTTTCATCACGTTTTCACAATTTTCAAGCAAAACAAAATTTATTAACTAGAATTGGAAATCCAGGTTTAGCAATTGCTCGTCTGAAAATTATAGCCCTCCATGTATCTCGAGTATGCTTTTATAGTTTCTCAAACAGACCTCTTTTGTATGAAAAATCGTGCAATATCCCTAGACCGCGTTGATGTGTGTATTTGGAATGATATCCTGTCTAAATTTTTTAACGTGATCGAATTATGAGCATTAACGAAAGTAAAGTCTTTGTTCTTACCTTCGGGCAAGTATCCAGGACCTCAAATAAGATCGGATCGTCGTCAACCAACAATTCGTAGCGGTACTTCGCATCTGTAGACAAAAGGAGTAGATTTTAAGAAGAGTGGCAGGAGTCGCGGGTCGCTCGCCCGTCGACTGGGCAAATTTTCACAATGACGGACTTTTTTTGCACACATAAATAAATAAACTAATAAATAAACGCTACACACTCAAAGGCCCACATTAAGGTTTTCCCTTGTGTCGTGGGTCCCTTGGAACACACAAAGACAAACACAAACACCCATGACCCGAGAACAAATATCTGCTTTTTACACAAATGTTTGCCCCGACTGGGTATCGAACCCAGGACCCGCTGATCAAGAGGCAGCGTCACAACCACTCGACCAAACCGGCCGTCTATGAAATGAAATATGAAACGAATATTGTTAACTTACATCTTGTAATCATTATGTATCATTCTGTACATTATTTCGTTTCATGTGTGCAAATTAATTAAGTATCTACATATTTATTCTTATAAAAATTATTTAACACTATAAAAACATTTCTCTTGCAGCCAGCTAGTTTTTTTCCTTTTAAATATCTCAATATTTAATGCTTCTTAATTATACGATACAATACAGATGTTGTAAACGTTCCTTTGATACATATAGGTGTATGGTGTGGCGCGGGGGCTAATACAACTTATGTTTTTAGGTTTAGTTTAAAGATCTTTATATATTACTAGCTTTTCGCCCGGGACTTCGTTCCCGTGGGAATTTTCCCGTCAATTTTCCAATGTTTTTAATAGTTATTCTGCTATTCGGGACGGAGAGAAATACAACAAATTAAAAACCATGGCAATCGGTCCAGCCGTTCTCGAGTTATAAGTGTTGTAACAAACACGACTTTCTTTTATATATATAGATTCAAGACTGCATAATAAATACTGCATACTGCAAATTAATTATTCTTACTTTTAAAGTATCGCTTTTATGAATATTACCTTAATATTACGCATTTTGTTACTTACACTTCCTTTCCTCGGACTTGCCTGAGAATATAATTACTAAGATTATTTTTCGATTTATTATTATGTACAGGATGGCTTTAAAAGAGCGAAAGTTAAGGATATGAATCAGCACTATGCAATGTACAATTTTCCCATAGGCCGAGACATGAAAAAACTGTGCGCCTCCATTCAAGTTTAGTTTTAGTCAAAAATTTTCTTTATTGAGAATTGTGTATGTTCAGTCCTTGGGATAGCTTTTCAGTTTCATGAGAAGTAACACACACTAAACTTTCGCTACTTTAAAGCCAATCCATACTTGTACCGTGTACGGAATAAATTTACCTAATTAGTTCGTAAATTGGAAATAAAAATATAAATAAAAAATTAACGCTACACACTAAAAGGCCCACAAGGCCCACAGTGTATTGGCGATGTCACCCTTGGGCTGACGAGAACGACAGAGATCGCACACCCATGACTCCAGTTCTTCCTAAGTCATCTATTCAACCTACTCTCGGTAATTAAGGTACATTTTAACTCATATGCACTATTGCATACACAACAGCGCAAATATTTTTCGTCGAAGATGAACCGTTGACATCCTTCACATAAAAGAGATTGAGATAACGTCATTTTTTTTAAATAATGGAGCTGTTACGGGTAGATACAAACTGAGATGGTGTCTTTGTGCTAAGTTAAATCCGTTGCGAGGGCAGTATTCGGCGATGCGCTCCTGGCGCACTCGTGTGTGTGCGCGTAGTACGAGGAATGTCGACAGCTGATTAGTCAGTCAGCTGATCGGGGTTCAATGACCTTACTGGTGTGTGTGTGAGTATGTGTGTGTGTGACCGGATTTATGCCGATAACTGACTTTAATTTGGGTAAGCACTAGATTACAGATTCCACGGACACTAAAGCACTGATTTCGGCTCACAGTAACAACGTCCCACATTAAGATGTTTCTGTTCATATATATTAATAATTTTCCACGTTAAAAACGTATGAGTCACCAACTTCAATCCCAACAACAGTTCGCACAAAGTAGATATCTAGTTTTTTGCGGACTGCAATGCCTATTAGCAAATAACTACAAACAGAAATGTCATTCATTTATTTAGATGATGTTCTAGTTTGTGGTATATTTTGTTTTTGTTGATTTTTTTAAAAAGCGCTGAATCTTTTTCAATAAAATTTATATGGGACCTCTTCAGGAGTATACTCTTTCGAACAAATAAAAAATTTTGAAAATCGGACAACAGTTGCCGGAGTAATCGCGTAACAAATATACAAAAAAAAAAATACAGTCGAATTGAGAACCTCCTCCTTTTTTGAAGTCGGTTGATTACTATAAATAGCGTTTTTACTTCACTTTAAAATAAAAATTATACGGAGCAGTTTAAAACGATGTTCACTCGCTAAGCGCTCGTGACTCATACTTTTTTAGATTCAGCTGGATCTTGAATTGTACTAATTGTTTTGCGCAGGGTAAGTCCTGCTTTTTAAATTAAAATTTCCCAGAATTTGAAGCGAGCGAAGCCGCGGGCAAAAGCTAGTATATGATGTAAAAGCTGGTACGTTATAAGTTGATAGTAAAAGTTCTAAAGAAAACGTTATTTTTCCGTTTTAGCGCATTTAAATAAATAGCTTGCTTTTTTTAAAGTTTTTTTTTTAATTTAATTAATTTGAAATAAGTAAATGAAATGTAGTATTTCGCTTCTAAATATGAAAGAATAACATATAATCTCGCCAGAATTGGAAAAAACGAAACAGCCAAAATCGTGTAGTCCACGCTGACGAAGCCGCCGGCGGAAAGTTAGTATATTATATTTTACACTTACGAAAGGTACTTACACCTTGTTTCGATTAGAAACCCATTTAAACATACTTACGTAATTATGCAAATATTTAGCGAATCGAACAACTAGAATTTGGTTAAAACTCCAAAACAAAAACCCACAAGTGCAGGAATTTAATTTTCAATCCATTGTATGGCCTCTAAAGCTACCGCCATGTCGAGCAACTCTAACAAAAAATATTTGGGGTCGACGTAAATAAGTTCCCCTAACGCGCCGCTAGGTGGAGCTGGCAGTTTTCTAAAACGCGATATCGTTTGTCTCACGGAGTTTCATATAAGCTCGCTCAGAAACTGGCTACGGCAAATCGGTTCATACATTTTAGAGAATTTTTTGTAATGCTAGGTAAGTTGCGAAACTTACATATTAGCATTTATTTGATACTAGCTTTCCGCCCGGGACTTCGTTCCCGTGGCACTTTTTTAGTTTTTTCTTTCATAAGAACCTTCTCCTGACAATAAGGAACACAACAAAAAAAGAATCATCCAAATCGGTCCAGCCGTTCTCGAGTTTTGCGCTTACCAACAGATTTAGTGATTCATTTTTATATATAAGACTAGCTTTTCGCCCGGGACTTCGTTCCCGTGGGAATTTCCCCGTCAATTTTCCAATGTTTTTAATAGTTATTCTGCTATTCGGGACGGAGAGAAATACAACAAATCAAAAACCATGGAAATCGGTCCAGCCGTTCTCGAGTTATAAGTGTTGTAACAAACACGACTTTCTTTTATATATATATTTATATTTATATATATAGATATAATATGAGCAGGCTTGTTAGTGTCTAGTTGTTATATAATAACTAGACTAGATACCAACAGGCCCAAAAATAAATATATACACACGCAGACTGGTATGTACCATAAAAATGTCGAACCGCGTTACTTAACTTTTTAATTAGTACGCTTGACCATAATCTACTATTTGGCAAATCAAATTATTACAATGGAGCAACTGCCATCTGCCATCTAACCTCCGTGACCCTGCTCACAGGTGAACCTGACTGGATTGGATCATTGTTACATTGAAAACTGTTTTTTTTTAACAAATATTTTTCGGGGATATAAAATTCACATGTAACAAAATTATGTGGGAAAGTTGGGACAACATTTAATTTAGATTTATTTTACTGAAAATGACAACTGAAATAAGTTAGAGCGAAAATTTGCATTGGAACGTATCCAGACAAAGGAGCTTTGAGCCTGGTCATTAGTTAAAAAGCCAAAGAAAAAAATTAAATTCGAAATCTCGATAAAATAATCAAGTATTACCTTCGATCAACTATAGAAAACTAGATACACAGTCCCATACAAAATGAAATTTAAAAGTGTCCTAACTACAATACGTACTTAGATAGTTGTATATCACTTCATGTATTATGAAAAAGTTCTAAAGTGTCAAACATTTTAATCTAATTTAAACCTTAACGTAATATTATAAGGTCGAAAATAAAATCTGTTTAATTTGTAAAATACCACTTCTGGTTTTGAACAAAGGATAACGTAAGACAATTTGATGACACTGGCTGTCACGTAGAACATGGGAGGAGTGGAGATGCCTTTGTTAATTTTAAAAATATATTAGTTGGGTCGATTTCACATAAAAAAAATCTTCGTACAAACTTTTTAACAAATTCAAAATGCTACGAAATGGTGTGGTTTTCTTTTTAACCCCTGATTGTGTTGTGTATGTATAGGAGCATCATAGCTCTTAAACTGATGATGTTAATGGTGCAGTTTATTTTATTGGAAAGCTTCTTTTTGCGCTGGATTTCAGATATGATTTATCAAAATTGGTTCAGCCGTTTACTTTTATGTTAGTTTTTATGGTTTTTTATTATTAAAAAAATCACATTCATTTCAAATTAACCGACGATTAATATACATTACAATTGATAATCACAGCCGCCGCCATTCTTCTTAATTATTGCTTATAAACATAACATTCTATGCTTATTTTTTTATGAAATATGAAATAACTTATAAAAAAAGAAAAGACCTGTGTCTTTCCCGATTACACATATGTTTTGCTTATTTAAAACTTAGTATAATTTTTTGAACGGAAATGACCTACCTATTGAGATTTAAGAGAGGAAATTACCTATGAAACTAAATAGATATTAAAGTACAAGAAATAATTTATTTTTTAAAAAAAAAGCAACCAACTCAAAAAAAAACATTTGTCTTCTTCGCTGTCATCATCTTTGTCCTGAAGATGAAACATATTTTTTTTTTTTTATTCAATACAAGAAACTCCAAATCAAAAGTGATAAAAAGGTACATACTATTTGAGGTGCAGCTGTTTTGTGTAACCTTTTGACTCCTTTTGTAATGACATACGAGTCACTTTCTAAAAAATGCTTGGAGCAAAAGACACTACTTTGCGACGGCTGAAAAAAATCTTCACATCTTTGACGTGCGATCACGGATGTCCACTGTCCACATCGCACAGGATCTCTAGGAAAACTAAAAATCCAATAAAACTTTATGTTTGTAAACGTCACGCACGTTAAATTTTTTAATTATTCAATTTTATATTATTAATGGTTTTGCCATAATACCTTTAATGTAAGTATAGAAAACAGAATTAATATATATACTCTTTACACTTAAATTTTATAACACAGATGAAAATGAAAAAAAAAACAATAGAAAAAAAAACAGCGTCTCTATTTGTTTTAGAACAGAGTCACTACATAACCCGAACAAATGATGTTGAAATACAACGGTATTGATTTGTAAGTGCGGCTAGTGTATATTCAATTTAAAGGGTTATACTGTCGCCGAATGTTATTAAATTAAACTAAAAAAATGTTTTATAACCTTTTCTTGGCCAAATACCAAGATAATTTCAATTCACATATAATAATTACAAAACTACTTATTTAAAAAATGTCATTCCATATTCCATTAATGTTCTGGAGGTGTGATTTTTACAATTTTTCACTGCTCACTGAGGCATGGTTACTTTCGGAACGAACGAATGCTACTAAACGAAAAGACAACCCAAAACGTCAAGTGGGTGATCATTTGGTGAGGGAACTTTTTTGTTGTGGATTGTGTATCTAGTTCTTTATAGTTGATCGAAGAGAGTATTACATTAAATAAAACCGGCCAAGTGCGAGTTCCATACCATTATCTATAAAAACAAACAAAAAATCACGTTTGTTGTATGGAAGCCCCATTAAATATTGATTTTATTCTGTTTTTTAGTATTTGTAGTTACATCAACAGAAATACATCATGATGTAACAGAAATACAATATTATCAGTGAAAATTTAAATTGTCTAACAATCACGGTTCATGTGAGATACAGCCTGGTGACCATCATCTATAAAAAAACAGCAAAAAAATCACGTTTCTTGTATGGGACCCATTTTAAATATTTATTTTATTCTGTTTTTTTGTGTTTGCTGTTATAGCAGCAACAGAAATGCATCATCAGTGAAAATTTAAACTGTCTAACTATCATGGTTCATGAGATACAGCCTGGTGACAGACGGACAGACGGACAGCGGGATCTTTTTTATTTATTAATAATGGGTTTCTTCTTGACCACAATCTAGGGTTATAGAGTCCCGTTTTTACCCTTTGTGTACGGAACCCTAAAAATGCGACTTCCCATACAAAGTCATCAAGAGCATGTTCCTTGATGAAAATTGTTTAGTTTTGTGGGCTAACTCACATTCATTATTTTCGCTAACTAATATTCGCCAACGCTATCTATCGAGGCAGGTTGTTAGGCAGATTTAACCAGGAATTGATAAGACAATAAAACTTTTTAACCAGTAGACTCATAATAAAGGCAAATTTTAAGTTTCTTGAAAGTCTTTTTGTACGGATTTTGTAGCAAAACTGCAACACATTTTGTGTTGCATTTGCTGCTCTCCACGTACAACGCACACCAATACACCAAACTCTTTGACCACCTGATTGAGACGGCAGATACAGCCCAACAATGGTACCCATCGTCTGAACTCGTCTTTGTGGGGGACTTTAATGCCCACCTCAGTGAGTGGCTGTTCCCATTCAAGAAAACTGACCATGCTGGAAGAGAATCGCGCGAATTTACGATATTGCTAGATCTCACCCAGTTGGACCGAACAGTGAGGTTAAGTAACGTACACAGACGCAGGGAACCTGATGGGTGACCAAAGAAGCAATTTATCACGAGCGTTTCCTCACTTCGGAGGGCACGTTAAGCTGTCGGTTCCCGCGGCTGTTGTCGATTGACTACAGTCGTTAAAACCAAGTCAGAGGCCATTGTACGGTTTGAAAACTCTGACACCAGGGTCAGCCAAGTTCGCCACATACTTGACTATACTTACACGATAAGAAGAAGAAGACCCAGTTGGTGAACGATGTTGACGGAATAAAGCCCAATGGCCTTGAGCTTCTGCTGACAACTGATCCAGACAGACATTCAGTAGCGGTTTCGGCCCCACTGGGAACATCCGACCACTGTCCGGTGAAATCCGTATCAATCTGCTCTCCTCCATTTGGCGATACGAGTCAGTAGATTTTTATGAGATGCGGCACTTCTTTCCTTGGCGGCAAATGTGTTTCTCTTCGGATGACCCCTCTAGTTCGGCTGTCGCGATTGCGAATGTGATACGGCAGGGAATGGAATTCTTCATTCCATTCTCCGTCATTCTGCTCGGTTACAAGGCTCGGCCCTGTTTCAATGCAGATTATGCACGTGCTGAAGCACGCAAAGAAGCAGCATACCAGGCCTGGGTCTAAGCCCGCGATCGCGGAATCCAGGCTGGGAGGATTCGTTAGAAGAATAGTGAAGCCAAGTCATATTAACGGGCAATCCGCAAGACTCGTTTCGACCACATTAGCCGAATAGGGACTAAATTAGCAGTAAGCAGTTCTGGTGTCTTTAAAAATCTGACGAAACCAATTTCTGCCATCCAATGCTACCTCCCATGCAGAAACCTGACGAATCGCTAGCTCACTCCGCGAAAGAGAAAGCAGATCTCTTCGCATCTCTTTTTGCGAGCAATTATCGTCTGGACACTGGCTCTCGTCAACCGCGATCAATACCTCGCTGTGACTTCTCAATGCCGGAAGTCACGATACATAATAAAAAGGTTCGCAGAGCATTACAGTCTAGACATGAATAAAGCTAGCGGTCCAGATGGGATTCTTGCTAAAGTCCTGAGGTATTGTGGTCCTGAGTTGTCTCCTGTACTAAACCGCCTGTACCGTCTCTTCCTTAAGACTACAACCGTACCCAAGTCCTGGAAGCATGCTAACGTGCAACCAGTAAAAGGGTAGCCATGCCGACCCCTGCAATTACCGACCTATTGCCATCACCCCCATACTCTACAAGGTTATGAAAAGGTTACTAAATAGCAAACTGAAAAATAGCAAACTGATAAATGAATCTGAATCTGAACTGCTGACTTACCTAGAAGACAACGACTTTACTCAGTGATCGTCAACATGGCTTTCGCCAGGGATGCTCAACCGGGGAGCTTCGGGGCGAAACTATTGAGAAACATGGCGAAGTTCTCACCGTGTCCCTAGATATCTCGAAGGCATTTGACAGGGTTTGGCATGCAAGTCTGCTAAGCAAGCTTCCTGCGTACGGTGTCCCTGCGGACTTCTGTGATTGGATAGCTGACTTTCTGAGAGAACGGTCGATCCGAGTAGTCATCGATGGCTGCTCCTCTGACCTAATGGCTATTGAAGCCGGAGTTCCTCAAGGGTCCGTTCTCTCTGCGACCCTTTTCCTGCTGCACATTAACGATATGCTTTTACATGGAGTTATTGCGTACGCAGATGACAGTACAGGCATGGAGAGATACCTGTCCGGTCCAGGAGGTGGTGGGGATGAAATTGTCTCAGAGAGGAGTGCACTGGTAGAGCGAGTAAACTCAACCTTAAGTCTTGTCTCCCAATGGGGTGACAATAATCTGGTTAGTTTCAACGCCACCAAAACACAGACGTAGACACGCCGTTCTCGTTCTCTGCCAAACGTTCTCTGCGAAACGGAGTCCGTTTACTCTGACTCCTACTTTTCGAGATACATCTGTTCCTGTAACCGGTGAGCTTGAACTTCTTGGCATGAATTTGTCTTCCAACCTCCACTTCGGTACCTTATTCCGCCTTATTGCCTTATTCCGCTTTATTGCATTATTCCGCCTGACCCTTTCTTCTATCGGAGGTCCAAACGCACTGCGGGGTATCACCCTTACCTTGTCAAGATCCCGTGGATCCACACTGAGTGCCTTACATAATCTTTTCTGCGTCTGTATTTCCGAGCTCATATAACCCGGGCCTCTGCAAAGTTCGTAAAGTGAATAGGCATTTTCTGGGTGAGCTTGGTATAGTCAAGTATGCGGCGAACTCGGCTAAACCTGGTGTCAGAGTTTTCAAACCGCACAACCGCCTCTGACTTGGTTTTAACGACTGTAGTCAATCGACAACAGCCGGGACCGACAGCTTAACGTGCTATCCGAAGCACGGAAACGCTCGTGATAATTTGCCACTGGGCTACTAGGCTACGAGAGCTTCATGAATTGTTCATTCTTATTTTTGAAGCACCGCTTTTATAAATATTATCTTAATATGTACTATTTTGATACTTACCCCTTTTTTTCTTCATAAGCTCCTCTGAGAATAGAATTACTGAGATTATTTTCGATTTAATATTATGCACTAGATTACTTTATAAGAGCGAAAATTAAGGATGAATCAGCACTCGGAACAACTTTCCCCAAGAAACATAGGTCAAGACATAAAAAAAACTGTTCGCCTTCGTATGTACAACTTTAGTTTTAGTCCAGAATTTTTTTTCTTGAGAATTGTGTATGTTTATTGTTCAGTCCTAGGGATAGTTTTTGAGTTTCGTGGGAAAAATCACACACTAAAGTTCAATCCATACTTGTACGGCATTAAGTTACCTAGTTATAATTAGTTAGTTAAAAAAATAAACACTACACACTCAAAGGCCCACACTAAGGTTCTCGCTTGTGTGGAGGGCCTCTTGAAACATAAATAAATATGGACACCATAAATATTTGGCCCCACCGGGAATCGAACCCAGAACCCGTCGATCAAGAGTCAGTGTCACAACCACTCGACCAAACCGGCCGTCGTGTTAAAAAACAATGTTGTTACAATGTTTTTTTTTTAACGTTTTCTTCTCAGAAAACCGTTTCCATTACCCATTTTATGAGAGATCAAAATAAAAAATCAAGTCCACCATGTAGGGTTTAGAATGACGTCACTTAGCTAACCACGCATTGTTATATGCGTATGTTTTAGCTCATTCGGTTGAGGGTAACTTTTAGATTAAAATTAATTTGCAAGATTAGACCAGAACAAACATACATATAGTGCAAGTTAATTAAAAACTTGTAATAACTCTAAAATATAAAATAAAAAGTCAGTTTCAAACACCATCTCAATTAAAACAAAAGACCACATCTATTCGTTTAAGAGACACAATGCCACAGACATACAAACAGCTCCATCATCGACCTCATCTTTGACCTTATGGTCAAGATTGAGGTCAAGAGTTAACCCATCTTATAATAATAAAAAAACAGACATACATAAAGATACACACGTCAAACTTATAATACCCCCCTTTTTGTTGGGGGGTTAATCATAAACACATACTTATATTAGTCGAAAAATATGATCAAGTACCTTGATTGTGTGTATATTCGCCGATGTATCGTTTGGTGAGAAATCGCACAGTTATAGCTGAAACAAAATTATATATCATTAATAATGATAAAATAAAAAATAAAAAAAAATCTTGGACAACACACAGCAGCGACATCTAACCTCAAATTATCAAGTTTGGTACATGCTATCTAAAACTGTCAAGTTTCTTCAATCGATTTGCAATCTTATCACCAAGCATTAGAGTTTACTATCCATTAGGCCCTAATGATTAGGGAATTTTGACAGTTTGTGGTAACCTGATGTGTTGTTGACTGTACAATGGGTGCTAGATAACTGATATGGGGCAATTATATAATAACTTGCGAAACTTAAGGGCGCATTGTCCCCATTAAACTAAATAACTTTCCCCGAGGAACCCCTGTGAAACACTCAAAAACATTTTTCGACTTCTCATATTAAAGTAATCAGCTGATCACTCAAGTTATCTACTTATACACTAATATTATAAAGAGGAAAGATTTTTATTTTTGTATGTCATGAAATAAACTTAAAAACTACTGGACCGATTTGAAAATTTCTTCACAATTAGGATGCTACATTATCCCTGAGTAACATGGGCTACATCATTTTCTCGAATTCCCACGGGAACGAAGTCACGAGAGAAATGCTAGTATTGTACAGGATAACAGAAAATTCGACCTATTCCTTGAAAGGGGATATACAATACACGTTGTCCCACGGCTATGCCACATGGAGGGAAAGTACCTTAATTATCGTAGATGCGACATTTTACTGAAAGAAGACTTTATTTTAATTTTAAAAACAATTTAAACTGCATTCATACATTTTTAAATAACAGCCTAGTTGAACCGGGAATCGATTCCGGTACACGAGAAAAAAAATCAGCCTGTAGGTAGTTTTATCATACCGATCGGAACGCTTGGTGATTTTTAACCGTGTGCTGATCGGTTGAGAATAACACCACCCCATCTCTTTCCGGGGTGTCGTAAGAGGCGACTAAGGAAACACAAATGAGACCTGCCTCAGTAATCCATCCCAGGCAACCGTTACCGTTACCGTTACCGTTACAATGGCCACCCCGCCCAGCAGTTCTGCCACAAAGACTCAACGACGATAATCACCTCGGTCTGGCCACTGTGGCACGAATGCACAAATCCCACTATTCATGCTACATTTCAAAAATGTAATGGATTGAGTGATCCGACATTCGTACCAACTAGTACAGTCGATCTGTCTATCGCCGCGGTCAATGGTCGACGGGGCACCATAAGATAGAGTCTGTGACTGTATGGGGCTGTTGCAGCAGGATGTGGAGTGGATAGGAAAGGTGAGTCGACAAGAATACCAGCATCGAGCCAACGTAAGGAGGATAGATTCTATAGTTGGTGTGTGATATATAAATGGGCGGGAATAGAGCTGCTGTAACTGATGGTCCTGGATTGTTTCTTCTTCCGACCGACGTGTCTTCGTTTTATCTTCTATTTTACTGTTTTTATTCTTGATTATGTGGTTGGAAGTAGAATACCTGTCTTCGGGTTTCGTTTCAATGTCAGTCTCTGTCACATTGTATATATTCTCGGCTTCTCATTTTTTTTTTGTCGATCTGCAGCAATCGTTTTCCAATACGATTTCGGTTTAGGGGGTCCCTACAAGTGAAGATCGGACGTCCAACTTTTCTCCTATATTCCTTATAATTAAAAGCGTAGAAGATGTGGTTTCCGGCGTCTGCCTTTGTGACCGTAGTATGAAATTCTACGTACTTTTATGATTTTCGTTATTGTTTTGCTTTGTTGTATTTCGTGGAAATCTTTTGATACATTGAGCATTTCCTTAAAAATTTGTCTTTCGTATTTTCTTAATCTCGATCGGTTACACTTGGTTAATGTTGCCACATTGAGCCTATAAGTCATTGTAGGCATCTTATAAATAAGACTGCAATTTTCGCGGGATCTCGGATTTGGTTTCATCAGTAGTTCTTGAGCTGCTTCTTTGAGTATGTTGTAGATATTAGTCCAGCTAGCATTCCAATTGGAAACTTCTAATTTGTCTGAATGGGTGTGAGCGGAAGTATTTGATTCTTGTAAGACTTTCATCTTATTAGCTATCAGTCCTTGGAATTTGTGTTGTACGAATTCCCTTTGTAAATGTTCATATACCTAGTAGCATTTCTTATAGTTAAATGCCATATTAATTACAGTATCTTGGTGTTTGAAGTAAGAAAGCTGGGGTTTCTATCGATCCCCAAAGTAATTTGTGATCTGTGTTTATTCGTTTTCCTTTTTCTCCTACAACGTAGTTGAAAAATACGGGTTTCTTAACACTTGTTAGAATATGATCAATTTGCGAATGTTGGTTTCCACGAAACCAAGTAGTCCAGCACGAGGGCCTTCTCCAAGTATTACTTAGTTTTTAATTGTGCTGTTGTAAGAAGCTTAGAAGCAAATAACCGTTTAAATTGCTGTTTTGTGATAGAGGTTGTTCCCGGTCCTTTTACATTATTTTGTAAAGTTAATGCCTATGTGTGCGTTAAAGTCTCCTATTATAATTGGATAGGCTTTTTTAGGTCTCCAGCGTAGTAAAGTAGCAATCTGGAATAGACATGTGCTTGATGATGTTGGGACGTGAGAAGTGACGATAAAAGTTTTATTGGATTGTTAATTGTAGCATTTTGTATATTTAGGTGAACTGCTAAAGGTTTGTTCAACAAAACTTAAAAGTAAGTTGCCGTTAAAGTTGCTATGCTTGTGGTATAAGTTTTCTCCGGTTCTTTTAGAGGTGCATTGTTTAAAGTCGTTTTTGCCTATATGTGCGTTGAAGTCACCCATTATAAACGGATATGCTTTTTTAGGTTTTTGGTGAATCAAAATTCCAATTTGAGACAAACACGAGCTTGATGATGAAGGGACGTAGGTGGTATTAATGGAAAGTTCTACTGGACTGTCGGTTGTAGCGATTTTGATCTTTAAGTGCACTGCTAGAGTGTTACATCCTTTACGATGGGTTGAAATTATTTTATATTGAGTCGTTTTTGAGATAAGAATGGCGATTCCTATTTTTCCCTTGGGCGTTTACCGCCCCCAAGAATCCAGTGGTATTTATTTGATTCAAAAGTTCCTGATTCCATGTGTGTCTCTTGAAGTCCCGCTATTATTATCTGTCGATTAGACAGTTCATGATCTATATGGTGTCTATCTTCTAGCTTAGAACAGCCTCTTACATTCCATGTGCCGGTTCTTAAATTTGTACAGGGGGTAGGTACATCGTGTTGTGTTTTCCGTGATGACCTAATTAGACGCTGGCCAGTGCAATCTGTAGAAATGTGACATTGATTATCAAACGTGGCGGGTATTGTTTTGTTTCATTGGATTGCAAAAAGAGTTTTCCATCGTTTTCTTTTTGGAAGTGTGAGTTTGTTGCAGGACTACATTTATCATAAACATTCTCATCTTCGTAGTTGGATAAAGCTCCTTGATCGGTGGGTATCAAGCTTCTGTAATGGTTGTTTCCGAAGTGTAAATAGATGTTTCCGGGTACTGGTGCATCACGGGGCTTATAAATGAGCGGCTCCAATAGATTTTCGTTTTAAACATAGACGTTAGCCCTACAATATTCCGAAGCTGCTATTAATATATCTTCCCCTCCCCAGAATCCATCCTGGAATTGTTGGTTAATATATTGTTCTATGCTAAGCGTTGTGTCCGTGAGGTAATTAAGTAGTGCTAGTTCTATTTGTGGGTCGTGCCGGTTTTCAGATACGTAGGTTGCTAGATCCTTCCTAATCATTGCGTGGCCAAACGTTAGGTAAAACGTAATATTTATTTGGTTACATATGGATCTGTATAAGCAGTTGCCGTCTTTTTCGATGCATTTAAAAAAAAAAAGGTTGTATTGTTCTGGCTTGCCATAGTTTTCGGGTAGTTGCTGTCAGCCAGATGTTGACCGAATGACTGTGGAGTCTTTTGTTTAGTAGTTTTAAAAATTATAAAGTTGTCGGGCGCATCAAGTTGAAAGACAGCAAGATATAACTTTATGAGCTTTCGTTTCCCAGGCTCCGATATAGTATTATTGTTTTATTATCCTTTTCTCTATACCCTATTGTAAAACTTAGGCAAACTAATGGTTCTTCGGTCGTTTGCTTGCTTTTAGTCGGTATTATTTTAAATTAAAAAAACGCACTTAGTAAAATAAGGTTGGTATTGTTCCCAAGTTGAGCGATTCCTATGCGATGTGTTTTCCGATTGGCTAAGTGATTAGTGATTCGTATGGTTTATCAGTAAGATATGATAAATTTATTATGCGAATAATATATTATGTTATAAGTGTGTCAGGTGGCTTATTGTAGTAATGTCTTTGAAGCACACAATACTGCTAATGGATTCCTAGTTTTAGCGTTTCGTAAGAGACCTAAACTTGTATCGCGAGACGCAACGGGTCATTTTGTGTTACTGTGTATAGGTATTCAATTAATTTAGGTGTCGTGCTGTCCAACGCGCGTGAAATTGCAAATGAAAGTGTATTCAAATTTTATTCTTAAGTTCTCTATGGCGAGCTCCTTTATTTAGGCGTTAATTGAGTGAATCACTAGCTGCCGTTCTACGTATTTCCCTAGTACCCTAGATTTTCAAGCTGGAGTAAGGTGTTAAGAGGTAACCACCTATCCGGATTGTTAAGCTAGGTTTAAGAATATGGAGCGCCGGTCAGGAACACTAAACGATATGCTGCGGGTCCTACAAGTAAGTTGCAATAATAATTATGTCGGTTAGATCGGCGCCTTGTGAGTTGATGCTGAAAAAAAAAATTATATCCAAAAGGCTGCTGGAACGGATCGCCTTGTGAGTTGATGTTGGAAAAAAATTATACCTTTTGGCTAGAAATGTTTTACAATGGAACGAGCTCACCAGGTTCTCCGCCTTCCTCAAGATGTTGCGCGTGTAACGCACTGTTCTTAGCTCAAGTTTCTGTGTCTTGGTCGTCGTTAATAAGTTCCACTGTCAACTACACTGGATGTGTGGATGACGCACGCGATGCGCGACGTCGTACCTATTACCGAGTGGAACCGGAATGCACTGATATTGTTATATGGGGTACAAAAGGCACTAGTCGCGATATAGTTTAGTGAGTCACGAGTTATTCTATAGAGGCTAGATAAAACTAAAAACTTTTCAATATGATCTATCGCTTAAGTCACAGTATTAAAATGCAAACGGTAGGTACGCAGTATAACAATAGCCGACCGAACTTGGGAACAAAGGCGCGGGCGCGGGTGTCGTAAACTTCGTCAACGTTTGGGATAACAGGAGAGCACGTGCAACGTCCGCCCTCGACCGCTTGCCAAACAAGACTCCCCGCCTCAGTAATCCATCCCAGGCAACGACACTTTATTTTTTTAATGAATCTGAGGTGTCGTCCTATGGTCTCATGCGGTGTGGTAGGCTCTGTAAAGGGCCGTCTGGTTCGCGACCACCCCCTCCTACCGAAGTCCGACGCCAAACAAGTTGCTGTGTTCCGTCGGTGCGTGGGAGCTACTAGTACCAGTGCCTTTATAGGCATCAACTCGCTCCATCGTCGACCTCATCTTTGTCCATGGTCAAGATTGAGGTCAAGAGTTAACCCATCTTAAAATAATAATAAAATAAAAAAAACGCTTTATCATAAGGATTATTTTTTGCTAAATAACATAGCATCAGAAATAAAAGGAAGACCATGAATTTTAACATTGAATGTAAAATTATGTTCAGAAAAATGAGAAGCTGACTCATTTTGAGCATTTTGTTTAATTATTTTGCAATTAAAAATCCTTATGATGAAGCTTTCCGATCGGTATGATAAAACTACAGGCTCATAGTTCAACAAGGCAATGTTTTAAAATGTATGAATGCGTTTAAATTGTTTTTAAATTTAAAATAAAGTCTTCTTACAGTAGAATGTCCCGTCTACAATTATTAAAGTACTTTCCCTTCTTGTGGCAAAGCTGTGGGACGCCTGTATACTTACGTGTTTATTGGATCGCACGATTCTTGCACACCCGTTTGTGCAGGATTTGTATCGCACACGCCGTGCGCACGACGGGTTAAAAACGGTAAACGAATTTCAATAAAATGTATATGGGAAAACCTCAAGAGTATATTCTTTCGAACAAATAACTAAAATTGAAAATCGCGTAACAAACATTTGAAAAAATCGAATAATTTCTCAATGTTTTAAAGTTGGTAAAAATCGAATTTCATATTTCAACCCTACTTGTAATATTTGTTTGAGTGCGTGTGCGATAAGTCTGAGGCCCGTATTACAGAAGGAGACTCAAATCTTGATCTATACTTAAGTAATGATTGTCTCTTTCTTTCACTATCAAACTGACAAAGACGACTGCTACTAAAGTATAGATCAGAGTCTGAGTCGCATTCTGTAATACGGACCAGAGTCTACTGATAGATTGAATCCGGAATTTAGTGCCGAGTCAGGGCTTGCCTTGGCCTAATACGAGTATTGCACCGCTCGCTCTTGCATTTGATGGGCGTACCTCATGGAACTATTTGTAAACACTGGCTAGTTTTAGACCAGTGATATTAAACTCCTTACAGACTTCATTGTGCATTAAACGACTACGTCTGCACTGCGAAATGGTACATTCCTCCTACCGTAATGTGTAGATAATTTCGGCCACACAGTCCTTAGTCAATTAGTGAACGCGAGTTATTATGATCATGGAACGCCAGGAAGGTGCCTGCTGCGCTTGCACCTCCCCAACCGTGTGGTATTGGCCCACGATGTGATTGGCCACTGTCCAGATCTTACATACTGAGCGGAACCACCTAGAGGTTAGGCTGGCAGCAGATAGTGGAGAGCTGTGCCTTGCAACTCTTGGAGCTCATCCCGATGAACCTCCATGGTGGTTATCTGGTTGAACTTGGTCCAGTTCTTGTGCGAACCTCTAAGCACCATGCCAGGGATGTACCCCAGCTCGTCCTTAGTTAGCCCTAGGAGCAAGACTAGACCAGGCCTATTGGTAAAGGTGGCGAAATGGTGGCGAACTCGCGTGTCACACTACACAAATGACGGTGAAACATCTTTTTTTTATTTTTTTTTATTATATTATGGGTTAACTCTTGACCTCAATCTTGACCATGAAGGTCAAAGATGAGGTCGAAAATGGAGCGAGTTAACCCAGAAAATGCATATAAAGGCACTGTTACTCCCACGCACCGACGGAACACAGCAAGCTGTTTGGCGTCGGACTTCGGTAGGAGGGTGGTCGCGAACCAGACGGCCCTTTACAGAGCCTACCACACCGCATGAGACCATAGTACGACACCTCAGATTCAGAAAAAAATGAAGTGTCGTTGCCTGGGATGGATTACTAGGAGGCAGGTCTCATTTGTGTTTCCTTAGTCGCCTCTTACGACACCCACGGAAAGAGATTGGGTGATGTTATTCTCAACCGATCACCACACACACGGCAAACATCACTTCGATTTCGCGAGGGCACTGTGCAAATAGCAAAAATGGTGTATGTGAATCATCCCAAAAAACGTAACAACTTTCTTCAACTTAAAGGAACTTTTGTCAAAAATGAAAAAAATGGTCACCTCTCCGTACAACTTGAGCGATCAGCAACTCTAGTTCGATGGTGATAGCGCGCGTAATGCGCCGCAGTCCTATGTCAAAATGTCAACACTGACAACGCCAAAGGGCGAGCAAGCCTTTGCGCGGTGCCCTCGCGCAATCAAAATAAAGTTTCAGCGTCAGCAGAGTGTCGTGCCGCGCGAGTTTGTCGCCATAGTGCCCAAGCTGCTGCTGATTGTCTTAGTTTGAGATGTCGATTTTTTTTTTCTTATTTCATGGCCATAGTTTCCGAGAATTAATACGAAATATGAGTACCTACCTACAAAGAGCACAACTGTAGTGCAAACAAAGGTCTGAGAACTGCTCTTGCCAACCTGAATTACTGATTAATTTTTATGAACTACAGGCGTGGCCTACAGGTTATATCGTTATCCTTTATCGTTTTCTTCTCTTTAAGGATCTTTTTTTCAAAATCTAAAAATATTTATATTTTACAAACTATAGGCGAAAAACTAAACACCATGTTTTTGAGGTGTTTAATTGTTTATAACTTTTGCAAATTTTTTATGCACTAATAAACTTTCTATGCACAATGATCTAGACATTATTCCGAATTGAATGAGCTATTGCACATAATTTTAGAAATAGTATGTCTCAAATTTTTCAAAAGACTAGCGAAAGGTCATAGACCCAAAGTAGCTTGCCTATGTGTTTTCTACAAGATGTACTTCGGGGAGTTGTACGAGGAGTTGTGCCCATGAGTTGTACGAGCTCATTCCGCCTGCCCCTTTCTTCTACCGGACATCCAGATGCACTGCGGGGTAAGACGAGGTAAGACGCACCCTTACCTTGTCGAGATTCCTCGAATCCGTACTGAGCACTTCTTTTCATCTTTTATACTGCGCACCGCTAAGGAATGGAATTCTCTGCCTGCGTCTGTATTTCCGGGCTCTTACAACCCGAGTCTCTTTAAAGTTCGAGTGAATAGGCATCTTCTGGGTGAGCTTGCTATATCCTCGACCTCATCTTCGCCCCTAAGCTATACTCCGTTTTTTTTAGCATTAGAAATTATGTAAACAAAGAAGCATGGGTAGTAAACATTTTTTTACAAACAAAAAAATTATGATAAATTCTTGTATTTACTGTGCCACCAATAATGTCTTTTTGTTTTATTCTACAACAATGACTATATATTGATAATTGCTCTGTAGTTTGATCGAAGAGCAAGTTGAAGCTATTTCAGATTATTATAGATCTTAGAAACAAAACGAAATAGATTTAATTAAAATATTTAAAAACCCTGTACGCCATTCAACTCTTTCTGAGTGAGTCGGTAACACGGAGGTTGATGGAATGTCTGGTTTTGTTTCATTTAGATTACAAATGGAAATCCTCAAACTGCAAGATTTACTGATCGCACTCGCATTCTTGTGAGCGATGAGTGACGTTTTACCTATGCTGTGAAATTTTATGTTTGCAACCTCTGCTTCTTGAAGTCTTTTATAGGTCAAACTTTTTGAAATGAATTGTTTATTTCTATTAATTTAAGTTTCGTTGTATAAATTGAAATTAAAATGTATTATTATTAAAATATGAATGAACTTTCACATTATTGGGCATTTAGAACCTAAAAACATAAATTAAAAGTACAATATGCAATTATTCTTATTTTTTTCGTTCGCCACACTTTGACAATTTGAAAGACTCAAATATTACAAGATTCTAATGCTAAAAAAATGAAGTATATAATGGTCAAGAGCGAAAAACGCATTGAAAAAAGCTTAGTTATTATATTCAGCTTTATCCGGACGAACGACTGGCAACCCTATAAACGGCTAATGATGATCGCGATGAAAAAAACTTGGCAACGTCTCTTTCAGAGAGACGTCGATTGATCCCTATTACATCAAAGACATGTATTTACCGCTGCGTCAATGAGTTACTTACCAATATTATGAATAATATTTCATGATTATTTGTCTAAGCTATTTTAGGCTCTGGCCGATTCAGGCAATCTAGGACTGCCTGAATCGGCCAGAGCCTAAATAAATTCAGGCAATCTGCAAAAAATGAAAGTAAATAGCTGGTTTCACGGAAAATATAGCATGTGGGACACATTGAAGTATTATGTACTAACGTACGTGGGACATTAAATTAGCTAGTGAGATTTTAGGCATTGGATCTTACCTATGAAACTGAACAACTTACCCCAAGGATATCCTATCTTCTCTTATATATAAAAATGAATCACTAAATCTGTTGGCAAGCGCAAAACTCGAGAACGGCTGGACCGATTTGGATGATTCTTTTTTTGTTGTGTTTATTATTGTGACGACCAGGTTTATATAATAAAAAAAGGAAAATCCACCGGGACAATTCCCACGGGAACGAAGTCGCGGGCGGACAGCTAGTTAAATTATAAAAATTTGACATCTCAAACTAAGGTAATCAGTTGAAATTTTATGGAGACGTGTTCCTTATAGAAAGTTGTTAATGTGTGTTCCTTATAGAAAGTTGTTAATGTGTGTTCCTTATAGAAAGTTGTTAATGTTTGTTTCTTATAGAAAGTTGTTAATGTGTGTTCCTTATAGAAAGATGTTAATGTGTGTTCCTTATAGAAAGATGTTAATGTGTGTTCCTTATAGAAAGATGTTAATGTGTGTTCCTTATAGAAAGTTGTTAATGTGTGTTCCTTATAGAAAGTTGTCAATGTGTGTTTCTTATAGAAAGTTGTCAATGTGTGTTCCTTATAGAAAGTTGTCAATGTGTATTCCTTATAGAAAGTTGTCAATGTGTGTTCCTTACAGAAAGTTGTTAAGTTTTGCGGGCTAATTCACATCCTTAAGTTTTGCTTATTTCAAGTCGCCTAACATGAGATATATACATGTTTGCATTCATCTTCATGTTACTTTGAAGTTCTGGATACTTTCAAAGAAGAAAATGTGAAAATGGTTCTTTCTTTTTACGACAGGTTCAGCTAAGTTAGTAGCTCTTGGAACCTCCTATGTCATATAATCATATCTTTTTTTTTTTACCAGCCCATATTCGTCCCCACCGAGGGGCACGGGCCTCCCTTCGAAACACGAAGGGGATTTAATCATATCTTAATATATATATTTCTTCAGTGCGTGTGTATGTCACTGAACTCCTCCTAAACGGCTGGACCGATTTTAATGAAATTTTTTGTGTGTGTTCAAGTGGATTTGAGGATAGTTTAGATTCACAAAAAAAAGAAAATCAACCGGAAACGAAGTCGCGGACGGACAGCTAGTTTTTTATAATAATTTTGGTTACTAACACTAACTTCTAAGTTTTATCATATTACTAACACTTATGAATGTCTATCTACAATATAATATTATTACTAACACCTATGGATAAACTAATATTATAAAGAGGAAAGATTAATTTTTTTAGTTTTGTATGTAACGAATAAACTTAAAAACTACTGGACCGATTTCGAAAATTCTTTCACCATTAACATGCTAAATTATTTCTGAGTAACATAGGCTACATAATTTTCCCAAATTCCCACGGGAATAAAGTCCCAGGCGGAAGGCTGTCTGAAATAAATATATTGAAATGAATGAAAAAGGGTCAGCTGTATGATCAGTCTAGTTATCCAGTTTTAAGAGCTGGCGTCACTATCCACAGATCATAATACCTCTAGCGTGCTGTAGGCGATGGAAGAACGCGTTGCGTTGAAGGAGAGGGCACGCCCATCGGTACCGATGGTCATTCGAACTATTCTGGGAAATGCCGAGAAGGTGTTCCGATAATAATCATAAAACACTCAGAATAGGGCTGTCCAAAATAGAGTCTGTACCCGCAATCAAGTGTCCACGGGTAGTTCCCATTTGTTCTCTCAAGCACTGAAAAATTGATCTCCCATACAAAATGCGCTATATGATGATGAAGTTTGTATGGGAACTCAAATTTTTTTTTTCGTATTTTGACCTATGTTCCTTGGGAAAGTTGTTCAGTTTCATGGACTGATTAACCACCCGAGAGGTTGAAAGAGAGATACCTAAAGCCTTGTATATGGGTTGACATTAACCCTTCGCGTGCTTGTTTACGCCGCGTGTGATTCAAATCTCTTACACCATTGTGTTCAAAATGCACGCGAAGGTTTAAATTAGTTAGCGAAACTTAATTCTCCCCATAAAACTAAACCACTTTTCCCAAGAAACCGTCATGAAATTCTTAAGAAAACCCTCGACCACAGATTAATAATTTTCCACGTTAAAAACGTATGAGTCACCGACTTCAATCCCAAAAACAGTTCGCACAAAGTATTTTTTTTTAGACTACAATGCCTATTAAATGTCACTCATTTATTTAGATGATCTACGTTAGTACTATTATTTATTCTGTGGTTCTGGTTTGTAGTATTTTTTGTTTTTGTTGATTTCGTTTAAAGCGATGAATCATTTTCAATAAAATTTAAATGTGACTACCTTTGGAGTATACTCTTTCGAACAAAAAAAGTATTTTGAAAACCGGTCCATAATTAGCGGAGAAATCGGTGATACATTTAAAAAAATACATACCGCCGAATATAGAACCTCCTCCTTTTTTGAAGTCGGTAATAAATAGATACCCATGACTCGACTTCCTTAAGAAGACGAGTCAGCTGATGACACAAGTTGTATGGAGAGGCTAAGATATTTTTTTAAATTTTGTTCGAAAAGGGCGCCTTTGCCCAGCAGTGGGTTCCAGAAGGCTCGAAATTATAACTTGATTAGCCTTTTCCCGCAGCTTCGCTCGCGCAAAGAACTATTTTTGTCACCCATTTCAGTCTCTAAATCTTTTATTTTCGAAAAGTCGCCAAACACGTGTCCGTTTATTTGCTTCAAGGTATATCTTGACGAAGTTTTGAGTCAAAATATAAAAAAAAATGTTTTTTCCATACAAAATTCGAACCCCCCGTTTCACTCTCTTAGATGGTGAGTTTCGAAAAATCCTTTCTTAGTGCTAGAAACCTACTTGCCAAATTTGAAATCTCTAGACCCAGCAGTTTGGGTTGTGCGTTGATATGTCAGTCAGTCAGTCACCAGTCAGTTTCTTCTTTTATTATATGTATATTTAGATTACAGTTTTTAAGATTGAGTGGCGTAAAAGGTATATTCCACTATTTTGATGAAACTTACCGATTTTTTACTATAAAAAATGCAAATTCAATAATTTTATGTAAAAACAACAAAATAATAAATTTTATGTACACACGGCAGCTCATCAGGCTATAAATGTTTACCTTGACATCACCCTTGACTTGCTCTTAATAGCGTCGGCTTTCTTAATGCAAATTCGTAACCTGACGTGCGTCTGTATGGCGCCGCATTATAAAGCATTACGTCAGCTGAAATTTGGTACTTTTTTAATAACCCAATACAAGGGAAAACTTTAGTGTGAGATTTAATGTGTACATTCAGCTGTTAAGTTGATTCACTCGTCCATGAAATAAGAATAAAGTTATTTCACGAAATGTTCCAACTATTTTAAATATTACGTTAACTCCTGACCTCAATCTTGACCAAGGTCATAGATGAGGTCGACGATGGAGCGAGTTAAGCCAAAAAATGCCTATTAAGGCACTGGTACTCCCACACACCGACAGAACAGAGCAAGATGTTTGGTGTCTGACTTCGGTAGGAGGGTGGTCGCGAACCAGACGGCCCTTTACAGAGTCTACCACACCGCATGAGACCATAGGACGCCACCTCCGATTCAGAGCAAATTGAGGTGCCGCTGCCTAGGATGGATTGATAGGAGGCAGGTCTCATTAAGTTTCCTTAGCCGCCTCTAACGACCCCCAAGGAAAGAGACGGGTAAACGTTTTTTCGTGAAAAAAACTTCACGAAAAAACGTAAAAAAACCGATCACCACACGGTGTAAACGTTTTTTCGTGAAAAAACTTCTCTATTCTATTAAGCTGACTGTACTTGTTAGTTATGTAAATCCTGAAACTGTACACGGTAAAACTGAAATAAAATGGTAAATGTAAATTTAAACAGCTGAAACGTGTTTAGTTTGTTTTTGTAAGTTTGCCGTATGGAAATGACTTCCGTGTTATTTTGGACTATTGCGATGCGAAATGTTTATGCCTGGCTTTTGATGTTAATGTAAGGGGCAGCTTAGCAAAAACTGATATCCTGAGTTCTGACCTTCATTCTGAATAATTTTCGATTTTCTTTCAAGTGTTTAATATTTTCTGCTTTAAAATTAAAATATTTATTCGAATGCAATCATTTTTGCGGTACATTACGTAGCCCCAAAGTAGATCATCATGCATCATGCAATCCTGTTATCCCTCATCAGGGACATAGGGCTCTCAGAAAGGATTTCCACTCTTCTCGGTTTTGGGCGGCAGCTTCGATGTCTTTCCAACCGAGACCAGTTGATGCAGCCTCTTTATCAACTGACCGTCTCCAGGTGGTACGGGGATGGCCCGGCTTTCTTGTATGGTTATTTGGTCTCCTCAAGACGTGCCCAATCCAGCGCCATTTTCTTATAAGAATCTCCTTGCTCATTTGTTTTTGGTCAGTTAGCTCCCACAGTCTTGCATTAGGGATGGTTCGTGGCCAACAGATTCCCAGGATGCGGCGTAAACATTTGTTCACGAACACCTGAAGTTTGCTGGTGACGTCATTCTTGACGAGCCATGTCTTGCATCCGTACAGGAGGACTGACTTGACGTTCGAGTTGTATATTCTTATTTTTGTTCTTTGTGTGATTATTGATGAGGTCCAAACGGGTTTAAGCTGTGCGTATGCGGCTCTTGCCTTGTTGATACGCGCTTCTACATCAGCTTCTGTACCTCCCATAGGGTCTACAATGCTCCCTAGGTAGGTAAAGCGCTTCACAATTTCGACTGCTTTGCCGTTTATATAGATAGGCGTTGCATCAGTGGTATTAAGGCGCATGTCTTTCGTTTTATTACCGTTTATGCGCAGGCCCTCTTCAGCAGCAGCATTGGCAAGATCGTCGGCCTTGGACTGGAGGTGTTCTCGTGAAGTAGCGAGTAGGCAGAGATCATCCGCAAAGTCTATATCTTCCAGGGTTTTACCATTTAACCATGGCAAGCCCCTATCTGTGGTACCAGACACCCTGCGCATCACGTCATCCAAGACTATAAGGAAGAGCAGCGGCGACAACAAACATCCTTGTTTCACTCCAGCATTGACTGGTATCGCATCGGTTAATTGGCTTTTGTGAAGGACTCGACACGACCAAAGTAGATAAATAACGAAAACTCCATAACTGTTTCTGGGGAAAATTATTACATTTAGACGATCACAGTTATGGGTAGATTCCACCATTTAAGTATTTGCTAAGCTGTCCCTTAACCGCTGTTTAAATGAAATTTACTAAGAACCTCCTAACATAACCAGCGATCGGAATTCCAACAATAGTCCGTACAAAATAGATCAACTATTCTCAAAAAAGGAATTAATTTATGAAGTCCCTAAAGTTTCAGGAATGTACAGGGGTAAGTCTCCTAACTACAATCTATCTGCCTGCTAACTATTTATCTGCCTGCTAACTATTTATCTGCCTGCTAACTATCTATCTGCCTTCTAACTATCTATCTGCCTGCTAAATTTTAACTTTATAAGTAGTTTGAGATTTTGTGTTTAATTAGTGAATGACTTTTTATAATGTGGCTTACATATTATTTTAGATTTTTAATGTTCCCATGGGGATGTCGCAAAATTATTTCTTGACGGCCATTCACTAACTACAGATTACCTATTTGCCAAATTTAATCTTTATTAGTCAAGTAGATTTCGATATTTCGTGATAAACATTCAAATTTCACAAACTTTGGATATGGTTTGTGTAGGCTTTGGATATGGGCTGAAAATCAGTGTTGCCAGTCTGAAATACAGACTGATAAAAAATCGCTGAGCCCAGGCCTTTTTACTCACTGCAGCATCCATACGCAAATTAATATGTTTATATTGTATGTATTTTTGTTTATTTTAAATCTGTGTTTTTTATGTCATTTGTGATCGTCTAAATGTTTGTATCTGTGTGCTGCATGGTAAAATAAACGTTTTTTTATTTATTTATTTATATTATGTTATGTATTTTATGTATTTTTTATTTATTTAGTTATTTATTACTTGAAAAGCGTGCATTTTTCTGAAATTTTGTAAAACATAGTTCTGAAAAATGTAATGTGCTTTCATTCATATGTAACAGTGTAAGTAGTCGCTAGGGCAGACCGTTTTCAAGTTATGAGCAAAAAGATGAAAAAAGGAACCTTTATTCCTCCCTGCCACCCCCCGCGGCACATACAAGGTGATAAAAAACCTCCTAGCTATATTCAAAATCCTGAACCAGTATTACTCAAAGAACACATTTACGAAAAAAACTTTTTTTTTGAATACTTTTTCAATGGGAATAGTTTATTTTTTGCCTAAACGTAGACATTACTCCTACACCAGGCACGCGTGGGGTGCGGGTAGCGCTCGGGGGGTGCACCCGAGTGGTGTCTACGTTTAGGAAAGAAAAAAAAATTCCCACAGAAAATTTTTTTTTCTATAAGTGATAGGTACTGGTTCAGGATTTTAAATATAGCTAAGAGATTTTTTTTTCCCCCAGTATAGTCAAGAGGACTTCATTATTCGATACATTATCCTGCAATTTTTGAAAAAACATGATGTACTTCTTCAGTATATTCCTATTTTTTGCGGACCAATTATTAAGATGACGTTTTGGTTTGTAAGTATTTTTTGTTTTTGTTGATTTTTTTAAAAAACCACTAAATCATTTTCGATATAATATTATAATTGGGACTACTTCTTTCGAACAAAAGAAGAATTTTGAAAATCGGCTTAGAATTGGCGGAGTTATCGCGTAATAAATACCTATAAAAAACATAGTCGAATTGAGAACCTTCTCCTTTTTTTAAGTCGGTTGAAAATAAAAATGATGTTTTAAATCTACACTAATGTTTAAAAAAATTAACTCAAAAAGCACAGGACCGATTCCAAAAATTCTTTCACCAATAGAAAGCTCTTAGGTATATGAGCGGGTGACATAGGGCACGAAGTCCCGGTCGAAAAGCTAGTAAAATATATTTTCAAAAGTTTAATCAAACGTCATTTATTTAATTAAAGTTGATAAAATCAATTTTGCCCTGAGACCGTCTGACGGTGATGTCATGACATGACATCACATACGGAACTATAAATCCTTACTAATATTATAAATGTGAAAGTAACTTTGTCCTGTCTGTCCGTCTGTCCATCTTTCACGCCTAAACTACTGAACAGATTTTGATGAAATTTGGTACAGAGATAGATTAGAGCCTGGGAAAGGACATAGACTATATTTTATCCCACAATTGGGCACAATATAACCTGTAGTCCACGCGGGTGTAGCTGCGGGCAGAAAGCTAGTATTAAATAACCCACTTATTCATAAACGTGATCTAAAGTTTAGTGACAGTTAAGAGTCTTACAGGAGCGTTAAAAATATAATTTTCCACGTTAAAAACGTATGAGTCACCGACTTCAATCCTAACAGTTCGCATAAAGTAGATATCTAGTATTTTTTGTGGACTACAATGCTTATTAGCAGATAACTACAAGCAGAAATGTCATTCATTTATTTAGATGATGTTCTAGTTTGTAGTATTTTTTGTTTTTGTTGTTTTTTTTTAAAGCGCTGAATCATTTTTGATAAAATTTATATGGGACCTCTTCAGGAGTATACTCTTCCGAACAAATAAAGAATTATTCAAATCGGTTTATAATTGCCGGAGTAATCGCGTAACAAATATACAAAAAAAAAAAAATACTGTCGAATTGAGAACCTCCTCCTTTTTTGAAGTCAGTTGATTATTAGTAAGACATGTTTTTACACGCTCAAGCGAGGCTTTTAACTGTCACTTGCCTTTAAATCAAGTCTATATGAATAAGGAGTCGGTCTTTTAATAAGTATAATATAGTAATGTACAGCCAGCTGAAGAGATATCTGACCTAACCAGAGATACCTGATAAAGATGAAGTTATCTATGAAAAAAATTAAATTATTAAAATTGTGATTAAGTAATTGTTTTGTCGGAAAAACTGTATTAGTATACAAAATATCATTAAATACTTAAAACATTTGGTGAAATAACTTTACCCTTATTCCATAGAAGGGCAAGTTAACTAGGTAACTCAGCGTTGCCAGACGTCCCGATTTGGCGAGACGTCCAGATTTTTAGCTCAAAATGGAATGTCCCGCGCGGGACACAGGCTTAGTCCCGCTTTTCGGAAGATACAAGTGCACATACGAGTATTCTCTTTTCACTCTTTAAAAGAAGTTAAATCTTCAGATAAATACAGGGTTTTAGGTAAATCTCCATCAACCTCTCGGGTGGTGCTATATGCTGATGAAATGTGTATGGGAACTCAAAATTTTATTTCGTATTTTGAGCTATGTTCCTTGGGAAAGTTGTTCAGTTTTATGGACTATTAACCACCCGAGAGGTTGAATAAAGCCCTGTATAATCATTAAAAACGTTTTCTATGGCTATCTATCACCAATATCATTTTAAACTTAGTTTGAAACTCAGATAAAAGCATACGTAGTAAAAAACTACTGATTTTATTTATGTTTATTTCATTACGTCCCGCTTTCGACGAAAGAATGCCGCTTTTTTACTCATAATGTTTCTAAATCCCGCGTTGCCCGAAAAAAATCTGGCAACGCTACTAACTAGGTAGGCGATCACACACTAAAATATATACAGTAATGTAACAAAATCTAAAATATCAAAGCAAGAACTGCCAGTAATAAACACGGGAACCGGCCAAATAGGTAATTAAGGACAGATTGTTTTGAAAAGAGTTACAAAATATAAGACCGATGTAAACAATTACTACGAGATTTAATGTTTATTTATAAACTAGCGTTTGTACAGCGAACAGCACGTCGGGTTACTTATATGTGGTGACGTTAAATTAGTGAAACTTTAAGGGGTAATTCTTCATTCACGATAGAAATGTCTTATCGTGCGCTCGCTCCAGTGTAGGCTCCTATTTCACGAAAAAGTGCGATCCCTTTATCGCGGAGAAATGTGATCCCCTTATCTCGGAGAAATGTGATGATATGATATACAAAACAAGCTCAAAAGTCGCGTATTCACGAGAGCTGTAACGTTCAAAAAGAATTACTTAATCGAGAAAGTCAAAAACGAAAAAAGTTATGGCTGAAATAGAGAAAAAAAAATTTAAAATAAAATATTATTGCGCTCGATATTTTGGAAACAAAGAGTGATGTCAAAAATTTGAGTAAAATTCGACTGGAAAATTTAGTCAGCAACAATTTGAGCCTAAAACAAAGACGATCGGGTTAAGGGTTTGCCCTGTAGCTAAACCTTTTCGAAAAAAAAGTCAGAACGACATTTGATCACATGAAAAAATTTTCGAATTCCGTAGATTCTCGATGCTAGATAGTCGTGTGAGGCACGAGATCTGTGCATTTTTTTAAAATCAAGTTGCGAATTATGTATTTTAAGAAAGTCTTTCAGTTTTGTAGGCTGATTCACATGGTTAATTGTTACTAACTAAGGTCCGTATCACAGAACGCGACTCAGAATCTGGTATATACGCAAGTAGCAGTCGTCTTTGTCATGGTGATAGTGAGAGAAAGAGACAATCAATACTTATATACTTAGGTAGGTCAAGACTAGAGTCTATGTAATACAAGCCCGAGCGACCCAATGTTCACTTTGAAAGCCGCCGTTATTGCAAACGTCATAAGAGCAAAGACAAATTCAACATACCTACCTACTTTAAATAAGTTAGTGAAACTTTATTTCTCCCCGTGAAACTGAACAACTTTCCTCAAGGGAAGTATTGAAATTCTAAAAAATAAAATTTCGACTCGAATACAAAGGTTAACCAGCTGATCACTCTTTGATTAAGGTGTGAAAAAGTTGACTGTTTAACATCCTTCACTTTCGGTAAAAGTCGCCCAATAGAGATGTTTGTCTTTTGACATTGGAAATATCTTTTGGGAGGTGTCGGTATAGAAGACGACGAAGTTCGCTCTTTTTATTAATAATTGGAGTTAGGTATTTTTCGTTTGCTGCCAACCTAGTTTTTTTGAGCATTGTCCTTTTTTTAGGCTCTGGAAAATTCGTACAGAAAAAAAAGAAAACCTTAAAAAATACCCGAATGTTATGAACTACTATGGTATTGCTAGGACCATAATATATATTTTCGCTAAAAAACATGTTTTTACTCGAAAGAAATTTTTAGTACAGCTATTTACAATCTGTGTGATTTATTGTGTATATGTTACAGTTAAAACTAGTTAGTAGTTAGAACGCGTTTTTCCTAGTTAGAACTAGTTTTTACTTGGTGCCTTTGTTAAAACTAGAAATAATCAGTTAAAACTAGAATTTACCACTGACATATTTGATTTTCAGATAAAACTAGTTGTCACATCGAGCTATAGTTAAAACTAGCTATAGTTAAAACTCCCCCCCCGCGGAGATTATATCGGGGCAGAAACTGTAGGTTAGGTTTGTTAGTAGCCTAGCCTAACCAATCCGTTAAGGGTTGGTTAGGTTAGGTTACAACTGCGAGGGGTGCTAGGTCAGGTAACCTCTACGAGCGCCCTGCCCATTGTCAATCCTCTTGAATCCGTTCGGGGGGAAGGGCAATGAGTCTGGGACGGTGCACCCTGGGCATCGGACAACAACTTTTCTTCGGAATTCTTGTTGTCCGATGGCGAATCACCTGACACTGGCGCGGAACGGGACCGTTTTGGTTAGACCGTCCCGCGCAGAGGGCTCTCCACACATCTCTCTGATGAGCAGAGAGTGTCGTGGACGAGCGAGGGGGAGGCGAGCGGCACTAGAGTGCTGCTCGGTGAGGGTGGCGTGCGTGCCAAGCGTAATTGGCACGCGCGAGGGGGGAGATCTCTCACTGTTGACCGGAGCTTACTCCATGGTTGACGGCGGGACATCTCCGTCAAGTGTCTCCCCCTGTGAAATGGTATACTCAGGGGGAGACGCAGGGAGAGGTGCAGGAGGGGGGAGCTTACCGCGGGCTTCCCCATCCTCCGCAAAGGGGCTGGATGCATGAGAGGGGCTATGAATGCGGTCTCCTTTTATGCATCCTAAAAAGAGGCCTAGTGGCAGTCACAGGGGAGACTGTCATCGAAAAACAGGCCTCGCGATTGGAAGGCGTGCAATGTGTTCTGTGCACGCCTTCAAAAAAGGCGGTAAATGCGGGGGTCAGGTATTGGCCTCCCGCGAGATGGGGACCGCTTCCTTTTAGCGGTCCATCGCCCGGTGGGGTCACAGACGAATGCTAACGAGATACCTGTGGCCTCTCCTAAGGCGGAAGAAGGAACACCTTGGGGTTTTAGTCGGTTCGAGTCCGACATAACCCTCCTGCTGCCCCTGCGGCGGGGGGTATGCGTGGGCATTTCCCCAAGTAAAAAAAAAAAAAAAAAAGGTTAGAACTGCGACCCCCAACGCACGAGCCGAGCGAGCGAAGCCCCCCCGCGGAGATTATATCGGGGCAGAAACTGTAGGTTAGGTTTGTTAGTAGCCTAGCCTAACCAATCCGTTAAGGGTTGGTTAGGTTAGGTTAGGTTAGAACTGCGACCCCCAACGCACGAGCCGAGCGAGCGAAGCCCCCCCGCGGAGATTATATCGGGGCAGAAACTGTAGGTTAGGTTTGTTAGTAGCCTATCCTAACCAATCCGTTAAGGGTTGGTTAGGTTAGGTTAGGTAAAAACTGCGACCCCCAACGCACGAGCCGAGCGAGCGAAGCGAGCGTGCCGCGGCAGCGGCCGGCGAAGTGCCAGAAAAGACTTTGGTTGCGTTAAACGGTAAGCACAACAACTACATAACCCACAACATAACCTCAAGCCAATCAGAATAAGGTATGATGAACTCTAACCTCGGTCGGAACAGTTTTAACTGACTCGCTTCGGGATAACGCGTTTTGTCTTGCAGAAACTAGTTTTAACTGATATTTGATTCAGACATTAGTCAATTCTAGTTTTAACAAAGGCACCAAGTAAAAACTAGTTCTAACTAGGAAAAACGCGTTCTAACTACTAACTAGTTTTAACTGTAACATATACAAGGTGTTTCAAAATAACCCAAAAAAAAGAAATTCCAAAATTTAATTCTAAAAGCGAAATAGTCGCAACTCTAGTAATCAGTTGCACGGTTTGACATCTTTCAAAATGAAAGTTTCATATAATTAATACGACATACTGTCATATTTGTAATAGAGCTGCGCATTTGCGCAATAAACTAAATTTTAATTAATTTTGAATTATCTTCGAATTATCTTATACTTATATTATTAATGCGAAAGTAACCCTGTCTCTCTGTCTGTCCGTCTTTCACTCGAAATTTGGTACAGAGATCTATCTCTATCCTTTCTAGGCTCTAATCTATTAGAGCCTGGGAAAGGATACAGGCTATATTTTATCTTACAGTTGGGCACGATATAACCTGTAGTCCACGCGGGCGGAGCCGCGGGCGGAAAGCTAGTATTTAATAATATTAGTTTACTTGTATTAAGTTTACTTTGCTAATAGTGTCAATAAATTACATTTTATTTTTAAACATATAATGTCAATTATTGAATTACCTATATTTATTCGTTCACTTGCTCGATGTAGTTCTTTTATCAAGTAAATTTTCTTCACTCAGCTTTCTTATAAAACATGGATTTGCTCTTGAACACCTATTTAGGGATAAACAAGCGCACACATAAGGAAAAGGGAGGACTTGACATGTAACCTTGCCACCACTGCACCTGTATACTTATTTTTTCTATGTCTATGACCTGTATTCTACACCATTCGATTCGAAACCGACCCACGGAAAATCTCAGTGCATCCCTCTCTTGCGATATCTTCATTTCATGTATTTGTAGATGTTTGACTCTTTTTTTATGGTTATAAGTTGGGTTAACTCTTGACCATGAGGTCAAAGATGAGGTCGACGATGGAGCGAGTTAACCCAGAAAATGCCGATTAAGGCACTGGTACTCCCACGCACCGACGGAACACAGCAAGCTGTTTGGCGTCGGACTTCGGACCCTCTCTTGCGGTATCTTCATTTCATGTATTTGTGAATGTTTGTCTCTGATTTAAGTAAAGAGTAGGCGGCTGGCAGATTCAACATTTTTATTTCACTGTCATACTAGTAGTTAGCGTGGAAATCATAATAATATTAAGGGTTGGATGTTGGCGTATAGGTAGTTGACAACCCTATTTTGTATCACTTAGAATTCCCGGAATTAAAAAGTGGAGTGATTCGTTTCACGGTAGCTTGTTACACATAACAATTGAATCGTGATTTTCAATGGAAAATTGAAAGTGTCATATATCATTATTATATCGTTTTTATACGAGTATCTGTTGCGCAATAAATCTGCGGGAAAAAGGGTTAAAAGTTTTTTACCATTGCCCCTCGAAAAAGGGTCCGTTATTCTTCAAAAACAGTGAATAAAACGCTGTTTATTTCACTGAGTGAATAAAACATTTTGAATTTGGAACATGCGCGAATATACGGATTTTAGTAAGAAAACAAAAGAAAATGTGCAAGGAGGTTGCATACTCTCGCTATAAAAACGTACTAAAACTTGGCTGTATGGAATATGGCTCGGTTAAAAATTTTAAATTTAGATTATGGAATTCAGACAATTTTCTGTGCAATTTTCATGCAATTAAAGGTTTCTGTTAAAAGTTTTTGTCTCATAATCATAAAATGAGTTCGACATCCAGTGATGAAAGTGAACCTCTCGTTCCAGAGTCATTTCGCGCTAAGCAGAATCTATTGTTGATATTTTCTGTCACAGAGTAATTATTTTCTTTTTCTCGTAGTCAATGGTAAAAAGTAGAGTACCTAACACGTGAAAAAAAAATTCATCTCGGCTCTTGTATCCCTCGAAAAGAATTCACCTTTTTTTCACTTGTTGGGTAATCTACTATTGTCAGTTGGCTAGGTATAATATTTAAATCCTTTAATGTAACATGATGAATGAACGAATATGTTTTTATTTTATTTTATTATAAGATAGGTTAACTTTTGACCTCAATCTTGACTATAAAGATCAAAGATGAGGTCGACGATGGAGCGAGTTAACCCAGAAAATTCCTATAAAGGCACTTGTCTCACGCACCGATGGAACACTCAAGCTGTTTGGCGTCGGACTTCGGTAGGAGGGTAGTCGCGAACCAGACGGCCCTTTACAGAGCCTACCACACCGCATGAGACCATAGGACGGACGACACCTCAGATTCAGAAGAAAATGAAGTGTCGTTGCCTGGGATGGATTACTAGGAGGCAGGTCTCATTTGTGTTTCCTTAGTCGCCTCTTACGACACCCACGGTAAAAGAAATAGGGTGGTGTTATTCTGAACCGATCACCACACAGTTAAAATTAGTTGTTTGTATGTATTTAATGTAACTTTGACTTATTTTAAACAACATCCTGAGTGTTCTATGAAATGAAGCTATTTTGAATTTTAATATGTAGGGAAAATTAAGGATGTGAGTAAGCCCTTTTACTGAACACCATAAGACACGGTATATGTGTCGAAATAGTAAAAACAATTATTTTTTGGAAAAATTACAATGTTGTTCAATTGTCCGGAGAGAATCGCCCCAAAAGTCTCTAATGAGAAAAAATAGATTAAGCACCAATAGGCAGCCATAAAATAAAAAACCGGCCAAGAGCGTGTCGGGACATGCACAGTGTAGGTTTCCGTAGCTGAATCGACCATTGTAAAAGTTTAACAACAACAGCTAAGACCGAACAGCTTAACATAAGATCCTAGGGAAATCGAGGGAACCCTCGAATTCAATAGGGATTTACATTGTTTCTCACGTACTTTATATTATTTACCTACGCACCAAAAAGAGAAAAACAAACTTTTTATAAAAAAGTTAAACCGACTTCAAAAAGCAAAAAATAAAGACGTACCGTTTAATGTGAAACGTCACTACTGATTTGTTTGAAGTCGGTGCCAAACAGGCAGTTTGATAGGCTATATTAAGCTAGTCATATCGTACAAATAAAAACGCTGAACTAGACATAATTGCTGTAAACTTGCTCTTTTGGTTTGTTTGGGTCCACCTAGATAGTAATTAATCCAGGTTCGCAGCAGTCTGAAATTCTCGCGCGCTGAGTAGTGGCTGAAAAACCACCATTTTTTTTTCTCTTTTTTTAGTTTTGTGCCAAAAAAACGACATTGGAAGGCTCCGACGACAAAGGTCACTACTATTTTTTTGAAGAGTACAAAATTCCTGAAAGTTTAGCCCTAATTCAATTATGTAGGTCTAATAGGTCACGCGATACAAGGTTTCCAATGTTCTCTATTTTCCCAAAATGTTGGAAAATACAGGGTGTAAATGACAGCTTAGCAAATACTTAAATGGTGGAATCTACCCATAACTAACATCAGCTTTAAGTAATATTTTTTCCCGGAAACGTCACGTTAAAGAGTTTTCATTATTTACCTACTTTGGCGCTACGCAACGTATCGCGAAACCGCGCGCCGCACGCGATCCCCTCGCGCCTCAATTCTATCGGAGTGCGATGTACATTGCTGGTTTTCGTGTTTTACGTTGTTATGATTGTTTTTATTGCAAAATGGAATGTATTCGATTAAATATAGAAAAAGGTAAGCAGAAAATATTAAAAACAATGAAAATTTTCCGGAGAAAAATTCCACTGGAAAATCATTCAGAATGATTGTCTGGGTCCAGTGTTTCAGTTTTTGCTAAGCTGTCTTTTACACCCTGTATATACAGGGTGAAAAAAAAACCTCCTAGCTATATTCAAAATCCTGAACCAGTGTCACTCAAAGAACACATTTATAAAAATATATTTTTTTAAATATTTTTTCAATGGGAATAGTTCATTTTTTGCCTAAACGTAGACATTACTCCTACACCAGGCACGCGAGGGGTGCAGGAAGCGCTTGGCGGGTGCACCCGAGTAGTGTCTACGTTTAGAAAAAAATCCTTACATAAAAGAAAAAAAAAAGTAAAAAAAGTGTCCTGTAAGTGATACTGGTTCAGGATTTTCAATAAAGTTAGGAGGTTCTTTTTCCACCTGTATAACAAAAAATATCTTATAATAAAAGAAAACTTCAAAAAATTTTCAAAAATATGTTGACTTCCCATAAAAAGCAAAATCGCACAAGATGTATATTTAGAGGCACTTTTTTTCATGTTTTGACCTATGTCCCTTAGAGAAAGTTGTTCAGTGGGCTGATTAATATGCTTGTTTTTTGCTAAACAAAAAACCCAAAAGCTACAGAACTAAGATGGTAAACACCTATCTACGTCATCAAGCTAAAATTAAGGAAGTACTCGCCATTGGTACTCGCATACTTGTACTTCGCGAGGCTTTAAGTATTTTATATTCGCTTTGCAGACATTTTTTTATTTACTTTATAAAATTCTACCTAGAGTAAATGGACATCAACGAAAACACAAATTTACAGTAAAATACAAAATTAGAATACATACAAAAACATCGTTAACTGAATTGGAAATTAAATACATATAAACAGACACGAAATATGATTGAACAGATGCAGCTTCACGTCGTTATTAAAACGCGGTGGTTTATTTAAGATTTATTGACGCGGATGCGATGATTAATCCCGAGTTTTATCACACATAAAACATTCGATATATTGGACAAAATTTACGACTTGAAAATATCCAGGGCCTTGAGACACCAGCACCATTTTATATGATTTAAGGTAGTCGGAAGCGTGGGCCCAGGAAAGTATACATAGCACTATTCACAACATTGTCATGAGACACTGAAAATTTGGAAATTTGAAGCACAAAATTTTCACTTCACTTCACTTCGACGCAGTTGGCGTGACTCTTTGAAATTAAAACGGAATCAGCATTTTTGACAAATTTAGCGAGGACACTTTATTCGGACATTGAAACTGCTTCTGCTCACAATACACACTTACCTGTTTTCCCAACGGAAGGGGCACCGATCACGGCCACCCGTATTTCCGCGATGGAAGACTTCTTCCGACGTGTGACCCGTGAAGTCATTTCTGTAGACAAGACCGACAAATCGGCGCAACCATGGTATCCGGCGCGCCCGCGACGAATGCCTCCCGTACTCTACACAGCATCGCGAGCTAAAAATATACCAAACGACAGTCCGACGGCAGACGCATGTTAATGGGTCAAGATCTGGCCAAGATCACTGCATGTTTACTCTTGTTTTCCGTAGCAGCGGGCCACATGTGGTGGGCAAGCTGTTGCATATTGTCACATAGCCTTATTTAGATTTTTTAATAAAAACATCTCGACCCCTTATAACATGTGAGTGGTTATTAAATAAGTTAAGTAGGAAGTAAGTTTAAGTTACTCACAACATGTTGTCCCATGGTGTCGTATTAGGGTTGCGGTGGAGCCTGGAGCCTGACTGTCCACGCGTAGGCGGCGACAAAGATCGGGCCTTGCCAATACGCAGCCTCCGAACCCCGCCGAGGCGAGGATCGGGGCTCGGGGTAGTTATTGATTCATTAACTCTCATTTCCGAGAAAACTGGCGTCTATTCCACTAAGTGACTAACCAATGGCGTTTCAATGGTGTTGCAAAGATAATGGACGCCATTTTATCCATTCAAGTGACGAAAATGAGAACTATCAAAATTCCATACAACTGCTAACTACGGCAAGTTGCTAAGAGTTTGCAAGATAATGTTCGGTTGGCGGTCGCGCTACTAGTCGGGGTGTTTGTCATCAAATGTAAGAGGTAGCAATGCGTAGGTGTGCAGGAATCGCAGAATGTTACTCCTTTTACAAGGTAATTACTTAATCATTGTAACTTCATTAGGGAAAATAATTGTCCACGTTAAAAACCTACTTCAATCCAAACAATGCCTATATTATCAGATAACCATGAACCTAACGTCGTCTAAATATGATGTGCAAGAGTTTCTTGTTTTAGTTGATTTATAACCGACTTCAAAAAAGGAGGAGGTTTCTCAATTCGACCGTAAAAAAAATTTATGTATGTCCGCGGATAACTTCGTCGTTTATGAACCGATTTTGATTATTCTTTTTTTGTTGGAAAGGGAGTATCCCAAGGGTAGTCCCATGGTAAGGAAACCAGGATCTGATAGTGGGATCCTGAAGAAATTGAGGGAAACTCTCGAAAAATTGTCTTTTTGGGATTGAAGTCGGTGTTTCTTACGTTTTTGACGTGGAAAATTATTTTTACAGAATTATTTTTAATTATTTTTAAACTGAATTATTTTGATACAATTTATATAGGACCACCTCAGGAGTATAACTCTTTCGAACAAAAAGAAATTTCAGCCGATACTTACTTGGCGTGGTTATTATTCTTTTTTTTGAAGCCGGTAAAAAAAATTTAATTATCTTCAAAAGACTTATTTTTATCAAGTAACGTACAAGTAGGAGAGGATAATACTTGGATGTCCACATTTCCCAAAGCTACAAAATCACGCATCGTCGATGGTGTGGAGTTTTATTCTACCAAAATAGGTACATTTTAACCCCCAACCAAAAAATTAGACTTAACTCTCTGTCATTGCCAAGGAAAACATAACCAAGTAACTGAATGTTAAGAAGGTTGCTTTTCTTTTCTGCTTTTCAACTGACGTTACACAATCTTGAACTGCTAGTAGTATATCCCAATCAAATCACAAGAGAAATGAAAACTTCGAAAAATCTAAATAGGGTCTATTTGCGTTGTGTTGGTTCGGAAGTCTATACTCTCATGAGAGAGAAGTGTCATTACGTATGCTAGGGAAGCAGAAATAGCTCTCATTGATGCCTAGCCATTCAAAGGCGGGGCGTGGGGGGCGGGACAGGCAGCGTAGTGTCGTTGCAATCTACGTCCACGCCTGTGTACTGCAACGGTGTCCCTTGGGGACGATTAATTTAAACAGCTTAATTCCTTTTCAATATATGGTTATAATCAAAAAACTGCACTTCTGTTACAATAATATTTACTTTCCGTGACATCCACAGCTATAGAGTTAGACACCGCTTATTAAGTGCTATTGCACGCCTACGAACGTATTTTACAACTTATTCCGCGAGTTCACTACAACGAATTCACAATAATCAATCAATGAATGGCGCAAGGCCAGATCTTCAATCATTTCGAATCATGACATCGAATACCATTTCAAACCTTTTAAATTGATATTCGAATTATCTTCTTCGAAATGACCGAATGAGAAAGAAGTTGCGTTATACCCGATCCTCCGTGAAGGTCTGCATACCACAGTACTCTTCGCGACTGTACTACAGCACTGAGGTGCACGACGTCGTCGAGTACATACGGCAGAAGATAAAAGTTCCCTTAGGTCTCCAGATAGTGAAACCGTTGGAATCGCATCACCATGCTAATTTCAAAGCATTTGTGGTGCGGTTCCCGACGTTCATGCTGGAGTCAGTCATGAAGGAGAGCTTTTGGCCGGAAGGCGTGGTGTTCCGCCGTTTTCTAGGAATTATTTGCACTTACTTTAGGAATTTTGGCAATAATCCAAGTCAATCAGCTGTTGCCGCGCGCCATATTTATTATCCACGTTCACTCACTGAGATTTTCTAGTGATTATTATACAGGGTGATCCAAAAGGTGACGTCAAGGATTTTTTTTAGATTCCTCACTCCTGGGTGAATCCGAATATACTCCATGTATGTTCCGCGATTTTTTGTAGTTTAGAAGTTATGATATTTTGAAAGTGTTTTTCGAATTTTCTACCAGCGCTATTTAAAAAAATCTTAATTTGTTTAATTGTAAGAATTTTTAAAAATTTATTTATGCAGCATGATCACCTTGAATCACCCTTTCACGTGATAAATCGACTATGCCACAGTCTTCAATATAAGCTATCAAAAAAACGGTCGAAAGTGAAAATTTTAGGTTTGCGATGAACGGAAGATAATTTTCAAAAATCTTTTAAAAATCTTTACTGCGGACGCGTGTCCTTATTCAAACTCATTTCCGATTTTCGTTACGACTGATTTGTGCTTGTGTTACTGGACTGGAGCCAGGGCCAGGTTATTGTCCCGTATTTCTCCTCGCCGTTGCAGTTTTTCACGATACAGCCTTGTCTCTAAATGAACATTTCCTTGGGCTACGTCGTAGTAATAGTGAATTTCGGCGTACTCACTAAGATTACAATTATTCATAGTTCTGTACGAACGTTATCTAAATTCACTAAGCAATCAAGGTTTATAACAGAAGCACAAGTCAGTCGTTTGGCAAATCGGAGTCCAGTGAGAATGCGGAAATAAGTTTGAAAAAGGGATCAGAAATAACGCAGTAAGTAGTAACACACGCGTCCGCAGTAAATGACTGAAGATGTGGTGGGTTGGATTAAAAAAAAAGCTGAAAAGACCTGGGAGTGAAGAGAGGGGATGGCAAAACAATCCTTCTGTTACTGCTCTTTTATGCAATTTCTAAATGACCTTGAAGTGCACTTCAAAGCCATTCGGCCTAGGGTTTGAAAATTTGATAGTCAAATTGATCAAATTCAACGATCAGTTTGCCAAAATGTGACACTGATCATTCAATTTGATATTATTTTAACGTATTTGAATATGCCTCACTAATGCCGATTATTAGGGTGAAAAAACAAGCTAAAGATATTTTTTCAAACATAAAATTATCTGAGCGAATTTTCACTTAACTAAGTTCAAACGCCAATTTCATCGAAAAATCCCTTATTGAGACCAATCTTTTTTATTTATTTTGTAAGCTGAGGAATCACTGAAGTTTTGTAATAAGTTTGAACCTATGAAATAGCCATTTATAATTTTTGAAAATTATCCTCCGTTCATCGCAAACCTAAAATTTTTACTTTCGACCGTTTTTTTGATAGCTTATAATGAAGACTGTGGCATAGTTGATTTAAGGTAATTATTCTGCATAAATAAAATTTTGAAAATTCTTACTATCAAACAAGTCATGATTTTTTAAATGAGCGCTGGTAGAAAATTCGAAAAACACTTTCAAAAAATCATAACTTCTAAACTACAAAAAGTCGCGGAACATACATGTGGTATTTTCGGATTCACCCAGGAGTGAGGAATCCAAAAAAAATTCCTTGACGTCACCTTTTGGACCACCCTGTATATTTGGGGATTTTAGGGAGATGCCAATTTTCACAGATACCTTTCTAGATTATCTTAATAAAATAAAAGCGTAAGTCCAAAACAATCTGTAGATTGAAGATATCCCAAAAAAATTATCCAGGGCGACTCAAAATCTGTAACTTTGTTTGATAGAGCCATGGATAAAGCAGCATATGAAAACTATTAGATGAAATTTGATGAAACTTGGCATTAAGTACAGCCTGTGTTCCTGAGCTGGCTTGAGACTACAAAAATCTCTAAATTTAGCCAATCTACACTAATATTACAAAGAGGAAAGATTTGTATTTTTGTATGTAACAAATAAACTTAAAAACTACTGGACCGATTTCAAAAATTCTTTCACCATTAGGATGCTACATTATCCCTTAGTAATATAAGCTACATAATTTTCCCGAATTCCCACAGAACGAGGTCCCGAGCGGAATGCTAGTAAATAATAAAGCATTTGATAAAAGGGCCAGATTAAGTCTTATGGAGAAGATTTACATTCTATCTTTTTATCATTTTTTTGTCAACGAATTCTGTTGAGAGTAACACTGCCTGTAAATGGAGAAGGTGACATTTTATGACTCTTAGAATGTTTATCAAATTTGGAGTCATGTGACTGTATAAACACATACGGTCATCAGAGTATATAGCAAATTTTGTATGGGAGATCAATTTTTTTTTTCATATTTTGACCTTTGTTTCTTGGGAAAAGTTGTTCAGTTTCATGGACTGATTTACCACCCGCGAGGCTGAAAGAGATTTACCTAAAGCCTTGTATATTTAGAATATAGAATAAATTTTCAAACATATGACCAATATTTACAAATATCTTATTTAATAAGTAAATGTTTTGAATTTGATAGAGTCAGTATTTGGTACGAAATATGTGCCAAGTTCACCGCACACTTGCCTATACGACGATAAGAAGAACGCCATTTTCAGCTTTTGATGTTTTTGTTAAAATATTAGCTGTTTTTAAAAATATCCACATTCGGTGTCGTTTAATAGGTTTTTAGGGGTGCTGTTTTCGAAAAAAACATCATTTTAAAATCCAAGATGGCGGGTATGCAGTTTTTTGAAAATGTCGACTTGAGCGTCGTTTTATAGGTTTTTGAGGGCGCTAAGTAAGTTTCGGAAGTGACTTAAATTTTTACATAAAAAATGACGGATATAAATATTTTGAAAATAATAAAATTCGTATATTTATCTCTCACAGACAAGTATATTGATTGTATTTATTTATTAACACTTACACTGTGAGAGTCTGGAGCCTAAACTAAGCTTACGCCTGTGACTTAGGTGTCCAAGTCCCCCTTCAGTTTTACTTTTTTATAGAAAATAGCTGCGTTACTTTTATACAAAAGTATCGATATTTTAGATATTACTTACACTTAGGCCTACAAACCCTTTTGGGGTAGGCAGGACATTGATGTTTTACAATTACGATATTTATTAAGGTTCTATAAATTAAAAAAAAATAATTAATTAACGCCACATAGCGAAAGTTTTCGCATTAAAGTTCCCTCGTGTCGTTGGGTGTTCCTCTTTTGTTCGACGATCGGTCCACCGATCAATCGGCCCAATGGGATATCGCGCTCGCCTTTTATTTAAGGACAGTCATGTTGAGTAATTATTCAACTACTAAACTATTTATGTTATTACGACCTCTTTTAAACTTATTGATACTTGTCATTAGATGATGAAATAAAAGATTAATTAAAAACATTACATTCAAGAAAATCCAAGATGGTGGCTGGACACAGGCCAGCTCCCATATTGAAATTTTCGAACCCCTTTCCCTATAATCGAAATACGAACAAAAATGTTCGCCTCTCCTCTCCAACTTTAGCGATCAGCCGATTACCTCAGTAGGGTCGTCCATAATTATGTCACAGCATATGGGGGGAGTCATACCAAACGTGACCATACATGTTAAAGGGATACCAAAAAAGCGTGACATAGGGGGGGAGAGGTTTAAAAACTCGAAATTTTGTGTGACGTAATATATGGACGGGCCCCGTATGATAAGGTGATTCTATTGAGAATTTCATGAGTTTCGTGGGGACCCCTACATTTTCGCTAACTAATTTAAATTCACCTCATATCAAATTAAGATCTTTCTAAAAAAAGTATTTCTTTATTCTCAACAGATGGTGCTGTCGTCTCTTTTGATATAGAGTGAGACGAAGCCTTCCCGCTGTTTTGGTCAGAATATCAGATAGTCCCTTTGAAAAATGCTTATAAAACTGTTTTGCAAATTACTGTACACGTTTCAATTAGGATCGAACGAATGGGAACACGATTTCCCATAAGTATGTTAAATTAGTATAGCGAACGGGAAAAAAGTTCCACTGGATCGACTGACCAGTCGACCGATCGGACCAACGGGAAACACTCGATATATCGAGATAGGTCTGTGGAAACACTCGTTTGTCCTAGCCGAAAATCCATCCTCTATCCACTTGCTCCATCGTCGATCTCATCTATGATCTTGGTCAAGATTGGGGTCAAGAGTTAACCCATATCATTATAATAAAAAAAACAAATCCAGAAATCGTCAATTTCCTGGCAGTGTAACCCTACCACTCAACTAAATTCGTCGTCGAAAAATGGATAAACGATCTATCTACCATACGAAATATTCCATAAAGCTTAATCCAGCATTTTATCAAATGCTTACTTCACACTTATCTCTAGCCTACGTATGTCAAAAATACGTTGGTCTGTATGGTAAGAGTATAATTTTCCACGTTAAAAACGTATGAGTCACCGACTTCAATCCCAACAATTGTTAGTTCACACAAAGTAGATAACTAGAGAAAAGGAATAAAATAAAGCTCCAATAGTTTCAGGATTGTGTAGGGGTAAGTCAGCAGGGGTAAGTAAGTGAGCAAAAAAATTTAAAAAAGGACCCCCCCCTCCACCGCACCTAATATAATCGAGACTTCATTAAGTGACATTTAGGGGAGTCATCCCCTACACAATCCTGCAACCTTTGAAACTACATGATTTATTTCCTCAGTTTTCCTATTTTTCCCGGATTACAATGCCTATTGATATTTTGGTTTGTAAGAATTTTTTTGTTTTCGTTTATTTTTTTTAACTGCTGAAAATTATAAAATAAATGGGACTTCAATTTACGGTGGCGCTAGAAGTACTGCTTGATTTACAACCCTTTCACCTAGTTGTACAACAAGAAGCGGCAGCTGCCGCAATAAGACTTAAGGCGGTCAACGAATGGAGGAAATACCCTACAGTTCCTCACACACGCATCCTAGAGGAAGCTCTTAGAGACTTCCCTATTATGGACCCCCGTGTGACAAGATACCAAAACGTATGTCTTTGATCGACACTACAGAATAGAACTTCTAGCAGAAGAAAACGACTATTCGGACATAAACGAGGTCAGAATATACACAGATGGCTCACAGACAAACCGGTACAAGAGCAGGAGCCTTCTCACAAGAACTACACATCAACATTGCAACCACCACAATACAATATTCCAAGCGGAATGTGTGGGCATAACCAGAGCTGCTGATGCGATAAAGACAAGGAACATACATGGCCAAAAAATACGCATCATATCCGACAGTGCGTCAGTACTTGATGCACTAAAGAGCAACAGCATCAACTCGGGTCTAATCTTGGAATGCCACAATCTGCTGGAGGACATCGCAGCGGAAAACAACATCACCCTGCAATGAATAAAGGGTCACAGTGGTTCCCTAGGTAATGATGCTGCTGACGAACTTGCAAGGAGAGGCTCCAGCACATTACTAGCTGGACCAGAACCAATAATGCCTCTATCTTACAAACAATTTACATCCTGGCTGACAGACAGAACTAGGAGACAACATAACGAGGAATGGACAGTGGTAAAAGGATGCCGGCAATCCAAGGAAGCCGTGCCAACACTAAACAAACGCTTAACACGAAGTTTGTTGCACCTGCCCAGAAAACACATAAGAGGAGTGGTAGGAATAATGACAGGCCACTGTCCGCTAAACAGGCACATGTTTAACATGGGCATCACAGACAGTGACCTATGCCGCGGCTGCATGGAGACAGAAGAGACTCCAGCGCATGTTATGATGGAATGCCACAGCGTGGAAGCACAACGGGCACAGATCCTGCATAACCCGGGATCCCTATCAGAGGCATGCAGGAACGTAAGAAGTCTTGCGTGCTTCTGGGAGGACATTGGCTGGCTGGAATAGCTAGGCAAAATAATATGACGCACAATGGCCCAATTGAGAGGCTAAGTGCGAAAAACGCCCGACAAACATAACATAACATGGGACTTTAAGACAAGTGAGTCATTTTTGGAAGTACCTTCAGAACCTAGTAGCTGAAAATTGGCCGTCGGCCCAGGCTATCAGGTATTCAAATGTTAATATTACATATTAGCACTACTCTTTCCCACACTTTTGGTTACTGCGAAAATAAGTAGGTAAGGTCTGGCGGCCCTGGGATCTTGGTCTAAAGGTACTTACGTCCTATTTAGATTGGGTGACTTTAAATTAGAGCGAAAATTAACAATTTGACAGAACAATTTTTCCCAAGTATAATACTTAGGTCGAAATATAAAAAAAATGTTAAGCCTCTCCAAACAACTTGTGCGATTAACTTATTTGTCTTTGCATGAGAAGTTGAAAATATTTTTCAAGAAAGTTGTTCAGGTTCATGGGGAAAATTAAGTTTCGCTTTCTAATTTAAAGTCACACCAGACATTTTACTTTTTAAACTAGTAATTTAAAAAGTAAGTAATTATGAAATGGAAATTAAATCACTTGAGCTTACAGCTGTATTAATTTGGTTAGAACAGGTCCCGAATTAGGTTAGGTTTATTTCTAAAAATGCTAAATGCGTCGTTGTTTAGTGTGTTGCCTAATGGAATTCTATTCACATAATTTTGGTATACGGCATCTACTATCTTTTTTGCTTTGTTTATTACTTCCATGTATGTATTATTCAGATCAGGTGCGCGCGTTAAGAGTGACCAAGGCATTTCACAGTCCCGTGCTTTTCGAGAGACCATATTAATTTTACTGCTGTTAACTTCGTGAAGTCTTTGACAAAGAATACATTCTAATTTTTTTCGGTGGATATCAGGAATCCACTGAAGCGGCCTCGTTTTTAATTCGTTGATTAGTTTCTCATTTGATATTATCCCTTTAGTTTTGTGTTCAAGATATTCTTCATATTTCGTATCATTGCTCAATAGCTCGTGTAGGTGCCGTGCTAAGAGCTCCGGTGTGGCAAAATCCTCTATAAGGATAGCAGATTTCGGGTTCGGTAGCCAGTCACGTACTGTCGGAGAGCCAAAATAGATTGGAACCACCCCCTGTTCGATGGGTCTCCACAACTTTTCTGATGCGTAATCTGCACACACGCCACTTTCTATTGCTATTTGAAACTTGTATCTAGCAGTATAATGCTTAAAAATACTCAGCTGCGAAATGTATGCTCTTTTATATTTTTCTGTACCCGGAAAATTCAATTCTTTCGGCAGTTTTCTGTTGTTAACACTATCCCCGTAAGAGTCTATATCTATGTACTCCATCATTTTCAAAACATATTTGTCTCTGTCATTAAAAGTAAGAGGATTGCTTTGTAAGTATATTATTGGTGCAATTTCTTTTAAGTAGTAGTTCTTCATTGTCGTATTCACATGGTATTCTTTACTGGTTATTAACATAAATGGATCTTCTTCTTTTTCATTTTTGTAAGCTTGTAAATAATTTAGGGGAAACGGAGCATCGCTGTATCTGCTGTATGTTGTTGAAAAATTAAAGAGTTCAAATAATTTGTCATTCATGAAAAGAGCATTGGCTCTAGGCGACTCATTATCAAACAGCCCCCAGAGAATATTAGAGTTCCTATACTGCGGAAATCTTGAAAAGGAGGGGCCATAAATGATATAGGCACCAATTGCTGTTACTTTTGCCCTTCCGTGATAAATATTACAATTTACAATATTACTTTCGGTAACTGGGCAGGAAATAACACGATGCTCGGAGCCAGATTCACATCCACGAAAATTCAAGTCTGTCGTATACAACAATATGTTTGGGAGTACCCTCTCACTCGTACAATTCGCTCCTAAGATGACTCTCTGACCCTTTTCTCTTTGAGTTTTGTTATTTTTCAAATAAATACTAATTATTGAGAACACCAACAAACTGATGCACACAAATAGCAAACCACGTTTATTTGCAGTACCTACCATCTTATAAATTCAATAATAAAACCCGTAACATGGCCCTCTGACCAAACTTTGACTGTTCTTCTTTATTTTAATGGCACAATATAGTAAAACTTCTTTCTTCTTCTTCTAAATATTTATTTCCATTTAGAATAGAATACAGTGCCACAAACTTAACTGACCCGGTGGCAAAAACTGGAACTACGTGCCGCCATTTTGAAATGTCACATTGCTGTCAAGTTTGTTGTTGTGCACGACGCTTGCCAAGTTTTCGTTGATTTTGTGGTTTTAGTGATATAAATCATGCCGAGAGCATTGAAAAGTGATGCAAGAAACACTATTTTAAAAGTGTTAGCTTTTATGCAGGAGGAGAAACGTCTCAAAGCGCCGTTAATACCATTTGAAAAACTGTATGAACGAGTAGCTGCTTTTTTTTTTTTTTTTTTTTTTTTAAATTAGTTCTTAGCCTGGATTCTAGTCCTTTAGGCTGAAATCTTCATTTTTATTCCAATATCTTCATTTTAACGCAACTTAACCTAACCCCTAAGCTCCTCATGTCCTCCGCAAAACAACGATAGTGTATTGCTTTACGAAAAACTGGCGGCGAGTAGCACAACCGCGAGGATCTTTGTCGGTACCAAACGAGCAGAAACACTGTTATCACTTGAATTTTTTTTCACTACACGAACTTTAGTCACTTTACTGCATAAAACACTATCAATTTTATACATTAAACAACTTTTTCACGTAGAAAACGAAAATTCAATCGACACAGCAACTGTCCTCGCCGAGTTCCCGCCAAAAGTCGTAGCTGCTGCTACAGGTTAGTCTTGCCAGTTGTTGCTATGAATTATCCCATTGTTGTAGTTATATTTAAACCGAAATATACATTAAATTACTATATTTTTGAAGAATAGTTTTTATGGACTATTTTTGGTAACGTAATTATGATAAATCTAAGTGAAGCGGTCAATATTTACGTTAGCTTCAACAAAGTACATCCATTATGGGCTATTGGCTCGTTTTGCCACTTTCATGGTACAAAGTATGATTTATATTCTATTTTTCAGGTGTTGGTGAGCGATTTGTACTTCAATTAGTTAAAGAAAAGCAACAGGCGGATGCAACTGGCTCAAAAATTTGTACTCCAGGAAAAAAAAGGAAAAGAATAACAGGAAAGATCGAAATAGATGATTTTGACCTCGGTGTCATAAGAAGAAAAGTGCACGAATTTTACACAATGAAGAGAGAAATACCTACGATCCCAAAATTACTGAATGTCTTGCGACAGGAAATCAATTTTACCGCGAGTCGTGAAACCCTAAGAAAGGTGTTGCGTAAAATTGGTTTTCGATACAAGAAAACGCAATCGAACAGAAAAGTTCTTATTGAACGCAACGATATATCTGCCTGGCGGGCCAGTTATCTACATAAAATTAAGTTAAATGAATGCGGCGAAAAAAAGCCTGTGATATTTTTGGATGAGACTTATATCCACTCATCACACTCTGTTGGGCGTTGTTGGCAAAGCGATGATATTGATGGAGCTTTGAATCCTGTTTCAAAAGGAAACAGGTGGATAATTGTTCATGCGGGTGGAGAAACGGGGTTCGTTGAAAACGCCTTACTTGTGCTTAAGTCAAACACAAAGAGTGGCGACTACCATGATGAAATGAATAATACAAATTTCAAAAAATGGGTAACGGAAAAATTGCTACCTAATTTACAAACAGAAACCATAATTGTTATGGATAACGCCCCTTACCACAGTATTTGTATTAATAAATGCCCTAATACAAATACTAAAAAGGCAGACATGCAGAATTGGCTTACTGAACATAATGTGGAGTTCAATGAAAGCTACACTAAACCCCAGCTGTATGAATTAATAAAGAGGCACAAACAAGTACCTCAATATGAAATTGATAATTTGTTAAGAGACAATGGGCACAATGTTCTTAGACTGCTATCATTGCGATTTGAATGTAATAGAATTGATCTGGAGTTCGATGAAACGTTCTGTTGCAGAACATAACATTGGAACGTCAGATGCTGAAATGCCGCAGTTAATCGCAGAAGCATTTAATAAAATAACAACTGCAGAATGGCAAAAACACTGTGCCCATGTAAAGAACATTGAAAATGAGTACCTGAAAAAAGATGCTTATTTAGACGAACCTTTTATCATATCTTTAGGAAGTGACAGTGAAAGTGACAGCAGTGATTCAGATGATGAAGTGGCCGAGGATGCTAGTACAACTACAGGAATGCCTGGAATCCATCCTCTAAATTACGCAGATGATTGTCTAATGGATCATAATTATAGCTATAAAATATAATTCATAAAAAAAGTGTTTTTGCTATTATTCCTAACCATCCGCAAAGACGTAATAAACTTCGTATTATAATACAAAGTAGTAGGATATAGAGTCTGTATAAAAAGTCACTAAAATTGGGGTAATCATTGGGAAGCTGAAAAAAAATTTTAGTTAGTGAGAATTCTGAGAAACTAATTTTAATACATCTAGTGTCCTACTATCCAACCATCTGCAGTTTTATAAGACTCGTAAAAAAATCACAGAGATTTGAAAGATTTGGGTAATTTCCCATTTTCACAGACTTTTCATATGGAATATTTTGTATAAATAAAAAGTTACTTATTAATATTTATTTACACCATTGGCAATGACATTATTTTTACCCTTACATCCGGGGAAATACTATTTAGCGGCAACACTAAAATCGACATCAGTGACACCGTCACCGGGTCAGTTAAGTTTGTGGCACTGTAGAATTTTGTAACATTTCAATCAAAGGAGAATGGGTAATTTTGTATGGACACTGGACCCAAAAACAAAAAAATGGACTGTAGCATACATTGGTATTGGTAGCATAATGGTCGGTGTTGTTTTTTATTGCCCGAGTGTAGTAGTTTAATTATTATAAGAAGCAGGTTTAAATTCCATTGGAGAAAAAAAGATACAAATTATTTTATCTAAGGTATATAGCGCGTTATTTTATGATTATATTGGCTGTTAGTAATCACTGAGTATTGATTTTTAGTAATAAAAATAATTATGATAACTGAAAGTGATAGCAACAGAATATATTTACAATAATATTTTTTATTTATTATACTTATTTATTATTGGAGAAAAATTTTTTTTTGCCAAAGAAAAACTTTTTTCTCCAATGGAATTCAGATGTGCCGCCTTAGAATAAATTAAACTACTCCACAAGAGCAATGATTACCAATATAGGTCATAATGCTACAATCAACTTTGTATTTGGGTCATAGACAGAAAAAATAAGTTATGTTACCCATTCTCCTTTCAATCTGCCAACTTTACAAAAACAAACAACCCAAAGAGAATGTAAACTGAAACCATGGACCACTGACATCTTATTTTTTCTATGTCTATGGAAACAACCTACAGTCTGTGCTTCTAGTAGAGTCTGGCTCAGTCTGGCTTTCAAAAGCAGTCCCTGGATATTTTTGCAAACCTTTGAGTGGTCGTCAGTACCTTCTTCTTCGTACCAAAGAGAATATAATCACTAGCGTTTTAGTCAGTACCTACTTAACTTGTTTTACGGGAGTAAGAATGAATAAAATTATTTAAAAAGAAGTGCGGAAAATGTTGTTTTGCATGATTTGAAAGTTTAAAGAAAAACAACAGGAGAAAGACACCGAATTTAAACAAAAACAAGATTGTTTACGTGTGGTGCTTGATTTCTTTTTTAGTATGACGCATTTTTTTCGATACTTGGTTTTTTATCAAATCAAATATCTTTAACTAACTATAGGTATAGTTTATATCTATAGCGAATAAAACAAAATTATTATTGAATATTATCGTTTTTGTTTTAACTATTCTTAATTAATACCTGACATATAATATAACAGGCACCAGTAATCTTAATATTAGTAATAATAATAAACAATAAATTTATTCATTTTCTCACCACAATACATTTGATACAAAAGCATGAGTCACAATAAAAAATAAAATTTATAGATATTGTGGGAGCTGTTTGCGTTTTGTATCAACTGCATTGAGCAAATAAGCGATTTTTTTATTTTATTTTTATTTCAGGTCACCAGGTCTCCACCCCTTGGTGTTGCATATTTATGATCTCACAATACAATACTAAAGGCTCGGTAAGTAAGTAAAAATAAATAATTTTGAAAAATTAAATAGACTAAATGTTAGTAGTGTGTGTGTGTGTGTGATTGTGTGCGTGCGCGTGTGCGTGTGTGTGTGTGTTTTAAGTAAGAGGTATCAGAAGGTTCTCCGTATCGGCATAATCAAGCTGCTGAAGCCATTCTGTTAATTTCTTTTTACAGGAATGTTTGCAGAGTGGAAACATGTACAAGTCTTGATTTATCCTGTTGTAAAGAAACCGACCCAGGAAGCAAAATAATCTGTTTGACATCTTTTTATAAAACCGTGTAGCAGTATAGGGTACAGGAACTGTTTCGGCTCCTGAGAGAGCCTGCAAGGAAGACACGAACAAAGCCCTACTTCATATCGTTTGCGTGTCCAACTTTATCAGGCGTATTATTTCTAGCCCTGAATACGTCACAACCCCTCTCACATTCATTCTCCATTTGCATTGTGCGGCCATAAGTGCGTTGCTATTTGGTTAAATACAAATTTTGATTAAATCCGTGCTAAACTGCAATTTTGAGTCATTAATTAAGCTCCATTATGTCATGCTGAGACATGAATGATTCGTCTAGCGCTAGTTGTCGATGTAGAGTAGAATCGTCCCAAGATAACTCTGCATAGGTTTTTAACTGGCTGCCCATTAAACTCTAAATGTAGTAACCCTTTTTGAACGTCAGTCAAAATTGTCATTTCAATTTGTTGTGGATATTTTGTTGCGGTTTTTCTGAAAATTCTGTTTCACGATGGGTAAAACTATTCAAAGTGGCGTTCGACAACTTATACACAAGATGATAATAAATTTCCAAAATATAAAGGAGGAGTTGGAGTCTGTTCGTGAGCAAAAGGAGCAATGTTTACATGAATACTCTTGATACTTTTTATTATTTTTATTAGTTAACATTAATTTAATTTATTAGAACACATTATAGATTAACATTAAGCTGGAAGAAAACTCATTGCCTGAGTTAAGCTCGCCGGTGTACATATCCTTTCTCTTTTGTAATTTATACGTATGTGTGTGTATACAATAAAGACTAAAGAACATAAAATGATTTTGTTATTTTATGACCCTTTCTTGACTAAAACAACAATAAATACTACTTTAGATGTGAGCGTAAGGACAATCCGCCAAATAAAAAAATAAGTAAACTAATCTCAAAAGCTTAAAAAATATATAACCGAAACCGTTTCATTCATTATTTAAATGAAATAATGGGAGAACGGCTTGTTTATTACAGGTGATTTAATTATTAAATTACATAAATTACAAAATTCATATTGATTACAACTATAATACATGTGTATTGTCTACATGTTTTAAGTTCAAAGCCAGTTGAGGTACCTAGGCAATTTGGATCTAGGGACAAGACGACTGCTTAATTTTAATTAAGATTACGAACTTAGATGTACTAAAAAAAAACAATGATTTATTAAAAGTATCAAATCGTCTTAATCAGTATTGTCCTAATAAAAAGTTTGATAAACTAGGTTGTCACTTCATTGCAGGTATTGTGGGAGCACTCTATTCTAAAAGTACATGTTGTTTCAAGACAGTGCCTTACTGTTAAGAGTTTGTGTTCTTTGTAAAATTGTGTCGTTGGTTAGCGGTAGGGCATGAATAAGGAGACCTTCAGAATAACTCTTTGGGCTCTTTCCAGCTGTATGTGCTGTTATAGTTTTGTTAGCGTCAGTTGCATTTTTTTCTTATTGAAAAGGGAATTCATTTGGTTTTATCGGCATTAGTAAATGCTAATATGTTAAAAAGTAGTTTTGATGTAACCTGTGCTCTGATCAAAGTATATCGGCGATCCGCCACAGCTTCGCGCGGACGCAATCTGACCTTCCCGTCATTTTCATAACAAACTTTGTCTTCACACGAACACAGTAAAACGAACATTATTAATGCAACGATTATTGAATTATCAATGCGTCTTAACTTTTAATAGATTAATGTAGCTCGCAACTTTAAAAAATGAAATTAATTTAATTTTGATTTCAGACGTAAAAATAATAGTAATAACTTCATAGGTGTATAGCCAGTGTGGCCAGCAGCAGATTTTTTGAAATTGCCGCCGTTTTTCAGGGACCGTGCACCATGTTTAAATTCTCTTTGTGCACCATATTAATTTGTGTTCTGCACAGACTAGGTAAACGATACTGACTATAGGACTTATTTTTTCTATGTCTATGTAGAAGGAGCACTTATTTTTTCTATGTCTATGAGTAGGAGTATTGGTAGTTTTCTTTTACCCATCGGGGTAGGCAAAGAAGGGAGCATATATACAGCCAAATTAAATGCTCAAAGGTCTTATCTTTCTAATGTCTGTTGATTTGACAACCGTCTGTCATCAGAAATTAAAATATTTATTTACAATAAGAATTTATCTTTCTAAATAAATATAATTTGATTGGATCGATAAATACACAAATAAGCAAAGGATAATCATGCCGCCTAAATCGCCAAAGGCGAGTAAATCGCCAAAGTCGAGTAAATCGCCAAAGAAGACTTCACCAAAATCTTCACCTAAAAGCGTTAGTATTTCAAAGTTTAGTTTCTCGAAAACCGAATAATAATAATATACTGTCACTTATTAAGAAGACCAGCAGACTTAATATGCCAATGAGACCTCTCTCTCAGTTATGAAGTTTTCACTTCTTTTACGAGGATGGGAATTTTGGTATCGGTGTTAGTATGGAACTTGGTACCCATACTAATACAAGAGAAATGCAACTGTTACATCCTTATTGATTTTTAACCGCGTGGTGATCGGTTGAGAATAACACCACCCCATCTCTTTCCGTGGGTGTCGTAAAAGGCGACTAAGGAAACACAAATGAGACCTGCCTCCTAGTAATCCATCCCAGGCAACGACACTTCATTTTTTTCTGAATCTGAGGTGTCGTCCTATGGTCTCATGCGGTGTGGTAGGCTCTGTAAAGGGCCGTCTGGTTCGCGACCACCCTCCTACCGAAGTCCGACGCCAAACAGCTTGCTGTGTTCCGTCGGTGCGTGGGAGTACCAGTGCCTTTATAGGCATTTTCTGGGTTAACTCGCTCCATCGTCGACCTCATCTTTGATCTTATGGTCAAGATTGAGGTCAAGAGTTAACCCATCTTATAATAAAAAAATAAAATAAAAAAAAGTAAGCTCCTTGGTGAAGTCTCATCGCGTATGCTAGGCTAGCAGATAAGTTTGGGAACGCTTAGATGCCGGTACTACCCAACTTTTACATCTTATATGAAACCGAACATTACACTCGGACCGAAAATATTATACTTTATTTGACTTTGCTCGTGAGGATAAGACTCGAAAAGAAATACAGGGTGGAATTTTGTAATGCCACCTGAAGGGAAAGTACTCTTAATAATGTAGATAGAAAATTGTACTCAAACATTCCTTTATTTTTGAAAAAGAAAGAAAATTGTATTCAAGGATTTTCAGAAATTCGCTTGCCACACCCGGGAATCGAACCGGCTAAAATCTGTAAGAATTATACCCTGTACTTTTATTGCATCGATCGTTAGGAGTCAATTATAAATATTAAAATCTCTCTAACAAACTTGGTAAATTAAATGTAAGGTAAACCATGAAATCCGGATAAATTCAATGGAACAAGTTAAAGTACTTTTACTCAAAGATCCATCTTTTTAAGAGTTTGTTACAGAGATTTCGACCTTACAAGTCAAGATGAATCACAAACACTATTAAAGACATTGTGCCCTAAAGTTGAACATGTCACTTTAGAACACCATCCATTTAATTAGCGTTTTTAGATCGTTATTGTGTCCTCTTTTTACTTTGCCAATTTTCCTTGTAACCATTTTTCCTTTACTTGTAGGATAAGGGAAAGAAATCGACGCATAAAGTCGACAGCTCGAGCTCGGCTAAAGACAAGAAGGCTCGCGTGTACGTCCCTCCAATGGACGCTTTGATTATTAAGGTTATATATTTTGATTATCGTGTAGGTAAAATCGAGTAAGTGCCCATGTGGCAAACTTGAAACCTGGTGTCAGAGTTTTCAAACCGTTTTCGGTTCGGTGTCTGATAGTTTAATTTCATAAATCTACACTAATATTATAAAGAGGAAAGATTTGTATTTTTTTTATGTAACGAATAACCTTAAAAACTACTGGACCGATTTGAAAAATTCTTTCACCATTAGAATGCTACATTATCCCTGAGTAACATAAGCTACATAATTTTCCCGAATTCCCACGGGGACGAAGTCCTGAGCGGACTGCTAGTATCCAATAAAAAGAAAATCCAAAGTTCAAAAGTTAAATGTTCCCAACTCTAGTAATTAAAAAGATTCAGAATTCAAAACGTTAATGTAATTAATTGAATGTTTTGGCATCTTTCAAAATGAATGATTAAATTTGAAATAGGGCTGCGCAATCTAAATTTTTATCATTTTTGAAGTTTATTTTTATTGTGTACCAGCTTCCCGCCCGGGCCTTCGTTCCCGTGGGAATTCGCAAAAATCATGTACCCTATGTTCATCAAGGATAATGTAGGATTCTAATGGTGAAAGAATTTTTCAAGTCGGGTCAGCAGTTTCGGAGCCTATTCAATGTAAACAAATAAACAATCAAATATTTCCTCTTTGTAATATTAGTATAGGTATAGATTTATGAAACACGCTGTTGTAAAGCTAGAGTAAAAATTTATGTTGCGCTATTTTGTTATTGGCTCCTTGTAACGATAAGCTTTATGCTTATGACTTACCAATAATGAAATAAATAAATAAATTTTACGTATTTTGATTTGAGTATTTTTTTTTTAAATTTCGTGCACTGAATTAAATACTTAATAGATTTTGAGTGGAAACTTTGTTGGCTTCTGTGATGTGTCTGATATTGTGTAATTATAATTCCTTCTTTAATTACTATATTTGTTGTACAATCTATATCAATTAGTAAATATATATTTTATTTTAAAATAAGTATTATATATATGTTCATATTGTATTTATAAATATATACGAGTACTAGCAGCCCGGCCCCGCGTTGCCGTGGCGCCATCTGTTAGAGAATTATAAATTAATTATAAATTATTAAGGCCATGAATCGAAATAAAAACTATCCTATCTCTCAAGTTGGATCAAACTGCACACGGTGTACAAATTTGATTAAAATCAGTTAAGTAGTTTAGGAGTCCATCGCGGACAAACATCGTGACAGGAGATTTATATATATTAAGATGTAATATTTTTGTGATACCTGCTCATACCTGCTGCACCAACCACATGTTGAAAATATATTTTTTTCTATTTTTTTTTATAAACATTCTCAGTTTCCACTGACGACTTTAAAAGCTCCCTTACGAAGGAGAGCTTTTGGCCGGAGGGCGTGGTGTTAGGGCGTGTGTGTGTCCCGGTTGCAGACACCCCTGGTAAAACACCCGGGAAATCATAGATTTAGTATACACTATATAGCGTTAGATTGGCGAAACAGTTATTAGGACGAGACCAAAAACAAAATACCTCAGTGTGCGTGTGTCTAGTCTAATAGCGTGACAAGTTATAAAATTGTAGGAATTCATGTATTTGTAATGATTTTAAAATTAATTCCTATGCAATCAAAGTACTAATATGATAAATTGGTATAGAAAAGTTTTGGATTAGATCAAACATTGCATTTAGACAGCTAAACATTTCATTCGTACTTAAATGTGAAATGAATAATTACTTATCTATGTGGGTTTTATTTCTTAGATGAGTTACATCCAAGTACTGCACACGTAACCATAATTATTTATGACCATTAAACACCAGTTAAAACTTTAAAACTTCAGATTTTACAAAAATAAGCGGAATTTGTTTCGTTCACGTCTGACGCCAGGCTGATACAGGCTGATAGCGTGTATGTGAATGGATGGTCTCGCCTATCTATCTCGCTCTAACACACTAGTATACTATGTTCTTTCTCTTTTGATTGCCAATCTAACGCTAGTAAGAATATACTAAATCAATACGGAAAATAGTGTTACTTAAGTTTTCATTTTGTTAAATTATATTTTATACGTATGTTAGTCTGTAAGGTATTTATCTATGGGCCTAGTTGCCTGCAAATAAATTATTATTTATTGTTTATTATTATTATTAAACTCTCCCAATGTAAACCTCTCACAGGTTTTGAGCCTGAAACTATCAGAGGAACACAAGCCGATCTTCGCCATCAACGTGACGTTCTCGGAGCAGCTGATTGTCTCCAGCATCATCAGGTCCACGTCCACAAGAGACAAGGAAGAAGGCAAGGTGATTGCTAAAGGGAAGCTGTTCTACGACCCTTCGGACTACGAGAAAATGGCACAGTTTGCAGACAACCCTTTAATCGGTCAGTGCTCCCGGCAACAGGGTGCACCAGGGATGGCGAACCTGAACGTGCCATTTAAAGAAAAATGTTGAATGAGACCATAGACGTGCCATCAAATGATGTTGACTTATTGTGGAAATATTAAAACTAAACTAAAACAAGCGCGCCACCCGGCCACTACGCCTACTCATTCCGTAACGTAGGCTCATATAAGTTCGTTAGTTATACTGCAGAGTGAATTTGGTTAATTTTTCTATTTATTCATTGTGCAATTTGTCAATCGGTGGCGTGCCTAAAATATTTTGTCGTGTGCCATTAGTTCGCCATCCCTGGTGTACATAGTCTCGCGACACTTGATGAGAGTGTAATCCTTACTAATATTATAAATGCTAAAGTAACTCTGTCTGTCTGTCTGTCCGTCTTTCACGCCTAAACTACTGAACCGATTTTGATAAAATTTGGTAAAGAGATAGATTAGAGTCTGGGAAAGGACATAGGCTACATTTTAACCTACATCAGTTGTGCACGATATAACCTGTAGTCCACACAGGCGGAGCCGCGGGTGGAAAGCTAGTCCTTACTAATTATAAATGCGAAAGTAACTCTGTCTGTCTGTCTGTCCGTCTTTCACGCCTAAACTACTGAACCGATTTTGATAAAATTTGGTAAAGAGATAGATTAGAGTCTGGGAAAGGACATAGGCTACATTTTAACCTACAGTTGGGCACTATATAACCTGTAGTCCACGCGGGCAGAGCCGCGGGCGGAAAGCTAATCTTAAATAAGCTCCCGCCCTTAATCCCTATCGGAGAAGGTAGAGCATCAATGGTCCTATAACCACTTTATGCCACATCTATATCTATAAAAATGAATCACTAAATCTGTTGGTAAGCGCAAAACTCGAGAACGGCTGGACCGATTTGGATGATTCTTTATTTGTTGCGTTCCTTATTGTTACGACCGGGTTTATATTTAAAAAAATAAAAATCTACCGGGACAATTCCCACGGGAACGAAGTCGCGGGCGGACAGCTAGTTTTGCATAAATTCTGAGGGTTATAAGATGAAAAATAATATACAATAGTGAGAGGTTGTCAGCCTTTCGCCCATGATACAGCTTAACCCTCGCGTCCCACTTACTGACTTTACAGTATACATGGGAAGAACTGGCAGCTGGTACATTCTAAGTTTTCTTTTTACTTCCAGTCCAGCGTACAGTAGTGCGTTCGAATCCGAATGATGCAGTCCCTATTTTTTGAGTGATAAGATTAATCTAACCTCTGACTATTCATTCATTATCTTACTTGACTATAATTCATTTTTTTTTTGCATTATAAATTATGTAAACAAAGAAGCAGTGATAGTAAACATTTTTTGTCAAACAAAAAATCACACTCTACTTAGATACTTACAGCATACTTATTATGAAAAATAGAAGGACGTTATTTAGTAATTTAATTTTCAAACTAAAGAAACTTGAAATCCCTGCCTAACTAAAAATAAAACTTAAATGTATTAGTGTAGGTCAGAACGATTTTAAGTTGGTTTTAGTTCCACCTAAGCTGGAGTTCTTCAAAGGAAGCTTTGGGTACTCAGCATCCAAAATATGAAACGATCTTTCGCCTCCTGTTAGGAATTCGAAAACAAGATACCAGTTTAAAAGATTGTCCAGAGAGTGGTTAATGTCAGCACAAAAACATTATGTATCAGGTCACCAGTTCGTCAGGTAAACTAAGTAGAGTCTCCCAATGTTAACCCATAGTGGGGTCTCGGTTTTTCGTAAGTGTGAGCGTTGATTATGCTGATAAGTTCATTTTTTTTAGTTTCATTGTGCCTAAATTTTGTCAAGTTTTGATATCTCATTATTGAAAACAAAAGTTGTGCTCTTTCCTTCGGATTCCAGAGAGAATTATGTCATCCAAATTACCGAACTCATACGATTTTCGTTGGCAAGGAGGCAGAGATTGCACATCGCTATCATTTTTTTTTGTATATTGTATACAGTAGCTTTAGATATCCCTGCGATTGCTGCTATCTTAGAGATTATATTATCCACTGTATTGGGGAAGTTGTCTTTAGGTTATATTTGTTTAAGACCACTTGTTTTTCACTAGCGCTAAGATGATTTTGCTTTGGTCTATTTTCCTTAGGCGATGAAAGCACATTTGGCGAGCTTTGAGCCTTGCGCCTCAGTCCACTCGGACTGGCTTCAGACTTGTCTATTATTGAACGTAATATTAACAAAAACAACAACTATAAGGTAAACCATCCGGGCACATTCCCGCCCGCACCTTTCTCGGTCCCTTTTATCTCCCCGCGCCCTCTTGTCGCGCGGGCTTTAAACAGTTTACTTTTAAAATTTAACAACAACAAAAATAAACAAAATATATCAACAAATAGAAATCCTCAAACTACAAAATTTACTGATCGCACTCGCAATCTTGTGACGTTTTGTGCTGTGACATTTTATGTTTGCTACCTCTGGCTTCTTCCAGTGTTTTATAGGTTAAACTTTTCGAAATAAATTGTTTACTTGTATTAATTTAAGTTTCGTATTGAAATAACAATCATCATCAGCCTGTATCAGTCCTTTGCTGGACATAGGCCTCTCCTACGGCACGCCACTGAGCTCGGTCTTCAGCTCTCCTCCTCCAACCACTGCCCGCTACTTTACGAATATCGTCACCCCACCTAGTAACAGGGCGCCCTACGCTACGTTTGCCGATTCGTGGTCTCCATTCTAGAACTTTTCTGCCCCAACGGCCATCGGTTCTACGACAGATATGACCAGCCCACTGCCACTTAAGCTTGCTAATTCGCCGGGCTATGTCAGTAACTTTGGTTTTCTGACGGATTATTTCGTTTCGAATCCGATCCCTCAAAGAAATACCGAGCATAGCCCTTTCCATAGCTCGCTGAGCGACCTTAAATTGGTGGACTAGTCTCACTGTGAGTGGCCACGTCTCGGCTCCGTATGTCATAACAATACAGGGTGAAGAAAACCTCCTAGCTATATGTATTCAAAATGAATTGCAGAACACTTTCTTTTTTTTTTTGGGGGGGATTTTTTTTTCCTAAACGTAGACACCACTCAGGGGGTTCACCCGCCCCGAGCGCTACCCGCACCCCTCGCATGCCTGGTGTAGGAGTAATGTCTACGTTTAGGCAAAAAATTAACTAATCCCATGGAAAAAATATTATTTTTTTTTTTTATAAATGTGTTCTTTGAGTGATACTGGTTCAGGATTTTGAATATAGCTAGGAGGTTCTTTATCACCTTGTATAAATTATTAAAATATGAATATTTTGTTACATTAATGGTCATTTAGAACCTAAAAACATGAATTTAAAATACAATATGCAATAGGCTAGACGACTGAAAAAACTATTTAGTCCGTCAGTTAGATTATCAAAAAATTTTGGAAAAATGACGACGATACATTGCGTTAAAGTTTCGCGTGACGTCACGCCTAGGTACAATTTTTACTTAGAAGTGACGTCACAATCACAAGCCCCCACTCCGGAACTTTGATGCTCTTCATCTTTGAATTTTTTTACTAATTTGATCAAGCGAAAAATATGTGTCCCTTTTTTTAAAACAATAAAATGTTACTGAAATGTTACGGGTTAAAAGAGCTGGCTGCGTAATATAGCGCTCTCTGCGGGTATCCACGGAAGATCAGCGTTGTAGTCCCGAGGCGGATCACAACATTGCTGAGTGGAGGCCTATTAAAGCCAACCCTTTTTTATATGTAGGTATATTTAAGTTTAGATAAGTTTATTATGTTAAATAAGGGTCTTGCTTTAATAAAAAAAAAATCTTTCTTTCTTTCTTTTCTTTTCTTTTTTGGACGGTCTAACAGACGGACTAAACAGAATGCCATTTTTTTTAATGTAGTCGTAATCCCTATTATTCGCATTTTTTTTGTTCGTCACACATTAACATGGCAGATAAGACTCAAATTTCACAAGATTCTAATGCAAAAAAAATGAAGTGTAAATTAACTCAGGTTTTAGCCCGGGACTTTGTTCTTGTGGAGAAATAGCTTATGAATTAGTTACGGCCCTCAACTGCTACTGTGCGAAATATCGGACCGATCCTGAGAGAAGGAAAACCAGACAAAAGTTTTTCACTTTTATAATAGTAATTTTCACTTTTATAATAGTAATTAGCTTTCCGCCCGGGACTATGAGGGAATTTTGGGAATTAATTATAAACATAATAAACATTCCTCTTGGACCTCTCTTCTATTTATGAAAAACGCATGCAAATCTGTTCAGTAGTTTCAGAGTTTATCTAGTTCAGACAGATAGTCGCGGCGGGGGACTTTGTTTTATTTATCACATCACATTCATAAAGGAGAAAGTTGATGTGTGTGTATGTGTGTTACTTCCTCTCGCAGAAGCGGCTGGACCAACTTTGCTGAAATTTGGTATGGAGGTAGCTGACACCCTGGATTAACACAAGGCTACATAATTTTCCTGAATTTCCACTGGAACGAAGTCTCGGACGGAAAGCTAGTAATGAAGTCTTTTGTTTCCAGTGAACATATCGCCGATCAAGGATATGACTTCCTACGAGGGCTGGTTGGACGGGTTGCTGGTTCCCGAGAACTCCGACACAGACGTGGACAGCATCAACTACCAGCAGCCCCCCCTCGTTGGGCCAACCGTCACGCGCACTACGGGCACCACTAAGACCTATACATCCCTCAAGTATGACATCCTTTCTTCTTCCGTGTCGACCAGACCAACATTTGGTTTCAGAACAAAGACCGTAGCTAAATAACGTCTGCCCTGGAGCTATTTTGACTTAATATATTTTATAGTTTACTCATAACTAGAGTCGTAACACATTTTTTTTTAAACTAAGCTATTTTTGAGTGGTTTTCGGGTAAGTATATCGTTCCCTAGGCTGCATCGTTCGAACACGCTGCACATGATATGGGTGCCATCGGTATCGTCGAAGCACTCTCTTCGGTTCTTGGTATACTAGTGCGTCGCACTATTGCGCGCACTGAGATCGATGAATCTTCTTCAATGTGTTGAAGAATTATTAAATCGTTAGTTCGAGCCGGTCTTCCTTCACTAACACCACCAACTCCGATGCCAAGAAGATCCTTCACGAAGCGCGTTATGGACTCTCAGGATAACTTGATGGTTGGGGTGAAGTTCCGCATTTGGATACCTTTCTCGGTACAATCTTGCGACTGCCCTGGCATTACCTCTTGCTTCTCTATAGTGATAATGCATGTTAGCGAACTCACGGTCGTTCGCTAACATGCTTGTGTTTGTCTAGTAGAATAACGACTTGGCGATCCTTTGGACTCTGAATAACATTCTGAACAAATCCGTTTGTTTAGTGTAGTGTAAGTTAAAGTTTGTTTAGTGTAGTGTAAGTGAAACACCTTTTATCTTGGTTTGATAACCTCTACACTCTTCCGAAAAATCTGCCAAATTCCAAGAGCCAGTGAATGATAAAACGTAAATAAAAGGTCTGTCCCAAAACATCACAAGACGAAAAACATGAATTGTAACACATTTTACTTATTATTCTGCTTATTAAAATTTGCGCCTTTTTTTCAAATACACTGGACAGCAAAAATAAGGGGTCATTTAGAAAAACTGCGATATCTCCCAAAGTTATTTACATAGATTCCTCGTATAAATAGTATGTTATAGGCGGATTTGTGACGCTTATTATACATATCAAAAAAGGTTGCATTTGAACAAGTTACAGCTTCAAAAAAAGAAATTCCAATTTTTGAAAAATATCAAAATTCAGATTTTTGGAATATAAATTTTTCTCGCTTTTCTTTCAAACCGAGCTTTCATCATAAACAGTTTTTGGCTGGTCACAGTATTTTGTGCATCAACCATGCATCAACATGTCGTTATCTACTGAAGAATGTACACGAATTATCACCATGGTACAAGAAGGAAGGAGTCAGCGGAGTACTGTTAGAACGGTAGGTGTATCTTTATCCACGGTCCAAAGAGTACTCCAGCGATTTCAAGAAACCGGCATGAACATTAGGAGACCAGGGAATGGCAGGCCAAGGTGTACAACTACACGAGAAGATCGATTCATCGTGAGCACTATGTTAAGAAATCGATTTCTCATGGCTGTTCAGGTCCGAAATAGCCTTCAAGAAATTCACCACAACAATGCAAGCTCTGACACGATCCGGCGGCGACTTTGGGAAGCTGATATAAAGCCTTATAGGCCAGCAAATGGCCCTAAATTGCTCAGAGAACATCGAGTTGCCAGGTTGCGGTTTGCTCGAGAACACGTCCGATGGACAAATGAAGATTGGTCCAGGGTTATGTTTTCCGATGAGTCAAGATTTTGTTTATTCGCACACGATAGGAGACGAAGAGTATATAGGCGACCAAATGAACGTTATCGTCAAGCGTGTTTTGAGGAAAAGGTGCCATTTGGTGGAGGATCAATAATGGTTTGGGCTGGGATATCTTCAGAGAATCGTATGGAGTTAGTAATTATAGAAAACGGTTCTCTGACAGCTCCCAGATATGTAGAGGAGATTTTAAATGGGCATGCTGGTCCTTTCTTGGTGAATATGGGTGTAAATTCCATTTTTATTGACGACAATGCGCGACCACATACAGCACATTTGGTCAACGCGTATATTCAAGACGTCGGTATCACCCGCATGGAGTGGCCAGCTCGCAGCCCAGACTTAAATCCCATAGAGCATTTATGAGACGAGCTCACGAGTTAAACAACGCTCTCCAGCTGCAGCTAACTTACGTGAGTTAAGAAGTGCGCTAGTAGAAGAATGGTCAAACATAGATCAAAACCGTATTAGAAATTTGATTTACAGCATGCCACATCGTCTTAATGAAGTGATACGGGCTCTTGGAGGAAATACAAGATATTTTTACAGAAAAGCTTTCATTTTGCAGATTAACTGTGTTGAATATTTTTGTTGTCAAAAGTTAGAAGTGTTTTTTTTTTGTATTTTTTAGTACTTAAATAAAATTATTCAGTGTACAAACGTGTTATGTATTTTCTTTTATGTATAAATCAGTCATCTATAACATACCACAGTTTCACTAGTTTGTGTTGTGTAGTTAAGAAACTATCACACTTTTTATAAGCGACCCGGAATTTTTGCGGTTTTTTTTTTTTAATCTGTAGTTTTTTTTTAATCTGTACAAATTACTTTTAGGTGAGCTATCTACCCGTAATGTTGGACCATTATTTACGGGACACTCTATATTATAGGCGATTTAAAAAGGGTTTGAAATACACTCAGATGCACTAATTTATCTACACCCATTTCGTGACTGTTTTTGAATTCAAAAACACAATTTTTTTGTTTTTCTGTTCATGATCTTCATACTTGTGTGACTGTTTTCGATATCGGAATTCGAATATTGCCTAATGAAGGAAGATAAAGTTTGTAAGTATTGTTTTGACAGAACTAAAAGCGACACAGCACCGCCGAGCCAAACTCCTTCAAAAATGGACGACTCCAACCTGGGTGACGTCAGCTGCTGCAACATTGACATCCTGCCGCTCTTCACTGGTAAACAAGAAACACCAACAGCTACAAGCTTCCTCTCCCTAGCGCATGCAGTTCCACTCCATACACTCACGCGTGTAGTCCCCGTCGGGGTAAGCAGAAAATCAGGTGGTTCTAGAACCTCGTGACGCCACATTTGATATACTTACATTCTGAGAGTTATATACTGAATAGATACGTATAGATAGTGAATAGTGGTTTTTAGTTGTGAGTGTTTCGCCCACGATACAATAAAACCTTCGCGTCCCAGATTCAGATTCATTTATTATTTTCATAGAAAAAGGTAAATTGCAAAAAAAATTAACTAAAAAAATAAACATTCAGTACAATCAATAAAATAGATATATCATCCGAATAGTAAAATAAAACTTAAATAAATTCATTAATAGAGTAATACATTTTATCCATAGGCCAATTTTACAGTTTGGTTTTAAATTTAGGTAAAGGTAGGTTTTTAATACTATCTGGCAATTTGTTGTACAAACAAACGAATGCACAATGCACATAGAATGGCAATTGTTGTAGTGCAAAGCAGAGCGTGGACAGACATCTCGCGTTAGCCTGTCAGGGTACCGCAGGCTACGAGTGGGATACAGCTCCCTACTTGTTTTGTTTACACAAAGCAAATTTTTTCATATAACAGATGCCTGTTTGTGAAAACTATAAAAATTTTCTTGAGATACATATTGGAGGTTCTGTAAGAACAAGTGCTATACTTGAATTTTAAATGCTTATAAACTGAGTCTCTTCAGTCTGAGATGAGTGAAAACGAGGCGAAAATAAAAGTTTCATTCCAAAAGCAGGAAAAAAACTTCAAGTAAGATATAGTTCATTTATAGAAATCAAAAATTCAGTTGTGGCATTTGCTCACACTGAAAATAAACAGTTTTAATTTTGTGTCTCAAATACTTTCTATAGCTTCTTAAACATGCATCTGTCAAATGAATCGTACATATTTTAGCGATTATGTTCAGGTGGTAATCGCCGAAACACAAATTAAATAAAGAAGTCGAGATTTATAAAATAACTGGGTTTAATCGCTCAAAATAAAAGAAAATTATAACAAAAAATCGACCTGGGGAACCAAAGGGGGTAACAAAAAAAAACAACCTTACATTAAAGCATAAACTTAACCAGATCAATCAATAGGGTAGGCCTAGCAAGGTGTTCTTGGGGGCTAAAATTACCAAAAAATTTAATCCGTGCTAAATATGTTTAGAAGATTGTTTGGGCAAGAAAAGCTAATTAATTTAGAACAGTAATAATAACTCGCAACTATAGAATTTTGGGGAATAACTAAATCTTGTCGGTATCTAAATCAAATAGAGGTTCTTTGATTCGTCGACGAATAAAATACCTACCTATTTGTTAGATAGCAAGACTATTACATATAAAATTAAATCAGTTTAGAGTATGGATAGAGGGATAAGTCACCTTAGTTAAGACTAAGGGGTGTGGTCTTCATGAAGCTGGAGTATACCGCGTCAGAATTTTGGCAGGAACTGGTAGGGACGAACAGTCAATCAAATAGTAAATTGTCATTCGCCTTGTTCCCGTTTATCCCGTTTATAAACTGGCCCCGGGTCCAGCCTTTAATGGGTAGTCGTAAAAACACTGAAACTACAAAATTCCAAAATGGAATAGGATACCAAAAAGGCCACAATTCACGAAAGGACACAAAAAAGGAAGAAAAATTAAAATATATGAGTATTTTAGTATAGTAAGAATGTCAAGAAGGATATTCCTATACAAGAAGGATATTCTCCTCTTGCAGGTCGTGAAGTAATCCCCCCAGGTCAGGTGATAACCAGATTTGATTTAAACCACAAGACCCAGGATTCTCGTAACTGTTGCAAGAACAGCCTGATAGTGTATTTGTCTGAGCGTGAAGTAGATGTTGTATAAAGTGTACTGTATAGAGTAGGTAAGGTAAAGTAAACGTGTGAGAAAAAAGGAAATTAAAATGGGAAAAAGTGAAGAACTTACATTTTGATACACTTTTATGCAGGAAAACCACGTTATTTATTACGTTATTATTTAAACATCACTACATCTGTTGACCTACGTTAGTTACAATGAGTTTTTTAACAAAAATAAATTAATTAGAGCAGTGGTTTTCACTGAAAATCCATCGTTTTCCTTAAAATTTTCTAGTCGAATGAATTGACAACTTCAAAAAAGCAAAAATGGAGAAAGTTCTAAAATTTAAAAAAATTATTGAATGAAAAAGAAAACTAGGCTGGAAAGAACTTGTAAACATAAAGAGATCGCAAGCAGAAATGCTGCAATATGTACCCTAGACTTTATTGCTGTGTTTTTATTTCCAAGCTGGACTGTGCTAGTGAAAGATAAACATGTGCGAGCTGCCAACTCTTAAGTCCGTGTTACGGAACGCGACTCAGACTCTGATCTATACTTGAGTAGCAGTCGTCTTTTTCATTTCGATAGTGAGAGAAAGAGACAATCAATACTTAAGTATAGATCAAGACTTGAGTCTCCTTCTGTAATATAGGCCTTAATCTCTCATCTAGAGTGCTAGCTCCTTCCCATAAATCTCTATAGTATAGTATAGATATACACAGAAACACTCTCTAGGGATATTTCACGATTTTTCATACAAAGAAGGTCTGTTTGAGAAACTTTAAAAGCACACTTAAGACATTCAGGGATAACATTTTCAGATGAGGACGTATATGCCTGATGTCATTTGTTTTGGGCGGGAATCGAACCCGCAGCCCTTAAATTAATGAGGTCATTAACAATTGAGTGTAGTGTACACACGGCAGCACATCAGGCAATACATGTTGATCTCGACGTCGCCCTATCTCCCTCGTAAGGCTGCAAACTGGATGCCAGCGATTAGTGGAGCGGCAGCGGCGGCGTCGGTTATTTTACGTTTTCATCGCTCGTTACAATCGTACAAAACTTTAGGGCGTGGCTCGCTGATCGCTAAGATCTTTGCAGCCTAATAGCGCCGGCTTCCGTAGTGAAAAATGGGTAATCCGATGCGCTGCTGTTTATACTTCCAGACACGGATAAAATGTGCATCCGTAAACGGATGCAGCCGGTGATAACGCCTTCGATCCTGGTGCGCAAGAGCTGGGACAACCTGCCGCTCCTGACCCTCAGCATCACGGCAGTCAGGAACGAGGACAACGTGGTCCACCACCGCGTGCTCCGCGCCACCAACTGGATGAAGATCTCCCTTATTGGTGCCTTCAACATGATGATGCCTTACACCAACGAGTGCTACTACTTCGCAGCTACCAGAAACGTTACTTATAGTAACACAGTGAGTCTAACTTTAACTTTTAAGTTGTTCCTACATACCTTGCTTAGTCACATCCGCCTACTACACGTCCACAGTCACTATTATTATGTTTGTCTGATGATCCATAATCTCGGGCAAAAGTCCCGGACTTTTGGAAGGCATGCGTGGGGCCGAAGCCAACACGTAGAGGCCCGTTCAATAGACAATTTAATTTAGAAATGTGACACCAACCGGCAGTAATCTCTGTATGCACTGTAGAAATGCAACCTAAGACAACCCCCGGTTAGTGCGGGACTATTGAAGGAATTGGAAGTGGAGTGGGAAACTGGACTATGGGTGGGACATGGCATCTGCCCTATCAATGTTGAAAAACACGAGCAAATGGGCAAGTGGTGACTCACTAACTCACTAAAGATGGGCCCCCCAAATTATGTTTGTCTTATTATTATTTTTTTTTAAATTATATTACTTATTTCACACTTATTATTATAACATAAACTTCGCATACGATATTGAACAAACACATATTTATTAATTTGAAAACACAATTTATGTTCTCATTTATATAAGTATCCATTTCATTATATACGTATATATTACACGTAACACATATATATTTTCTTCATTCCCGACTAGCTACGTAAGTCCACATACACTCATCTAAGGGGCTCAACTGAAAACCAGTGTTGTGGCCGCTGCTGCAATACATGCTGAGGTGATTCCTGTTTGTCATCGCACTACATCACAACTGCATCCATTTCAGTTTATATTTTTTAAATTTGTGTTATTATTCCTTATGTAACATTGTTGTTGTTGTGTTGGAGTGTGTGTGTATGTCAAATAAACGTTTTTGAATCTTGGATCTTGAACTTACTGCTCCCGTATTCTACACCATTGGATTCAACAACGACGCTCCGAAAATCGCAGTGCATCCCCGTTTGGTCGAGTGGTAGTGGCGCTGCCTCTTGATCGACGGGTCCTGGGTTCGAATCCCAGTCGGGGCAAATGTGTAAAAAGCAGATGTTTGTTCTCGGGTCATGGGTGTTTGTGTCTGTCTTTATGTGTGTTCCGAGGGACCCACGATACAAGGGAAAAACTTAGTGTGGGCCTTTGAGTTTTTTCTTTTCTTTTTTTCTTGCGCTATTGGGATGACAGGTGACAGGTATTTATGATACATTTTAACTGATTGTTCGTGTTGTATATATATAATCTGTCCAAACAGGAATCTGTCCAAAACGGAATCCGTCCAAAAGGGAATCTGCCGAAATAGGACTAAATCTTATAAGTTTGACGTGTGTATCTGTGTGTCTGTATGAATGTGTATCTGTGTGTCTGTCTTTGGCATCGTAGTTAACTAATTGACCGATTTCGATGCGGTTTTTGTTTGAAAGATGGTTCTTAGCTATATTTGATCAAAATTGATTCAGTCGTTTAAGAGTTATATTATAAGCAATAACTTCTTTACTACAACTGCGTTCCCGTGGAAATTTGAGAAAATTATGTAGCCCATGTGTTAATCCAGGGTGTCAGCTACCTCTACATAAAATGTTATCAAAATTGGTCCAGCCGTTTGAGCGTGAAAGAGTAACACTTGGCAGCTGGCACATTGTAAGGTTTTCTTCATCCAGCGTGAAAGGGTAACTATTCAATGTTTTATTACCAAGGATCCAACTAAATTGGCGTCGCTGGTGACGTACTCCGAAGGGATCGCGAGCGCGAAGAAGCTGAACTACCTGAAGATGTACCCCAAGTGGGAGTCGCTGCGGAGCAACGACATCATCTTCGCGAAGGCGGACGAGCAGTTCACGTGTGAAATCAGCCAGATCCACAATCCGGAAGGCGTGCCTGATTTGGAGCACTATCTTAAATATGCAGACAGAGACAGTAAGCTGACCCGTGGGCCTGTTTCTATTTAACCGACTTCAAAAAAGGAGGAGGTTCTATGTTCGACTGTATGTATTTTATTTTTATTTGTTTATGTATGTTCACCGATTTCTCCGCCAATTATGGACCGATTTTCAAAATTCTTTTTTGTTCGAAAGAATATACTCCAAACGTGGTCCTATATAAATTTTATCGAAAATGATTCAGCGCTTTTAAAAAAATCAACAAAAACAAAAAATACTACAAACCAGAACATCATCTAAATAAATGAGTGACATTTAATAGGCATTGTAGTCTACAAAAAATACTTTGTGCGAACTATTGTTGGGATTGAAGTCGGCGACTAATACGTTTTTAATATGGAAAATTATTTTTTCTAAATGTCTACGCTGTTAGCCGCTGGTGGCCAATAGTTTACAGCTTCACCGAGCAAGTGGCGAGCGCAGATGGCTCTCAGCCCAAATAATGTGGGGCTCGAACCTCGGCTTAGGGCGTTACTAGGAGATGCTAAACAAATATACCTGATGAGTATATATTTTTTTAGAGAGTACATTTTAATTTCTTATTGTGTTTCCGCAATCATCAATTTTCCGAATGGTTACGGTCTTTAAGACCTCACTTTTAGTATATAAAATGGCGAAATCTATAATAATATCACAAAGACAAACGGTAACCTTTTTAGTAATATAAATATCCCCGAGCTACAGATCTATGTAGATAGAAGTTTTCATTGCATCTGCGTTTGAATTTGGACATGTGTCCTTTCAGTTATTCAAAACCATTCTTCAACGTCAATCGAATGGAAATTAAAAACTTCTGCATTTACATTAATATTTCTGAATCTGAGGTGTCGTCCTATGGTCTCATGCGGTGTGGTAGGCTCTGTACTGTAAAGGGCCGTTGGTTCGCGACCACCCTCCTACCGAAGTCCGACGCAAAACAGCTTGCTGTGTTCCGTCGGTGCGTAGGAGTACCAGTGCCTTAAGGCATTTTCTGAGTTACGAGTAACTCGCACCATCGTCGACCTCATCTATGACCTTGGTCAATATTGAGCAAGATCATAGATGAGGTCGACGATGGTTAGAGTATGAAGCTATGTCGAATAACTTTAGATATGTCACTTCCTCTCGGATAAAAATGTGTAAGCTGATAGTTAATATGATACTGTAACTAATAAAAAAACAGCTAGCAATATGCCGGGAGAAAACTCGTCAGCAAGTGTATTTAAACAGGCGATAGATGATCCTGAGTTACATCCTTCAGAGCTTCAGCAGACGATCTTCCCACCGAGATACACCCAGCAGACGAGTTTATTTACTCACAATATCATATAAACTGTCATCTGATAAATTTTCAGTTGAGAGGACCCAACTAAAAAAATAATAAAACAAAGAAAAATAGTTGTAAAGATTTTAAAAAATATATATAACTTTTTGCTAATGATGCTATATTTCCAGTGAATATAATATTCGGCTCGTTCCACCGCTCGCTCTTGATGGCTGAGTTCGAGAAGAATATGTGGGACTTATTCCAGCGCTGGAAGTGGCCTTTGGAGATGCACTACTACGGGGAAGGCACGGCCCCCGTCAGCCTGATGGCCTGTCTTGATATGAACCCCTTGTTGTACGCCGGAGGTAATCAGAGGCTGCTACATATGTATTTATTTGATAGTAAAGCAACTTCAAACATTGATATTTTTAACCCCGTCAGAAAAAGAGAGTTATAAGTTTAACGTGTGTAGCTGTGTATGTCTATGGCGGCAAGCTTTACTCCCTCACAGGAATATCTCCACCTGCCGTAAGACGCGAGATCGCTTGTGCTACGGAACATTTAAAGCAATCACTCAACGTCTTAAAAGCCGCCGTAGTTTCCTAAACCACTCATCGCCAATCCAGAAAAATCCACAAAGTGCTAGACTGGAGCTGTGGGCTGAGAACAGGCCCCCAGATTCGTCTTGCGGAACACTTGCCTCCAGGAAATCACCTTCCATGGGCAACATGGAAAACGCTGAACCAGATTGGGGCAGGTGTTGGCAGGTGCAGGGCAAACCGTAAGAAGTGGGGCTTCTCAGATAACGACCGGTGTGACTGCGGTGCCATACAAACAATGGAGCACTTAATATCGCGCCCCCTGTACCCGGTCTCCTACACAATAGACGACCTAATGGAGGCCAATCAAAGGGCCGTGGAACTGGCCAATTACTGGGTAGGTATGATTTAATTAAAGTACTCCATCGATACGAAAAGAAGAAGAAGAAGATAAGCTCCTAAACGAATTGACCGATTTTGATGCGTTTTTTTGCTTGAAAGCTGCCATGTTAGAGATGGTTCTTAGCTATATTTCATCAAAATCAGTTTAACCGTTTAATAGTTTATAAATAGTAAGCGATAAATGTCAGGGGTATACAAAGTGTTTAATATTAGAGTTATTTCGTTTCGGCCCATTAAATAGCCAGGTAAGTTGTCTATAGCCCAGGATACATACATGCTTTACATCCTTGTGGGGTTCTTGTTGAGGTAGGCAGAACATCATATGGTTCTTGTACCACTTGATGCCACGTTTGACATATTTTCTGAGAGTAATTAGATGGAACCTGAGAATAGTGGTAATTAGATAAAGAAATAAGAAAGAAAGAAGAAGAAAATAACTTTTTTTTTTTTAAATGTTTATATAGTTGTACCAATGACAGGTAGTCTTACGGTACGCAACGTACACAGAGTCAGGGAACCTGATGAGTGACCAAAGTGGCAATTTATTAGGAGCGTTTCAGTGCTTCGACGGGCACGTTAAGCGGTCTTTCCCGGCTGTTGTTGATTGATTACATGGTTAAAACCAAGCTATTCGGAGGTTTGAAAATTCTGACAGGGTTAGTCAAGTTCGGCCGGTTTGGTCGACTGGTAGTGCGTCACTGCCTCTTGATCGACGGGTCTTGACTTCGATTCCCAATCGGGTCAAATGTTTGTGTACAAAGCAGATGTTTGTTCTCGGGTCATGGGTGTTTGGGTCATGGCTGTTTTTGTGTGTGTTCCAAAGGAACTTAGTGTGGGCCTTTGAGTGTGTAACGTTTTATATTTATTTTATTTATCTATACTATACTAATACTATAGATTTGATTGTTTGTTTGTTTGCATTGAATAGGCTCAAAAATTCTTTCACCATTAGAATCCTACATTATCCGTGATGAACATAGGATACATGATTTTCCCGAATTCCCACGGGAACGAAGTCCCGGACGGACAACTAGTATTTAAAACAGGGTAAAAAAGTATAACTGGCTGTTGACAGTGAACAAGATGGTGATAGCAGTGCCACTGGAGCCGCACAACGCGCACACGATGGCCGCCATGTGCAACTGCAACGTGCTCATCTTGCCCGGCGACATTAAGAAGCTCTCCGCCGGCTATGCCACGCCTCAAACACCAGGAAACAAGAAAACGTAAGCTCACTGCCGTCAAGTTTTTCTACACTAATTCCAAGGAGTGGAATTCTCTGCCGGCGTCTGTATTTCCGAGCTCATACAACCCGAATATCTTTAAAGTACGAGTGAATAGGCTTCTTCTGGGTGAGCTCGCTACATCCTCGACCGCATCTTTGCCCTGAGCTAGATTGTGGTCAAGAGCGAACCCATTCTTAATAAAAAAAATATATATTATAAAGAGAAAGATTTGTATTTTTGTATGTAACGAACTTAAAAACTACTGGACTGATTTCAAAAATTCTTTCACCATTAGGATGCTACATTATCCCTGAGTAACGTACTACATAATTTTCCCTAATTCCCACGGGAACGAAGTCCCGAGCGGAATGTTAATAATTTATGATAATATTGAGCTATTAAGAAGCGGTGATAACCCAGTTGGTAATGAGCCAGACTTGTAATCCGAAGGTCGCGGGTTCAAACCCTGGTGCGGGCCTGTACCACTAAATTCGTCTTTTCGGATTTATGTACGGATCTCTAATTATTACTTGCTCAACGGTGAAGGAAAACGTCGTAATGAAACCCGTCCGTCCAAGAAAATTCATTTTCGAAAGACGAGCGGTCCACCAACCCGCATTGGGCCAGCGTGATGGACTATGGCCTAAATCCCCTTCGTGTTTCGAAGGCAGGCCCGTACCCCTCGGTGGGGACCTATATGGGCTGGTAGAGTCTGGCTATCGAAAGTAGTCCCTGGGTATTTTTGCAAACTTTTTACATGGTATTACTAAATGAAATCGTCAACGTCAATTTCCCAAGTTGTCAGTTTTTCGTCAGTACTATTATCTTATCTTGTTTTATCGATTTACGGGTGTAAAAATAAATAAAACTATTAAAAGCGAAGTGCGGAAGATGTTGTTTTGCGTGATTTCAAAGTTTAAAAAAAATATCAGGAGAAAGACACCGAATTCAAACAAAAACAAGATTGTTTACGTGTGGTGCTTGATTTCTTAAGTTAGTATGACGCAATTTTTTTGATACTTGGTTTTTTATTAACTAGTTTATATCTATTTCTATCAACTTTCAACGATTTTGTCACAATGGGTTCAGTAAACACCACAATGATAGTATACCTTCTTTATATGAAGTTACTGAAGCTTCAAAAGCTTTGCACTCGATGGATACCGCATGATTTAACGGAAGACCAGAAACGACTGCGTGTAGAGTGGTGCTGAAAAATTATACATAAGTTTAATAGAGGAGAGTCATTGGCTGTCTACTATTTTTATCTTGAATGTAATACATTTCCACCACACACAATACTCGTTGGCTGTATCAACGTTGTCACCTTTGCCACAGCCAAGCCATAAAGAAAAAATGGTTTAATTTAGTATGAACATTTTCTAGATTTTTTCCTCAAAAACTAGGCATCTCCTGAAGCTGAAATTTTGCATAGAGTCTACCTAGGCATAGACCTTTCTCCACAAAAATCGGGAATGCCCAACTCGTGGGTCCGTAATCTAAAGTTTAGCCAAGAGTTGCCAACAAAAGTTGAGAAGAGTCGGAGCACTGGCAAAAAAATGGTTGCGTCTTTCTGGACATTATGTAACAGTGTCGCTTGAAAGTCAAAGAACAGTCACTGCAGATTGGTATGTAAACAATTGCTTGCCCAGTGTTATAGAAAAATTTCGTGAAAAGCGTGCTCGCAGTCATGTCATCCTTCACCACGATAACGCGTCCGCACATTCCGCTAGGAGAACGAATGCGTATTTGAAGGCTTAAAATGTGGAACTGATGACGCATCCGCCGTACAGTCCGGACCGCGTACCTTGCGACTTCTTTTTATTACCAAGAATAAAAGATAAACTTAGAGGTTTACGATTCTCAAGCCCAGAAAAGGCTGTGAATGCATTCCAAGAAGTCGTTGAAGAGGTCCCAGTCGAAGATTGGACCCACTGCTTCACACAATGGTTCCAACGAATGAAATAATGTGTAAATAGTGAGAAAATATACTCTGAAAAACAATAAATTAATCATAAACATCTTATGTAGCCTTATTTATCAGAATCCAGAAACTTTCAGTATGACCTAAGTATTACTTTTGTTATAACTAAGTATTCTTAATTAATACCTAACATATAAGATAACAGTCATCTTAATATTAAGTAGTAAATGATAAATGTTTAAAAATAGTTTTGAGGTAATTTTCGCACCGGTGCTCTGACTGATCAAGGTAGTATATCGGCGATCCGCCCCAGCTTCGCACGAACGCAATCTGATCTTCCCGTCATTTTCATAACAAACTTTGTCTTCACAAATAACGAACACAGCAAAACGAATATTATTAATGCGACGATTATTGAATTATTATTGCGTCTTTACTTTTAATAGATTAATGTAGCTCGTAACTTTTTTTAAATGAAATTAATTAAATTTTGATTTCAGACGTAAAAGTAATACTAGTATCCACTTCGTTTATTCGGTGTATAGCCAGTGTGGCCAGCAGCAGATTATTTGATTTTGCCGCCGTTTTTCAGGGACAGCTTTCATTAGCCAGACTCTTAGAAGAAAATACCCTGAACCAAGTGTACCTGTGTTAAAGTCAAAGTTAGGGAGTTATTGCTCGCTGATGATAACAGCTCCTGGCAAAGTGTCATCAGCGGGAAATGAGTCCACGGTTAAGTAGGTAAGTATGTGTTCGAATTCATTTGGATTTTTTTTCTATGATAATACGCACTGCATGTTTCTGGGACAGATAAGTGAAAAGGTAAATTGTAAACGAGCGCGTCTTGCGCTCGTTTACAATTTACAACTGTGAAACTGTGAAGTTTGCCAATAAACTTCACAGTTTGGCGATAATATATTATGTGTAATATATTCTCACTTATCTGTTAATAAATAAATTTAAAAAAAGTATTAAAAAAAGTGTTATAAATACGTATCCAAAGAATCTTTTCATAAATTTGTTAATAAAACGAATTTTATAAAAATATGCATATGAACAATAATAAACATGTCAGCAAATTTTGGTCAATAACATGTATATGCAAAAGGAAAGCAAAAGGGGATTTAGGCCATAGTCCACCACGCTGGCCCAATGCGGACTGGTGGAAAGACAGAATGCTAGCGTGCAATAATGAGAACTATATCTGTCGTAGGCCTCAGAAAACACAGACGATAGATGCGATTCCACAGCACCTTATCACCAGCGAAGCTGAGCACACTCCTGATGCGAACCCACCCTTTGTACTAATCGAGGTGTTGCTCGGCAGACCACTCGTTCCTGAGAGTATACCGCCCTACATATACAAGTGAGTTACCTACTCATTTATTTTTTGACATTAAAAAATCTCAACCGATTTCAAGCCCCACAATTACCAGTTAACCACAAACCAAAACGTCATCTAAATAAAATGTGTAACTGCCGTACTCAGAGACGTCAATTAAAGTTAAGTACTGTTAAACTCTGATGTTGTCTCTTTCATCTTGTTGGTGTAAACAAGGATAGTATGACATTTAATTACTTCTCAACTTTAATTGACGTCTCTGAGTATGGCAGTAAGTACTTTTTGTTTGTTAACCCCCGATATAGAAAGAGGGCTGCTAGTAAATGCTACTTTAACGCAACTGAGCGTTAAAGTAGCATTTATTTTAACAGGTTCACTGTTTTATTCCGCATTAAATAAGAAACGAAAACTACTAATTAAAACCCAAAACTACCAAAAAAAAATTTTCAAGCGCGGTGCTGATCTATATACGTGGTTTTGCGCCAAGTGTTACTATGGATTCAACACGCACATGTGCGAGGTTGACATCTCGTTAAAACCCCCATCAACGCAACACACGGGCGGGTGCGTGGTTGGCAGTGAACATGTTGGATGTTTCTACAACTGAGCGTTAAAATAGCATTTACTTTTTGTCAGCTCTTCCCAGGCATACTGTTAAAGTCAGTTTTCCGCCGTGTGGTGATCGGTTGAGAATAACACCACCCCATCTTTTTCCGTGGGTGTCGTAAGAGGTGACTAAGGTAACAAAAATGAGACCTGCCTAGTAATCCATCTTAGGCAGCGACACCTCAGCTTGATTTCAATCTGAGGTGGTGTCTGTAAAGGGCCGTCTGGTTCGCGACCACCCTCCTACCGAGGTCCGACGCCAAACAGCTTGCTGTGTTCCGTCGGTGCGTGGAAGTACCAGTGCCTTAATTGGAATTTTCTGGGTTAACTCGCTCCATCGTCGACCTCACCACACGGCACAACGTAACCTGCAACTGAGCGCTAAAGTAGCACTCCTTTAATGGATGTTTCTGCAAATGCGCGTTACTGTCTCAGGACAGAAATAATGAAGATGTTGGAGGACATGGAGGCGGTGGAAGTGACCACGAGGAGCTCGGGCCGTGGGCAGCTGGCTAAGAACTGGACCGACATCGTGTACGCGGCCACCAAGAGCTTGAGGATGGTGCCGCAGCATGGTACCCTCACTTCTCCTACTATCAAATCATTGAAACATCAAAAACAAAAACTTTCTAAAAAGGGCTATTACTAAGGCCCATGTTCACCAAAAATATAACCAACGGTTAGCAGTTAACCAGAGATTTGACAATGTCATTTTCATACATTTTTTTTGACATTTTGTCTAATTAGCTTCTAACCGCGGTTTAACCGTTGGTTATATTTTTGGTGAACACGGGTCTTAGTATATTGTATCGTTTTTTTAATCAGCCCATGATATACTCATTACCAACTGGCTATCATTAATTATCACTTGCTCAGCGGTGAAGGAAAATATCGTGATGAAACCCGGACGTCTAAAAATATTTGTTTTCGGGCGGCGTGCGGTCTTTCAACATGCATTGGGCCAGCGTGGTGGACTATGGCCCAAATCCCCCTCGTGTTTCGAAGGGAGGCATGTGCCTCTCGGTGTGGACGTATATTGGTTGGTAAGAAGAAGAAGAAGAAGATTTACCATTAGATATAATGGATATTATCTGAATAGATGACGATAGGTTTGATTTCCGGTCGAGCGAATACTCTCGGGTCTGTCTTCGTATGTGTACCGGGGCCAAATTAAGAAAAAACTTTAATGGCGTAAGTTTCTTGTTAGTAGTTTTAATAAATTTTTGTTTTTCGATATGTAAGGATTGACCGATGTGATTATACTGAATCGCCAACTGAGCGAGACGCGCACACGCACCGAGATAATGACGTCATTCATCCTAGAGGCCGCCATATTTACCAACAACAACTTCGTCACGCAAAAGTACTTGGAGTCCGAGGAATTGTACCAGGTAACGTCAACCATTATCTTTGCTCTAGAAATAGATTGTGCGGTCAATAACAAACCCATAACCGATAAAAAGTGGTCTACCTAGCCGACGTGGTCTAGCCCAGTTGGTAATGAGCCAGACTTTGAACCGCCGCCGGAAGGTTGCCGTTTCAAATCCTGGGCGGGCCTATACCACTAAATTCCGCTTTTCGGATTTATGTACGGATTTTTCTTTAATTATCACTTGCTCAGGCGTGAAGGAAAATATCATGATGAAACCCGCACGTCTTAAGAAACGTCTGTTTATAAATAACAACAAAAAAAAACACTTATTCACGGGCTTCTTGATATGCAATACGCTGAACAACAATAATTTAAGATCCTTTATACCCTTGTGCACAGAAAACCAGCGCCATGACTTAGATAAACCTTATGTTCACCCGATATAATGTACTTTTAGCTGACCTACCTCGGACCTAGTTCGATTTCCTAATTTTTTTAGTTACATCACTGCTATTCTGCTAAATGCTCAACCCAATACTCAATATATTTACTCAATATATTTATATACCTATATATTTATTGCAATTTTATAATGGTACAATTAAAATAGTGCTTACATTGTAGACCCTGTAGGGCACGCACAGCAATCTTAACAATAACTTGCACTTTTGTGACACATGAATTCACTTAATACATATTAATATTAATTTTGTCACATCTTAATATTAATTTTATCACATCAATACTCTTCAATGGAGCAGTATATTTTTTCAAGTAAGAATAATTTTAGGTTATTTATGAATTTATTAAAATGTTTGATGTTTTCAATAGTATCTGGCAAGTTATCATATATTTTAGATAGATAGATAGATAGATAAAACCTTTATTTAACTGACACATTACACACAATTACAAAAACTAAAAAAATAAAAAATAAATAAAGTAAAAACATTTGTATCTTAACGATTAATTAAGATACAAATGTTTATGGGCATGACAAAATGGACCATCTGTCATAAGAATATCTTATTCATCTGCATGCATTTTTATGATTGAGTTTGGGAGTATTAACATAAGAATATATAATAACTTACGTAGAATGGAAACTCCTTTGACCGAGTCCTAAAAGCCGCGATTTATATACCTACTTACTTCCCCCTTTGCCTCACGACGCCCCGCTGTCGTCCAGCCGTATTGCTAGGGTTGTTTACTGTAAAATTATTGCTTACGCCTAAAGACGATATCGCTAAAATATAATTTTATTTACTTTAAAATCATTATTTTACTCTAATTTTTCTAAATATAAGATACTAGCTTTCTGCCCTGCAGTTTCACCCGCAGTGTGGCATCGAATTTAATAGTAGATTAAGCAACAAGGGGAGAAAACAGTGTATTATGTCACGGGCAGCATATTGAATCCTGAGCGAAATGAAGGATTCTGTAGTTCATTCACGAACGTAGTGAATGAAGCGAAGGACTCAAGTCTGCCCAAGACTAAGACACTTTTATCCCTGAGGAGCTTACTCTACTTTATACACCTACTGTGAGGTTAAATAAAAAAAAAAACATAAATTCATCCCAATAATGTTTTGAGCCTCCGTTATGTCAGAGTCGCTGGAATTACCTACATACTGGACTTTTTTTAGATTTATTAAAAAAGCTTACCAAACAATTTAGTAATTCGCGGTAAAAATCACAGATCCAAAATCACCGAAGACGTTTTCTTATAATATTTAGTTTCGAAGGCAAAGGAAAGTCAACAGCTAAGACATACAGCCAAGTTTTTATACTAAATATCTTTCATAAAAGTAAAATCTCTTTGATGTGTCAAATTTAATAGTTAAAATCTCATTGGACCAAGGAAGTTAAGCCTTCAATAGCTTTGTTTTTTTTCGAAATTATTTTTTATAGAAGTTTTTGTTGAAATTTTGGCGTTCCATATTTAAATGTCATTAATGCCCAAGGGAAGTTCCATGCAATTTTATTTCCCTTAAGCTTTAATGGCTTACTTTTAAATCTATACATATAATAAAACTGTAGAGGTCGAATTTCTGTACATAGAAAAAAAATGCTAAAAACCGAGTCAGGGGGATGTAAGAAGAGAAATAAAACAAATCCCGATTTTTTTAGATTTTTTTGTTTCTCTGTTTGTCTGTTTGTCTGTTTGTCTGTTTGTCTGTTTGCACGGGCTAATCTCCGTAACTGTTGGACCGATTTAAATGAAATTTTGCATAGGGGTACCTTAAATCCCCGGTCAACATTTAGGCTACATAAAATCTCGAAATTTAGCCAGTAAATAAAAAACCAACAACAAAAACCCCTGAAAAAATTCAAAGCTAGGTGTTTTTCAGAACATTTTACTCATACCATAGAGATCAACGTATTTTTGACATATACATGGGCTAAAAACAAGGACATGTTGTTTTTTAAATTTATCTCTTTCGAGAAAGGCAAAGGAATCTGCATCCATACAGCCAGGTCTTCAATATATGTATTTCTTAGCTATGTCTTCAATTTATATTTCTTTACTTCTCTCATTCTCCGTAAGCCGATAGTGTTTTGTTTACGAAGAACTATGGCGGCGAGAAGCACTGCCGCTGGATCGGAGCGGATACACTGTATCACTTGAATTACTTTTTAACCGACTTCCAAAAAGGAGGAGGTTTAATGTTCGACTGTATACAGAGTGGAATTTTGTAATGCCACCTGAAGGGAAAGTACTCTTAATACTGTAGATAGAAAATTGTACTCAAAGAAAACATTCCTTTATTTTTGAAAAGAAAGAAAATTGCATTCAAGAATTTTCGAAAATTCGCTTGCCACAACCGGGAATCGAACCGACTAAAATTTGTAAGAATACCCTGTACTTTTATTGCGTCGATCGTTAGGGTCTTATAAGGATGAAATCTTTCTTACAAACTTGGTAAATTAAACGAAAGGAAAACTACGAAATCTTAAACCATTGTATATCTTTATTTTATGTATATTATCGTCGAATATAAGTGAGTCGGAAGAAATTAAAATTATTGTAACTGACCCACAAATATCCAAAAATAAAACAAAAACTTCTGTGCTGAACTGGCACTAAACAAAAAATTTAGAATGTGCCAGCTGCCAACCAAATACATTGCATTGTTGGTACAGAGGCCAGCGCATCAGGTTACTCCATTTTCATTGCAAAACCGCTCTTATCACAACAGCACAGAGTGCACGCGTGTGGTAACCTGAGTTGGGGCCGTCCGTGCATTGCAAAATTTAGACAACGTATTATATACTCATAAACAATATGGCATTTTTTAAATTTGCATGACATGTAAAGTTATGTGACTTATGTTACCCCAACGAGGATTATAGGTGTATAATATCTAAAATATCGAAACTTTTGTCAGCTTCCCCATTAAAAGTTCGGCTATTCTGCACTTTTTTAACGAACCAAAACTAAATACTTAATACATTGTTAATAAGAACGAAGTTGATTATGTATTTAGTCTTCAAATCTTAATTCGGCCCTAACTAAATGACATTATTCAATCTTCAGGATATCACTTTTTGAAAACAATAAAACGGCTTATTTTTATTTTTAAGCAAAGGAATCTATGGCCGTACAGCCGGTGTTTTCAATGCATTTCTTATTTTTAAAGGCGGGAAAGTCAATAGAAACTGACTATTGACATTTGTTTTATTAAAACCACTATGAATATGGTCTATATAGGTTTGATCTATGGCTTTGATGTTCTGACATGAAATAAGGGCTATTTATTGATTTTTTGATTTTAGTTTACATCAAGCGTAGCATTGCGTATATAAGCCATGGATAAATATTATAATATTACTATTCTAATAAGTTTCTTAGTTTGGATCAAGCACTGACACCTTTGCTTATTTTGTCCATTGAAGGGAAACGCTTAGTCATTTCTATCTTAAATTTAATTTTTTATTGAATCATTTTTACACAATTATCGCAAAGCACAATAAAAGCAGCGTGCTAGCTGAAATCTCAAATGCACGGGGGTTGTCTTAGATACTGACATAGGTGACCTGTTTCAGAAACTTCTATTCCCCTGAAAATCAAAAATAAGTCCGTAATTAGCACTAAGGAATTCGTGTGCCATTTATTGTACTTACCTAAGTAATAGGTCTTTCAACATACAATTTTCGTAAATTTTTTACTCCACATATTTTTATTTTATCAAAATTGATTTTTTATAAGCACAAAATCCTTACGTTTTTCACAGAAACGCGAAATACAATATTAATTAACCACTTTTTGTGGGATTGTTAAGACAACAAGATGTTTTAGAGGCACCACTGACTCATGTTAAGTGTTGATTGTCTATCTCTCTCAGTATCAAAAAAACAAAAACGACTGCTACTTAAATATAGATCAGAGTCTGAGTCGCGTTCTATACTACGGACCTTAATCTATAAAAAGCAGTAACAATGGTATAGAAAATATAAGCGATAGAGGAAACAACTATGTTTGACCTTTGTTTTCAGATCCAAAGTAATGTATTAAGTATCAACCTTATATGACATAGTTAGCCAAGTTTTCAAATAAAAAATATTTTTAGAAATTGCTTTTCCTTATATGAACGAAATAGTTGCTATTCGTTCATATAACGAAAATATGAATGAAATAGTTGCTTCAATAAAAAACGGCAATTCATGTATCTGTAGTTGTGTCAAAGTACAAACTCGGTCTATAAAAATACATACAACACGCAGACGAAGTTGCGGGCATCAGCTAGTATAGAATACTTGACGTATAATACGTGCTCCAGATGCAGGTGGTGTATAAATTATATTAAGTGTGGCATCGAATTTGAATTATGTGTACATCCAAACGCACTACAATAACGTGGTTTGGGCTTCATTGTTTTGCATTCGGAACAACAAACAAGCAAACGCGCGTGCGGCGACGCCGGTGGTGACAGCCCGACTGAGTGGTAATAGTGGTATGTCTTAGCTTAGCGATCCCCCAGACGATAGGCTAATATCGTGACCTTGAGTGCGTCTGGAGCGGGAGTTTCCATTCTACGTAAGTTATTATTTATTCTTATGGTATTAACCTGTACTGTCTTGTTGTCTTAAACTATATTTTGTGGGGATTCGCTCTACTAAGGGCTTCATTGTTTTCCAGGAGTTGCTGCGGATGACTCACGTGTGTTTGATGCAGTCAGCGGCGCAGACGATGTTCGGCCGCGACCGCTGGAACGACATGGAGTCCACGCACCGCGCGGCCAGACACGCCAGACAAGTCAACGACCTTCAACATGCTGTGCTACTCTTCACACAGGCAAGCCCTCGACAGTTCGTCACCCTATTAATATACACATCAACACGGTCTAGGGACTAGGGATATTGCACGATTTTTCATACAAAAGAGGTCTGTTTGAGAAGCTACAAAACGAAAATGCACATTTTGCCTGATTTTTGTATGAAAATAGTCAAATTTACGCAATTTATTTTTTCATTTTCGTCACGGTTTCACAAATTTCCACTATTATAACAAAATTTATTAATTAGAATTGAAAATTCAGGTTTAGCACTTGCTCGTCTGAAAATGATAGCCCTCCATGTCTCAAGTATGCTTTTAGGTATAGCTTCTCAAACAGACCTCTTATGTACGAAAAATTGTGCAATATCCCTAGACCGTGTTGATGTATGTACATTCACGCCTACATGGGGGTGGTTGACTTTAAATAAGTTGGCGACGGAAAATGGTGAATATTGTGCATTTTTTCTTTTTTCAAACAAATTTCATTGATTCGAATAAATTTTGTTTTGCTCGTAATTTTTGAGCGCTCGTAGCCTAGTGGCGCCCGCTAATCTCAACCGATCAGTGACGTTAAGCAACGTACACAGAGGCAGGCAACCTGATGGGTGACCAAAGTGGCAATTTATCACGAGCGTTTCCGTGCTTTGGAGGGCACGTTAAGCTGTCGGTCCCGGCTGTTGTCGATTGACTACAGTCGTTAAAACCAAGTCGGAGGCCATTGTACGGTTTGAAAACTCTGACACCAGGGTTAGCCGAGTTCGCCACACACTTGACTATACCTACACGATGAGAAGAAGCATTTTTTTTAAGACGTAAGCTCTAAAGACAAACTAATCTTTAGTGAGTCTACGGTAGATGAAAATCCAGGCTTAGCACTTGCTCATCTGAAAATATTATCCCTTTTGTATGAAAAATCGTGATGTCCTTAAACAGTGTTGATGTGTATAGTTTGTAGGGATGGATACTACATAACATTTCCAAATTGCCACGGATACGAAGTCCCAGGAGGAAAGCTGCCCCCCGATCGCGGTAAGTTTGAACGTAGTTACCAAAGCTAAATCGCTCACGTTTCTATTGTATTCAATAACTAATTTAAAATCACCCGTAGAAAGTTTCTGGGTTCGATTCCCGGTCGATTATATAAAAAGAAGGTGTTTGCTCCCGGTTCTGGGTGTTGGTATCCCAACGGACTTACGATTCCAAGAAAACATTCATGTGGCCCTTTGAGTGTGTGGGTTTAGTTTAGTTATGTGGTGACAGACGGTGACGCAGCGTCCATTTGATGGCGGTAATTGGCGTGAGCTATCGACCTGCCTCAAGGACCTGGAACCAGACATGGCCCGCGTCTGCCTCAACCAGGCTATTTCGCTCGACATTCGGCATCCTCTCACGTGAGTTACAGGCAAATTTTGTTCAGAAACATTTAATAAATATATAGGCGGGTAGGTATGCCAGCCTTCAAACAAAAATATTCTAAGCTTTTTTCAGTTCTATGCCTGCTAATAACGATGAGGTTATCACCCTTATGGCACGTAATTTCCTATTATTTAATTTCGCAACCTTAAGAGCAAACTTTATATCCAGATTAATATCGAAAGCGTGTATGGCGTTCGAAGAGCACGCTCACTATGCTGAGCCATTCTTCGTGGCGTTGCTGAGCTTGTACCCCTACTGGCCCACCGCTTACTACATCTGCTACGCTTATTACACGGCCCGGGAACTGTTCCGCATGGCCCATGAGGTTAATCAGTCCTTGGAATTGTAAGTAATGTTACACTAAAACACATTTTACTCATTAAACAGTCCTTTTAATTCAATATCTTACAAATTACAATGCAAGAACACATTAACACCGATCTACGCGCGAAACCGATCTGTCAAAGTACCGTGTAGTGTTGCGCCACACCGCGTGGACTGGTAGTGTTGTACCAATTGTGTCGTTGATCGATTTTCTCTTAACAGTAACTATAGCTGCTTGATAATAATCTTAATAATCGTCATCTTCACCGGCTAGCGGTGCACCCTGCTGATCAACGGACGAGATTCTGATGTATTATACAACCATTCAAGAATTTCTTTACTTGATTGCTTTCTTTAAAATACTCAGACAGTATCAAAATCTCGATTGTAAATGCAATTTTTTCAAGAGTTAAACTACTTATATTTTATAGCCTTTACCTGGCAACACATCGAGGCGGTGTAGTTTTATCGTTGAAACAACCGCTCTACGATAAGGCTCTTCTGTTTCTAGGCTATTTAAATGTATCTTTAACGCCTATTATTTTATCAGATTAGCCGAACTTACATGTTGGATGAAAAGCCAAGTATTATTTCAATACAAGATTTGAACTTCCATTTCACCCCTATAGAGTTTTTTTAGCCATTACTGTCCCACTGCTGGGCAAATAAAGAAAGGAAAAAAAGGTTGAAAAGTTGAATTTCGAAAAATCCTTTCTTAGTGCTTGCCTACTTTATAAAAGACACCTTTTTGCCTTTCAGCTTTTAGATCTAAGGGTTTGGGCTGGGCGTTGATGAGTCAGTGAATCAGGACCTCCGATTTTATATATGTAGATTTCGGTCGATCCTAGGACAAGATATCAACATGTACTTATAGTCTGATGTAGGTACCTAACTGCAGCACTTCCTGGAGGAGCAGCGGTCGCTAGACTATAAGTCATGAATGTAAATGATGATAGATTTTAGAGAGCGTCACGATAACAGTCCCATAATTCTCTGTCGGATACAGCATTAGAAGAGAGCACATGGTGGTGGAGGTCTCGTTGCAACGCTCATGGGAACAGGAGCTAGGGGACTTTTGGGAGCCTACGCTTCTGGTGAGCGGGATGTGCCCCTTCTATGAAGTGGCGGACTTGTTGCTGCGGCTAAGGGGGATACGGGTTCGTAACAACATTGATCCATATACTCATGCCTATGATACCCAACCGATTTAGTTGAAATTATGGGTTTAGTTAACCCTTTTAGCGCCAAGAGTTTTCGTCAAAAACGCTCACCACACGCCACGACATCAAAAAATTTTAAAAAAATAATTGTGTCGTGGCGTGTGGCGTACGCTTGGTGAACAATATTAAAGTTTAAAAAAAAAAATTTTTTTTTTTGTCTGATATATCAGACTTTGGCGGCGAGGGCAGGAAACTTAAACGTCTGATATATCAGACTCTGGTGGTGAAAAGGTTAAGTTAAGAGAATGGACATAGGTCACATAGACTACATCAGCGGTTCTCACAGTGTTTTCCGCGGAACCCTAGGACTCTGCAAGACCTCTGTGAGGGCTCCGCGAATAAAATAATAGTAGTACTGAAAACGTAGTTTTTCTCTCTATTTATATTTAATGTGGAATTGCGGACGCCCGGAATTTCAGCCAGGAGATTACCAACAGTTCAACTCAACCAATTATTAATGAGTTCAGAGCTCCGCCAAATATTTAGTAATCCAAAAGGGGTCCGTCGCCAAAAAGTTTGAGAACTTCTGGGCTGTAGCCGGTAAATGTTGGTACAATGTATTTTATCCGGGAATTGGGAAGAATTCCTTCGGGAACGCCATATAAACGAATTTCACCTGACGTAGCCGCGGACTGAAAGCTATTTAAGCAGTTACAGTTACTTTGGTTAAGAAAAATTAACCAAAGTAACATGTTTTTTTTATATTTTTGAGTGGAACCACTACAAAACAAAATAAGCAAACTTATTTTAACACCAGCAGCAGTGTAAGTGCAGTTTGTTAATTTAGTGGGCCGACTTAAATCTCAAAAGGTTTTCTTAAATTCAACCCAATAGAGCAGGTTTTACTGTGGGTAAGACTTACTCGGGGGATCGCGAGTAAAAGAAAGGAAACTTATTTATAGGTCCTAACACTACAATAAGAAACTACAGTGGCGGCGTAAGGGGGGGGGCGGTCCGCCCCGGGTGCCAAGCATCAAGGGGTAACAACGGAATGCCAACTCAGTCGCGCAGATTAGTAGTTACTGGCGCATCTGCACGACCAGTGTTGCCAACTAGACTGATACGAAATATGCTAATTGCTACTTAAAAAATGCCAAAAATATGCTAGTTTTTTATTGTGATTTGTAATATTGGATGAAGTACTAAAATAAAATGCTTATTTAATTTTAAATCAACTATAAAAGTGACCGGAGACATAAATATTTATTTATTTTATTTAAAAAAAGATTCTCAAATGAAGATAAAATTTAAAAGATAAAATTTATTCAGATTATAAGTAGTATTTGTCGTTTTATTTTGAGTGCTCAATCGAAAATCGCCCCGGGTGCCAACCCATGCTACGCCGGCACTGAGAAACTACAATTTCATTGAAAAAGCTGTGCCTGCCTTAGTGCTTACCCCGCGGCAATCTCTCACGTAGGTCGTAGGGGTCTTAGGGGCCTTAGAGGGTCGTCAGAACTTTTTATCTCGCAAAGGGGTCGCGAATTCAAAAAGATTGAAAAACACTGCAATAGAGTATTAGAGAGAATCGAGTTTTGTTTGATTGCAGCTAGCCGAGGTGTGCCTAGCTCTGGCTCTGTCGGATGCCGGGCAGACGGCTGCCTACTTCCACCTGGTGGCGTTGTGCTTCCGACTCAGAGGGGACTTTAACAACGCACTCTGCATCGTACATGAAGCCATCGACAAATATGGAGAGGTATGATGGTACCACTATAATAGGGATGTTGACTAATTTTGTTTTATTGTTTATCTTAAGGAACTGAATCCAAAACCCAAAACCAAAACAATTTTTGAAAACTATTGAGAAATAAATAAGTTACAAGCTATTAAATTTCAATAGAGGGGGAAACTATCAAACAACGAAAAAGAGATGCACTTACTGGCACGTGACGTCACCGCCATTTGTTTGCGTAGGTAAAAACGAGATAGCTAGCTCTCCCCACAAAACGAGATAGCTAGTCCTTACGATAATAGAAATGCTAATAACTTGTTCATTTATAAACCAATTTTAATGCTGTTTTCGGATATTAATATATTTCTAGCATTATTTTTTGTTTCACATACCAATAATTCCTTATTATACAATAATTCCTCATATCCTTATTATAGTGAGACCACCCTCTACGTCACGCCGTATACAGCGGTAATGGTAATGGTCACCATACGTCTTTTTCTTACTTATCGTGTATGTACAGTCAAGTGTGTGGTGAACTTGGGTAACCCTGGTGTCAGTTTTCAAACCGCACAATGGCCTCTGACTTGGTTTTAACGACTAGTCAATCGATAACAGCCGGGACCGACAGCCATCCGAAGTACGGAAATGCTCGTGATAAATTGCCACTTTGGTCACCCATCAGGTTCCCTGCCTCTGTGTACGTTGCTTAACCTCACTGAACGGTTGAGATCAGCGATCCCCATTGGGCTACGAGCGCTATATATATATGTATAGGTAAAGTAAGGACTAATCATTTTCATGATGTCAGCCGCAAGACCTCCACTGCTATGCACATAGGCCTCCTCCAAGAATAGAATAGAATAGAAAAATCTTTATTTTATAGGACATTCAGGATGTCACTTAAAACAGGTCAAGATTACAATGAAATACATACAAACATACATTAAACGATTTAAATACATACATACGCATTCGTACCTCTGATCCTACTGACTCTACGCCTATTCGCAAAGGTGCAGTCTTCCTCAGAGAAGAACAGGCAAGAAACTCTGAGGTTGTTCTTTTAAATCGCATTACAAATTTTCTTATTTACTAATTTTAACTAAATCTGAAATAACTCTAGAGCTGAGCAGTTCATTCCCATGGCTGCCTGTCTGATAGATAATCAGAAATTTTGTAATAGCCCTTTTTGCAAAGTTTTTGTTTAACCACTGTCATCCAAGGATCACCACATCGACTATTAATAATATCATAAATATTTTTGTGAAGATATTATTACTCAATCAAACAAAAAGTGATGGACGGATTTCGATGAAACTTTGTACTAATATAGCTTTGATATCAGAATGGGCTACATAATTTTCTTAAATTCCTAGTTTTCTCAAACTGTATTTGTTAGTTTGTCATTGCTTCAAATCGTGACGGACCGACGACGGATCGATAGGATTTTATGCACAGTGGTTGTTGAAGGGCTGAAGAGTGACATAGGCTACTTTTCTACGTGAACAAGGTCGCATTTGGAAAACTAGTGTTCTATATTTTTGGACCTCCGCTTCGTCTTTATCCTTATTAGTTGGCTATACTTACCCTAAGGTTGCTTAGAAGTTGTTAACTGGATACGTTGTCAAATTCGCGGAAAAATATTTGTTTATATAATTATTCTAGATGTAAGATTTACTACATATTTAAGAGTAACGGAACCTCCGCTTGTCGAGGGATAAGCGGAGGCTGATCCGCCACGTAAATAAAAACACTGCCGTAAAGCTGAGCGAATATATAATAAAATAAAAAAAGGTAAAACAGTAAACAATAATTTAGGAATAAATATATTGGGTTGGTTATATCAAAGATTTAAAAAAAAAGAACAAATGGTTGGTTGGGTACCAAACATGCGGAAATTAAAAAGTACGTTAAAAGGCCGAAAAGGTCCTTGGACCCGGAAAGAGAGGTTGCGCAACCTAAACCTTACAAGGTCCGCGGTTGGCGCGTGAAATTAAATTTTAAATGATGTAATGTGGTAAATCTTAAAAGTAACTAGGAATAATTGTGAAGGAATAAAAAAATTGTGTTAGCTGTAGTGCGAGGTGGCGACGTCCGTGTCCGCGCGATGGAAAGTAGCTCGTTGTAAATGGGTGGCAGAATTGCACACGCTAAGAGGAATGTTGGCACTGTGTACGGCCGACCCCGATCTTTACAGTTCAGTATCCAGTCGGTTAAGTATTCAGTCCGGTATATATAAAAAACCGGCCAAGAGCGTGTCGGGCCACGCGCATTGTAGGGTTCCGTAGCAGCATGGTTCAAATATGCAGCTGGTTTCTTAATTCTACGAGCATATTGTCATAGTCGATGTTAAAATCCCCAAATACTATAGTATCAAAAAGAAATGTACTAAAAAGTTTGTAGTTTCAGAAATAATTGTAGTTTTGGTGTAAATATAACAGAATGGAAGTATTTAATGCGCGAGCGAAGCGAGCGCGAATTTTTTTTTTGTTTTTTTTAATAGTTTTTTTTTTTGGTTTTTGATTTTTTTAAATTTTTTTGCGATAATATTATTGTTAGGGATAATATAATAATATCGAGCTGCTGCTAAAGCAGGTCGCGTGGTGGTCTTGTATAAATTTGATATCATTTTCGTACTTAGCACCCCCAAAAACCTATTAAACGACACCTGAAATGTCAATATGTTACAGCTTGTCTTTCGGCTCGCCTCACTTTAAGCGTGGAACCTTGTATGGCGGCCATTTTGGATTAGTGTACACTTCGTCGTGAATGCTACTCTCGTGAATTATTCCACATTTTATTTTTATAAAAATTAATGTTTCCCGAATGGATTGCTGAATCGAAAAACTTTCGTAGTAAACCCCATCTATCTTGAAAAAAGCTATCCTATGATAACCCACTCGATGATATCGGCGAGAAAAAGAAATGCCTCGCGCTTTCTAGGTCCTGACGGAAGATCAGCGCTGTAGTCTTTGTCTGCAGCATAATGCTGAGTCAGCGCCTCTTCACTCCTGTGACACTCAGTGTCGACTGATTCTTACTATTTTTAATTTTGTTTTTATTTTTTAACTTTTTCTTATTGCTTTGTTTATGTGTTTTGATGTGTGTTATTGGAGTGAATAAAGCTGTTATCTATCTATCTTTCACGTGTATGGAAAACACCCGAAAAACAATTTTTTCCACCATTTTATTTTTTAGATCTGTCGGCGCAATCAATATTACGACCATGCCAAATTTTAGCTCTGTAGTACCAAGGATCTAATATTAGTAAATATATTCTTATTAATCCCAACAACGTTTGGCACTTGGTCGACTATTACTCACAAGCTTGAAGGGCCAACTTATGTGTGATAGTTTTCCTTTTAATTTTGTTGTATATTCTATCACCGTGAATTTTTCCACATTTTTAGAAACAATCGTTTTGCTTGTAGTGGGGGACACTTGTTTTTAATAAAAATTTTCACTTTAAAAATTAATATTTCGCAAAGGGACTGCTGAATCGAAAGACGTTCTTAGTAAACCTCTTCTATCTTTTAAAAAACTATCCTATGACATCTCATTCGATGATATCGGCGAGAAAAAAAAATTAAATAAATATAATGAAATTGAAGTATTGAATTTTTTTTGTTGTTTTTTTTTTTTGTTTTTTTTTGGAATTTTTTTTTTTTTTGTTTTGTTTTTTTTTTTGCGATAATATAATATTTATGCTAATTACGAAAATGATTTTGATGTCATTTTCGTAATTAGCACCCCCAAAAACCTATTAAACGACACCTGAAATGTCAATATGTTACAGCTTGGCTTTCGGCTCGCCTCACTTTTAGCGTGGAACCTTGTATGGCAGCCATTTTGGATTGGGGTACAGTTTGTCGTAAATGCTAACCTCGTGAATTATTCCACATTTTTTTCATTATAAAAATTAATGTTTCTCAAACGGATTGCTGAATCGAAAAACGTTCATAGTAAACCCCTTCTATCTTTTAAAAAGCTATCCTATGATAACCTACTAGATTATATCGGCGAGAAAAAAAAATCCATCGCCCTTTCACGTGTATGGGAAACACCCGAAAAACAATTTTTTTTTCCACTATTTTATTTTGTAGATCTGTCAGGGCAATCAATATGTATGACCATGCCAAATCTTAGCTCTGTAGTACCAAGGGTCTAATATTAGTTAATATATTCTTATTAATCCCAACAACGTTTAGCACTTGGTCGACTATTACTCACAAGCTTGAAGGGCCAACTTATGTGTGATAGTTTTCCTTTTAATTTTGTTGTATATTTTATCACCGTGAATTTTTCCACATTTTAAAAACAATCGTTTTGCTTGTAGTGGGGGACACTTGTTTTTAATAAAAATTTTCACTTTAAAAATTAATTTTTCGCAAAGGGAATGCTGAATCGAAAAACGTTCTTAGTAAACCCCTTCTATCTTTTAAAAAGCTATTTTATGACATCTCATTCGATGATATCGGCGAGAAAAAAAAACCATTGCCCTTTCACGTGTATGGGAAACATCCAAAAAATTGTTTTTTCCAAAATTTTATTTTTTCAGTCTATTGACGCAATCAATATGTATGACCATGCCTTTCAGCTCTGTAGTACCAAGGATCTAATATTAGTAAATATATTCTTATTAATCCCAACTAAGTTTGGCACTTGGTCGACTATTACTCGCAAACTTGAAGAGCCATCTTATGTGTGATAGTTTTCCTTATAATTTCATTGTATACACTACCACCATGAATTTTTTTACATTTTTAGAATCAACCGTTTAGCTGGTAGAGGGGGGGGACACTTGTGTTTGACAAAAATTTTCACTTTAAAAATTTATATTAGGCAAACAAAGTGCTGAATCGAAAAACGTTCTTAGTAAACCCCTTCTGTCTTTTAAAAAGCTGTCCTATGACACCCCATTTAATGATATTGGCTAGAAAAAAAAATTCATCGCCCTTTCACGTCTATGGGAGACACCCGAAAAAATTTTTTTTTCTAAGATTTCACTCTACAGTTCTGACGGCGTAGTTAATATTTATGACCATGCCAAATTTCAGCTCTGTAGTACCAAGGGTTTCTTAGGAAACCCGCGGACAGACGGACAGACGGACAGACGGACAGACGGACAGACGGACATGGCGAAACTATAAGGGTTCGTAGATTACTACGGAACCCTAAAAATGATCACAGTCCACGGTAAATTTTGCCAACCACAATGTCAATTTTTTTCCGATTCTTAACAAAAGCATTTCAAATTTGAAAATAGACCAAAAAGTCCATGACAGAGAAGTAAAATAGTATGCCAGAAAAAAGTAACCAAAATTAGAAAGGAGAATGTATGTGGGAATACTGCAATATGAACATCCACGGCCTCACTAACAATAAATTTACTCTGCGTAGGTAACGCTTATATCATACGCAAACAAATTTTTTCATAGGCTTTTGATTGTTATAAGCATGTACTACGCAATGATGCGTAAGTATCGTAAGTAAGGCCGTAAGTAACCTAAATATTGTGATAGCACTTCATTAGTAGTGTACGAGCCTTTCATTATTATATTATGTCTACATCATTGTAAAAAAACTCACGAAACGTAAAATATTTGACTTTGAGTTAAAAACTTTCTTTTCTAGATGACTTACCTGCGTCATCTTGAAGCAGAGTGCCTGCATCAGACCGGAGAGGAAGAGGTCGCGCTTAATGTCTTTCGCAAGATTGGAGCTCCAGCAACAAATAGTTATAGGTTTTTACACTTACAAACTCTTTTCGAGTCGATAGCAAAACTATAATCAAATTTTAGATACCTAAGTGCTGAAGCTAACTTCTTAAACCCGTCGCGTGCTTGTTTACGCCGCGTGCGATACAAATCTCGTACACCATGTGTTCAAAAAGCACGCGAAGGTTAGGAGCGTAGAGAGCGTTGTGACCTGATCAAAACCTACAAGATTCTAAATGGTCTCTGCGCTATAAAAAAATTCGACAAACAGATGATAAACGAGACCACAACACCCGGCTAAGAGGACATTACCTTACTTGAACTACATTCCTACTTCTCAATAACAATCCCCACAAACACCTCTTCTCCAATAGAGTTTATGCAAGGATGGAGTAAACAACCAGAAGAAGTACTTAGTTTCAGCACCAAACGTGAACAAATAAAAAAAACTTGCTAGATAAACAAATCACAGGCGTAAAGTTTAAATGCATGGTTTTCAAATTGATGCAGGTAATTCTCAGTCACAGTATTACAATAATTCCCCTCAGTTGTCTCAACTGCTTGCCTGTTTAATAATAATAAATTTCGCGCGACCAGTATTTAGCAACACCTACAATACTTTAAGTTGCCTCGAACGAGTCCTTAAGTGTGCAGGTGGACAACCTCGCTGGACAATCTAATAAATGGGCCATCATTTGTGGGGAATCACCAGATTCGCAGGTGTTGTTGTCACTTATCCGTCAAATCCCACCACAGGTTATCCTTACTCCTGCTGACTTGGATCCGGAGTGACTTCCACGTCAGTCAGAATAGGCCCTGTACAAGAGAAACCTTTTTAGAAGACGGCACGAACTTATTGTCCTGTTTCTTCTCGTCCAAAGATTAAGCTTCACTTTTGCAGGAGAGTTACAAATGCTACTTTGCCTTGTGAGCTAAGTTGTGGTTTGCAAAGGATAAAAACTAATAAATGGTCTTTACGTGATCAGTGTTTTGCTGGCGCTCCCGGCTGTGGATCCGCACATCGTGCGCAGCATCTTAGTGGATCTTCTTCGGAAACAGCCCAGCGCTTACGGATGGATGGCGCTCGCTGATGACTGGCTTAAGGTAAGAAAAACTTTGGGGAGTGTGAGCTGCATGCGTTCATATCTTTTCCTATCCTATATCTTTTCTTCTATTTTATGACCATCAGCTTAGTTCAGTGATACTACCATATTTTTCAGAAGACTTAATACTCAGTACATTATGCTTATTGTTGATCAAGGATCGATCAAAGTGGAGAGGCCAATGTCCAGCAGTGGAAGTCTTGCTACTGATATTGTGAATGATGAAGCCCCTGTCTTCAGCGAGCAGAGAGAGCAGAGCATGCGTCTGGGGAGCCGGACTGTAATATAGCGGAGGCTCGAAAGTGCGCCATGGCGTGCGCGGTGCTGGCTCTCAAATACGACCGGCGCGCTGGCCGGGCCTGGGTGATGTTGGCCCAGTTTGCCAGGCCATTGCAGAGACGGAAATTCTGCTTAGAAATGGCAGACTTGGTCAGTATAGTCAAACTTAGATACATTTCTTGTCTGTTTTAAAAAAAACATTGCTTTCGTCTTTCCAAAAAAGGACGCACCTAAATACCAACGCTATTGCTATTACTTTTATTTTTTGTTTTTGACTCGCGATTATACCTAAAAGCGCTACATGCCAGCTCAGCAAGAAAAATTTCGTCCATGGTGAACAAGTTTTTCAAATGCTCGTATAAGAAAGTATTAATTATTATCTAGTGTCTCGGAGTTTCCGAAGCCGAATCGCCAGCATAAGTTCCTACCGCAATGCTTTCACAGGATCTCAGCGTTCCACCAAACCACCTCGCCGGCTCATTGAGGAGTTATACAGGGTTAACGGAATCTCGACGTATTCCTAGCAGGATGTGATAGGCCGCCAAAATGCAACAAAGTTAACCTACCTTATGTATGGCCGAAAGTTAATAGTTTTCGAGATTTCGTTAATTTAAGATTTTTTACGAAAATACCCAGATTTCATCATTTTAACCAAAATTTTAAAATAATTGTTCATTGGATAGTATCACGTCTAACTTTTTTTCTAAGTCGATAGTTTAATAAAGCAAGGAAAGTCATTACTACCCCAAATTCCTTAGCAGTTTTAAAACATGAGCCGAATAGAAGATTCAAAATTTTTAAATTTTCTTTGTAACAGGTTAAATACCGATGCCTAGGTCAAAACTTTATTATGACAACAAGTGTACAAACTACAAACACCTAAATTAACTTCCTCATATAATAAGCTATCCAAAAAGTTATAAATGTCAATACAAACTTATGATCTACATCACTAAAATCACTTTTAACTTAATGCAGGTAGAGTTCAACCCATAAAGGTGATTCACTTTCTTCGCGGTTTTTTAAAACTTTTTTGAGATTCTTTCCGCTTTCGGTGCCCATTAGTGCAAATAATTGTAATTTGAGATACCATGACGGTCAAAACTTAATTCGTCTGTCTACAGAATGTTTAAAAAAAATGTCATCAGCGTCGACATTTAACATAAAACGACAAAATTCCAACCATCTAATCGGGTCTCCCTCTTCTAATGAATGGACAGGTGTTGATGGTGATGTGGATGTCGGCCTGATAAATGTATTACAGACAAGACTTTCCATTGTGACATTCCAAATAACGCGCTACGATGTTTGTCGAGGTGTTGGGGTCGTCATTAAATCTTTGCAAAACCGCCTCCTCGTCCTTTTTCGCGGTTTATTTAAACTTTTTTGAGTTTCTTTCCGCCTTCGGTGCCCAATATAGTGCAAATAATGCTTCCGCGACGTAGTTGGAATACGGCTGAGGACGAGGAGGCGATTCTGCAAAGATTTTATGACGACCCTAATACCTCGACAAACATCTTAGCGCGTTAATTTGGAATGTCACAATGGAAAGTCTTGTCTGTAGTACATTTATCGCGCCGACATCTACATCACCATCAACACTTGTCCATTCAATATTAGAGGGAGACCCGATTAGATGGTTGGAAATTTGTCGTTTTATGTTAAATGTCGACGCTCTGATGACAATTTTTTTTTAAACATTCTGTGGACAGACGAATTAAGTTTTGACCGTCATGGTATCGCAAATTACAATTATTTGCACTAATGGGCACCGAAGGCGGAAAGAAACTCAAAAAAGTTTTAAAAAACCGCGAATAAAGTGAATCATCTTTATGGGTTGAACTCTACCTGCACTAAGTTAAAAGTGATTTTAGTGATGTAGATCATAAGTTTGTATTGACATTTATAACTTTTTGGATAGCTTATTAAATGAGGAAGTTAATTTAGGTGTTTGTACACTTGTTGTCGTAGTAAAGTTTTGACCTAGGCATCGGTATTTAACCTGTTACAAAGAAAATTGAAATTTTTGGCTCATGTTTTAAAACTGTTAAGGAATTTGGGGTAGTAATGACTTTCCTAGCTTTATTAAACTATCAACTTAGAAGAAAAGTTAGATGTGATACTATCCAATAAGCAATTATTTTAATATTTTGGTTAAAATGATGAAATCTGGGTATTTTCGTAAAAAATGTTAAATTAACGAAATCTTGAAAACTATTAACTTTCGGTCATACATAAGGTGGGTTAAATTTGTTGCATTTTGGCTGCCCTATCACGTCCTGCCAGGAATACGTCGAGTTCCCGTTAACCCTGTATATGAGTAATCCGATCATCCTTAGATTAGTTTATCTTTAGAGCTTACGTCTTAAAAAAAATGCTTCTTCTTATCGTGTAGGTATAGTCAAGTGTGTGGCGGACTTGACTAACCCTGGTGACAAGAGATTTCAAACCGCACAATGGCTTCTGACTTGGTTTTAACGACTGTACAAATAGACAACAGCCGGGACCGACAGTTTAACGTGCCCTCCGAAGCACTGAAACGCTTGTGATAAATTGCCATTTTGGTCACCCATCAGGTTCACTGCCTCTGTGAATGTTGCTTAACCTCACTCATCGGTTTAGATAAGCGAGCGCCACTGGACTACAAGCGATAAAATGCTTTGTTTATTGTATTCATAATAAATTTAAGTAGGAATTGTTTTTCTCAGTGTGGGTGCTACGGAGAAGAAAGCATACTAGACATGCGAAGCCTGGAAACGAGTCCCACGGTGTCCCAGTGCCACCGGTTCGGGATCTCGCTGCGAGGTTGTCGCTGCAGCGCTTGCACCGACGCACCGGTCGACTTGTAGAACTTGGTGTTTTTGATTTTGCTTTTATTTTTCTTAATATCTCTCAGTAACATTTACTTACAATAAACAACTAATAAACCTCCAATCGCGTTCAAAAAGTGTCCGCGGCAAATGAATGGTCTTCACGCCGATTGAGCATTATTATTTTTTGCTAATGTCATTTTGTTCGCTGTCGTGTAACAACGCGTCAAAATGGTGAAGTGTTCAGTTCAGTGAACACTTTTTGGTTGACGTTTTTTTTGAGATTGGGTATCTAGTTGCTTTATTGTATATCAATGCTCAGTAACCGTCTATTTTCTGAATTCACGCAAATGTAAATTTCCATGTCCATTAAATGTCTTTAGCAAGTTATTTGAATACAGAACTACATATAGGCCTTTCACTGTCCATGATGCTGCTAGATACCCTAGTACTGCCATGTCTTAAAACAATATTAAGGTAACTTTATTTAAGAAGAAACAGAGACAAAGTTAGGTATATGAGAAGAAAAAGGGACAACGCTTTACAAGTAACATTGAATTAAGATTATTTAATTTTATTATGACGTTGTAGTGGGTAGGCCTTCTGGTTTATCCGACACTGACGGAGCTTTAGTAAGAAACGAGACCGACTCTCTCGCTTCCTCTTATAGCTCCGTCACTCTCAGATAGTCAAGGAAGAAGGGCAGTGAAAGTGCTGGGCCCATATTTTTGAAACGATAGAATTCCAATTCGCATACGAATTGACAAGATTCGCATAGGAATCTCATACAAATCTTGTCAATTCGTATGCGAATTGGAATTCTATTGTTTCAAAAATCAGGCAGGGGCACAAAGATCCTAATTTCTTATTGTATCTCGACAATCATCGATTTTCCGAATACACACGAAATATATTTATCGCCTTTATTAATTTTAATTTAGACCTACGTACTTTACTGTTGTTTTGTTTACATTTCGGAAACACGAAGTTAGCCGAGAGAGTATGAAACTCACAGAATTTATTTGGTGTTCATCACGTAATGGATATGTCACCGGAAAATAATAAGAATCGTAAGTTGATCAACTTTCGAGGTAGTTTATCAACTATCGGAAAATCATACACGGCAGTTGAAATGTATTATTTAACGTATACATTTCCGGTAATTGATCAATTTACGGCGTCTCGCGGTAAAATGATCCGGCGAACTCGATGTGTACGCTGATTGGTTGAAAACTCGAGGTGTTCGCTGATTGGTTGAATGTCTCACTTAGAACTGCGACAAGTAGGTTTGTTAGTAGCCGAACCCAACCAACCCATTTAAGGTTGGTTGGGTTAGGTTAGGTTAGAACTGCGACCCTCAACGCACGAGCCGAGCGAGCGTAGCGAGCGTGCCGCGGCAGCGGCCGGCGAAGTGCCAGAAACGACTCGATTGTGGTTGCCTCTTAGGTTGTCGCATCGACCAATCAGAGAACAGTGTATGAACGGATGTCAGTTTAACGTAAAAATGTACACTGAACAGCGATTGGTCCATTCGTTGACGTGTGGCAAAATCGTTAGTTAATAAACTTACCGCCAGGCATCGTAAGTTGATCAATTAGCTAAACTTTATTGCGTTAAATAATACATTTCAACTGCCGTGTATGATATTTTGCCGAAAGTTGATAAACTACCTCGAAAATTGATCAACTTACGATTCTTATTAATTTCCGGCGACAGATACATGACGCTAACTCAGGACTTGAGTGTTTGGCTGTGTTCTTCTTATCGAGGCACAGCTATGTGTGTAGCGAACTTGGCTAACCCTGGTGTCAGAATTTTCAAACCGCACAATGGCCTTGGTTTTAACGACTGTAGTCAATCGACAACAGCCGGGATCGACAGCTTAACGTGCGCTCCGAGGCACGGAAACGCTCGTGATAAATTGCGGGATCCCTTTCGTTGACATAATGTTTTTTTTACTAAGTAATATATTTTGGCATATCATGTTTCGCTTAATTTTTTTTCCTTATTATTTCTTTGCCATAATGTTATTTTTTCCTAATATTAATTGTGGCATAATAATATTTTTGACTATTTTATTTGTCTTCATTTTTTTTGCCGAATGGGTTTTGGAATATTATTTTGTCGACTAATAGTTTAACTTTAACTTTAACCCATAGGTACTTATTACTTAGATAACATAACAATAGATTCAAAATAGGCTAAGGTGCGGCGGTGCAACGAAATAAAGAGGTCTAAGCCGCCTCTTTATTTTGTTGGTACAAATAACATATAAAATTATTTCACAATTGTTGAAACTTACCTGTTCTCTCAGAGCGTTTGGTTCATGATTATGATTAGCAATTCTATTATGGCTTGATTTTATTATGCCATTTTTAATTTATTGTTTTGTATATTATGCTTAAATTTTATTATGGTAATGGTTGTTATGCGTTTTTTTAATGCTTTAATGTGTTCTGCTTATTTTATATTATGCGTAAGTATCATTAGTTTAAATTATACTATGCAATAGAATGTTATATGATTTAATTTTTTATGTAAATGGATGGGGAACCGATAAATTGCTACTTTGGTCACCCATCAGGTTCCTTGACTCTGTGTACCTACGTTGCTTAACCCCATTGATCGGTTCAGATCGACGATCATCACTGGGCTATGGCTATGTTAAAAGATAAAGATCATACGATAAAGATCATAAAATAAAGCCCAAGTATCATTCTAGCAAAGCGCGACGCTTTACGTTCTTACTAATAATATGTATATTATACACTGCGTATAACATGCGCAAATTCACAGGTTTTTGCTCTTTATAAGCTTGTAATACGCAATGTAGAGTAAGGTAGTGTGTACCTAATTGTAAACTCGATACCACGTCAGGCTACATACGTTGATCGTGACGTCGCTCTTAAGTCGTTTGCAATAGTGGCGATTATCATAAAGCAACTGGAAAACCTGATATGCTATCGTGTATTCACGTGTGTGTACGAGTATGTTACAATAAAATACTGTTTAAGTAATAGTGTTTATTTTGTACAATTTTATATATACATTAAAACGGAACACGATAAACCTTACTACATCACTACATTTTACAAAATAAGGACATTGTTAAATATTTATAGGTTAATATTTTTTTTTCTACTATTAAGTAGTACAGGAGAAAAATTATTCCAACCATTAAAAAAACATTTAGTGCTTAACACCAATCAAGTTAATAAATATGAAGGTCCTGAATCACTGAACGTCCACTCGATAAAAATACACGATTAGGAAAGGACTAGAGGCCTCAATATCTGATGTATTGTTGTCAATGTAAATCTTTAAGGCCCGTATTACAGGAGACTCATCTTGATCTATACTTAAGTATTGATTCTCTCTTTCGCTATCAAAATGACAAAGACGACTGCTACTCAAGTATAGATCAGATCAGAGTCTGAGTCGCGTTCTGTAAAACGGACCTTAAGTGATTATCGGATCCGATATTCTGGGCAAGCAGAATGAGGCTAAATGTATGTGCTATGTACCAGCCATTCGCACTCCCCGTTCCGACATCGGATAAAAGAAGGCATTAGGATTCCCTTGGTTTGCTCAAAAGCTGAAAAGGCAGTCTTAATATCGGTTGATTTGTTCGATAATAGATAAAATACGGCTTAAATTAAAGTGTTTAAGACAGACTAGCGCTGTTAATAAGATCGTGCGGGAATATACGTTTCTCCTGTACCATCCGGATTACAGATATTATTGTTTAAATGGTCCAACTCATTTTAGTACTCAATTTTATATTTTTCTATAAATAAATGACAAACGATCCTGCCAGAGGAGCTATTATGTAGTGAAATACACTTATCACCATTTCTTTTTAAGATTACTCTCAATAGGGTAGTGTTTCCTGTATACAAAATAAAATAATATGAACTCATCGGTAAATAGCTGAACCATAAAGAAATGCAGAATCATTGTTCTCAGTCCAAATTCACTTTCAACTATAAATTTAATTATCGAAAAAACATTAATGGAAAGTAAAAAATCAAACGCGAGATATGACGTCATAACGCACTATTTCATATAATTTTTCTTACTACAAGAGCGTTTTGAAGTTTGATAAAGAGTTGCTGATTTGACTAATGAGGAAACTAGCCTATTACTAAGTCCCGTGGCAAATTAATATTATCCTTTTTAGGTAAATGCTTTTCTTCCATCGTGGGACGCAATTCATAAACTGATTTAATTTTCCACGTTAAAAAACGTATGAGTCACCGACTTCAATCCCAACAACAGTTCGCACAAAGTACATAACTAGTATTTTTTGCAGACTACAATGCCTATTAACAGATAACCATAAACGAAAAAGTCACTCATTTAGATGATGTTCTGGTTTGTAGTATTTTTTGTTTTTGTTGATTTTTTTAAAAGCGCTGTATCATTTTCGATAACATTTATATGGGACCACCTCTGAAGTATACTCTTCCGAACAAAAAAAGAATTTTGAAAATCGGTCCATAATTGACGGAGAAATCGGTGAACATACATAAAAAAATACATACAGTGGAACATAGAACCTCCTCCTTTTTAAAGTCGGTTAAAAATCAAGGTACACAGTTTTGTGTTACAGTTAGCAATCTACATCCAAAATTGTATTACACCACTCGATAGGTAATCAAGAATTTGTTCCGTAAAATACAAGACCGCGTCCACAACACACCTATATTTTTAATGTGATTAAATTTAACTCGTTACCTTCTAGCCTAGCAATAACAATATGAAAAATAAAGAGGGTAGATGACGGATATTGAATAACATATGTGTATTAAGATAATATATGTTGACATACCTGTAAGACATAACAGAATTCAAAATCATATTTAAAAATGGTTGAAAGATAAAAAACTCATAGCTTGTCAAACATTTTTGTCTATCCCTTTCTTACAAATCGAAATTGTGTATTGAATTTATTTGGTGGCACTCATTTAGTATTCCCCCCGATGTGTAATTTCTTAATATCTTGAATTATTATTACACCAGGCTATTTATAAGGTAAAGAAGCTCAAATTTTAATTAAAAAAAAAAATCGTGACCACCGTAATACAGGAAATTTAATGGACGTAATACCTTAATAACCTATTTATTTTATACATTCAAAGTTTCATTCACTCTAACCCTCTACTTCATACATTACACACAATAGCCCCTCAGTCTAGTATTTTCGCAAATTAACACTTAACAGACATTTATTGACATGATATGTATTAAGTAGCCATATTCGAATTACATATCTTTGAAAATAATTAAAAGAGACTCATTTCTTTTTAACGTTGCTACTTGTTGATTTACTATTTACATGACAATTACTTAGACACGTTAAAAGGAAACGAGTGTATGTACAACTATAATTTATACAACTATAGAATATTTATAGTGAAATAATATTAGTAAACAAAATCTGTGATGAAACTCAAAATGCTTTCTACAACAGAGCCCAAATCATTGATACTATTATGTTATGTTCCTTTTTTTTTTCCCAAATTTGCGAAATTTTATCACAGATATACGCGTACTTATATCTACCAATTAAACTTGACACTTTGGCCTTTATCGTCTTTATTCCGTAAGAATTATTTTTATTCGAATTCTTAGAAACTCATGCTTAATAGTTTGAGTGCGGTTTCACCTCGGTAAAATTTTACAGTCCATCAAGTTACCACATAAGTGCACTTTATGCTTTTACGATAAGAGCGGTTTTGCGATGAAAATGAGGTCACCAGATGCGCTGGCCTCCGTACTTTAACTATCCAAAGTGAGTTGCTCTTGAGAATGCAATGAAATATAAAAAAATATATTTATTGTATCAGATAAAAAATAAAAGTAATGAAAAAAATATTAGGTTCACACCCTTCGGTTTCTTGTTTGTGAATAAACCCACTTGCATATACAGCCACAGTGTCACGGTTAATTTTTAAAAGAAAAGAAATTTAAAAGAAAAAAAACGACTACACGAAGTGGGTTTGGCGAAAGAGGATCAGGTACAGGGAAATTTGACAGTTTGTTGTAACCTGATGTGCTTTTAACGGTACAATAAATATTTACAGGAGCAAAATATGGTACTTACAGTTAAAATAAATTTAAGTTACAAAGGTGGACTTATCCCACCAGGGGATCTCTTCCAGTCAACCTAACGAATAGAAAGAAAAAAATGAATAGAGAAGAATAGATACTTGTATTTTATGTATGTATAGTCCGGTCAATCTAGAAATTCAAAGATACATAAATTCCCAACAAACTGAAAGTTAGTAAAATTGTTCAAAACATAATTATTATTATAACTATATAAAAATAAGTCGGGTTTTCCTTCCTGACGCTATAACTCCAGAACGCACGAACCGATTTCCACGGTTTTGCATTCGTTGGAAAGGTCTCGGGCTCCGTGAGGTTTATAGGATACTTTTTATTTAAAAAAAAATTAGGACGCGGGCGGAAAGCTAGTTATAAATAAAATTTTAAAGTTTCCCATCATTCCCGTGTACACTACCTCATAGGTGGCGTGGAAACGTGTGCATATTATGACAATTATAACTTTAACAACGTTTTGAATCGTTATATCTCAGAAACGGTGGCTCTTAGGAAAAAAAAGTATTGATACATATTTTATAAATATTTTTTTTATGATGTACAATTTTTGTCTGGGGTATTTTATTATAAAACTTACCATTTTGCTAAAAATCGCGAAAAACTCATTTTTATGTCCTTGAGTAATTTTTTTCCATAGACTGGAATGATGAGGAACTTAAACATTTTATTTAAAATTATGCTTTGAACAATTTTACTAACTTTCAGCTTGTTGGGAATTTATGTACCTTCACTCTTGTTTTTTGGTCTAAATTGACCGGACTATGAAGTAAGAATAGAGAAGAATAGATACGTGGCCAACTTGCGTAGCTCTACTTTTCAAAGTAAACAAACGGATTGTTTAGCTTAACGACAAGCACTTACAATAGTGGTGCCATTTTTAAACAACCTAACCAATAATAAATCAATTTTACATAATTATAAGAATGCAAAAAATGGAGATCATTCACTAACCATTACACGATGAACCATACAATAAATACTATAGCTGGATGGACTAACTTTAAAAGAACCGCGTGACAAACAATGAACAACCATCTCCCTCCCTCACCAAACCCACACTACATGAAAAAGTTATACAAAAGAATGTCGCTGTAATATTATATGAAGAGATATTTGGTATTCGACTAATGGACTTATATTCAGAACTCCGTTTAGGAAAACACAATTCACTTTGTCTTTGATTTGGGCTAAAATGTGATGACCGATTAACACAGACCCTTCATAAAAAATCAGTTAAACCTAAAAAAATAAAGCTAATTTTATAAAACATTACAAAATCTGTAGCATCTCTTTAAACATTATTCGAGTGCTAATCCTGTGTGAATTAAGTTTTATTAAATTATTAAAGAATTACGGTCTTACTAATAATAAATTATAGACTGCGTATAATACGCGCAAACACCCTTTTTATACGTTTTCGGTAGTTATAAGCGTGTTCTATGTGTAAGTTTTATTAGCAAGGCCGTTAATGTCTATACCACGGCCTTTATTAACTGAGGCGTGGGGCCATAAATGTCAAGAGATAAGAATGTAAGGCCCGTAAGTGCAAGTGAGATAGGCTCCATAAGGCCCGCAAGTGCAAGCGTGATAGACATAGGGAAATGATTTGTGGCCCAACGCCTCAGTACATAACGGCCCTAGTATAGTGACCCCTAGCAAGGGCCTCGGCCTGTTCGGGCTACTAATTCCATCCTAGATCATAAAATAAGCCAGAAATCAGTTTTAACGAGTTCTGGATTTCCTTTATGACTTACCGAGTAATGTCGAATATTATGTTATGTTGTATGAACTAAATAAATAGAAAAATAATAATAAAAAAAATAGAATATAAACCAGTTTTTTTTAGAAATCGGTATCAAAACTATGCGAATGTAAAACTATTCTATTCACATATCTAACGACATTCCGTTGGAATGGGTTAAGTGGTTCTGAGACCATTCAGATTGCGCGTCCCGAACTACAAACGAATGTTCAAACCCTCTTACGGTTGCAATTTTTCACCGACTTTGGATCGGACGAAGAGAGTCCGACCGGCCTGATGAAAAGACATTTATGAGAGTATATTTTAAGAAAAGACTTTGTAGTCTTTGTACTTCAAACTTTGTAGAGGGATCTCATTCAAAGACTCGACCTCCTCAATTTTCTTTAGTATTCTGTTGTTCATACTTCATTACTTTTATTGAATTTTGTGTGTACTGAAGATTTTATTCTACACATAATTTAGAAGAATATTTTATTACGAAGAATGTTCAATTACTGAATCAAGCCAAATAAAATAAGACCTTAACTTTAATAGCCGAAGTATGAATCTCTTTTGTCTTCAATGGACATGGATCGATCATCTTGAATTGTTAAAAGGACACACATCCAAATTCAAACTAAAAATAAATTCAAACTTTTTTTTATTCATATTGAGAGTTGAAATTTCGTTAGGTTTGTTCGGAACTCAATTCTCATGATGGTTTAAGCGCATCTTAGCCCTGCATATTTCACAATTTGAGTCGTTACCAACTTTAGTGGAAGTAAAAAACAACTACGCTCCACGCCGAGCACAACTCTATAGGTAGTTTTGGCATATAAAAGTGTAACCTTATGGATTCGAAAGAAACTCACATTAAGAGAACCTTTCCACTCTTTCTTCAAGTCTATACAATTAAAGTTAGGCCTAATCTAGTCAGAGTTGTAGTTCGTTTCTTGCATGAGCGGTTGCATGTCTTCTTTCTTCTCTCTATGTCTGTCTCTCTCTTTTCTGTCTGCTCCGCGGACCTTCGTTACTCCGTCTAGTACGCTGATCTCTGATAGCCTGAAAAGGTGAAAGAATATTTAAAATAGAAACAATGTAAATGCCTACTAAATTCGAGGGTTACCCATATTCCTGATATTCCATCATCAGATCCTGACTTGGTGACAATGGAACCTACAGACTATACTATTTCGAACAAAAAAAAATTTTGAAAATCTGTCCACAAGTGGCGGAGAAATCGGTGAACATATTATAAAAATATATAGTATACATAGTCGAACAAAGAACCTCTCCTTTTTGAAGTTAATTAAAAAAGCTGTCAACGAGTTGCTCAGTTTGACGCAGGTCACGCAGTAGTTTTTTAATAGAATTTCCAAGCAGATATAAAAAAAACGGATGTCTTTTTCGAAATCAGTACCCCCAAAAACCTAATAAACGACACCCATTCTACATTTAATAGGCAACAAAACAAGTAAATAATAGGCAACAAAACAAGTAAAAATGTCAAAGCTGGAAATGGGACAACGTTCAATATTTCGTACCAAATACTGAATCTATTACAATATTTATAGAATGAAGCGTACAAACAACGCGTGGCAAACGTAGTGTAGGATGGACAGATGACCTAAAGAAGATAGCGGGTAGTGGCTGGATGAAAATAGCGGAGGATCGTGCAAAGTGGCGCACCTTGGGGGAGGCCTATGTTCAGCAGTGGAATGATAGATGATAGATAGATGATGATGATAGAATGAAATATTTTTAAATGTTGATCATACTCCCAATGTCACCAGTCACCTAATGTAGGCACACGGGACGGTCCGGCGTAGCTTAGCTTTATTTTATTTCATAATTACGGTGTTACTTGTAAAGTGAGCAATATACGTTTTGGGTAGTAAAAATACTAACTTTCATTTATCTAACAGTTTAGTATGCCCCGGGAACTTATATACATTATACAGGGTGACTTTTCAATCAGTACCCAGATTTTTCTTACCTGTCAATAACGTTGATAGAACGTATAATAAGGAGGAAAAAAAAATATTCTTCCAAAATTTACAGATTTTGATACCCTCTTGACGTCTTAGAGGATGAATTTTGTAAAACGCAAAAACACGTTTGTCACAAATTTGTGTTGAAAAGTAATATTACCAAGTTGCTAGTCAATTGGACAATGTTATTTTTTTCCATACAAAAATATTGATTATTATCATGATTCAGGCGATCTAGCTTGAAATTTTTATATGAAACGATATAAAACAAAAAAAATACGGATCTGTTAAATTTTCATAAAGTTTACGTACAAAAAATGTATTTGCGTACTGATTAAAAAATAATGTGGTAACCCGGACAGTAATTGAAAATATACAATCTTCATATTTACATAATTTTCCACGTTAAAAACATATGAGTCACCGACTTCAATCCTAACAGTTCGCACAAAGTAGATATCTAGTATTTTTTGTGGACTACAATGCTTATTAGCAGATAACTAAAAGCAGAAATGTCATTCATTTATTTAGATGATGTTCTAGTTTGTAGTATTTTTTGTTTTTGTTGGTTTTTTTTAATAGTCCATTGAAATGTTACATTTTTTAGGCCTTACCTTGCGTTTTTTAGAGGACGCAATTTTATTTTTTTGATGTGTAGGGGGGGTCAGTGTAAAGCTAAAACCAAGTTTGTGGGGTCGCCACCCTTGTCGCACGGCCGCCATCTTGAAAATAGGGGTTGAAATGGTTTTTACGGTATATCTCTTAAACTATTTATTTTATAAAAAAAAATTGTTAACATTTTTTGTTGCAAATTAAATTCTCTACAACTTTGGTCCAGTAACTTTTTGTCGTAGTAACTTTTTGTCGTAATTAATTTTTAATAAAATTGCAAAATTTTTAATTAAAAAAATTATAATATAGTAAAAAAAATTAAAAAAAATTAAAAAAAAACAATAACTGATGACATATTATTAGTACACATGTATAATATAGGTATAGTTAAGAGTACTGAAAAATAGTACTCACTTCGGAGCGCTGTAAAACCTTAGCTATTGACTTAATGAAAAAATGATGCAAATAAAAGTTGTTCCTCAAAAAACGATCTACAAAAATGGTCTGATATCATTTTTTCGTAAAATGATAAAAAAAAAGTTACATCGAAAAATATAAATTTTTTTCTCGAATTTCTGAAGATTTTCGCTTATAACTTTTTTATTTATAGTTCTACGACAAAAAGTTACTGGACCAAAGTTGTAGAGAATTTAATTTGCAACAAAAAATGTTAACAATTTTTTTTTATAAAATAAATATTTTAAGAGATATACCGTAAAAACCATTTCAACCCCTATTTTCAAGATGGCGGCCATGGGACAAGGGTGGCGACCCCACAAACTTGGTTTTAGCTTTACACTGACCCCCCCTACACATCAAAAAAATAAAATTGCGTCCTCTAAAAAACGCAACCCCAAATGTAACTTTTCAATGGACTATAAAGCGCTGAATCATTTTCGATAAAATTTATATGGGACCTCTTCAGGAGTATACTCTTTCGAACAAATAAAGAATTATTCAAATCGGTTTATAATTGCCGGAGTAATCGCGTAACAAATATACAAAAAAAATACAGTCGAATTGAGAACCTCCTCCTTTTTTGAAGTCGGTTGAAAAATCAGAAAACACTAATAAAAAATAAATACTGACACTTGTGGTTCGACGTCGTCCTCGTGGTTGGGCGTGAAGTATGGGTTGGCGGCGGCCGGCCGGAACTTGTAGCCGGTCATCACGAAGAACACGAAAGTAGCCATCTCGCGGAACATCTCGTCGATCCAAGAGTATTGGAACGGCACTGTTATCTGAATACATTTATTTATTTCTTTAATAATAATAATAAACGGCATTTATCTACTATACAGGGTTATTTTTTAATCAGTACACAAATTTTTTGTACGTAAACATAATGAAAATTTAACAGACCCGTATTTTTTTGTTTTATATCGTTTCATATAAAAATTTCAAGCTAGATCGTCTGAAGCATGAAAATAAATCAATTTTTTTGTATGGAAAAAAAATTAACTTCGTCCAATTGACTTGAAACTTGGTAACAGTACTCTTCAACACAATTTGTGACACCCGTGTTTCTGCGTTTTACAAAATTCATCCTCTAAGACGTTAAAAAGGGGTATCAAAATCTGAAAATTTTGGAAAAAAAATTTTTTTTCCGTCTTATTTACGTTCTATGAACGTTACTGACACCGTAAGAAAAATTTGTGTACCGATTAAAAAGTAACCCTGTATAAAAATAAGTCGGGTTTTCCTTCCTGACGCTATAACTCCAGAACGCACGAACCGATTTCCACGGTTTTGCATTCGTTGGAAAGTTCTCGGGCTCCGTGAGGTTTATAGGATACTTTTTATTTAAAAAAAATTAGGACGCGGGCGTAGCCACGGGCGGAAAGCTAGTTGGTCCATAAAAAACAAACATTTGAAAATTATACACTGTCAAATAACACAGAGGAGAAACGGTATGTGGCTGCAGACTGACCACAGCCTTATGAGGGCTGAAGCTGCTGATATTTTGCCACATCCTTAACATAATACTAAACACAGAAACCCATCGAAACTTTACTAGCTCTCCGCCCGGGACTTCGTTCCCGAGGGGATTTGGGAAAATTATGTAGCCTATGTGTTAATCCAGGGTGTCAGCTACCTCCATACCAAATTTTATCAAAATCGGGCCGGCCGTTCTCGAGTGTCCGAACAAACCCGACTTTGTTTTATATATTAAAATTTATGCTACTTCAAATAGAAGCGCTGGTAGCCCAGTGGCGCTCGCTGATCTCAACCGATCAGTGAGGTCAAACAACGTACACAGAGGTAGGGAACCTGATGGGTGACCAAAATGGCAATTTTTAACGAGAGTTTGCGTACTTTGTAAGGGCACGTTAAGCTGTCGATCCCGGCTGTTGTCGGTAAAACTAAGTCAAAGGCCTGTGCAGTTTGAAAACACTGACACTAGGGCTAGCCAAGTTCGCCCCACACTTGACTATACACTATAAGAAGAAGCAGGGTTCGAAAGGATAATTATCACTGATAATTATCGTGATAATAACGTATGGATAATTATCGATTGATAATAACAAGCAACAAAGCCAATGGAAATACAATCATCATCGGATGAAGATATTCCTTTGGCTTCTTTGATCAATCTAAGTTAATTTATTTACGACTAGCTTTCTGCCTGGGACTTCGCTCTTTCCGAAAATTGTGTTACCTATGTGTTATTCTGATGCATAAGCTATATTATTGTTAAGTTTAATTAAAATCCATTCAGTAGTTTTTTGTGCCAAAGAGCAACAAATATCCATACAGCCACACTCACTTTAATAATGTTTTGTTATGAACCAATATAACAAATTAATTTCTTACACTGGTGATAATTATCCGATAATTATCAGATAATTATCCGATAACTATCCGATAATTATCAAGAAGCGTAATTATCTTGATAATTTCGAACCCTGAACTTCAAATATCATACTTCTTTTTTTTCGTATCGATGGAGTACTTAAATCAGACCTGCCCAGTAACTGGCCAGTTCCACGGCCCTTCGATTGGCCTCAATTAGGTCGTCTATTGTGCAGAACAGGCACAGAGGGCACAATAATAGGTGCTCCAATGTTTCTATTCATCAGGTTCGACTAAATCGAGACTAGATCTTCTGTTAGACGACCGGTTTGGTTGAGTGGTAGTGACGGCACCTATTGATCTGCGGATCCTCGGTTTGATTCTCAGTCGATGTAAATATTTGAGTAAAAAACAGATGTTTGTTCTCGGGGCATGGGTGTTCGTGTCTGTCTTTATGTGTGTTCCAATGGACCCACGATACAAGGGAAAACCTTAGTGTGGGCCTTTGAGTGTTTAGCGTTTAGCTTTATTTATTTATTGGTTTACAAATTGAAAACAAATACCTTAAGCAGCGACACGATGATCCTAGTGAAGTAAATGTAGCAAACGACCATAATGTAGAAGTGTCGGAAGAGCTTCAGTTTGCGCAGGTTGATGGCTGCCTTGCCGTCTGTCGTCGAGGCGTCTTGGAGATGCCGGATAGACCTGTGTAACGAAAACACAGAATTGGACTCGATACGAATTATATTCAACATTAATTGGTCTCAAATCTCAATGCGAATTATATTTAACGTTAATTGGTCTTGGACTCAACGCTAATTGGAATCGACTCAACGCGAATTGGAATCGACTCAACGCGAATTGGAATCGACTCAACGCGAATTAGACTCAACGTGAATTGGTCTCATCACGAATCGGACTCAACGTAAATTGGAATTGACGCGAATAGGAGTCAACGCGAATTATATTTGACGTGAGTGGCACTCAACGTGAATTGGTGTCAACACGATTAGGAGTCAACACGAATTTGAATCAAGGCGAATTGGTCTGAATATGAATTGGACATAACGCGAATTGTTCTCAACACGAATTGGACATAACGCGAATTGGTCTCAACATGAATTGGACATAACGTGATGTTGAATGGACACCTCGCGAATAGAACTCGATGCAAATAGGATGTTCGCAATCCAATTTATTTTGGCAGCTATGCGTTTAACAATATAATAATAAACAATAATATGATAAATATTTTATTTATTTCTCGCTACAAATTTTCTCGATGGTGCTTACATGACACAAAATTATGATATCATCTGTCTGTTTCGCTATTCTTATGTTATTTGTAAGTTGGAGTGCGTATACCAAATATTTTTTTTATTCTTAATATAACAGTTAAAGTTTGTTTACGGACTATTGCTACAAATGGTCCACGAGCCAAGAACAGATTTTCATGAACAATTTACTCTCGGGCGATAATTTTTTTTCAACGTGTTCTTCTTCTTATCATATAGGTATAGTCAAGTGTGTTGCGAACTTGGCTTACCCTGGTGTCAGAGTTTTCAAACCGCACAATGGCCTCTGATTTAGTTTTAACGACTGTAGTCAATCGACAACAGCCGGGAACGTGTTGACCGCTGCTTAACTCACCCACCGAACCGCAGCTGACGTTCATGGAGCTTCATGATAAAACTCTGAAGCATTTTACTGGTTATCGCCCGAGAGGAAATGATTGAATAAAATAATACCCTTGGCCCAGGGTGTAAGAAGATACATGTTAAATCCAACTCACCAAACGACGGGAAACAAGATGGCGCCGCAGCAGAGTAGGTCGACTGATATGAACATCTCTCGCCACGCATTGTGCTCGGCCGCGCCCTCCTCACTCTCTGCTATTATGATTTCAGCTACATTCGCCACTACCTACAGAATAAGAAACGTCTTCTTCTTATCAGCTCTTGATACACTCTTACTTTTCTTACGGTATCAATAACGTTGATAGAACGTAAATAAGGAGGAAATAAAATATTTTTTTTCCAAATTTTCAGATTTTGATACCCCTTTTTAACGTCTTAGAGGATGAATTTTGTAAAACGAAGAAACACGTGTGTCACAAATTGTGTTGAAGAGTACTGTTACTAAGTTTTAAGTCAATTGGACTTAAAACTTGGTAAAAGTACTCTATTCGGTAATAGTATGTAAAAAAATTTATATACAAAAATTTTGATTTATTTTCATGCTTCAGACGATTTTTATATGAATAGATATAAAACAAAAAAATACGTGTCTAAACTTTCATAAAGTTTACGTACAAAAAATTTGCGTACTGATTAAAAAATAACGTGGTATACGTCCCCACCGAGGGGCACGGGCCTCCCCTACGAAACACGAAGGGGATTAAGGCCATAGTCCATCACGCTGGCCTAATTTGTGCCGGTGGACCGCTCGTCTTTTGAATACAAATTTTCTTAGAGTGACAATTAATTAGAAATTCGTAGATAAAAGACCAATTTAGTGGTACATGCCTGCACCAGGCTACAAACCCGCAACCTTCCGATCACAAGTCTGGCTCATTACCAACTGGGCTATGTGTCAAGTCGCATAAAATTCATACATTTCCATAAAATTACTCTTTAAGCACAAAATATGTAAACTCTTCGCAGGTAAACTGCAAAACTTAGCAAATGAGACTCGAGGGTTTTACCGCGGCTAAAGGGCTGACACATGTTACTACTATTCGCACCCTCGTGTTTCACCATTCTTTCACTGTACAGCCTGGCAAGAAAATCCTGAAACAGAACTAAAAAATATTATAACTGGTAACTTTCTTTCTGTCAGTTATCAATCACGTCAAGTAGGTACGTATTGTGTCATTTCTTTTACAAGATAATAATTAATTGTGTTTTTTTCTATTTTATTGTGTTATTATGGTGATTTCGGTGACCAATTGTGCTCAAATGAGCAGGGATGTAATTCGGAGCTCTGCTAGAGGAATCATCTATAAAGTTTATTTAAAATGTTTAGAAGAATTCGAAGCAGGATAACATTTATCCGAATTCAATGATTTTCATAGAAGAACTGCTGATATGACTGGTATAATGTGGTTTTATTTATGTAATTATATGAAATTTGTGTGATTCAACTTGCAATAGCTAGAATAAACCGCTCATAGAATGACTGTTTACATTTGAAATTAACACCCACAAATTTGAGGTTTTGTTTACAAATACAGTAACAAAGGAGCGCGTTCGAACAATTTTGATCTTTTTTTTGTTGATATGGCATAAATTGGAGAAATTCATGCCAACACGTAATGAAAATAATAATACCAAAGGGAAAGACTGTATGACGATATTGACAGAATAATTATAAACCTCCAAAATGAAACAGCCGTAGTGAATCAGACGAAATAACCAGCAGACTATTAGAGAAGGATCACGCCAAGATGAAGACGTTGATGAAGACTTCTTGCGTGGAATATTTAGATGAAAGCATTTTCGATTCCTAATAGAAGATACGGGCATTGTGAAACACAAAATTGCCTCACAAAATGTTGGATCAGTTGACATCAAGGTACTTTGATTTTTATATAGTAACAATTAACAACTTGCCTCGGATAGACAAGGAACTATCGAAAAATAGTGATAGGCACAATGTAAATACTAGGACCAAGCATACACTGGATGTACTAGACAGTCGTCTCCACAAGGTCATGAACTCTTTTATGAGTCAATGTATACGTTTCAATAATAGGATTCCCATTTGTATTCAAAACCATGTGTACCAATAATAGGATTCCCATGGAAAAAAAGACAATAATTAAACAAAAACTTTGCAAAAAGGGCTATTACAAAATGTCTGATTATAAACTGTTCAACTCTAAAATTATTTCACATTTAGTAAATTAGAAAATAAAATAAAAATGGAATGAGATTAAAAAGAGCACCCTAGGAGTTTCTTACCTAATCTTCTGTGGGGAATAATACATTTTTGGCAGTAGGCGTAGAGCCAGTACAGTCAAAAAAACGAATATGTATTTAATGTAACTAATTTTAAGTAACATTCTGAATGTTCTATAAAATTAAACTATTTTGAATTAAAAATGTATAATATATAGTAAATCAAACAAAACATTTTTTTATTTAAATAATTACGTTACAATCCATTCAAAAGTTTTATTAAGTATTTTACTTTACCCTTCATACCTTGAACTTACTGGCAGAGTAATGGCGAGATATGAGATATGAAAATGTATGTTTTTGACACCTTTTAAAAGAAATATGATGAGTATGGTGTATAGCATAATTATAATGGTTTTCCCGTAATTATTATTTCACAAAATCGGCACGATTTTTATCTATTACACAAAATAGTAATAGATAAAAAATTTTATATAAGTCAAAGTATCAAAACCGTTATTGTCGCAGTATATAGGGTGGCCACTAGGCACGATAGTGGCGCCGCCATTATTTTCACGACTTTCTTGCCAGGCTGTAGTTCCATTAGCCATTGAACTGGCACTACAAAAAACATACAGGGTGTAAAGGACAGCTTAGCAAATACTTAAATGGTGGAATCTATCCATAGCTAACATCAGCCATTAGTAATTATTTTATCCCAGAAACGTCATGTTAAGGAGTTCTCATTATTTACCTACTATGGCGCTACGCAATGTATCGTGAAACCGCGCCCCGCGTGCGATCCCCCGCGCCGCGCTGCTATCGGAGTGCGATGTACATTGCTGGTTTTCGTGTTGGTTTCGTGAACTTGACATTTTCGGAAAAAAATCATTGCTTGTAGCTGATGATAGTTATGAGTAGATTCCACCATTTAAGTATTTGCTAAGCTGTCCTTTACATCCTGTATGTCGAATGTGGCATCGATGTCAAATGGTTCTAGAACCACATATGGCGCTTTGCCTACCCTGACAGAAATTATAGGTGCGATTGAGGGCAAAAAAACTGAACTTGGTACCATTACTAAATAATTGAAAAATTCGCATAGGAAGTGTGGTAAAAAAAGAATATATCGAAACTGGTAATTTTTTCCACCTTAGGGTAGTTCGATAGCTTTTGCACATTTGCGAATAGGCGCAAAGTCAAAAGTGCTAATGTAATTTTTCTATACTGACATGTTCAAGTAACATTTTGTATGTTCAATGAAATAACGACTTTTGAGTTTGAGTTTTGAGCTTGATCCCTACTACCACCATTTAGCGGGATCTTGACATAATGCCGACTCATTCCAGGCATACTGTAGAAACCAGTGAGTGGGGTGCGAGAAGGCTGACCACTATACTCATATTCCATCTGATAACCCTCACAATTTGTGTCAAACGTGACATCGAGTGGTTCCCTAGAACCACTGATGCTCTGTCTACCCCGTTAGGGATTATAGACGTGAGCGTATAGATGGATGGATGACATAATTCCAGTAAACCTTTTGATAGCGATGAATGAATGAATGAAATATACCTTTTTTATTATTATAAGATGGGTTAACTCTTGACCTCAATCTTGACCATAAAGGTCAACAATGAGGTGATGGAGCGAGTTAACCCAGAAAATGCTCATAAAGGTACTGGTACTCCCACGCACCGACGGAACACAGCAAGCTGTTTGGCGTCGGACTTCGGTAGGAAACCAACATTGCACACCAAAGACAAACAAAAGTAATTGAACACAAATAATCAAGCAAGTAGAATGTACGGACGGCCGCAACTCAGGTTACCTCACGCGAGCACTCTGTGCTGTTGTGGTAAGAGCGGTTTTGCAATGAAAATGGAGTAACCTGATGCGCTGGCCTCTGTACAAAAAGGCGGCCTTATTGCTAAGGTAGCAATCTCTCTCAGGCAACCTTTAGGTTAGAATATTTTCCGAGAGGTAAAAATAGCAAAGCGGGTGGTGGCTAGAACTAAATAATAAAAAAAACATGCTAAACAGTTACATGAAACTAATTATAAATAAGAAGTGACGCTCGTTCTTCACTAGCCGATATCCCACCAGTCGTGACTAACCTGCAAGGGTATAACGATGATGAATAGCTTCTTGTCTCTGTCTGCGAGGATGTGTTTGATGAAGTTCCATCCGGTGCCCACCAGCACTATTGTCACAAATAGCACCGCGCCTTTCAACCTGGAAATAACCATGGAAAAACATAATACTGATAAATAGCATAATGTAATGCTTAACAATGTAATTATGTAATCTACAGCGCTTGAAGCCCAGTGATGCTCGCTGATAAACTACCTGATGGGGACCAAAGTGGCAATTTATCACGAGCGTTTCCGTGCTTCGGAGGGCACGTTAAGCTATCGGTCCCGGCTATTGTCGGTGTTAAAACCAAGTCAGAAGCCATTGTGCGGTTTGAAAACTCTGACACCAGGGTAAGCCAAGTTCACCACACACTTGACTATACCTACACGATAAGAAGAAGAATCTACACTAATATTATAAAGAGGAAAGATTTGTATTTTTTTATTTAACGAATAAACTTAAAACTACTGGACCGATTTGAAAAATTCTTTCGACGTTAGAATGCTACATTATCCCTGAGTAACATGGGTTACATAATTTTCCCGAATTCCCACGGGAACGAAGTCCCGGGCGGAATGTTAGTTCCGTACTAATTTTACAAACGCGAAAGTTTGTAAGTATGAATATATTGATGTTTGTTCCTCTTTCACGCTCAAACGGCTGGATCAATGTCGGTAAAATTTGGTATGGAGGTAGATGACACCCTGGATTAACAAATAGGCTAAATAATTTTCCCAAATTGACACGGGAACGAAGTCCCGGACGGAAAGCTAGACCATTATCTAGCAAAAATTTTAGATAATTACCCGTTCTTAGCTCACGTCTCGGCCGGCAAGCTAGTTTATTGAAGTTGAGCAATCCTACAACTATATTCAAATTTATCACCAGCATACAATTATTTTTAAAATCACACAAGAGCGTGCAATACGCATTATCGCTACGGCTACAAAGGTGGGGTGTTATAACAATGCAAGGGTTATATACTTTTAAGTTTGCGTCTGAGAAAACACTCAAAAACTCATAAGTAAACGATGTACACTTTCAAGTGTGCGATAAAATAGAAGTGAGTGATACACTACAAGTGTGTGATATGAACTTGTAAATGTGCTTTGTCCACTCACAAGTGTGTGATAGATAAACTGCAAACAGAGATATGCTTTTAAGTCTTTGATATGCAAGTACTAGCATACCACCCGCGACATGATTCGCCTGTGTCATTCTTGCGGTCCCCAACTATCTCAGTGCAAAAAAATCTGATCGAAACGTCGCTCCGTTACATCGTTAAGGAAGAACAAACAAACAAATTTTACATTTATAATATTAGTAAGGATTAATATTAGGATACACTTAAAATTGTGTGATAAACTACAAATGTGTGATATACTCAACTCACAAGTGTGTGATATTTTCACAAGTGTGTGATATACTCACAAGTGTGTGATATACTCACAAGTGTGTGATGTAGTAGAGTATGGCCCAAGCGGTGACGTGCTCGCCTCGTGTCTGTATGAAGTGGTAGTTGATCGCGTGGAAGGCCAGCGACAGCGCTTTCAAATACACCAACACGCACATTATGATGTGGATCCTATGTGGGATTACATAAGCTCATTAACATGTTTTTTAGGATGATCCATTTACTGTTTTTTTTTAAAATTTTGTATACAGTAAGGAATAGCTTAGCAAATACTTAAATGGTAGAATCTACCCGTAATTGTGATCGTCTCTATGAGATTATTTTTCCCCGGATACGTCAAGTTGTGGAGTTTGGCGCTACGCAGTGTACACTGAAACCCCGCCCCGCGCGCGATCCCCCGCACCGCGCCGCTGTCACAATGCGATGTATATCGCTGGTTTTCGTATTTAAAGCTGTTGTCTTTGTTTTTAAATAGAAAATGGAGTGTATTAAAATAACTAATTTAATTTTAAAGGAGAATTATTAAAAAAAAATCTGAAATTTTCCTGAGGAATATTCCACTATTACGAAGTCGTTCAGAATGATGGTCTGAGTTTAGGGTTTCAGTTTTTGCTAAGCTGCCCCATAACACCCTGTATGTTGTATTTTATTCGTGACCACGATTTTAAAATCGAAATTGCGGACACATTTTGAGGTAGGCCAAAACCTTTACAACCTTTTACAATCATGATATAGTCTGAGTTTAGAGTTTCATTTTTGCTAAGCTTTCCCTAGCGTGCTGTATTATGATCACCTGTATACAGGGTGCCTGCTAGTCTTCAAAATGAAGGTCCAGAAGCCAGCTGAGAGGAAGAACACGAGAGACATCATACTGTATAGCGCTGGTAGCGGCATCTCGCCCGCCGATAGGAAATTACCATCGTTACTCTCAAATATTTCGATCTGGAATTAAAAAATACATATTTGAAAAAAAAAATGTATGAAAAGATCAGTCTTCATCTACAGGGTTGACGGGAACTCGACGTATTCCTGGCAGGACGTGATAAGACAGCCAAAATGCAACAAATTTAACCCACCTTATGTATGGCCGAAAGTTAATAGTTTTCGAGATTTCGTTAAATTAAGATTTTTTACGAAAATACCCAGATTTCATCATTTTAACCAATATTTGAAAATAATTACTTATTGGATGGAATCACATTTAACTTTTTTTCAAAGTTGATATTTTAATAAAGCTAGGAAAGTCATTACCACCCAAAAATCATCAACAGGAGCTGAAAAAAAAGATTCTAAATTTTTCAATTTTCTTTGTAACAGATTAAATACCGATGCCTAGGTTTTGACTTTACTATGACACCAAGTGTACAAACACCTCAACTAACTTCCTCATTTAATAAGCTATCCAAAACGGTATGAATGTCAATACAAACTTATGGTCTACATCACAAAAATCACTTTTGACTTAGTGCAGGTAGAGTTCATCCCATAAAGTTGATTCACTTTTTTCGCAGTTTTTTAAAACTTTTTTGAGTTTCTTTTTGCCTTCGGTGCCCAATAGTGCAAATAATTGTAATTTGCGATACCATGACAGACGAACCTTGATTCGTCCATCCACAGAATGTTTAAAAAAAAACTTGTCATCAAAGCGTCGACATTTAACATAAAACGACAAAATTACAACCTTCTAATTGGGTCTCCCTTTTCTATTGAATGGACAGGTATTGATGGTGATGTGGATGTCGGCCCGATAAATGTACTACAGGCCAGACTTTCCATTGTGACATTCCAAATTAACGCGCTACCATGTTTGTCGAGGTATTGGGGTCATCATAAAATCTATGCAGAATCGCCTCCTTGTCCTCAGCCGTATACCACCGGCTGAGGACGAGGAGGCGAGACAGATCATACTTTCCATTGTGACATTCCAAATTGACGATTGTTAAAATGAGGAAATCGAGTATTTTCGTAAAAAACCTTAATTTAACGAAATCTCGAAAACTATTAACTTTCGGCCGTACATAAGGTGGGTTAAATTTGTTGCATTTTGGCTGCCCTATCACGTCCTGCCAGGAATACGTCGAGTTCCCGTTAACCCTGTATACTAATATTATAAAGAGGAAAGATTTGATTGTTTGTTTGTTTGCAATGAATAGGCTCCGAAACTACTGGACCGATTTGAAAAATTCTTTTACCATTAGAGTCGTAAATTATCCGTGATGAACATAGTGTTCATGATTTTTCCGAATTCCCGCGGGAACGATGTCCCGGGCGGAAAGCTAGTAATACATATTTGTATGTATTGCAGCAATTTCATATTACCGAATAAAAACTGAAAATGTTTTAGTTTTACGAGTGGGGCGAACCGATACTAAACGCCGTAAAATTGCTTGTTGATACTATGTGAATGATTTGCTTTCTCGCGTACCTCAATTAGATACATATTATTACATTATCTACACTAATATTAGAAAGAAGAAAGATTTGTATTTTTGTATGCAACGAATAAACTTAAAGACTACTGCTGGACCGATTTCAAAGGAAAGATGTTACTCAGGGATAATGTATGTGGCATATATTATCCCTGGGTAACATTTTTTTTACCAGCTCATATACATCCCCACCTCAGGGCACGGGCCTATGGCCTAAAGCCATAGTCCACCACGCTGGCCCAATGCGGGTTGGTGGACCGCTCGTCTTTCGAAAATCAATTTTCTTGGACGAAACGTGTAAATAAAATAAAAAGGAATGCACACGTAGCTTAAGTTTCGGAGAAAATAAAAACATTTTATTGTATCTTTATCTAAATATATAAAACAAAGTCGTGTTAGTTACACCACTTATAACTCAAGATCGGCTGGACCGATTTCCATGGTTTTTGATTTGTTGTATTTCTCTCCGTCCCGAATAGCAGAATAACTATTAAAAACATTGGAAAATTGACGGGAAAATTCCCACGGGAACGAAGTCCCGGGCGAAAAGCTAGTATTATATAAAACAAAGTCGGGTTTTTTCGAACAATCATGACTCGAGAACGGCTAGACCGATTTTTATGGTTTTTTATTTGTTGTATTTGCCCTCATTCCTCATTCGAGGTTCTATATTCGACTGTATGTATTTTTCTTTATGTATATTCACCGATTTCTCCGCCAATTATGGACCGATTTTCAAAATTCTTTTTTTTTTTGAAAGAGTATACTCCAGAGGTGGTCCCATCGAAAATGGTGGTGGTTTATCGAAAACTATTCAGCGCTTTTAGAAAAAATCAACAAAAACAAAAAAATACTACAAACCAGAACATCGTCTAAATAAATGAGTGACATTTTCGTTTGAGGTTATCTGCTAATAGGCATTGTAGTCTGTAAAAAATACTAGTTATCTACTTTGTGCGAACTGTTGTTCGGATTGAAGTCGGTGATTCATACGTTTTTTTAGCGTAGAATATTATATTTAAAAGTGACCTACCATGACATTGATGGGCGGCGCCTGTTTGCCGGGTTTCGGACAGTTGTGGAAGTATAGGTTGTACAGCCCCTCCTCCTTATTGGACACCACATGCATCGCGAACTGAAGACAAACAATCATCACGTTAGAATCACCTCACAGCCAGTACGCATTGTAACGTACGTGAAGGTGAAGCCTACGTATAAACTCTGAGATTCCAGGTCCCAGGGCCGCCAGACAGTATGTCGGCTGTACAGAGGGTGTCTGGCGATGTTGATCATTAATTTTTATATTTATGAAAATGAAAAATGAAAAATTTATTTATTTTCGGTTTGCGCTTACAACATTTGAGTTGGCATCTCCTATTAAGTATTACAATACTTGTGCCAGGAGATACCGCTCCTCCAAGGACTGTGTAAGTGTGAAAACAAATTGTGTACAAGTTATAAAATACAAAGAAAACAAAACTTAACCTAGACTAGTTGTGTGTATAAGTAAGTGTGTTTGTGTGTGAGTAAGGGGGTGTGTATGTGTGAGTGTTGTTTGTGCGAGTGTTGTGTGTGTGTGTGAGTGTTGTGTGTGTGTGCGTGTTGTGTGTGTGTGTATGAGAGTGTTGTGGTATGAGAGAGTTTTAATTAATTATCTTATATATAAAAATCTCGTGTCACAGTTTTAGTTTAGAAATTTCATATATATAATCAGTAGGTCTGAGATTAGGTTTATAACTAAAAAAAAATAACTCTATGGCAAAACAACGTTTGCGGGGTAAGCTAGTATTCTATAAGACATCAGCACCCAGACTTCAAGACAAGTGAGCAATTTTTGGAAGTAGCTTCAGAACCTGGTAGCTGAAAATCGGCCGCCGGCCCAGGCTAGTAGGTATTCATTAATAGTACATATTAGCACTACTCTTTCCCAGACTTTTGGTTACTGAGGAAATAAGTAAGGTCTGGCGGCCTTGGGATCTTGGTCTAGTAGCCCAGTGACGCTCGCCTGAACCAATCAGTCAATTGGAGCAACGTACTGTAGAGGTTTTACACCTCCCACATTAATCATCTACTTAGAATGTCTTTTGCTAAAGATTCAGCAATCAAAATCGTTCGCAGCTTCTGGCGCGGAAACACGTATGTTTATTTTTATTTTTATTATAAGACTACCTGACCCGACAGACGATGTCCTGTTTTCTTTTTTTTTTCAACTTTCTTAATTTTTTCTTTCATAAGAACCTTCTCCTGATAATAACGAACAGAACAAAAAAAGAATTAGCGAAATCCGTCCAGCCGTTCACGCGTGATGCCGTGACCAAGGGAAATAGGGATTCATTTTTATATATATAGATGGGTTAACTATTGACCTCAATCTTCACCATAAGGTCAAAGATGAGGTCGACAATGGAGCAAGTTAACCCAGAAAATGCCTATAAAGGCACATTACTCCCACGCACCGACGGAACACAGCAAGCTGTTTGGCGTCGGACTTCGGTAAGAGGGTGGTCGCGAACCAGACGGCCCTTTATAGAACCTACCACACCACTTGAGACCATAGGACGACACATCAGATTCAGAAAAAAATAAATGAAGCCTGGGATGGATTATTAGGAGGCAGGTCTCATTTGTGTTTCCTTAGTCGCCTCTTACGACACCCACGGAAAGGGTGGTTTTTTTATTTATTATAAGATGGGTTAACTATTGACCTCGATCTTCACCATAAGGTCAAAGATGAGGTCGACGATGGAGCAAGTTAACCCAGAAAATGCCTATAAAGGCACATTACTCCCACGCACCGACGGAACACAGCAAGCTGTTTGGCGTCGGACTTCGGTAGGAGGGTGGTCGCGAACCAGACGGCCCTTTACAGAGCCTACCACACCGCATGAGACCATAGGACGACACCTCAGATTCAGAAAAAAAAATGAAGCCTGGGATGGATTATTAGGAGGCAGGTCTCATTTGTGTTTCCTTAGTCGCCTCTTACGACACCCACGGAAAGGGTGGTGTTATTCTCAACCGATCACCACGCGGTAATGTAATGTGACGCTTTACCTCTGTGGCTTTGGACACGCGAGTTAGGTTTCTCTACAAATCAGTAAAAGCCGTAAACAGTGATTGTCTGCTTTTTTCTGGTATCCATCGTTCTTCCCGGTTACCAGCTCCCTCTGAGCTACGCTATCACAGACCTATATCGAGATAGACGAAAAGAGCGCTTCAAAGTGTATGAGAACCTAGCGTGCCGAATTTATCGTACTTAAGATGATGTCACGAGCGAAATTTTGTGATGGGAAATCAAGACCGCGCGGAAACGATTCAAAGGCACTTAATTAAGTAAAATGATAATGTAAATCCAGTTAAAATCGATTATTATTTACGGCATAGGTCTCAAGCGGACTGACTTAAGTTGGACAAAACTGTGAGCGTGGGTTACACTTTTTACACGCAAGGTAGGCAAACTTTTACCTTCTATCTCGATATATCTCGTTAAGCTGTCGGTCCCGGCTGTTGTCGATTGAACCAAGTCGTTAAAACCAAGTCAGAAGCCATTGTGCGGATTGAAAACTCGTGACATCAGAGTTAGCCAAGTTCGCAACACACTTGACTTACCTACAAGACAAGAAGAACTTATAACACACCTTTTTCTTTGTCGGGGTTTAAAAATAAGGTTCAGATTATGGATTCTTACACTTGTGTTGTAGAAATCGTATCCGCCGCGCGTTTCTTTGGTGATGTTGAGCACTGCGTTCGAACACTGTAGTGCATTCTGTGCCTCGCTTTGATCTAGACCTGGGAAGAAATATTAGTGTTTACATTATTGTTCGTCACATTTAATTCCTATACTATTAATGAGCTAATATAGATGCTATACACTCAAATGTCCACAGTAAGATTTTTCATTAATTATCACTTTCTCAGCGGTGAAGGAAAGCATCGTGATAAAATGTCTAAGAAAATTCGTTTTCAAAAGTGCTCCACCAACCCGCATTGAGCCCGCGTGGTGGACTATGGACTAAATCCCCTTCGTGTTTCGAAGGGAGGCCTGTGCCCCTCGGTGGGGACGTACATGGGCAGATAAAAAAAATGAATAATAATAATAAATATCTTTATTCAAGCATCATAAGCTCATTTGTTAATAAAAATAGTCAAAAACTTAAAATTATATTAGTAATAAGCTTGCGTACCGTCAAGAAACCGGCGCCGGCGTCGATTGATGAACAAGTATTGCGACTGTCGTTTGTTTCTATCGATGGGCACCGCCGACCGATTGTGATACAGGTGGAGAGCAGACACCTCGCCTTTGCAGGTTATGTTCAGCCTACAACATCACAGTATATGGGGTGACTGAGTTAGCTACACTTATGACCCCGTCCTCAACAACCGCGGCAAACACCGTCCGAGGAACGTCCTCAACGACCCGGACGATCCCATCACCCTTGCAATTCAGGCCGACCAACAACGGGCAGAGTCCCGTATACCACACAGACCGAGATTCCGTCCTCGCCAGCGAGGACCTTCGTCGCGTATGCCCTATCACCTCCGCCCCGATTCGCGATACCGGTACGTACCCGGCCGCTTCTCTCCACAAACGTATGCCCAACTCCCCTCTCCCAGTAACGCCCCGAGCCGAGGTTCGAGCCCCACAGGGGGCGCCCTTAGGCCTGTTACTTAAAGTTTTTGGGCTGAGAGCCATCTGCGCTCGCCACTTGCTCGGTGAAACTGTCAAGGCCATCAGCGGCCAACAGTGTAGTCATTTAGAAAGAAGAAACTTTGGGGATAGTCTCCTTATAAAACACAAAAATTAAAAATTTTGAGTCACCTCCGACATTCGATTGCTTATAACTTTTAAACGGCTGAACAGATTTTCATGAAACATGGCTAAGAACACTCAGGATAAAATATTATACCACGTTATTTTTTAATCAGTACGTAAACTTTATGAAAATTTAACAGACCCGTAGATAAATTATTGAAAGCTCCTCGTACATTTACTGTTGTGTGGTTTTTTATTTGTATCTTTATTATTATGCTTCTTTTTTCTTTATTTTAATTTTATTTTTGTACGTATTGTACTATTGATTTTGTAAATAATGAGTGTGTCTAAGTGTGTATAAATAAACGTTTTATCTATCTATCTATTGTATTGTATAATGTACCTGAGATTTTCAAAGTCCATCTTAAGGAAGACGATGGCAGGATGCTGCGGAGATACGAAGCTGTTTTCCTTGAGGAAGCAGGTGTCAGTGTGGGCCTCCAGGTACGGATTGATGGCGTCATTCACCGTCCGGTCCAAGGTGAAACCATACTGGAATACGATATAATAATAAATAATAAACGCTACACTCTCAAAAGCCCACGCTAAGGTTTTTTCCCCTTGTGTCGTGGGTCCCTTGAAACACACATAAAGACAGACACAACACCCATGACCAGAGAACAAATATCTGCATTTTACACAAATGTTTGCCTCGGCTAAGGTATCGAACCCAGGACCCGTCGATCAAGAGGCAGCGCCGCGACCACTCGACCAAAACCTCATAAATATTATTACTTTTTATTTAATTTCAGGCAACAATGGAACAAATATATAAGATTATTTCCTATTGCGTATATGTATAGTCAAGTGTGTGGCCAACTTGGCTAACCCTGGTGTCAGAGCTTTCAAACCACCAAATTGCCTCAACTTGGTTTTAACGACTGTAGTCAATCGACAACAGCCAGGCCCGACAGCTTTACGTGTCCTCCGAAGCACGGAATCGCTCGTGATTAATTGCCACTTTGATCGTGCCCTGCCTCTTTGTACGTTGTTTAATCTCACTGATCGGTTGAGATCAGCAAGCGCCACTGAGTTAATAGCACTTCAATATACATAATATAAATTCAAAACAAATAGGACTTCCATAAAATTTTCAAAATATACCAGGAGCGGACTTTGCTGCGTAAAGGGGGTAATGTTTTAGTGACCACCAAACTTATTAGTCTAATTATTACAATGAAACGGAACTATTTTGCAAAGATGTCTCATTTTATCGTGTAGGCTGTCGTAGAGTTATCAAATATGTCTCATAATTCCCAGTAGTTGGGATCCAAAACACTTAATATCGATGGCATTGTATAGACATGGTAGGCGGTCATCTTACAACATTTGGTATTCATTGGAAAAGTATTCGCAACTCGAAAAAACCGTGCACTGGTGTTTATTTCGCTCTGGATCAGTCGAAAATTCGCTTAGCAAATGTAAGGATATCTAAAGAAACCATCGCGAGACTTGCTTGATAGATAGCGCATAATTTACATGTATGTAATCTCGCCATCTCTTGAATGCTCTAGGCGAGTGATGGGAGAGAAATGAATAAGGTTGTAGATAGCTGGAACTATAAATATCAGAATGTTGTATTGGGTTACCTAAAAATGAAGTCATGCATTCCAGAACTCCTAATACATACGTTACTTTTGCACGCGACCGAAATCTCATGCGAAAAGTTACGTAGAGTTTAAGGTGCTGTTTAAACACAAGCGATGTGACGCGGCGATGCGACGATCAAAGCAAGCTAAAATGAATCTTAACAGCTACGGAGCAAATGTTTTACTGCCCAAAATATAAACATGAAGAGGCATCCGTCGCCTAAAGAGGTAGCGACGGACGATAAAAACCTTCGCTCCGTAGCTATAGATTCATTTTAGCTTGCTTTGATCGCCACATCGCTTATGTACAAACAGCGCCTAACTTATATATAACACCACATAGCTAGTTCAAAATCATTACGTCGTAGCATTATTACAACAGCAAATGCATACAAAAGAAACCAGATCAAAATACCTTTAGTTTTCGTTTATTCTTATTATAGTAATGATAAACAGAAGCGTTCCGCAAAGAACAATATAGATTCATCTATTGTAGTTTTCTTGTAAATAGGAGCATAGCATCATACTCAAATTCAACTGTATTTGCGTTACGTAACGCATACGCGTGTTATTTATTAGTTTTACAATCGATTGTCTCAGAGTATGTTAGCACAACCCGTCGGACTTATTGTATGAACACCCATGGATATAATAGTGCACCTAACTAAATGACGTCACCGAAACTAAAGTTTTTACATAAAATACGGTCTACCATACAATATTCAACATGCGTTTTTCAATCAATTAATAGAAAGACTATAAAAATAAATGTGAAATATCTCACGATCCAAGACTTTCATGCTGGACTGGGAGTAACTAAAAGTAAAACATAGAATGCGAGGATTTGTATGTATGTATGTATGTATTTATTCTTTATTGTACATGAGCTAGGGTTTCTGATTTCTCGACCTTTTTTGTTTCTCAAGTTTCGAGAATTCTCGAGGTCAAATTCTCGAGTTTTCTCGGGTCTCGAGCTTTTTTATTAAAACCTTTGAAATCTGCTGAAATACAGGGTGTTTGGTACATCATTTGCTAAATTGAATGAGCCGTAAGAGGGGTCTTTCGCTAGCTTCTCAGGCCCCATAAAAATTCTTGGCCTCACGGAACTCTTTATGCCATTTTTTTTATTTTGGTTTGAAAAATTATAAAAGTCCGCATTTAACATTCACTGAAAAAAAAAGTGTTTGGGGCTGCTCTAATTTTTTTTAATCTGTAATTTCTATCGGAATGCGGTTCTACCAAAATCAAAATTAGTTTTTTTCTTATAGCCCCGCAAAGTATTTTGAAGTTAAAAAATTAAACTGATACCTCAAATTTAGACTTGAATAAAAAAAAACTAAAAGTGATCACGTTCTTTCAATTTTTTCAAAACATCTTTGGACTGTCGGGTTTTTAATAGTATGAAATAAGCTAAGAAAAGTTTTTAGTAACATCACTAATTCGCTAATTTCCTGTACTTAGTCGCATTTTATTAATATTGAACAAATTTTTGTGATAATAACACCTACAAGGCAGGTAAAACTGTTGTCTTCCTTTTGCACAGTAGAATTGAATCTTCTATCTATCTTTCTATCATAAGGTAAACTGTATCTAGACGACCTTTACCTATGTATCTTTATGTATCGAGAAGACATTAGGCTTCTATTAATATTCAACAGATGGGATACAAACAAGTTTTTGTGATAATAACACCTACAAGGCAGATAAAACTGTTGTCTTCCTTTTGCACAGTAGAATTGAATCTTCTATCTATCTTTCTATCATAAGGTAAACTGTATCTAGACGACCTTTACCTATGTATCTTTATGTATCGAGAAGACATTATGCTGAAGAAGAGACATTCATTTGTTCGCTCACTGCCACACTTCGCTTGGCACGGCTCTACCAGTAAACTGAGATCCCAGGGCCGCCAGACCTTACTTATTTTCTCATTAACCAAAAGTGTGGGAAAGAGTAGTGCTAATATGTACTATTAACATAATATGAATACCAGCTAGCCAGCTAGCTAGCCTCGAGAATTCTCGAGTTCCGGTAATTTTTTTCTCGTCTCGAATGACTCCAAATTTCTCGAGTTTTCTCGAGTTCGAGAAAGCTCGAGCATAAACCCTAACATGAGCATAAGTTACACAAGACACAATATAAGAAAAACAGTACAAAGGCGTACTTATCCCACAAGGGGATTTCTTCCAGTCAACCCATTGAGTGTTTGAGAGGAAGGAGTAGTCGGCAGGTAGTATTCAATGCACAAAGGTTTAATATACAAATAATGTAAAAGTATAGTATGTTATAATGTATAAATATACAAATAATTTATTACATAAACATAAGACATGTACATATATATAAATACATAATTATATACTTACTTATATAAATATTTATAAACAAACAACAAAATGCGAGAGGATACCTACAAACTTAGCTAAGAGCTTCAGCATCGACACCAAAGTGCTTGGTGTCGATGCTGAAGCTTTGGGATTTGGCTGTATTGTGGGCGAAAGGCTGATCACCTCTCACCACTTACATCAAATTTCATCTTATAACCCTCTGAATTTATGTCAAACGTGGCATGAAGTGCTTTTAATACCACAGATGCTCTGCCTATCTACCCCAATAGGGATGACAGGCGTGAGCGTACGTATGTATGTATGTGTCATGATCCAAGAACTATTGCGGTGGTTTGGACATGTGGAAAGAATGAGTCAAAGATTGATGACAGAAACATACGGTGCGAATGTATATAGTTGGAAGGGTCGGTAGAGGGGGCGCTCTAGGCGAACGTACTTATACCAAATTGGTGATGTATAGAGAAAAGGCCGTATTAAGAGTACCCGAATCCGACTAGCGTGTATTATGAATGTAGAGGAAGCGAAAGAGGTGTGTTTGGATCGTAGCAGGCGGCAATCTGTGGTGCTACGCCGTCGGGGAAAAGGCGTGAAGCTTATGGTGTATGTCAAGGTCATTTTAACCTTTTCACCGCCAAAGTCTGATATATCAGACGTTTAAGTTTCGTGCCCTCGCCGCCAAAGTCTGATATATTTTTAACCGTGTGGTGATCGGTTGAGAATAACACCACCCCATCTCTTTCCGTGGGTGTCGTAAGAGGCGACTAAGGAAACACAAATGAGACCTGCCTCCTAGTAAACCATCCCAGGCAACGACACTTCATTTTTTTCTGAATCTGAGGTGTCGTTCTATGGTCTCATGCGGTGTGGTAGGCTCTGTAAAGGGCCGTCTGGTTCGCGACCACCCTCCTACCGAAGTCCGACGCCAAACAGCTTGCTGTGTTCCGTCGGTGCGTGGGAGTACCAGTGCCTTTATAGGCATTATCTGGGTTAACTCGCTCCACCGTCGACCTCATCTTTGACCTTATGGTCAAGATTGAGGTCAAGAGTTAACCCATCTTATAATAAAAAAAAAAAAAAAAATATCAAACAAAAAAAATTGATTTTTTTACTTTAATATCGTTCACCAAGCGTTCGCCATACGCCACATTTTTTTTTTTAATTTTTTGATGTCGTGGCGTGTGGTGGGCGTTTTTCACGAAAACTCTTGGCGCTAAAAGGGTTAAGGGCAGTAGTTAATTGATGGCGATTTATTACGAGCGTTTCCGCACGTTAAGGTATAGGTCCCGGTTGTTGTTAATTCACTACAGTCATTAAACAAAGTCAGAGGCCATTTGGCGGTTTGAAAACTCTGACACCAGGGTTAGTCAAAGCCGCCACACACTTGACTATACCTACACGATAAAAAGAAGAGAGGGCAATAGTGATTTTCGTAGTCGCGAGGACCTATAACTTGAAATTCTGTATTACTTCTACATTTGCATCACCTGCTACCATAATATTGTTGACATATTTCTTCTACCCTAGACTGCCCGGCAGAGATTGGTTTTTGGCAATAAGGCCGCCTTTTGTAATTTTTTTTGTATTTCTTGCTGTTTTGTGTGTATTTGTGTAAATAAAGTGTATTGTATTGTACACATTCATCAGAACAATACATAAAACATTAAAATTTTCTTTATTTCCAAGAGAACAACAAATTCTCTTGTTTGCTTTTGTTTATAGAGTTACATAACTTTATTTTAAATCTTATTTCAGAGTAATAGGCGGTGAGATACCTTCCACTCCATCCTTTAAAAAGCATAACACAAAACAGTAAATAAAAGTTTTTTTTTTTAAATAAACATTCTGGATCAGTATTCTTTGTTTGTACACAAGATACACGCCTTGTATGTTAAAATACAAATAGAAAAAGAAAAAAAAACCATACCTCTCCTTCCACAGGGCCTGAAGGAAGCATGAAGTCAATCATGTGGACGTCAAGGATCCCTCCTTTGAAGAATCCAAATGTTGTGAGATCCACATAATGTCTCTCATCGTCCTGAATAAAAATTACACAATAATTAGTCACCCAGTCACAACAATTAATACTTACTAATATTATATATTTTGACGACCAAATGGATCAAGAAATAGAGAGGCTTATTACTAATTCCTGGAAGACTTATTGGTCTCTTAAAGAAGTCATGAAAGACAAGTTCTACTCTATATATGTGAATTCAATCTATGCATTCTACCATGTTTAATTTATGGATGCCAAACTTGGTCTCTGATCCGAAAAACTATACATAGAATAACGACATGTCAAAGAGCCATGGAAAGGAGTCTACTCAACATTTCCTTAATGCACAAAAAAAGAGCAGATAAAATTAGAAAAATTACTAAGGTTGAAGATGCATCTCTTAAACTCAAAAAACTAAAATGGTCATGGGCAGGACACACCGTAAGATGTAAGAAAGGCAAATGGAACAGAGATACGATAGACTGGTGGCCACACAATCAAGATGCAAGAAGAAAGAGAGGCCGTCCAAGAAGAAGATGGCTGGACGACATTCTTGAGTGTGCAGGACCGTTGTGGACCAGACTTGCCCAAGACAGAGACGATTGGAAGAATCTGGAGGAGGCCTATGTGTCCAGTACACACAGAGTACTCAGCAAAGAAAGTAATCAGTTATAGTAATGTACGTTAAAAAATTAAGTTTAGAAAATAATTAATGTAAGAACTTAGTAAAACAAGTTTTGTAAAATCTCTTAACTTTGTATTTAGGCTTAATAAATAAATTTAAAAAAAATATATAAATGCGAAAGTAACTCTTTCTGTCTGTCTGTCTTTATTCACACTTAAACTACTGAACCAATTTTAATGAAATTTGGTACAGAGATAGATTAGATCTTGAGAAAGGACATAGGCTACATTTTATTCCACAGCTGGGCACGATATAGCCTGTAGTCCACGCGGGCATAGCCGCGGGCGGTAAGCTGGTACACTTAGACATATATTAAGCCTACTATGTAAATCATCATACTTAATTTATTCATGCAAGTGTTTTAAAATTTTATGTATATTTTTTATCCTTTTTTACTAAATTGCAGCCGCCTATGAAACTTGCTTTAATCAACAGCTGGATTTATAACTTGTTGTGATAACATAATATTCCTAAATTGTCACGGTTATGGGCAATGAGCTGTTAATGTTGTACCGGTGGCACCAACAGTATGCAAAATTTACCGTAAAATTACGGAAAAAGTGGCTGTAATTTACTGTTTTAGGTTACTCGAGTCTGTATCAATTGATTAGTTAAACTATTCTAACATAAAACATAGAATGTGTTTTACTAAAATTTGTTAAACTATTGTTTCAGTAAGAATATACCTACTGGCCATTGAGTTTTGTATTGTATATTTTTAAGATTTTTTCACTCGCATGATAGACCATGTTAGAGCCTAAATGCAGAAAAGGGAGCCCATATCACAAAGTAAAGTTTTAAATTATCTTCAGAAAATTATAGTCCTTAAAGAAATTATCCAAATAAACATTACTATTGCTGATATATTAAAAGTAAATTGGCCTGGTATAGAAATATGCATTAAGTGCGCTATCAGAATGACCGAAGACCGGTGCTTCGTTTATACTACTTTTTTCCATGTGAATTCATATTCTTAAAATAAATTAAATTATTCTACAAGAGCAACAAAGAACGACGCAGCTTACAACGCCACAATTAATTTTTTGTCTGATGGTACCTTTGCATAAGATGACCCTCTGACCAACAGTATACACCACATATAAAAGGTGTCATAAACATTAAAAGGAAGTGAGTGACTTTATAAATCACCAAGAACTAAAGCTAATTAGGGCTTATCAACGACATGAAACGTAACAGCTGCTAACTGTGAAACAAAACTGCATGACAAAACTATATTTATAACTTCACCACAAGAACACATATTCGTAACAAAATAATCCGCCTTTACTTAAGCTACTTTACAAAATATACAATAAAGTATACAATAATACCTATACAATGATACGATAGAAAGCTAAAATCTTACCGTAAGAGGCAACTTGTGAATCCTAGCTGTTACAGCCACTGCAGACAAAACGATGTACAACAAAGTGATTCTCACCGCAAAAATCATATTTCATGACTAAAAAATTGTGGTAGTTTTATTCAAAATCAGGGAATACAAAAAGAATCGTCCAATTTCACATTTACAAGTGCATGAGGAGTGGGTCGAGTCGGTCGTCGTCGTTAGTTGCGCATCAAAGTGTCACTTTGACATTTTTTACTTTTAAAATTTCTTGAAACCAAAAGAATATTGACCATACAGCCGTCTGAACGACTATAAGAATTAATATAAAAATAGACGACTTTCGGTATTTGCATCTGTAGACCTTCTGGCAAACATGTTGTTTGTCATGGTCCATTCCATGTTTTAGATTTTCCTTGTTATTCGAATAAACAAATAACGCCACACAAACTCAAATACCAAGCGGTTTTCCTTGTATTGTAGATGATATGAATATAAATTAGGGAAAGAAAAATTTCAGCGCGAATGGAACTTGAACCTACGACGCCACGATTAGATTCCAGATAACCAGATTCCAGGAACACGACTTCAATAATGGCAACTTATTTTGAAAAAATACTATGGAATCTGGAGTAGGTACGACAAATCTAGAGTACGTCGAATTCGTAACACGACGAACACGGAACAAACGATGTTAGTTAGGGCCCTAGTTTATTTTTTGCCCCAGGGCCTTTGGTTACCTAGTTACGCCACTGGATCCTTTGCGGGGGTATTCCACAGAAATTGGACATTACAGCAGCAGAACTACAGAGCGGCATGTAGTGTAGGTATCATAAGCGACTGATCAAGAGTACTGACCGCCCTAGGCTAATTAAGAGGACGCGCCTCCGCCAGTTGTCCTTCAATCTGCATGACATTCAACCTTTTTAAGCTGACCGTAGATAGAGGCAAAGTACCTCACGCATTACAAGATATACATATGTAGGGTAGATGCAATGATGCTAGATTAGTGCATGAGAAGAAACGATCTTAGCGCGCCCCCTAGAACCTCGCGCCCTAGGCTGCAGCCTAATTAGCCTGTTAATCAGGGCCTGGGTATCATAGGCGTGAGTGTTGGGATGGACGGCCATTGGACGTATACAATACAACCCTACTACCTGGAATGCTGACGAAACAATACTTATAAACAAACTAAAATTGAACTTTAAATCTCAGTAATAAAGTTTATATTACATTATTTTTATGTCAAAGGGAAAAATATTCCGAGCAGGACAACGATGAAGGTGGAATTTTTCTCTTTCTTACAACGTCAGTGTGATGTCAGTGGTAATAAAAATAAAGAAATGGTAGCTTTTATTACACTTTTGGTAACAGTTTTCATACGTATCGGCTGCTAAATATTATTCAACGTATTATTGTAGTAAGTGTATTAATTTCAAAATTCAAATACTCAATATGTCATACATTATTTATGTTATAATAAATATATAATTATAAAAATAATAGCTATTGGTAAGAATTTACAAATTACGCATGGCATGGACACATTAGTAGAAAGAGATGTCATTGATCCACTTATATAGCTTTACTCTTCGGAACGCTTTTGATGTGATCGTAAGCATTCCAGTTAGATAAATAAAAGTTCCTTGATACAACCACACAAGGTGGACTGGACATGGACACAAGGCAGTCTGTGTGAATAGTAGTATCCTTGGCTATTCAGTGAATTAGTTGTCGGTTCATTTTATGATAGTTTTTCTTATTAACTAGATAATAAAAAGATAGTTAGAATGTTTTATTTATTTATTGATGTTTCAGAAAAAAATCACAAATTGTAAAAGCGGTTACAAAGTCGCAACAGATATTGCAACAGACAGCTCTTTGGCGACTTGAGTACAAAAATTCGAAAATGAATTTCGAAAATAACTGTTTAAAAAACAAAAGTAGGCGCAAAATTTCGAATTTTTGTGCGTTCTATATTTGCAAATAACAGCGGAAAAAGAAAATCATGTGCGATTGATTAATCATTATTAGTCATGTGATTAACTTAAAAATAATCAAGTGTATTTTAGTGCCGCGACTGAGTAGATACTCTGTTTCATTCGACTCGACTTCGACAAGACAAGACCACATCTGTCATTGAGTCAGACTGATCGACAGCGAATCGAATGGTGTACAGTACTTCTATTTTCGGAGCGTCACCGGCTCCCGGTCTTTATATACTCTTTGCTCCTATATATACTTTATATGTATGTATACAAGGTGTTTCAAAAATACCAAAAAAAAAAGAAATTCCAAAATTTAATTTTCAAAGTGAAAAAGTCGCAACTCTAGTAATCAGTTGCACGGTTTGACATCTTTAAAATGAAAGTTTCATACAATTAATATGACATACTTGTCATATTTGTAATAGAGGTGCGCAATAAGCTAAATTTTAATTAATTTTGAATTCTCTTTTTTTTTGTTTTTTTTGAAACACATTGTAAAAGGATTATGTATTAACACAGAACAACGGCTCTTTGCTCCCCTATATACTATGTATGTATATAAGGGTTATGTATTAACACAGAACAGCGGTTAATGTCTCTCGGCAAACAATGTCTGTCTTGTTCTTGTCATTTGAAAATCAACTTATTCTAAATACGACATTTACCGAACCGCAATAGAAAATAGAAGCAGTGTACGTGTTTGCCTGCACGTGTTTTAACATGTTTCGATTTTTTTCCCAGTCTATCTCAGTCAAAGAAACAGACTGCTAGCCAAAACACGAAACATACACAAAAATCAACAAAATATTTAGAAAGGCGTCATTGTGAAACTAGAGGAGGCGAGGCAGTATGTATGGCTGTGCCCTTAGTCCGTACAAATGTAAGAAAGTTTTTGATCGCGATGGGGAAACAATAAAGTAAAAAAAAAAACACGCACAGGAGGCGCCGCTAACGTGGAACATTTTGATAGAAGCCCATGACCATGAACATAAGCTTCTACCAGAATGTCGCGTTGCGTTGAGTGATCACTCACGACACTACAAAACCTCAAATATTTACAACCTGTTGCATGACCTCGTACCGGTACATTATGCTTATAATATGAAAGATATTACAAATTAGTCAATGTTTGTTCATTAAACTGAGTTCATTATCTACTTGTATACTTACTTAAACAATAAGTTGACTACGTTTTCAATATCCATAAAAATTATATTTTTATTATCAAATGATCATAACTAAAGGAATTCTGATTTCTATAATAAATCAGCATAAATTATACCGCTGACTTCGAAACCCCAAAATAACATGAAAGGCTACAATACCGAATCATTAACATAAAATTAAATAACAAAAAATATATTTACATTAAGCAATAAATAATTACAAAGGATAAGTATGTAAATAAGAATTCTAAATACAAAGAAAAATAAATTTAAATCAGATAAATCATTTAGTAAATTTTCGTTCTGAACGTAGAATGGAATGGAATACAAATAATATGAAACATCTATACTAGTGAATGAGCTAAGTTTTGAAAAGAGAAACAGCTGTGTGCGGTACAAGTTATCTTAATAATACATGCTTTGACACGTGTAACATTCAATAAGATTATTAATTATACTTTTATGTGTGTAACATTATAGTGACGTAAAGGATACATTAAATTGCAGTGGCCCTTTAGATGACAGTTTGGTGACAAAAGTATAACAAATCCGATTGAAACTTTTATGGATTATGATAGAGTAAAGGGGAAAGGAGTTCCAAAGGGCCACTAGGCTTACAAACTGGGCTACACAGCTAAACGTTACATTACAATCATTGATAAATTACATACTCAATGATTACTGTCACTCATATGACAAGTCAATATATTTTAAACAGTACCTCCGAACCCCCTACATATTCTATTCACATCACCTAATATTGCAACTGCAAAAAACTTAGCTTCTTTACACGCCAATCCCTTCATGAGCTATGCGACTAATATTTCGTGTGCATCGGAAATATTAACTTCGTCACGCACATCAACGACGTTACAAGGTTCAAAGCTTCGGTAAAATTTTTAATACACACGAAACTTCTAGAATCCTGTTTCACAAAAGAACAGGCTGTTTCACAAAAGAACATTTGTTATGTTTTGTACGTGTCTTTATAGTGGTATCGTGTTTTGTAGCACAAAGCACAATACTACTATAAAGACACGTACAATTCATTTATCCACTATCATAAGACACAACATTTTCACGCTGCTGAGCATTCGTGACTGACAGCGTTGTAGCAGAATATCAGTGTTTTCTCGAAAGGAAAAACATATGCTGAGCTACGACTTTTTTGTAGCACTGTGGCACACATATTCACAACTGAGTAAATATTATTATTTTTGTATCTTTCTTGTATGTTTCTTTTTTTATTTTTGTATGTATTTATTTATCCTGTTTCACAAAAGAACATTTGTTATGTTTTGTACGTGTCTTTATAGTGGTATCGTGTTTTGTAGCACAAAACACAATACCACTATAAAGACACGTACAATTCACTTATCCACTATAATAAGACACAACATTTTCACGCTGCTGAGCATTCGTGACTGACAGCGTTGTAGCAGAATATCAGTGTTTTCTCGAAAGGAAAAACATATGCTGAGCTACGACTTTTTTGTAGCACTGTGGCACACATATTCACAACTGAGTAAATATTATTATTTTTGTATCTTTATTGTATGTTTCTTTTTTATTTTTGTATGTATTTATTTATCCTGTTTCACAAAAGAACATTTGTTATATTTTGTACGTGTCTTTATAGTGGTATCGTGTTTTGTAGCACAAAACACAATACCACTATAAAGACACGTACAATTCATTTATCCACTATAATAAGACACAACATTTTCACGCTGCTGAGCATTCGTGACTGACAGCGTTGTAGCAGAATATCAGTGTTTTCTCGAAAGGAAAAACATATGCTGAGCTACGACTTTTTTGTAGCACTGTGGCACACATATTCACAACTGAGTAAATATTATTATTTTTGTATCTTTATTGTATGTTTCTTTTTTATTTTTGTATGTATTGATTTTGTAAATAATGTGTGTGTTTAAGTGTGTATAAATAAATGTTTTATCTATTTATTTATCTAAATAGTAAAATTTAATGTCAAAAGGCCAGGTTTTAAATCCATTAGCGTCATACTAGCATATCCATGTATGGGGATGACTGCAAATTACGGAGGACGTATCCTACAACCATTCGCCAACTTGTACATTTGTGAAAGAAGATCGACCAATAAAAGCTGTCCAAAACCCTATAGTCGTTAAACTGAGGTCTTCATATTCATCGTGATATATGAATATAAGCAAACAACCAGCCAATTTAATTGTCAACGACAAAAACAGAACCACGAAACTAACAGTTAACATATAAATGCAATTCATTTATCTTTATCATTATATTACTAACGCTATTTGATCGTGATGCAAGTAAAAAGCTTCTTTTTGTATCTCAATTATAATTTATTTCGTAAGACGGCCTTTGCGTTGAGCGATCGAATCCAACTCACACATCAAAACACACTTATGACAACACTTTTATGGTAACTCCCTCGCATCACTTTAAAGATTTCATAGCACTGCGGCCCAAGTCAAGAGTCTTATTTTTTTACTGGATGTTCTTAGTAGGTAACCTTGCTCGCGAGGATTCAAAAGCATTTTAAATAGTTTTTACCCAAGAAAAATCTGTTTCCACTATATTTTCCTTGGAAAAATAAATTCCATGGCCTCTTACTGCATGTTGTAAAAAAACACTTAAATTAAAACCCCAATAGATAGGCCTACGCAGAAAAAAATACACGCAAAACAATGACTCCTATTTACTTGCACCACAACCAGTAAGTTGTTCAAATTACCAATTGCAATACATTTACATACACATTTAAATTTAGTTTTTTTTTCTTCATAATAATCACAACAATATCATTGTGTATAATTAAGATTAAGATGTCTTAAAAACTTAAGCGTTGCGAGAGGAACGTACTTTAATCCTTTGAGGATAAGAAAAGGATGAAAGATACGCATGTGCACGTGTCAGAGCAGTCTCGACAACGCAAACTTTTACTTTTCGCACGCTTGGAATAAAAAATACATTACCTCCGCAATATCTTAAGCTGTTTTTAAACATATTATACCTAGACATTCTATTAATTGTTTCCCGCCGTAGCATAAATAATACCACATACAAAATGGCAAAGACTTTCGTAATGTTCAACATGTATTATTTTACATCTAAATATCAGTAGAGTAACACGAATCTTTACAGTACCGAAGACTGCCATGGATTGATAGTTTTTCTCAGTCACGCGTGCTAAGTGTAAAAGAGATAGATAGACAAAATGGCGACCCCTGTGTTAATGGTCTCTAAAAGAACTGTCAAAAGTGGCAGTTTGCTACGCTTGCAGCCCTCGCATTCTAGAAGTTTGTTTTGACTTCAATAATTAGACAAGACTATACCCGTCACTATCCTTACTATTTTAATAATATTATAAACGCGAAAGTTTGTATGTAAAAGTAACAAACATCCATACATCGCCACAGATGTATGGATGTTTGTTACTCTTTCACGCTCAACCGGCTGGACCAATTTTGATACAATTTGGCGTGGAGGTAGCTGACGCCCCGGATTAACACATAGGCTACGTAATTTTCCCGAATTCTCACGGGAACGTAGTCTCTGGCGGAAAGCTAGTCATCTATATAGCGTAAGTGTAGCGCCAAAATTTAAGTCTATGCGTCAGATAGATGCACTTTCACAACTTTCGATAGATATCGTGTCGATGTTTCCTGAATTCAGGGCCAGAGCAGTCGATGGATTAATCTAGAAAATTTAATAATGCACCTCGATGTCTTAAAAGTTGTGTATAATTATTAAGAATATTCGATCTTTTGACTTTTGAGGAATACCTACTAGAGAAAAATTGGCTAAAGTTCGATGTAGGTGACTTCGGATAGACAGCCGCCTTACAAATATATCTAAGTAATACCAGATTTAAAAATATGGTGCACCATTTCAGAGCCAAAGAAGAAACAAGGGAAACTTAAATTGTAAAGTTAACATTAACTTGTAACTGGACAAGAACTTAGCCACGTCCAGAAGTGGACTGTCAGGTGCTGTTACGGTTATAAGGGGTTTGGCGAGTAGGTATCTACTCTAAAATACTTCTAAAGTAAAATCAATCTTCTGAAATAGTCTCAGACTAACATCAGTCTTTTATGGATTCAAGAGAATCCTTTTTATGCTCGGGTTTAAAAAGTATGAAAACAGTCTTAAAGCAATTTGATGAAACCTCTTTCGAATATGGGTTCCTTTTTTATTAAATCAATTCATAATGATAAACAATTTGGCGTTTTTAAAGGGTGTTCACCCCTTTTGTTCGATCCGATACAATTACCATTACGACGTGTTTCAGCGATAAAACTGATGAAGCAAAAGTATGTGTTTTTTTCAAGTCAGCGACGCACCATAAATCTTATTGAAGTGAGTTAAGATCACAAATTCACAATAACGAACCAAAAACATGGGTCCTAAAGTAACATTTAAAGAGGACATACTAAATACCGCTTTTAAAATTTCTACACAAGCTACCACAACATAGAAGCGCTATAATATTACAACGCCTTCTCACTCACACTTAATTTATTTTTATTTTTGAAAAATACACAAAAGGAAGAAAACAATTTTGAAATATTTTTTCTACGTCGAGACGTAGGTATATAGAATTTTTCAAATAATTTCTTGAAACAGGTCTAGAGTTATTCGAGTCAACTGAATAATCACAACAAGCCCTAAATTTTCAAAATTACAGAGTAAAATATTCAACCAAGATACCTATGAAAATAAGAGCGCATATCAAAAAAAGAGAAAAGGAAAAGTCATCATTCATCAAAATAATGTGTGTATCCTTCGCAATATATAAACAGGTTTTATAGCCCTGCGTCGTATATAAATTAAATAAGGACTAACTAAATAATGTGATGTCAAATTGCGCGTAATATAACATTTTCTTGAGGACGTGAATTTTTCCATAAAACTGAACAACTTTCGCCAAACAAAGTACATAAAATTCTTAAAAATATTATCAATTTCTAAGCCTCAGCTGATCGTACAAGTTACTGTTATCAGAATTTTTTCCCCATTTTGTGGGAACATCCTCAATTTTCGCTAGTTTTAAAACACCCAATATATCTGCTGCTTCGTATATTTTGGTCAAACACAGAAGTTTTAAATGAAACGGCAGATCTTTTTGAGATCACGTCTATTGTTCAAGGGCTGATTCAACCACAAGACCTTCAAGAAACTCAGTAGGTCTCTTTGATTACACATTTGTTTTCCGCGTATTGTGATGTTTTGTCGTACAATATTTAATACTACTATCGTTTTGCCGAGGTATCGGCGTTCTGGGCGTTGATCTAAATACTTTCATTTGGAAATTAATCTTATTAGAATTCAATATTCATTTCGGAGATCTAAAAGGACCGAGCCTTATTTATATAAAAGATCAGCCCCTTTACTACCAATTCTTAAAACAATATTAAAACAACTAAGAGAAAAGGGACAACGCTATTAGGAAAACAGAGATAGCGCTATCTAATGAATAAGATTGCTCTGACATTGTTTTAAGAGTTGATAGAACAGTCGATTATGTCAAGTATGCATTAAGATTTCTTATCTATTGGTATTAAGATACAAATAACAACGAATTCGGAGATATAACTTCATCCCCAGCGCTCATTAAAAGCGCAATCATTCTAATTTGTACCTTATCACTACATATTTGGGTCGATAATTGAAATAAGCGCTAGGGATGTTTTCAATACTCTTAAGACATAAGATATTGAGTATTGACCCATATTTTGAAAAAGGTACAAATAAGAAAGAGGTGACTTTACCAAAAATTAAGAAAAATTCTAAAGTGAAAATTTCCCTAAGGAACATTAGTCAAAACATTAAACCTTCGCGTGCTTTTTGAACACATGGTGTACAAGATTTGAATCGCACGCGGCGTAAACAATTACGCGACGGGTTAAAAAAGAAGTCGACATTTTTGTTGAGAATCTTATACAGGTTACTTAAGAAAAGATGTACTAACGTTTCGCTAGTTTAAAGTCCCCCATATAAACAATAATCAGATATCCCCAGCGCATATTAGTGACGTATAAAGACATCTTACATATTATACGCGATGTAGATGGCGTCGATTTGATCCGACAGGAATCCGTCTCGAAGATGCATGCGTTGTTTCTCCCCACGAGAGTTGATGGGCACTACTCCTGGGTCTACCACTACCACTACTCCCACGATGAGGTGGTGTTCTTCTAGCACTGTGTTGGTCACCAATGGGACCAGGTTTAGAGCCTCGTTGTCGCTCCCGTCCAATTCTACGACGACTACCAGAAGATTCGTCCATGTGAATACAGCGCTGTGAAATGAGATTTTTGTTTATGAAATTATCTTTTAGGCATCTCTCTTTCAACCTTTCGGGTGGTTAATCAGTCTATGAAACTGTACAACTTCCCAAAGGAACATAGGTCAAAATACCAAAAAACAACTTCCCCAAGGAACATAGGTCAAAATACCAGGCATGTTATAGGATCAAATTAAATAAATAAATAAAAATAAATAAATAAAAATCGTTTATTTCTCCAGATTACAGTTTGTGCATTTAAAATTAATACAGGTAGAAAGGGAGGAGACTGGAGCCTGCGCTAGGTCAAAACCTGTATTGCAGGTCTCCAGGGACCCCCGCGTAGCTTATATTAACTAGATAACTACTGAAGTTGGGAAAAATAATCCTTACCTAAAATAAGAATTAGGAAGGATATAAAATTTAAATTGTCGTAACAACACTTTTAAACCTACAACTAAAACAATTTTAAGTGTGTGTGTGTGTGTGAGTGAATGTGTGAGATTTGAGAATGTGTATGTGATGTGTGTGTGTGTGTGCTTGAGATTTGTTAAACTCAGGAGTGAGTGAGTATGCGGTTGCAATTTAGAACACAAAACTAGTCCAGCTGTTCTTCTTGACTATTTTACAGGCTTCAGAAGGTTCTCGGTCTCGTGATAGTTCCATTTTTGCAGCCAGTCGGTAACTTTTTTCTTACATTCGAATTTACTTAACAGGGATATATTGGTTTCATTATTAATTTTATTGTATAAAAATATACCAAGAAAGACGAAAAATCTTTGGGCAAAACATGTGGATACGGCTTTAGCGGGACATACATTTCTACGTTTTGAGATATTAACAACAGCATCATAAGGCAGGTAGGAGTGTTGCTTGATTATCGTAAACAATATAAAAAGTTGTCTTACCGTCAAGACCTTGCAATTTTCAAAAACTGAGACAGTGGGAGTTCTAAAGGGTAGGAAGTGGATTACTTTAAGGATCGCTCTCTGAGCTCGTTCCAATTTAATCAGATTAGTTTTGTGCGCGCCACCCCAGGAGGTTATACAATATATTATAAGAGATTGGCAAAGAGAAATATATATTGATTTTAGAACTTTGAGATCAGTAATTACACAACGAAGAGTTTTGAAAACAAAGATTAGTTTGCGAATTCTTCCAGAAAGAAGATCAATGTGGGGTAGAAAGGTGAGCTTTGAATCCATAAGAATTCCAAGGTATTTATATGTAAGAGTCTTTTCAAGTTTGGGACAGGAACAATTATTTATATGGGGGTACAAACAGTTATGGGCAATTATAGAGTTGGAAGTAGTCAATTGATTTGAATTTTTTAATGTGAATGCAATATATTTAGATTTGGTAGGGCTGAGGGAAAGTTTATTTTGAGATATCCATTCTGTGATAGTGTTTAGACCGATTTGAGCATTATAATATACATTCTCCCAGGATTTTGCACTAAAAAGAAGGGCGGTGTCGTCTGCGAATGCTAATATTCTACCATTTAATAGTTGGAGTTGACAAAGGCTATTGACGTAAATGAGAAATAGAGTGGGACCCAGAATGCTTCCCTGTGGCACTCCGTAACAGATAGGGAGATCATTACTGATTTTGTCATTTATTTTGACACATTGGGTGCGCTCCGTCAAGTATTCGCGAAAAAGTTTAAGTTGTAACCCTCTAATGCCCAGGTTTTCCAATTTGTCTAACAGCAAGGGTACAGACACAGTGTCAAAGGCTTTGGTAAGGTCTAAAAATATGGCTATTGTTTTTGACAGGATATAATGAAATAAGGTGGCTTTGTGTGATATTACACACACACACACTCACACAACATATACGCAGCACACATACGGCGTACTAGATATAGATATATTTATTTCTGTTAAAATTTGTTAAGAGTATTAGTAGTATTATTTGTTGGTGATATAAAACATTTATTTTTTGTTGTATAATGAAGAGCGGAGTCTCCCAACACAGGCACTGCATTTGCCTAACTAAAGGGTGACTCCATTCTACTTTGTATTGTAATCATTTTTTGAAATAAATAATTTTGTAATTACAATTAGAAAATATTATGTTAAAGTTACATTCACTGATATGACTTTTATTAACAGAGTGGCTATCTGTGTTAGTAAAAGTCTTTACTGATCGATATTAGTGTTCGCCATTATGCAATCTCAAAAAAAAATACATGACCAATACACATTTTGGAACAGACTTTAAAAATCCCACGAGAAATAGATTACACGTGAGTGAGAAAAGTTACTAGTAAACAAGTATAAACTTACCATTCAGCGATCTTCTTGTGGCAGCGCATGACTGAGTTTTCGATATCGATGGGGTGGTAGCGCATGCCTCGCAGCATGATGGTCTCGTCGAGTGCGCCCACGACGAATACAGCGTCATGGGTGTCATGAGTGTCACCACCCACCCCCATCCCGCCAGACGCCAGGGACTCCGTGTCACTATCCCGGCCAAGTAACGACGTGTCATCTAAAGCGGCTGTCGTACTTATCTCCGTACGACGCAAGAAGCCCAAATACCCCGTCCGAGCGTACACTTCCCCCGTATTTCCAGTCACCAACTGCGCGCTAAAGTGATCCGCATAATCACTCTCATCCCCGTAAATTGTGAAGTACCCACTCGCGTTGTGAGGAGACTGCACCCAAATCTCGCCCAAATGCGAATCCCCGCATTGCCCCTTCGTCTCAGGGTTCGCTGTGATAACCTTCACTCCGGGTAGTAACTTTCCAGACTCCATTAGGCAGAGGGAATGCGGACTGCCTCGCTCGACCAAAGAGACGCGATCGTTGCGCAAAGCACGCAAGTCGACGTATACAGTGGATGGCTCAGGGCTAGAGGCGCCTTGCAAGCAAATCGCGATGTTCACGCGACATCCGAAAGAGGTCGACACTGCGCGCGGACTCAAACCCAAAGCGGAAAACAACTTCGAGAAAGAATTAGTCAGACCGATTCTCGGCCTCTCCTCGGCAACGACCACGCAAGTCCGGACGCAGGCTAAGTTTATGCCTTTAGATTTTAAGTGATTCACTGAGCTGCCCAGGCCTTTAGTGCATAACTCCATGACGCCGTAAGAGCAGAAAGTGTCGCGGACTTTGTGTTGGGAGACGGCGGTCAGCCAGAGGGCTGGATTGATTTCCACTTCGGAAGGTGGGATGAGGATGGAGTGGTGACCGGAGTAGATGCTGGAAAGGCACCAGAGAGCGAAGCCGAGTCCGCAGTACGGGTCGAGACATAGCGCTATATGCCTCGAGGGGTATAATTCGCAGGCGATTTTCATCGAGCGGCAAAGGGAAGTGACGGCTGCATGCGACATTTTAATACCCGCGAGCATGCCGGTAGTGGAGACACTGAAGTCGAGATACGCTAACATCTCCGCTGTAGGCGCTCGATAAAGAATAGGCAGTTTCTTCTTAGGCATGTCATCTGTATCAAGAGTTAGCGGCCAGGCCTTGCTATCGAGCACATTACTGGCTTCTTTAGATCGGAGCAGCTTTATCACAGACTGGTTGGAGAGGACTAGAGTCGCTTTGCTGACGTCAACGATCATTCTGACGGTGGGTAGAGTTGTGTGGAGGTTTTGGGGATGCGGCGGGCGAATGGTAACGGGCACGGCGCCTACGTACAAACAGCCGTAGAAAGCGCAAATGAGATCAAGCCCGGGCGGGAATATTAAAGCCACATGATCGCCGGTGTTCACCCTTCCTTTCTCTAAAAGAAGATTCCCGATGCGTTCCGCCTTCTTATGCAATTCGGCGCATGTTAACACTTTGTGTACAGCTCCCTTGGAGTTGAGTAATGTGAATATGACGTGGTCGGAGGTGCTTTGAGCGCGCCATCGCAAGATCTGAGATATAAACTGGTACTGCAAAGAAAATTTACATAATTAGTTCTTTCTTTCTTATCGTGTAGGTATAGTCAAGTGTATGGCGAACTTGACTAACCCTGGTGTCAGAGTTTTCAAACCGCACAATAACCTCTGACTTGGTTTCATAATGAATTTATACTCGTAGTTAGTTTGAGAAATATGATAATACTAGCTTTCTGTTCGCAACTTCGCTTGCGTGGAACAGTAACCTGTACAGTATTGGATTATCGGTTTCGGAGCTTTTAAGGATATGCTTCTCGAATAGTTTCATAGAAAAATCACTCCCCTTTATGTCATTTAACTGCAATTATGATTTATGGCAGCCATTTTATTTTGCTGTAAATATTTTTGTATTTTCCAATGTGTGCAATAAAGTATGTTGTATTGTAAACATAGAAAAACAAAACAAAAATTAGGACCTTCTCTAAGTTTTTTACGCCGGTCATATTTAACACGATAAATGTTTAAACCAACAATCAAACGGCTAGTTCTGATTTTTTCATATGTTGTAAGGACCACTACCAGTATCTTATATATATCCAAGCTTGCAGCTTCGAAAGACCTGTGCTAACTTTGCAGCACTCAAAAAACCGCGAAATTTACGCACTTTTTTTAGTATTCTCCATATAAATCCTAAAGTATGCGTTAAAAAAATAAAATTTATACGTTTTTAGAGTAGAACAAAACTGCGAGAACCAGCTCTGTACTAATCGAGAAAAAAATATAAATATATATATTTTTTAATGAAATTTTTAAAAAATCTGATAAGATCAGGTGGCTGCCAAATCTCAAACAAACAATATAATTCATTTCACGCAATGTTTTAAACCAAAAAAGTGCAAAAATTTCGCAATTTCCCTAGTAATTTACCTGAAATCTCGGAAATTAGCACAGGTCTTTCGAAGCTGCAAACTTGGATATATGAGACTGGTAGTGGAATAACAACAACATATAAAAAATTCAGAACTAGCTGTTTATTTGTTAGGTTTGATAGGTTATTTGTTAGATTAATATTCGATATGACCGGCGTATTTTGTTTAATAATATACATTAAAAAAATACAAAATAGTTTATGCAGACAATGTTACAATTTAAAAAACATGGAATTAGAAAAGACAATAACAATTTTTAATGTAACATTTTGCACGATTATTTGAAAAGATTTGCTTTGATTCCCATAAAAAAAAACAAAGTATTTGTTTTAGATGTACCTTCCTAGCTGCGTCCGAGTCGTCAGTATATCCCATGTCACGACCTTGTGCCGACGCCAGTCGATTGCCTTGCACCAAGTTGCCCACAATAACTGAGGCGGGGCCCACATCTGAAATAAATATTAACACTTCAATACAAAAATAATTAGATTAAAATAGCTACATTTAAAATAATAATATCGAATTTCAATTGGTTACAGAACTAGAGAAGTGAAATAATCTACATAAGGTCCACCATTTTAAAAAATACAACAAAATGGCGGATAGCAAGTAGCGCAGTTTTCATACGAAAATCTTCTAAGGTTTTTCTGGCCCCATTCTCTATAAAAACCATGAAAGCTTTCTGCTGAGCACCGAGCAAACGAAATCCAATCATCCTCTTTACAAACTGAATCAACTATACTACACTGAAAATAAATAACTATTGTTTTTAGCTAACAGAAACTCTTTTATTTCAAATTACACGAACGAAGTCCCAGGCATCATCTAGCCCTACTAATATTTTAAATGTGATAGTGTGTGACGATGTATCGGCCGGACCAATTTTGATAAAATAGAATTAACATATAGGCTACATAATTTTCCCAAATCATCTTTTATCAATCAACCATCACCGCATCCTTGCCCTTGTGGTGAAGAGCAAACCCATTATTAATAAAATAAAAACCAGCCAAGTGCGAGTCGGACTCGCGCACGAAGGGTTCCGTACCATTATCTATAAAAACGGCAAAACAATCACGTTTGTGCCCCCTTAAATATTTATTTTATGCTGTTTTTTAGTATTTGTTGTTATAGCGGCAACAGAAATACATTATGTGTGAAATTTTCAACTGTCTAACTATCACAGTTTATGAGATACAGCCTGGTGTATCTCATGAACTGTGATCTATAAAAATGAGCAATAAAAGCAGGTTTTTTATGGGAACCTCCTTAAATATTTATTTAATTCTATTTTTTAGTATTTTTTGTTATAGCGGCAATAGAAATACATCATGTGTGAAAATTTCATTTTTTTTTTATAAGATGTGTTAACTCTTGACTTCAATCTTGACCATAAAGGTCAAAGATGAGGTCGACGATGGAGCGATTTAACCCAGAAAATGCCTGAACTGTCTAACTATAACGGTTCATGAGATATAGCCTGGTGACAGACGGACGGACGGAACGCGAAGTCTTAGTAAAATACGGTCCCAATTTAACCATTTGCGTGCGGAACCCTAAAAATAAAAATTTACTAGGCATCTGCTAGTAAAAAATAAACCCTTACCAGAGTGTATCTCCCTCGGCTTAGGTAGGTTGGTGACGCAAGTATGAGGGCACATGAGTACGTTAGCTGGGTGCAGGGTTCCATCGAGGAACCTCCTCTTGCACTCGCTGAGGTGGATGCCACCTAGAGGAGTCTTCGGGAGGAAGTTCGGCTGGACCAGAGCGAGACAGTAGATCCCCACTTGGTGAATCGAATCCACCGCTTGAAGTACTCGTGACATCCATTGGAATGACTGTTGAATACAATACAATATACTTTATTGCACTCCACCACAAATAAGGTACAGTTACATTTTAATACAGAAAGTGATAACATGAAAGGATTTTAATAGTTTTAGATATCCTTAACACGGAATGGTCAAAATTAAAGTTTTTTTTTAGTATGTGTTATATGCATTTGTATCCACAGACTTTATGTCCCTGCCCTTTTCTAATTTATTTTGTCTTGTTATTTCTTGTTTTTTGTTCAAATGTAATAGTTTATTTATTACTCTCTAAAAAAGTTGATGATGGTACAGATGACAAAATTATTTAATTGGCTTTTGTGGGAGCTGGTGTCCGTACTAGGAGAACGTGTGTTACGTATTTCAGATTTAAAAAAATATGTAGGATATATGAAGGTATTTCATAGAAAGTAAAATATTTGAATGATTTATTAAAGACCGTATAAGTCAGACTTTTTTGCAAAATTGCAAAAAAGTCTGACTTATAAATTACTAGCTTTCCGCCCGCGGCTCCGCCCGCGTGGACTACAGGTTATATCGTGCCCAACTGTGGGATAAAATGTAGCCTATGTCCTTTCCCAGGCTCTAATCTATCTCTGTACCAAAATTCATCAAAATCGGTTCAGCGGTTTAGGCGTGAAAAGGTAACAGACAGACAGACAGACAGACAGAGTTACTTTCGCATTTATAATATTATAGTAGGGATGACTTAAAAATTTATATTGTTTTGGTTGTTTGCTTATTATCTAATTAAAAACTACAAAAAACAGCGTTTAAAAAAAATTAACGAACTGAGAAACTCCTCAAATCACTGTTTTTAGAAATACCACGAAACCACATAAGAGTTTCTCAAAAAAGTGATTCGTTTCCGCCTAACAAAATAGTCAAAAAAGTGAGTGAACTGGTAGGGCCTTTGACAATTTTGTACAAAGTCTAAACGCAAACATTCACATATAGTGTTTTATTTATACATATAAAAGATTGAGATTTCCGGAAGTACAGACAAGTAAAATACATTTAAAAATAATAATTATATAAAGGGTTACTGATTTTTTTTCATCGAAATTTGTTAATTTTTCCCCATCTGCCAGAGGGTGGTTTGATAGCTAATGATCTCTAATATCACCCCTTAAAGGGAGCGTGACGTATCATTAGTAACCCTGTATAAACAAATAACTAAACAAATAAACTAAATCTGTGGTGGTTTGACGAGCTGTTTACTGTACATCGACTCTTGCGACTAGTGACTGTGCAATTTACTAACTACCTACTTGTGCGTTATAATAATTATAGCCTTAATTTTATAAAGGTTTTTCATAATATGTGTAAAGTTTAAGTTGTAATTAGCAATGTACGAAAAACTTTCAAATTTATGTTAGATTGTTTTAATCAAATCATGTAAATTTATTTGTGTTTTAATTAAATCTACACTAATATTATAAAAAGGAAAGATTTGTATTTTTGTATGTAACGAATAAACTTAAAAAATACTGAACCGATTTCAAAATTTTTTTCACCATTAGGATGCTACATTATCTTATCCCTGACTAACATAGGCTACATAATTTTCCCGAAGTCCCACGCGAAAAGCTAGTTAAGAAATATGTTAGAAAAAAAAAACTGTATTCACGATCTGCGATTGTGAGCGCTCTGTGTCTTTTCGTATCGGATTAAATTGTTGCCTAGTTGTTTTTGTTATTTGTTACGTTTTCATATTTTTTGCTGTTTTGTTTTGTTAGTTACCTGTTACATTGTTACATTGTCCCGAATTCCCACGGGATCTAAGTCTTTTTTTTATTATTTTTTATTATGAGATGGGTAAACTCTTGACCCCAATCTTGACCAAGGTCATAGATGAGGTCGACGATGGAGCGAGTTAACCCAGAAAATGCCAATTAAGGTACTGGTACTCCCACGCACCGATGGAACACAGCAAGCTGATTGGCGTCGGACTTCGGTAGGAGGGTGGTCGCGAACCGGACGGCCCTTCACAGAGCCTACCACACCGCATGAGACCATAGGACGACACCTCAGATTTTAAAAAAAACTGAGGTGTCGTTGCCTAAGATGGATTATTAAGAGGCATGCTATTATGCGGAATGCGGAATGTCGCAAACGGAATTAAATAATTTTTTTTTAAAAAACTGACTTCTTCCTCCCCGCAATCGGGGCGTTGTTCGGCGACGATGCAGATGCGTTCGTCCCTCAACACCCTCACGGAGAAGACGGCTATGCGGCCTCGGTAGATGAACTTCATAGGCTCCACAGCTAGCACCGTGGCTATGATGTCATCCATGTTATGCTTGCGACCAGTCACCGTCATCAGACCGTCGCGCGAGCCGCACACGAAGACCAGGCCTGGGGGGCAAATTTAATGTTCCTTTAGCATTCAAATGGTATGATCTGATCTAATCTGTCACCGAAAAATTGTAAAAAACCATAATATTACAATTTCATTAGTGAAATAATAAATTTACGAAACTTTTAAAGTCTTCTTCTTGTCGTGTAGGTATAGTGTGTATGGCGAACTTGGCTAACCCTGGTGTCAGAGTTTTCAAACCGAACAATGGTCTCTGACCTGGTTTTAACGACTGTAGTCAATCGATAACAACCAGGACCGACAGCTTAACGTGCCCTCCGAAGCTCGGAAACGCTCGTGATTTGCCACTTTGGTACCCATCAGGTTCCCTGCCTCTGTGTACGTTGCTTAACTCCACTGATCGGTTGAGATCAGCGAGCGCCACTGAGCTATGAGCGCTTTTTTAAGGTTACGTATGACATTAGGATAAATTAGATTGGGTCAGGCTTTTTGAGTTTCGGTTAGGTTAGGTGTCATTGATATTATAAAAAAAATGTCTGTCAATGTGAAAAAAAATGAAGCAGTTTACAAAACACCGAGAATTTATAATCTTACTAAGTCAAATTACAATATTACGGGTTTGACAATGTTACGGTTAGATACGTCTCCGTAGCATTGTCATATTGATGAACTTTTTTATAATATTAATGCAACCGAACCTTAAAAAAGCCTATCCTAACACATCCTAATTTCATGCAGGCGGCCCTTAAAGTTTCGTAAATTTATAATTTTACTAGGTAATTTATAATATCACGGGAAATTATAAAATTCACGAGTAAAATTTTAATATTACGGTTTTCGCAATTTTCCGGTGACAGATACAAAGAAAACTATGTACAAAGACGAGCTTAAGTAATAGTTAAATAGTGTAATCATTGATATACAATAAAACAACTAGATACCCAATCTTAAAGAAATGTCAACCAAAAACTATCCGAACTGACAGATGAGTGAAGGAACTGACAAAAGAATGAAAGAGTGAGAAAATAAAAAAGAACGCAAAATCGCCGTGATGGGCATTCATTTGCCGCGGTCACTTTTTGAGCGCGATTGGAAGTCTAGTTGTTTATTGTTTTAAAAGCACATATATATATTTTTTTTAATGGTTAAAAAGCACATTACCTCCCGGTCCAAGGAACCCAAGCAAGCCACTGCGAACATAATGCTCCTCCCCGATAGGGTCACCGTCCGCGTCGAGGGGTTTAACCCGGAAAACTGTGTTCGTGAGCCCAGGCAGACCCCAATAGCCGGAGCCTGTCGCCCCGGACAGAACGCAGATCTCGCCCACTTCGTCCGTCTTGCAAAGGAACGCTGGGCCTTCCATCTTCACGACCACTATTACGCCTGTGACATTCAAATTATATAATAATGTACACTAATATACTAATATTATAAAGAGAAAAGATTTGATTGTTTGTTTGTTTACATTGAATAGGCTCCGAAACTACTGGATCGATTTGAAAAATTCTTTTATCTTTAGAATGCTACTTTATCTCTGAGTAACTTCCCGAAGTCCCACTAGAACGAAGTCCTAGGTGGGAATGCCAGTAATAAATAAAATGCTAAACATTCAAAGGCCTACAATAAGGTTTTCCCTTGTGTCGTGGGTCCTTCGGAACATACATTAAGACAGACACAAACACCCATGGCTGACAAAATAATTAAATTTTGGGAAAATTATGTTTTATCAGCCTATGTGTTAATCCAGGATGTCAAATACCTCCATACCAACGTAAACTTTATGAAAATGTAGCAGACCCGCATTGTTTTGTTTCATATCGTTTCATATAAAAATTTCAAGCTAGATCGTCTGAAGCATGAAAATAAATCAATATTTTTGTATGAAAAAAAAAAAACATCATCCAATTAACTTGAAACTAGGAAATAGTACTCTTCAACACAATTTGTGACACCCGTTTTTCTGCGTTTTACAAAATTCATCTTCTAAGACGTCTAAAAGGGGTATCGAAATATGAAATTTTTTAAAAAAATGCCCCTTAATTTACGTTCTATCAACGTAACTGACACCGTAAGAAAAAATTGGGTACTGAATGAAAAGTCACCCTGTATTAGTAAGGATGATTTTATATTGCATACTAGCATTCCACCCGCGGCTCCGCCCGCGTGGACTACAGGTTATATCGTGCCCAACTGTGGGGTAAAATGTAGGCTATGTCCTTTCCCAGGCTCTAATCTATCTCTGTACCAAATTTCATCAAAATCAGTTCAGTGGACAAAATGTAGCCTGTCCTTTCCCAGGCTCTAATCTATCTGTGTACCAACCTTCATCAAAACCGGTTCAGTGGATAAAATGTAGCTTATGTCCTTTCCCAGGCTCTAATCTATCTCTGTACCAAATTTCATCAAAATCGGTGCAGTAGTTTAGCCGTAAAAGCGTAACAAACAAACTTACATTTACAAGGGCTATTACAAAATTTCAGATTATCTATCAGACAAGCAGCCATGGGAATGAACTGCTCAGCTCTAGAGTTATTTCAGAATTAGTTAAAATAAGAAAATAAGAAAATTTGTGATGCGATTAAAAAGAGCACCCTCAGAGTTTCTTGCCTGTTCTTCTCTGGGGAAGACTGCACCTTTGCGAATAGGATTAGAGTCATTAGGGTCAATAGAACGAATGCGTGTGCATGTATTTAAATCCTTTAATGTATGTTTGTATGTATTTCATGTAATTTTGACTTGTTTTAAGTGGCATCCCGAATGTCCTATGAAATAAAGATGTTTTCTATTCTATCTATACATATTATAAAGAGGAAAGATTTGATTGTTTGTTTGCATTGAATAGGCTCCGAAACTACTAGACCGATTTGAAAAATTCTTTCACTATTAGAATCCTACATTATCCGGGATGAACATAGGGTACATGATTTTCCCGAATTCGCACGGGAACGAAGTCCCGCGCGGGAAGCTAGTTTATAATATTAGTAAGGATTTGATACTTACAGGAAGGCATGACTTGTCCACAGTCTTGCAGAGTGAGCGAAGTGAGCGAGTTCTCAGCGTCGACTCGGACCACTCCGTATGAGAGGCCGGACATCGAGAGCACCCCCCTCCCCGCTGACGAGCCCCCTCGCCCCGCGCGTCTCACGCACACAGTAAGTGACTCGCTACTACATGCGCATGGGCAGATCGCGTCGCCGCGGACTCCTAAACAAGCCGTAACAATACAATGTACAATAACAATTTTTATTTTTTACACAAATTACACAAAACATAAAATAGCAAAGCCTAGACTAGAAACCACCGCTCCGCTAACTTAGATAAATAATGAGTATTTTTATTTTTGTAACTTATATTGACTGTTTTTAATCATATTTATATTTTAGTACTTTTAGTTTATTAATTGTAAACTCATATGGGGAATAATTGTGTTAAAAAGGTTAAATAAGTAATAATAATATTAAATGGAACAAAACAAGAGCATAGAACATCAAGTCTGTGGATGCAGAATTAACTGTTAAATAAACAATAAAGCCTAGACCAGATGTGACGAATCAATGGCACGCGTACCATCAATGACACGAGACAAAATATTTTTGGCACGCCAGCGCCACCGATCGACAAAGCACAGGTTATAGAATACTATACCAGTAGAATTAACAAAATTCACAATGCGTTAAATATCATTAACGAACGTAAGTGAGCCTACGTTGCGGAGCGACGGAAAGCACGCTAGTTTCAGTTTAATATTTTCACAATAAATCATCACTATTTAATGGCACGTCCATGGCCTCATTAAACATTCCTTTTAAATATTGCCATGCCCGTCCATAACGGTTCGCATTCCCTGGCCTAGACGAAATAAATTACGAACACAGACCTACATCAAGACCTCGACATAGGTCTGTGATTACGAACACTGCCATAATAATTTTACAGGACAAGTCATTATGGTGAAGCGACTGACCGTGACCCTGCTAACTGGGGAACCTCACCGGATTTAATCGTGGTTACGCATTCAGGCCACTAAGGTAAAAGAACAAAAAACTAATGAAACAACTAATATACTTAACTCAGAAAACGGTATTTGAAGCTTTGCCAACCGCACTTTAAGGCCCGTATTACAGAAGAAGACCCAAGTCTTGATCTATACTTAAGTATTGATTGTCTCTTTTTCTCACTATCAAAATGACAAAGACGACTGCAGATCAGAGTCTGAGTCGCATTCTGTAATACGACCTTAAATTACTTAACGTGGGTGGCAGTTTTCAAAGACTTACCCTTGCTCTGGAAAACAGAGAGGAATTGATCGCAGGATGAGAGTGACCAGGGGTTGGCCCCGTCAGCTACTAGCAGCATCCTCAGAGATGACAGCGAGATCTCCTTATGGTCTCGCGTCGCCAGCAAACCCCAGTGGAGGTCGCGGGACTTCACGATGGCTACTGATGCCCTGGGGGTACAAGATTCAATTCTATTCATTCTTCTTCTTATCGTGCAGGTATAGTCAAGTGTGTGGCTAACTTAGCTAACCCTAGTGTCAAAGTTTTCAAATCACGCAACGGCCTCTCGTTTTAACGACTGTAGTCAATTAACAACAGCCGGGACCGACAACTTAACGTGGGCACGTTAACGCACGAAGCACGGAAATGCTCGTGATAACTTGCCACTTTGGTCACCCGTCATCATCATCATCAGGTTCCCTGCCACTGTGTACGTTGTTTAACCTCACTGATTAGTTGGGATCACCAAGCGCCACCGAGCTACGAGCATTCGGCGTTAAATTGTACAAATAGTCATAAAAATGTCAGCAAATTTTCGTCAATAACATTTAAACACAAAAGGACAAAAAGCTTTGACGTATATGAATCTATACACTGTTAGGCATATATTATTGATAACTACGTTGTAAACTTGTATTTTTGTAGGACCTTAGCAAATACATATTAAGGATGAAAAAAACATTATATACACATCAACACGGTCTAGGGATATTGCACGATTTTTCATACAAAAGAGGCCTGTTTGAGAAGCTATAAAAGCATACTCGAGATACATGAAGGGTTATTTTCAGACGAGCATGAAAACGTGACGAAAATGAAAAAAAAATAATAGTGTAAATTCGAGCATTTTCATACAAAAGGCAGGCAAAAAGTGCATTTTCTTTTTCGTTTCTGTCACGTTTTCACAAATTTCAAGTAAAGCAAATTTTATTATTTAGCATTGAAAATTCAGGTTTAGCTCTTGCTCGTCTGAAAATTATAGCCCTCCATGTATCTCGAGTATGCTTTTATAGCTTCTTAAACAGACCTCTTTTGTATGAAAAATCATGCAATATCCCTAGACCGTGTTGATGTGTGTATATTTCAAGATTCTTTTAGTACAGACAAACATAATTGAGATCGTTGGGGGGGGGGGTACATTTTTTTTACACTTGAACGACTTGGAATCAAAAGTGGACCTTATTACCTGTACTTAGTGATCATGTGCATCCAGCTGGCCGGGCTGACCTTCATGAGTGCGTACGGTATGAAGATGACGTGCATTCCGTTGAGCACGCTCGCTAGGACTGCGTGCCAGAGCCCCGTCTCCCGTTTGAAGTCCAATACGCACACCATGTGCTCCCCTTCGGTGTAGCTGCAAGCCACTGACAGCATACGGCAGTGCGCTAGCATTGAAGCCCTGGTATACACAATTTATATGTTACCAACAGTACAGAGACTAGCGCATCAGGTTACTCCATTTTCGTTGTAAAACTGCTCTCAACGCAACAGCACAGAGCGCGTGCTTGTGGTAACCTGGCCTTCCCTTCATTATCATTATTGTTATTTAACGCTAAACTCTGAAAAGTCCACACTAAGGGGTTCCCTTGTTTCGTGAGTCCCTTGGAACATACACAAAGACAGCAACGTCCCTTGACTCGAAAACAAACATTTGATTTTTACACAAATATTTGCCTCGACCGGCAATCGAACCCAAGACCCGTGGATCAAGGGGCAGCATCACTACCACTCGACCAAACTGGCCGTCGTATTATAGCTTGCGTGTAATGTAACACTACATACAAGACGCTAAGTAGGTTTTTATTTCGGAATTTTGCAGTATAAAGTTCTACTGCGCTGGACAGGGAGTGAAAAAAAAACGTAGAATGTGCCAGCCGCCAACTCTTCCCACAAATGGGATGTGAGAGGGTGTTGTAATATTGCGGACGAAAGGCTGACACCTATCACCGCTATTCTCATGTTCCATTGAATAATCCTTAGAATGTATGTCAACATGATTTGATGTCAACATGATTTGAGTTCGTATGAAAAAGTTTTTTTTAAATTATTTTTATTAAAAATGGGTTCGCTCTTGACCACAATCTAGCTTAGGGCAAAGATGTGGTCAAGGATGTAGCGAGCTCACCCAGAAGAAGCCTATTCACTCGCACTTGAATAGTTCACGCTGCCTGAGTTGAAATCGTAAAATTTCTATTCATAGTAGAATAGACGGTATTAACTTCGTTGACTGTGGCACTTTCAGCTCGTCTTTTTCCAGGTCGGGCTTCGCGAAATTATATCGAATATTAAAAACATGCTAAAACTTCCAATTGATTGTGTTATTCCACCAACCCACCTAGTAACAATGACTCCCATGGCGGATCCGTCAGCAGCTGAGGTGTGCTCAATATGTGCGGGGCTGTCGTCGGCGGGGCGCGGCGGGGGGATCCAGTCGCGCGGGGGGCGGGGCAGCTTCTCAGTCGACACCCATTGGAGCGCTGGCCAGCCGCGGAAAGCGACTACGTCACCCGCTGAATTTTTTGGTAGACCTGCAAGTTGAAAAAAAATCGGTGAATGCTATTAACTAGGTTAGTTCATTTTTATTTATTTATTTATAGGAACACCTACATCATATGTATACGACATTAACAATAAGTATCATTCAAGTTTGTTTTGATTCTATACACATGACTATTACAGATGTTTACATCGCTCTTTACAATATAATTTTAACAAAGTGGTAAAACAAATTTAAGTATCCTAATGAGATCCTTTAAAAGGCAAGTAAAAGTATTAAACTAAACTAAACTAAAAAAAAAACACTAAAATTATACTTCTAATACAGATTAGATCAGAAAAAGGTTACAAAGAGTTAATACAATATTTTTTATTTATTAATAATAACTAGTTCTCTTCCAAGTTGGAAGATGAAGATGTAGCGACAAGTATTTTGTGTTTGAAACTGGGCATTTTTATCGCTTTTCTCACAATCAACTCTTTATATCTTTTTTATTGACAAGGGTTGTAGATCTGTTAAATATCGCCTTCGTGATTATGAAATAATTGACAATTCGAGTAAGCTTCTAAACAGGGTGTCCCACAAAATAGTGTCAAGCGAAGTCCTGAGGTAGACCATAACTAGGGGCATCCGAATCACCCCCATGTATGTCCTACGATTTTTTGTAGTTTAGAAGTTACAAGGCATTTTATTACTTTACATAATTTTTTACCTGGCATCGAATTATATTTTTTTTCTCTTTGGACAATATCACAGACTGAAAAGAAAAAGTGAAAGTGGTACCCTGTAACCCTGCCTACCCCACAAGAAATGTAGCGTGAAATTTAATAGTTATTTTTTACCTTAGGATCATTTTAATGCATTTGGCGCATTTTTTAAGATTGTTTGTTGTAATTTTAAGAACAGCGCTCGCCAAGTAATTGCTACTAAGAAAGCTCCTGCAATGGTCACTGTTTTACTTTAAACGCGGTTTACGAGAAAAAAAGCCCCATTAAGTAAATTTTTTGTATTATTCTGAAAGCTAAATGTCTGCTTAAGTTTTTAAAAGATTCCGAGATCTTAATTTAAATTAAGTGATAGTCGATAAGATAAGATAAGATAGTTGAGAGCTCCCGAGAGGCTCTCGACTATCACTTAATTTAAATTGCGTTAAGAAATAACCCCTTGGCCACTAAATTTGGGATTTATTGCATTTATTAAGCTATTTAAATTAACTAACGATTCTACTTATAAAACAACAATTTTCTCAAGTCAACCAATATACCACTCGATAGCTAAATTAATAAAAAACAACGGGTTGCACTCTGGGAGTGCCGGCAGAAGTGAAAACTTGAACATTAACGTTGTGCATTTATATGGAAATAAAACAAAATACACAAAAAGTGTCCGTTATTTTCTCGGGATTCGAACCCTCGCTCGGCATGTTGCTTACAATCTGGCAACTTTTCCACTCGACCAAACTGTCTCCTTTCAGTTTAGAAAAATAGTCTATCGTTATTTGCGCACTATGTACGAATAATCGTTGACATCTGTCACAGAGATAATTTTACCATAGGGCTGCCATCCGTCCGGGTTTCCACCCATACTTTTGAAGTATGGGTGGAAACCCACAACGCTGCACAACGCTGCACAACTTTGAGTGCACAACGCTGCTAAAGAAGTTTTCACGTAAAAAAAGGTGGCAACCCTATCCTACGCATTTTCGATAAGGGTCATGTGACATCTGACGATCTGACGCGAGTTCAGCGCGAGTTTAACATTTTTTCCCCATACTAAAAGTGCTCAAAGCCGCTAAAGAAGTTTTCACTTCAAAAATTCAAGTTGAGTGGGGATTAAGACGTGTCACGGGTATTCACATGAAACACACGACACAGCCCCAGTCCGTTATTTTTCACTTTTTTTTGTCACTGTTTCGCCTTTCCCGGGGAAGATTACCGGCTGACAACCCTGGAAAACACTCGGTAAAAATGTTTTGCTTATTTTCATGTTAAATTGTTATGTTTTTATTTCTGTAAAAAAAACTTTTCGCTGATTTGACTCTGCTTCCTTTAAGTAACCTCACGACGATCAGTTGGTCAGTTATGATGCGAAAGATCGACATACAAACACACTATTATGAATAAGTAGGAATGGTATAGGTATAACCTATAGCAGAGTAGCAATCAGTTATAGAAACGTCCACGTTTCCATTTTCCAGAAAGAAGAAAGGTTAAGAGGAGCGTCTCAGTCTAAACTAGCGTCTCTCTCAGTTGTGTTTCATGCTGTCTCGATGTCGACCACTCGCCTCAGACTTGTGCGAATGGGACAATTGTAGCTTTCCGGCGAAATGCTGAGTTTTATTTCCAAAATTATGAGTTTAGGCGTCAATGAATTCCCACCCCATTCCTTCATTTGTAAATTTTTTGTAACAATAAATACTTTTTTACTTTACTTTACTTACTTTAATGGCATCGTACGTTTTTGGTCTCTATAGATTTGTAAGCGTATAACCGAGGTTCGTACGTTTTATTTATTTCAAAATTGTTTTTTAGTTTTTCAACAGTTACCTCTTAAATGTTGAGAATTTTTCTGGCGAAAAATGCTGACTTTAAATCACGAATATCTTTTTGTTTCTAAAAATATCAAAAAATCAAAACGTAAGGACCTAGTTTTTGGTGATCCTGACACACTACCAAAATTTTACAAGGATCAGTTCACGTTGAGGGGATGGAATCCATTGACGCCGTTTGTATGGGAAAAAACACAGACGATCCTCTTAATCCGCCTTTAAATATAATACTGTCACTTTCCGTTTTGTTGATGTAAACAAGGATGGCATTGCGTTTATGCTTTAAACTGCTTTATGCTTTAAGATGCTTTAAACTTAAATTGAATCCTCCTTTGTTTCGTCTTATGTCAAGTCTAAGGACCGTATTACAAAACGTGACTAAGGCTCTGATCTATACTTGAGTAGCAGTCGTCATTGTCATTTTGATATTGATAGAAAGAGACAGTCAATACTTAATTATAGATCAAGACTTGAGTCTCATAGCCGTAGTTTTGTCTAAGTCTCATACGAGCCTAAGACAAAAACTACGGCTATGAATGAAGGACACACAACAAAAACAAAGAAAAATATTATACGAAAAAGTTCCACCTTTTCGTCAAGTTTTATTTGTTAATACCTGGATTAAGAATCTTTCAATGTCTTCAGCCACGATTTGAATTCCCATTTAAACACTAACTCTATTGCATTCAACAGGTAGAAGCGATGTTTCCGACTGGGTGCAACTTTCCTTTGGTTGAGCGAATATACAAGTGGTATTACTTCGCTGATGGAAGCACCGTTTAAATTGACTTGGGGATCATTTCAAATGCAACCTTACTCCGTTACGATAAGAGCGAAACTGTCAGGTTTGATGCAAGCTTGGCTGTACCTAGTTCTGATTTTCACCAGAGGCGTAGCTAGGTAAACAAGGGCCTTGGTGCAAAAAAATAAAAACTTGGGCCCTAACCTAACTAACTATTGGGCCTAACCTAACTAACTTTAAAAGAGCAACCTCAGAGTTTCTTGCCTGTTCTTCTCTGAGGAAGACTGCACCTTAGCGAATAGGCGTAGAGTCACTAGGGTCAAAAGAACGAATGCGTATGTATGTATTTAAATAGTTTAATGTATGTTTGTATGTATTTCATTGTTATCTTGACTTGTTTTAAGTGGCATCCTGAATGTCCTATAAAATAAAGATTTTTTATATTCTATTCTATTAAGGTTTGATCAAGACAAAATATAAATACAGGTTTAAGAACATCTTAGCATCAGACAGCTAAGTAAATTCTTAAATGGTGGAATCTACCCATAACTATTATTTCGTTGCTTTCCATTGGAAAGTGAAATATAATCGATTAAGTAATTTTATTTTAGTGTAGCTACTATTTAAAAAGAAATGAAAAAAAAAATCAAATTCAAAGGATAATTGAGAATGAAAGTCTGAATTCAGAGTCGTTTATGCTTATCTGTCACTTATACGTATATATTTAAATAATTTAAAGATGCACATATATTTTATTTTTAGCTATTTATTGTTCAGGGAGGGCACAGTAAAACTATGTAATGTGAGTAAAAACAATTCGAATCTTCTTGAGAATCCCCATATATTCTTTCAACTGAGTTGCCATGATTATAGTCGTGTTGCCACCTATTTTGTTTAGGTTTCGAAGGTGGGGGAAGTTTTCGCTGATTAAATTTAAGGTTTGCTGGTCAGGATCCGAGGGCCTCAAAAGGGCCCCGGCACTGTCTAGACTTCCGATAGCTACGCCACTGATTTCCACTGACTACCTTCGCTTCGACACGTTCAGTACTAGACTTAGTCTGCTAGGTGGTATTGATTAGAAGGAGGAGGAATCGATTTACTCAAAAGCAAACTTAAAATGAAATAATTGGAAACAATAGGCGAAGCCAGTATTTATGAGAAATTGTATAAAATAACGCTTTTATTTTATATTTTTGCGAGTTAACCCAGAAATTGCCTATTAAGGCACTGTACTCCCACGCACTGACGGAACACAGATGTTTGTCGTCGGACTTCGGTAAGAGGGTGGTCGCGAACCAGACGGCCCTTCACAGAACCTACCACACCGCATGGAGACCATAGGACACCACCTCAGATTTAGAACAAATTGAGGTGTCGTTGCCTGGAGTGGATTAATAGGAGGCAGGTCTCATTTATGTTTCCTTAGTCGCCTCTTACGACACCCACGGAAAGAATTGGGGTGGTGTTATTCTGAACCGATCACCACACGGTGTAAAAGTATGACTTTCAAGCGCCCTTCTGTGCCTAATTATATCCGATGACTTATTGTTTATTACAAAATCACACAGACAATAGTAAAACGATCGAAGGTTATCGAACCAGGCTCCCATTCAATACATTTTCCCTATTGACAACCGACCGAACTGTATAGGCACTCCACTGTCGACTGTCGAAAACCTTTTCCACGCGAGAATTGGATGCTTGGGTTCAGATTTTTGCGGTGTATTTTTTCAAGCCAATTAAAATGTAAAAGGGCCTCTTATTTTGTTATATTTGAAAAAAAAAATGTCATCTCGTTTTTCCAACGCTTCCGAGAATTGTTCTTTCCTAACGTATGTGTAGGTCCCATTTTATTTTATACGGCTGCGCAAACAACACTAATTGTCTATCCAATTAGTAAATAAAGTAGAAATTCTAGGTATTCGTTAGCAGAGACATTGAGGACATAAAAACAGTTGTTAGTAATTACTAGATTCTAAAAAAAACAGATAATATTTTAGCAGAATTTACGAGAGGCAGTCATAACAAAGTATTTGTAAGCATGACCTTATTTGCGCACGTTGAAAGCTTTTGAACGAAATACAGTTACAAAATGTGAACATTTTTCAGCAATTTTTATGAAAATATCAAATAGTATTATTGTTAACTTGTTTTATTTTTATCTGATTAAATGGAATTGCTTATTTGTTTGTTTCGCTCTAAAATAGTAATTTTCGTCATACCCGTTTACCAAAAATTATTGTAATTCATTAATACAAAAACTTCTCATCATCAGCTCACATACCTCCTTTACTAAAAGGCACGGGCCTCCCTTCGAAATAGTGAAGGAAGTAAAGGCCATAGTCCACCACGCTAGCCCAAACCAGACTGGCAAATTCAAGAGATTAAATAAAATATCAATAAAAAACTCACCTTTCAGACAAGCATCGGAAGTCAATCCGTACTGAATGCCACAGGAACCCAGAAGGAAGCCAACTTGTTGCAAACCGGCATCACGTCTGGTTAGGGGTACTTCAATAGGCACTGGTACCACACCAGCTTGAAGGCAGCCGTAGAACGCACATATGAAGTTAATAGGGTCGTTGTTAGGGTAAACCAATGCTACTCGATCACCAGGTTTTATAGTGCTGTCTCCTGTTTGCGGCCCTCCGCTTGTGCATTTTGATGTAAAGGTCTTGTTGAGTAGTGCGTGAGCAATTTTGAGAGAGCGGCTCAGCAGTTTGCCTGTTGGGAGGTATTACTGGGTCAGTCTTTATTTAATGAACATTTGCTTGCTTGTTTTTTATATAAGTTCCGTATTATTTATTTCGATCATCTTGTAGACCATGTTTTGAGCAAATAAAGACTTTTATCTCTAAAGTAAATAATAAATTAAATAATAAAAAGAACTGTTTTAAAAACGATATTGTTATACTATTCATAATTATTAAACAAGCAACCAAGAGAATGAACTGCTCAGTTATCATATAACAAACACTAACATATTGACTTTTCGTTCCCGTGGGAATTCTGGAACATTATGAAGCCTGTGTTACTCGGGGATATTGTAGAATTCTAATGGTGAAAGAATTTTTGAAATCGGTCCAGTAGTTTTTGAGTTTATTCGTTAAAAACATATATTATAATCTTAATACATAATTTAAAACAAAGTCGGCTGGACCGATTTTGATAAAATTTGGTATGGAAGTAGCTGACAATTATTAACAAATAGGCTACCTACATAATTTTCTCAAATTTCCAAGGGAACGAAGTCCCGGGCGGAAAGCTAGTATTAGTATAGATCATTGTACTAACCATAAGTAAGCGAATTGCTAAGTTTTCCATTAGGGTCAAGAACGGTAGCAACGTTAGCCTTGAAGGATGCTGTCCCGTATCTCTGTAAGGCTGCTTCCAGGTTCCTGGGCAGTCCTGAAGGGACGACCAGCTGCTCCCCTACAGCCGGTGTCATGGTTCCACCTTCTGGCTTCGGAGCATTGGGGTCTTTGGGGTTCGCGGCGATTTCCAATTCGATGTCATCGTCTTCGTAAAACTCTGGCAGCGGGCGGCGCTTCGGTCGCTTTAATGTGTTTAGAAGTTGCTGGATTTTGGCAGATACCTGTGGAGAGTATTGTCTCTTAATTGTGTGTTTCATGCTGGACTGTGAATCTTTTTACCCAGGGTTTAGTAGCTAACCTGAGGGCTAACAATAACGCCTCTATGGGGAAGACTACACCTTTGCAAATATGCGTAGAGTCAGTAGAGTCAAAATAACGAATATGTATGTATATTTAAATCCTTTAATGAATTTGACTTATTTTAAGATCAAGCTATTTTGACGTTTACTTTGCAATTTTTTAAATATTTCTAGTTCAGGGTTATAGTTGCAACCTAAGATGTCTCAGTATAAATTGCTACAAGTCCAAGAAATTCTCGACGTTCTGTTAGCTGACAACTTCTATACATCATGTTTTACCTAATAGCCCTCAAAATGTATGTCAAACGTGGCATACCCCGATAGGAATTATAATAGGCGCGAGCATATGTATGTACATTTAAATATTTTAATGTAACTTAGACTTATTTAAAGTAACAATTGTCTAGCCCAGGGTTATAGTTGCATCCTAAGATGTCTCAGTATAAATTACTAAAAGTCCGAAGAATTCTCGACGTTGTGTTATACGTCAACTGGCTTATTCTACTTTTTTTTTACCAGCCCATTTATACGTCCCTAACGAGGGGTACGGGCCTCCCTTCGAAACACGAAGGGGATTCAGGCCATAGTCCACCACGCTAGCCCAATGCGGGTTGGTGGACCGCTCGTCTTTCGAAAATGAATATTCTTGGATGGGCAGGAATATTTAACATTACAATATTAAAATGATAATTTGTCTACCGAGGCGCGTGCAACCGCACCGAGACGTCGGGAACAAGGTGAAACTACAAATTGCAAAAGATTAAAGTGTTATAAAGTGTTTGACGGCCGGTTTGGTCGAGTGGTAGTGGCCCTGCCTCTCGATCGACGGGTCCTGGGTTCGAATCCCAGTCGGGGCAAATATTTGTGTAAAAAGCAGATATTTGTTCTCGGGTCATGGGTGTTTGTGTGTCTGTCTTTATGTGTGTTCCGAGGGACCCACGACACAAGGGAAAACCTTAATGTGGGCCTTTTAGTGTATGGTGTTTTTTTTTATAAGATATATTTGGACTCACTTTCCACCTGCCCGTACCGGTGCCGGTGTCCTCTGGTTGTGCGTAACACTGCACCCGATCCGCCACCAGAGCGCCGCCGCGACGGGCCCCCGCCGTCGTATGCGTCACGTCGGGTTGGATATCTATACGGGTAAAAAACACCATCAGGCATTTATCCTATTCTTTGCCGGGTGGTGATCAGTTGAGAATAACACCACCCCATTTCTTTCCGTAGGTGTCGTAAGAGGCGACTAAGGAAACACAAATGAGACCTGCCTCCTAGTAACCCATCCCAGGAAACGACACCTTAATTTGTTCTGAATCTGAGGTGGCGTCCCATGGTCTCATGAGCTTTGTGAAGGGCCGTCTGGTTCGTGATCCTACAATCCTACATTTTTCTTTCCCTGAAAATATTTCGTGAATGCCCCTCACGAATATCCCCACTAAATTAAAAATCGTTATTAGGTTTCGCACTTGTCACAATCTACTTCGAATATACGTTGAGTCCATAGTTCCTCGTACGAGACACAGATGGCGCTAACCTACACGCACGACATGTTATGCTTAGTAAGGGAATGAGAAATTGCGCCGCTTGACTTGAAGGCACGATAGCTCAGTTGGTTAGAGCACCAGAATATTTAATTCTGGGGTCGTGGGTTTCCGCCCCATTCGCGCCGAACATTTTTGTTTCCCTATAATTATAATATTTATCCTACCATTTATACAGACCCACTACAGTACAAGTGAGGCAGCGCCACCTGTAAAACCTAAGAGCCTCTAAGACCGGGGCGGTCCGCGCGCTGTTACACTGTGTCGCTAGTAGGAACAAGTAAATAATAATTTTCCACGTTAAAGACGTATGAGTCACCGACTTATTTTTTGCTGACTACAATGCCTATCAGCAGATAACCACAAACGAAAATGTCGAAAATGTCACTCATTTATTTAGACGATGTTCTGATTTGTAGAATTTTTTGTTTTTGTTGACTTTTTTAAAAACCCTAAATCATAGTCGCCAAAATTTATACTGGACCACCTCTGGAGTATATTCTTTCGAACAAAAAAAGAATTTTGTAAATCGGTACCTTATTGGCGGAGAAATCGGTGAACATACATAAAAAAAATACAGTAGAACATAGAACCTCCTCCTTTTTCGAAGTCGGTTAAAAAGACCACCAGCTAACAATCAGAGATTTGACAACGCAATTAACATTTTTTTTTACATTTTATGTGATTATGATTAGCTTCTACGTAACCGTGAAAATTAATATTTCGTGTTAAATCGACTCAAAGACTCAAATTGTCCAGCACCAGTGTAAATCAACACACAATAATGTTTCTCAGGTGCGGGAAGTTATGTATTTTCACAGTCACAAAATGTCCTTCAAAGCTTACAGAAATGTAGTTACATTAGTTCACCAACGCTTATTGATGTTTAGGACTTTATTTTCCTATTTCTTGGCTTCAAAGGCAACTCTAGAAAACGCGATTGCCGTAAAATGTTTTACACTGTTAACCACAAAAACGAATCGACGCCGACGCAGCAAACAGTAATCTAAAGCTCTTTGGCAAATAAATAAACGAAAGACGATCGCATTGTGGTGAGCTGATGCTGTTTTCTTTCAAGTTGTTGGATAGAGAATAAAGTGTAATATAAGATGAAGGAAAAGCAAGGCAATCGTTGCTTTTTATGTACACGAATATAGGAAATCGAGGTCAGGAAGACGTGATTTCGAAAAACATTTTTTTCGTATAAAACGTTTGTTTTGTTAACGTCATGAATGCCGATTTACAGCAAAGATGTGATTGTGGTGCTGGTATAAACTTAAAGGTATAGATACAGATTAAATCAGATTCTAGAGATTTTACGCGCAGTGAGTTGCTTAATTTGAATAAGTGAGGCAAAGCTGCCGCTCAATAAGTAGACTCTGTAAACTAGCGAATTTGTGACTGTGAAAATGGAAAGGTACAACTTTCGTGATAGTCGTTAAGGTTCACAATTAGTATGATGGACTATTGTAAATAGCTTTTATTGACTACCCCCAAAGTTGTACCCTATTATTTATTCTGTGCTTTTACTAAACACATTCACATTTGGTGGCATGCTGCGCGTATAGTAATCACATTCGATTCGACACCGGCAGTCCGAATGCTTAGTGCATCTCTTTATTTTTGTGCTATACAGATTCGAATGATCCAGAACAAGGAGCTGGTCTAGTTCTTTTTATTTAATTAAAAAGTTATTAACAGATACTTACATGCCGGAAAATGTGTCATGTCATTGAGATCGATTTCAGTACGTTCGCGCTGTGCGTGCTTCTTCTCCCGCTCCCTCTCTCTCTCGCGTTCTCTATCCCTATCCCTGTCTCTTTCTCGCACATGATGTGGATGTGGGTGAGGCTGCGGCAGTGGATGCGGGTGTGCGCGGGGGTGAGGCGCGGCGGGACGGCGCGCGGGAGGGGAACCCAGCTCAGGTGGAGGAGGCAGGTCTTGGTCTCCCGCGCACGAGTCCTCGTCTGAACTTGATGCTGTATAAAACAACAGAATTTTTAATTTTTATATAATATGACGACTGATATCAAATAGAGAGCAAAACATTCGTCAGATGACAATGTAGATAATAGTAAGTTTTTGTTGCAGCTAATGGTGGCTGTCCTGTAAGTGTAAGAGTATAATTTTGACATAGCTGTCGATAATCGGCGGGTTTTCGCTACATATACTAGGTCTACAGTATGTGCTTCTCTAAGACTTGTTTTGCTATGCGTATGTAGTACCTATAACCTAATGATGATCAGGATCAATAATATCGGGCAGGAGTCTAACAGGATGCTCACTGCAATGAAAACCATTAAAAAAACTTGCGCGATCTTATGGAACAGTCATCAGGCAGGCAAAAGGAACGCAATTTTTAAAATAAAACATGAGCCCTAAGGTCTTACATAGGTCATGCCGTTCCCGATCCGGACTCTTGGCCATCATGGAGGTGCGCTTTGAAGGCATCGGCAGCGAAGGCTTCGGTCGATTCTGCATCTCAGCCAATGCCTGCTGCACTGCCTCCTGTCTCACTTCTGCAACGGTGAACACTATGTTAGTGAAAGAGACAGAAGACTACGTTGAACTCCTATTTAACTAACAATTTCGTGCTACACAACAAAGACTAAAAAAGCAAAAAAATATTGCAATTAGGGACTGACTTTCAATTTTCATTTAATCTTTAGAATGACAAATTTCAGGCAGCATACGCTCATGTTCTATAATATTTTATTATAATCTGTTCTATACTATATCTGTCTCATTGTCATGCTGTTTTTTATTGAATAGGAAATACAATTATGCATAAAAAAAACTTATGTTTTCCTACTTAAGCAATAAAGTAATAAAATGTAGCTTTCATCCGGAAGTATAGATAAGTATGTATATCGGACAAATACATGCAACTTAACAACTAACTATGTAGTTTAGAAATCGCCATCAAACAAAAAGCCCATATGAATAAGCACCGTGCCATGAAGTTAAGTCATGCATATATGTAAAGTTAGTATTATTAGGTGTGAATATAGATGAATGCTTAAACTTATTCTTCTTTGTGTAGATTTATAAGTGCATCATTAAAGGAAACACAATTTGACAACCTCTGCCGTACCTATGAGGAAAGTATTCTAAAAGAATGAAAATATTTAAAAAATCGACTTTTCATACTAAGCTTCTTAAACAGACTTCTTTTGTAAAAAAATCGTACAATATCCCTATACAGTGTTGATGTGTATTATATTGGTCCAATATGAATAGACCAAAAATACGTTACAATTATGTATCGTAATACAAAAAGGCCCACCTCAACTCTTTCCTCGAAATATCTACCGAGAGTGTCTGATTCCATTTTATCATAAATTCATCGTGTCATTTACGAAAGAAATTTCACTAATGTGAAACATCTGATACCAAAGCCTCAAATATACAGAAACAATAAATGCAACATTTTTTCCAAGTAATCAGTAAATAAGTTTAAGCCTCAATTAGCTGAATTAAAGATGAATCGAAAAACGAGATTGAGTGTAACGTATGATCGATGACAAAGACTTTCGACGTAATGATAGTGTAACTCGAAGTCGCGTGACCGCCACCGCATTTTCCCAGCGCGACTGCCGCGACATATGCAAGGCATTTGTTGCGTACACCCACAGATCACAGTGTAGACGCCGTTTGAAAAAAAATTTATAATTATTATCAAAACTTCAGATTTATTTAATCCTAACAAAAAAACTAGTGTGTTTGGATCGTAGCAAGAGGCAATCTGTGGTCTTTGCCTACCCCAATGGGACAAAGGCGTGAGCTTATGTTATATGTATGTATATAAAAACTAGTAAGTACATTATAGCTGTGATGACGTTCCCTTAACCTAAATGATCAATATTTAATATTCTTGCACAATTAACAATTCAGATACTTGATAAGTATTAAGTACTTCTTTCTAGTCATATTATCAACACAACGAAATACAGGATAGAAGTAAATACATTAAATATTCATTTAATAAAGAGACTTTGTAGCTCCAAACGGATTCTTCCAGACAACTTTTGGGAAGTACTTGACAGATTTATTCTATAAGAGCGGATGGAGGAAGGGACTTAAAAGTTTGAAAGCTGACAACCTATGACTTACTTGTTGCACTTACGACTTATAACTAATAGTGTAATTTGCTGACATTTTTTATACTATTTGTCAAGTGATTCCATGAGTATTTATTTATTTATATCACTACATGGTCCGTTAAAATAATAATTACTAACTGCAGTTCCAATAGAATCAATGCTCTACCATAGGGTTAAAGCACTATCCTGAGTTGGAACCGTTTTTGTCACTGTAGCATACATTTATTTTTAGAATCAGTATAACCTAGTATAGTTATTTAACTGATAGGCTTTTTATATTTGTGTTCTAAAGTTCTAAAGAAACAAAATAAACGCTTTTATGTCTCTATTCGATGTTCAAGAACAGGCGCGTTAGTACAAAAAAAAACAAAGAAAAAATAATTGGGTTTTGTAAATGTTTAGTATAGCAAAAAATAAATAATCACGATATAAAACATTCCCTTCAGTGTCAAGTTTATTTGTTGTATTGTCGTCATCAGCCCATTATACGTCCCCACCGAAGGGCACGGGCCTCCCTTCGAAACACGAAGGGGTTTTACTCGTAGGCCATAGTCCACCACGCTGGCCCAATGCCAATTTGTTGTATAGGTAGATGGTATAAAAACCCTAATTTGTTGTATAGATGGTATAAAAACCCTAATCAAAACATAGATTTTTGTCTTTCTGTAATTTAATTTACTATATCAGGCGTCTATACTGAAATGTCTGCGTATCTTATTATTAGGGTGTCACATTACTAAATTATATGTCTTATTGCCATGGAAGAGAGTTTTTATTTAATGCACTATAAATCCGGAGGAAGTGGCGTTTATTATGCTTTAAATAATATGTCCAAAGCTGCAATTGTTTAACAGTTCGTTTTAAGACAACAGGGGAAAATACCTGTTTAAGTAACTTTAAAAGATAACCTCTTCACACTCGTTGCTATTATTAGTCAATTACCTGACTCATGGTCAAATGGTCATGGTCATGGTCAAATGTAATCAGAAATGAGAAATTACGAGAAAAGCCCGGTTGTCTGGAAGAAACTGCTCTATAGCAATAAGTCCGCCGCATTATACACAATAAGATAAACATGTTTTTATTTTATGACTATGGACAATAAAGAGCATTGTATTGTATTATAAGCCCAAAAGAAATAGATTTATATTCCCAATCAAGTCCTGGAGTTAACTGCTTTCAAACAGGTAAATTTCAATGCCATATCATCAAATGGCATATCAACAAAATACTCCAAATTAATCTCAGAGGGTTACAAGAAATCAAGTTGATCCGGTTATAAAAAAGGGTGGAACGGTAGACCACCCCTTATAAAAAAACCTGTTAGAAACCGGTTAGTTTTTGTTGTAGTTCTTTATTAATAAAAGGGAAGGACATGTATCGTTTTGAATTCGTGATGAATGGAAGATGACTTTATAACACTTGTGCTAAAAAGAGGCCGATTTCTTCTTAAAAGTGAGGGCTCCTCACAAAGAATAAGCGCAAAGTTATTACTATTTTGACTTATTTTAAGTAAAATTCTGTATGTTCTATAAACTAAAGCTATTTTTTGACTCTGACTTTGACTTAAATGGTGTGACCAGTATAAAATTGATATAGGAACCAGTCACGGCCAGTTAGTAATGAGCCAGACTTGTGATCGG